>LR990343.1:9322500-10572500 GCA_905147345.3 Mythimna impura | reverse complement strand
CATCGAGAACTTAAGCATTTACAGTCAAAAAGTAACATTTGATGAAGTGTAACATAACCATGACATGTGAGCACCACAGCTGGAGTTCGAATGACAAAAACTTAAAAAAAAAAAATAACCGACTTCACTAAAAAAAAAACACTAAAAGGATCAAAATAACTTTTATTTCGGAAGTCGGGGTTTCTCGGTATTTTTTGTTTCTCCGAAATTTTTATTAGTGTTTTTATTTTTATTAGTGTTTTTTTTTTTAGTGAAGACGGTTTTATTTTCGTAAAAGTTTTTATTTAACACTTTTTAGCTGCGATACACTTATAAACAAAGTGCCTATTTCACATGACAATTCCAATTAACCCAAACACTGCTAGCTTACATTGTTTTATTATGAAGTTCCTGTGTCTACCTTCCACCTTCCGGCTCCATCACCATCATCAGATCACTTCGATGATACCATTTTCAACGTAACTGTTCAGAACTATTCATTTATTTGCATTTTCATGGTCGCTTAACTACCTTCATTGTGATATCTATGTGAGTATGAAGTTCCGTTGACCATTTCTGGTCTTCTTCATCAGTTCCACTTCATCAAATGTTACTTTTTGACTGTAAATGCACAATATTTGAGGAGTTCCCTTGATTCCTCATGGATTCCATCATCAGAACTAGATTTTTTAAAAATTGGGACTAATCTGGAAGCATGTCTCATATGGAAAAAAAATATTGCAAATCGGTTCAGAAACGACGGAGTTCTGAGGTAACAAACATAAAAAAAATGATGATAAAAAATACAACCGAATTGATAACCTCCTCCTTTTTTTTTGAAGTCGGTTAAAACGTGCGTTAGTTTCGCGGCAGTGCGCGGCGCTTCCTAGATCTCTATACGATACAAAAATATTTGCGGTAGATTCACCGCAAATTTGCAGCGAGAGGCCAACCGTGATTCTACCGCATGCGTTTATTTCACGGCAGTGCGCGCACTTCTATGAGACTCCATACTTCACAGATTTATGCGTTAGAAAAACGCAAGGCAGTGCGCGCACGGCCTTAGTAACGTGTAAAGAATTTTCAAAGTAGGCCATGTGGATTAGCAGAGCTTAGAATCTTGGGTACCGTCTGTTTTCTTTTTCTTATAAAAAAATACTCTACTACTATTTTGAATGTAAATATTTAAGTGTTTTGGATCAAGCTGTTGCTACCACTCGCTCGATACCCAATTCTCGCTGTTTATGTATCTACTGGTACCTACAGAGCTGTATTATGATATCTATTGTTAGACGTTCAATTTACAACTCGCATAGCTTCACTAAAAACTCAAATCGAACGGGAATCTTGTTCTGATTTCGTAGACAAGGACCTTGCATAGGAAATCGATTAGGTTGTTGGGACGTACTTCTTCTATTGATAACCGATTATGGGACTTACCATGGCGTGTTAAAATGTCAATCGTGCGAGCGAGAAAAAGGGATGCAGCTATATACTATACACCCTATATAGCTCTATCTCTATAACTTGGCTAGGGGGGCTCCCTAGCCAAGTTACGATTGTTTCGTTTCGATTCTCTTGCGTCGAACGCCTCGAGTAGGCCACGCCCCCGATTCGTTTGTTCTGACCACGTGACTGAGCGTTGAGATGACGTCAGAACAATGGAATTGGAGGCGTGGCCTACTCGAGGCGTTCGACGCTAGAGAATCGAAACGAAACGGTCGTAACTTGACTAGGGGAGCAGGTCAGATTAGGTCGTAAAATGGATGACGTTAAGAGCTCGTGGTAGCACTGCTGTACAATAAATATCTGAAACTTTTATATATATAATATCCGAAACGGATATTTTTTTATTTCGGTTCGGTTACGCCTACGGATTTTACCAATAACACATGACATATGAATAGATAATAATTAAATCTATAAACATCTACAAACATTGAGCGACTGGATTTTTTCTCGTGCATTTTGAGTGAATTCGCAAAAATTTTATTAAATATAGTTAGTTATGTGTAAGACAATGTAAGTATTATTTATGTTTAAGTTTTATTTTAATAGATTATATTTTTTTTTCTAGCTTTTATCATAAATATGTTTAGGTTTAAGTATAGTTGTTAGCTGCACTCTCGCATTAGGTTTTAAGGCCCGTAAAGATAGATGTAAAGAGGATAAATAAATAAATAAATTTATTTCCGAGATTGCTACATCCGCCCTCTTCCTCTCTCCTAATTTTGCTGTGCTCGACAGGGTTCATATTGATCTTTGTAATTTTTTTTATACCACTATGTACCTACATATGGAATGCAATAAAGTATTGAGTATAAAGATGGAGTCGGATAGTGGCCATAGGAGCTACTGAACCCGACAAGATAGCCCCATGTCGTGGCCAGATCATAGAAATTGATAATTTCATGATATGGCCAACTAAAACTGGCCAGATCTTTTAATAAAAACGTTAGCATTTGATGATATTATGTCAACCCTCGTTTGGCCATATCGTTGAACTATGATAGTAAAATGTCTAAAAAAAGTAGGCCAAACGAGGATTAAAATATCGTCATACTTTAACTTTAAAAATGATCTGGCCAGTTTTAGTTGGCCATATAGAATAGAATAGAATTTATTCGATGCAGGCAATACAATAGGCAACAACAACAAAAAAAAAGTACAGATTTACAATATAGTTGCGCTGAGCGTGCCCGAACCGAAAGGGTCGCCAACTCAGCAATTGCTGGGTATCAGACACCCAGCGCTGATTTTCAGCTGGCACCCCGCAGTGACGCACGGATGATGGTAAATAAATATAACATATAAATAAACCTATTTAAAAATAACCCTTACTTAAACTAAAAAAAAATTGATACAAGTGTATTTGTGTGATAATTACATGATTATCATGAAGTGATAAATTTCTCTAGCCACGACACCCACAGTATTTGTGCTCTTTCAAGTGTTCTTGATGAGTAGGTACCTACTATGAAAGCTTGTAGTGAATAAATGTCTTTCATTGTATTTCATTGCACTTTATACAGCTTTGCATTTATTTTTAATTACCACAACAGACTTGATACTTTCTCGCCACGTTAATACGTACTTCACCAGGTGTTTACCAGCAAAAGTTAACGAGCCGAAACTAATCGCGACACCCGACGTCACTGGCTGCTTTTGCACGTTCTTGAAAGTTAAGATGTCGTTATTCAGTTATGATAGTGAGCGAGTGATACCTGAATGGACGCTGACGCACAGCCCACGACGGTGGAGCAGTGGCATCGAGTGAACCGTTGGGTTCCGTCTATTTTTACACGTGCATTTACCGTGAGCAAGCATTCAGCCTTGATGCTCCTTGCACGATTCTCTCCAAACCACGTTCAAGTTTTGTTTACCTGAAAAATGTTAAGCTTACTCACAAATATAGTGAGTTAGGCGATTATCACACTGCACCGCAATCTGTCGCGTAACGCAGCGCCGCGCGCGCCGCAAATTTTAATATTATAAGTAAGTATCTCAATTTGTATAGAAAACACATCTAGGACAACACTCGTGAACTTCGCCTTAGCCCGTTAGGCAAAGAAGGAACACAGGAGTGTAAACCCACCCTATGTTCCGTCTTTGTCTAACGGGCTTTTCATTCAGTAAAAGTCTGGCATGCCCCCTCGCTCCATCCTAGAGCGTGAAAAGCCATTGGATGAATACCCACCTCAAAAAAAAGCCCGTTTCGACTGTTAAACCTTTGAAAGCTGGGTGTGATTCTTTGATATAAAATTGTACCTGGTTCCAGGAATCCCATTTATTTGTGTCTCCTTGGCCTTATGGTTCCAGCCCCTCTAGGCAAGTTACGATCGTTTCGTTCGCGTCGAACGCCTCGAGTAGGCCACGCCTCCGATTCCTTTGTTCTGACGTCATCTCAACGCTCAGTCACGTGGTCAGAATAAAGGAATCGGAGGCGTGGCCTACTCGAGGCGTTCGACGCAAACGAAACGATCGTAACTTGGCTAGGGGGGCAGAGAGTTGCTATGATTTGTCGATATCAGCGGCAACGATGGATAGAGTCAGGTTTATAACACTGTAGGCGGGTTTCTGATTTGATAATCTTGTGTTAGGATCTTCTCAAACCCTAATGATATGACAGGTTTTCAGGAGAAGTCTGAGAGGAATGGAAGGAAAGAAGTACACAGATTTGAGTGGACCTGTCCCGTCAGTGCAAGCATTTGCGTAGCGTTCATGTAGGACTAGAAAGGAGCTTACCTAACGACATGACGAATGATGCCACAGAAAAGACATTTGGGTCGGCTGTGTAAAGTACTCAAACTGCCAGAACTTTATAATATCTTCCCACATGTAAAGAAAGCAGACTAAGAGAAAATATGAAATAAAATGTTCAAAATCTAATACTCTTCAAACTATAAAAACTTAAAAAAGAAATAACCGACTTCACTAAAAAAATACACTAAAAGGATCAAAAGAACTTTAAATTCGGAAGCCGTTGTTTCTTGGTATTGTTTGTGACTTATTTAACACCGACTTCCGAAATTAAAGTTATTTTGATCCTTTTAGTATTTTTTTAGTGAAGTCGGTTATTTTTATTTTTAAAATTTTTATTTCACACTTTTTAGTTGATATACTTATAACCAGAGTGTCTATTTCTCATGACAATTCCAATTAACCCAAACACTGCTAGGATATTTTTTTTTTATTATGAAGTTCCCGTGTGTACCTTCCACCTTCCGGCTTTATCATCAGATCAGTTCGATAGTACCTTATAGCCAAAGTGCATTTTATGACAATTCTATTAAGCCCAAACATGGCTAGGATACATTGATTCATTTTGGAGTTCCGGTGCCTATTTTTCGGCTCCATCATCATCATCAGGTCATTTCGATGATGCCATTTTCAACATAACTATTCAAAACCATTTATTTATATTATCGTCGCTTAACTATCTTCATCGTCATATCTAAGTGAGTATGAAGTTTTGCAAATCGGTCCATAAACGACGGAGTTCTGAGGTAACAAACATAAAAAATTATGAAAAAAAATATAACCGAATTGATAACCTCCTCCTTTTTTTTAAGTCGGTTAAAATTGTCAAACTTTATTTAAAAAAATCAATTAGTCATTTGTCCATTGTAAAAAATATCAATGTCAAAAAGGACAATAAAATAATGACTAAAATTATAGTGCTTGCAGGAGCTCAATCCTAAGCTTTTATGTCCTCAAGATAGCCTTTTATAGAATAAAAAGCCTTCTGGCAAAGTTTTCGCTTTCTAAATGATTTGAATTTATTGAGGCTTAAATCTGGAATGGATGAAGATGAAACAAAATATTTTCATAAATATTTTGAGAAGGCACAGTCATAGTTTCAGAAAAACTTATACAACTTGAAATGTTTAATTCAGAAATTAGGGGTCTGAGGACGTTTCTTTGAGTATCTAGTGAAGAATAAAAGAAGTATTGAACATTAGTACAGCTGGACTGTCAGTTGAGAAGAATTTAAATAGTAGGGGGACAACGGATCCATTAAGAAGCAGCAGAGAAGATCACAACAAAAAATTATGATGAATTTAGCTAAACTAACAAAATAAGAAGCAACAGAGAAGATCACAACAAAAAATTATGATGAATTTAGCTAAACTAACAAAATAAGAAGCAGCAGAGAAGATCACAACAAAAAATTATGATGAATTTAGCTAAACTAACAAAATAAGAAGCAGCAGAGAAGATCACAACAAAAAAATGTGATGAATTTAGCTAAACTTACAAAATAATTATGTATAAATATAAAAAGGATATAAATTAGAGCAGTAGTGGCTAAGTGGTAAAAGAGCAGTGGTGGCCCAAGGCCTCGACTTAAGATTTGTACGTTGCGCTATCAGACCCAGCCAGGCTCTTTATTTGTGTAATTTATGTCATAACCACTGCTCTCAAAACGGTAAAGGAAAATATCGTGAGGATCCTATTAAACAAAAATTCGAAGATGAATAACCTCCACCAACTCGCACTGAAACCGCGTGGTAGAGTACGACCCCGTTTCCTCTCCTAGAGAGGAGAATTTGGATGAAACTTTGTGTATATATATATTTGAGTAGGTCCCTGGATGGTTTGAAAATACAATTAAACCCCGTAGGCGGCGCTAAATCGGATTTTCAATGGTTTTTTCCTGACGAAAAACTGGTTTTCAGACCGGACAACGTCTGTCGGGATCACTAGTATTTTTATATATTTGTAAGAGCTAATCTGATTGATTTACGAACAGTCTTCCGCTAGTGTGACATATAGGATTTTAATCACATAAAAAGTCTGTTCCTGGAGGATAGCCTTTTTTAGGCGTAAACGATATCTATCGGGGCAAAAAGCTAACGTGAAATAATTTAGCCATTCAGATAAAAATTGATGTAAGTATTTTTAAAATGAGCATAAATAACTTGTTTATTTAAGTGTGCCAGAATACACCATTAAAGTAAAATCCTGAGCAAACAACGAAGTCCTTGAAGGTTGGCTTGTCAGCCTAAGTAAGCATGATGAGGCAAAATTTCTTCAATATACTCCTTTGTATTAGTTATTCTTATTGTTATCAACTAGTCATTGTCATGATGACTTTGCATTTCGTAAAAAAATAGAGTTATATTTTTCTTTTCATGTTATATATACCTAATCCAAATTCCATTCAAAAGAGATTGATTACTTCTAACTGCGTTGTATTTTGCATGCATACTATCATTGTATTATAAACTAGGGATGTAGGTACTCGTACCTAACAGAAGTGGTTATAAAAGTTTGTCGAAATTGGAACCGGAATCCGATTAAAATTTTTCAAATCCGAAATCCGAATTGAACGTGCAAAATAAATTGGAAGTTCCGTAGTTCTTTCAGAATCGGAATCGAACCTCCTGAATCGTTTTGAATCTTTGTGAACTGGTTTCCGCATTTAGTCTTCGGACCATTGTATGTTACGTGGGCCATAGCGGCCTTCAACCAATCAAACCTTTTTAAAAGAGGTTTGATTTGTCTCTGTTATAAACTAGTACAATATTGACCCTTGATTATATTAGTATGGTGCAGATCACAGACCGGTGCCTGCCTACTACCCCATAAAAATAACTGCTAAAATAGTTTGGCCAATTGGGACTTCCTCGACCCATCCCAAACACAGTGCCAGTGTGGGGTCGCTTCACAGAATATGCGGCACCTACTACACTGTCTGTCCTGCACAACCACCTGGACTTTTCAGGATTTATACGACGCCAATAACAGAGCTGTACAGGTCACCAGATATAGGTCAGAAAAAAAAATTGAGTCCATCGACACGAAAAGAAGAACAACTTGTGTAACAAATAAACCTTCACAAAAAAAGCGAATCGAGAAATCCATGGCACACAAAAACTTAAATAAAAAAACCGGGCAAGTGCGAGTTGGACTCGCGCACTGACTGAGGGTTCCGTACAAACTTATCTATAAAAACAGTTCAATTCTCGAATTGATTTACGATGATTTTTCCGAAACGCAAAAATTTTTTTTGTGTCGTAACTACCGATTTACAGTTTTCAGATTTATTCCTATACTTGTGCTACCTATGAGATCTTGCTTCATGCTAAATTTCAAGATTCTAGGTCAATGGGAAGTATCCTATGAATTTTGATTCCCTTGAGATTGTCGAAATACACGTTTTTTGCGACATAAACGGCCGTATCTTTTTTTTTCGTGAACTCGGAAGTTTGATTTTTTTACAGCTTCAAGAGACCACAGACTTGAGTATATGGTTTTTAACTCGATACCTCCACGCATTTCCGAGATAAAGTCTTGACAGACAGACAGACAGACGGACGGACAACAAAGTGATCCTATAAGGGTTCCGTTTTTTCCTTTTGAAGTACGGAACCCTAAAAAAAACCCTGGCGTAAATTTTTAACGTAAAGTAGGTCCGCATCATGCACTATCACCCCCCATAACTTTTAAACAGTTAAATCGACTTTCACTTTTGTAATGTACAGTCAGGGGTCAAAAATGCAGTTGCACTCTACCAAAGCTTAACCACCGATTTCTGATTTAAGCATTTGAAGTTGAGTATTTCTCAAACTCTACTTTAGCCTGCAAACCTGTCAAAATTTGGCATTAAAGTACGGTTTGAGACATACTTAACTCAAAATACTCAATTCAGAAACCCGCCCAAAGTGTCTAAAACTTCTTTGTACTAGAAATTTAATGGGCCACTAGTTTTTTAAATACTTTAGATTCTATGCTACAAATCAAATCAGTCATAAAACATTGAACCTCTTCTACTTCTTCTTGCCCATATCTGCAAACATTCGGCTGTTCATTCCCACTTTCTCACCCCCATAACTTGTAAATGGCTCTTCAGCCATTTACAGCCTTAGCTGAAGCAATTTTAATAAACATGCCTGAAGAACCAACGCTAACAAACCTGCTTTCAAATAAAAAACCGCTTGCCAATCGGTTCATCCGTATAAGAGCTGCGATGCGACGCCACAGACACACATAGCGGTCAAACTTATAACACCCACACTTTTTTGTATCGGGGGTTAAAAAATTTAAGAAATCATAGACAAGTTATTAATTCTACTGGCCTAATTAAAGTCGACTGGTCTGTTGGTTTAGCTAGTGGTTAGTGGCCCTGACTACTACCGGAGTGATACTGGACTGACACCAGCCCTAGCCAAGCCAAGTTACAACCGTTTCGTATCGATTCTCTTTTCGTCGATCGTCTCGAGTAGGCCACGCCTCCGATTCCTTTATTCTGAGGTCATCTCAACGCTCAGTCACGTGGTCAGAACAAAGGAATAGGAGGCGTGGCCGACTCGAGGCGATCAACGAAAAGAGAATCGAAACGAAACGGTTGTAACTTGGCTACAGGGGCTGAGGTCGGGGGTTCGATTCTCTCCTAAGACAAATGTTTGTGAGATGAGCACGATCATTTGTCTGGGTGTAATTTATCTATAATATGTGTGTATTTAGAAATATATAAGTATGTTTATCAGTTGTCTAGAACTCATAGCACAAGCTCTGCTTAGTTTGGGACTAGATAGCGTTGTGTAAAAGGTGTAGAATAAAATTAAAAAAATAAAACTTGTTTCACAAATCTGAATCGCTAATTCATTTTTTAAATGAGAAACTAAATAGATCAGACACTCCAAAATTCAAATAAAAGTTCAAAATTTCAAAAATGGTATTAAAATTGTTTGCCTTTTGACGAGGTGCATGAACTTCAGCATTATGCGGTAGGAGGAGACGGTGAAAAGAGGGCAAGTTGTCCTTTATTTTGGGAGTCAAGGCCTTGTGGAGCAGCAACAACTAGGCTCGCTTTCTAAAGACGAAAGAAGGAGTTTGTAATATACCTACTCTTCTGCACTATGGTGCTAAAGTTAATTTGATACAACTTGATATTTCAGGAAAGTTTCTTTAGGCATTAGAAGATAATTTCTGATACTAAATTATAACTTGGGAGATAATACAATGATGTCTATCGATGCCTGTATGATTTTAGTGCTACATATAAAGTTTTTATTATGAGTCATACAACTGTATTTCTACCTCTACTAAAAATTACAGTTTTCAAATGTAAGATATACAGTTTCAAACTGTTTAAGACGCGATACCACTTGTTTTCTACGAGCGTTAATTAAAGCTGAATCAGAGCGATGAGATTATAATCTGTCAATCTAATTTTCTTTGATGTAGTAACGTTTGAATGGAAAATCAATTAGAAATAACATCTGTATCGAGCCGCCGCCGCCGGCGCCGTCCAATGCCACGCCGTGTTACCTGACCGGCTGTGCATGCGACTGCAATCGAACGTATCGCGTCGTGTGATCGGTCACGTGACCGCGCTGCATCTCAACATATGACAAACGAATTCTCAATTTTGGCCATTTGACACTAGCCGTGTATTTCGGCTGCAGCCACCCCGATCCATGCCAGGGAATTCGCAGGCCTTGAGCGGCAACGCTTTCTATACAAATACCGGTGCATCTAGTTGTGTCCCTTCGGCTGTAAGGGCACTACATCGGCATCACAGAATCCGATGTTTATTGGCGATGGCATTTTTGTGCATCCCGGCCAGTGGCTGTGACGTCTGAGTTGGCGATGTGTCCACACACCGACATCAGTTGCGTGCGATGTCATCTTGGTTTCGGGTATGTCCAATTTCTCGTTTCGCACCGCATCCAAATTCTTGGCTTTCAAAGAGCTTTACGTTCATATCGCTGAATAAGAAACTCGTAATGTTAATAACCGCGGGCTTTGTAGCGAGCGGCGCGACGCGCGGAGCGGGAGCGGGCGCTCTAATTATACATTAACAAATGCTGATTAATATCATATCAAGGGCTCATACGACTGATCGAATATGTCCCTATTCTAGCGTTTGTTGCGATATTTAAAAGTTTGTATTTCGTTAATCTGTTACAAAAGCGTGGGTTTAAAAGTCGCTAGAAATAAATTTATTAAATACAAATACCATTTTTCAGAGTAAAAGATGTTTATTTTTACTGCTAGTATCTTCTTTAATCTTGATGCGCTCTGAACAGATATACCTAGATAAATGCTTTGGAGCTCCAAAAAAAACGTGAGAAAGTTATTTTGGCTTTTCAGAATCTGATTTTGAATCTTTTGTAACGCTGAAAATAAAATGATTGATGGCCGTTTCTGTGGCAACAAAGGCCTCGCGTTATTTTGCAATCGTAGGAGTTATATAAGTACTGAAGGGGCCCAGTAGGGCAGATAATTTGGCTACGGGATCGTTTGAAATAGACACACAGTCAGTAAAAGTCTGTATGTTCCATCTTAGAGCGGGGGATGCCATTTGATGATTTCCCACTTCAAAAAAAGGAGTTACATAAATAAGTGTATGAGCAATGTTGTGTTCATTTTCCATAATAAGTGTTAGGCTGCATCAGCATCACGTATGGCCGCTGTTTCGTGATCATTGTGCACATTGTTGGCAGGCGTTCAAGTCACCGTAATTAGCGCTGAGTGACATAATGCTCGAGCGCCTAAACAACAAACAGTTAATCGCTGCTACTAATGTTTACAATCTGTTGTAATGTTGCCGTTTAGAAAACAATGAGGATAGGCGCGTGGTTGGAAGGAATTCTCATGTCGTTCAAAATACGACAAGGATGCCCGCGTCCTTTCTACCTGTATGCTTATTTGGCGCAATTTGTATTATTAGTGGCTTTTTCTGCCCACCATAACCTCACCTCATATTATAATTATAATGTTTTAAAAAAATATGTGACCTAGGAAGGCTACATTCTCTAAATACAAAAGGTATCAAGTTTTTCGTTGACATAACTCGTATTTCATTAATTCAGCTATTTTGAAATTGGTCAAATTATGACAGTGCAGAATCATTTACATTTCAATTTTTTTATTTTACTAGGTATTTGAAAAGCTTTGATTATATACTTGTCTAGATGCCACATTGACCGTACTAAACGGCCCAAATAAAGTCTACTAAAATTGGTAGACTCGCTTCTCCCTTACGTCAGTGTCATTTGAAACAAATAAGGATAATGTGCTCACGAAAAATAATTAATTATGCCGGTTTTTGCTGTCAGACTGTGCCGTAATTATGTGGGAATACAATATAATAACACTAAGATCACTTTTCATCGGTAACTTTTGTTATTTAACCACTGTTATTATAGATAACACGATTTTTAAATTCGTTTTTTTGTATGTCATTCCGATTAGCCAGTGTTGTCAGTTTATTACTAGGGAGATTTGGCGAAACTATGGGAGAGCAAATACAAATATCATTACATCATCTTTCGATCAGGAGAACATTATTATTTTAAAAATTACATTATTTCTTTGATCAGTAAATGATAACTTATCTATACCTCCAAAAAAAAAAAAATGAAATCCATGACGTCGTGCAATAAATATTTTTTTTTTAGTTTTTTCTAATATTTTGGGTTTCAGATTTTTGCTGAATTGAGCCTGTTTGGTGCAGCCGTGAGGCACACATTCCTACTATATCCTTAGATCGGACGTTATACTTTTTATTTGTTGGTTTTATGTAATTACATGTAACTGGAGTATTGTGTGTCTTTAAGTCTGTGCTAAATAAATGTATTTTCTTTCTTTCTTTAATCTACAAAATTATTATTTCATTCAACCTATTTTGTTAAACTTTCGTCATAATAAATAATGGAGAAAAGGAAAGTTAATAATTTGGAGCAGGCATCCCTCAACACGCACACCTTGACAGTTTGACGACAATAAGTACACGTGCGGTACTCACACATGTCACGAAATTGGAGACACTTTTAGCGCGTCGTATGTTTGCATTGCTCTATCTAGACAAGTATATAATCAAAGTTGAAAAGCTTGTTATTTGAAAAGGCATGAGCCCATTGCAAATATGTGTGAAGCGCTGCCGGCGCCGCGCACCCACGCCATACCGACGCGTAGTACAACACAACCACGGAACACAACCGAGTAACCGACTGTGTTTACATATTGATATATGTATATACCGATGCGTTGTAAACAACGCTGCAACGCTGCATCTTGATTCCTAATACATCTCGATGCAAAGCGTGGCAGAATTACTTGCGAGTATTACCTGCCTTTTGTAAATTGGACCTTGTACCTTATCTGAATTGAAAATTATGAAGGGACGTGTCTACTGAGTTTTATGATGTTATAATTAGCGACACAGTCTAGCTTCGCAGTTAGTATTTTTTTTCTTTTGATAGGTTTTCGCTTGACCATTGTCTTACTCGATGGAAAGCGACGATGTGGTCTACGATGAAGCACGCTTGCCCAGAAGTAACCTATTCACTGTTGACATAAAGATCCCCAGGCTTTAGTTATCAGGAAACACAGATTCCGGCAGAGAATTCTACACTAAGGTAGGTGTACGCACAATGAATGTGTGTAAGAGCAGTGGTGGCCGAGTGGCAACGGCCCCGACTTACGAGTTGTAGGTCGTGGGTTAAAACCCAGCCAGGCGGTTTACTTTGTGTAATTTATTTCATCACCACTTCTCTCAAAACGGCGAAGAAAAATATCGTGAGGAACGGCATTTCCTAGAACCAAAAATTCGAAGACATGTGACATCCACCATCCTGCACTGGGCCCGCGTGGTGGATTACGGCCCATTCCCGAGAGGGAAGGAGACTACAGAGGAGGCCTGAGTCCCAGCAGTGGGAACATTATAATGCCGACTATACCTACTATACAATACAAGCTATGCTAGATACAATGAATGTGTTCCAAAATGTTTTGTGCAACCGGTAAAAAACCGACAGGCTGGCAACTCGGCGTCGGTGCTCAAGACTATGAAGCTTCGACGATGAAGTGTATCACAAATAATGATCCTCTTGGCTCGTTACTCAATACATTCAAGTGCATCAAGCTGGTATCTGGCAGATCCGTCCCAAAGATTTTAATTTTATTTATTTGGAATAACAAACAATTACATACTTAATAGAAAATAACAACAAAAAAAAAAACTTAAAATTAACAATTAAGCAATCAACAACGTTATTCGCAACAATCATAAATATACAAATAAATCATCAAGATTAGCGCAGTACTCTAGTACCTAAGGTTGACTGGTAGATATCGCTGTTAGCGATAAGACCGCCATTGTACCCATAGATTTAAGTTTATGTATAAGTTGTGTTACTTTTTTGGTGTACAATAAAGTTTATTATATTCTACTCTAAGATGTGTGGTCGATCTTAAGCTTGATAAAATTTTCTGCTCATTTGTCTAATTACTCGTAATTTATGTTATGTTTAAAACAATATTTGTGACATTCCAGTGGTTGCCGGGCGGGGGTTGCGGCGAGGTTGGTGAGGGTGCCATTCGTCGCTCCCGCGGCAAGCGTATCACGCAGAGGCGCGGTGCCATCAAACACCATAAGTAAGTATACACACAGTACGATAATGCACATCGAGACGTCACACAGATCCCAGGTACAGGCTGCAGTTAACTCTACATTGGTAGAGAGATCTGGGGCCGTACCACGACGTGTTATAAAGTCAAGCGTGCCAGCCACAAAGAGTGATGGAGTTATACACCCTATTTATATATTATTTAATTATACGTAGCTATATATATTATATATAGCTCTATCCCTTTAACAGTTCAGTTTAGGTCGTCAAATGGACGCGTTAAGAGCTCGTGGTAGGGCCTCTGAAGTGTCTAATTTCTTTGTAGAAGAAGGATGACACCTACAACTTACCACTATTTTGTAGAAGAAGAATGACACCTACAACTAACCACTATTTTGTAGAAGGATGACACGGTCTACAACTAACTACTATTTTGTAGAAGAAGGATGACACCTACAACTAACCACTATTTTGTAGAACAAGGATGACACCTACAACTAACCACTATTTCGTAGAAGAAGAATGACACCTGCAACTAACCACTATTTTGTAAAAGAAGGATGACACCTACAACTAACCACTATTTTGTAGAAGAAGGATGACACCTACAACTAACCACTATTTTGTAGAAGAAGAATGACACCTGCAACTAACCACTATTTTGTAGAACAAGGATGACACCTACAACTAACCACTATTTTGTAGAAGAAGAATGACACCTGCAACTAACCACTATTTTGTAAAAGAAGGATGACACCTACAACTAACCACTATTTTGTAGAAGAAGGATGACACCTACAACTAACCACTATTTTGTAGAAGAAGAATGACACCTGCAACTAACCACTATTTTGTAGAAGAAGGATGACACCCATAACTAACCACTATTTTGTAGAAGAAGGATGACACCTACAACTAACCACAATTTTGTAGAAGAAGGATGACACCCATAACTAACCACTATTTTGTAGAAGAAGGATGACACCTATAACTAACCACTATTTTGTAGAAGAAGGATGACACCTATAACTAACCACTATTTTGTAGAAGAAGGATGACACCTACAACTAACCACTATTTTGTAGAAGAAGGATGACACCTATAACTAACCACTATTTTGTAGAAGAAGGATGACACCTATAACTAACCACTATTTTGTAAAAGAAGGATGACACCTATAACTAACCAATATTTTGAAGAAGAAGGATGACACCTACCACTAACCACTATTTTGTAGAAGAAGGATGACACCTATAACTAACCACAATTTTGTAGAAGAAGGATGACACCTACAACTAACCACAATTTTGTAGAAAATGACACCTACCACTAACCACAATTTTGTAGAAGAAGGATAACACCTACAACTAACCACAATTTTGTAGAAGAAGGATGACACCTACCACTAGCCACTATTTTTTAGAACAAGGATGACACCTATAACTAAACACTATTTTGTAGAAGAAGGATGACACCTACCACTAACCACTATTTTGTAGAACAAGGATGACACCTACAACTAACCACAATTTTGTAGGAGAAGGATGACACCCATAACTAACCACTATTTTGTAGAAGAAGGATGACACCTATAACTAACCACTATTTTGTAGAAGAAGGATGACACCTACAACTAACCAATATTTTGTAGAAGAAGGATGACACCTACAACTAACCAATATTTTGTAGAAGAAGGATGACACCTACAACTAACCACAATTTTGTAGAAGAAGGATGACACCTACAACTAACCAATATTTTGTAGAAGAAGGATGACACCTACAACTAACCACAATTTTGTAGAAGAAGAATGACACCTGCAACTAACCACTATTTTGTAGAAGAAGGATGACACCTACAACTAACCACTATTTTGTAGAACAAGGATGACACCTATAACTAAACACTATTTTGTAGAAGAAGGATGACACCTACAACTAACCACAATTTTGTAGAAGAAGGATGACACCCATAACTAACCACTATTTTGTAGAAGAAGGATGACACCTATAACTAACCACTATTTTGTAGAAGAAGGATGACACCTATAACTAACCACTATTTTGTAGAAGAAGGATGACACCTACAACTAACCACTATTTTGTAGAAGAAGGATGACACCTATAACTAACCACTATTTTGTAGAAGAAGGATGACACCTATAACTAACCACTATTTTGTAGAAGAAGGATGACACCTATAACTAACCAATATTTTGAAGAAGAAGGATGACACCTACCACTAACCACTATTTTGTAGAAGAAGGATGACACCTATAACTAACCACTATTTTGTAGAAGAAGGATGACACCTACAACTAACCAATATTTTGTAGAAGAAGGATGACACCTACAACTAACCAATATTTTGTAGAAGAAGGATGACACCTACAACTAACCACAATTTTGTAGAAGAAGGATGACACCTACAACTAACCAATATTTTGTAGAAGAAGGATGACACCTACAACTAACCACAATTTTGTAGAAGAAGGATGACACCTACAACTAACCACAATTTTGTAGAAGAAGGATGACACCTATAACTAACCAATATTTTGTAGAAGAAGGATGACACCTACCACTAACCACTATTTTGTAGAAGAAGGATGACACCTACAACTAACCACTATTTTGATCATCCTCTCCCTAACCTTTTTCCAACTAGCTTGGGGTCGGCTTCCAGTCTAACCGAACGCGACTGAATACTATCGTATTTTACATGGAGCGACTGCCTATCAGACCTTCACAACCCAAAAACTGGACAACACGATACTCCTTGGACTCCTTTGGACTGATGCTCAGACTTTCTGGTGTCTGACCACCTGTGACGACTGTCAAAGATCTACGACAGTCTGGAACAATGGTTTAACGTGCTTTCCAAGGCACGGGGTGTCAGCAATATCCTAGATAAACTTAGAAAACTAGGTCCATATGAATTGAAAAAATCGCATTGTTAGGTGCTTGCCCGGTTTCGAACCCCCAACCTCATGTATGAGAGGTGCGTGCCTTAACCACTAGGTCATCACGACTAAAGTGATTATTAAACTAACCACTAGTTTGATATTTACTTTAAATAACTAAATGAACCACTGATCGTTATAAACAAAGTTTTTAAGTTTATTAAAAGACGAATGCACTTTTGACCCCTGACTTACTCAACTCTACAACGCCTACGTTTTTCTCCAAAACTCAATGAGTCTTATTGGTTGCATATTAATGTTGTTAGTGTCTTCAAGGCTAGAGTGATTATGTTCTTAATCAACTAGTGAGCCATCAACGATTGCATCACTACTTACCATCAGGCGGGATCGCAGTTAAGCATTAGTTTATAACAATAAAACAAAATTGTTTATTAATGATGGTGATATCGGGTTTTATTTCTGTAGGTACCATGAAATACTTAACAATGATATATATACCTATATATACCTATCATTAAAAATATGTAGTCCCGCGAAAAGGGCAACTGAAGGAATATAGGAGAATGGGAAAAATGATATCCCACGTAAAAAAGGTGACGTAAACGTGAGAAACAATTACATCCGAAATAATCATATAATAATAGTCTTGCAACGCCTACGTGTTTAATAGCATTAGCGACTATGACACAGCATTCTAAAATTTTTACTAAAACTTCTAAAATTATTTAGGTAGATTTATACCTAAAGGTGTTGCTACATCAATCCATTGATAGTCGATCGAGTTAGGTATGGCGGCTTGGTGGAGTAGAAATATTGATCGAGTCCGTCACACATCAATCGATCGCATTCGACCGATACATATTGGCGGCTTTTGGTGGATTAAAAATGTTGATGAGGCCGTCGCACTTCAATCAATATCATCAATCGCATTCGATCGATGCGTATAAGCAGCTTTTGGTGGAGTAGAAATGTTGAGCGAGTCCGTCGCACGTCAATCGATAACAACGATCGCATTCGTTCGATGCATATGGGGGCTTTTGGCGGAATAGAAATGTTCATCGTCCGTCGTACGTCAATCGATAACATCGATCGATTTCCGCTAGTAAGTATGACGTCTTTTGGTGGAGTAGAAATGTTGATCGACGTCGATCATCGGTCGATTGGTGTGGTAACAGCCTAAGGCAAATTATTGTAAGACTCAAAATATGTATTTACGCTGCCGCTATTAGTGAAACCGAAGCCGTCACACTCACCGAGTACTGCAGATATTTCTTTCAACCGAGCAATAGCCCTGGACATTAAAAAATGTCAGGGGACATTAGACTCCAAGCATATATCCGCAGCAATATATCACGCCTTCTCACGACTAATTTCGCGTATCTTTGTTTTAAGATTTTTGGCGCAAAAGAGTTATAAAACCGTAGAGCACGGCAGCAACTAACCACGCTATTATCTACCTACTAATGATAAATATTCGTGCCTACGTCGTGTGTGCTGTAGCCAAACATCGGTTGTCATAGTCATAATCATATCCTGGATTAAGAATTTCACATTCACTAGAGGTAGGTAATCTATAGAAAGAAGCAGCGAATGTGCGAACAATACATGTCGCTTTCCTGTGGGTCGTAGTGACGTAGTTAACCTGTAACGTAAACCAATGACAACTGAATAACTAATTCGCCAATTCGCTTCTCTCCTCTTATACTTTTCTAACCGTAAGTATGTAGGCATGGGGCGTAGCGTGGACTAATTCAGACGTGGGCAAAGGGCAAAGGCACATCATTTAGGCCTTTTTCTCTCATGAATTCGATATAGGTAGGTACACAAAATTTACCTAACCTAACCTATTTAGATAAGAAACAAACAATACCGAGAAACATCGACTCCTGAAATTAAAGTTATTTTGATCCTTTTAGTGTTTTTTTTTAGTGAAGCCGGTTATTTTTTTTTTGTAAAAAGTTTTTTTTGTTTCTTTGTTTCCAGAGTCCACGATGTTAACGGTCACCGTTTCGTGGCAAAATTCTTCCGGCAGCCGACGTTCTGCGCGTTCTGCAAGGAGTTCCTATGGGGCTTCGGCAAGCAGGGCTACCGGTGTTCCGTGTGCCAGACAGCCGTCCATAAGAGGTGCCATAACAAGCTGCTCGGAAAATGTACAGGATCCTCTGCACATTCGGAAGCTACTGTGGTGAGGAACTTTTTAATTTTAGTATGTCTGTAGTGATTGTGATACTACAAGGTGAATGAACCCATCAACACTGTCAATAGACGGTGTAATAGCACTGAAATCAAAAAAGAATGTCAGCCAACGCCCACGGAAAAAGCTTGCGACGGCACGGTTAGATGGAAGTATTTAATAAATCAATCAAACAAAAAAAAAACATAGTGACAAACACGCAGTCATAAAACCAAGCTATCTGCCGACAAAGGCTACGTAATCCTGCACTGGATATTGGAATTAATATGAAAGTATTTATAATGGTCTTACATCAGTCCTGTGTTGAATCAAACTGAATTTTAGCATACCTAAGCATAATGGCTATTATGTTCCCTCTGTTTGAAAGATTTCTCCTGTGTGAGGATGGATGGGCTCTACGGATCCACTGCCCACCTACGACCTACCACCGACCCACTCTACCCTTACCCCTGACCGACATACGGGACATATTATTCAGGCCTGGTGAGAGTTGAAGGATGTCATATGTCTTCAAATTTTAATTTCTAAGACATGCTTTCCTCAGCTCATAGCATAGCAGCCTTTTAATGTCCCCACTGCTGGGACTCAGGCCTCCTCTCTAGGAGAGGGAATGGGTCGTAATCCACCACGCGGCGGGCCCTGTGCGGTTTGGTGAAGGTCACATGTTTTCGAATTTTTTGGTTCTAGGACATGCCAGTTACCTCACGATGTTTTCCTTCACCGTTTTGAGAGCAGTGGTGATGAAACAAATTACACTAAGTAATGCGTCTGACTAGGTTTGAACCCGCGACCTACAACTTGTAAGTCGGGGCCGTTACCACTCGGCCACCACTGTTCTCTCCTCAGGTCACGAGCTTTTGTATCGCCGTTTAGCTGTGATAATGAATTAATTGACACAAAGTAGAATGCCTGTCGGTTCTAACCCGCGAATTTAGCTACAACTTGTAAGTCGCGGCCACCACTGCACTATTTAATTTTTGAATACAGTAAAAATTCCTACCCGAAGCACGTAAAGCCGTGGGTCCCGATTGTCATTCGTAGATCTTTGCCACTCGTAAAAGGTAGAGTCAGACGCCAGAAAGTCTGACCATGAGTCTATCCAAGGAATATTGTGTTGCTCAGTAACAGGGTTGTAGAGGTCTGATAGGCAGTCGCTCCATGTAAAACACGTGTATTTAGCCGAATCCAGTTAGACTGGTTGCCGGCTCCAAGCTAGTTGGGAAAACGCTAGAGAGATGATGATGAACAGTAAAAATTAGGAGAATTTTGAGGCAATATAATTTGAATAATTTCAATAATTTGACTAATTTCAATAATTTGATTAAGTTCAATAATTTGACTAATTTCAATAATTTGACTAAGTTCAATAATTTGACTAATTTCAATAATTTGACTAAGTTGAATAATTTGACTAAATTCAATAAAGTGGAATGAACAAAATAAACTAAAAATTTTGAGTTTAGCGTCATCTAGCGAGGACATGGCCATGCTCGAGCCCGTAGCTTTCACCATAATTGATTTTTGTAACTCTTAATTATGTTAGCATCTACCTACCATGTAGCATTCTGTAGTTTCTGCCTATATACCTTATGTGAAAAATGGCCTGAGTTTATATATGTTGATATATATTTTTAAAATTAATTATCATTGTTTCCAGTACCTCCGCGAGAGGTTCAAGGTGGACGTCCCGCACCGGTTCCGGCCGCACCAGTTCATGTCGCCCACCTTCTGCGACCACTGCGGGGCCATGCTCTATGGGTTCTTCAAGCAGGAGCTCAAGTGTGAAGGTATTTTCTATTTTATGAGGGTGAATATAAGGGTCAGCTTCGGAAGGCAGTGCACGCATTTGAACCTAATTTTTAACGTGACATTAGGCTGATTGTTCTATGGAAACTATGATGATAGGAGATCGAATTTTCGAGGCTACTCTGACTCTCTCTCTGCTACTTACTCTGATTTTTTTGAGGATTCCTTGTCCTACTCACAATAACAGCTATAGAATTCAGATAAAGGGGTCATGGAATTGTTTCATTTAGTGACAAACAACTAAAATGAATTAGCTCGTTGTGTCTCACTACTAGGCAAAGGCCTCTCTCTCTCTCTACCTTTTCCACACACGTCTTTCTTCGGCCATTACAGGTTATTATCTCCGTCAAGATTCATGTTCTTTTCTCTACCTATGTCTTGGTCTGCCGCAATGTCGCCTAGCATTTAAAGAGACCCAATAAGTGATTATTTTAGTCTACAGCTCATCTGACTTATACGGCAAACATGTTCGGCTCAATCCCACTTTAAGTGTACTAAGTATAGTGGTGTTCTGCTCTGCTCAGGATTCAGCGTTCTATGGCTCTTTACGAAATATCACGCGATAATTTAAGAATGTTTTGTGTGCGTGCACTGCATGAAGAAGCTTCTTAACTTAGCACAACTTTATTCTGAAAGATGAGATTGTCTTTGACGTATGGACGAGACTTGACATGACGCAATCCCAGACAGCAAAGCAGTTTTATTTAAATCCATTTCCAATGATCAGCAATTTTCTCCGAAAGCCAACGATAACAAAAAGAAAATGCCGATATAAGTAGTTAGTATTTATTATTGGAAAAACCAAGCTAATTTTATATAGGAAACCGGCACCCATGATCGTGTATTAAGAATGTGCTAAAATTAGTTCGATTCAATAATAAACTATTGTAATCAGTGTCGTACACGAGAATCAATCGGTACACACGAATCACGATGGATTGCCATTACTTGCGTGGGCAAGAATCTATGGTATTCGGACTTAGATTGGCAGGAAATCTTATTCTAATACAAGGTGACTTTCAAATCATTTGCTATCTTTCAGGGAGTTACAGTACTCATGCATATCAATCATTTGAAATATGGAACTAAATGTAACATATCTGTAAATTTTATATTGTCTTGTTACGCGAATATAAGCATTGAACTGAACAGTTGATTGATTTCATGAATCAAATTATGCCTCTGTATCTGAGAGGTTGCCAATGATTCACATTCACCCTGTATATTAAAATAATGTATATTGTTTGTGTACCTGTGTTTTACTGAAGTACATCTGTGTTTTATGTTAATTGCATGCTTTGGATGGATGCATGCTGCAAGAATAGCCTCTGCTGTTGTCTCTTGTATGACGGCGCCATTTGCCACCAATTTTGTAGTTTCGCGTTAATATGCAACATTGTTTAAAATAAATATAAGTAGTATTTTTTTTATAAATTTGTTTATAAATTTCATATTCATTTATTTCCTATTTCATGATGTTAATTTGCATTTCATGACGGTAGCATCAGTCTTTGAAATTATGACTGTATATATTTGCTCAGTAAATATGCAAGCTACGCGATTGCCGGTTGAATATCCCTCTTTGCATGTGTGTTTTATGACATCACTTACTAACTTTTAGTCGTAAACCATGAAGTCTGTGGGTATTTAAAGACCCACTTGGGCACTTTAATATTTTCTTTCTTCGACTATATGCATTGTCAGTTTTTTTTTTTTTTTGATCTTACTGGGTAGAATAGAATAAACTTTATTGTAGGTTCACCAAAATAGTAACACAAACTTAAATTTATCGGTACTATAGCGGTCTTATCGCTGACAGCGATATGTAGATATCGCTGTCAGACACTTTGGATGTACTGTACGAACATAAAATAAAATAGCGGGTATACTGCAGTTTGCTGCTAGCAAATTAATTAAATATACTTCAAAATCATTACTAATATATATATATATATATATATATATATATATATATATATATTATGTATATACATACACATAGACATAGAGCAGTGGTGGCCGAGTGGTAACGGCCCCGACTTACGAGTTGTAGGTTGCGGGTTCAAACCCAGCCAGGAGCATTACTTTGTGTAATTTATTTCATCACCACTGCTCTCAAAACGGTGAAGGAAAACATCGTGAGGAAACCGGCATGTCCTAGAACCAAAAATTCGAAGACATGTGACATTCACCAATCCGCACTGGGAACGCGTGGTGTATTACAGCCCATTCCCTCTCCTAGAGAGAGGAGGCCTGAGTCCCAGCAGTGGAAACATTAAAAGGCTGATTATGCTTATGCTTATATATATATATATACACAAATTATATGATAAACAATTTCATAGATTGAAGCGAAAAAATAAAATAAAATAATTAAATAAAAAGAGAAAAGAAAAAAGAAGTTCAGTCTAGAAGTGTAGAAAGCAATTAATTACTGCAACATTGAAATAATTTTATAATCGATACACGCATAAAATAAAACGAATAATAAATTCTAATACGGAACATATTAATTAAATCATTCGATCCAATATGAGTCTCGATTGTTGCAATCAATAGGTACAGTCACCCATTAAAAGTGCTTAGATACCTTAACGCCTATTTTCCCTTGCACGTTAGAGTTCAAGTTTTCGAAAATTAAACTAGATGGCGTTGGTTTCTTCACAGCTAAGTGGCGAGCAAAGGCAATCTCACAAAGTATAAACTTGACTTTTAGTTTAACAAATAATAGACACATGCGTCATCATTGTCGTCAACAACTGATTGTAGTTCATAATTTCATCATTCAAATTAGAGTCATGTTGACCTAGCGGTTTAGCATGTGCAGATAGATGCGTAAATCAATGAGCCATGAGTTCAAATCTCACGTAGTACTCACACTTTTTGTAAGTTTTTTTGTAAGTCTTTTTGTAAGTAAAAAAAGAAGTTGGAAGGAATATTAAATCAAAGCTAACAAGTGGATATTTATTTGTAATATAATATTCAAGTAGGTAGTTACTCAGCAAAATGAAAAAAATGCAGGTAAACAGTTGACAAAAGGCACTATTAAAAAATAATATGTTTATTTCTTACAATTTCTTAATCAAATTTAACAATCACCGTTTATTAATCACCGAATAAGATTATAATATTATATATAATTTCTTATTGAGGCCATAGCTTTAGTATTCGTTTCCAAAATTGGAAAGAGGTTTGAAGCTTATGTAACCTTAACAAAAACAAACAAAATACCAGATAATTTTATCACAAAGGTCAAAAGGATTAAAAATGTAGGCTAAAAACTATAAAATTGCACAACAACACATCAAAAATAAAATTGAACGAAAGGCGCTGGAACGATATAATCGAAATTAACTTAGCGAACAACCAATTGAGCTTAGTCATAACTCTTTAGTCTAAGTATTATTTATACTACCTACTAGTTATTTTTTATAAGTAAATCCATATTCAACCTACCCTCTCAAGTTTGAAAACTAACACATAGATAATCAAATATTTATAAATTGATACTTATTCAATTTTAATATCTTCATCTCTTTAAAAGAAATTATAAATTATTTCAATGTTTGAAGAAACAAAAAGAAAGTACAAAACTAGCATTAATTAAGCATTAATCATTTGAAGCACAGCGGCGCCATCTATTAACAGTATAATGTAATGTTGTCGATAGCAACATTTCAATCAGGTTTTACGCTAGATGGCGTCATTTCTCGCTTCACACGATTTTATTTCTGTACTTCCTATGCACTTTTGCAGCAGACTTTACAATTAACAAAGGTATAAATAGGTACAGGTAGGTAGGTAGGTAGGTAGGTATAGGTAGGTATTAATTAGGTATAATTTGAATGTATAATTTCTTTTATTTTAATGCAAATTCTAGAAATTAATATAACTGCCACTGGCAGCCAAAAGATGACCAGTCTCAACTGACAGCGTCCGTTTACGAACAGTACCATCACTCAGCTCAACTATTTAAAAGAGACCCGAATGATCTAACCAAGGATTTTATATACCCTACGGATGAACTGGATTGATTACGAAGCAATAAAAAACAAATCTTGGTGTGCCAAAAAAACATATTTTCTTTCTTTTCTTTCTTTCTTTCAATATTACACACTCTAAAGTGTACTTTATTTCCATTGACATTAAGTTCATATGTTTTATTGACAAGCAAAAGGGGAAAAATGTACCGAGCAAGACAACGACAAAGAGGTGGTGTGTCCCTTTCTTACCTCTATTTTAACTAGGGTAACCATTTTACTAAATTCATTGTTATTATTTTTGCCACTGCAGCATTTTATACTAATTGATGCTGTAGATTTTTATATATCGTCGGCAAAGTTCCAATGTCTGTCTGTGAAACCTGCAAAAAAAGTTTAATTTATAGAGAAGTCAAAAAATTGTTTTTAATTAATTTATAGTAATAATAACTTCTGGTTTAATTATTATACTGCTTTAATATATTTTATTATAGTGTTTCTCTACCCACTTTTTTAGGGTGGGAAAATCATCTAATGCCTTCCCCCACTCTTGGGCGGAGCGTAATGTCAGACTTTTATTGACTAAAAACCCACTCCTGTTCCTTTTTTGCCATTGTTCCAGGGCCCCAGGGATTTCTTTCGCATCACCCATGGTCCTAGTAGGCTTCGACCCTGCTGGGCCCCTAAGGTTTGCTGACATAGCCATGAGGCGCGCGTGGAACACTACGCGCCGTCGACGACTTGGGCTCGGTCCGGAAGGTTACCGGACGGTCTGACGGTGAGCTTTGCTCGCCGTCCATTGCTCGCCGTCCGCAAGCCCGCGCCTACGTGGGCCGGAAATCGGGATCGGAATCCCAGCGGCTGGAATGCGAGGGCCATTACCTCGCGCGTGCGGCCGCCTCCTTTGCTAGCATTACTGCATCGCAGAAGGAGGCGACCGCCTGCCACTCCTCCTCGCTCTGGATCATGGCCTGTATCAAGGCCCGGCGCGAGAGATCGCTGCCACCGATCGCCCCCATGAGGACACGGCGGTGCTCTGCCCAGGCGGGGCACACCTCTACCGTGTCCTCCGGGCGGTCCACACAATGGTGACACTCGGGCGTTTCTTCCGCACGAATCCGGTGCAGGAACGTCCCGAACTTACCATGTCCCACTAATTGTTTACTATATACATAATAATTGACATCTAGTGGTAGTGGAGACGGGCCAGCATTTTTATTTTTAATTTAATCCCCCAACTTATAAAATATTTGCCTACATAGTGAGCGTTTGACACAAGATTTAAATTTCGTTTCATGGAGTTCTAATATGTGAAGAGGTATTTTACACTTCTGGACACATCTATTGGCCCACCTTGTATTTTCAGTTTCGTTTGGTCCTAGCTAAAATTTTATATTAGGTCGAGCAAAAAGTTTTTATGCAGTTTTGAACCTGGCACATTCACAATTTCATTCAATAGTCTTTTTTTGAATTTCGAACACAGAATTTAAAGAAACAAAAGACAATTTGGAGCCTGTTTGTTGATATCAAACAATCGAATACTAAGAAAACTTGGTTTTATTGGTTTACTTGGATTTAATTCTTGAAAAAGTGATTGATATCTTTGGTTTTGCAACAAACATTACTTATTCTTAACATTAAGGTGAGGTTCTATCAATAATCTATGGATACTTCACCTGAAGTCGCCGCCCAAGCTGTGGCACTTATTCAGGCCGGACACAGCCAAAGAAACGTGAGTGCTAAACTTAATTTAAGTCGATCTGCGGTCCGAAATGTTTATCGGAGGTACCTAGAGAATGGCGGCTTTGTTCGTCGCCAAGGAAGGCCACGATCTCGGGTCACAACTGAAAGGCAGGATCGATTCATCGTGACGACCAGCTTGAGAAATCGTCACCTTACCTCCATTGAGATACAAAACCAACTTCGCGACTTCCACGGAGTATCTGTGAGCGCTCGAAATGTTCGGAGAAGGTTAAAAGAACGCGATATGGTACCACACAAGCCAGTTAATGGGCCCAAATTAATGCGAGCCCACCGAACAGCGCGCCTTCATTTCGCACGCAGTCATTTAAATTGGACACAGCAAGATTGGAGCCGTGTACTCTTTTCTGATGAGTGTAAAATTGTGTTACATGGCAATGATGGAAGGAAGAAGGTCTACCGACGTAAGGGAGAGCGTTTCGCACAATGCTGCTTTGAAGAGAGAGTTGCTTATGGCGGTGGCTCATGGACTGTCTGGGGCGGTATATCCGCGAGCGGCAAAACTCAACTTGAGGTTGTTACAGGACCACGGCTGCCAACATTAAATGCTGAAAGGTACATTCGTGAGTGCTTAGAACCTCACGTGATACCATACGCGGACTATGTGGGCCCAAATTTCCTTTTTATGCATGATAATGCAAGAGCCCATGCGGCCGGCATCGTCAGGGAATATCTTCGGGATGTGAGCATCACAGTTATGGACTGGCCAGCCAGAAGCCCAGACATGAACCCCATTGAGCACATGTGGGACGAGCTAAAAAGACGTGTTAGGGCTCGTCAGCCAGTTGCCCAGACGATGCAGGAGTTGAAAACTGCCATAGAAGAGGAATGGGAGATGATCCCTCAAAATTTCATAGAGCGGTTGATAAACTCTATGCCTAATCGTATGAGAGCTGTGGTAGATGCCTATGGAGGCAACACGCGTTATTAAATTAAACCTTTATTTGATAAAACATGTTTTTTATTCAAAAATCAATTGCCTTTAACAAGGCGCATATCCGACTTGTTAGGCGTAGCTCCATGTCGTATGGTATTCTGAATTCAAATTTAACACGTTCGAGGACGCTACCACTTGAGACTGTGTACCAAAATGACACAGTAAATGTCCATACAAATTATACGACGTATGAGTACGTAGCCTCCCATGAAAATATATTGTTTTAAAGACATCATGACACAACCGTTTTATCACGTTATCGTATAAATACGTTATGTCAGTAAGCGTCAGGACCCCTGGACCACTAGCGATATTTGATGTTTAGAGAATACCAAAATTAACTACCTATTTGCTACTATTTGGTACCTACCTTCAAATATTTGGTACCTCTATTGACAGCGAGAAAACGCCAGAAGAAAGTGGCCAGACATTCTGACGTCAGGATGTCTGGACCATTTTTTTTTTCATAGTTCTAGACAACACAGCTAATTTATCTTTTTGTAAATATTTACTACCTTTTTAGTACCTCACCATATATTTTTTTCAACATTTTTTAGCATACTTGAAAAAAGTTAGATATGATTTTTTTTTTTTCAAAATGGATATTTATTTTGCCACATATGCCATGAGATATCTGATGTTTAGAAAATACCAAAATATACTACCTTTATGCTACTACTTGGTCCCTAACGTCAAATACTTAGTACCTCTAATAACAGCGAGAAATCGCATGAAGAAAGTGTCATCAGGTTGTCTGGACCATTTTTTTATTTTCATGGTTCGAGACAACACAGCTAATTTATCTTTTGAAAAGTATTTACTACCTCTTTAGTACCTCAACAAAAATTTTTTTTTTTAGATTTTTTTGGCATACCTGAAAGATGTTACGTGTATTATTTTTTTTCAAATTGGATATTTAATTTGCCACATTATGACATGAGATATCTCATGTTTGAAAAATACCTAAATACACTACCTTTATGCTACTGCTTGGTACCTAACATCCAATACTTAGTACCTCAATTAACAGCGAGAAAACGTATGAAGAAAGTGTCATCAGGTTGTCTGGACCATTTTTTTTTTTCATGGTTCGAGACAACACAGCTAATTTGTCTTTTTGTAAATATTTACTACCTTTTTAGTGCCTCAACATACATTTTTTTCAACTTTTTTTAGCATACTTGGAAAAAGTTACATGTGAAATATTTTTTTTTTAAATGGATATTTAATTTGCCATATGATATGACATCTCACGCCCTAGCCGCAACGCCCGGGTGTCACCATTGTGTGGACCACTCGGAGGACACGGTGGAGAACACGGTGGAGGTGTGTTCCGCTTGGGCAGAGCAACGCCGTATCCTCGTGGGGGCGATCGGCGGCGGCGATCTCTCGCGCCGGGCCTTGGTACAGGCCATGGTCCGGAGCGAGGAGGAGTGGCAGGTGGTCGCCTCTTTCCGCGAAGCAGTAATGCTAGCAAAGGAGGCGGCCGATCGCGTGAGGCAACGGTCCTCACGCCCCAATCGCCGCCGGGATTCCGATCCCGATTTCCGGCCATCGTAGGCGCAGGCTTGCGGACGGCGAGCAATGGGTGGCTCGCCGTCCGACCGTCCGGTAACCGTCCGGACCGAGCCCAAGTCGTCGACGGCGCGTGCTGTTCCACGCGCGCCTCAAGGAGATGTCAGCAACAGTAGCGGCCTAGCAGGGTCGAAGCCTACTGGGGCCAAGGGTCTGATTCTGAAAGGAAGACTCGGCCCTGGTACGAAAGGCAACGAAGGATACAGGTGTGGTTTTAGTCAGTAAAAGTCTGACACGCCCTCGCGCTCCACCCAGAGCGCGAGAAGTCATTTGGATGATTTCCCACCTTAAAAAAAAAAATATGATATGACATAAGATATTGTTGTTTAAAAAATACACTGCTTTTATGCTACTACTTGGTACCTAACGTCAAATACTTACGTAGTACCTCTATTGACAGCGAAAAAACGCGTGAAGAATGTGGTCAGACATTTTGACATCAGTATGTCTTTGCCATTTTTTTTTTCATTGTCAAGACTAAACAGCTAATTTATCTTTTTGTAAGTATTTGCTACCTTTTTAGTACACATATAATTCAATTATTTTATTTGTCGTTCTATAAAAATGTAACGCATTAAAAAAAAAACATGATGGATATGTAATTAGCTACATAGACAGCATGAGATATTTGATGTTTAGAAGATACCAACATTTACTACTTTTTGCTCAGTCAATAAACGCGTAAAAATAACGCTAAGACATCCTGACAACGGTTACGTAATTTTTCAGGTACGACAAAAAAGATCTGAATTATATGTTGAGGTACTATAAAGGCAGCAAATACTTACAAAAAGATAAATAAGCTGTGTTGTCTCGAACCATGAAAAAAAAAATGGTCCAGACATCCTGATGTCAGAATGTCTGACCACATTCTTCACGCGTTTTCTCACTGTCAATAGAAGTACTAAGTATTTGACGTTAGGTACCAAATAGTAGCATAAAGGTAATGTATTTTGGTATTTTCTAAACCTCATATATCTCAAGTCATCTATGGCAAATTAATATCCAATTTGAAAAAAAAAATACACGTAACATCTTTCAGGTATGCCAAAAAAGCTGAAAAAAATATTTTTTGCGGTACTAAAAAGGTAGTAAATACTTTTCAAAAATAAATTAGCTGTGTTGTCTCGAACCATGAAAATAAAAAAATGGTCCAGACAACCTGATGACACTTTCTTCATGCGTTTTCTCGCTTTTTATTGAGGTACTAAGTATTTGACGTTAGGGACCAAGTAGTAGCATAAAGGTAGTATATTTTGGTATTTTCTAAACATCAGATAGCTCATGCCATATGTGGCAAAATAAATATCCATTTAAAAAAAAAATATCACATCTTCACGCGTTTTTTCGCTGTCAATAGAGGTACTACGTAAGTATTTGACGTTAGGTACCAAGTAGTAGCATAAAAGTAGTGTATTTTTTAAACAACATATATCTTATGTCATATCATATGGCAAATTAAATATCCATTTTTTTTTTTAATATTTCACGTGTAACTTTTTCCAAGTATGCTAAAAAAAGTTGAAAAAAATGTATGTTGAGGCACTAAAAAGGTAGTAAATATTTACAAAAAGACAAATTAGCTGTGTTGTCTCGAACCATGAAAAAAAAATGGTCCAGACAACCTGATGACACTTTCTTCATACGATTTCTCGCTGTTAATTGAGATACTAAGTATTTGATGTTAGGTACCAAGCAGTAGCATAAAGGTAGTGTATTTAGGTATTTTTCAAACATCAGATATCTCATGTCATAATGTGGTAAATTAAATATCCAATTTGAAAAAAAAAATACACGTAACATCTTTCAGGTATGCCAAAAAAACCTGAAAAAAATATTTGTTGAGGTACTAAAAAGGTAGTAAATACTTTTCAAAAGATAAATTAGCTGTGTTGTCTCGAACCATGAAAATAAAAAAATGGTCCAGACAACCTGATGACACTTTCTTCATGCGTTTTCTCGCTTTTTATTGAGGTACTAAGTATTTGACGTTAGGGACCAAGTAGTAGCATAAAGGTAGTATATTTTGGTATTTTCTAAACATCAGATATCTCATGGCATATGTGGCAAAATAAATATCCATTTTGAAAAAAATATTTCACATTTAACTTTTTTCAAGTATGCTAAAAAATGTTGAAAAAAATATATGGTGAGGTACTAAAAAGGTAGTAAATATTTACAAAAAGATAAATTAGATGTGTTGTCTAGAACTATGAAAAAAAAAATGGTCCAAACATCCTGACGTCAGAATGTCTGGCCACTTTCTTATGGCGTTTTCTCGCTATCAATAGAGGTACCAAATATTTGAAGGTAGGTACCAAATAGTAGCAAATAGGTAGTTAATTTTGGTATTCTCTAAACATCAAATATCGCTAGTGGTCCAGGGGTCCTGACGCTTACGTTATGTCATTAAAAGTAAGTTAACTAGACGTGAACGGACACAACGTGTAATAACGTCTAACGTATATACATCAGGTAGTTTCACTACCTGATGTATTGCCTTGTGGGTCAAAATCTTTATCCGAACCATATTCTCCATCATCGTCTTGGTAAGGATCCGCCTCGGTAGAGTTGTCAGAATCATCGAAAATGCTCATCAGTCTTGTTTTGCGCTTATCCATCTAAAACACATAAAATAACCCATTAAACATCAATTTCACAGAGTAAAATTATTAATTCATAGTAAAATAGTATACTGTCTGGCTAAGGAATAATACATAAATCAAATAAACTAAATACTTACGATGTTTTGTCGCGGCAAATATTACGATACGCCACGAAATGTTTAGCGAACGCGAGCGCACCCCGCAGTGACGCAGCCGCACCGAATGTAGGAGCGCGGTAGGCGCGCGCGACGCATTTACACGTTGTGCGTGTGTGAGTACCGTTCCCGCCCACTGTCAACGGCACTTATTTGAAATAGTTTAAAACTTACTCTACGTGACAGTAAAGCTTCGGGTATTTTAAATGTTGTGACACAAGATACATTCAATAGGATTTTAACTTGAACGTTCATCGGAAATGTACGTTCTGTCGTAAAGTAAAAAAAATATTTAGACGTCATTGTACGTTGTGCCATATCAAAATTTCGAACGATGACGTATAATCTCGTTCTGTCCTCGAACGTGTTAAAACAATACGATCGAAAAAGATGGTAAAATGTATCAGGTTTAAAACTGCATCAACAGTTTTTGTTCAATCTAGCAATCATATTTCGGTAGGGACCATCGAAACCTAAACTCTAAGGTGGGCCAATAGATGTGTCCAGAAGTGTATTATAACATTTCAAACAGTGCTCCATGAAGGAAGAGGCTACTTTAGCTTTAGTGACAGAAGAACTGAAATTAAGTAGAATCGCATAACATTTAAAACAAGCACTTGCTTCTTTTAAATGTTGCTTCTTTTAAAAATGTTTTGTCACAGAACTTAGTAGAATGCAAGGGCATCAAAAGTTTCAAAAAGATTCCGATGATCTCATGTGCCTAGAATGTGTGTCATGAAGGGACTTAAAACGGTCTTTGAGATAAGAGGGGTTTTAGGAATAAACTGGACACTGTAAAGCAATGATAAAATGCGGACATTCCGGTGAAGGCGGATAATGGGCAGCAATGAGCTTAATGCGTTATTTATAAATATATATATATTTGCGCAAACCAAATATATATCTAATACTAACGTTTTGGAATCGCTCAAGCTTATCTAGCTGCACTTCAGTTAGATCTAAATAAATGAGTTTGTCAAAAACCTAGGTTTGTCAAAAATTTCAATACATTTATATGGGCTGAGTGTCCGTTAGTAAAGTAGAGAAATCTATCAAAGAAATTAATCGAATACACAAAACAAAATCGGAACGAAATTGTCGGATGATCACAATGTCACCGTAACCTTTTTTTTTCTCATTAAATAGATCGCGAGGGAGTGTCAGACTTTTACTGGTTAAAATCCATAGTGTTCCTTCAGGTGCCGTTTGTTACGAGGACTGCAGTAACTCCTGGCTAAAATCCTTAGCCCTGGCTGGCTTCGAACCTAACTGGCTCCATCAATTTTGCTGACATCTCTTTGAGACACAGGTAGAACACAACACCCGGCCGGACGGCGAGCTACCCAACTCTGCAACTCCGCGCCTACGGTGACTGGTAGTCGTCCCGCGTCTCTCGATGCTTGGGGCGTCTCTAACTGAGGCAGGGCGTCAGACTTTTCTCTCCACCTCACGGTTTCGGACACCTCCTTTGCTTGTATTCCCGTGTCCGCGTCCTGATACCTGGCATTTTTATAAAAATGACACCTGGATATTTATTGATTAACCAAAAAGAAATTGAAAATTAAAAATATTAAAGTTTTAATATTTTGTAATTTCAGAAGTCATTGTTTCTGGTTTTGTCTTCGTTTCTTAACACTATAGAGTTATTTTGTAGAAGTAATATTTAGTATTTTTTTTTAGGGAGTCGGATTTACTTTATTTGTATTTTTTTTTTCACTTTTTAGCTGTGGTAGCTAGGAACGCCGGGGGCGAAACTCCGCTACCGGACAGAGTTCCGGCGGGATCATGGTGGAATGGCGATAGCGACTGTCGCAATCCAGTGCTGGGCACGCCACAATTATTGTGGTCAGTCTCCTCTTTGAGGAGTGGCTGGAAAGATAACACGGCGTCCTCACCTATGACGCAGGTTCTCACCGAACATGGTAAGTTCGGGAGGTTCCCGCACCAGATTCGTGCGGAAGAAACGCCCGGGTGTCACCATCGTGTGGACCGCCCGGAGGACACGGTGGAATATACTATAGAGGTGTGCCCCGCTTGGGCAGAGCGGCAAGGACTTCTCGCGCCGGGCCCTGGTACAGGCTATGGTCCGAGGAGGAATGGTAGGCGGTCGCCTCCTTCTACGAAGCAGTAATGCTAGCAAAGGAAGCGGTCGCACGCGCGAGGGAACGGCCCTCACGCCCCAGCCGCCGGAATCCCGATACCGATAATTTTGAGGTACGGAACCCTAAAAAGGAAGAGCTTTTTTTGAAGTCTGTTAAATAATAACTGCATAACTCGTTGTGCTCAACAACTAAACTGATTTCCCCTGAGAAAGACTAATATAATGCCTACAAATGACAGACGTGTATTTTCTGAGGTATCGAAACGTAAAAATTTGTACGTAAAATAATCTTAAATAATAATAATCTAAACGGATGTTACGAACGAGCTACGAAAGGACTTCGACCTACTACGCCGTGTTAGAAAGGATCTACATCGGTCTACAAAGGGAAAACGCTCAGTTACGTCATACATGCGTGAAAAGCTGCTCTACGAAATTCCTACGTCCTGCTAAGAAGATGCTACGCCTTGCTACGAAGGTGCTACGTTCTGCTACGAAGGTGCTACGTTCTGCTACGAGGGCCCTAAATTCTGCTACAAAGAGGCTACGTTTTACGAAAATGCTACAACTTGCTACAAAGGATCTCTGTTCGGTTATAAGAGGGCTACGACTTTTACGAAAATGCTATAACTTGCTACGAAGGGTCTACGTCCTGCTACGAAAGCGCGACGTCGCGCGACGAGTCTACACTGCACGTACTACACGGCAAACTCAATAATAGTTTTCTTAAATCATTGAAGAGTGTTGTAGAGGGTGAGAGCTAATGCGATTGTCATAATTTCAATAATTGTATATTAATCTACCCGTGATGGTAACAATGTCTTCCGCCTATCTTGCTCCCAGAATACTACCATTTAATCCACCATAGTTCTTGAACGCCATTCGGTCGCTGCCCCACTCGGTATAAAGATATAGTAGGTTAAGGATATTAACACTGTCTTATTAGTATCATTCTTTCTTCCAAGACCGTTACTATGTTCTGCTCCCTAATCCCAGTTATAAGCTTTATTATGTTGAGTACGACCAGTTTATACGAATACAAAGCAGTTGGTGACTTTCTGAGTTCAGCTGACTGTAGCCACTGACCAGTGGTGGATTAGCCATGTAGCAAGAGTAGCAAATGCCCCACGCAATTGGGGGCCCCGCAAGTTCAGGTATCTCGCACTTGAATATAAAAAAACTAGTCAAAGTATCTATACTACATAAAATCTAAATACTGCTGATTTCTTTTGATATGATAATCAATTTACTTCAGACTTTCCTGCAAGTATATTTCTACAGATTAGAAGATGTCTTAGAATTCCCCCATTATCGTTCTTTTCACGCAACCGATCTTAAAATCAACGGGGTTATTGGTGTCCATTGTAATTTTTACATACATACACAAAATATGTAGTTCGATTAGTACCCTAATAGCCTCGTTCAAGTTTATTCTAAGGGTATTAAGAATAAGCTTGACCGAGGCTATTAAAATTAACTAGCTTCACCCACGTGAAAATTTAAATTTCTCCCTAGAAAATGACGACCTTCATAAAAAGCATAATATTTTGGGTCCTTCAAGATCCATGTCCATCATTACACTAAAATCCATCAAAATTGGTTCCCTTGAACTTGTGTCGAGAGGATTCCAACGATCCTGAGTCCAAATCAAATGTAAATACAGCTTTAAACCTGGGCTATTAAACGTAAATCCAACTTCAATGCCTCTATAACCAGTACCTGTGTGAGAAGTTATCAAAACTATCAGGGAGCTCACCTGCACCTGACTTCGGCTTAATCGTTCGACCAACCCGTCTCGAAACGAAAGTCTAAGACCATTGCGTATTGACATAGCTGTCATATGGCTCTAAAACATGGTGGTTTACAATGCGCTTCATCAGAAGGTTTTAAGTCATCCAAAGAGCAATGGAGAGCGCTATGCTTGGAGTTTTCTTGGGTGATCGAATCAGGAGTCAAGATAAACTACCACTTAAGCGTAACTATACTGGGCTGATGTACCCAGCCCGCAGCTCGCAGAACAGATGTTCGATGGGACCGAAAGAGGTTCTGGACTGGCGACCGCGTACCTAAAGACGCAGAGTTTGAAGGGCTTCAACAAGGGAACCGATTACCTGGTGAGGGTCGCGGGAATCCGATGGATGTGTGGACAGGACTGGTCGTTGTGGCGACACTTGGGACGGACCTAATTTTGTAAAAGTAGGTATTTGACTGTTACGGAAAATGAGGAAACACATAACATCTTCGCATAAAATATTTTTTATCTATCTTTATAAAAAAGAGCATGTCGGGCCACGCTCAGTGTAGGGTTCTGTAGTTTCCCGTCCGTCACAATAAGTGTCCCCACTTAAGTGCTCGGCCACAGTGGCAGCGCGGTGCGGGTAGCGGCGCGGGTGCGGCAACGCGCGCGATTTGCGTGGCCACACTGGCAGCGCGGAGCGGGCAGCGGCGCGGGTGATAGTGCCTGTCCGAAGTAGGCTTGTTGAAAAAATATCGATTTTTTTATTCGATATATCAAAATTTTCAGTCTATATATTTTGATCCGATACATCGATATATCGATACAAAATGGTAGTTGTGGATAAAAAAAAAAAATTCAATATCGAAAATCGTATCAAAAACGATTTTTTTTTCAAAATTTATTTATCAGCAGAATATTTAAATGAATTCATAGCCGTAAAAGATAGGAACGAACGGAAAAAAATCTGTATTATCTATACTGTACTGTTATGATTTTACTTTCGTTAAAATGTCTGAAAAAATTAATTGGTCTTCAAAATATTTGTATATTGTTATTTCGTTAGTTTTAATAAGATTACGTGTTGCGCCGATCCCAAGTAATATAGGACAAGGGCAGGAAGAAGAAGTTTTATGCAGATTCTCATAAATTAAAATAATGTGATTTTTGTATGGAAATTACTATATATTGCCTATTATTGACCTAGACTGAACTAAATGAATTATTATTTTAAGACCGAAAATCTTGGAAAGTTTGACCGATAGATATCTTTTCCTCGATAAATCCAGGCTGATATAAATATTTTTATAAATATCGATACATCGATAAATATTACTTCTAACATGGATCGAACTAGTTTGCCGCTTGCCGCCCGCGCCCTCACTGTGGCCACTTGTATGAATGAACTCACTATGGCGTTAGATGCCCGCGCGCGTTCCGCGCGGCGCAGTCCGCGCCGCTTCCCGCGCCCGCGTGCCCACTGTGGACACTCAAAGGAAGTTCTTGTGTTTGAGATTGCCGCGCCGCGCCCGCCCCGCACCCGCGCTTCCACTGTGGCCGAGCACTAAGAGTTAATGAACGACAGACAACGAGCAAGAACAAATACCACCAATGCCAACGACAGACCAACCGAACAATTCGACAATATAATAGCTCATACCCGTCCCGACATGGGGTCGGGACAGGTATGAGCTATTGAGCTATATGAGCAACTCAGAAAAAATCTTAACTGCGTGAAGTAGTCCAAAGTACAGCGCCATCTCTCGGGAAATTGGGTTTCTAATTTATACAAACTAGACGGGTTATGTATGTTGGATTTTCGTTGGTAATTTGGGATTGCGTGAACCGATTTTAATAATTCTTTTTAAAAAAAAACACTCCCCACTTTACGTGTAGGGGGTATCCTAACTTTTTATTTTACCACTTTGTCGGCGTGATTGATTTACATATTGGTACCAAATTTCAGCTTTCTAGTGCTAACAGTCACTGAGATTATCCGCGGACGGACGGACAGACAGACAGACTTGGCGAAACTATAAGGGTTTCTAGTTGACTACGGAACCCTAAAAAAGGGCTACAGTATAGCATATATCCATGCTTCATATCAGCCTTATAATGTCCACTGCTGAGACTCTGGCCTCCCCGCTAGGAGAGGTAAAGGGCCGTAATCCAGCACATGGGCACATTTTTTTTTTTTTTGGTGGATTGCTGGATGTCACATGTTTTCGATTTTTTAGTTACTTTGTTACGATGTTTTCCTTCACCGTTTTAAGAGAAATAATTCACACAAAGTAAAGCACCTGCCTGGGTTTGAATCCATAACGTACAACTCATAAGTCGGGGCAGTTACCACAGGGCCACCACTATTCATAAATATGCATAACGTACCATTTAGAATGACTATAAATGCTTTTCTATGAACTGCAAAAGAACACAAGCACACAGAATAACCAAGTTTTTCGTGTACAAAATAAAAATAAATCAAACAATAGTAATTTTTAGAGTTCCGTACCTCAAAAGGAAAAACGGAACCCTTATAGGATCACTTTGTCGTCCGTCTGTCTGTCAAGACCCTTTATCTCGGGAACACGGGGAGTTAAAGTTAAGTGAAATTAAGACCATATACTCCGTGTCCGGTTCCTTGAAGCTGCGAAAAAAATTAAATTTCTAAGTTAAAGAAAAAAAAGATACGCCCGTTTAAGTCGCCAAACGTATATATCGACACTCTCAAGAAAACCAAAATTCATAGTTCCCGAAGACCTAGAATCCTGAAATTTGGTATGAAGCAAGGTTTCATAGGACAAGTATTGGAAAAAATTTGTAAACTGTAAATTTGTAGTTACATCACAAAAAAAAACGTTTTTACGATTCGGAAAATTTTCGAGACTCGGTTCAGGAATTTAACTGTTTTCATAGGTAAATTTGTACTGAACCCTCAGTGCGCGAGTCCGAATCGCACTTGCCCGGTTTTTTAATTCCTTTAAGCGCAGTAACGTCATTCCTACTTCTATGAAATCTATTTCTTGCATATTTTTTGCAGTGGTCGTTACAAAATTATTATTTATAGTGAACAAGAAGGAAATCATAAACCATATTCTAGTCATAAATCCCGTTTTATTTGTATAAAAGTACTCTTATATCGCAGATTTTTTATTGGAAGTTTAAACAGTTATTTTCGGAAAGCTTAGTGAGACGTCCAAGAAATGGTGAAGATTAAAGTCTTTAAAACATTAACTCACGGGCAGATATGTCCTGCAGTGCCAAGACGTGGGTCTTTGCTCTTTGCCAGTGTCGTGATGGTTAATTTTTATTGTAAAGCAGAAATTGATAGTACTCCATTTACTCTGCGTCTGTAGTCTCTATTCTCTACCAGTTATACTCGCCAGCAGGCCTAGCCAAGTTACGACCTTTTCATTTCGATTCTCTTTCGTCGATCGTCTCGAGTCGGCAGCGCCTCCGATTCCTTTGTTCTGACCACGTGACTCAGCGTTGAGATGACGTCATTCTCATACATTTGAAGCTTTATAGTAGCGTAAACGATTGTAGATAATCAACTTGGCTAAGCCCTAACTCAAGCCTTGATAGCAAGATTCAAGAGATCTTCTGAGCGTTTAACCGTCTCATCATTCGCTTACTCAGGTGTATCAGGTTGAACCGTAGTCAAGAGCTGGCTCGTTATGAATTTTAAATGTCCCTTAACTAAAATAAATTAGTACTATGCTTTAAAATAAATAGGGCAAGTGCGAGTCGGACTCGCGCACTGAGGGTTCCGCACAAACTTACCTATGAAAACAGTTCAAATCCTGAATTGAGTTACGAAGATTTTTCCGAATTGTAAAAAAGTTTTTTTTGTGACGTATTTACAAATTTATAGTATTCAGATTTATTCCTATATCTACTATAAGACCTTGCTTTATGCCAAATTTCAGGATTCTGGGACAACGGGAAGTACACTATAAATTTTGGGTCTTGACAGACAGACAGACAGACGGACGGACAACAAAGTGATCCTATAAGGGTTCTATTTTTTCCTTTTGAGGTACGGAACCCTAAAAAACAGTGTAACATATGTATAATATAGGATCGATTTGATTCACTACAAAGATTTGAACTAGAAAACAATCAAAACAACCAAGTGCGCAGGTGTATGAAAGATCTAGTTTTACTAATCTGTAAAAGTAATAACCGTAGCTCCATATCTCTAGTACCAGTGCCAAAATGAGTTTTATTGCGGATAAAGAAGCATGTTTTTATAGGGGAATATATGACTGGAGCCAAAAATACAAAACGTTGCTATACCTACGTAATACTTACCTACTCATACATATATATATCAGACTTATGACCGTAGACCTCAATTCAAATAGGAATCTACATTATATCTATCAACTATAAATTACTCCTTCCCATTCGTGTAATGTTATGATGATTATTGATATATATGATCCACATTTTAGTAATCCGTTAGACTACAATTTATAAATACTTAAGAACCCTAGATTAATGAGTCCTCCACCAACATAAATTTTAAAAAATGGCACCAATATTTACTGTCACAATATTTTGTTCTAATATTCCTCTTCTTAGTATAAAGATGAACCAGTTAGGTGACAACTTGGCTTACTCTAAATATGATGAACTCATTATTATTTTTGTTGAACCTATTTTTTTATATTTCAGCTCGAGTAGTTTCGGTTACCTATGAATGCGAATTGTAACATAGTTAATATTAGGTCCTACCTATAAAATGGCCGCTTTTTAAAACGGGTTACGGGAATTATAAGTTTGTGGTATAAAAGAAAAAAAGTACCTACTACATATTTGTTTAACCTTGGATAGTAAACCAATTTTAGTGTTTTCACCTATAGATGCTTTGTTCGAAAGAGTAACCGTAGTGCTTGAATTCAAACAGTAACTGAAGGAACACAGCTTGTTCTTAAGGTGAATTTTTGTTCTAAATTCTTTCACGTTTTTCATTTAAAACATTTCATCGAATAAAATTTGACCTCCGTTTTCAACTTCACAGAACAGCAGTCATTCATGTATCTACCTAGGTTATATCCATAATTACATATATATCTAGTGATATGTTTTAAATTTTTTTAATATTGAACTAGCACGATGACATTATTGGTAGCCAGTGCATCGTCCCGGTAAAATAAAAACCCATTTTCCCGATTCGACTCACGACTTCCGTGACATGGTAAACAGCTGATAGGCCTATTTTCTTTCTTACTTTTTTTCATGTAACAAAAACATTGGTCACAAAAAACTTGTCCCTCGTTAATAAACAAGTCCAGCTGCGAATAGTTCTCGTAAGTAGGTAGACAATGCTTGCTTATCTATTAATACGACAAGGCATGTCGCAAGACGCTTTATTTTTGGATCCTCTAATAATAGGACAGTAATAAATGCAAATCTTTGCTTTGAACATAATCGGTGACGGAACGTTTATGTTTTATTGAGTTAGCATTTAAATTATAGTTGTTTAAATAGGCACTTGGCTTTTTGCTGCAATTGAAAATAACAGAGAAACTGAATAACAGGGAAAAACTTTTGTTCCATCGTGTAAAAACTTCCTTCCGAGATTGTGACAAAAGTCATCCGCGTCTATTATTATATATTTGCCATCATCAATCAATCACCTGGGCGGGCGGCGGCGTGGCGGTGGGTGCGAGGCGGGGTGGGGGAGAAGGAGGGGTGTGCGGTGGGCGGCGCGTACCTGCGCGTGCTGCACACCCCGCGCGCCTGCGCTGCGCCAGTCTGCGCGCGCGCTCCGAGGCGCGACCCCGGTTGTCGCACGTATGTGATTTAACGCGCCATTATGCCACTTTATTCCGAACACATCGCGAACATGTATTACGGGTCATCGTCCCCGTATACCGGATCACCTTATAGCTACAGTAGTTCCGCTTCGCCTCTGGGATCTTCTTACAGTGCTTCGTACCTCAATCCAGGAGGCAGTTACAGCAACCACTCATCTCTCAGCTACTCTCGTGCACCATTGACGTCAAGATGGATTACAAGTGCTGGAAGAAACTACTCGCCTATGCTCACTACCATAACTGAAAGAGGAACTTCGAGTCCTGTGAGAATACATAGCCCAAGGAGAATACCAATTTCGTCTAGAACTTATGGTACTTCCAACTATACGCCGCGTCCTGTAAATATAAATACCGCTGATATTGATGTTTCTAGAGATAAGTACAGGCATAAGGTGGAGGATCCAACTCCTACCAGGCGGCCCACGCCCCCCACAGCCCCCAAACCTGAACCAACAAAACCAAAAGAGGATCCAAGCGATGACAGTGAAAGTAGTCCTTTTATGCCTAGGGTCGACGGCAAACCGGAATCGGGTATTGATTCATCTCCAGGAAGTGAAAGAAGTACAATAAAACGTGGAAGAACTGTTGTGAGGCTTTATACTATTAAAAGAAATTCTCCTCGAAAGCCAAATGAAGAGATTGATGCTTCGGAAGTTACACAAAACCAAACTGAGCAAGGGGTAAATGAAGAAGCCAAAACAGATGAGAAGGAATTTATGAAATGGAGGGAAAAGCTTTCGGACGACTTAACTTACAAGGATAAGAAAGAAAAGAAAACAATGGGTGCTAAGCTTGTAGAAAAGTTCCATGTCAAGAATGAAAAAGACTGTGAAACGCCAAGTAAGATACCAAAGAAAGAACCGGGAGAATCTCAAAGTTTACCAGTGACTCCGGCACCTAAAACTGTTCCGGATGAAAATATATGTTTAGACCGAAGATGTTCAATGGAACTTTTGGCAGAACAGGCTAATTTATTAGATTCATTAATAAGGAGCGAAAATCTTAGTACAGCAACTTTGGATTTGAGCAAAGTTGGTACTGCAGCTGAAACTAAAAATAATTTAGACACATTTGAGTCTAACAAACGAAGAAAACATGATTTACAAAACCCGCTCAAGACCACAAAATCTGACCATTCATTACACGATAGTATGAACTCATATAAGGATGTTAGAGATCCAAGAAGCTTTTCAAAAAGACGAAGTATCAAAAAATCCTCATCAGGAAGTAGTCTCCGAAGATTAGATTCTATAACGGAGTTCCCTAAAGAACAGGCGAATGTAGACTTGCCTGCTATAGAAGAAAGCAGATTATCAGTGAAAGAAAATAACACAAAACAGAAACCAAAGCCTAAGTTAAAAACTAAAATAACATCATCGGTTGAAGTAACACAATCCCCAATGAGTCCGTTGAAATTCCGTGTTGAAAATGTTACAGTTGAAAATGTTATAGTAGAAGAAAAACCACGTGTACAGAAAAAAGAAATTACTTACAGCAGTCAAGTTGACATATTGCCTGAATTAGCAGCGAATGTACCTGAAATAAGTAAGGAAACAAATAACATTAAGAAAACAAAAATCAAAAATAATGCTGGAAATGAACCTGAATCACCTGAGCCAGAAGATGGTAATTTTTGGAATAAAATAGGAAAAAGAGAAACTGTATACTTATTAAAAAGAAAGAAAAATTTAGATGAAGCCAGAGAAAAAAACATGCGTTCTTTATTTTGGTTTCCAGAGGAAGAACAAATCAACAACAATAAAGAACCTATAGCCAATAATATTAGCCAGTCAAATCAAACAATAGATAATGGCACGTCATTAAATGATAAAAATGTCGAAAAAGAAACTGACGAAGACACACTGAAATCACTTTCACTAAACATAAACGAAGAAAGCATTAGAGATACGTTAGATTCGGGACTTAAGAATGAATGTGTCGATTCATATAATATAATAGAATCTGAAGTCAGCAATCAATCTGATTTAGTGGATGAAACTGTAATCAAAGTAATACCTGAGGTAACTACAGCTGTAACAAAAAAAGAAGAAAAAGACAGTTCCAAATTACTTGAAGAATATAAATTACAGGACTGTGAGACACCAACTGTCAAAACATCATCTGTTTCTTATGAATGCAAAAGTATAGGAAAAAGTGCGTCACTAGATGCGTTAGATGAAAATAAAGTGAAACAACCTAGCCAAAAGAAGACAAAATCAGAAAAATCAAAAAAAGTACTAACTGAGGCTAAATCAGAAGTAAAATTTCTTCTGACCGCTTCACCAAAACCTAGTGCAAAGACAGAGGTAACAAAATCTCTGAAAAATACAGAAAATACAAGTGCAAGCAAAAAGTTGGACGACAACGTAACCTTAGAAGAAAACGTTCAAAAAGTTGCAGAACCAGTGGCCGTAGTACTTAAAAAAGAAGTTCAAATACCTTTCCAGTTGCCCGAAACCCAATTCGCTGAACAAAAAACCATAGAATCCAATACTTTGAAAATAAAGGATACTACCGTGGTTCCTTCTAAGAGTACATCTAAAGTAGGACTGGAGCAAAATGAAATCAAAGCTAAAGAGCAAGAGCCGCATGATACGGAATTAAAAAACACAATCATACAGTCATCTGCACCAGTAACTTCAAGTAGTGCTACATCTGAAACTGCTGAGCCAAAAATAACTGCTGAGCTTAGCGAATCAAAGGCTACACCTAGAAGTAAAACTGTTCACACAAGCTTAAAAAGCTCACCGAAATCTAAACCTGCTGATATAGCAATTGATCAAAATACAAGTAAGGACAAAGGATTAAATAGCCCTAGCGTCTTATCGGAAAGTAATAGATCATCTAAAGATAAGCCACCTTGCACATGCAATTGTTCGAATAATGCTGTGCAAAAACTTGGTGACACGAAAGTACCAAATCCAAATAAAAATTTTAGAACTCCCAATAAAACTTCTCCAGAAGCCAAGTTAAAAGCTAGCCCGCCAGCTAAAAACGTGGCAACAAAGAGTGATAAGACTGATGATAAAGTTTTGAAGGCAGTTGTACCATCAACGGGTGAAGAAACATCCACCTTGTCAAACAATGATATAAGTTCTAAACCAGCTGATATAACAGCTAATGTTCCGGCTACGTCAGTAGTGTTACAGGGACAAGACATTCCAAAAAAAGAAATTGAAGCAGGTGTACAAATTGAACAAAAGACAGGAGAGGAAAATAAGGCTGAAAACATTATTAAAAAAGACGAACAACCAGAAACATCTACCCAAGCTGCGGTAAATGCGCCAGTTAAACCCAAAAAACCAGTGAAAGAAGAAAAAGCGGTGAGACCTTTAATAGCGACTCCACGCCCTTTGCAAAAGAAACCTCCACAAGTAATTCATTCAGACTCATCAGATTCGTCTTCGGAAGAGGAATCCTCAGACGAAGATGACGAAGATGAATCAGACGAAAGTGAAGCTTCTGCGGAATTTTACGAGTGTGAAAATAACCCAGATGGAAGGACTTCAACCGGTTCAAATGATTCTGGCTTCGATTCTTCAGCACCTGCGTCACCTGCAGCATTTTCACAAATTAGGAAAGGTAATTAAGTAGACTATAAATCGTTCTAGGGACACACACATTTATTTTAACGAAACTCATTTGTATATTGTATCCATATACCTTACTAATTTTCCACTAAACCGGTAGGAAACTCTGCACGTCTGCTTTTGCACGGCTTTCGGCATATTAGATGTAGCATGTCTGCACAGCACAGTTGTACAACAATCCTTTACAAGTCTAGAACCACGCGACATTTCGTAATCTGTTTTTAGACTGCGATGTAAACTGCCACCGAAAATGTGAAAAATTGACAGCAAATTTGTGCGGCGTGAACCAGCGTCTACTGGTGGAAGCCTTGGCATCAAGAACTGCATCTAGAAAAGGTGGGTAGACATTCAAAATAGGAACACAGTACGTCTGAAGTGATATCAGCGATTTTTATGTTATCAGCGAAACGAAACATACAACGAGCGTCATTGCGACGTCAGTCGTACCACCCGAAATAAAGCAATTTTATTGGCTAGTTATCTAACTTCTGTTATTATTAGCTAGGCATTTACTGGCATGGCTGCGGTTTATAATAATCTTAACAAACTATCCAAAGAAAGAAACTTGGTAAACAAGAAAAAAAAAATTCAATTGACACTAGTAAATAAAATACACGAAATAGTATTCCTACGCAATATTTTCGATTCACAAGATAAATCAATCTATCAATTCAATGTTCAAGTAAATTTCAAGTGAATGTATTTCTAAAATTGTAAACGTATTGTGCGTATTTGTTTATGTACAGAAGTACATTGTGGCGTGGGTCTGAGAAGTGGCTGTCTGGACACAAGCCAATCATTTGCTCACCTGTACAAAATTAATAGGATCAATTGCAGCCACAATTAACATAAAGGGGAAGTTAGTGTTAACATTTAATAAATACGAAATTTCTTTATCCTTCTCTTTGTCTACGTCTTAATTTCTTACAAGGTTGACAATTATTTCATTCAGAATGAGAACATCAAAGAGATTGATGGTTGATATGATCGGCTGTCAATCATCTGATGCTTATAAATCTAGCTTCACCTGTACAACCAAAAATTCTTGAAATAAAATACTTCAAACACATTTCACTTCAACGTGGATGAAGTGTTAATGAAGGACATTATAAATTGATCAGTCATCGACGTAGTATGATGATGGATGCTAGCGCGTGTCTCCACTCTCGTGATTAACGGATCGACGGTTTCTTCGATCATCGATTAATTGGCTAACCACTCCTCAAACGTCACAGCATGTATTTTTATTTACAAGCTGACAGCCTGTGGACTTTTGTCAAGATTTCTATGATAAACAGATTGTCGTAAAGGCAAAAAATATTTTTTAAACTTTTTCTGTTATTCTTAAACGTCAGAATTTTAGGATTTAGAGTATCACCAGTGGTTTTGTTTTTATCTTTTGCATGATAATAAAAAGAACATATTTTATAATACGGAGTCCAATGGAAATGAGTGGTCATATTTTAAATACTTCTTCTGCCTATGGAAATCAATAATTTTCTTCACGAAAGCCATAGTCAATTCCGGAAAAAAATTAACTTCCCAAACTAAATTGTTATCAGCTAATGATAATTTTGTACGAAAAGTACATTTTTTTTTTTTATAATTTACTAAGTTTTACTTGCAGAAAGATGTTCATTTCAACAGGCAGAAGATATCTAAAACATGGACATAACATTACTGTTAGAACCCAGTATAATTTTATGTTTCACATTTAAAACGTTTGTAACTGCCACAACTTGTGCCGTATCTATTTTCTTCTTTTCATCACACAAAGTAACTGTTTCATTCTATGAGACACTAAAATTATTATGTTCACGTTTATGAATTTATTATGTTCACGTTTATGTGTGTCAAAAATGTAAAGTGTTAAAATATATTTTTTAACCAAAAATGTTAAGATGTTCAACAACTAGGTCACAAATTTTTGTTCCACTTTGTTTTTCTCAATATCGTATCAAAAATACCTTTAATCTTAAACGTGATCCTAAAAGTGATTTATTAATTTTCTCAATGATTCAGTATTTGATCCTGTTGACATTATCCAGAGCAATTTGACTGTTATTCCTACGCACAGGTGGCGAGACTTCCGGGACATCGTCGGGTGCTGCTCCTTCGCAGGCCAATACCACCGACCTCTTAGAACAGCAGCTTGGTGAGACATGTTGTACTATAGTAAAGTCTTTTCTGTCTGCTTGTGTATGGTCTTTTGTAAATACGTTTCTTCTACAGTTAGATTCATCATTGACTTTTCTTTTCTTTTTGTTTCTAGTCTTATCTAAATATTGCTTGCAGCTACTAACACTATTTCCACAGTTTTCATGTCATTCATTTCAATTTTTTTCAAAAATGTTTTTATTGAAATCACGTCTCCAGAAACTTCTAAAGAAAGAATAAAAGACTTCTTGGCTCAGCATTTGAGAAATAAATCATATGTGGTTGTATGTAAATGTTTATGTTCTATTCAATCAAAGAATCATCAAAGGTGTGGTCGGATCCGTTCCTGTTCGTCTAAAATATTACGCTGCAGTCAATAAATTTTATTTTGTTTGATAATAAACTGAGATGTTGGCACGATTGGCAAAAAACTTATTGTATTCTGATCACATCTATAAATATCTGCAGTGTAGCGGCAGGACTTTCGCTGAAAACAGAGTGCAGGCCCACGCCCCACTTCGAGATGGGTTCCGCATACCGACAGTGCGACTGTGGACTTATCACTCTATAAATTATATAATATATACTATATCTCTTACAGATTGAATTAATTAATGAACCGCCGCTGAAACCGTGCAACAGCTTTATTAAAACGTCAGGTACCCACAAAGACTAATGGCGGTTTCTATTTAAAACCCAAACTTTCAAACATTTTCAACAGACAATGGTATTTTAAGCTTGATTTTTGGAAAATATTAACATAAACAGTGGTTTCGGTATAACAGCTTTTCCTCGCATAAGAACAACGTAAAATACACAAAATTTTCTGTGAACCTGCATGACTAAACTGGAAAATTAGAAACTCTGAGAACTTGGAGATGGACGAATGATTTATTTCCAATCAAGCGAAACTTGCCAAGTTTTGGCACCTCAAAAGGGACATTAATTTGTAAAATTAATGACTTTTATTCCGAAAATAAAACAAAGAGGTAATATTAAAATAAGAATAGATACTTTAATCATAACACAATCAATTAAGTATTTAGGTAACTTTACAAGTTCCTATTTCGACTACCTAGCTTAGCTTTGTAAACTACTTCAAAATTTTTGTTGTTAATGTACTGCCAGTAAGTCGATTCTATCTAGACCATAAAGAAATCAATTGAAACTTTTAAACTTTCAACGATACTAGTAGAAATATTTAAGAAAAATATCTAACTATTCTAAATAAACGTTACGTATAGATATGATCCCGAAGACTTCATCCGTGCCAAATAAAATAATTGAAGCCATTATTTATATGAATGATTCGAGTTACAAATTAAAGGAGATTAACATAGAAATAGAGCATAAACAGAGATTGTGTTGCTCTTGAATTATAGGTAATGGGGCTACTGGCTAGCACGTAATTTATGTGTTATGTTATAACGACCATCAGAATAATACATGGGACTCCACATGTAAGTTTAGTTTTATCGTTTATGCGTATTCAACACGTCATCATCATAAAATAGCATCTGTCCATATAACAGAATGTATAACAAAAGATGTCACAAGATAAGATCACGCGGCTTTAGTCCTTTTTTTGCAAGAAATTGGCACACTTTCCCGCAAATTTGTGGTGGGATTTTAAACACTGTCAGCTACCTGAACATTCAGGTGAGACTACATACAGAAGACAACAACATATTCTTAATCTTGTAACAAAGTATTTATTTTATATCAATATATCTATTGAAAATATAAAACTTAATATGGAAGGCTCGACTTTTTTTCTACCGAGATCCCGTGATATCCCCCGAATTAACCATTTTGACCTTGATATTGCCGTCTGAGCAAATATTTTTAGCGACGCTCACGATCTCACCCGAGGTGAAAGAGAATTAATATATCGCACATGTTGTACCAATTATGTCATACTACTATAACGCAACGTAAAAATCCATGAACTTGAATCATGTTTTAAACCAGCGACCTGGTGTTTACGAAAAAATTATAAACAAACGTGCATTGTAAAGGCATGAATGTTATGAAAGGATATATACTGGAGTAGGGGAAATATGGAAGTGTGTAGCTTTCAGTCTTGAGCAAGCACATAAAACCCATATTAAAGTTAAGTAGGTACTCTAACACGAAGGACCACCAAGGGTTTAAAAATCTAGAATCAAATATTTTGATATAGCATTTGGCATCGGTAACCACTTTGTGTTACAACAAACTCCTCAAAGAGCTGAAAAGCATAAATTAAGTTTTAACGAGCGAAACTGTCGAGAACATTTTGTAGTTTCAACCAAACGGAACATTAATTTAAGTAATAAAAAACCTAAATAAAGGTCATTTCATATTTTTATTCATATGAAAAGCTAAACAAATTAGTAAAGTGACCGTGTCAGTGGTCGCACTTGAAAGTGTCAGCCGATAAGGATCAGCACCTAATGACTTTAGTAAAGGATGTTTACAGATGTGTATCGCCGCAGATGCGGTATATGCCAACGGCAACACGCTCGTGCCAAAGCGTGTTAAAACAGTAGAAACTTTTATATGCGCGTAGATAGATGAAGAACTTTTTTGCCTTTTAATTCCGGGCTGATCACCTCGATCAACCCGGAATTAAAAGGCAAAAAAGCAGAAGAATACATGAAATTATTTGGGATTGGGATTATTAAACTAACATTAGGCTAGGTAAAATTTAAATGGTTGGATTACCTAATACAAATCCTGGTAGCATTTTTGACAAGTTTTCATGACCAAGTCGAGGTTTTTTTGCTGGCGAATCGTTCCCAATATCTTTGTTTAACGAGAGTATAGTAAAAGAGTTTTGTCGTTTCGGGCCATTGTTACAGGGATCTACAACACAGAAAATGTGAACGACCTACACCTATAAATTCCAAAATAATTTAAAAAATCACAAACTAAACAACTTGTTTTCATATTTGTTAATACAATCATATGTGACGTTATAATTTTTAGATTTTCTGAGTATGTAACTGTAGGTATTAAGCTTTCCAGATATTTTCAACAGTTGTGGCTCAAGCACACGGTCACTTTTACCACCGGGAATGTTACATTTCGTAACTGTACTAAAATACTCGGAGTTTCAGGCTCATTGTTTTTATCTAACGGATATTGGTAAATTTTTTATCTTTCTCAGAGCAATCCACTGCCTACGGCATCTTCAGGAAGACTGGCCGGTTCACTCCTCCTGCGCGGTCCATTCCTCGCTTCAGGAAGTATGCTGTCGAAGACTTCCAGTTTATCAAGGTGCTGGGCAAAGGAAGTTTTGGAAAAGTAAGTCAATTAACTTCTTTGTTTTCACAAATCTTTCAGCAATCGATCTTCCAAGAGCTTCCACGTCATCAGTACATTAATTAGTCAGTGGTGTCTGTTCGCAATGATCATTGTCTTCTCTCGTTGACCTGATTCTAGCTCAGAAGAAGCAAGTGCCAGATTTTTTGACATGAAGTCCCATTTCGAGGTTTAAAAATGAATAAATATAATTATCATAACAATCAAAGAGATCATCTTATTCTACTTTCAGATAGTTTTAAATTAGTGTTCTTCAAACGCGCCTTTGTGTTATGAAATTAAGTAAGATATTAATGTATTTTTTTTAATAATTTGTTATGAGCCTAATAACGTTAACCACTATCTCACCTGATGGTAAGGATGCACGCTTGCCTAGAAGAAACCTGTTCACTATTGACTTGAAGACCCCCGTGTTGTTGCTATCAGGCAGGAAACATACAGAAACCATTTTTTTTACATTCCAAAAAATCTCGGCTATTGCTGTTGTCTGCAGCTCGCAGATATAAAACATTATTCTTCATAATTGCTACCAAGATTTTTACAAAATAAAATCACTTTTATTTTGTAAAAATCCAAGGTGTGTACGTATATTCTCCGTCCCAAAATAAACGAAAACTAAAACAAGGGATTTTGCCAAGAGAAAAAAAAGCTCTCGCATACATAGATAATGCGATGTGTACACGTAATTATTTGCAGCAGACAACACTGAACACTGGGTATTTAGCTGAAAGACGCGTCTAATAATACAAAGATATGACAAACTCAAAATTCCGCGACAACAAAAATAATACGCCCATTAATTTACAAAAGTGTTAAAATGTTTAAATCTGAAGTAATTTGTTCAATTTACAGTTTTTTTCTTACTCAATCACTTCTTCCGGATCGCAAAAAAGAATGGAGTTTTCTTAGGGATTTGCGTAATGCGCAGTTTCGATTTCACCCAGATATAGTTTTTTATATCATTCTTATGTAACTTTGGCACGTCATATCAATGCCAGATCTTTTATCGCTTTTTTCCGATCACTGAATTTAATTTAATTATTAATTTGCCCTTTACTTTGTTAGCCTTATTTTTTAGCAGAGATTTACTCGTATTCGATCTTCCTTCAAAAATTTCTGTTGGTCTAAGCTATCTATTCATAATATATTTAGTTTTCCATTGTTACTTGTCACTTTTTACATCACTTGTGGAATAGACAGACGGTATTGTGCTTAAACAGTGGCATTTTAATGTAATAGTTGTCCTATGACCTGTAAATTCCTGTGTTATGTTGTCGTCGTTAAGCAATAGGTACGCAACACACAGTGCCAGTGCAACAGTACAACGCTTCTGCTTTTCTGGTTGTCTTCAATCTCATTATTGCTTCTAGCAATACTTTCCATCCAAGTAGTAAAATTCGGATCGCATAAAATTCTAGTAGTCAAGCGATACGAAAAGAATAAGAAATTTTAGTTCGGGACTGTTGAAATGCTGTAAGAATTTCTATTATTATGTTATTCATATAAATTTACGATATGAGGTAGGTGTATTTAACTGCTACGAGCGCAACCACTCAACAAATATTTTAGTGTCTTGACACCTTAGTTACTGCACTCGAATACTGTGTCAAAGTGTTAGGAAATCATATGAAAATAGAATTAACTACCTTTGAATTCAAGAATAGATAGAACTGGGTCAACAAATAGTACTTCATGTTAATTTAAACTCGTGACAATTTGAACAGAAAACAGCAATGATAGCATGAGTTCTTACTGCGATCCATTTTACCACCTAAATTGAACTGTTAAAGGGAGGGAGCCATAAAAGGTGTACTTGCAGCTCCATCCCTCTTTCTCACTTGCTCTACTGACATATTCACAAGTCATGGTATAAAGTCCCCAGAATAACTATTTTACTGATGATAAAATACAGTTTGATGGAGGAAAACCGTCGTACGCAACTTCTTGCGTAAAATGCGAGAAAATACTGTGTGGGTAAATTTTTTATTATGTCTCAACGAGCTATTACACACGTAATGATGGTTGATGACGTCAGTACACATGTCCCACCGAATAGATAGACACGTCATACTCGTAGCAAGTTGAGGCATCTAATAAAATATGAGGTGTCTGGTGATACTGACAAGTGACGATATAATGCTATTTAATTTCTCGCATTTGTGACGCAGCGGCGAGCAGTCAGTTAGCGGTGACGCGCAGAACATCAAAGAGTTAGGAAATGTCAAATAATATTTTTATTTAGCACATATAGGGCGATGAACTCATAAAGTTCTGGGCCATATTGAATCTGGCGTCTGTTTAAAGAAATATAAAATGCAACATTGAATGACCTTAATTTTAAATGAATTGCAGTTAAGTACCTTCCCAATTTTATTGCTGAGAAAATGCTTTAGTATTACCTCCTTAACTAAGGACGGTTTCTTTTGAGAGCATTAATGAATCAAAGCTCTGGTGAAGGAGGACACCTGAGATAAAATTGTACCATTAAAACCTTTTTTTGAGATGGGAAATCATTAAACAACTTCTCCCGCACTGTGTGGAGTGAGACTTTTACTGACAGACTTTTACTGACTAAAACGCAGCAGTGTTCCTTCAGTTACCGTTTGCGTTCCACGGCCGCGGTAACTTATATGCACAATCCCGCAGCCCAGGTAGAGATTAGGTAACAACCTAATTACTGAAGAATATTATTGCTGAGAAAAAATGCTGGTTTGCCAGTATTGCCTCCTTTAGTAAGGAGTTTAAGTTTACCATTGTGGTGAAAGGATTTCCAAATCGACCAAAGTCGATTGCTTATGGTGCGCCGGGCCAGGCAAGAAAAACTAGTATTGCCATCGACACGCTAAGAAGAAGTATGGTTTTATTTTTAGACGTAAGAGCATTAATGGATCAAAGCTCTAGTGATAAAGGACACCTGAGGTAAAATGGTAGGATTTACACCTTACGTTAAACTTTAATGTACGTATAATAAATAAGGGGACATAAAATCAAAGCTCCCATATAGCTGTCAGTCGTCAGTGATAAAGTTTACTCGTACATCGTCGTCGCCCTTTCCTTTCAACTGAGGATAAAATTATCCACCGATATTGTGCAACTAACTGTTTCAGCTCAACAGCTTTGAGCTCAAAATATTTCTGAACCCTGAAGTTTAAATATAATTGTGAGATACCTGTGTAAAGGTAACTTGAGAAACAGTGGAATTTCTTGTCCCAATGAGCCCTATATCAAAAAATTAGGAACCAGTAGATAAAGAGAGTACGTCTAACAACTAAAACTGGTAGAGAATACTTCGTGATATTATGTTCATCTGTGTAACAGTAGTATACGTCAAGTTTCAATTTATAAAGTTGTGGTCGTTACTATTTTTGACAAGCTCGATGAGGTCTTCAAGAAACAAAGGATTTCGAAATGCCTTACAGGCTATGTACGTAAATCACAAAGATCGATGAACTCTGTTTCTCTAAACCTACTTGTAATTATTATCTGTCTCAGATATAGTGCTTTGACTTCTCAGGATGTTCGCCAGACTAGCGTGAAAATAGAAACCAGGACAGATGAACGAGTCCCAATGTGACTGGTGCAATCAATTATTTTAATAATCGGCCAGTTTCTTAGAATCTCTTTGAAAGAAAATGTCGAAATATTGTGACAGGAAAATGAGATCAACAAGACATCAATGCTCGTCGGAATTAGGTTGAGTTTTTAGGGTTCCGTACCTCAGTCGGCAAAGTGATTCCAGAAGGGTGTAGCCCTTATAGAATCACTTTATTATTCATCTATCAATACCCTTTTTCTTAGGAAAACGTGGATCAAGCTGAAATTAATATCATATGTTCGGGTCCGGTACCCTTTGATCACTAAAAAAAATCAAACTAACTTTTAAGTTATCGTAATCTAAAGAAATAGCCGTCTAATGTGCTAGGCTCCGTTTATGTTGTATATTTTGACGCTCGCAAGGGAATCAAAACCTATAGAACTTCCCGTTGACCTAAAAACATGGAATTCGGCAAGAAGCACTGCCATGTAGCACAAGTAACGGAAAACGTCCGAAAATTGTAAAGTTGCGATTCGGAAAATTCTTTGAGACTCGATACAGGAATCGAATCATTTGCATAGGTAAGTTTGTACGGAACCCTTGGACTCGTAGGTACTTGACTGGTTTTTTTGTTTAGCATGATTTGTAAATAGATTTCCACGTACAAGATAAACAAAAAAGTTGAAACCTTCACCACAATATGAAAAATATGTATTGTGGACAGGAATAGATGTCCTATTTTAAGATAATATTTGTTGTCTTTGACATATCCGATGATTGTGCATTTATAATTTTGGTGTAAATACAGCGCTGACCGTAACCTCAGCGATGATGCGGGATGGCAGCGTGCCACCTGCAGCTTAGCGGTTCGCCGCAGTTTACCTGCCGTACTATCGTACTGGGACATTAGATTTATTCGCTCTATTTCGGGTGCCTACATCACTGGCCACCTTTCCAACGTCAGCGAGCACGTGTCATAGTCCTCTCTCCGATCGTCACCGACGTAGGTACTGTCGCCTATTCTAAATTGTCTATCGTGGTTTAATAGTCTACCATCTACAATTATTATCTAACTATAGAATGATACGTGTTACAGCCAAAATAACACGTATCTTTCAACGCAAGTAGAGGCACGCTATTTTTCTACAGTGTATTTTTATTCTCCGTCACATGAATGTGTTTTCATCGATTTCTTTAGCTCTTATGTCTGTACCTATTCTTTGGATAGTTTTTTCTAAAACATGCCCACATTTCGGGAAGCGCACCTGGTGAATGAAGAGCACTTAATTGTGGATAGTTTTTTTTTTTAGGTGGGAAAATCATCTAATGACATATCGCGCTCTTGGGCGGAGCGAGAGATAGTGTCAGACTTTTACTGACTAAAAACCCACTCCTGTTCCTTCGTTGCCTTCATCCCAGGGCCCCGGGTTTCGTTTTCACACAACCCATGGCCCCAGTAGGCTTCGATCCTGCTGGGCCCCTACGATTTGCTGACATCTCCCTGAGGCGCGCGTGGAACAATAGGTACGCGCCGTCGACGACTTGGGCTCGGTCCGGACTGTAACCGGACGGTCGGACGGCGGGCTACCCATTGCTCGCCGTCCGCAAACCCGTTGTATTGTGGATAGGTAAGATTTTCTCAAAATAAATGAGCATATGTGCTACGTTAAAATTGATTTACTGCTATACCAAATACACGTTTATTAGCGCAAGTGATCCGCACGTTACGTGAGCCAGAACGAGTCTTCCTGGTTTCGCAGAGCTGGCCCAATTGCCTTTGAGAATGGGCCAAGAATACGGAGAAAGCATGATACATATGAATTATAAAATGAAAACTTCTGTCGTGCGGGTGTCACATTCGCTTCCTGCGACATATATCAGCACATAATTTTACTGTATTTTGGTCTATTCGTGATTTGCAAAAAACTATTAAAGTTAGGGACACCTCTGAAAGTATTTCATGTGGGTAAGACACTACACCTTCATCGTCATCATCATCATCATTTCAGCCGAAAGACGTCCACTGTTGGACATAGGCCTCCCCCAAACACAACACAACCACAACCACAACTACATTTTTTGCTCCTTGTTTTTATTTTTGTTTCGTGTTTACCTATATTGTGTTTGTGCCTTGTGCTGTACCAAATAAATTCTTTTTCTTTCTTTCTTTTCTAAATGTCGCCACAATGACCGGTCCTGTGCGTCTCGCATCCATCGGATTCCCGCGACCCTCACCAGGTCATCGGTCCACCTTACACTACACCTTGTTATATAAGAACAAACAAGATGGAAGATCATCGAGTGACTTGATCATCTGTATTGAGTCTGCCTCGCCATCTGTATGACTTCTCAAAGACAAATCTTTCACACAGTTCGTTTTTGTGGCATCCGCTAACGTTTTGCGTTTCTCTAAATAGAACCGGTATCAATATCTGTTTGTCTCGGTAATGCCGTCTATTTATGCGTGCCTACGCAATGAACTGGAGAACTATAGGTCGGTGAACACTGTGTAGACGTTTAAATATGTATTAGGTTTTTTTTTTGAGGTGGGAAGTCATTAAAATAACTCCTCCTGGGTGGAGCGAGACGGAGTGACAGACTTTTACTGACTAAAACCTGTGTTTCTTCAGTTGTCCTTTGCGTTCCAGGGCCACGGTAAATGTTTCGAACAAGCCCCAAATATTTATTAGGCTTAGGGCTTAGTGCAGGTCTAGTCGAGGTTTGTAAGTATATGATAACGTTACGTACGAGCCATACCTATTTCAAATTGAGACGCACCAGGAACTCAACATTTTTTTTTTTGGGATAGTAGTCAATGACATCTCTCGCTCTTGGGCGGAGCGAGAGGATGTGTCAGACTTTTATTGAATAAAAATCCACTCCTGTTCCTTCCTTGCCTTTCATACCAGAGCCAAGTTTTCCTTTCAAAAATAAACCTTAGCCCCAGTACGGTTTGACCCCGCTGGGGCTCTACGGTTTTCTGACATCTCCTTGAGGCGCGCGTGGAACAGTACGCGCTGTCGATGATTTGGGCTCGGTCCGGACGGTTATCGGACGATCGGATGGCGAACTACCCATTGCTCGCCGTCCGCAAGCCCGTGCCCGGGCGTGAGGGTCGCTCCCTCGCGCGTGCACGTGCGGCCTCCTCTTTTGCTAGCATTACTGCTTCGCAGAAGGAGGCGACCGCCTGCTACTCCTCCTCCCTTCGGACCAGCCCCCCCGAGGACACGGCGGTGCTCTGCCCAAGCGGGGCACACCTCTACTGTGTCCTCCGGGCGGTCCACACAGTGGTGTGGTGACACCCGGGCGTTACTTCGAATCCGGTGCAGGAACTTCCCGAACTGACCATGTTCGGTGAGCACCTGCGTTATGCTTTTCAGCCACTCCTCAAAGAGGGGATTGGCGTGCCCAAGAAGCTCTACTATGGCGTCTTAAAATTATTTCGCAACATTGAAAGGCTGATTATGCTATTAAGCTATGCCCTAGGAATGTAGAGTTTACAAAATGAAAGCGTAAATGTATGTATGTAAAAAAATGCCACCCAGACAATTCAGTGGACTTTTTTATATTTCCAGGTACTATTGGCGGAACTTCGCGACACAGAATATTACTACGCCGTCAAATGTTTGAAAAAAGATGTGGTTTTAGAAGACGACGACGTCGAGTGCACTTTGATCGAGAGGAAGGTTCTCGCACTTGGCACTAACCACCCCTACCTCTGCCATTTATTTGCCACTTTCCAGACGGATGTAAGTAAACTCAACGTTTACAGTAATATTTCACGTTTCACGATGACATTCTAAATCGCTTCATTCCACCTATTTTTATATTTTTTGCGGAAATAATTAATCGGTACGCCGCGCTTTTATTCGCATCGAATAAATTGTTGAAAATATTTCTACAAATCTTCATTAATAGATACTTTGTAAATAGAGAATAGTATTTATAGAGTAAATTGGCGCACTATGTGGGCTCTGATAGGTTTAGGACAGCAGTTATGATTTCCGGTGGCAACTAGCGTAATCTGTTTATTACGTAAACGATGACGAGTGGGCCATGTAATTCGCCTTCGGCATAATTAACGGTTCTGAAAGGACGACAGTCAGTCTAGTGAAGCTAGACTTTGGACAGTTCCCAATCCGATGAGACAAGAAACAGCTGATTGACCTATGAGGTGGTAATGCGAGGGACAGTTTAATTCTAATTCGAAGATCTTTATTCGATGTCGTAATGAATTATGTTTTACGTGCATTTCAGTCTCACCTGTTCTTTGTGATGGAGTATCTGAACGGCGGTGACCTGATGTTTCACATCCAGCAAAGTGGACGTTTCCCGGAGGCTCGCGCACGGTTCTACGCTGCAGAAATTGTATCAGGATTGAAATTCTTGCACAAACGGGGCATTGTTTACAGGTAACTTCAGAAGCCTACATTTAAGTTTGAATGTGTGTAAGTGTACCTACCATATAAGCACCGTGTAAGTAAGAGCACAGTAAGACCTACTTGATTCGGCATCTTGGAGGGAAGCACATACATACTTGTGTTTTGTATTGCTCAATCTGATGATGTAGGCTTTTAGAGGCGTAGGTACAGTTTCTACGTAAATCTTATAGGCAGCTGGACCACATCGCTTATTATGCCGTACCTGCCGCAAACCCCAGTCATATTATGTTTACCAAATTGATGATTTTAAATTTATAGTATCTTCGTTTTCTCCTAAAATAATATGAATCTTACTTTTTAAATCACTAATTTCAATGCCCTACTAGACCGTGCTTTATCGACTCCTATGAGATCAGATATTTTGCTTGAATGAAAACTGAAATCTACCTGTATTCTTCTAGGGATTTAAAACTGGACAATATCCTCCTCGACTTCGAAGGTCACGTGCGCATCGCCGACTTCGGCATGTGCAAGCTACAGATCTACTTGGAGAAGACCGCAGACACCTTCTGCGGCACACCGGACTACATGGCACCAGAGGTCAGTGTCTTGTATTGTAACCTAAATATCTGTTTAAAATTCACGTACTTACATGCCACAAGGCATTCTTTACCCGTTGCATACTTTTTATTAAAAGGACAGTATTGAGGGGTTTCTACACTGTGGTACCTAATTAGTTAAATTATATTGAAATTAATTAAACTGAATTTAATCAAATGGAATTACGAAAAAATTGAGTGGCTTAATTTAATAATAATGAATTGGTAGCCTAAATTAAATTAAAATAAATTAAATTGAATTCAGATAAATTGAATCAAATATAAAAAAATATTTTGCAAGAATAGCTATCACAGAAGGCTTTATATTCTGTAATATGGAATAACAAAGAAGCGCGGGCGGCAGTGCTGCTGGCGCGCGGCTGCGCCATCGCGCCGATCAGATCATCAGACACAGAACAAATGAACGTGCTCATCACACAAACATTTGTCGGGTCGTGGGGCTCTTTGGACCGGGACTGCGGTCCCAACTTCCACCGATAAAAATAATATTTTTTTTGTAGTATTTTGGGACCACAAGAAAAATACAATATAGTACAGTTACCATAAAAACTGTATAAATTTATTTTTTACACCACCTGCTCGATAATGCCCTTTTATACGTCATACAATCATCACTTAAAGCAAGTCATTATGTCCCTAGGGAGATAATGCAGTATGGGCGATCCCTAGGGAATAATGAGATTTGAATTTGGAACGTGAAAAACCGTCAGCATTATGTGAATTAAAATATAGTGCATCAAACAAGTTTATTCAAAATTCAAACTGGCCACTAACAAAAAAAAAAACAGAATACAAAAAGTTTCTAAAAAAAGTAATGAACAAGCGGGGCGATAAAGAAAATTTAAACTATAGAATCTTTGAGTAGTGAATTTTGTTTGTTTCAAATCTCAAAACATTTTGAGTGATAGTTAAGATTAACTCGTAAATAATACTTATATTTCTCTATTATATGATTTGTTTTACTAAATTGTCTTTTAATTATCTCACAGATGGTGTAAAAATTAGAGTATCCAACACGGGGATAAAGCTGTCTTTGTCTTGGGCGGCTTGAATTCCTCACTTCACTCAGGTTTCTTTATTAACTCCCTCGCAGTGCTCGGGAGTTAATTATATAAATCCCTCACTGACGTTCGGGATTAAAATTAGCAACCTTCGTTTCGTTCGGAATTCAACATGCCGCCCACGACTTAAAGACACTGCTTTATCCCCTAGTCACATAATCTACTATTATTTGTCACACATCTTCTATTTTTTGTTTTACGGATAAGACGAAACGTTGATAATGTGCGTTTGGTAGCGATGGGTAAATATTTCAAATCTTTAAAAAATAGATACCTAATGTAAAAAACCGTTTTTAAAAACAAGGATTTAAATAATTATCGGCCATATTGGATTTATTGTGACCTAGTTTTTTTTACGTAATCTTCTCAACAAACTCTTTTAATTGATTGATTGATACGGAAAGACATCACTTAGCCAAGCAGTAGGTAGTAAATCTCTTTTTAATGAATCAATCTGTCTCCATAGATCTTGTCATAATAAATGGTTATTGAATCATCCAGAATACACCTGCCAATCTCGTGGTTGATTTTGGCAGTCGCGTTAATGGTCTTACAATCGACTTGCCGAACGGTCAAAGGTCGATGCCTTTCTACTTATATTATTATTAGGTATTATATTATTATAACTTTTTGTAATTATAATTATTGACCTTACTTTGTTGATTCTGGTGTCATCCATACCTATATTTGATCCGATAAACTTCATAGTTCACTTGCACCTTTGTGAGAATGCCATTGACGCCACAAAAAAAGGCTGCCTTTGCCAAAATCAAAATGGCCACCTTTGCTCAAAGTAGCGTCGTTACGAAAAGGAGCAAACCGCTGAAACAGAACGAAATTGAAAGTCCAGGAAAAGTTAACGAAATACTTATAATTGTTAACCTTGCCCCAGACAGGGTGTCTGGGGTGTTTGAAAGGATTTTTGAGATGGGAAATCATCAAGTAACGTCTCCTGGGCCTCAAGTCTGCTATTACAAGTGTCAGAATGGTCTATCACAGACTTCATAATTTTTCAAAAAGTCAAAGGCTTTTTATTTCACATTAGCCTACATGGGCACTTATAAAACGTCAGAGGCTAGTGCACGGTTCGAAATTGGTCGTCTCCTATGGAGAAGAACCGGCAAGAAACTCCATGGTTACTCTTTTTAAAAAAAAATGTTGTTCTTACAATACTTCCGAAATATTACAGTATAAGTAGATATTATGTAAGGACAGAATTCTATTACGAGACCAATAACTGACTGATGATCAACCATTATGAATTTATTAGACTATGAACTTTTAGCGAAATCACAATGGGATCGTGTTGGAATGACGAATTTATAAAAATAACAGACTTAGGCCCGTGGTCTGGATCGAGCGAGAGGCAGCGTCACTATTACCTACTCACTGAATCCCACCTATGTTCCTTCAGATGTTCTCTATGTTCCAATGCCACGATAACTCTTCTGAACAATACCGTAAACCTGGCATTCCGCAATCCTCAGACCCCTAGACTACATTTTCATTGAATAAGTAGTCTTACAAGTTGGTACTTAAACATACCTACGTAAAAAAATTGGTGGATTTTTGTTGTTTTTGTTTACTCTATAAGTCACGCGGACAACGCTCGCACTATCTCACTGTGCTGCATATTTATGATATGACACATTGTGACTACGGATGATTTGTAATTGGCAGCCAAATATCTGTCAACACTATGCACAACAACAACTGGTTAGCGTCTCGTTCTGTCCTCTGTAACGCAAGTTGTAGTGGAGGTCACGCGACATCAGCTATTTCAACGAAATCTTGATCTTAGGAGTAATTAACCGATTTATTGCGGGAACGTTGGAAAGAGTTACCGTGGCTCTGGAAAGCAAAGGGTAACTGAAGGTACACTTGTGGGTTTTAGTCAGTAAAAGTCTGACACGCGCCGTCTTTCCACCTATACCGGGCAAAGTTATCTGCTTGATGATTTCCCACTTCAAAAAAAAGGATCACGTAATCGATATAGGGTTATTCATACCATGTAGGTAGGTTTTTGGGGAGAGCCCCACGTAGATAATGTGAAATTGCCTGCTGCGGTCTTCCCGTCCAACTATAATTTAGGTGCCTTCAAGGCTAGAGTGAATAGGCTCTTAATAAACTAGTGCGCCTCACCATCAATGATTGCATCACTGCTTACCATCAGGTGGGATCGCAGTCAAGCACTGGTTTATATCAATTCAAAAATAATAATAATAATTCTTTTACATACCTACTTAATCCATTCCATATTCCATGGACACTTACGTTAATGGCAAAGAAATGTAAGTAGGTACTTAGGTACTTAGATATTATGGTAGATGATTTAGGAAATTGAGATGATCCTTGTATTTTATAATCTATATCTTATTTTTTTTTAGTTAACCGATCTTTTTACAATTATTCTGCGACATTTTAAGCAATGCCGGATTAAGCTAGCGCGCGGCCTGTAGCAAATTTGATCAAGGGGCACCGGGTGTAGGCCTAAAGATAAATAAAATAAAAATAAAATGCAAAATGATTTAGCAAAGACGTTATTTTCCTCATTTACCTACCGTAACACTCAAACAAAATTACTTTCTTTAAATAATACTAATTATTGCCTATAGTACTTTTGAAAGAACCTAGATGATTATGTTTTTTTGAACACCCCGTTCACACTATACCTATACAAAGATTAAAGGTAAAATTCAAAGTGAAGTGTTCTCAAAAATTACGCTTAGGACAATATACGCATTTTCCTCGGTGGGGCATTCAGGAATTCCTTAATTAGAACAATCTTTCCGAGAGAAATGATCTCATCAACATGCCAAAATTATTATCATTGTTTCAACCGAAAGACGTCCACAGCTGGACAAAGGCCTCCCTAAATTGTTATCGGTTCAGCTTGTTGGAGGCCGTACGCGGTTGACACTCCCGAAACTTTCGGCCCTATCGACCATCTGTTCAGCGAGTAATATACCCAGCTCACTGCCACTCAAGTTTATCTTCATTCCTGCTTCCATCACGCAATGAAACTCTCAGCATAGCCCTATCCCTTGCCAAGCCATCTGATAAGGCCTATTGTGAACCACGTTTCAAAGCTGTCACTGGTTTTTTCAACTTTGTTTTGAGACACTGGTTTGACGAGAAAATACCACGCAGCTTCCCTAACGCTGACACCATAACTTAGTTTTATCCATGTTCATTTTAAAGCCCACTCTTTCGGAAGCTCTAATGAGGTCATCGAGCATTGTAATGGGCTAAATAATAATGTCAGCCATGACTACTATATTGTCGGCAAACGTCTCCCTGTCTCACACCCCGCTGTAGGAGGATAGGATTTGAGATCTGGTCCTGAATTCGGACTGACATGGTGGCGTTTTCAAACAAACACTTCAGCACATCGATGTAGCGATAGGCAATCTGGCTTTATTAGGGGGACTGCAGTACAGCCAAGTTTCAATCAAATCAAACGCTTTCTCGTAGTCAGCAAATTCTAAGCAGAGACGCAGATTATGCTCTTCAGTCTTCTTTGCATGAAAACTACGATAATGAGGGAATTCTAAGAGAACTTCAGAGTTTCTTCCAAGTAAAAGTCTATAGAATAGTCTATAGACTTTTACTTCAAAAAGTCTATAGACTATAAAAAGAAAATCTGAAGAAAAATCTGAGGAAAATCTGAAGTAAATTGACTTCCACATCCAAAGAAATCAGCTGTGTTTAGATTTCATGTACGAGTAACATATGTAGATACTTTGACAATTTTTTTACGTTTAAGTGCGGGGCCCCCGTAAGTGCGGGGCCTGTAGCATTTGCTACTCTTGCTACATGGCTAATCCGCCACTGATTCTAAGGCATTCCTTCTACGATCATGCAAACCCAAAGATGAAGTTAAAAGAATATTTTTTTGCTTTCAGATAATTAAAGGCTTGAAATACAACCAGACAGTGGATTGGTGGTCTTTCGGCGTGCTGCTGTACGAGATGCTGATTGGTCAGAGTCCGTTTAGTGGCTGCGATGAGGACGAGCTGTTCTGGTCCATTTGCAACGAGATGCCATCTTATCCGCGCTTCCTTTCTCAAGAGGCGCTCACCATATTAACCAGGGTATGTTATGAGGTTTATACATAGGGTAGCCCATTTTTAGGGGTCCAGAATATTTATTAGCTAGAGGACATCGTAAGATAGTTGTTTAGAAGAAGCAATAGTTCTGCAAAAATCTATAGTTTAGTAGTTGTGATTTTTTTTCGTGATTTGACTGATGACGATGATTAATCCAATCACGTAATACTTATTGTTATAGCTGTTGGACAAAGACGCGCGGACGAGGTTGGGCGGCACCGAGTGCATGCACGGAGATATCCGGGACCAGGACTTCTTCCACACCATCCAATGGGACCGGCTCGAGCGACGCGAGCTGGAGACGCCTTTCAAACCAAAAGTGGTAAGTGCTGCCAGCCGATTTGCAAGCACATCTGCCGTCCTTGAGTTAAAATGCCGTGACATTTAGCGAATTCTCCATTTTAGATGCCACGGTAATCAGTCAAAATTCTCTATCGATTTTTATAAGCAGTATCTTTCTTTTATATTATAATTAGATATCTCGGTATAGATGCAGAAATGTTCTATGTTGTCCAACGCTGCTATTTTGTGTGATTCAAAATGTGATTTTGACAGATAACGGCAATAATGTGGACGGTAGATCTGTGGATTATTTAGAAGTTTTCAGTCCTAAAACCAACAGCCTTTTAAAAAAGAGACCGTATAGGTACTGACATTTATTTGAGATTCTATTTTATCTTCTTTGGTTAGATTTTTCATTTTTTAGGAGCTTGTCCTACTGACCAACATCTACTACTTGTCCTTGTGACCAACAGCCTAATCAGTTCAACCCATCAATACTTTTTTACAGAGACATCCAATGGACACTCAATACTTCGACAAAGCGTTCACCGGTGAGCGACCCCGCCTCACCGCAGTAGAACCCCACGTTTTACGCTCCATGGACCAAGAGCCCTTCAGAGGCTTCTCCTACACCAACCCCAACACGACGGACCGCTAAACTGAACTCTAGCACATAGAGCGATGGTTGGAATTCCCTTGTTACATTTAGCAGGCGCGGGCGCAACAACGTTTTCAAGAACGTTCAAGCGTGATCGTCGGTGTCATAATTGGTGATTGAAAGTCCCGCTGGACGGTAGTCTCTGGCAGTCATGTTTTTGTAGTCGTAACGAATAATGACTTCGTACCCATGAGTAGGAAATAGAACATTAAGAACAGTAGATGTATAAAATCTACTTTTTTTACAAGAATGGGTCGAGTTAAAAAGCTGCCTTATGTGTTGTATTTGAAAACGAAACGATACCTACATGTAGAGGGTATCTATAAATCAGTTGAAATGCATATCAATTAAAACATATGTTATTGTGTCTGGTACACGAATTGTATTTTTATTTGGAATAGGTCTTAGATAAGGGCAGTGACACACACGCTGAGTATCGATATTATTTTCAAGTACTTGAATTCAACGATCAGCTACTTTTTATTATTTTGCAGCCTGTGTGTTACATGGTCATTAAAATAATAAAAAATATTTTATATGTTCACTATATTCATGTTAATTATTTAACTGTATAAACTACAAAATAATTTAGTAATCTGAACATTGGCATTAAATACAAAAGAAATCGCCTTGAAGTATGTACCTTATAAATGTTATCAAAATAAAAAACTTTGGTGGATTCATCAAATTGTGTTTATTAATTTATAATTAAACTTGAGCAAAGAATTGTTTATTTGCGCAATATCATTTTTAGACATACATTTTTTTTTAATATCGTTCTTGAATATTAAGAATAAATTATACCAAAGATAGTTTGTTCGGATTGTACATTGTTTGTTGGATAATAAAATTAGAAATTATAGTCGTGTTTCAATTAATCTTCCTAGCCTTTTCCCAACTAAGTTAGGATCGGCTCCAGTTCAACCGGATACAGCTGAGTAACCTGTGTTGATTGTCCAGTTAGTCCAGTGGTTAGTGGCCCTAACTGCTATGCCGGAGGTCGTGGTTTCGATTCCCACAAATGTTTGAGTGATGAGCACCACCATTTGTTTTGTATCTGTGTGTAATTTATCTATAATATGTATTTGTATGAATTTAGAAATATTTAAGTAAGATTATCAGTTGTCTAGTACTCATAGCACAAGCTCTGCTTAGTTTGAGGATAGATGGCGTTGTGATAAAGTTGTGGAATATTATTATTATTATTTTACATGAAGTGACTAGGTATTTGACCTCAACAACCCAGTAATTGGGGTAACACGATACCACGATTGAATCTGAAACTATCCGAAACTTTTATATCGGTTTCGGTTACAGAGCTCCATAACATCCCTGCCTCCCTAGCCAAGTTACGATCGTTTCGTTTGCGTCGATCGCTTCGAGTAGGCCACGCCTCCGATTCCTTTGTTCTGATGTCATCTCAACGCTCAGTCACGTGGTCAGAACAAAGGAATCGGAGGCGTGGCTTTCTCGAGGCGTTCGACGCAAACAAAACGATCGTAACTTGGCTAGAGGGGCTGATGTTTATAATATTAGTAAATTTAACGTTACATTTTATTATTGTTCTTTGTTAACGTTAATAATATCTTAACGTTATCGTAACTTCTAAACTGTTAACCATGTTAGGTTGAAGTAGCGGTAAGAAACGCAAATTTTTTGTAACGTTAATATTGCCACTACAACTACTACTACTACTACTATACATACACATATATATACACACACACACACACATATTCACACATATATTCTACTATTTATATTATCACTGTCAAATTGACGTTACGTAACGGTTATTAATTCGTCATTTGGTAACGCTAACAAGCCCTGTTTATAATACTCTCTTAGGTGATCAGGATACGTGACCAGGAGTTGCAGTACTTTATGTTGTGTAGCTACAAACAGGTGATGACACATTTTGTCCTCAAACACTTCCACCGCCAATATGGAGGGGTTTTCGATACTCGCGTCAAAATCTTGCACGTTGAACAATCTGTCCGGTTTGCCGTGTGTAGCTGGCATAGTATGTGGGGTACATACTGCAACCTGAAATAAGTAATAAAAATTTTATATATATACAGTGTAAATAGCATTTTTTTTAATGTATCACATTAGGTAGGTACTCCCGTTCTAGTGTGTGGAAGTGTGTGTCGTATAACTTAATTCTGTCAAGCCCGTTTCATCATCGAAATACCAGACGGACGGTTTGCGCCACCGGTACATGGTGGACATCCCACCCATACGCACAAAACGTTTTGGGAACACATTCATTGTGCTAAGCTAAGGAGTGGAATAAGCTGCCGGAGTCTGTTTCCTGATAGCTACAATCTAGAGGTCTTTAAGTCAAGTTTGAATATGTTACTTCTAGGCAAGCGTGCTCCATCGTGGACCACATCGTCACCACCATCAGGTGAGATAGTGGTCAAGCGCAAGCCTATCAAAAATAATAAAAACCTCTAAACTTGGGTATCTGTGTTGTCTTCCTTCAGTCGCCCTTTGCGTTCCAGGGCCGCGGTAACTATTTCGAATAATTTGAGGGTGGGAGCCCTCAAAAAAGAGCAAGAGAATGATAAGAATAATTGTCTTATTTTCATCACATTATCATGATGGTAAGCTAAATATATCTTAGGGACAAAACTGCGTTACGCGGTCGCCCGCGCGGTCCCATACAAAAGTGCTCCGTCGCGGAGACCCGCGCCCCGCGCCCGTTTTGCTACGTAATAATACATTAAAGTTCTCCATCGACACGACTACATGCACACCGTTAAAGTTGAACTAGCGACACTGCGCAGGTAATAATCCGGGTTTCCGAGACGGGGACCCGAGCACACCACACACGCGCGACGTCACGCGACGGGGCGCAAGCTTAACGCAGCATCGGCCCTTACAGAACAAAAAAAAATCTATATCATAAAATAAAGATAAAACTTTAGGTACTGACCGTTCCATCCGTAAAGCCAATGAATAAAACCTCTCCGTGTTCGGTGGCGCACGTCATATCTCCACATTTTAACCACATTAGGTTCGATTTCAAGTCGTGGAAAACCTTAATACGCTGACTGCTGTTTTTCACTGAAAAACAATGATAAAAATGATGTAGGTATTAGATAATCTGTAACCCATTTACGAGCTTAGGGTCTAGTCTAGACAAATCTTGGGCAGGCCACAGCCGCGATGGCGAGTCGTCTCTTTGTGAAGTAGCTAGAGAGGCACCACGGCTTCGTCACCTTCACACCGGACAGGGCCAGTTCGGGAGGGTTCCTGTTGCATATTCGAGCGGAAGAAACATCCGGGTGTCACCATTGTACGAAACGCTCAGATGACACGGTGGAGGTGTGCCCCGCCTGGGCCCCGTATGGAGCTGGAAGGAATGGGAAGCATTCACCTCCTTCTACAAAGCAATAGGTAAAATATATATATTTATTTTAATAAAATTATTGACTTGTTCGTCAACTCGCGACTGCTCGCGAGTTGGTTACCAATTTTTTTGTCGTCAACTCGCTCGAACGTCAAAATCTGATGTATATTATGTACAGTCAGCTACGAAAACTTCTTATATAATGTGTGATGTAGGTACCCACTTTAAATTTAGCAGAAATTTTATGCGATTAGACTTTAAAATAAAACAAAAATCGTTTATTATGAGAGAGATATTTAATATAGATTTATATTAAATTAATCATAAAGCGATGTAGTGGTCAAACGGCGCCCTAACAAAAGTAAAAAAAAAACAGGTTTTTTTTTATTGTGGTTAGGCTCCTGGTAAGCGATGATCTGGCCAACGATGGAGCACGCTTGCCTTGAAGTAGCCTATTCACTCTTGACTTAAAGACCCCTAAGTTGTAGCTATCTGGAAACACAGACTCCGGCAGGGAATTTCACTCCTTAGTTGTATGTACAGTGAATTTATTCCCAAAACGCTTCGTACGTATGGATGGGATGGGATGGTGGTCCACCATGTGCCGGTGGTGCAACGCCGTACGTCTCGTGGTCCGATGATGGAACGGACTTGCCGGAATTAAATTGTGTAATTCCAATGCACACTCCCCGAAATGTAAACGATAGAAAACCGACAGGCTAGCAACTCGACGTCGATGCTCAAGACTTTGCAGTTTTTAACCGACTTCAAAAAAAGGAGGAAGGAGGAGGTTCTCAATTCGGTTTTTTTTATTATCATTTTTTTTTTGTTTGTTACCTCAGAACTCCGTCATTTATGGACCGACTTGCAATTTTTTTTTCATCCCCTAATAGGATATGATGATGATAGATCAGTTCTGATGATGGAATCTATGAGAGTCTATCTTCTTGGCTAGCCCTTTAATCGACTCTAGTGTATCAAGCTGGTATATGGCACTACCATCCCAAAGATGAGAGCAGTACTCCATACACGATGGTACTTGCGCTTGATAAAGGTTGAGCAATTGTTCCGGCGTTAAGTACCGGTTCTCCTTTGCTAAAATCCCCAACTTTTTGGCAGCCATTTGAACTAAAATTCAAAATCCTGCATGGCGGTATTAGAGTTCTACGCGCGATTAGGACATAGCCTGAATTCAACTATCGGGCAGTTGCCAGGATCTGACAAAACACCCGTCTGGTCGGAAGATCTGTCCTTTTCAACGGAGGTTTGTGGGACTCTCCTTTACAAAGTAACATTCTGGCAAAAATGGATAGCATGCTTGGGTATCATGCGTCGTCGCCCGCATCCTACTCGCCTCATTCCGCACCTTTAACGTATCCCGAAATTTAAGTAGATATAGTCAGTACTTAACCGTATCAGCCAGCGTGGGCAAGGCTGAGGCCAATACCTAGATATTGGTTTCAATCAGTTTTTATTTGACTGTACTTAAAACATGCGCGCGAGTTGACGACAAAAAAAGTAGGTAAAATCGGAAGGTGTCAACTCACGAGCGCTCGCGAGTTTCACAATAGCGAGTTGACGAACAAGTCAAATTATTCTTCACTGGCTTACCTGATATCGCAACTCCATTTTGATTAAACAGCTCTAAAACGCTGGAATCCTGAACACTAGCCACAAGGTTGTAACTGTTTACTTTGTGATATGACCTGGTTGCCCGATCTTCACACAGTATAAATCCCAGCTTAGTGATCAAATAAACTGTCTCATTATACACATTTATACCACAAACAGTGTCAAGTTCATTGCCGTAGTAGCGACCTCTTGATTTGAGATCCCACTTTTTCTTATCCCATATGAGAGCCCATATTACGTTATGTTTGGCGACTACGTAGCATATGTTGTCTTCGAGTCTGCAACAATATTAAGGCGTATAGTATATTCAACATCTGGACCTGTACCATGACGTTTAAAGTAAGATTGTTTCATTCTTATTTCCAGTGTGGGTAAGAGATGGCGCTAGACAACCTGTAAAGCTCTGTCTCTTACCCACACTGAAATAAGAATGAAACAATCTTACTTTGAACGTCATGGTAACCCCGCTGGCCGGAGTTAAATGTACACATACTCGTTACTATCGCCTGCGCCCTCATAGAGCCCCGCTGACCTTTAAATCAATTTTCTTGGCGAAATATTGATCGTATTACGCCTGCAAATTATACTATAATCATGATTATATATATTTATTTTATTTATTATAATCGTGATTACCTACCTACAAAATACAAAAACTTAAGAAAAGCCAATGCAAACTATTGGCATGATTTACTTTTTTATTTTCGCCAGAAATGAAACCTAGGTTATATGTTAGAGGACAATACGAGGAATCAGTTGCAAAAAGAACCAGGTCTTTAAACCGTAACAGAACGAAGATACATATAGAAGTATTCCTAGTATCTTTTTGCCATGCTTTACCTGTTTTAATGAAAAGGAAATATAATACGTAATATTTTGAGGTTTCCATTGATAAAATAGATTAAGTTGGTTATTACCATTATATTTTTTACTTGAATAACTCATTAGAGTTGCCATGAAGTATATTTAACAATGGGAAACTTAAAATATTAAATTGTAGTATTTTTATTTAAGAATAATAACGCCTGGTAATAAAACAAAAGTAACCTACTAATAGTATAAATATTATAATAATAATTTCGTTTGGTTTCGGTTGGTAGACTTAATTCTTTTTGCTATTGATTTCTCATCCAGTGCTTTACGATAATGGCCTAGGTTTCACTTTTGGCGAAAAGAAAAAAAAAATATATGCCAGCTATGTATGGCAAAAGTTTAATTCCCCTTTGAATTTCGCAAGCTACTAAGGTGTTAAAGTTTAATGAAAATATTCTCGTGAACGAAGTTGCGAGAAAAGTGCTGATATAAATATGTTACTGAGCTGAAGACTAATGGGCCTACCACGCGCACAAGCGTCACCACAGTTTTGCCTGCGCAAGCCGATTTGTACACGGAAATCCGTGCGTGTGGTTGCTAAAACTCATACAGTTTTACACAGTAAAATGCAGCAAATCTGCGCAAGCAAAACTGTTGTGAAGTGTGTGGTAAGCCCATTACAGAGAAGAATGGAAAGAAGAAGACATGTTGCACAGACCCCAAATAAATTGAGATGAAGGGTAAGGCAAAGATGATATGGCTGTTCAACAATACAAAAGGAGGTCAAAAACAGTTCAAACATAAACATGCTTATTGTCAGCATTTGCAATTGAAAACTAGTTCCGATGCTTGATCGACAAAGTCATGTTGATCGACAATGTGTCATCAAAAACAAAGTAGGGCAAACTTACCTATAAAATAAAGGGTTCCACATTGCATACATTAAATTGTCATCAACTCCATGATCATCTGGGTTTTCTTTACCGTACGCAAGGAGCTCGCGGCCATATTTAACGAGCATGACGAGCATATAATCGTTCTCTCTAAAATTAATTTCTAAAATGATTAAAAAAAACAACATTTAAACTTTAGCCACACTGTTTCAGGTCAAGGAAAGGATTGTCGAGGGCCTGGAACGCCTGTTTTTAGTCAGTAAAAGTAACAAAATAAACGCTCTCTTGCTCCATCCAGAGCAGAAGTTATTGATGATTTACCACCCAAGAAAAAAAAAATGACAGCTGGCCCAGTATCTGCATGCATGCAATGCATAGCTTCTGAGGCCTGGGCGACGCGTGAAGACAGTGACATTTAGAAGTGTGTATAATCATTTTCTTGGTCCTTCTCCAATCTACTAGTATAACACAATGTCATATTTACATATTTAGTTATTCGAGGTTGGTGCAACACATCTTGTTTTATATCTCTTGAAACATGTGACTATAGTCCATTCAAGTTAGGAAGATAGTAACGTCATCAGTGCTACTGCAAAGTAGAAAACTGCACTATTACCAAGTGAGTATGAATGCATGTTGTGTTAAAAGGTACAAAAACCAATTCATATGAAAATAATAATAATAAATATGTTGGTCACTCTGAAGTTAGGCGTTCCGAACTACGCCCATACTCAAAAAAATACGCAATACGCATTCACCTTAACATGATTTTTAATTAAAAAGAATTATGCTCAGCCAATTGTTCGAAGTTCGGAACGGTCACGATATTGTACTTATAAGTAAGTTGCAAATAAAGCCAGTTAAAATAATATATCATACCTGTACTACATAAACTTTTCGTAAGTTCCATATTCGTAATATTATAGTATCTTATAGGACTCGTATCCGTGCGCGGGTCTGCTATCAAAATCAGTTTTTCTGAAAAATTATAAACACTACACTTATTAAAGTCGCAACTATGGTGATGTGGCTTGCGTTGGTGCTTAGGTGTGCGCGAAGTATTAAAAAAATATGAAACTGCCGCCCACTGCCGCCGTTTGCGTCCTTGTTAAAGTTACTATGTTGAGCACTTAGCATGATGTGACAAAGCATCCTTGCTAGTGTAAGTAATAATAATAATCATTTTACTATCAGGCAACCAGGCCCATAAATACAATACACAAAATAATCTTTAACAATATTATACTAATACATATCGACACCTCCAAAGGTTGTAAGGCTAAAACTGTTTTTTTTTTAGGAGAAGCGATTTTGTAAATGTTAATTATGTAAGTAATTTGTGAAAATCCTTTTAATCGATGTATTTGCATTAAACAAAATAATTTTTAGTAGGTATATATACGAAACCTGAATATACCCAACCAGCAAAAACTAGGCTTACAACAATCTCAAGACTACTGTTTTTTTGCTCTTAAATCACTCCTATATAATGATATAAGCCTGGGTTTGGGCACTATTATAAGCATATTTAGTTTAATATCGTTCTAATATCAGTCTAATTGAATGCTGTTTGCACTTACTGAAATCTAGCCAAAATTAATTTAAGCCGGCTAATATTGCTTTTACGTAAGTATCTTGTAAGCCTGCATAGGCTTATATTGGTCTAAGGTTAGAATATTTTGAGAATTTTACGTCAGATTCAACTTAAAAGTTCGTGTGAGTGTTGGTTTGAAATTAAATGAAAACAAATTAAAGTTGCGTGAAGTTGATGTTTATAATAATGTACGGCACTTTAGTATAAAAGTAAAAGTAGTTTTACGGTAAGTAATCGTATTGGAATTTATTATTTACTGTTAATTAGACCTCATATTACGCTTCAAAATTCATGCGCCTTGTTAAATAAGGTATTTTCTGTACTCGTTTAATTATTTTATTTGTTAATTTGTATTAATAGTGTCGCCATTAGTATAGCTGCATTTTACAAGCGCACTATTAGACTAATGTAAGATTATTTACTCTAATTTTAGCATTCGGTATACTAAAGATAACTCCATATTGGAATAAATTAGGGTTCCTCGCAATTTTACATAAAACCTTAAATCGACAGAGAAAAAAAAAGAAATTAATCTTAAGGCTATACGGACACGAAGTCGGCTTTTTAACCGACTTCAAAAAGGAGGAGGTTCTATATTCGGCCGAATGTATTTTTTGTATTGTAAATATGTTGATCCAAAATCACTCTAATATCATACTTATCCAGTGCTATTGATCTTACATTAGATTCAAATAAGATCAGAAATGCACGTACTCACAGTACTCTTATGCTATGCTGATATTAGTCTGACATCTTACAATAGCATTTAACAAGTCTAATATAAAATCAAACGAGCTTAGAAAATACCCATATAAGACCAAGTTTTTCTCAAGTGCAACTAGTCTTAGTAAATGCTCTTATATACATATATGAGACTTGGTTATGAGACTGAGCGTTCTAAAAGCCGTTGAGGCCATACCGGCTTGTCTAAAAGTAATATAGGATCGATGGTATGTTCTAAAACAAATATAAGAGCGCTTTAAGCCTACCACTCTTAAAAAGTGCGAGTTCTGAGACTGTTTTGCTGGTTGGGTAGTTTGTTCAGAATCAGTAACTGAATCGATTCCAATAATTTTTACATGTTATATACTTTTTTTTTTTTACAACACAGGTGACGGCAGGTCATAGCGGGCATTAGGCACCAGTGCACAACTGGATGCGGGGGCAAAACTACCCCTCATTCGTCCGGATGGCCCGGTGACCATGTATTTGTGCGGACAACCTGATAACATAACAAGCTTATAACTTTGTGGTTTTTAATGATACAGTTATGAAATTTTGTAGATAGATTCTTTACATAGAAATACTAGACACGTGTGTGGGTGAACAACTAATGTTGTATGTTACTAGTTTACGACTACAGTAACAGACACTGAATGTAATAAGAAATACTAATATTCTTGTTTTCTTATTAATCTTTTCTGTTTTTTTATGCACCTGCCATGTTTTCTCTTCACTACCCTTGGTTGACTAGTAGAGAATGCCTAACGCATTAAGTCCGCCTTTGTACCTTTGTGCTGCATGAAGTTTTAATAAATAGAATAGAATAGAATAGTATTTATTTGATGCAGGCAATACAATAGGCAACAACACAAAAAAGTACAAATTTATAATATAGGTAGTTGCGCTGAGCGTGCCCGAACCGAAAGGGTCGCCAACTCAGCAATTGCTGGGCGTCAGACACCCAGCGCTGATTTTCAGCTGGCACCCCGCAGTGACGCACGGATGATGGTAAATAAAATATAACATATAAATATAACCCTTACTTAAACTAAATATTTATACAAGTGTATTTGTATGATAATTTTGCTTATTATAAATATTATAATATTGTTACGCCGTGAAACTTGAACACGCCATATCTTCGATAAAATCAACAGTAGCAGTAGCATCAAATAATTAAAACGCATTGATAAACGAAACGTCTAGAATGGAAGTACGTACTCAGGCCTGGCAATTTCTAGAAAAGTCCGACATAAAGTTTATTATTTATTAAATAAGGTTTAGTAGGTAGGTACGTAGGTAGATAAGGGAATTCGTACCTTCCATAATTAACAATAGAGTCAAAATTAGCGTGAAAGGAGGGAGGTACATGTTTGTAATAAAAATAATTTATTACCCCGCGATTCGATAACAATTTTCTGGAAACGCGTACATGGCGACCTCATTGAACGCGAGACACGCGGCCGTCAAAATGCAGCGCGCACTTGACGCTCTCCCTGAATGGTTGGAGAAATGGCGGCTGACTGTCAACGTGAGTAAGACACAGGCGATCGTCATTGGGCAAACCCACCTCCCACCACCTCTACAGCTGCAAGGAGCCGACGTCGAGTGGTCCCCGACGGTTAAATACCTAGGCTAGGGGTCACAATTGACCGTCGGCTCTCCATGGGCTGTCACGTCCGACAGGTTGTCGCAAAGGGCAGAGCAGTCCACGCCCTGCTACGTCCAGTGCTCTCGTCTCACCTCCCGCTACGTGCCAAGCTGGGCGTGTACAAAACGTACATCCGTCCCATCCTCACGTACGCCGCCCCAGCTTGGCTCGCCCTCACGAGCGAGACCAATAAAAAGCTCCTCCGCGCGCAGCAGAGCATCGCGTTGCGGAGGATAGTCGGCGCCCTCGTTTCGTGAGGAACGATGTCATCCAGCGGAACCTTCAGATTGAGAGCCTGGACGAGTTCTGTGGCCGCCAGGCGTCGAACATGTTCGCGCGTGCCGACGCCTCCAGCTGGCCACACATCAAAAATATAGCGCCATGGCACGCGCGACCGCCCGACGCTAGGCGCCACCTCCCCCGCGACTTAATGCCGGATGATGACGCCCATGCTCCACCGGACTGACCCATGATTAAGTCGCACACACCTACACGCGACTTAATCACTCACATAGACTCTACAACAGTACATACGCTCGGTGCACGCTGTGTGCTAAGTTAATATAGGCATAGCGTGCGCCGAATCTCAGACAACCACGACTCTACATTCGTATAACTCACGCACCAAGTTGCGCGGCGTGGACGCGCACTCGGCTGCATACATGGGCGGTGTTACACACTCAATACCGCCCACACACACACCCACACGACCACTGAGTCTGGAGCGTGACCGGCTAGACCTGGAAGCGTGACAGACGGGGGTCACTCACCAACAGTGGGGAGCGTCAACAAAATCGGCACCCTCGTCGCTGGTCGTCACTCGCTGGGCCTCCCTCGGGCAACCGGGAGTCCCACCTGGCGGGGACTGACCGCCGGGGTGTCGCGAAGAAACGACGCTATTATTTAAATAGCGTCGCGACGCTCCCACTGTACATAACCAGAGACTCTACGCCTATTAAGGCTATCCAGTGAAGCACCCGTTGTTGCGGGTGCCAATCGAAATCGCGAGCAGGGGGCGAAGCCCCGAACTCGCCTGCCGCGCCCCTCTAGAGGGACGTAGCGATTGCCCGAACGCGTTAAGTGAGTTTAGTTTGTTTGCGACTGCGAAACGAGTGCGATACCTAAGTGTGTGAAGTGATAAATCCTAACGACCTGAGCGATACGTAATGGAACTCTAGTGTTCATTGTGATTTGGATTAATGTAGATTGGAAAAATTTGTTATTGTTTGTGGTGAATAAAGTTCTCTGCTAGAAAACCGGCATTTAATTACTCACGTTCGTAAAAATATATACCACGGTAGTTACAAACTATTTTAAATAATTATAATATATAAATACAATATATATATAAATACAAATAATATATAAATACAATATATAATGTAATATCTATACTATATATAATATTATAAAGCTGCAGAGTTTGTTTGTTTGTTTGTGTGTTTGTTTGAACGCGCTAATCTCTGGAACTACTGGTCCGATTTGAATGTTTCTTTCAGTGTTGGGTAGTCCATTTATTGAGGAAGGCTATAGGCTATGTTTTTTTTTCAAAATTAGGGATCCGTAATAAAATTGCTATTTTGTAACACATGGTGTAAAATCGAAAACCTATTTTTGCGTGCGCTGCAAAAACTATTGACAATAGAACAAAATGATGTACTACGGGTTTGTAGATACCATTAAGACCTACAAAAAAGTCCGCGAGAACATATATATCTAGCTATCATGGTTTAATCACAATAACCGATTTTGTGTTCAAAATAATTATTAAATCGTCTGAAGAAAAAAAAACTACGTTAAATATGTATCGTAATATTAATCTTTATCGAAATTAAGCATTATGTTATCAAAAGTATTTATGTAGAAGTAAAATACTTTTTGTTTCATCTCAATCGGATATTTCGTTTAAAAGTTTTTTTTTTTTTTTTTTATATATATGGCTTTGCACTGTTCGTGCTTATTGCCACTGACAATATTTTATAATAACAAAACGTAAGAATCGATTACTCGCGAAACGATTAAATGTTACAAAGGATTTGGAAAAGGAAAGGAGATTAGTTGTTACTGGAATAATGAATTACAAATAAGATTTTATATGGAATATAATATTAAAATAGAAAATGAACGCAACCAGCTGATCCAACAAGAAGCCCAATTGGTGCGTCTCTAAATTAACCTAAAAACTTATTTACTTTAACTTTGCTAAAAACTAAACTACATAATAAATAATGGTACAATTATGTTGCAATTATGTATCAAGCGTTTTCATTTTTACATCTAAATAGCTATATCATTATTTACAAGGAAAAGTGCTATGATTTTGTAAATATTAAAATTAAAATTGAATAAGATACATGAGATAGAAGTGGGAAGAGGGACTCGGAGGGAAACAAGGCTCTGGAAAAGTAAGGAGTGGTCATAACGGGGGCAAGCAAAAATAAGGTGGTTCAGATCTCCCACCTCAGCACCACATTCACACACAGGGCTCTGCACAATGCCGAGTCTGGCAAGGTGAGCAGGAGTGCACACATGACCCAATCTCATACGTATGATTATCGTTGAAATCTTTTTGCTTAGTTTAAACTTGCTAAACCAAGGTTTAACAGGAATAGATGGCTGAATAAAACGATAAAATTTCCCTTTCAGTGATTGCTCCGACCAAAGCTGACCCCAGGATTCCTGTAGATAAACTTTGGGCAGAGCAGCCAGATCTTGAGAGCAATTTTTGTAAGGAAAAACATCTCCACACAAAACGGCATCATTAGCTAATTGGTCTGCTTTCTCATTACCTAAAATGCCACAATGAGAGGGAATCCACGCAAAATGCACTAAGTACCCCATATGAGAGCACTTGTTGAGGAGTTCACGTGTTTCAAATATAATAAAAGGATTTTGACTATAGAAAGGAAATCTGGCCAAGGATTGTAAGGCACTCTTTGCATCAGTTAAAATAAGTGTTTTCCGCAAGCCCATAACAAGTATATATTCGACAGCTTTGAATAGACCGTAACATTCTCCCGTAAATACAGATGATTCGGGTGGGAGCTTTATTTTTTGTACAATATTATATTGGGAGTGGTATACACCTACTCCCACACATGAGTCTCTTCCGTGCTTCGAAGCATCTGTAAACAGGAGCTGATAACCCTTCCAGTCTTTATCCATAGTGAATTTGAAGCTATTGTTAGGACATATGTCATCTCGGTAAATGTTGAGGTTATACTGAATATTTGGTGACATAACTAATGAACTGAAATTACAATGAAATATAGGAAGAAATTGAGATTGGTGGCAAGGCGCTTCAATTAAATTGTATTTTCTAAAGCTTATAACTAAACACGGCGTAATTTTGTGTCTCCAGTAAGTGGACGAGGTTACTTCTTTAGAGAGAGTAGAAAGTTTATTTAGCAAAGGATGGTGTGTGAATTGCAAACAACGAGCCATGTATCTATCAGCCAAAAATTGACGTCGCAAATGAAGTGGAGGTTCTCCACATTCCACCTGAAGACAATTAATAGGACTGCTTTTCATTGCACCTGAAACTACTCTAAGTGCCTTAGATTGAACACTGTCCAGTTTCTTAAGGCCAGCAACATTAGCAGGTTCCAGCAAAAAGGTACCATAGTCCAATACACTTCTAATTAATGTGTTGTAAAGTAATTTTAATGAAAATGGATGTGCTCCCCACCAGACACCAGAAAGACATCTAATAATGTTGATATTTCGTTCACATTTAGCAGCTATATAATCACAGTGTGGTAAACCAGTAAGACGAGTATCTAAAATTAGGCCTAAAAATTTTACTTGGTTTTTAACTATTATAGGAAAATTATTATACTTCACTGTAACTACAGGAGGCTTACGCATTCTAGTAAATAAGACAATGTTGCTTTTATCAATCGACAGGTGTAGGCCGTTGGCATCCAACCAAGTCTTCAGTATAAACATAAAGAAGAAGTTAAGGAAGAACAAATATTTGAAACAGAATTACCTGATACATAGAGAAGTAAATCATCTGCATATTGAAGGACTTGTACGGACCCATTTAGAGAAGATTCTAAATCATAAGTGTAAATATTATAGAGAAGTGGACTAAGTACAGAACCCTGAGGGAGACCTTTCCATACTAAACGGGTAAATTTATGCCCTTCAACATCTAGATTTAAAGATCTCTCTGAAAGCATGTTAATTATGAAATTAGACAGCATTGTTGGAATTTGTAATGATTTCAATTTTTGTTCCAGGACTGATACAAGAACATTATCGTAGGCTGAGCTAATATCCAAAAAGGCAGCAATTACAGAGTTATTGGAAGAAAAGGCTAGGCGAATATCAGTTATGAATACACTAAGGTTGTCAATAGTACTTTTGCCTTTTCTAAAACCAAACTGTGATTTACCAAGCAAGTTTTTGCTTTCCAAGAACCACTCCAAACGATTTTTAATAAGATGTTCGACAATCTTAGCTAAAACCGTCGAAAGTGCAATTGGTCGATACGAAGTAGCATTAGAAGCAGGTTTATTCGGTTTTAGAACAGGAATAATTATTTGTGACTTCCAACTTGAAGGGATGTTGCCAGATATTAAGGCTGCATTGATAAGATTTAAATATATTAAAAGAACAGAGTCGGAAAGATTAGCTAAAAATGAATATGGTATACCATCTTCACCAGGAGCTGAATCCTTAACATGTGAAAGGACTCCTTTCAACTCACTTAGTGTGAAGAGAGAATTCAAGTCAGAATCAGAAATAGGAACATAAGGAAAATGCATCAAAGATCTCTGTTCAGGGACTGAAGAAGGAGCTAAATGATCCATGAACTCATTGGCTAACTCTAATGGCAGTTTTGAGGCTGTTGTGTCACTGAATGCTGACCTGAATCGTTTAATATTTCGCCATACTATGGAAACATTAACTGCTGGAGAGATAGATTCGCAAAATTTTTGCCAACCTTCGAATTTCTTTTTCTTAAAGAGTGTACGGGTTGCACGAGCAGCTTCTAGGTATAGCTCATAATTGAGCTGAGTCATATTATGACAGTAGTCTTTTTGTGCCTTTTTTCTTTTTTTAACAGCCTGAGTGCAATCAGCATCCCACCAAGGTGGTGAGGGAATTTTGCCTGTAGCGCCATTTTTTATAGGGAAAGTATTATCTGCTACCTCTATTAAAATCCTTGTAAATTGATCAGCCAATAACTGAGGGTCATGTTGTAAGGAATCAGATAAAGTAAGAACTCTCTCTTCTACACCATTTTTATATTTATCCCAGTCTGCATTTTGAAGTCTGTACTTTAATCGTGGTGTGGGACTGCAAACCTCTGGCTTTTTATGTGGAAAAGAAATTATTAATGGAAAATGATCACTGCCATAAGATAAAGGTAGAGGAGACCAGGATAATGCTGATGCTAGCTCAGGTGTACATATCGAGAGATCAGGAGCACTTATTCCTTCAACTGGATCTGTTAGGCGTGTTGGGAGACATGTGTTTAAAATACACAAATTATTAGAGTCTAAGATTTCTAATAGTTTCTCTCCATAGTAATTGGTATTAGAACTTCCCCAAGATTGGTGTTGGGTATTAAAATCGCCAATTACCAAAAATGGTTTAGGTAAGACTGATAAAAGATTATTAATTTCAGAAAGGATATTCACAGTAGGACGAGAATAATATATACATACTAAACAGATTTTATTTACAATGGCAGCAACGGCAGATATATCGTCACTGAGACGGGGAAGAGGGAAAGATTGAAAGGACAAGTTATTTTTTACAAGTATGGCGACGCCGCCATACCTATCGCTTCTGTCTGTTCTTAGACATGCATAGCCAGGAATTCTAAATGAGAACCCTGGTTTAAGCCATGTCTCACAGAGAGCGACTGCAAAGGGATCGTATTTATTCAATATATAGCACAAATCAGATTTTTTATTCACTATGCTGCGACTGTTCCACTGAACAATCTTGGATAGACTTGGATCCATTATGATTTAAATTAGATAAGTTAGACAGCGTATCAATTACAGTGGCAACGATGGACGGTTCAATAATATTATTTTTAGATAAAGTATTGATTAACATAATAATTATATTTAAAATTTGACTTTCATTATTTATTTTATTTTGCAATGCAACACCATTACCTGTCATCGAAACTTCATTATTAATAAGTTTTTGGTGAGCTGCCCGGTCATACCCCTTAGTTGTTTTTGGGGGATCTCGAGGTTTTGAGAAAACAGTTTTTTTATGTGATGTGTTAGGTGAATGGGGTGAAGGGCGTAAAATAGGTTTATTATTGGCAAGTGGAGGAGCTGAAGTTACCACGTCTGCATATAGTTTTGACACTGGGGGATGTAGCTGCGATGCTTCGGCATACGATACGCAACTATGGGCCATATAGTGCTTGATTGCTCTCTGTCTCTCAAACTCTGGACACTTTTTATTGATGGCGTAGTGAATGCCACCGCAATGACAGCATTTACCATCTTCGTCTTGAATGCTACAAGTGTCGGCAGAATGTTTCTCCCCACACTTGAAGCACAGAGGGTTCGACCTACATTGTACCTTTGTATGACCGAAACGACAACAATTGAAGCATTGTATAGTTGGGAATGTATACAATTCTACTGGCATAGAATTGTAACAACAAAACACACGTTTAGGTAAAATTTGCCCGTCAAAGGTCAACACGACTGTTTGAGATGGTTTCCAAACAGGGGTCGGTTCGTGAACTTTATAATTAAGACGCCTTACTTTAATAACTTTCCCGCATCCAGTAGGGACAGAAACATTTTCAATAATTTCCTCAGGAGACCATTCGGTAGGGACGCCTTTAATAATTCCCATACGACAGACGTTAAAAGATGGAACGAATGCCTTCAATTTCTCCTTGGCCAGACAAGGGTCATTTATAAACAAGTTTGCATCTTGGTAATGAGAGAAGCTTAGAGATATTCTATTGCGACCAATGTGTTTCATTGAACCATTAATAATGCTGTTTATCCTTCGTTTTTTTAAAAAGTGACCTAAAGTGATTGGGTGTAAAGTTTGACCTGAATTCGTAATATCAAATATTTTTTGGATGTGTACTACATATGGGGATAAGTCTGTAGATTCGTACAAAGCTCTAGCAACCTGTGGCGCCTTCTGGGGGAGATCCGAATTCGAAGATATTTCAGTCTGGGGGCCATTCACAGAACGTGGAGTGGTCTCCAGATGATTTAAAGGTGTTGTTCGTAATGATTGGCTGTTGTTTGGAGTGTTGGTAATTACCAAGTCATTTTCACAATGGCAGTGTGTATCTTTGTTGGTTTCTGCTGTAGATTTACCATGTCTTCTTCTTTTATTGCAATGTTTGCACATTTTGCGTGGAGCCCTAGCCCTTTTCCGCTCCGATCTAGTTATGGACGAGTCTGTGTCCATACTGGACTCGTTCATAATGACATTATACCCTACCGAGGGGACTGTGCCCCCCGGATCGGGTGGTTCTTTGTCCATTGGACAAAGAAAAGATAATAAAGTTAAAAAAACTTACCCTAAATACGAAGACTAATATACACAAATAATAAAGTAACTATTCTAAGCAATATCTACACAAATTTACACAACTAATCTCGACTTTAATTATTTTTAACAAAACCGCCAGAAAATTCACGCCCGCCAAATTCGACGATTCCCGCGCTTTTTGGTACCATGTTTAAAAGTTATCACGTGTGTAAGATGTTAAGAGTTGGTACCTATTAATGAGTTATGGGCCATAGAGTTTTTTATCAACATAAAATCCTGTAATAATCTTTTTCGAAATATATTTGTTGATGAGATCAAGAAGATGCATTCCATTATCCACAGGAATTTCTTAATTCTTTAAACCCGAGTGGCCTCCCCCCACATTCTCTCAAGTTAAAAATTGGTGCCCCAATTATTTTACTTAGAAATCTTAAGTCACCAAATTTATGTAACGGGACTCGACTTCAGATTAAATTTCTTCGCAATAACGTGATCGTTGCAACAGTTTTGACTGGTCCAGCGGTTGGTCAAACAGTACTTATACCTCGGATCCCAATGATTCCAAATGATTTGCCTTTTCATTTTAAAAGAGTCCAATTCCCAATTAAATTATCTTTTGCCGTAATGATAAATAAATCACAGGGGCACACATTTAAATATGTAGGATTAGATTTACGGCAAGACTGTTCTTCGCACGGCCAACTATATGTCGCGTTTCTTCTGCCACAAGAAAATAAAACGAAAAATATAATTTACTCAGAAGTACTTTAAAATAATATTTTAACCCCGTTTAAAGTGGACGGACACTCCCGCCTATAGTCGTAATTCTTATGTGTCTGGCTGAATGTCGAACAGATAGACAGCTATTGCCTGCGACTTATACAATTTAACTTAATTTATATTTTTCTTAATATTATAAAGCTGAAAAGTTTGATTGTTTGTTATGAACGCGGTAATCTCGGGAAATACTGATCTGATATGAAAACTGTTTAAATATTCAATAGTCCATTTATTGAGGGAGGCTATATTTATCTCGGTATTTCCACGGAAACGAGAAAAACGCGGGTGAAACCGCGGGGCACAGCTAGTATACAATATACAACGCCATCTACTGGTATTACCAGAACCAGCATAAATCATTTTAAGATGACATTTAATTATAGATGGTGATGTATTCAGCTTTTTTTCCTTAATTTTTCCATTTTTTCTCACTGTTTCCTCTGGACTATCACAAATCTTTCAAGACCAAAATTAGCCAAATCGGTCCAGCCGTTCTCAAGTTTTAGCGAGACTAACGAACAGCTATTTATATGCATAGATTTTACTCAAAAAACATGTTACGACTTTATGCATTGGTATACATGGAATGGTTGACTATTAGTGTGCAAAATATTAGAGATATATATCTATAATATTATCTAACCCTATTACCTTTATTAACCAGTATCCTTGTTATGTTCTGCAGTGCATATGTGTGGTGAAGATCTATCTGCGCTAACTGTACAAAAGACCAGAGCATTGCATTCATCAACATATCTTTGATGCCAAGCACAGATTTTCTGCGGAAACTGCGACCCTTGTTAACCATTATTTTTGAAACAATCTTTGGCCAAAGGGAATACACCTGTAAAGAATTAGCTTAGTTTTATCAAACATTTTTAAAATTATTTAATGTATTGCACAGTGGCAAAACTATAGGGTTGCAAGGCTGGCAAAAGCCACGGGCCCCCATGCTGAGAGCTGCTAGCTTAGGAGAAGTAACACAACCTATTTAAAAAAAAAAAAAAACTAAATCACAATGTGACGATTTTTCTATCTTACCTCTTAAACTGGTGGTCGCCAGAGATCCTGCACTGCGTAGCGTGTGCAGTGCCGCGCGGCGCCAGTACGCCAGGCACCGCAGGCGCCGCATCCGTCCACCGGATGCGGAGGCCAGAGAGGCGGAGCTGTACGAGGGATACAGAGCGGCGAAGAAGCGCACTCTCCGAGCGGAGATAAAGCGGGCCAAGCTAGTGGCCCGCAACGTGTGGCTGGAGACTTTGAACGGAGACACGTGGGGGCGCCCCTACAAGGTGGTGCGAGAAAAGCTCCGCCCCTGGGCTCCCCCGCTGACGCAGAGTCTCCGGCCCCGACTTGTGGAGGGTGTGGTTAGCGCTCTGTTCCCCTCGCGAGGGGAACACTCCCCCGCCTATGGCTCCGCCAGTTGCGGTGTCCGACGTGGACCACGACGGCGACGACGACGACGACATTGCTCCAGAGGTGACCGAGGTAGAGATGCGAGTGGCGGTACGTAGGCTTAGTGCCAAGAATACCGCCCCAAGACCCGATGGCCTGCCTGGAAAGGCCTGGGTCCTGGCCATGGAGGAACTCGGGCCTCGACTGAGAAGGCTCTTTAGCGCATTTATGGAGAGGGGCCAGTTCCCACTTCGCTGGAAGACGGGGAAACTGGTCCTCATTGCGTAGCCGGGGCGCCCTGCGGACTCACTGTCTGCGTACCGGCCCATCGTGCTGCTCGACGAGGTGAGCAAGCCCTTTGAAAGAGTAATTGCAGACTGCCTCGTTTCGCACCTAACACGGGTGCGGCCGGATCTTTCGGACGGCCAATTCGGCTTTCGCAGGGCGCGCTCCACCGTGGACGCCATCATGCGCGTGCGAGTCCTCACGACGGGGGATGCGGTGTCCCAGGGCAGGTGTGTCTTGGCGGTGTCTTTGGGCATCGCCAACGCCTTCAATTTCCTGCCCTGTAGTAGCATTAGGAGGGCACTGCGGTATCACCGGGTGCCTGACCACCTCTGTCATGTTGTCGAGGCCTACCTGTCGGACAGGTACATTATCTACCCTGGTCACCTGGGAGAGTGGAAACGGCGGGAGATGTCGTGCGGTGTTCCGCAGGGATCAGTACTAGGACCACCCTTGTGGAACATCGGGTACGTGCTGCGCGGCGATCTCCCTGACGGGGTCAGCGTGGTCTGCTACGCAGATGATACGCTGGTCCTGGCGCGTTGAGAGTCGTACCAGAACTAGTGACAGGTGGTCGAACTAGTGACACGCGGGGTTGCGACAGTCGTGGAGAGGATCTGAAAGTTGGGACTCGAGGTGGCATTGCACAAGTCCAAGGCTATGTGCTTCCACGGCCCTCGGAACGCACCACCATCGGGTTCCCAACTAACGGTAGGAGGAGTTCACATCGGCGTCGAGTTGACGATGAAGTACTTTGGACTTGTCCTCGACAGCGGATGGAATTTCGAGGAGCATTTCCGACGTCTGGCTCCCAAAGTGGATCGTACTGGGGCTGCCCTCAAGCGGCTCCTGCCCAACCTAGGGGGTCCAGACACCTCCTGCCGGAGGCTCTATGCAGGAATCGTTCGGTCCATGGCCCTTTATGGGGCGCCAGTAAGGGCGCCGTCGCTTCGAAAGCAACCGGCGGCCAAACTGAACGCAAGCCAGAGGGTCATCGCCATCCGGATGGTGCGGGGATACCGCACGATTTCCCGTGAAGGGAAATCGTGTGCAACATTAGAAGGAGTTTAGTCCAAATTGGTTTTTTCCTATGGAGAAGACCTAGTAAGAAACTACATAGTTGCAATGCAAAAAATATTAGAATAGATAGAATAAACTTTATAAAATAGTAACATAACTTATATACAAACTTAAATCCATTGGTATATTGGTGGCATATTTATTATTTGAGATATAGAGTCTAGGTGTAGAACAAAATACCGCTACTATTTTCCTTGGTAGATTAGGTAGCGGTTATACACTGCTATAATATATATGCCTATAGTACACCGACTTTTCTCCAGAAATGTGCTTCTTCACCTTTAGTATAGATAGAATAAAGGTGAATAAAAGTGTGTAAACCTAAGAAAAATTGCTAGGTTTTGACATTGATTTGTTAACTTAATTAAGGGGTAAGCACTTCTGGAGAGCTAAGGAAACCTCTTACATAATAACATTTACCTCGATGTAATCAAGAACAATAGCATTCCATCTCCTATTTACGGACATACAAGATATTAAACATTTCAAGCTTGATTGTTTTAATATCATCCGTAGTAATTCCTCTGGACAAGTTTCCCAGCTCAAAGTTGTCGTACCAAGTGAGATTGGAAATTCCATTATAGACAGTTGTCTCTTTGACTGGAACGAACCGTAATGAAAAAGATCAAACTTAAAGTACCTATTCTCTATTAAAATCGTTAGGTTTTGATTAATATTTAAGCAAAACACAAACAAGTTTAACAAGTAAACAAACAAATATCACGATCCGGCTGACAGAACAGAGACTGACATTGACGTATTTATTTCTTTTATTTAACCATGGGAAAGCTAGCTATAGTCTTCTCACCATATTGCTCAATTGCCTGAGGTCCACGCTGTCTTGCGTTATAAGTTTTTAATAATGTCTTTCAGTGACCTCAGATGAAATTTTATTCATCTGAAACAGTGACATTAGAATACGGTTGTAACAGATTCTAATGGTTTTGTAGTATTTGGCAGCAAATGTATCGAGTCAGCCTTCTTGGCAAACTTTGCTGTACTATATATAACCACACTACCGAAATCACTGTAATTAACTGGATAATAGAATAAATTTTAATTTGAAATCTCTACTTATTTTAATAGACAATTCACATAATATTCAATTGTTCAGAGTTTGTTTTATTGTAGTTTTGGCTACTTCAGCGAATCTGCAATCGATACATTTACTGTCAAATACTTCAAAAACATTAGTGTGTGTTACACCCGCATTCTAATGGTAGGTAATGTAAAACAAAAAGATAAAACTGTCGTCTGTGTTAAACGAATATGAAGGACTTAATAATACGCAAGAAAACATGGACGAAAGACTAGGCGATATGGTTAAACGACTATAGCCTTCTCTAAGGGGTAAACAGAAAAAAAAATTGTTGCACCGATTTGAGATTGTACCAAAGAGTATAGTAAATATGGATTGTACTCTGTGGATTTGAGGCAATTTGAGGTTATATTATGTTTATCGGTTGATTATGTTGATTTGTAGTAGAGTTTACTTTAGTTAATCCTCATTTCGGTAAATATAGTGGAATCTAGTGAAATATAACAATTCAAGAGAGCTTGATAAATAGGCAGAAATGGTAAGAGCAACTGCAGTGTTTCAGAAGAAAGTTTTTTTATCTGCTTGTTGTTTTATATTTTAATTTTCTTGTATCAAATAGTCTACATATTTTAACATAAAACATATCGTTTGGCACCCTGAAAGAATGCAGCTTTTTGGTGGCTTAGAAGCCTAAATAATGTAATCATGTCACTAAATCACTCCCAAAAACTACCTTCTTTTTCACATATAACAATCATATCAATAAACAATTTTACCTCTTAAACTTTGAATTTAAATCTGTATTCTAATGATTTTTATAATCAAGAGTTTCTATTTGTTTCAGGCTCGCAATGCAGAAAAGGCTATGTAAGTGTTATGGAACTGGTGATATACAAACCCCTTTATAAAAAAATATAATTATCTATGTATGTCAGGCCTGAATTGTACAAATGGCCAAAGTATTAGCCAGCTGTTGTGCTGAAAATCCTATAGGCCACTACTTTTTAATCGTTTTTCATCCAAAGCATAGATACTGCTCAAGAATGTAATATAAAAAAATAAATAAATGTGTCCTCATATTGCAGCATTTTTATCCAAACACAAGACGCGTTTTTGGATAAAAATACTGCAATAGTTAATTTTTTTTTTTTTTTTTTTTTTAATTTTTTTTTATTTAGGGTTTTATTGTTCCTTGTAGGACATATCAAACCCATTGTACTAAACAATATCTACTTACATTATTCCTTAACATTAACTTAATAAATATATTTTTCTATTGGCTACTGAGGGAGTCGGTGTTGAGGCTGTGGCAGTAGCAAGTAAAACTTTTTCGCCATTTCCGATACAGGATCAGCTAAAACGCGCTGAATGACTCCTACATCCATCCTATTAATATTAAACTTTCTCATCACCGATTCCCTCTCCACCTCGTTCCGAACACACTCCATGAGCAAATGTTGCACGTCCTCAATTTTACCACAAGTTGTGCAATTTGGAGAGTCTATCTTATTCATTAGGTGTGCAAACTTTGCTGACGGGTAGTGCCCAGACCGAATTCTAAATGCTATCTTTAACAAATATCTACTTAAACTACTATTTGAAAACCAAGGCACTCGAGGAGGCTCGGATTGTATAGTCTTATACCATATTCCCTTAACCTTACTGCGTTCATCAAAAGATACTTTCCAAAGATCCCAAGAGATCAATTTATATTTTGGTAAAATCTCACTATAAAAAGGTGCAACAATTTTGTGTATTCCTTCCTTGGAAGCTAGTTTCGCAAGCCGGTCAGCCTCCTCGTTACCTGCTAAACCTATATGAGACGGAACCCATTGCAACTTCAGCGATTTCCCATTTTGACTAAATTTATGTATCCAGTCTAAAATTTTGTAGGCTATCGAAACACCTCTGACACCAGAGGCGCATCGAGCCAAATGTTGTAATGCACTTTTGCTATCTGTTAGAATAACTACTCGGTTTGAATTTACATTATCGCAGTGTGAAATGGCTTCTGAAATTGCAACAAGTTCCGCCGACATTATAGTTATGTTATCACAAATTTTTACACATCGAGATTCTTTGGAAGTAACATCATAAAAGGCAGCACCCACCGAATTAGTACTCTTTGACCCATCCGAAAATATTTTATGGAAATTTTCATATTTTTCGTTTAATTCTTTGATAATGTTGTACTTGATCGAATTTAAGTCGTACATTCTTTTAGGGCAGTTGGTGCTATCCAAATTTAAAACTATGACATTAGAGACATCTATACATGAGACCCAAATATTTAAATTAAACATTTCTAAGATTTCACCGGATTGGATATTGTCTAATGCTACCTCATTATGCGCTGTTATGAGTAACGGTTTTGCCTTGTTAGTCCAAAATGGCAACCCACAGAGAGAGTTAAGTCTACTTAATAGTTCAACGGATAAGTTCTGAGACCAAGAGTATGCTTTCAAGCAGTACTTATACGCTAAAAATTGTCTTCTGACAGATAATGGTTGAATACACAGTTCACTTTCCATAACATGGATGGGCGAGCTTTTGATGAATCCTCCTATGACTCTCAGGGCAATATTTTGTATCTTATCTAATTTATACAGGTGAGTTTTGGCACAATTTCCATACAATATACTACCATAATCCATTCTACTTCTTACTAGGGCAATGTATAAGGTACGAATGAATGTAGGATGGACACCCCACGCTGATCCTGCTAAAACCTTCAACAAGTTTAAAAATTTTGAACATTTTTCAGACGTTTCATTTAAATGTTTTCTCCAACGTAACGATCGATCCAACCACAATCCTAAATATTTTATGTTTTCTACCAAATTAAGGGCTTTATTATTAATTGATAAATGTATTAAATGATTTTGTCGTCCTCTACTAAAAATACAAATTTTTGACTTGCTATCTGAAAGATCTAATCCAAGATCTCCGCACCAGAAAATCATTTTATTTAGAGCTATTTGAATTTTCTCTTGACAGTATATCATATTTTTGTCACTTATATAGATTACAAAATCGTCCGCATATTGTAATATATTAACATTTTGCAACAATCCACAGATCTTATAAGTAGCAATATTAAAGAGTAGAGGAGACAATGGATCACCTTGAGCTAGTCCTCTGTTGGTCCACCTTACTATTCTTGTGTCTCCGCATTCATCCTTAATTGTAAGGTGTCTCTCACTTAAAAATGTCCAGAGGTATTTACATATCTTAATACCCACACCCAATTCATCAAGAGTACTGACTACTTTGCTTATACATACATTATTATATGCGTTTTGAATGTCTACGAAACAAGCTAATGTAGGAATTCCCTTACTAAATCCAATTTGAATATGTGTTGTGAGGCGAACTAAACAATCTAGACAAGACTGACCTCTACGAAAACCACTTGTATAGGTCGATAAAATTTTATATTTTTCTACATACCATTCTATTCTCCTGGCTATCATACAATGTAGGATTTTACACACACAAGAAATAAGCGAGATAGGTCTGAGTTTAGCATCAGCATTATGGTGATCGTTATTTTTGGGTATGGGAATAATATGTACATTTCGCCATTGTGTTGGGACACCGCCAGTCTTAAATATAAGGTTGTACAGATCAAGTAGATATCGCTTTACAACATGGGGAAGATTATATAACATAGAGTAGGATATGCCGTCGTCACCTGGGGCCGAATCTTTCTTTTTCAAGCAATTTTGGAACTCAGATAAATTGAAGTCAGACTCGAGAAGTTCATTAGCTGAATAAAATTCAGGACTACAATTGATTGCTGAAACAGGTGCAAGCTCACATAAAAGTTCCTCTATTTTATCTTGAGGCGCAATAGTCCTGGTTTTATTGTACCCTTTCATCCATCTCATTTTATTCCAAACCTCCGAAATGGAGGTTTTTTCATTCAAACCATTACAAAAATTATGCCAACTTTGATTTTTAGCCTTTTTGATAAGATGCTCTGCCTCGGTACATTTTTGTTCAAGAATCCTAAGATTTTGTGGAGTAGGGTTACGCCGAAAAGTTTTTAACGCCAATCTGCGTTGCGCTACCGCTAAAGAAAGCGACTGATTCCAATATCGTTTTGGCTTAAAGCTGTTGGTGGGATTGATGCAAACTTTCATGTAAGGAATACTCTTATCAGCGCAACAGTTAACCTTATCAATAAAAAAGTCATATCTTTCTTGAACATCATTTGAGATTGGTGGATTCGAAAATAATTGAATTAGGTTCTCGCGATAAACATGCCATTTCGCTGCTTCAAAATTACGCCTTCTCGATACCCGCAAGTGATCTTCATAATTCATTGACATTTTAATTAACAAATGGTCACTACCGAGATGCTCGTTACAGACCTGCCAGTTGAAATCTATTGCAATGTCAGTCGACACAAATGTAACATCGGGCGAGCTCTGTTGCAGGTTATGATTCACCAATTTAATTCTCGTACTACTACCATTGTTCAGATAAGCAAAATTATTTTCTACCACCGCATCAAAGATATGTGTACCTCTAGTGTCATTCTTATTCGACCAGCTGGTGTGATGGGCATTAAAATCTCCCGCAATAATAGTATGCTTTGAAAACCTTGAAAATAAATTATCCCAATCAGCAAAGCACGAGTTTACGGACGGTGGGCAATAGATTGATATAATATGTTTTAAGTTATTGCAATTGAGTAACTTAACATAAATAATCTCTATACCAGAATTAGGTAGATGAATTGGGCATGACATTGCTTGTATTGATTTATGCGTCAATATCGCTACACCTCCATATGAGTCCGGCCTATCTTTCCTGAAAACATTGTACCCTTGAACCCTAAAAGGTTTCTCTGAGTCTAGCCAGGTTTCACTAATTAAGGCAATGTGAATTTTTTCCCTATTTAAAAATGAATCAAAAACCGAAAGTTTTGGCCTCAAGCTCTGCGCATTCCATTGACACAATCGGACTACAAACTTTTTTTTAGGTGTATTATCCATCGAAATAATTAAATAACCTTGACATAAACTCACCTCTAGTAAAGATATTAATTAAGAAGGACTTAAATTCTGCTAAAATTAGTTTGATGATTTCCGTACATTTTGTTTCAAAACTATTATTCGACCAAATTATTTTTTCAGACTTGTTTGCAAGGGATTTCCAGTCAAACTTCCTAGTGGCTCCTGTTTCTGTCTCTTCTCCATTTTGGTTGACCTCCATAGGCATATCTACCTCCATATGTACATTACCTTTTTCTTTAGTCTTCTTCTTTTTCTTCCTCTTTTTTAGTAAAGCATTGTTATTTATTGGATTACTTATGATTACACTGTCTGCTCCGGAGTCGTTGCTTGTCTCAGTATTTTCTGCATGAACTAAAGCCGCCGAAGTTAATATATTCCTAGTACTTTTTGTAATTGTATCTTTATTAGCAATAGGCTCGACACTTTGGCAGTCTGTTGCATTAAACTCTTTATTTGTCTGGCCGCAAAACGATATTGTGCCGATCTGTTGCTTCTTTAGGTAAATCATCAACGCTTCTCTATACGACATATTTTTTGATGACATTATATCTCGAATAGCTTTCTCCTTAATAAACATAGGGCATTTCTTATCCAAGGCCATATGTGGTCCTTTACAATTAATACATTTAAAGGTTTTTATTTCACAATTAACGTGATTTCCACCGCATTTCGGGCACAGTATTTTCTTTGTGGGGCAGAATTTATTAAAATGACCATATTTCCAGCATGCTGAACATTGAGTTACAGGAAAGTTATAAGGTTCAACTCTAAAACGTATCCCATAGGCAGATACATAGGCAGGTAGACTAGGGCTTAAAAATTTCAATCTGACTGTTTCGCTTTCTATCCATTTTCCGTCTGTATTTGATCTCCTCAGCCTTTTAATTTCTATTATTTTTTGGGAACTCTTTAGAACTTCCATTAATTCTTCTTCTTTCATGTCCAGGTCTACACCTTTTACAATCCCAAAGGAGGTATTTTTCAGGAATGTTTTCTCGCAGCGATAGCCTAATTCTTGGAGCTTTGGACAATTTAAAAGCTTTTCTACGCCTTCCGCTTCTTCGAATTGAACTAGCAGTTTATAAGGGCTCTGGTATTTAATTCTTGAAATATTAAGGTGGTTATGCATACCTAGTAATTTTGCCATAGCCATTTGCTTAGGGAGTATCTCTAAGGAGGAAATAACTACCTCATGTTTCTCATCCCTAATGATTTCTGTCATCATTCTATTTTCTCTTATAAATCTCTCCCTTGAGTCGCTTCTCATGCGTACTTTCCCTTTCCTTCTGGTAACAGTAATAAAGTCGTTCTCACTGTTTGAGTCTTCACTTCGATCCTTACTTTTCCTCTTCTCGATTCTCTGTACACCATTATTATTTGGGTTGTTCAACTTCATCTCCTCGCTCAAATCCTTCTCAATTTCGTTCGGAGGTTCAATATTATTCATCTCCTCTGTTAATATTTCGCCATCATCTTCACTATTTTCGTCCTCCATTATCAACAACTTATCTACCCAATAGTGGGTAGATAGAAAAAACACTAAACTGGTTCGTGTGAGCCGATTAGAATACGCCCGCTCTCGACACCGACCCGAGCGCGAATGAATAGTTAATTCCAATTAGAAATACGCATGACAAATTTTTTTGTTATCTAACCAGTTTATCAATAAATATAAAAAATATAAACAACATCAAACTTAGTAAGAAAGCAAATGAGATGTAAACATTTTTAATGGTGACCATATGGGTGTGATGAACTTTGATGTCAAAGTTCTCACATGGGACTTTATATTATTTATTTATTTATATAGGCATACCAACGACTTATTTACTAAACATTGACTATAACACATTTACTAAGGCATCCTGTGTAAAAAAGTCAGGCGTTCGTGCGCCATTGTCTTACTATTGTGTCTCTAATTACGCTAATCAAGAAGTTAAAGGTATGCACAGCATTCACAATATGTCTTATTAATTAATGATTATAATTATACTCCTCTTTTTATAGCAGCTTTGAAGCTTTATAACTTAGTTGTTGATGAAGATATTTTAAAAATTCTTTTATATTTGTTGATTAAAGCTAAACCTTATTTAATTTAACTTACAGAAAAAATTACATGCTTATTCCCTATTTAATTTTAACAATACCCTCTGTATAATTTTTGAAGGACCTCAGAACAAAAGGAGAATTTTTTTTTAATAAAGAAATGGTTAAGTTTGATTTTCTTTATTTTTTAACCGACTTCAAAAAAAAGGAGGAGGTTCTCAATTCGGTTGTATTTTTTTTTTTTTTTTTTTTTTTTTTTTTTTTTTTTATCATTATTTTTTTTTTTTATGTTTGTTACCTCAGAACTCCGTCGTTTGTAGATCGATTTGCAATAATTTTTTTTCACCTAAAAGGAAATGCTTCCAGATTGGTCCCATTTTTTTCAAAATTCAGTTCTGATGATGGGATCCATAAGGAATCGAGGGAACTCCTCAAATATTATAGGGAACTATATGGTGATTTTGGTATTTTTGTCGAGAACTTAAGCACCTACAGTCAAAAAGTAACATTTGATGAAGTGAAACTGGTGAAGAAGACCAGAAATGGCGAAAGGAACTTCACACTCACATAGATATTCACAATGAAGATAGTTAAGCAACTATGACAATACAAATAAATAAATGATTCTGAACAGTTATGTTGTAAAATGGTATCATCGAACTGGTCTGATGAAGATGATGGAGCCGGAAGATGGGCACCGGAACTCCGTAATTAATCAATGTATCCAAGCCGTGTTTGGGCTTATTAGAATTGTTATGAGATGCACTTTGGCTATAAGGTACTATCGAACTGATCTGATGAAGGAGCTGGAAGGTGGAAGGTAGGCACTGGAACTTCATAATAAAACAATGTATCCCAGCAGTGTTTGGGATTATTAGAATTGTCTAGTTTTTAATGAATATCTAGTTTTGATGATAGCATGGATATGAGTCATCGAAGGTACTCCTGGTAAAAACGGTTCTATCATTTACTAAAATTGTATTCTTTGTAGTATGCACACGTTTCCACGCCACCTATGAGGTAGTGTGCTGGGCGCGTTTTTTTTTAATGTGGTTTCCCCGTTAGGCCTATTCCACAATATATTTTATTGAAGTTTAAGGATATGTTAAGTCTTTATATTATTCAACTTCTTCTTGCCTTCCTCCATCTTCATATTCTTCATATTCCTGGGCCGACGTATATTTAGCTGTCAGAACTAACAGCGATATGGCTAGAGAGCTATAATTTATTTTAATGTCGCGTTTATGTGTTGCCTAGATTGTCAGATGGCAGATTTCGCAACCTCGTTATCTCCGTCATCGATCGGTCGTCGTGTGGTCGATTCAATAATTTGTTGGCGTCCAAATCTGATAAAACTATGCCTTCCAAACTTCTGACACGACTTAGAGCGACATATATTTGTCCTTTTGCAAAGTTTTTTTTACCGAGGTCAATCACAGCTCTTTCGAGGGTGGTCCCCTGCAATTTATGGACTGTTACCGCCCAGCTCAATATTAGAGGCAGCATACGACGTTCTACATCTCCATAACCCCTTTTTGCCTGAAACGTAGTGCTTGATGGAGGTATAGGTATGCAACCGTCACTATCTTTTAGCCTAACAGCAATTGTTTCGTCATCAAATTTTACGTATACGGCTTCCGGTAGCTCCCCCTCCTCCAGTTGATCTCTTCTTAAGGCTGGCCATTTGATTTTTTTAATTATGCCCATAGCTCCATTCACTAGCCCTTCTGAGACTGCAATGTTACGTCTCAACATCACTCGGGATTCAACGCCAATTTTTATCGATGATAAAAATCCACCACAGTTATTGACGTCTTTGGGAATCACGTTGTCTGGAGGTTTCCTGCCATAAGTCGCTACTTCACGAGACTCATCCACTGCGTTGATTTGATAAGTCCGGTGCAACTTTGCGTTTTCCTTACTCATTTTATCATTGTAATCGTCGACTTGTCTGACAGTAGGAAAAATACGAACAGCAACTCCATCTGCAAATTCGCCATTTAAAGGCACGTGCCGCCGCTCACATAATAACTCCAGCTGAGCCGTCGTCAGTTCGCCTACCCTTAAACTATTCAATAAATCGATGAATTCGGTATCATTGCGCTGTCGCATATTTATGGTCAGTTCACAAAAAGAAAACTGATGCCACAAATTTATCTCCGCAGAGAACCATGACGGCTGCAGAAAACACCAATGCCCTTTAACTGGAGGAAGCTGAAATATGTCACCAAATAGCAAAATGTTGACTCCACCGAATAATTTGTCATTGTTCTTATATTCCTGAAGTCTCAGGTGAATTATTCTTAGATTCTCATAGGAAACCATAGAAATTTCATCTATGATTAGCCAATTTATGTAACGCCATTTACGCCGTTCATTCTCAAGTCTTTGTCCGGTAATTTTTTTGTATGTCATAGTATTTCCTTTCTCAATTGGAAGCAAAAAAATACTGTGTAGCGTTTTCCCAAATATCTGTCGGGCGGCAACCCCAGTCAATGACCCGACCTCCACAAAGTTTGGTTTCAGCAGTGTATCTACTGTTGGTGCATAACAACGCTTAATATGCTCAACGATTAATTTTAAGAGAAACGATTTACCACTACCCGCACCACCCGTGATAAAAAGTAACAGCTGACTTTCTTGACTTTGCAAATCGTTTTCGATTGCCAATGAAACTTTCTGAAACAAATTTCTCTGTTGGATATTTAATCCTCGGATGCTTCCCAGGAAAAGTTCATCTGACATGATAGCTCGTTCTCCCATGTCTTCACAGAAGGTTTCATCGCGAATTACAATTTGCTCACCAGCACATAACTCTAGAGCATTTTCTCTACGGGTTTCACGTGCAGCATTAAGCGCGGTAACTTGGGCAAGTGCCTGTTGAATAATTTGCTCAGCATGAGCAAATTGCTCTGCGCTTACGTTACTTTGCAACGGGCGAAGGTCTCTTTGACGTCTCATAAAACAGTCTTCAGCGGATTCATTTTCGAGTAGTAACTCGTTTTCATTGCGGAATGGTATATGACATACTATTAAGCTATAATAATATGCTTCTTTATCACTATTAATTGTATAATAGCGGGTACGTAATACTGCCGGCTTATTTCTTACACGCATTCTTGTATTGTCTTGCAACTTGATATATCTCACTGCCGTAATATCTTCCTCTCTCAATTCCGCATCACCATCATCCTCCGACCACATTGTATTTGAGACCATTTCAAAACGGACAGCAAACTCAGCAAGGCTTAAATCCTCCAGCTCGTTTGGACGTAACATATAACGATCAAAAATGTTATTGTAAATGCTGGTTTCATCACTATCAAATCTCAAAAGTCGAAAGCGTTCCTCCGGCCTGCAATTATTTACAAAAACAGTCTTTCGCGATGATATTTTCAACGGCAAATGGCATAATCTATAAGCGCATTCTACCGCGCTTACCAAGCGTTGATTTAAAATAGCCATTGAAACTGAAAATAACTGTTTCCAAACATCACCACCTTGCCTCTTAGCCTTCGAAATAGCTTCTCTTATTACGTCACCTGTATCATGCGGTTCGCACTTACTCGCATATTTTGCGACGTAGTAAGCCACAGCGGTGACACTACCACACGGTTGCACATCAATGTTTCCTTTCCATATACTTAAAAGGACTGCATTGTAGTTATTGACCATGCTTTCTTCTGAGGTTCTTTTCAATAAACAGAATCGTCCGTTATTAGCTAGTGCTTCATCTGGACCTAGACAGACGGTATTCTCACTTTCTGGCTTTGGAAAACCGAAACGACATCCATCGTCCTGGCGATTTTTTTTACACGTCGCAGTATGTTTATGTATCTGCAAATCCTCGACTAACTTGCGCAACACAGGATCGTCAGGATTTAAAGAACATGAAACCACACTTTCAATTACGGCTATTCCTTGTGGAGTAGAGAATTCCGGAACATTACTACACCACACTAACATATGCAGATGTGGGCTTCCGCGGTTTTGGAATTCCACTCGGTACCAGAAGTCTTCAATAGGACCACCCAAGCAAACTTGATTGCGCTTTAAGAATCGCATGAGAGCGTTAACTCGCAATGTGAACTGTCGCGCTACCACTACCGGATGTCTTTGCACTAGTCCTAAGCGCTCCGGAAATGTTAGGTGTTCGGCATCATCAATGTCACGTCCATCGGCGATTAGCAAGGCTTTGATCATGTCTATCCAATTTAAATCATTGCAGGAAAATGTTAAGAACCATGTTGGAGGCCCTAAACTTCTAACCATTGCTATCAATTCAGAGCAACATTTCTGCCAATATGATGCCGATCCTCTAATATTTCGCATAGTGAGATGTATATTATCCACAAGCCCCTGAGGTGTATGCTCTCCATGGCCTTGACGCATTCTACATGAAACAGAAACGCTTGATTTTGCACGAAAATATTCTACAATGGATAGAGCATAAAATAAATACTCGTTTCTGTTGAATCTCCTTTCATTACTCATTATCCGGTTTTGAAAATAATCCAAAGGGGTAACTGGATTTTCTCTTTCCTCGCCAAAACCATTCTTGCCATCTGGATAAAGAAAATACCAACATAATTCTTCCATACGGCGTTCACGCTCCAAATTTAACGGCGGTGCCGTTTTTCTCGAAATAGCAGCCAATCTCATCGTATCGTCTGTTGAAGAAGGGTTCACTCGAACAACACTTTCTAAATTAGGCAAATTATCATCTATGTTTTGGAGCATACTAGTCGATTCGACATAAATTGTGCCTAAGGAGTTATGAACACACATTGGTATCTGTATTTCTGGTTCTTGGGTTAATGCTGGTTGGAGCGTTCTCTGCGTAGACTCGATGACTTGCATTGTTGGTTGGGGGAGATTGTTGCTTGGTGTAAATGTTGGACTCTCCATCATTTCCATTTCCGATGGTTCCAATATGGGTCTAAACGATTGCATTTGGTTTTCTACATCTACAACTAATGGTGTTAACGAGAACACATTCAGATTGTCTCGTAGGTTTCCTCCTGACGCTTTATTTGGTGATACAAATAAATTACGTCGTAAGACGGTATGTAAATCGTCCGGGTTACTAAAGCGCATGCAACAAGCTGCACCATTCATAGGAGCTGAAGCACCCTTGGCACCACGTGCATGGGAATCAAATAAGTAGTAATGCAATGTTCTGTAATGTACTGCTACCGAAATGGCGTTTGCCGTTAGTATTCCACTTGAATATTCTGTGAAAAAACTTCTTAAAGCATTTTTCAGGTTAGGAAAACCATCGGTACTGTTGTCATTGTCTAAATGACCATTAAAATTGGTTTCCTCAAGTACTGTGATCGCTATATTTTGCCTATTATAGACAAGTCTTGGCATAAGATCTGTTATAGCAAGGTAGTCAGGGTTTACTTCACCAAACGCAGGATTAGCTCTAGAAGCGATGCAGTCGTTATAGTACTTATCGCCAATGATTACTATGTAATCAATATCACTCTTGGACCACTTGTTTGGATCTAATACATTAAATGCTGCACATGCAACAGCTGCTATCCCAGTACATTGTTTACCCCGGGAAAAATTAAACCGTAAGTCACCTTGGTGAAATGACCCGCGTAATATCGCCTTGTTGTCATTTAAAATGACGTAATGATTCGAGGTAGTTTCCACAGTGCCCTCTTCTTGAATAGAATTGTCAGCTATTTGGACTAACGGAGTAATGTTTGCCGTAGTTTCAAAATGTGATCGGACATCTCTGTAAAGATGGTTGTTGCAAATTAACCAAGTCAAAGCTCGATTTAATTTTTGTATATCCACGACGAATTCTTTACAACTTGAAAGGTTCTCGAGACTTTCCATAACCAAAATTAAACCGGCCTGATGTGGTGTCAGTGGTAATTGCTCAGCTATTTCTACAACATCTTTTGCAAATAAAATAACCTGTCCCTTGCACCAATTTTGACTGAAACGGTTATTCAGTTTCACAATCTTTAAAAACGGTACAATCCGACATAAAAACCTTTCTTCAAAGCTCGTCAAATTGGCTAATTCAGGTGGTATTTCCGCAGGCATCATTTTATTCCAATATGCAGTTGGTGGAATTTTTCTTTTCCTGATATTATTATTACAGCGGGAGCACGTCGTTATTTTATCTAAAGCAATCAATTCTTCGGGTAACAGTGTACTATACATGTTCGCTTGTAAATTGAACCTCTGCTGTGGATAAATGTTTTTTTTACAAACATCGCATGAAACATCGGCGAAAACATTGATGGCCGTTTGAAAAGACTGTTCATTAGTAATGTCTCTACGAACATGACTGGTTTGTCGCATTGTATTAAGTCGATTCAAACGAGCTTCTGGTGTTTCGTTCGATAAGCGGTCTTGAATTAAGCCGAGGCGGTGGGCACGTTGCTCCTCTGTCTCATTGGATAGGCGATCACGGATCAATCTGAGGCGGTGGGCATGTTGCTCCTCTGTCTCATTGGATAGGCGATCACGGATCAATCTGAGGCGGTGGACACGTTGTTCCTCCGTCTCATTGGCAAGACGATCCTGGATCGCACCGAGACGATGGGCACGTTGTTCCTCGGTCTCATTAGATAATCGATCCTGGATCACACCGAGACGATGGGCACGTTGTTCCTCGGTCTCATTGGATAATCGATCCTGGATTGTACCGAGACGACGGGCACGTTGTTCCTCGGTTTCATTAGATAATCGATCCTGGATCACACCGAGACGATGGGCACGTTGTTCCTCGGTCTCATTAGATAATCGATCCTGGATCACACCGAGACGATGGGCACGTTGTTCCTCGGTCTCATTAGATAATCGATCCTGGATTGTACCGAGACGACGGGCACGTTGTTCCTCGGTTTCATTAGATAATCGATCACGGATCAATCCGAGACGATGAGCACGTTGTTCTTCCGTCTCATTAGATAATCGATCACGTATTAATCTGAGACGATGGGCACGTTGCTCCTCCCTCTCATTGGATAATCGATCACGCATTAATCTGAGACGATGGGCACGTTGCTCCACCGTCTCGTTGGATAAACGATCACGCATTAATCTGAGACGTTGAGCACGTTGCTCCTTCGTCTCATTGGCAAGACGATCCCGCATCAAAACGAGACGATGGGCATGTTGCTCCTCCGTCTCATTACAAAGGCGATCTTGGATCAAACCGAGACGATGAGCACGTTGTTCCTCCGTCTCATGAAAAAGGCGATCCTGGATTAAACCGATACGATGGGCACGTTGCTCCTCCGTTTCATTGGAAACACGATCCTGGATCAAACCGAGACGGTGGGTACGCTTTTTGGGGTTTTCACTGTTTAAAGCTTTTTTCATATAATTCCGCATTTGCGAAAGTCTCTTTTCACGCTGTTCACTATTTTCATTTAAAATAGCCTTGGATGTAGTTTTTCTACTTTGAGATAAGCGTTTCTCATGTTCTTCACTTGTCTCATTTAAACGGCGTTGTCTCATATGGCTAGCGCGTTTAGTAGGTCTACCCATATTTGCTTTTTATAAATTAGTTATAGAGTGCAAAAAAAACGAGAATTAAATAAAAAATTAAAACTATCAAAAACAAGATAAAAAGTAAAGCTAAAACAATTAAAAAAAAAACAAAAAAAACAAAAAAAAAACAACTAGAACTACTAAAATGTGTAAAATAATAAAAAATAAGGTAGGACTAATATTATCGCGAAATAAAAAAAGAATAAGCTAGAACTAATAATTATTAACGAGAAATAAAAAAAAATAACCTAGAATTAATATTAATGAGAAATAAAAATTATAATAAAATAGAACTAACATTAAGGAGAAATTAAAGAAAAATAAGCTAGAACTAATAATAATGAGAAATTAAAGAAAATTAAACTAGAACTAATAATAACGAGAAATAAAACAGCTAAAATTAAAAATGTTGCAAAATCGAAACAAAACTTTTTTAACCCAATTTTGTTGAAGAATTGCTATAAATAATATAATGGCGCAAAATTTGGGACTAAAATTAATTACTACAAAGTGAAAAAAATCGTTGAATTACTAATTATAATTAGTAATTTAAAGATTCAAAAATTAAAAGTTCTATTACATACCAATGTAATGAAGCACCTCTGCTTTATTACACTATAATATATCACTATCACACGTCACAGGTCTACACTGCAATCCTCTCGGCAAATATCGGAAACAATGATTCACCGGTGACGTCTTTAGAGATACTGATTAGTTTACAAGTGATATTCGGAATCCCCACAGTACCTTGGGTTTTTTTAAATTACCAATCAATTAGGGTTGGCTATTTTGCATTAGTCCATGTGGAGTGCATTTGCACATTAGTGGTGAAATGAGTCATAAAATAACAATAGCGGTTCTTGGAATTCTAGCTACCGGTCTTTCGATGAATGTACCGACTAATGGTTCTTATCTTTTTTCGAAATTAACAACGTTGCGATTATATTATTATTAAGAAAAACCAAACTATAGGCACGGTAATATTATCTATAATAGGGTCTTACAGTGAATAGGTCATAAAATAATAATATCGTCGGTTTCTTTGTATTTTACCGACCTATCTGTGCACGAATGTATTTAATAATGCTAAAATAGGTTACACTAATTTGGTTATAAAATAATAATATCGTCGGTGTCTTTGAATTTTACCTATCTGTCTGTCTTTTGGTTCATCAGATTTTCATACAAAAATAAAAATATTTAAATTGAACGTTCTAAATATTATAAAGTCTATGCGAAGCAAGCGATAGTACAATATAGGACGAGAGCGGGAATCGTGCGAGGGAGGCGTCGGTGGGTACAGCAAAATACAGAGTTGAAATGTGTGTAACAACGAAATCTTGAATGTTTGTTTTTGGTAAATGTATCATGTTTTGTAAAAAGACATAGAACAAAAGTTGTTGTTTATGATGTTAGTAATAAAGTCCTGCAAGGTTATTATATAGCATAGCATAATCAGCCTTTTAATGTTTCCCACTGCTGGGACTCAGGCCTCTCTAGGAGAGGGAATGGGCCGTAATCCACCACGCGGGCACAGTGCGGGTTGGTGAGTGTCACATGTCTTCGATTTTTTTGGTTCTAGGACATGCCGGTTTCCTCACGATGTTTTCCTTCACCGTTTTGAGAGCAGTGGTGATGAAATAAATTACACAAAGTAATTCGCCTGGCTGGATTTGAACCCACGACCTACAACTCGTAAGTCGGTGCCGTTACCACTCGGCCACCACTGCTCTCTTAACCTCCACCTCTTCAAGGTTATTCATGTTTCACAAATAACCTCGTTTATATATATGACTATGGTACCTTTTTCAAAAGAATATTCAATGTAAGAACGATATTAACTTCGTTGCGATTACATTATAATAAAAAACACTAAACGGCTAAAAATAAAAATAAAATTTTTACAAAAAAAAAAAACCGCCTTCAAAAAAACCAAACAAAAAACGTTCCTACACTAAAAACTTGAAAATAAAATTTTGGATTGCTTTAAAGAGACTTAATTTAAAAGTAAACTTATTTGACATTAACATTTTACAAATATTTAAAATTTATTATTTCTTTTTGGAGTCGGTGCCAGCCAAGGCAAGGAAATACGAATGGGCAATAATCCTTCGAAAAACTACCTCTAACTTAACTATAAAACTACGAAGATACCTATTGCATACATATATTAATTAAGACACAAAATACAGACTAGACTGGACTCGAAAATCTCCCGCCGTATAAAAAATCTCCCGCTACTTATAAAGTACTTTGAAATTTTTAAGCATTAAGTTCCAACACTAAACTACAGCACTAACTGCTGGCACCGACTCCAAAAAGAAGTAATAAATTTTAAATATTTGTAAAATGTTAATGTCAAATAAGTTTACTTTTAAATTAAGTCTCTTTAAAGCAATCCAAAATTTTATTTTCAAGTTTTTAGTGTAGGAACGTTTTTTGTTTGGTTTTTTTGAAGGCGGTTTTTTTTTTTTGTAAAAATTTTATTTTTTTAAACTAAGCAGAATAACCATTCCTACTTAACCAAGTAGGAATTTTGGGTTTATTCCAAAAATCCCCACCAGTGGATTGTTATTTTTTTTCCTGAAATTACCACTAGTCAAACAATATCAGCCAAGTGAGGATTTTTGGAAAAATAAGTACCTAATAATCCCCACCAGATGTAGTTAATTTTAAATAAAAAACAAAAAATGTGTTAATCAACTCAATTACAAACTTAAAATAATTTATAATGAAAGCTAATTAAATAATCTATATAATTAGTCTATGACCTATGCGGAGAAACTGACTGACTGACATATTAACACACAGCTGGAACTACTGAGACTACGAAGGTGAAATTTTTCATAAGGTTTCCTTTTATGACATAGGCGTGCACTAAGAGAAGATTTTTCAAAATTCACGTCAAATAATTGTTTTATGAGATCAAAAAGAATAAAAATATTAACAAATTAAAAGAACTAATCAATCACTAATGCAACTTTGATTGTTTGTTTTGATCGCGTGTAAAATGGAAATTCACAAAAAACTTCCATTTTGAGTCTTATCTATGAAAATAGAATTATACTCTTTGGGAAGTTTAGTGACCCAATTGGTCACTAAACTTCCCAAAGAGTATAATCCTAGCATTAGGTATTTTCAATAAAGTGGAAATACCTTCGCGATACTACATGGCAAAATTGGCGCAAAAGGACCATGGATTCTGCTTTTAAATGATCGTCGTTGTCTCCTCGTTCGTATTTCTTCTAAGTAATCATCATCACTACTACTCTTACTGCTATAGGTTAGTACCATTTTTTGTAATAAAACATATATAAAAACACTTTCTAACGCCATCAACTTTCACAATATGATTTCGCGACATAAGGTAACGCTCCTGTCAGAATTGTTGGACAATTCTTCAAATATGTCAGGACAATTTTATGTTAATAAAGCAGATTTGTCAAGTTTTTACGACAAATTGTCACCTGTGGCTCTATTCTATTCTATTTTTTATTGATGGCAAATAAAAAGTTTTATTAAACAGAGAAATTGTCAAATTGTCACTTTTTGACAAAATAATATGTCGGACTTGTCGGATTGTCAGCTTTATTTAGACAGGGCCCGGTTGGGAATCGTTTTTTTTTTTCCCCAAATCCCCACTTGTTAAAAAATATCAGCCTAGTGCCACGGGCTTCGCTTTCACACTACCCGTGGCCCCAGTAGGCTTCGGGCCTGCTGGGCCCCTACGATTTGCTGACATCTCTCTGAGGCGCGCGTGGAACAATACGCGCCGTCGACGACTTGGGCTCGGTCCGGACAGTTACCGGACGGTCGGACGGCGAGCCACCCATTACTCGCCGTCCGCAAGCCCGCGCCTACGGTGGCCGGTAATCGGGATCGGAATCCCGGCGGCGGTTAGGGCGTGAGGACCGCTGCCTCACGCGATCGGCCGCCTCCTTTGCTAGCATTACTGCTTCGCAGAAGGAGGCGACCGCCTGCCACTCCTCCTCACTCCGGACCATGGCCTGTACCAATGCCCGGCGCGAGAGATCACTGCCGCCGATCGCCCCCACGAGGACACGGCGTTGCTCTGCCCAGGCGGGGCACACCTCTACCGTTTGCTCCACCGTGTCCTCCGGACGGTCCACACAATGGCGGCACCCAGGCGTTTCTTCCAATTCTTCCGCACGAATTCGGTGCAGGAACCTCCCGAACTTACCATGTCCGGTGAGGACCTGCGTCATGCGGTACGTAAGGACGCCATGTGGTCTTTCTAGCCACTCCTCAAAGAGGGGACTTACCGCTATAATTGTGGCGTGCCCAGCACTGGGTTGCGACAGCCGCTGTCGCCATTCCACCATGAGATCCCGCCGGAGTTCTTCCCGCCATGCCGCGACTTGGCGTGGCAGCGGAGTTTCACCCCGGCGTTGCATCTCCACGCGCAGATCGTGCATGCGTGCAAGGACTGTTGCCTCCAGATTCCATGGTGGCTGGCCAGCAAGGAGGCTCGCCGCTTCACGGGAAACCGTGCGATATCCCCGCACCATCCGGATGGCCATGACCCTCTGGCATGCGTTCAGCTTGGGGATTTCTGGAATAAACCGAATTTTTCGTCTGTGTTTGTTATACTTAACTCAATCAATCTATGAAGCTGAATGCAAGTGTTTGATTTCAAGGGTTTCTAAAACCGTTATCACAAAATTGTTAAATCTCGTCTTGCAGGACTACGTTGGCACGATGGCGCGCAGCACAGGTGCAGGAGGCAGGCGGGCAGCGCGAGCGGAGGCCGTACCTCGCGTCAGAGTGCACAGACTTGCCTCAAGCTGAGAAATGGAGACTACAGATTGTCAGAGAAATAGCTAAGAAAGTCGCACAGATACAAAATGGTAAGATTTTTAAGCTGTAACTCGAATCAGAAGCACATATCTGTTTCTTAAAACACGATATTATGAGCCACCTTAACTTCATTAGGGATTTATTATTGTAGGTTTAGTGACAGGTATTTTTTTAAATCTTCTTTTTAGTATTTTTCGGCTTTTGGGTACAACGTTGACTAGTCTACACTGTTCGCTCATATTTATTAATATTGTAATATGTGTTAATTTTTTTTTTTAAACAATACCATGGAGTTTCTTGCCGGATTTTCTTCATAAGAAAGCACTAGTTAGAATCGTGCACTAGCTTCTGACTGCTGCGCTGCGTGTCACGGGTCCGTTTCCCGCACAGAACAAATTTTGTACGGCCTACAGATAGGTGTTTCGGGTCTGGGTGTCTTGTGTATGTGAGTTTACATCCTTGTCAACACACCCATGATAAAGGAGTAATTTCCTAGTGTGGGAAAAAGTCAGTACTTAATCACTCAGTTACACTGAAAACAATTGTTAAGTTTTTTCTCGTAAATAAATAATTCATAACAAAACATTTTTTTTTTTCTCTTGACTCCTGGGACAGATTTTGGAGCGCTTCAGTATACTGATTGGTGTTGGCTTAAGGAACAAAATGCACTATGTATTCATTCTGAGCAGCACTTGATCCGACTCCCATACAAATATTGGCAATGTCCTTTTCAGTGTAATTGATTACTGACTAGCTTTTGCCCGCGGCTTCGCTCCCGTCAACTGACTACTATATCCTACTCTACCTAACTCTATCCTACTCTACCCTACTCTACCCTACTCTACCATACACTACCCTACTCAAAAAAAAAAAAAATCCTATGTCCGTCTCCTGGTTCTGAGCTACCTCCCCACCAACTTTCAGCCAAATCGGTTCAGCCGTTCTTGAGTTATAAATAGTGTAACTAACACGACTTTCTTTTATATATATAAGATTATATATTGTTACAAACGTGAGTAATTAAATGCCGGTTTACTAGCAGAGAACTTTATTCACCACAAACAATAACAAATTTGTCCAATCAACTAATAACCAAATCACAATGTACACTAGACTTCCGTTAAGTATCGCTCAGGTCGTTAGGTAAGATCACTTCACACACTTAGGTATCGCACTCGTTTCGCTGTCGCAAACAAAACTGCCTCACTTTTCGTGGCTTTCGCTACGTCCCCGTCAGGGGGCGTGGCAAGCGGTGTCAGGGCTTCGCTCTCTGACCGCAGAGTCCAGCCGGGGCCCGTAACAACGGACCCGTCATTAGGGTGCCTAACTAGGCTCGGCGGTTGTAGAGCAGATGGCTCTATGTGTATATGTTTGTATGTGTATACTGTAGGCACGTCACGACGCTGCTGCACACAGCGCCGACTCTTCACGACATACCGGCGGTCAGTCCCCGCCAGGTGAGACCCCTAGGGGGAAGCCCGGCGGTAGACGACCAGCGACGAGTAAACCGACTTGTTACGGACCTACAGTAGGAAATGTGACCCCCGTCTAACCCGCTTGCAGAGCGAGCCGGTTACGGTTCAGACCGCAGGGACGTTTTCTGTATGTGTGTGAGCGGCATTGTATTGTGTTACATCGCTCAGTGCACGTGCACCGAATAGTTAGCTTGCGACCGAATAGTTAGCTTGCGCTATCTATTCGGTGCGTGAGTCTAGCGCGTGTATAGAGGCGAATGTATGGTCGACTCGCGTCGTGCCTATATTAACTTAGCACACGACGTTTGTCGGGGTGCGAGTAGAAATGTAGTCTTATTGTTTGAATAGGCCGCGTGTAGACTGGTGCGGCCTATTCAGGCGTCAATCCGGGGGGGGGGGGCTCGCTGCCCGCAATCAGGTCGCGGGGGAGTCGTCTCGCGTCAGGGGGGCGCGTATGCCATGGCGCCAAGTGCTTGACGTGGGGCCAAGTTGACTGCCTCACTTCTGGTCGGGGGCTCGTATTTATATGCGAAGCCAGGAACATTCTAGATACCGATGTCTCCAGAAAGTTGTCGTCGAATCGCGGGGTAATAAATTATTTTTATTACAAACATGTACCTCCCTCCTTTCACGCGAATTTCGACTCTATTGTTCTACCTACTACTACTATTGTTATATCTACCTACGTACCTACCTACTAAACCTTATTTAATGATAATAGTGGTAGGTACTTTATGTCGGACTTTTCTAGAACTTGCCAGGCCTGGTTACGTACTACTATTCTAGAAGTTTCGTACAGCAATGCGTTTTAATTTTAATGCTACTCTTGATTTCATCGAAGATACGCGTGTTCAAGTTTCACGGCGTAACAATATAATAGTCAGTAAACAATCGCTAAAAACAATTATTAAGCTACTTTTCAAAAATAAATAATTCACAATAAACAATTTTTTCTCTAGACTCCTGGGACAGATTTTGGAGCGCTTCAGTATACTGATTGGTGTAGGTCTGAAGAACGAAATGCACTATAAGTGCATTCTGGGCAGCACTTGTTCCATCTCCCATACAAAGATTAGCAATGTCCTTTTACTATGTATGGAATTCTCAATATTTTGTGAAACAATAAAACCCAACAGACACTTTGTATATTCTCAAATTGAGTTTATAATTTTACAAGATTTTTTATAAACTAACGGATTCTGCAACTACCTAGTGTCATGGAGTGACACTGGTGATCAGAGCACATGCTATAAAACTAGCCAACCTGCACTCATTGGATCACACATATATTATGAACATAAGGACTGTGACTGGCTGATTAGCATAGATAGACACAATAGGTTGGAAGCTATATTAGTTAATTGATTTAAAATCTATGTAACAAATCGGTAGGGCTATGGCTATTAGTATGATATCAATAATTTAAAATGTGAAATTTTTTGTTACAATAAAACATTTCCTTCATAGTATAGTATTTAAAATATTTTGAAATGGATGATACTGAGGCAGCTTCGGTTCAAGGTTCAGCTAAGGAAGCCAGTATAAAATCCCCGGTGCCGGCGCGGGCAAGTCCCCGACGTAGCAACTCGTCAGCCACCCCTATCCCCACGCCTCAGTCGCCACCAAAGTACGCTGTAGCAACGCCTACTCAATTGTCGGACAAGGTATACAAAAGTCCAAATTCACAGTCCCCGAAATACGGTGACCCATCAACAAACGGAATGCCACAGTCTCCAAAGTATGCTGTATCATCGCCGACGACGTTGTCTAATAAAGAATACAAAACTCCAAAAGTTCTGAAAACAACATCTGATCATCCTGAGGGAAAACTTCAAACAGAAGTCGACAATGATTTTCATGATCTAACGGATGTAACCCATAAAAAAAATATGCATGTGGAGAAAGTGGACCAGAGATACTTTATTCCTCAAGGTATATTTCATACAAATTCGCCAGTCCTTAATCTTGGAAATTAATGAACCGATTTTAATGAAAGTGAATATTCATACACAAGATACTGAGCTCTAAAGTTAGTTGAACACTTTTCCAAAATAAAGTTTAATGAGACAGTGAGTGCCATGTTAAGATTTCTGTAGATATAAAGTGGAAAATCATTCTCCCTGTCTCTTAAATTTTATTAAAATCGGCTCATACCGCAAGACGTTAACATAACATAATCAGCCTTATAATGATCTCAGGCCAAAAGGCCTGAGTCTCCAGCAGTGAGATCAGGTTCAGATCTAGGAGAGGAAATGGTCCGCAATCCAGCACGCGGGCCAAACCCACCCAGTCCACTCAGTCGGCTTACTAGATCTCACATGTCTTCGAACTTTTGGTTCAAGGACATGTCGGTTTTCTTCACCGTTTTGAGAGCAGTAGTGATGAACTGAATTACACAAAGAAATGCGCCTAGCTGGGTTTGAACCCACGACCGGGCCACCACTGCTCTCAATCGGGGCTGTTACCACTGGACCACCACTGCTCTCGTTGACGCTCAAAGGATAACGTATAAATTTCTCGCAGGTGATACCGGATACGGAACGGCAGCCCCCGCTTGTGAAATGGCATCCCCTAATTGCGAACTGGAACCCCCCCCATGTACCAACTTAACCACCAATATAGATAAAATATCTTGCATGAGCAAAGCGCTTACGAGCGAAGCTAACGCTTTGAGAGAGTCAATAAAGTGTTTGACAGCGGACATCGCGCGTACTAAACTGGAACTGTGCTCCTGTAACGAGGACGTTAACTTTCCATATCACTTATTCCTTATTGAAATGATTATAAATAAAATCCATATGAAGTGTGAATGTTTCGACATAGATTACAATAACTTAGTTATTTCAGCTGTATTTTTGGGAAAACCACCGATTGTGTTATATGATTCGTCTTATGGTAAAATTGAAAATTTCAGCAAACTAAATGTTGGGAAGTCCACTTTGTTTGCCATGACCTATGATAAAATATGCAATATTAAGGAATTCGAAATTGTTTTGCTATTGACAAAACAACCTCCATGTTCTACGTGTGTGACGAGAATAGCTGAAACACACATGGACTTCACATGTGAATTTATCCAATTAAGAGAAGAACTTTGCAAAAAATGGATGGAGGAACAGCCAACAGACAACATACTATGCACCACATCTTCACCGCTTTCCAAGAACATGTATTATTTGTCATGCTGTGATGGTGAAAACAGAGACTCAATAGGAGTCATCGAGGTGACAGTTCGAATGTCGTTTTTGGGAAAAGAAATAACAACTGCATTTTGCGCTTCACCTAAACCACAAGGTACTTCATATCTTCTGAAAGAAGATCACGGCATGACAATGTACTCTTGTCATAAGGTTGAAATGGATGATCAGGGCAAAATACTTCTTGATGAAGGTGTTATGACGAAGAAACCTACTGTTTGCCCAGCGGATCGACAGAAAAGATCGGAGAGCCCACAGTCGCAAATGTCTAACGCATTATCTAGACGATCTTACGAATGTCCATCTGTGCCTTGTTATGAACATGGTAAGTTATATTATATCCTAAAGTGCCATTTAGATGTCAACGTCCTAAAAATAAATATTCTAATTATTTTCCAGAGCGAGCGCAAAAATATGACGAAATATATACCAAAATGAATGTCAATGAATTGAAGATCAGAGTACCGAAGAGCAGTAGAGTAGAAAGAATAGGGAAGTATGATAAGATTCAAGAGTTATGTTCATGTGAAAGTACAGCATACAATACTGGTGAACAAATACAATTTGAACTGCCAAGAGATACTACATGTCACGATAACACTTACACGTCAAACTTAACGTATTCAATTCAAGGGCAACAACCTGACAAGAAAGACAGGAGGACTATCAACGTAACACCTACCAATTGTCCCATACCTGTGAATATGGCGAAAGTCCTGCATCCACAAAAAGATGTATTCATTTTAAAAATTGGAAAGAAACTCGAAACAAAAGACAAAAAGACTGACCTCGAAATAGAACTTATAACTCCAAAAGCTCCTCCTGGTGATAAATGTTTAGAAAGTAACAATATCGGTCAGCAGTGCGGTAGCGACACTATTATAGAAAAGTCCAAAAAGAAAAAAAAGTGCAAGAAGCAGGACAAAAAAGCGAAAGGATACGCTTCTAAAAAAGGAAAAAAGAAATAACACAATTTGAAAACCTACATTTTAGCACCTAATAATAATAATTTTGAGGATATTACAATAAAAGATCAATCAATCAATCAAAACATTTATTTGCTAGAATATGGTACATAAGGTGTTACAATAAATTTGTTTCAGCATATCCTGCCACAATATGGCGTGCAAACATATTCACAGCCAGTGACGTCAATTACTCTAACTTGCAAATTACAGGTTCTATTGATTTGACTTCTAAATAGTCCTTAACAGTATAATATTTTTTAAATAGTAACAGATTGAAAAGCGTTCATATAAACATTGCCAGTGGTAAGTCTTGTAAACTATTTGGTAAATGATTGTAAAAATAATAAATCGACATGCAGTATACATTTTTCATAAATAAACGTCGAAGTCTGCCTTTATGCCGTGTTCGGCTATCTATTTGGCCTGTCAGTGTTCGTCTCGAATAAATTATAGTTTATTTCAAAAATATATAAATATGGCAAAATTAGAACTTTAAGTTTTTGAAATAATGGCTTACAGCTGTCTAAAAAGTGAGCTCCACAAACCTACTTGCATCAGTGCCTATAGTTTATCTATTCTATATTGTCGACATATTATGCAGAAAATCTTTACAATCAGGCGAATTTAGGACTTAAAAGTGAGCTCGATTTTTTGTAGATTTCGCACCAAGTTTTTTTTTACCATCTATTTAGAAATAGGATTAACTTTGACATCTTATTCTAAAAAATGGAAAAGCCAAGGAAATGTAGACAGAAAGAGATCGAGTCACCCAGACAAGAGAGCTCGAAAATCCTAAAACTGACCCAGTACAAGTTTTCTTTTTAAATTTACGCATTCCGACAAAACAAGCTTTTTGAAAAAAAAAACGTGCATATTTATGGGAGCTCTGTCATCTTTATCAGTGAAATAAATTACGTAAACGGATCAGTACTTCCAGAAAGTAGCCTTCATAAGTATATAAACATACAATTTTACCTCTATTCTGTTAACTAAGATGAAACAATTTTAACTAAACATAAGTTTAGCAATTACAATTTTAACTAAACATAAGTTTAGATAAAATTGTCATTGTAGTGTAGACAAACATCATTTTCATCATTTTAGCCGAAACACAACGTCCACTGTTGGACATGGCCTCCCCAAAGTGTAGCTACAACGAACGGTCCTGTACGTCTCGCATCCATCGCACTCCTGCGACTCTCACCAGGTCATCTCTTCACCTTGTGGGAGGCCTTCCAACGCTGCGTCTTCTGGTGTGTGGCCGCCACTGCAGAACCTTTCGGCCCCATCAACCATCTGTTCTACGAGCGTTGCGCCCTGCCCACTGCCACTTAAGTATGTCGATTCTTCGCGTTATGTCGGCGACTTTGGTTCTCCTGCGGATATCTTCATTTCTGATGCGATTACGCAAGGAAACTTCGAGCGTAGCCCTTTCCATCGCCCAAACATATGCCTTCACATTATATGTATATACAACCATACGCTAATTACGCATCGTCGCTCCATAATTTTGACACCGAACCATTTCTTTTGTACCAGCTGGTCTTGGCGAGTTTCGGATACGAGACTTGAACGACGAGATAAACAAACTGATGCGCGAGAAGCGTCACTGGGAGGTGCAGATCAAATCGCTGGGAGGACCGGACCACGCGCGCGTCGGGCCGAAGATGCTCGACCAAGACGGCAAAGAGGTGCCCGGCAACAGAGGCTACAAGTATTTCGGAGCCGCTAAAGATCTACCAGGTTCGTAGAAAAAATAAAAATATTCCACAACTTTTACACAACGCCATCTAGTCGCAAACTAGGCAGAGCTTGTGCTATGAGTACTAGACAACTGATAAGTTACATAGGTACTTATATATTTGGCTCAACTGGCAGCAAAAAAGCTGGGAATCCTCGCGAAGGTCAGACGGTACTTCACGCCGGAACAGCTGCTAAAACTTTATCAAGCGCAAGTTCGATCGTGTATGGAGTACTGCTCTCATCTTTGGGACGGGTCTGCCAAATACCAGCTTGATGCGATAGAGTCAATTGAGAGGCGAGCCAAGAGGATCATTGGCAATGATGCACTTGTTGAGTCGAAGCTCCAAAGCCTTGGACATCGCCGCCGAGTTGCTGGCCTGTCGGTTTTCTATCGTTTACATTTCGGGGAGTGTGCACTGGAATTGCACAATCTAATTCCGCCAAGTCCGTTCCATCATCGGACCACTAGACGTACGGCGTTGCGCCACCGGTACATGGTGGACATCCCACCCATACGCACAAAACGTTTTAAGAACACATTTATTATGCGTACAGCCAAGGAGTGGAATTCCTTGCCGGAGTCTGTGTTTCCTGATAGCTACAACTTAGGGGTCTTTAAGTCAAGAGTGAATAGGCTACTTCTAGGCAAGCGTGCTCCATCGTCGACCACATCATCGCTTACCATCAGGTGAGATGGTGGTCAAACGCGAGCCTATCATTAATAAAAAAAAAAAAAAAAAAAAAAAAATTTCTAAATATGTACAAACATATTATAGATAAATTATACCCAGACACAGAACAAATGCTCATCACACAAAAAATTATCTTGGGTGGGAATCGAACCCACGACCTCCGGCATAGCACTCAGGGTCACTAACCACTAGACCAACAATTTGTACCCTCTTGGGGCCTTACAATCGCATGTTATAGTCATAGTTATTCCAATATGAAAAAGAGGCGGAGGTCTACAGTACGAATAGCACCATCTCTTTTTCACATTGAAATTATGATGGCAATGATACGTTATAGTATGGGTGGTTTTATAAAAACCTCGAATAGTTTGAGCTCTCTGTTAAAAGGATAGTAACACCAGTTTTTTTATGTTATTGAATTTTGAACCTTATTACTATAGTCTTAAATGCAAATAACCCGTGCAGCACTATATTTTCAGAGCTGCTTCATGTTCGCATCAATGTTCATACAAATTTCAACTTTCTGTTACTTTACTAAAGTGCATTATTCAATGCTATCAGTTCTCAGACGATTTCTCTGGTCTGCACTACTCTTTTGTACTTTAATAAACTAAATCATGAATTATTCTTACATTATATTGAATCATTATTTATAATTATCAAACACGCTTGTAGGGTCAGCCGCCTGGCAATACTGTTAAATTTATAAATGAAATTCTTAATTCGCATGCAGTTTTAAATGCAGTCTGAAGTATTTTCTGCAAGCCTTATTAAGTACGGCATGCATGTACCTTTACAGTACTAAACATTATGTGCAGGTGTTCGCGAATTATTTGAGCAAGAACCTCCCCCGCCGCCTCGGAGGACGCGAGCAGATCTCATGAGAGACGTGGATGCTGACTACTACGGCTACAGAGATGACGACGACGGCCTACTGATGCCACTCGAACAGGAAGCTGAAAAAGAAGGTTCGTTTTTTTTTAGTCCTAAACTCATTTTTATGTAGTTGGCAAGCTTAGTTGTCTATACCCGAAAAAAATACCTGTCAGTCGCCGCATATTTTGTCTTCATTAACATTGTTTTCGTTAATTCTGCGTCCCACCCGTGTTCGTTTAACCTAATCTTTAAAAATATTTTAGGTGTTTGTTTCATGTTTAAAAATAACATTTTTAGGAAGCACTACAAAAACAGACTTTTTTTCATAAATACTTATAATTTTGTACATATCAATAAATAATACCAATACTTGTTACGGTTTTCACTCAACATTTTCCAAAAACGATTCGATAAGAGTTAGTATCGATTACTTTTAATTGAATCCGAGTCAGTATCGATACTTAACGACCGATACTACTGTATCGAGTAAAAGTATCGATTCGTTTCATCCTTAGGTGCGGGACCCCCGACCGGCTTACTCTCCGCTGTCACCATCCCCTGCCACCAACACGCGGCGATGTTAGAAGGAGCGGTCTCAATAACTAGTAACATTAAAATTCTTTACAGCAATAGCGCGGGCGGTAGATGAATGGAAGAGGAATAAAGAACAAGATCAGGATCAAGATTTACCAGAAGAAGAAGACATTTATCCAGAAGATGTAAGTTATCTTGATTTTTCTACTGCTAGCTCATCAAAGCATCAACTATAGCAAACCAGTTAAACTAAGAGCCAGAGAAAGGCAGGCCTATGTTCTCACATATTAATTATTAAATTCACGTATGTTGAATCAAAATCATAAGTAACTATATCAATACTAGCTGACTCGGCAAACATTGTTCTGCCATATAAATTATCAAAGAAAAAATGAGGGGAGCAATTCTCAACATATCACACAAAAAAAAAACATACAAATCAAAGTCAAATGTATTTATTTGTTACACACAGGTACAATGTTATGGTACATGGTGTTAATTATAAAATATCGACTCACTGTGTGTGTGCTGCCTTGCAAGGCATACAAATATTGTTTACCAAATGGTGAACTGAAAAAACTGTTATATTTGAGTATGGTTTACACACTTATATGTGGACAATTGAACGTGGAAATTGAAACTGAAAAAACTGTATGGGTACAGTTTCTAATATTGCTTGTCGGTCAAACCATTTCGATGAAGTTCGATAACAAACACTGACGCGAGGTTTTTATAAATATTTTAGATAACCAATTATATACTAACGTAACAAATTACTGAATTAAGTATACACGCGTGGAGCGAGGGAGGCCGTAGACCAGCCCCCCTAGCCAAGTTACAATCGTTTCGTTCGCGCTGAACGCATCGAGTAGGCCACGCCTCCGATTTCTTTGTTCTGACCACATGACTGAGCGTTGAGATGACGTCAGAACAAAGGAATCGGAGGCGTGGCCTACTCGAGGCGTTCGGCGCGAACGATACGATTGTAACTTGGCTAGGAGGGCTGGACTGGGACAAAGCACATCATTATATTATAAAATAGGAGAATAGAATATCACTATGAAACTACCTTTCTGAAAATAGCTTTTTAAAAACTGTAAATTACATAATTTAATGGTATATTTGAAATAAATGATTTGACTCTTGTTTAGCCCGACGACAAGCGAGTAGAAGAAGATGGAGATGGCGAATCAATCCGGCCAATAGTGACGTCACACGTTGCAGTGCCCTCACAGAAGGACATAGAGGAAGCGTTGTTGCGGCGCAAGAAGCAAGAGCTCCTAGAGAAGTACGGCTGCATGGACGTCAAGATGGAACCCAGTTGACAAACGATGATCTAGAGTTAATAAATAAGGATTTTACAGCAAATAAACAGTTTTATTTCTAGCAGACTTTAAAAAGAATATTCTTTATAGGTATGTATTAGAGATGTGCCGACTATCTGGCCACTTTCGTAGTCGGCGATTATTCGGCAAAGAAAGCTGACTATCCGGCAACTTACTTTGTATGTATTTCTCAAAAAAAATTTAGAGAAAGCGTTTCTGCGGCTCTCAAAATCAAAAAACAGGAGCTCCTACAGAAGTACGGTTGCACAATGATCTAGATTTAATAAATAAGGATTTTACAGCAACCAAAGTTTTCTAGCAGACTTAAAAAAAAAAGATTGTTTAATTTTTTGTAGGAAGGGATGTATTAGTGATGTGCCGTCTACTCAGTAAAGCCGACTATCTGGACACTTTCGTATTCGGCGACCACAGATATGTCAAACAGTAGAGATATGGTAAGGGGGCGTGGTGTTTGCGAACGCATCTGGCCGGATATGTGCTTGATGTCATTTTCCATTAGTCAAATGTCAACTAGCGAAGTCTTTTTGCTTATGATTTTTTTACAAAATGCCACGTTGTTTACAAAAATAACAGCTGTATTGTAAATTACATGATACCAAAAAATGCGATGATGTGTCAAATCAATTATTTGAATTGAGAACAAATATCATTGCTTGCTTAGTACAGAACGAGCAATTAATCAGCTGGCCTAGTTGCGCAATGGATGAGTTTTTAACAGATACTCTCACTCACACGATAGTTTCTTGATGCGGCCGCTGCCGGCTTTTGTTTGTTAGAGATAAGAAGTAATGTTTGTGGTTATCGACATTTTGCACGATCCTACCTAGTACGATATAAAAGATAATGTTAACGATTAATTCTTACAGATATATTATTATAGAACAGTTCCCCCACACGTCTGTGTATCTGACTATTCGCGATAAACTAAAAAACTACTGAACGGATTTTCATGTGGTTGGGATTAATTTTCATGAGGAGAAAAAATATTTATAAAAAAGAGCTTAAATTATTCTTTTTGTTTGTTTGTTTTTCCTCTACATTATTTCTTGTAGGTATTTTTGTTTAGTAAATATCCCAAATATTCGACGTCCTGGGCTTTTTATAATATTATTCCCGGTCAGACTTAGGTTTATACCTAAGTTTAGCGGCCTGTTCACGACCTTGCCGCTGTGAGCGGAAGCTAAGCGCGGGGTGGTGAGCGTAAGATCAAAAGTACGAAAATGTTTGAAGCACGCCACGAGACGCCGCTCATAGCACCACGCGCCCGCTTACCGATGCCGCGCCGCGAGTCGCTAATGGCTCGGCCACGAAAGTAACGCAACGCTTGAGACGTCAATTCGCTACAAGCGTCATTTTTAAGTGCCAAAAGAAAGGCCACGAACTTCAAATACTTATTCGTCTGTACCGTGTACTGGGGGGAGCACAGAGTGAGCAATTTGGCCTTTCTATCAGAGCGCGTGGAGCAACTGTTTTGTGCACACTGGAATTTTCTCATACAATTGTTTTCGACGCTCATAAAAAACACGCGTCGGATCATCCAACGCTCGTGCGAATTCGCGCTACTTTGTGGTCTTGTAGATAATAGACATACATTTGTTTTTGAAGCTCGACGCTGACACTTGCAGCACAAGGCGAATTTGCTTGGAGTGTCGTATTTTGTAGCCCTCGGTTAAGACCGAAATCGTGACGAGGCCGTAAAGGGAAAAATAAAACTTCGGTTGTCTTTAATTTCGTTCTTGCATATTAATTTTTTTAACGTACATATATTCGGGTACAACTTCTTTATTTGTAGACTAATGTTGATGTTGTTTATGTTTGAGACTATACTACCAAAGTACAGTCACTTCGTCCTCATTAAGATGATGCGAGCGGCAAAGGACACGAGATGAAAAAGTGAAAACTCGGAAATAACAGGTCGAAATTATAAAATGACCAATTCTAGAAACTCGCTGAAAACTTTCCAGGTAAAACGACCATATGATCGACTAGCCAAGGGTTCCATTTAAGTAGGCAGCATTGGAAATAGATGAGGAATCTGCATATTTTTTTATTTGCGAAATATAATAGTTAACAAGCTGAAAGGTTTTGAAAAACTACTTTCATCAGTGACGAAGTTATAAAACTTTTAAGTTGATAATAGAAAGAGAAGCTTGACATAGATTCTGACGTCATAGTGTCACGCTTACTCAACAGCCTCTAGAATATAGGATCACGCGAAAGGGACAGATATATTTGTTTAAAATTGTAATATCTAGTTTGATTTTCAAACAATTTTGAGTCTGATATCAGTTAAATTCTATTTTTGTATATTTACCGGTAAACTGGTTAGATATCTGATATTTTTTCATGCACGTTGCCCATTACATTAAAAAAACGTTGCTTTACATTAGGATTAACTCCTGAATCATAGGCGTGCACACACGTGTAAACTTACACGCATAAGTCACTCAAACCCGGAACAACTATCTGTAAGCTATACAAATATTTGTTCCGTGCATTAATCAAACCCGCGAACCACAGCGCGGCAGCCAATCGCTTAACCATTGCACTAACCGTGCCATCTAATAAAGGACGAAGGGTTTTTAGGAAGAAGAAAAGACAAAGTTTACTTTTCAAATTACTTTATTTTCGAACAGATTTGTTATTTAGACATAGGTACGTTATCTAAGCAAAATATACACGATATTGATGACTTCACTGGCTCAACCATATTGCAATCAACAACAAACTTGACTCTGTTATAGGCCTAACTAGATAAGTATATAAAAATTAAGATTCCAAAATCAACTATTGCACGATCTGTAATAAAGTCGGATGAACGAAAGCCTCATTTCTAAGTTCAAATACTGATTCAAATAATTCATAAGATTCTAAAGATTCTTTTTAAGTTTCACATTTATAAACCACACCTATTTAACGATCGTGGACATCCGACTACACTTATTTCAATAGGAATGTATAAACTTAACATTATCGTAAGCTCTCCGAGAACTAATTTAATTAACATCTAACAACACCAAGTCCTGAAACCCAAAGGAATAAAATAAAATATCTCGCTTCAGCGTTCATTAGATTCCATGTACCAATGACCCGTTTTGCATTAATATAATTGCGCGACATTCCTTTGTTTTACCTTGTAAATTGGTATCATAAGAATTATATTTATGCGACTAACGGTACTCACAAGAAGTACCGAATTCAGCGTCGTATAAGTAAAAGAAGCGTTTATAAATTGAAAAAGTAAAATAAAGAATACATTATTTCAGTTCAAGATTCGTGAAGCCTCGCGTTTTAAACGGTCCTGCCCTTTTTTTAAGGGTGGGGAATCACCAAATAACTTCTTCCCCTTTGGGTGGAGCTAGAGGGAGTGTCAGACTTATACTGACTCAAACCCACCTATGTTCTTTCAGATGCCCTTTGCGTTCCAGGGCCGCGGCGCAACGGCTCTGCCCTCCTGAACAGTTTCCCATACACCTACATTATATAGTAGTAGTAACATAATAAAGCGAATTCGCAAAAAAGCTGAATTTCTACTCTTCCCGCAAATAGATATAGTATATTTATTTTATCGATAACTTCGTGTCAAAGAATAACTTTCTTAACCGTAATAAAATTGCAACTTTGATTTTTCATGAATTTCATACATTTTAGCTCTCGTGATATTCAATATCTAAAATACATTTTTTGTTCTATATCATTTACGTGAGTGTACTAAAATACGACACTAAACACTATTAAGTAACGTCCACAAATTAGCATTTTGCCCATGGATAAGTTTATAAAATAATCCTTTTATGCAACTTCCACGGACCCGATTCGTTTATTTATATTATATTTAGATAGCTAAATCAATTAAATTATTTATTGAGTAATGTACAATGTTTCAAAGTGAGAAGCTCTGACTGAGTCGTTGTTTTTGCAGTCGGTACTCAGCGACGGCACATACCAGTCATGTCTGACTGAGTGAGACAATGCTATACAGACAGCAAAGCGCCAGAAAGAGTAAGATCTATTGTTACGCGACCGCCTGTAATTTGAATGAGTGCCATCGCCAAGTTATACGCCTAGTAAATTAATTCTATATTGATTGCATCGGTTACTATTGCTACGGTATCTAAACAAAATGCAATCGGAAGACAAAATATTGACTAAACGAACTAACGTCTTTAAAATGGCATTGTATGGAAAGTTCTCAACATCACGTATTATTCTCGTTTTCACTTGAATTGGATTGATTATAGTTTGTTTTGACAAACGATTAGAGGGTCTCAAAACTATGCTACTAGTGTTTAAAACACCGTATGTGTAAAGAATACTTCATTGAATTTACTGCAAAATTGACCTGTTTTATTCATATATACGCAATAAAATACTGATGAATACGAGACATTTAAAGATCTACTAAGAGAAGCCTTTATTATTTGGGGCTACATCCAAACATCAATATAAGATGCATATCCACAAAGTTAACATTTAATTTTAATAAACTATTTAAGAATTTATCACAATTCTATTTTATACTTACTTAGCGATTTCCCGTTAAATTCTAGCGGTAAGACAAAACCGCGAAACCGCGTTAAGCTTTAGATTCTTATATTTCCAATTTGCTTGAATTGTTGAATATACACCATTAGCAGGGTCTATCTAAGTAAACATATTTTCGCTATTAATGTACTGTATGAGTCTTTAATGTAACGGAGTAACACATGAACATATGAAGTGGTTATGTGCGAGCTAGCGTCTTCTCGCACTCACCATTACATCTCTCGCATGTTTCATTATATAGAGGAACATGCGTGTGACAACTCCATTTTGGTACTACTCCGTGTTTATTATATGGTAATGTTTCAGCTGCACCCTCACGTTTAGGAGAACAAGTTCTGTTGCTTGGCGTCATTTTCGAAGTCGCTCCACGCGTTATTGAGTTCCATGAAGATCATTTTTGCTATGTTCTCGTTGGAGGTGCCCATTTGCTGTAAAAAAGTAACTGATATTGTAGATACACAGCAGGAATCAAACACAATTGGGCGAAGGCAACCACTGACTGGAACCCAAACACCAGCCACAATTATGACTGGTAGAAAATTCCTTAAGGCATAAGTCCGCCTCTGCACTTTTGTGTGCATAAAGAATAAAATAAATTATAGTCTATTCGCTTTAAGAAAATAGTGAATCATCAGTGCAACTGCAAAGTAAAGATGTATTCATTATTCATACTGGGGTAAAATTTAAACCATTAATATTAAAGTAATTTATAAATATTAATATTATTTTCAAATTTAATTAGAATGTTCAGAATTATCACTTTTATGAATAGGTGAGGTATTAATTTTAAAATTGCTAAAAGACTAATTAAAAAAGAAAATAACGTGTTCGTTCTTTATGGAGGGCTTACTTCAACTAGTCGATGTGAACATGGTTTTTTTAATTATTGTGCTCTAATTGGTCAAGGGGCGTGGCTAAGCCAAGTACCAACGATGAGTCACTATTTTCTTACAGTGTTTACACTATAGTGACACTGTTTAAGGAAGTCAAATATAGGCAAGCACACTGAATACCATCAGGTTAGGTGTAGCTACGATATTTAACATTTGGTTGGAATTATAAATTGTTATGCCACCTTCGCCGCGGTTGACTTTTCTCAGGCGTCCAGTAAATGACAATGCTCGCCCATCTGTCCGGGTGAATTTGTGTGTCGCAGCCAGGCCAATAAAATGGACGGGTTACTACAAGCTACAGTCAAACAGCCTTTAAATTCTTACCTTATCAGGATGTACAGCGAGGCACGCTTTCCTATAGTTGCGCTTGACATCGGCGGGCGTGACGAGCTGCGACATGTCCACGCGTGTCCAGCGACAGTCCTCCCACACCACGGTGTGCAGGGAACAGAGGAGAGCGCGAATATTCGCCTTTTTCCCCTCCGTCTATATAAAACGTACAAGTTCTGTGAGTATATCGTAACTACTTCAGTTTAAATCGTTGAATTTGCAAAATAAATAACGTTTCTCAGATAAAACTGGTACTTTTAAGCCAAATCCAAACCTAGTTGATTTTCACTCTACTTCAAATACAGCAGGTGAAAATAGTACATTTTGATTCAGGTGCAGAAAGTTTGTCATTGCGACCGAGGCGGAATTCGCACGAGCCGTAGGCGAGTGTGTTATGGAGCCGAGGGCTGGCACGTGTATCAAAAAACGACTTTTTTCAATACACTTACAAAAAAATTAATAATCGGGGGTTGACCGGCGCCTCGTGAGGGTCGATGTCCGCCCGATGCGATACATGTATACAATTGTGGCGGGGAAGAGCACGCGCACGGCACTGCACTAGTGCAGAAAAGTCTATTGCGTGCCTAAAAGCGGTGGGATAAGAGCGGGTTTTCGAGTAAATGTATTGAAAATATAACACGTGTAGCCTCTCGCTGAATTGGAGAACAATGCTAATGAGGATATTTCTCATAAGAAAACTGTAGTCTTGTTTTATGGGAAAATCATTTTTAGGTTGATTCTCATCGTTTTGAATAGCTACTATAGGCAAATGTTGTTTATATGAGAATGTGGGCGACAGGGGAGATCAACTATCAATAAAAAAAACAGAATCAACCAACAGCTTTAAATAGAATGAATTCGTATCTAATTGCGAAAAAGGGTAGACATAAGTGACATCTTTTAATATTCACATTTCGATACTACTCAAGTATAGCTTACAACTTACCCATTCATTAACCTTCAGTTTCTCCGGGTCTACGCCATCTTTGACCATTTCCTCTTTCCTCATAGCGTTCATAGTCTTGGGGCCAGAGTCTTTCTTGGCTGCAAACTCATACCCTTGGCTACCCAGGAGGTCGCCGAACACGTCCATCGGCTTCCTTGGCTTATCATCTGCAGGAGTCTTCGCCGGCTCGAAATGGGACCTACTGGAAGTTATGTTATCATTAGACTATGACAATAATGGAACAGGGCAGATGGTACTACGAGTTTTGAGAGTGTGTTAAGCGGAAAAATTCCTTCCTCTAAAAGTAATGAGTATGGTAGTGGTTAGAGTCCCACTAGTTTTTTATTTTAGGTGGGAAAAATGACTTCTCGCGCTCTGGGTGGAGCGAGAGGGCGTGTCAGACTTTTACTGACTAAAACCACACCTGTACCCTTCAATTACCCTTTGCGTTCTAGGACTACGGGTTTCCCTTTCAGAAATTCTCCGCGGTCCTAGCTACCGGGCATTGGCCCTGCTGGTCCCCTACGTTTTGCTGACATCTCTTTGAGGAGCACGAGGATCACTACGCGCTGTTGACGACTGGGCTCGGTCCGGTTAATTACCGAACAGTCGGACGGCGAGCTACCCAGTGCTTCGACGTCCGCAAGCCCGCGTCTACCGTGGCTGGTAGTCGGGGTCGGAATTACGGCGGCTAGGGCGTGAGGACCTTCGTTCCCTCACGCGTGCAGCCTCCTCCTTCGCTAGCATTAGTAGGTGTATAAGTCGCAGCCGTATCGTATAACAAGCCGTATTACAAGTTGGCGCGCCATATTTAAAAACGTCACTGTAATGTAATACGGCTACCTCACGTTTAGTCAGATTGTGGTGCTGATACGACGATCATTGGAATTAAAACTTTCAAAGCGCTGTATCAACGATGAGCCGTTTTGTATGTGGGTTGCACGTTACTGTGCCGCTTTGTTGAACGCGAACTGTGCATTCAATGCGGCGTATTTTATTTTAGCCGAATTAATTAAAAGCGACGTTTGTCAATCCGACGCGCCATCTAGTAATACAGTATGTTATGTGATAACGACGATCATTGGAATTGAAACTTTCAAAGCGGTGTATTAACGATGAGCCGTTTTGTATGTGGGTTGCACGTTACTGTGCCGCTTTCTTGAACGCGAACTGTGCATTCAATGCAGTGTACTTTATTTTAGCCGAATTATTTAAAAGCGACGTTTGTCAATCCGACGCGCCATCTAGTAATACAGTATGTTACACGATACGGCTGCGGCGGCGGTATCGCTGCTACTGCTGCACTGTTGCTGTGTTGCTGCTGTTTATCCCCTACTATTGTTGCACTAAGCGAGTTTACAACATAAGCTCACACAAAGCATTAAATCCGCTTTTATGCAGTGTTTTTTTTATACTAGCGATAAACATAATGATACAACATGATGATTATTTTTATTGATGAGAGATAGATAAGTAAAGTTACTTGTAGTCCGGCTGATGAGCTGGCGTATGCGGTTGATGCGCCGGAGTGTGCGCGGGGGAGGCGCGTGGCGTGGAGCCGACGCTGCCGCCGGCGCTGAGCGACTGTGTGCCCAGTGCGCTGCCCAGCACGCCCAGCTCCGCGAACGGGTCCTTGCGCCCTCCTTGGTTAGGTTGTGCGCGTTCTAAGGGCACGCTTTGGGGACGACCTGCTTCAATTAAAAAAATTAACGTATTATTATTGAACTAGCTGATCGGACAATGTTGTCTCGTTCAATAGGGTTTCTATATTGTGTAATTTTTACTTTTTGCAGATTATTTTTAAACCTAAAAGGGGATTTTAAACCTAAAAAAAATCCTTCCGCCCGTGTGTCAATCGAACTTCTAAAGATATCGAATCAAAAGCGTGTGTGTCACCAGACTTCTAAAGTTCGATGCGCATCCGGTCGTATAAATGTACACAAATGTCGATCAAAACTATATCTATCCTGTTTATATTGAGCAGAGTGTAAGAATATAGAACGAGACAGGCATAGAACATCATTTGCTAGACATCTGTTTACAATTTTCGGTGTAATGTCAAGTGGTTTGAGCCGCCCCGCGCCACGGTCATTGCGCATTCGAAATTCAAAGTCAACGTAGAATAAAACAGTTTTTGTGGCCAGTGTTTCTTTGTTGAGTGTTTTAAACAATTGAAAGGTAACTAATCAACAGTTTTAAACTGCTTCATTGTGTGTGTGTTATAGATTTTAGTCAAGATCTGATGATTTCGTCAGCTGTAGTCGAAAATTTCGCGCGACTAGTCGGCACCATTTCGATGTGTTGTGTGTGAAAATTACGCTACAGACGGCAAAATGTCGTTAGAAACATGATTTAGATACATTCCTACGTTTGTACAAGACATTTTACTAGTGAAATTCGTATATTTTTACGTAAAATACTCAACGGAAGAAAAAAAAACGGTAAAATTGGCGCGTAAATCGCTGCCGTTGGCAGGTCATGACCTCAAAACCGCCATGTTTGTTGTGTCTTGTGTGCCACAGTAAAGTGAAACGGTCAGCTAAACAATTGTTTGTATGTTGGTGTGGTTGGTTGATGGGATGGTTTTTGGTATGTTGAATTTTTTTTTAATGTGTATTTGTGTGATGGTAGATGGGTGGGTTGTGGGTTTTTGTTTGTGTTTTGGGTTTTATGTTTCTAACTGCATGTGCATTCATAATTTTGGGGATTATCCCCCCGTCTGTGGCGCGGAGCCATTCAGACACCCTATAAAAATGTCTGTCTGTGAGAGAACCACTGTGGTCCACTTAATCTGTGCGTCACATTTGACGCTATGTCTTTGTATTATCTATATATTTTATCTATTTTTGAACCGCATCTTTGTTCGTTTCACCGGCGAATTGTAAAATGTTCATCCTAACAGCGTGAGCTTTGAATATTTTAAATTTTTTTTACTTCTGTTTTTTTTTTAATATATATATTTAAAAAAAAAAAACAGATTTCACACATTAAATTATGTTTGAAAGTCGTTTCATAATTTTTTCCTTTTTCTGTTGTTCAGATTTGACCCACTGGCTGTATTTTTACTGTGACCATCCATTTTTTACCTAAATTGTTCGATTTTTGTGATCTTCATTTGTTGGTTTGGCAATGTTTTTGTTAGGCAACGTGCCTTTGAACTGTGTTTTTCCATTAGCAAATATCATAGTATTGTACGATGCAAAGTTAGATTTCAAATAAATGCAAAAATATTTACTCTGTGATTCAAAGTACGAGTGGGTCTTTTTTAGCCCGTTTTTTCAAGTGCTTGCATTGTTACTCAGATATCGTAAACCAAACATTTCTAGACGCTGCAGCTTTGTTTGTATTATGTTCGTATACCATACTAAGTAATAAGACACTAACTCGAGCCGCATGACTCACCGACTTCTCGGTATCGATGTGTAAACATACCTTTTTTTATGGCCGGCGCTCGGGTTGCCCACTTGACGACGGCTTTTGTTTCGCTTGTCGTATGTAAAAATGTATAGAGAGGTCTGTTCTTTTTGTTTATTATTGTAAGATGATGTGTATAATAATAAATACAAAAGTTATTTTTGTTAAATATGGTTTTATTTTATAAATATGACGAATTTTGTACACAAAACTGGGAAATAGTCCATCAGACTACTTTCAAGTTCAAATTAGTAATACATTACAAGGTGAATCTACCCAAAACCCTACATAATCAGATAGCTTATTTCATAACAAGTTCAGTAACGTAAGGTTCGTTGAGCTAGGACTCGTATTTTCTGAGATATCGGTGTTTTAGCGAACGCGGGGAAGTCGTGCCGCGACTTCGGAAGTCAAGGACGGCAGTACGGTTTTAAGCAGACCGGGTGGCCGACTACGCAATGGATAAGGGGGCTTATAGGATTTTTTTTTAACCAGTGTGCAAATTTTGACTTGAACACATCTTAATAAACATATATATTTTTATTTTGATATGTGTTAATAGTAAAAAATAAAGTTATCGCTTAAGAAATATACTACTAAGAAACTTATTTTATGGTCCTTCGCCGGTTGAGCGAGCGGTCGGCGCCTAAGAAGGTTACCAGCTGAGTCTTAGTATTAAAATTTATAATAGTACTCAGATACGCGGTGCGGTTACTGACCACTATTTTTATCAATTTCGAACTACTTTTTAGGGTTCCGTACCTCAAAAGGAAAAAACGGAACCCTTATAGGATCACTTTGTTGTCCGTCTGTCTGTCTGTCAAGACCCTTTATCTCGGGAACGCGTAGAGGTATTGAGTTAAAATTAAAACCATATACTTAGTACAGCCATCCCTTGAAGCTGTGAAAAAATCAAACTTCTGAGCTGAAATAAATAAAAAGATACAGCCTTTTATGTCGCAAAAAACGTATATTTCGACACTCTCAAGGAAATCAAAATTCATAGGGTACTTCCCGTTGACCTAGAATCCTGAAATTTTGCATGAAGCAAGGTGTCATAGCACAAGTATAGGAAAAAAAATCTGAAAACTGTAAATTTCAAAATATTCGTAACTCAATTCAGGAATTAAACTGTTTTCATAGTTAAGTTTGTACGGAACCCTCTGTGCGCGAGTCCGAATCGCACATATCCGGTTTTTTATTGTTGACAGGTTTGCGCTTGACCGCTTTCTCACCTGACGAAAAGCGACGATGCGGTTGACGATGGAGCGCGCTTACCTAGAAGTAACCTATTCAATCTTGACTTAAAGATCCCTAGGTTGTAGCTATCAGGAAACAGACTCCGGCACGGAATTCCACTTCTTAGCAGTACGCACAAATTACAATGAATGTGTTCCCAATTTACAATAATATCCAATCAAAAAGAACCTACACACATATAGTTTAAATAAATTTGCATTAAGATTGATTATCACAATAATACAAGTGGTAGACTTAAAATCGGGATTTATTTTCTGTTTCCAAGTCATCTAGGCTCTGGACCTCCGGAGTTCTGGGGACCTAGCCGACCACGGTACGGGGCCACATGACTGTGACCGATACGACGCGAGTATGCGACACACGCGCGTGGGGGTGAAAAGAAGCGGACGTCCGGATACTACTTCCGCATGTGACGTACTGACCGGCAGTCGGCACTGCCTGTTTGTCAAACGCCGGCGCCGCATTCCCCCGCCTGCGCCCTCCCCTCACCCCTGTCCCGTGCGCGGCGACCGAGTATTCATTCATAGTATTACAGTCCATGTTTTGCTTTTTTAAACTGGGACAAGGTAGAAAAATTAGAAAAAAAGTCATAAACTAAAAATGGAAATGTGTTCTATTACTTACACTGGACCACCAAAAAAAATAATGCACTGGTTAAAAACTTTTCCTGTATATACCTACGTCGGTGCCGCAAAGTATATTGTGTTGTATTAGTAGTTTATAATACTGTCACATAGTAAAACTAAGCCACAGGCGAAGGTTATAATGGTATCAGACAAATGTTTTAATACGTTACATAATCTCAACAAATAAACAATTTAAAATAACAAGTTGCCTGTGGATAAAGTTAATATCGTTTTGGGATATTCTGTAAAAATGGTTTGTGCTCTATTAATAATGAATCTCAATAAGCATTGATTTTACCTTCTTCCTGAAGCAGCTGTTGAGGTGTAAGCACGGGCTCTATCTTCGGCACTGGGTCGTTGAGGCCAAAGGGGTCAAAGTTGAGCGGGTCGCTCGAGTTCACGTTCGGATTAACTTCGGCTTGCTCCGTCGGTGGGGCGGGGAGGTCGCCGAATATCGACTCCGTTGCAAATGCAGTCTTTAATTAAAAAAAAAGAGTTAGGGTCAATGTAGACCTCAGGTTTTTTTTAAGGTGCGAAGTAGAAAGAAAGAACCTATAGCTAGGCTTCGGCTCTGCTGGGCCCCTACGGTTTTGCTGAGATCTCTTTGAGGCGCGCGTGTGTAGATCTCAGGTAAAGTGCGGTTTTCACTACCAAACAAATATCACTATTGCGCGTTTGCTGACATCTCTTTGAGGCGCGCGTGTGTAGATCTCAGGTAAAGTACGGTTTTCACTACCAAACAAATATCACTATTGCGCGTTTGCTGACATCTCTTTGAGGCGCGCGTGTGTAGATCTCAGGTAAAGTACGGTTTTCACTACCAAACAAATATCACTATTGCGCGTTTGCTGACATCTCTTTGAGGCGCGCGTGTGTAGATCTCAGGTAAAGTACGGTTTTCACTACCAAACAAATATCACTATTGCGTATAGATAATTTCGAACATTAATAATTTTAACATTAACTTTATTTCTGATCACTTAAGTTCGCTTTTTGTTAGCCTTTTTGATGAAATAATAACATTACAAACCTCAGCTTTTTCCCCTTTCTTCCCAGTAAGAAACTCCCCGAAGCCATCATCAGTCTGTTTCTCCATCATTCCAAAGAAATCGAACGAATCATTGCTTTTCAGTTTTTTCTCAGGTTTCGATTCTTGTGGTACTGCGCCAGAGCTCAGGTTGAGGTTTAGGAAGTCGGCTGTATTCTCTGTGGGGGGGACGGGTTCGTGGTGCGGGTGGGATGTGGGAGGGGGTGGTCGGGAGGGTGGGAGAGGGGAAGGGGGCGCAGGTCGGGAAGGACGGTTTGGCCGAGTTGGTTCCGGTTCTCTTACTGGATATTCGGCTGTTACTGTCGGAGGAAAACTGTTATGTCAATAAATCGTTGTGATGTTGATCGGTAGGTTCTATTGGTGAAATAATGAGTTTTTATGTTTCGAGTTACAGATGATGGCTGCATCAGCATTTTCAAAGCTCTTAACAGATGAACTTTGCGTTTGAACTGCATAATGGCAGTTTCAATGAAGTTTTGGTGCAGTTAACATAACTGAATCTAAACCAGCGCTTGCGCAATCCCCTTAAATAACATCATTCTGACTGCAAGTGGACAGCGCAGTCGATTAGCGTATGTTTATTGACTACACTGTACACAGATAAAATGTATACTACATTCTGATTAGCCAGTTCTTTAATTTTGTTCTAAAAACTTTTTGAAACACATCTTATTAATAAAACCAGGGGCCAGGGGGCAGAGGCTTGCGAGCGAAAAAGAGGCACGGAGCTATACACACTATATAGCTCCATCCCTTTATCAGTTCAGTTTATATCGTCAAATGGATCACGTTAAAAGCTCGTGGTATGACCTCAAAAGTGCTTTTGCACAAAATTTCTGTTATATTCCAATTTTTTTTTGCATTTGTACATCCTCACACTAAAGCCCACTTCCACCATAAATAACTAAATACATTTTCAACACACTTGCTCAGAAAATAACTCTTATTGCACTGCAATTAGGTATATAATGGCACTCGTTACCAAACTGTGACATTTTGATTACCATTACGCACTAGTGCTATAATGTAGTTAAAACCTTTTTGTTCAACCTCTTTGTTCGCAAAACAAATTTTGAATTCGATTAAAATTCCCATTATGTTATTGCGTTCAATAGTATATAAATTATTGTCTTACTTACTTATTTCATCCAATTTACAAGTTAAAATGGACAAATTTAACTTGTACAAACGATTTATTTAATAAAAAACATTTAGTAAATAAATCGTACATTAAAATATATTTTTTTTGTGGTCTATGGCCGCCATTTTAAGATACGCGCGGTATTTTTTTATTCCAGTAAAGTTCAGTGGCTGTATTCATTAAAAAATTAAATACTACAAAATCATTAGAAAATGTTACATCCGTATTCTATTGTCACTACGAAAGACATTATCGTAAAAAAATTTCACGCAAGAAAACATAAACATAAGACTAGGCAGTATGATTAAAATACCTTAGCCTTTCTCTAGGGGTAAATAAAAAAAATGATACGCGCGCTTATGAAAACAGATTTTTACCGCCATGTCACAGAAAATTTTACTAGTTTTACTGTTGTTTTCTTTCCAAGTGTATTGAAAAACGTCGTATGACACACGTGAGTAATTATTGATTACCGTTCTTGGCTCTCTTAAGACCCTCGCCACGGCTCGGGTCTAAATACCGCCTCGATGGTAATTACTAACATTACACACTTATATCATAATGTACTATAAATAATTTGTAGTGCAAGTGAGCTTAAATATTTAGGTAATATACATAAATTAGTAATAAACAAGCATGCATTAAAACAGTTATGAATAAATAAAAATATAACGAGTAAAAGGTAAATAATGTTGGCATGGAATCAATGCAATAAAAAAAACCGTGCCATATACATATAAGAACTATTTACGACCTTGTGCACTCTTAAATTAATATGAACGTTGGATGAATACAAAGATTATTTTACAAACAAAAATCAATGAATGTTTGGAAGTTATAACACCTGGGAAAAATCATTAAATATGTATGTCATATTAAAAACCATACGACGACGTAAAAAATATAAGTATAGTATGCCTACTAAAAATTACGTCTAGAAAGATATATGGATATATTAGATGAATTGTATAATGGACACGCACATAGGCCTTAATGCAATGTGTTAAGTTAGATTTTTGCACGCTCGGCAAGTACTTCGGCCTGTGTGCGCGCAGATTTAAAATTTATAGGAATATGTTCAGCTAAATGAATGATTTGCTTAAACACAACACTACAACATACTTGTTTTTAGTACTGCGGCAGGGTTCTTGCGAAGATTCGCTGCATAAATAGATAAGATAGATGTACACAGAAATACTTAGAAATATTGTATACCGATTTATAATAATTATAAACAGTAAGAATAATATTAAATGACAAGCTGGAGTCTAGCGCATAAGTTTCGCCGTTGTATAGGCCACACAACCTAAACCAGACGCATACATTTAGGGATGAATTTTAAACTCTATTCTCTTGACGACAGAGTACAAAACGCAGAGTTAAATACTGATTAGTGAATTCTAAATTCAAATTCTCTAAAGAAAGTCTTGAATTAGGAACTGTATTCGCGTTGAGAAAATAGTGACTCATGTTCACGCGCAGTCGAGCGTGTGACCACGGCATTGGACTTGCGGGGTGAGGCGAGCGGGACGGCGTGGTAGCAAACGCGCGCGCCGTCCACCACCCGCCAGTGTCCGTCAGATTTCGCTAGCAAACGGGCATTTTCATTTCGGGTTTCCGACTATTGTAAAACTTTTACCTAATACAATCTAATTTATACAGTTCACTTAGTTTCTTTTTATCGAAGTGTTAATCAACCATCCCCAACTCTCATAGTTGGTACTCAGCTTAGCCACGCCCCTTGACCAATAAGATCATAGTAAATTAGAAAGTCGTGTTCAGACCAGTTGAAGTAAGCCCTTCAGAGAGTATGAACGCCTCTCCTGTCAAATTTTAAAATGAATGCCTCGTCTATTCGTAAAAATAAAAGTAAAAATTCTGACGAATCTCAATAACTTATAAAATAATTATTTGCTTTAATATACATATGTATGTGTATTTTAATTATATGTATAAGTACCTTTTTGTTTTACTCCTGTTTTTCGCATATAATTTTCTTTTTATGCACCTACAATATTGTCTCTTCACCACCCTAGGTTGGCTGGTAGAGAATGCCTCAGGCATTAAGTCCGCCTTTGTACAATAATGTTGCATGAAGATTAAATAAATAAATAAATACATGGATTAATTTTTACCCTAGTATGAATCCGCCTTTACTTTGCAGTTGCTCTGATGACGTCACTATTTTCTTAAGGCGAATAGACTACATGGATACTATAAAACAAAAACGCTTTCAGTCTGACTGTTTATCTGTTAATTCCTCCTAAACCACGTAACGGATTTTTATGCAGTTTTCACTAATAGAAAGAGCAATAAACGAGGAAAATTTGTGTTTATAATCTGTACCTGTGAGAAAACGGGGTGAATCAAATTTTTTCTTTATAAAAATAAAGCCCTTTAAGCTTTTAAGATAGACTTACCAAAATTATCAATAGTCTCGTCTCTCTCCAAATTAGTAGAGAACAATACATCCGGCGTCCGAATGGGGAAGGAATGGTCTTCTTCCCAGAGGTCGGAGCGAGGCTTGCGACGCTCACCGTTTTGAACGACGAGGCTTATCACCGCGTTCGTGTTGTTCGAGAAGTGGTCGTTTACGGGTAACGACTCATCTATGCCATCAATTTCAGACCTATATGGGACAAAGATATCAAAATATATATAGGTATAAATCTGGGCTACGGGAATGTTTGATGGAGTCACCGCGGCTATAGAACGGAAAGGGCAACTGTAGGAACACGGGTGGATTTTAGTCAGTAAAAGTCTGACACTCGATCCACCCAGAGCGTGAAGTGATTTTCCATCCCAAAAAAACTAAAACAATTATTAAGACTAAATGTCCGACTGCAGAAAAACCATTCTCTTCAGAACATGACAAAGTTATGATTATTATTTTGCAGCTTGAGATAATGTGGGTCTGAAATGGACAATCCCAAAATATTGAAGTATCTATCAATAATATACAAGTATGTATATTTCGAAGCCTTTATGTTTTTCATCGACTTCTTATATGAAAAACGCTAATTTTAATTCAGTGTTCTAAAAGAGTGGGCTAACCAAAAATGCGGATCTACCAATCAAGCTTTATTTACAATTTTACAAAAATCCAGTTATGCAGGTTTAGATTTTATCAAAATTAGGCCCGAGATACCTTTCGAATATGTCGTCACTTTCCATCAGGTAAGATAGTGGTCAAGCGCGAACCTATCAAGATTAAAAAAATATATGTATTTTTGGTCATCCACATCCACTTGAAAAATTCACCTGTATATTTATTGACGTGGCTGATAGTTTGACCTGATAGTGGCGTGAATGATGTGTGTAAATGAACCTAAGATCTATCCTCGACTACTCTAACCTAGCAGCTGTCATCAAGAAAACTTTCAAAATGTGAAAGCGCCAGAATATCCCGCGAAATTAAAATTTTCATTAAATTGCCATTCAATACGGTTAGTTGAACGAAAAGGTTGTACTGGTTTTAGTGTTTTTAGGGTCCCATACCTCAAAAGAAAAAAACGGAACCCTTATAGGATCACTTTGTTGACCGTCTGTCTGTCTGTCCAGACCCTTTATCTCGGGAACAAGTGGAGATATCGTGTTGAAATTAAAACCATATACTCAGGTCTGCGGTCCCTTAAAGCTGTGAAAAAATCAAATTACTGAGTTAAAGAAAAAAAAAAGATACGGCGGTATAAACCAAAAAACGTATATTTCGACACTCTCAAGGGAATCAAAATTCATAGGGTACTTCCCTTTGACCTAGAATCCTGAAATTTGGCATGAAGCAAGGTCTCATAGCACAAGTATAGGAAAAAATCTGATAACTGTAAATTTGTAGTTACGTCACAAAAAAAAACTTTGTTTTCGATTCGGAAAAATCTTCGTAACTCAATTCGGGAATTGAATTGTTTTCATAGGTAAGTTTGTACAGTGCGCGAGTCCGATTCGTTTTTTCCTAGCCTTTACTTTTCCATTGCTGGGAAAAGGCCTCCACCAAGTCTTCCAGACATTCTTTCTCAAACCACTCCTCTCAGTACGCGTCCATCCAGATCATCCCGTCACCTCTTTCTAAGCCGAAACTTTTAAAATTCCGTAAATAATTACGGGTTACGGCCGCCAATCTTTTTTTTTTTAATTGATATAAACCAGTGGTTGACTGCGATCCCACCTGACGGTAAGCAGTGATGCAATCATTGATGGTGAGGCGCATTAGTTTATTAAGAGCCTATTCACTCATATCCAATCATATTTTAATTAACATACAGCTTGACATTGACTTGTAAAAAGCAAAAAATTCTTAAGAAAATTTGAACTTCGCAGGTTACCCTGGAACATCACCCACACCTTAATGAATAATATAAACTGTTACCTATTAAACTTGATGTGATGCTGGTCTATCGACAGATAGCCCGTGTGGAAGTGCAGGGAGAGGACGGGCACCGAGTGCACGCGGCCCAGCTGCTGTCGCGCGTGGTACACGCACACTGCCACGTCGCCTACTACTGTCGTATCCAGGGGAAGGGTTACCTGTGGAAAACGAGCATTGCTCTTTTATGTTTATAATATTTAAAAAACAGATAAACCACTAACTATGGTGCCTCGGTAGCCGCGATTCCATGAACTATGAAATAGATAGATTTTATAGAGCTTGGCAAACAAGCAGGTGGCTCCACTAATAATAAGTGGTCACCATCGTCATTAGCATAACAAGTACCATAGTTGTGTTGCTTGCTCTTTCAAAATGAATTCTCTGTAATTTCTGAACAAGCTGTCTATGGGCCGACGCTGCGTTACTTGGTCTGCCGCGCGCCCCATACTGCAGTGCTCGTATGTGGCTCCCGGCGCGGGCACCCGTCGCGAGGAGCCCCGTGCCGCTACCTAATAATACATTCAAGTTCTCCATCGACACGACTACATGCACACCGTTAAAGTTGAACTAGCGACACTGCTAAGGTAATAATCCGGTTTCTGTGACGGGGACCCGAGCACACGACACACGCGCATAGTCACGCCACCCGTGCCCAAGCGGCCGCACAAGCTGACGTAGCGTCGGCCCTTACGGAATCGCTTGGCACAATTTCAAGTACCAATGTTGCAATAAAGTTTGAAACAATACTTACTTTCCCCTCAGCCATGCTATAGAGATGCAACCTGTCGTAGTCTTGCATCGTCGACAGCAGCATCCGGTCTTCGTTGTATATCTCTATGTAGGGTCGACAGCCGTCGCGCGCCTTAGTGAACAATGGGACTGGCTGAATGGTCAGCGAAACTAACGTCACTGGCCGGAAGTGAGGGAGAATTGGTTCTGGTCTGAAACAAACTCATTATTTTAATAGGCAGATTTGGCGCCCGGGCCAAGTAGGCTAAGGGCGGCATCCACCGCCCCGGGTCATGGCACTCTTGGTCTAAGGGTACATACACTACTGGATAGTCCTCTCACCTAATAATATTAGAGAGATAGTAGAGGTATCGCAGCTGGCTGGGCGGCATGTTGATGGGCGTCCGCTTGACTGCGAACATCTGCAGCGCATCCTCCGGCACCGTCACCAGCTTGGCGTACAGTAGCAGCCCGCACACTAGCATGCACGACATCTGCTTGCCGTCCTGTAAAATGAAGGGCTGTTACAGTAAGCTGTACAATCTGGTACAAGGCATTCGTGATCACATTTTTATGTTACTTCGCATGGAACTAACATAAAAATTTTTCTAAGACCTTCATTTGGCGCAGTGGCACAAGGTTGGGACGAAATGTTCCATAAACCTTAATTGCAGACAGCTCAAACAAAAAACCCAAACAAGCTAGCGATAAGCGATGACCATAGTGTGACAAAGAGTTAATAAGTCGCCTTTTTCTATATTCTTACAATGCGATCCAAATAAGAATAGAATCGATTGCCATGTTGTGACGTCACGTAAAAAATTTAAGAACTGGATTCTGATTAAACTTTTTCGTTCACAGTTCGTAAATTATTTTTTTTTAATTTCTTGTTTTGCTCACCCTATTAATTCTTCGATATGACAGTATGACGTGACGTCACAACATGGCAATCGATCCTATTCTTATTTGGAACGCATTGTACTTGGTACGTTATAACAGCCGCCTGCTCGCCTGAAACTTGTGTCGGTGAAGTCATTAGTATGGAAGTCAGTTTGACAATGAAACAAAGCCATACGTGATCTGATCTGATCACCGAGATCGCGCGAGTCGAGCAGATAAAAGTTGCAATCGCACAGATGCGGTCTTTTTTTCTTTGTCGACAGACGCGTGCTTAACGCTGCTCTAGAATCTCTCGGCTCGTTTTGAATTGAATACCTACATAATAAAAAATGAGTTGCATGGTCTGGAATAGTTTGTTTATTGCTCGTTACCCACTAATCATCCACACATGCGGTTGTGCGAGGTTAGTGTGTGCTACTGCGGCAATGAGGACGAAAGCTTGGACCACGTTCTGTGGCGATGCCCCGTGTATGACGAACAGCGACGGAAGATGATGGACGAGATCACGCGCTTGGAGAAGGGACCAGTTTACTACTGCGACCTCGTGGCCTCAGAGGCTAACTTCCGGCAGCTCAAAGAATTCGCGTACGACTGGCACAGAACAAGGAGCGGGTTAGAGGATTAAGGCTCGGGCGGGCAGCGAACCCGTACTATGGTGTTTTACCCACGTGAGGGGGGACAGGTAGTATGCCGCCCCAGAATGGGGAGAAAGGCATCACGGGGACAGGACGAGAAAATTTGTAAAGGAGTTAAGAAGCGGCTGCGGTGATAGCGCGCTTATATTTATATGGGTGGGCTATGTCCGCAGTCGTCTCCTTGCGATTCGGCCCATATGACATAATGTCGGTGGGGCCATGTGTGGTTGGAGGGTGTCTAATCATCCACACAACAGAACCACCACTTTGATCGGCATCTTGAATCGACATAAATATATGTTTTATTGTTTTTGTTTTGGCTTCGCACTTTTTGTAAATTTAGCCAGTGTCAAGTTTAACAAGTATGTAGCTTTCAGTTTCTTTGAGTTCCATTAGAATGTGGGTGTAACACATTGTAACGTTTTTGCAATATTTGGCAGCAAATGTCAGGTCAGGCCTCTCGGCAAATTTCGCTGAGGTAGTCAATAGCATTGTCAACTCCATTCCGCCGAACTCGCACCTATTTCAATGATTCCACGTATTGTTTAGTTGCGCAGACATCTGAGATACAAAACCACACCAATTTTACATCAATTTCACAATATCCACTAGGAATCGATTTGCGAATAATCAAAACTGCCACTGAATTTCACTCGGAAAACTCCCGCCAGAAACTCCTAAATATACACATATTATGTTGAATGCAACGCGTAAGGGCCGGTCCACACGGCGCGTTGCGTCGACTCAGCGCAAATATTTCGACGAATCAGCGGGCATATGAGTGATGCCACCCCGCTCGTACGGCCCGCCAATTCGTCGAACTATTGCGGTGCGGCGCTGCAACGCTGACGCAGCGCGCCATGTGGACCGGCTCTAAATTGTCGTCAGCAGTGGCGTGCGAAGGGCCAGCGTGGGCCATAGTGTGACAAGGAGCTAATAGGTCACCTTTTTTTCATATTCTTACCTGGCACGTTATAACAGCAGCTTGCCGTTCATCTTTGCCTAAGTACTGGTACATATGTTGAAGCAATGCATAAGTTGGCGCCAACAGTGGCGCACGATGGGCCGGCGTGGGCCATAGTGTGCGGCTCGCGTCCGTGACTGGCACGTGACGCGGGAAGGACAATCGACATCCACGACATGCGTTGTAGATGCTGTACTTGCCGCCAGGGTGACGACTTTCTAGGTATGCCTGGAAATTATGAATTTATTAATATATTGGACGTAAATTAGAATTTCAGTGGTTTGGGTGAGCAACAGATTGCTTAGTCCACTTGCAGTCGGCGTGCATATCAAATAAGCGGCCCGTAAAGCCAGTTGGCAGTTCCGTTGCAGTTATGTCAACTCCACAAAAAAAAAAATACATCTGACTGCAATTTTGCAGCTTATATGCAGTCCATCAGTTAAGACAACTTTGTGTCTAAGTAATATGCATCAAGCTGAAATCCAATGAGAAGTCATTGTCACGAGTATTTTATGACCTACAAAACCTCAAATCAAAAGATAAAAAAATGGAAAGAATATGAAGATACAACTATAAATAAATATTTCAATTATCTTACCCTGACATCGTCAATATGGTTGGTTTTGTAGGCGCTTTCTAAGCCCTCTGACGGATAAGGCATTACTATTATACGACTAGTTATGTAGCTAATATCCAAATCTGTTCTAGCTATTGACCTGAAAGTAAAAATGACGTCATTAGTTATTTTGAAACTAGCTGGCTGCCAGTGGCTTTGCCCGCGTAAAAGTAGAAAATTGTCACGAGGGAACAAACTGTCGAGATAAAAAAAGTATCCTAATGTGCTCTTCCAGGACATGGGCTAGGGGCGCTGGCTTTTAGAAAACCACATGGGTGCTCATGCTCATTTGACGACTCGAAAAAGTGGCGAAGTGTGAGAAGAGAAATGCACACTGATCGACCGACAAATAAATAAATGTCCTACTTACATAATGCGTACTTAATTACTAATTATGTTTGATAAAAATATAAAATGAAACCATTATATAAAAATTAAACTAGTTTTTATTATCAAGAAATATTATAATTTATATGTAACCTAAAAGGCGTTTACTGATCTTTTTCTTGATGCTTGGTGCTCGGCACCCACTGTTTATTTCTCATGGGTGCTCGAGCCCCCGAACACCCAGAGTCGGCGCCTCTGACATGGTCTACCTGTATGGTGCCAAATTTCATCCAAATCCGTTCAGCCATTAGAGCGAGAACTAGCAAACTTTCGGTTTCATAATATTAGTGTGAGGTGATAGGTTCAATGTTCATTAGCATTTACTTCTTTTAGAGAAATTATGTCTACTGCGGGACATAGGCCTCTTTCCCCCAGATATTGCCACAGAGACCAGTCGATAAGTTTCACGCCTCCAGCAGTTTCCGGCGAACTATACCATGTCGTCGGCCCACCTCCTATTCTATTTAATTATGCAAATCCCGGTCTAATTAGAGCAGAGCAGAAATAAAATATATAAAAAAAAAACAAATATTGTGCAAGTAAATACTCACTGTTGCACAGTTTGCATAACCTTTGAAGAGGTATCCTTCAGATTCTTCAAGAAGCTTCCAGCGCCCCCTTTGATAGATGAAAACAGTCCCCCCGCGTTGGCGGGAATCGCTGGCAATGGTGGTTGATAGTGCGGCGCCGCAGGGGGGCGCGCGGGCGGCGGGGGGCGGCTCGGCTCCGGCGGCCGCGAGTTCGGCACCTCCTGGGTAACTGCTGCCGGCTCTTTGCTCGCTAAAACGAGAAAAAAATTTAAGACCACAGATAATTTACAAAAAGTGAACGTTGATTTTGCGCGCTTTTCAGTGTCAGCTATTGAATAGATTTCAGCTGTGTGATTTCATGGGACGTGAATAATGTGACAGGGAGGAAACACGTCACCTACAACTAACGTGTTAATGTGTTATTCTTTGCAAAATTGTAGCTATTTTATCGTTATGTTGTATTTAAAAATAAACAAAATACATAGTAATTAATTAGATTCCAAAATTGTTAAAAGTTGAATAAAATTATTTAAAATAATACTTCGTTGATCGGGACAAGTATGTATGCATAACTGTCATAAAGTGTGTACAGTCACGAGCAATAAGATATATATCATCTATCTTAACTTCTACTATTCAAGAAATAAGTGTACGACAAATGGCACTTAATTATCTAACCGTCAAATAGATAATGATCAATTGTCGTACACATATTTCATAAATAGCAGAAGTTAAGATGTATCGAAAATGTGACAATGTATGTATCTTATTGCTCGTGACTGTACTCATTGTCATTCCTAACTAATAAGAAAATCTATAAAAAATGTAAAATGACGTCGTCATGTTGGTAAAGGCATTACAGTACGTGTGTTAACATTATGCAAAAGTGTTTTAACATCACAAGGTTTCCAGTTAAGGAATTAAGTACAAAAAACCACATAATTGAGTACTAGATATTTATTTCTAACATTAAATATCTTACATGTTTACACTTAAACATCTAAATAGTAACAAAAATATTGCTCGTCTAAACACTAACTCTTTTAAATTAACTATTTGAATATAATATAAAACAAATCCAGTATTGTTTCAAATAATCACATGTGCAATCAAAAAATTTTAAGAAAAAAAAGTTAAAATCAGTTTATATAATGAAAAATGTTTAACATTATAACAATATACTCTTTTAACAACTTAATATTGTTGAACATATCGATAAATAATATAATCAATTTTACTTACCTATTGGTAATAGTGCCTAAAGGCCCCTGTTTATAATATGCTATTTTGCCACATTTTCCATGGTCTCTCGAGCAGAAAATGCATTAAATTATTGAGTCGTTACAAACGCGTAAAATGCAACCAAAATATACAAATATTAAATTATAAGAAAACATTAGAATTCCTAATGAGCAGACTTCAAAGCCGGACAAAGTACAATTTCAAAAATAACAGAACGATTGACATGCGCATGCGCATATACCTCAGTTGTTCATAAAATAGAAAATATTAACACTAATTACGAACTCTACAGAAAATACCCTTTAATTGGTAACGTCTGAGGTTAAATATTTGTCAAAGAGAAAATGGAAAATGCGTCAACATGGCCCAGCACACAGGAACCGTAATAATAATACTTTTTTTGAATATTTTCTATGGAATACTTGGAACTACAGAAGACTTGGATATTTATAATAGAAAACTATTTAGAGATATTTTCTTCTAACCAGTAAATTCATTGCTTTAGTGAGCAAAATACTAACATTTTTATCTTAGTGTAAACTTGATTTAATAAATTCAAGTTGAGAATATATTTTAACATACATTGGGGCAAATGCTTATTTTTCTAAACTAAATGGAATATATGTGAATATAAATTAAAAGCACCTATTAAAAATATTTAGTTTTTTTAATTGTAGGTATAAAGCTGATGGCAAAAATATTTGCCAGTGCATAAAAAAAAACCATTATTTCTGAAGCACGCATTCGTCGACATCCTATTCTTTTAGATTCCCCACTGACAAAATAATCTTTTCACAGCGCAGTTTGATTTGGTTTTCTAACGTAAACATAATTGTTGATTAAATTTATAAAACATCGAAACATTTAATAGATTTGATGCAGTGATAGCCTAATTTTGAAATAGTTTACACAGATCTATTTTAATGAGAATTTTAGGCCAAGAACCGATTTCTTTTAATAATTATTTGGTTTAATGCTCTAAGGACATGTTTTAGAATGCAGATAAATATCAAGTGCATATTAAAATGCACTTTACCTGAATTAGATTCTAATAAGTACCAATTTGAATACTAAACGGTACCGTACGAATATAACAGAAACCTTAAACACGTAATTACATAACAATTATGGTAACTAATTAATACTATCGACCGACAACTTCACTTTTGTACCTTATCATGGAATGTGGAAATATAGTTGAGAGATTTACTTATTTCATAGTATTGAAGCAACAGTTACAGTAATTAACAATAAGACTATACAATGTCTTTTAATTAGGCTACAACATAAAAGGATTTTTTTTGTATTGGAAAAAGTAGAACTATACTAAAATCTAACTATAGGACGGACCTACAATATCTATAGTCTTGGGTTTATTTAAATACAAAGATAATTGTAATATTATTGTCATCGTTAAAACTGTAAAGATAACTGTAAACGGTTCTATACAAATCCGTTTGGCGGACAGAGAACTCTCATCAAAATATAATAACTGCTCTGATTGACAAAAATTAGGTACAAATTAATTGTGTCGTCAAAAAACATCGAATTTAGTAACAAATTATTGGTACATCGCTGCCAAACAAAAAACAACCATCGAGTGGTTTATAAGATAAAATATTTTAAAGGCAATAACAACATTATTAAATATAGTTAAACATTAATAAATAAAAACAATGAATACTCATCATTGCGAGCATATCCAATGGTTCTAGCAAGCGTCAATGTGTGATGGGTGTCCGATGCAAGGGTTCATGCTAGCGCGGCGGGTCATTTAAACGAGAAAACTATTGGGCATCCGAAAAAGTTGAAAACACCTAAAATGAAAAAGAAAACGTGATATGTATTGCATACACATTAGTCTACAAGGCAGAAGTTCCTCGTCTCTAGCCTCTAGCGAACATAAATCCTAATCATCGAGCTGCTACATTATAAGTTGTCTCGTCAGTGAATGATCGTTATCATACAACACAGTAAGTACATAATCTGATACTAATGTCAGTAGATTGAATGTAAACACTTCAGTGCAATCGTGGTGTTGATTTAACGAAAATATCCTTATCTGCAATTTATGACCTCAAATGATATATTGCCAGCACTCTGCCATCACATCGCGGCGCGTACACTAAAGAGAATAATATTATCAAGAAAATATTTTATTGGTTTTCAGTAGAAAAAGAGGCGAGGAACTCCTGAAACTATACAAACAGGTACATGCAATGTGTTATGACCATTAAAAGAAACAAAAAATAAGCTCTGATTCCTTGTTTAACAGGCTAACATGCATGGCAGATTCCATCCATTAACAATATTTTAAAACAACAATTTCAAGTATTTCTTATTCATGCCTCTTCATTATTAGTTTTACATTATATAGCTGGGCTACTCAATAGTTTGTATACGATATCTAAATAATTATAGATTAGATAATAGTAATACATATTTTTTTAATAGTGAGTAAGAAATTATTTTATAACAGTTTAGTGCGAGAATAAGAGGCGAAATAAGTGTATAAATTATAAATAAATATTGCGAAGGCCATGGAAGTGAATTGAATAACTACATTGACAGTACAAAAATATTTCACATTTTTATGGTATTTTTCCCTGTAATTTTTTTGTACATTTTTAGGTTTAAATTTTTGACGATTCATAATGAATATTATAATAAAAAGGATTTTACACATTGAAGCTGGAAACCGAGCAGAAACACAACAAATAACAATCGATATTAAAATGGACCAAGGCTAAATCACTAAGTAAAAAAAACCTAATAACCATTGGATTGGAGAAAAATCTATAATAAATATAAATAAAGAAACCACCCAAGAAGTCTAAGTAGTAATATGAAGTTAGAAGCCATATAAAAGATAGTTATTAGTTTATTTCTCAGTGCGACCAACACCGTATGATCAAGCCGGGCGAGTAAGTCAAGCCGAACTACGCTTCACATTCAATTACAACACTCCTACGCATCACACATCGCCAGGACTCTATATAGAGTCATCATCATAGATAGTTATGTCGAAAAGATTACAATTGGCTAACGCGTAGATATTACGCAACATTTTTCTAGTTGCATATCGTGAGTAAACATGTCGTGTTCAATAGTCATGGAACTTCGAATGTAGAATAAATAAGTACCTACGTTTTCGGCGAACAATTGGGATTATTTAATGAGAGGTCAATTATATAAGTTTCGTATTCAGTTTGATAAGTTTATGTCTGTCTGTTACTTTAGCACTACTATAGAGCTTTGACAAAAAAGGATTCTGGTACAAAGACATAAGGTTCTTTTTCATCTCGCAGCATTCTAGAGAGACTATGAGGGGGGAGAATTTTTGAGTTTTGTAAGTAATGATAGGTCTTAATTTTAAAACAATAAAGACTGAAGAAACGGAGGTTGTTGTTTTTAATATAGGCGACAAGAAATATGTAACAGAGATATTTGTAATACATAACATGATTTACAAGAGAGTCCATGGAGTTTCCTGCGCATTTTTCTCCATTGAGATCTACGCTTTGGAATGTGATAATTTTTCTGACTGACTGACTTCTTGACAATTCAAAAGTGTATATGGTTTATTTGAAATAATGGTTTGATTGTTGATTCTAACGCTAGCCTATTTTCTATCATAAAAAATGTCGTCACTCCACATCTCACGTGCACACATTTGATCACTATCATTCAATAACGCTTTACGCCTCTAAGACGATTTATAAATAACTGTCTTTCTAGCTGCACGCCTTTACTATTTCAGCCTTTGCTTCACGAAATACCCATACCTAGTGTTAGACACCCAATAGAATAGAAGGAAAGATGAGTTAATGATTAAAAATGATTCTTAGTAATTTACACCAAATGAATAATCGTTAGTTGTTAAAACAAATACAATCGTGCCTACGAATGTGCAACCAGAAGATCTACAGTGCGTACCATCATGTTAGTTGAAAGCGTACGTGAAACTGAGCAGTAACACAGAGCATGTTACAAACACATTATACCCACATTTGTCCACACGGAGCGCCCAACCACAGAACTCACTTTCATTATCTGTGCCACTCAAAATGCGTTAGAAATAAAATCAAACGACGGCTGTGAAGAATATACTCATTTATTTATCTATATTAAGCTCCCACATGACTAAATAATAATATGCACAACAGAAATAATGATTCAATGACATAAATGTAAAACATAGTGTTTATAAAAAACACTAACTTTTGTGATATCAACTAATGACATAAGTATGAACGCTAAACATCATGTATTCTATATCATATAAATCTACTCTAATTCAATACTTGTACCTCAGTTTAACATATCATTTCCTCATATTGTCTGGAAAGTGGACTGATCCATGATTTTTAAATCATCGGTTTGGTTGCATCAATTCAATTATAATATATATTGTGATAACAAGCAGTGTAATGGAATACACCGATCTAAGTAATAGACTAGTTATATACACAAAAATAACTTAAAATTTAAGAGCGAAAATATAATCTACGTGACAAGTGCGCGAGGGTGCGATACCAAGCCACCAATGCCGTTAAACGCCAACGAGAGCCGCGGCGCACCGCAACCTTGTTAGTTCACATAGACTTCAAATGTGTTATTATAAGCAATATATATCATATAATATTATATACTAGTCAATATCCAGATTTAGTACCACTGTACATTTGTCCAATACTACTGGATATTTATTTAATATTAACCATTAGACTATATAGAAAAATAATGTACCTAATATAGTAAGGGGTTTAGACATCGGTGTGAAATTGTATATATAGCCCAATAAAGTTACAGGAATGTATAGACAGTTTAATAATTACACCTAAAATATAGTAAAGATTCTAACTAGCGACAAGTATCCTATCTAGCTATAAAAGGTATGCATTTTATAAATGCACACTGACTTTTTGGTTATAAGATTATTCAAGAAGAATTTTAGAAGAATTTGCGACAAGTGTATTCAATTTGTCCGGTATCTTGTTTCACAATTTTAGTGACCATTCTATTATTCTATCACTGTGAATCTTTCAAGTCTTCTTTCATAATCAGACTTAAATATCAAAATTAAAGCTTATTAACTTTCACTGTTCATGAAACATCATGGCTAATATTGCACTATGTAAATGCACAGTCTGAGCCTCTTCCATACACAAAGAAATGCTCGGAAATATTAAAATGTCTAACTTTACCAACATCATGTTAACGCATTTCAGCATTGAAGCAAGATAAATAATCAATTTTGATTCAAGTCAAATAAATGCTATACTACCTTATTTCATTCAGAGAACAATTTATTCAACATTGCCTTACCTTTGGTGATGTTCAATTTTTGGTGATAATCAACATTGGAATGTAAATAAATCTCACATTTCATTTAATAACCTTTCTAAGGAACTCAAAATAATATGGAAAAAAAATAAAAATTTGAGTGTAAAAAGTCAAAAAATACTTGACCATTTTTAGCTCGAGTATTTAATGCAACAGAACAGAACGATGGTCCGTAGGGGATGGAAGTGAACGCGCGCTCGCAACTCAACGTAATGTTAGGCGACTCTGTCTCGAATGTATCACAAATGTTGAACGTGCCGCGCCACGACATTCTCTTAAGATATGGTAGTGTAATATTTACTTGACTTCTTATTACCTGGCGAGCTAGTGGCCACAGATTGTTCAACTTTTTTACGCTCAAATTTGAGTGGTTGCTTGAGATTGACATTATTGGACTCCGCTATCGCCGCCAATCGCTCCAGTACACTACTTATTGTCAAGCGCTCTTCGGGGTTCACTGTTAGGCAACCACCTGGGAACAACACATATCACAATCACATATTTATTCACAGACAAAACATAATATTGAAAGAAGTAATTTTACTCACTTATAACTTCATGAAAACATTTATAGCGTTGATCATTGGGGTTAAGATTATAGTTTCCATTTAGAATTGCAAGTTTAGCAGAATCTTCGAATGGATGTTGCATATAGCATAATGTGTAGAGGATGCATCCCAGTGCCCAGACATCTACACTGTGATCAATTTTGCGATTGTCCCAAGTGTCTAACATTTCTGGTGCTCTGTACATAGGAGTGGTGAATTGGGCCAACTGGAAATGAAGAAATAATATGTGATGTGGCTATTTTTGTTATGTAAGTAATAAAAGTAGGGTTAAGGCGGCAACAGTGGCTATAGCGACAACAGTGGCGCACTGGCCGTTGTTTCAAAAGTATTATAGGTAGCTTTCTATCTCTCTCACTCTCCGGAAGGTCTCCCGATAGATACAGGTCACAACCAGTTTCCTTGCTTCACCCATGTAACAAACCCGTGTTGTGAGTGATTTTTCGTTTTGACGAAAGAAAAAGCGAGTTTTAAGGTATGATATACTTAGTATTTTTTCACAAATCTTTTGTTTTCTCAATGGCCAAATATTTTTGCTAAGAAATAAACTTAATTGAGATCATTTTGGCGTATGAGTGTTAAATCTGAAATGGGGGTTTCGTACAGTGGCTCAAATCACTTAAGTACACAGTGTTTCATGATCCACTGTGTATTATTGGTACTGGATAATGGTTACATAAACATTAATTTAGAAAATTTAACGATATTTAATATTTTTTGTCCATTTTCCCCTTTAGGATTGCTCGTCGAGCAAGGCCTCGTAAAATAGGGAAACACACAGCTGATGACATGAAAAACGGTTTAAAAATAATTAAAATTGTATAATAAAGCATATTTTGTTTGATAGTTTATGCAAGACAGTGATTAAGTAATGGTAATTACTTAGTTTGTGTAGGCCGCTGCAAACACAACTTGGCAAAATGGGGTTTTATAGACCCGTCGGATACTCAATGTGAGTGCGGTGCTCCTGTTCAAAACATGAGCCACATACTAGAATGCCCCAAGTGCCCATACACCTGCACTTTGGAGGATTTGATGAGTGCTACCGATGCTGCTATTAATGTAGCCACCTATTGGGCCCAAACAGTTTGACGAGTTTACCATCGAATCGATAAGAAGAAGAAGTTTGTGTAGAAATCATCTGTTGATTTTTAATTAAGTTAAAAAAAAATGATGTTATGATTGTGTAAGACTGATAGGTCACTTTATTTATTTATTTATACTTTATGCACAAAGGAGTACAGAGGCGAACTTAATGCCTTAAGGCATCATCTACCAGTCAACCTTTGGGTGATGCAGAGACAAATTGTGGTAGGTGCAATATTACCATTACATATAATGAAACTATTTATGGAAACACATACCTATAAACTACAAATACACTATATATAATATATACTCATATCTACTCAAACTACAACGAAAAAAATAAATAAAAAGAAGAATACACGAATCTATTGAAATAATTGGTGCAAACAAATAATATGGAAAGTATGGAAACAAATTAGCGCTGTGACGAAACCACTGCCAACTTCTTACGAATGAACTCGCGAACCTTCACTTTGAAGGTCAATCGGTTGGTTGCCATCCTGATTTCCTGGGGGAGGGCATTCCAAAGAGAAATAGCTTGGACATAGAAAGAATTGTGAATGAAGTCAGTACGGTGAGTGGGACAATGAAGTAGACGGTTATGAGATGACCGTAGCCTTTTGTTGTGATTGGCGCAAATGTATTGGAAGTGAGGGGCTAGATAACTAGGGGAATTTGGAGAGACTAAAAATGAGAACAAGGTAGTAAGCGCTCGTTGCTCTCTGCGCTGGCGTATAGGCAACCAGTTTAAAAGCGAACGATACGCAGAGACATGATCATATTTGCGCAGATTAAAAACAAATCGAATGCAGTAGTTTAGAAGACGGTCAAGTTTGTTGAGGAGATATGCATTCAGGTCATAGCAGCACACATCACCATAATCGATGATTGGAAAAAAACTTTTTACAAAAAAAAAAATAACCGACTTCACTAAAAAAACACTAAAAGGATCAAAATAACTTTAATTTCGGAAGTTGGTATTTCTCGGTATTGTTTGTTTCTTAGTTAACACCGACTTCCGAAATTAAAGTTATTTTGATCCTTTTAGTGTTTTTTTAGTGAAGTCGGTTATTTTTTTTTTTGTAAAAAGTTTTTATTTTACACTTTTTAGTTGCGAACCACTTATAAACTTTCTCATGACGATTCCAATTAACCGAAACACTGCAAGGTTACATTGTTTTATTAGAAAGTTCCCGTGTCTACCTTCCACCTTCCGGCTCCATCACCAGATCGGTTCGATAGTATCTTATAGCCAAAGTGCATCTCATGACAATTCTAATAAGCCCAAACACGGCTAGGATACATTGATTAATTACGGAGTTCCTATGCCTACCTTCCGGCTCCATCATCAGATCAGTTTGATAGTACCTTATAGCCAAAGTGCATCTCATGACGATTCTAATAAGTTCAAACACGGCTAGGTTACATTGATTAATTACGGAGTTCCAATGCCTACCTTCCGGCTCCATCATGATCATCAGATCACTTCGATGATACCATTTTCAACGTAACTATTCAGAACCATTCATTTATTTGTATTGTCATAGTCGCTTAACTATCTTCATTGTGATATCAATGTGAGTATGAAGTTCAGTTGACTATTTCTGGTCTTCTTCATCAGTTCCACTTCATCAAATGTTACTTTTTGACTGTAAATTCTTAAGTTCTCGATGAAAATAACAAAATCACTATATGGTTGCCTATAATATTTGAGGAGTTCCCTCGATTCCTCATGGATCCCATCATCAGAACTGGATTTTGAAAAAAATGGGACCAATCTGGAAGCATATCCTATAAAAGGAAAAAAAATTTAAAGTTCCCGTGACTCTCTGACTGACACTGGCGACTTGAGTACGCCAGTTCAGGGTACTGTCGATGCGCAAGCCTAGATCCTTTACGTCCGTGTCAAAAGGAACAACCGTGCAGTCGAAAAGAACAGGTGGCAAAGTTGCAATATCCACTTTGGCGATAATTCGAGGACTGCCGTTGATGATCGCCTGACACTTGTTGGGGTTTACAGCAACACCAAATTTGTCAGGCCAAGTTTTAATGGCTGTCAAGTCCCTATTTAATTTGCCAATAATATCCGATAATTTGTCGACCCTCCCTTGGCAGTACAATTGTAGGTCATCTGCATACAGATGATACGCACACTGAAGTTCGGAAATAATAAGGTTAATAAAAATACAAAATAGAAGAGGAGAAAAAATGCCGCCTTGAGGAACGCCAGTATCCAAATTACACCACCGAGAAGAAGAGTCTCCAACGTGAACCGACTGCTGACGTCCCTGAAGGTAAGAGGTGAACCATTCCAGTGCCTCAGGAGAGACCATTAAATAGGACAGGATGGCTAATAGGATATCGTGACTGAAGGTATTGAAAGCGTTTGAGAAATCGACCAACACTAGTAGTGACTTTGGTGTCTTCCAGACCTGCCCTTATATCGCCCGTCACTTTAAGGAGGGCGGAAACAGTGCTGTGCCCGGGCCTGAACCCAGACTGAAGAGGACTAATCAGTGAATTACAGTGCACAAAGTTAGAGTTGTTTATGGACACAGGCCTCGACACTTTGGATAAGAAGGGAAGGATTGAGATTGGGCGGAATTGAATTGGTTGGAAGTGTGGGATTTGGAATTTTAGGAAGTGGACGAACGTAGAATTTTCGCCACAAGGAGGGGAAAACACCGGAGTACAAGGAAAAATTAACAATATGGGTAGTGGCAGGTAACAATAGGAGATGATCCAGGATAGTTATGATCATACCACGAGTGATATTGTCACATCCTACCGCTTTAGATTTGATGGAGAGAATGATCTTTCTGATCTCTCCCGGTTCAACTGGAACAAAGCGAAAAGGACTAATATTAGGACGCGTTAGACCAGAAATCAGAGACAGAGTATGTTGTTTTGTTAGACGATCCATAGTAGGCACAGTAGAGAAATGAATGTTGAGATCGTCTAAGTCGATAGAGTTTGGAGGGTCTAAATGTCGCGGTTTGCAGATACCAAGAGTCCCAAGGAATTTCCAAATATCGGCAGAAGAGGAAGAAGAAATATTTTCAAGAATGTGCCGGGCGTTTAGCATTGCGTATCATCTGATTACATCTATTCCTAGAACCCTTAAAAATCGTCCAGCTCTCATCCGTACGATATCTTTTATACTTACGGAACTCACGGTCTCTGCGTCGCATGGCTATTTGTATTTTACTCGTCATCCAAAGCGCGGGAGGACGTTTCAGCTTCACTTTTCTGACTGGAGCATGAATATCATAAAGGTTGACCACAACATCATTTAAGATCGAAACCTTATCGTCAACCGAATTGGCCTCCTTTATCACCTCCCAATCAACCAGAGATGCGTCCTTCTTAAGTTTATCGACGTCCATTCTCGCAAAACAACGCCTGTACAGAACCCTCGGTTTCGGTTTCGGAGGTTTAAGGATATAGGATAGGAACATCATATCGTGATGAGAGAAGCCAGGAGCGTCATGTTGACCATAGGAAGAGACGAGGGAAGGATTAGAGGTGAGGATAAGGTCGAGCCAGGTGTCGTTACCCGCGACGTTATGGTGAATAGGTTTAAGTGGTAATACATGTAGACTAGCCGACTCAAAAAGATGGAGAAGCTTCCGGGATCGACAGGAGTTTTGGACAAGGAGATTTGTGTTGAAATCACCCATTATGATGTGGTGCGCATACTCTGAACCCAAAGATTCGAGAACCGATTCCAAATCAGTGAAGTAATCGACAGTGGGGGGACAGTAAACAACACCGATTATGGCCTTGGTTCCTTTAACGCAAACTTCAAGGAAGATAAATTCAGCAGAGGCAGAGTAGTTAGAAGAAGAAGAAGAAGGTAGTATTTTATAAGGAAAGTCGCTGCGAAGGTATATGGCCACACCACCCCCACCTTTACCAGTCCGATCATTCCGTATAAGTACGAAACCAGTGAGAGGGTAAGTGGTGGACAGAAGATGCGGTTTGAGCCAAGTTTCGGAGATCAAGATGGCGTGAACGTTGCTATCATCAAACGCGTCGTACAGCTCACTGTAGTGTGTGTCATATCAATGCTCAGAGCATTGCCAGTGCAATGCTCTGAGCATTGATATGACACACATTCATTAACCGAATAGATTCGTCATTAAAGTTATGCTGCAGAAAGTCACCAAGAGTGTCACCTAGCGAACAAAAGCTTGAGTTACTTGAAGAGGCAGTAGATTCGTTAGCGGAAAAATAAGGTTCATTGTCTGACATAAATAGGAGATGATGATTTAAAAATACAACATATAAATATATAAATAAGTATGCTTTCGACCAAAACAAAAATACTAAGGCGCAAAACGTGCAACTCTGCACCACCCGCCGGCAAACACTAAAACTGAGGCTTAAAAAAACAAATAACATGATATTCAACTCTTAACACAAATAAGTAATAATTATTAAGACATGTACAACACAATAGAAATTTTGAAACTGAAGTAGTCAAAAAAGCTTTTATTTTTCTATGCGAAACTTATTGTTTGCTTAAAAAAAAAAATTAATACCAATTAAGAGCAAAAAACTGCATTTTTATTTGATTTATATTATAGATGATCCACTGTGAACTTGCCTGATTCACTGTACACTGAGGGCCGATTCACTGTATCCCACCCAGTACACAGTGGCTCAAATGAGTTTTCTTAAAAAATGTTGTTTATTTTCAAAAATATCTTGTTGAGCTAAACCGATTGGAATAATCAATATACATTAGTTACACTATAACACTAATCCTTTAACATCTTCCCAACACTTACCCAAATCAAGTTACATGACTGGAAAAAAAAGTGACCCACTGTTGCCGCCTTGACCCTAAATAGTTCAAAAATAATTAAACAAGTTTCATTAAAAAATAAGGATTGTTAGACTTACAGTTTCCTCTAACATATTTCTTTGATTAGCACTCCAAGAAGGATTCGGTGAATAAATATCTGTAGTAGCTGAACCAAAATCACATAATTTTATTGTACCTATAAAAAAAAACAATAAATTGAATTACAATACACTCTAATTTATCTATACAGCGGTGGTAACATATCTTCCACAAGTACATGCAGTTATTACACAAAAAATGTTACCTTCATTAGATATTAAGAAATTTTCTAGTTTGAGATCACGGTGCGCAATAGGGGGTACTTGTGCGTGCATATGTTGCACTGCCCGGCACGTCTGGTAGAACACCCTAAGAATGGTAGGTAGAGGAAAGGCTGTCCCTCTGTTCTGCAAAGCTTCCATCAAGCTTCCCCCGCTGCACAAGTCCGTCAACAACAAATACTCTCCCATGCCATGTGATGTCTTCGCCTTATCAATAAAAGATGCTGCTATATATTTGATTATATTAGGGTGACCTGACAATTTTTTTAATATGCTAATTTCTTGTATAATGTTTTTGTTTGCCTGCTCGTCAGCTGCCATTAGCCTTTTCAAGGCATATTCAGTGCCAGTGGTTACATCTTGAGCAACAAACACAAAAGCAAAACCACCTGAAATAGAAAGCACTTAGTAGAAATATTGTAGATAGACCAATTCTTTTGCATCTGAACATCCAAATTCCTTTTAACAGCTGCTTGAAGATGCAGAAGATAAAAAAAATATTTTAGATTAATAAGCATTCTAACATTTATTATCATATTGTATATAATGACAATATACAAGGAAATTTATGGTTATGGGACAACCCATGGCTTCAGGAAAAATTTATAGTTCTAAGAACTCAACAAATAAATTGGAGCACTATTCATATATTGGAAAATACTAGTTTTATGAAGCAGCAGCCATAAAATAGGTGTACTATTATTATGCAGCTTAAGGATTACAGCAAATGAATGACAACCATCATATTGCAATCACCAATCAGTCAACCAATATGGTATGGACTGCAAGTGTCTTTTTGGAATACTAGCTTTTACCTCTGACTTTATCTTCACACAATTCGTAAAACTAGGTACTCAAATGTCACTATCACTACCAGTCTTATTGGAGATTCAGCTAAGAATTTTATTTGAATATAATAATATCTTCTTGTAAATTGTTTTACTGCAAGGGTATAATACCTCCTCTTTTGAAAAAGTAACAAGCATAAAGATTGATTATTCAACAAAATTTCTTCTATACTAACATATTGGTAGATTGCATCAACAGAACACAGTCAACACTCATATGTTGAAGATAATGTTACGGTTAATAGAATCATATCTGCTGATAAACCAATAATTTTTTCATTGACTCTACATTAGTATGAATCAGTGTTTCTAACAAATTTATATGACCTTAGAACATGCAAGATTGATATGCGTGAAACCTAATATGTTGTTGGTTGCTTAGCTTCATTTATTCCTTAGAACTAATATGAACTAATCTACTAAACAAAAACTTTTCAAACTTTACAGGGTAATTTAAAGGTTCATTCACTTAATATCAGCGGAATTAGCTCGAGTGTCATAACGGATACGCTCATCATAACGACCCCAAACATTTGTCGGACAATGTACCCTTACGCCCCCAATTTCTATGACGTTAGTACGTTTACTGCACCAACTTACACGAAAAGTGACAACGCCAATCTTAAGATTATGAGTTACTCCAGGCAGAGCAATAAATAGTTATTACAACTGGATATTGACTTACCTTCTGCGATCACCTTTTTAACTCTCAATTTCATATTTCCTATTTCAACAAACTGACCAACAAAATCATTATCACTGCCACCGTTTGCACCTCCTGAGCTGAAATAGCCTATGGCTGATTTAAAGACGCTCATTTTGGAATCTAATTTTGTGATTTTTCTATATAAATTAAGAAGAAAACTGGGTTTTATCAGCACCCTTTGCCCAGATCCATTTTACAATGGCACATAATGGCAGAAAAAAAAGAATAGGCAGATTTGTTGGCAAATGGCAGGACAAGTACAATGTTGCCAAAAAGCAAAGCAATATCGGTAATATACCAATTGTAAGATCATTTATTTGATTTATTCTTCCTTTAAAATTCACAACTTTGAGACTACAAACAGCTCGTTTACCAAAAATAGTAAAATACCGCTATAAGAATCAAAAGAACACAACAAATCTTTTGAATAAACAACAAAAGCAAGGAGATCTAAAAAAAAATATGGCAACATTCACTTGGCAGCGACAAGCTTTTATTTTTTTTACCATCCTCACTAGAGGCGTCCCGAAATGCTTCCTTTCAGCTTTAGTCATGTCGATAAATGTTTATTGACTCGACTAAAATATTGACAGCTCTGAATGTTGACATTTTGTGGTTGATTATCCATTTTTTTGGTAATCAGTCTGTGGTAACGTTATTAAAAAATCATTTGGAAGGAAAGCAAAGCAAACTGTGCTGATTTTATTATTTGTTATTGGTATTTCCTTCAATTGCAGTTTCATACATAGTCCAAATTCCACGCAAGAACACACCGGACTGATGTTTATCAATCCTGTGTGAAAATAACAAACATGGGATTTGAAATCAAAAGATTTCAAGGTGACGTTGATGAAGAACTCATTTGTCCTATTTGTTCAGGGGTTCTAGAGGACCCACTTCAGGTTTGTGTCTATTTTCTGTATAGTCTTTAGGGAGGAAGTGTGTTTAATGTGTATGTTGTTGTGATTGAGTGTATCTGTATACGTAGGCCCCTGCTTGCGAGCACGCGTTCTGTCGTGCTTGTATAACGGAGTGGATCAGCCGCCAGCCCACCTGCCCCGTGGACCGTCAGGCCGTCACCGCTAGCCAGCTCAGACCTGTTCCCAGAATACTACGCAACTTACTATCAAGGTGATTATTTCACAAGAATGTCATGGTTTCTCGTTGGTTTGTAGGTCACATACTATGATTGTTTTGCAAGGGCTTATATAATAAATATCATAAGTTAAATAGCAATTGTGTTGTAATAATCAGATAATGGATTCTGTGAAATTGATTGGAACATGGTTTAAGTAACAGTAATAATGTTATGAATCAAAACACTGTTGAGTGTTTAATATAGAGATCTTGCTAGACCATATTATATTAAATCAAACTAACTAAATGGTTATTATTAAAATAAAAGAATAAAAAGTTATAACATGAATGCAATGTTTACTTTATAGACTGTGTACGAGTTGTGACAACGCACCGCATGGGTGCAACGCTGTACTGAAGCTGGATTCACTGGCATCCCATTTAGTTGAATGTATGTTTAAGTTTAATGAATAGTTGTAGTTAGTATAGTGCAATTGGTACCATGCTGGTTGCTACTGCAGCCTGCATGGTAGTAATTGCACTTACTTATATTTGTATGACCCTATGAGACTTGCATAGTCACAAGTGTGCACTGAAACCTCTAGAGGCTAAAAATAAGGTTACATAATATTTTAAATGGTCATGAAACCATCCATTTTAATCAAATGTTAAATCCTGAAAATTTTTTTGCAAATGAAGCTGTAAGCTACAACAAAAAGAAAAAAACACAAACCAGTAATCATGTATATATCTGGCAAAATCTTAATTGATGGTTAATCTAATCATGTACCCATTAAATTATAAGATTCACTGATAAGATAAAGTAACACATTAGTTAATAACTAATTATATTACCTTCACAGGTGAATACAATCCCAAAAGGCCAATGCCATGTGAAGCGGGTTGCGGACTTGTGATACCGAAAGACGAACTGGCCGAACACAACTGTGTCAGAGAACTACGGGCACTAATTGCAACGCACCAGGGAAAGTTAAATGACTATGAACAGGAATTAGCCGAACAGCGACTTGTGATAAACGAACATAAACGAGAACTGGCATTGTTGAAAGTATGTTGTGTATGTGTATGCTTTGATACATTACTACATTATATAAATTTAGTTAGCACATCTGCCAATAAGAATTTTAAAAAAGTAAAAAAAGTATCACTGTGTTTTAAACAACTTCAAAAAGTACTGTATATATATTTTTTTTATGTATGTTCATTAGCATATAATCGATTTTTTACCTTAAGACTAGTCAAAAAGGTATCATGATGGTTGCCATTGTCTAATAAGGTTTGAATGGAACATTCACTGGCGGCCTCCATTGTCCTTCATGGCAGCTAATGATCAGTCTCAATCTTGGTAAACAATATTGTGCTCTAGGTTATTAGGTAAATGAACTGCTACAAGCCTCACAATTTGTTTTCATAATAAATATAATTATGGCATTTGCCAGCTGTGTAATGATGTCAATAATTTTTTTTTTTGACAACGAATTCAGTACTAGATTACAATAGACAATGCTTGCATTATTGGCTTCAATAAGTGTGGCACTGTTATAAAATTGTTGTTTGCTATAGAAATAGCTGTTGTTTGCTATAGAAATCAATTGTGTGCATTTATATTTCATTATCTACAATGATTAAAGCGTATAGTCCCTTGAACATCTGGCCAGAGTTAAATGCACACATACTAGTACTGCTGCCTGCATCCTCATAGAGTATGTGTGCAAATTAACTCCGGCCAGATGTTCAAGGGACCCGCTGACCTTTAAACCCATTTTCTTTGCAAAATTTTGATTGATTTAAATATGCTATGTACATTCTGAAGAACAGCCATTACCGAGGAGTAGGCCTCAGAAAATCTCTGTTTATGGCACTGCTCGGGAGCTACGTCCTTAACTTCGTATCGCGAAGTTTAATAACAATAAAAATGTACAAGGATCATAATAATAACAATATTTTGAACCAAGTGAAAAATTAGTAACTTTTAGAAACAAAATTCGAATAAACTGAATATTATAATTTGAAGTCGTAATTCGAGATAATTTCAATACATTGTCACTAACTGATGTATTGACTTTAGTGTTGTAATGGAATTTGAACTTTATCATGTAGAGTGATGTTTGAAAATTCGATAATTACCTCAAATTCAGAATTCAAATATATATGGTGACTGGTAATTAGTGACCGATATTTTAACACGTGCTTGTACTCATTATTACAAACAACTTTCCCAAAGAAACTTTTTTTATACTAATTAATTTAATCATAATAACAAAACAGCAGCAGCAACAGTCTTTGGATATTATTTTATCGAAACATGTAGGTACATTGCTTACGTCATCGATTACGCGGGCGCGGGCGCCGCGCCGCTAACAGCTGATCGGGTGGCGTGCGCACGAAATCCAAAGTTTTAAACAGCGGTTTTGTTATTGTGGTTGAACTTGTATAAAAAAGTTTCTTTGGGAAAGTTGTTTGTAATCATGGGTACAATCTCGTGTTTAAGTATCGGTCACTAATTACCAGTCACCCTATATTGTAAAAAATTTATAATATTTTTTGACAGGAATTCATGCGAGCGATGCGTCTATCGAACCCCTCCATGCGCGCGCTAGCTGACCAGATGGAGCGCGAGGAAGTCGTGCGCTGGGCTAACTCGCTAGCACGCGCGAGAGTCACTCGCTGGGGTGGCATGATCTCTACACCTGATGATGTTTTACAGGTGAGCTGTGATCTACCTTACTTACTTTAAGCACTATAAAATTGCGTAACTATGCGATATTGTAAATGGTCTACATAAAATGGTATAATAATAAAGCATATTTTATCTGTTTATTTATTTTTCTTGCTGGCCCATCTTAAGGACACTGAACATTTTTTAAAATAAAAAACATAGATACAAAGATTCAAAAGCATTTATTTCAAATAAACCATTTACAGGCACTTTTGAAATGTCAAGAAGTCAGTCAGTCAGAAAAAATGATGCTAATTGCACATTCCAAAGCGTAGATCTCTATGGAGAAGAAGACACTCTTTTCAATCATGTTTTGCAATTACAAATATCTCTGTTACATGTTTCTTGTCGCTATCATATGAGAACAATGTCAGTAAAGTAAAAATAAAAACTAAATATAGATATTAAAATAGCAACTGGCAGCTAAGAGATGACCAGTCTCAACTGACAGCGCCCGTTCACGGACATGACGCGAATATTAGCACCACTCAGCTCAACCATTTTGAAGGGAACCGAATGATCCAACAAACGCGCCACCATCAGTGAGACATTTGAGTGAGCATGACAAACTCTCAACTGCCATGCTCATTTATGTCAAACAAGTCCAATAGTATCCTTAAAACCATAAAATAGCTCCATGGTACTCACATTTACAAACTTTGAAAAAAAAATGCTTCTACATTATACAATACTAACTACAATAATAATTTACAAATTAAAAAAAAAAAAATTAAAGTATAATAATAATAGTTTCAAAACTAATCAATTTGTACACCCCGGTGGTAGTGGAGCTGGACCAGCATTGAGCCAAGCATTTTTATCTTGAATATAATTCTCCAACTTATAATATGGTTTTTTTTTTTTTTTTTTCGAGTGGTAAAATCATCTAATGACATCCCCCGCTCTTGGGCGGAGCGGGAGATACTGTCAGACTTTTACTGACTAAAAACCCACTCCTGTTCCTTCTTTGCCATTTTTTCCAGGGCCCCGGGGGTCATTTTCGCATCACCCATGGCCCCAGTAGGCCTCGACCCTGCTGGGCCCCTACGGTTGCTGACATCTCCTTGAGGCGCGCGTGGAACACTACGCGCCGTCGACGACTTGGGCTCGGTCCGGACAGTCACCGGACGATCGGACGGCGTGCCACCCATTGCTCGCCGTCCGCAAGCCCGCGCCTACGGTGGCCGGAAATCGGGATCGGAATCCCGGCGGCGGTTGGGGCGTGAGGACCGTTGCCTCACGCGATCGGCCGCCTCCTTTGCTAGCATTACTGCTTCGCAGAAGGAGGCAACCGCCTCCCACTCCTCCTCGCTCCGCACCATGGCCTGTACCAAGGCCCGGCGCGAGAGATCGCTGCCGCCGATCGCCCCCACGAGGACACGGCGGTGCTCTGCCCAAGCGGGGCACACCTCTACCGTATGCTCCACCGTGTCCTCCGGGCGGTCCACACAATGGTGGCACCCGGGCGTCTCTTCTGCACGAATCCGGTGCAGGAACCTCCCGAACTTACCATGTCCGGTGAGGACCTGCGTCATGCGGTAGGTAAGGACGCCGTGAGGTCTTTCCAGCCACTCCTCAAAGAGGGGACTTATCGCCATAATTATCGCGTGCCCAGCACTGGGTTGCAACAGTCGCTGTCGCCATTCCACCATGAGATCTCGCCGGAAAACTTTTAATATGCTTGCCTGCATAGTGTGCGTTTAATACAAGATTTAAATTTCGTTTCATTGAGTTCTAATATTTGTGGAGGTATTTTATTATAACATTTCAAACAGTACCCCATGAAAGAAGAGGCCACTTTAGCCAGTCTGAAACCTGGTTGAACTAATTGGTCCTTATTTCTTGTAACATAATTATGTCTATCGCCTCTTTTGCTAAAAAGATGAAGATTTTTTCTAACGTACATGATGTTTTCATAGATATATTGACAAGGCACCGTCAATATGTTAACATCCTTAAACAGTTCCATTAGAGAATCGCACCGGCGGAGATTGTAAATAGCTCTGATAGCTCTTTTCTGTAAAATAAAAATTGAGTCGATGTCTGCAGCCCGTCCCCATAGTAAGATACCGTATGACATGATACTATGAAAATAACTAAAATAGACTAGTATAGCGGTATCAACATCCGTAAATTGGCGGATTTTTCTAACGGCATATGCAGCTGAGCTAAGCCGTCCTGCAAGAGATGTTAAATGAGGACCCCATTGTAGCCTTGAGTCAAGCGTAATCCCTAGGAAAACCGTTTTATCGGTAAATTCTAGTTTCTCATTGTTCAACATTATGTCACAATCACTACTCTTAACATTCTGTAAGGAAAATCTTATGCATTTCGTGTTTTTCCCATTTAGAACTAGATTATTAGCAGTGAACTAGTTTTGGACCTGCAGTAGGGCGTTATTTTCGTCGTCAAGATTATTAGTCTTTCTATTTATTTTGAAAATCAAAGAAGTGTCATCGGCAAACAACATCCTTTTTAAGTTTGTTTTGCAACAAAAAAGGTAAATCATTAATATAGACTAAAAATAAAAAAGGACCTAAAATTGAACCTTGGGGTACCCCCATTTTTACATTCAATCTAGACGAATTGACACCGTTTATCTGAACTAGTTGCTGTCTGTCATTCAAATAACATTTTAATAAGCTTAATGCTGTTTTGCCTAGTCCGTAATGCTCAAGTTTCAGGAGTAATGTTTCATGAACCACACAATCAAACGCCTTAGACAGGTCGCAGAAGATGCCTATAGCATCTTGTGCCTCTTCCCACGCATTAAAAAGGTGTTTTAGTAAGGATACACCAGCGTCAGTTGTACAACGTCCTTTGGTGAAACCATACTGTTTATCGTGCAAGATGTTATTCGTGTTAAAATGATTAAGCATTTGATTTAACATTACCTTTTCAATTAACTTGCTAAAAACTGGCTACACGGACACCGGCCTATAATTATTAGTGTCTTTACTGTCCCTGGATTTAAAAAGTGGTATCACTTTGCTATATTTCATTAGATCCGGAAAGACTCCTTGATCTATACACAAATATCAAAGCTAAGTACGGCGCTATAGTCTCAATAATTGAGGTACAAACTTTGATAGACATACCCCATAGATCTTCAGTCAATTTAACCTTGATTTGTTTAAAAGCTTTTATTACTGTTAAAGGTTTATATGTTTAAAGTTAAATTCAGTCGAGCAGGCTGCAACGTTCGACTGTAATAAACCAAAAGCATGCGATGGCCACGAATTTGTAAATTTACAAATTAAAAGTACTGAAGCCCTAAAGGCTTCAGTAGTTTTAATTTGTAAATTTACAAATTCTTCTGCAACTAGTTTGTTATCGTTAATAACACCATGATGAGTCTCCAATATGTAATCATTGTTATGTATTTTGTTCCTGTTGGTTTCATTATTTATGATTTTCCAAACCGTTTTTATTTTATTCTCTGCTGATTTAACTTTGTTGCTGATGGCCTTAGCTGCCTTACAAGTATTTTTAAACATTTTTGAATAGGTAGCAATATACTTATTAAAAGTTTCAGTGTTAATAATAGGCTTAAGGCCATACAGCTCAAAAAGTCTTTCCCTACTTATTCTGATTCCTTTAGTTGCCCAGTCACTAAATCTAAACTTAGGGCAGATACTTTTAGTACATTTCTCAAAAGTCTTATTAAACTCCGTTTGAACTATTGAAAAAAAATCGTTATAAAATTTCATTGTTCACTGCAAGGTTCCAATCTCCTAACTTGCTAGTTAAAGTGCTGTTAAATTTATTTAGTTTACCGGATGTTATTGGTCTGGATTGTATCTGCACTTGTTGTATTGGTATGTTTGCTAATTGCTATGTAATACTCTTCCTGTTATAGCTCGATTGTATAAAGGTTGATCACTTTAGAAGTCAGGATTGTTTAAAAGAGTTACCGCGGCCTTGGACAGCAAAGGGCAACTGAAAAACATGGGTAGGTTTCAGTCAGTAAAAGTGACATTTTCTCACGTTCCAATCAGAGCAGGAGGAGTCAATTGAGAATTTCCCGTTTAATATAAAAGAGTTGGGATACTAACTAAACTGATTCATGGGAAAATATAGCAAAAAGACTAATGCAAACTATTAGCATTATTAACTTTTTTTTCTTTTCGCTAGAAATGAAACCTAGGTTATATGTTAGAGGCCAATACGAGGAATCAATAGCAAAAAAAAATCAGGTCTTTAAACCGTAACCGAACAAAGATACGTATAGAAGCATTGCTAGTATATTTTTGTCAGGCGTTATCTATTTTCGTTATATTATAATGAAATGGAAATATAATACGTAATATTTTGAGGTTTCCATTGATAAAATATTGTTATTATTGTTATATATTTTTCACACTCGCAGTTTTTCATCACTAAAACGAGTAAAAAAATAAGTGATAAACAAATCAAAAAGATACGCGCTAGTGTTGTGATAGTGATTGACACTATTTAATGCGTGCTCACCATAAAAACCGAAACTAAAACTATATTTAACAATGGGAAACTTAAAATATCAGACACACAGTATTTTTATATAAAAAAAATAATGCCTGATAACAAATTATAGCAATATACTAAATTATCTCTAACTTCGTTTGGTTACGGTTGGTAGACATAATTCTTTTTGCCTTTGATTTATCATACAGCCAAAATTGAAACCTAGGCCATATCTTAAAGGATATGGCCTAGATTTCATTTTTTGCGAAAAGAAAAAAAAATACTTGCTAGCCCATACATTATGGGAAAAGTTTCATTCCCCTTTGCATGTAGCAATAATCATTTCTATTCTTGTTTCAGATGATGATCAAACGAAGTTTATCAGAATCTGGCTGCCCACCTCACATCATAGATGACCTGATGGAGAATTGCCACGAACGACGGTGGCCGCCCGGCCTGTCCTCACTTGAAACCAGACAAAATAATAGAAGGCAAGTTGAAATACAAACTCTCTTGGAATGTGCAAGTTCATTACATAAATCTACTAGCAACTAGCTGCCCCTCGACGTTTCTCCCGCATCTTTGTTTACTGCTCCGCTTCAGTGGGTCGTAATGTGATGTTTTATAGCTTAAAAGCTTTCTTGATAAATGGGTTATCCAACACTAAAATAATTCTCTAATTCGAACCAGCCCCTCTAGCCAAGTTTCAACCGTTTCGTTTCGATTCTCTTTTCGTCGATCGCCTCGAGTAGGCCACGCCTCCGATTCCTTTATTCTGACGTCATATCAACGCTCAGTCACGTGGTCAGAACAAAGGAATAGGAGGCGATCAACGAAAAGAGAATCGAAATGAAACGGTTGTAACTTGGCTAGGGGGGCTTTTTTTTTTTTTTTTTTTCGGGTGGGAAAATCATCTAATGACATCCCGCGCTCTTGGGCGGAGCGGGAGATAGTGTCAGACTTTTACTGACTAAAAACCCACTCCTGTTCCTTCTTTGCCATTTTTCCAGGGCCCCGGGGATCACTTTCGCATCACCCATGGCCCCAGTAGGCCTCGACCCTGCTGGGCCCCTACGGTTGCTGACATCTCCCTGAGGCGCGCGTGGAACACTACGCGCCGTCGACGACTTGGGCTCGGTCCGGACAGTTACCGGACGATCGGACGGCGAGCCACCCATTGCTCGCCGTCCGCAAGCCCGCGCCTACGGTGGCCGGAAATCGGGATCGGAATCCCGGCGGCGGTTGGGGCGTGAGGACCGTTGCCTCACGCGATCGGCCGCCTCCTTTGCTAGCATTACTGCTTCGCAGAAGGAGGCAACCGCCTGCCACTCCTCCTCACTCCGGACCATGGCCTGTACCAAGGCCCGGCGCGAGAGATCGCTGCCGCCGATCGCCCCCACGAGGACACGGCGGTGCTCTGCCCAAGCAGGCCACACCTCTACCGTATGCTCCACCGTGTTCTCCGGGCGGTCCACACAATGGTGGCACCCAGGCGTCTCTTCTGCACGAATCCGGTGCAGGAACCTTCCGAACTTACCATGTCCGGTGAGGACCTGCGTCATGCGGTAGGTAAGGACGCCGTGAGGCCTTTCCAGCCACTCCTCAAAGAGGGGACTTATCGCCATAATTATGGCGTGCCCAGCACTGGGTTGCGACAGTCGCTGTCGCCATTCCACCATGAGATCCCGCCGGAAGTCTTTCCGCCATGCCGCGACTTGGCGTGGCAGCGGAGTTTCACCCCGGCGTTGCATCTCCTTGCGCAGATCGTGCATGCGCGCAAGGTCTTTTGCCTCCAAATCCCACGGTGGTTGGCTAGCAAGGAGGCTCGCTGCTTCGCGGGAAATCGTGCGGTATCCCCGCACCATCCGGATGGCCATGACCCTCTGGCTTGCGTTCAGCTTGGCCGCCGGTCGCTTTCGAAGCGACGGTGCCCATACCGGCGCCCCATAAAGGGCCATGGACCGAACGATTCCTGCATAGAGCCTCCGGCAGGAGGCGTCTGGACCCCCGAGGTTGGGCAGGAGCCGCTTGAGGGCAGCCCCTGTACGATCCAGTTTGGGAGCCAGACGTCGGAAATGCTCCTCGAAATTCCATCGGCTGTCGAGGACAAGTCCAAGGTACTTCATCGTCGACTCGACGCCGATGTGAATTCCTCCTACCGTTAGTTGGGAACTCGATGGTGGCGCGTTCCGAGGGCCGTGGAAGCACATGGCCTCGGACTTGTGCAATGCCACCTCGAGTCCCAACTCTTGGATCCTCTCCACGACTGTCGCAACCCCGCGTGTCACTAGTTCGACCGCCGCCTGGTACGACTCTCCCCGCGCCAGGACCAGCGTATCATCTGCGTAGCAGACCACGCTGACCCCGTCAGGGAGATCGCCGCGCAGCACGTAGTCGTAACCGATGTTCCACAAGGGTGGTCCTAGTACCGATCCCTGCGGAACACCGCACGACATCTCTCGCCGTTTCCATTCTCCCAGGTGACCAGGGTTGGCTAGGGGGGCTGTAGTTCCTGCGATTCGCGCGTTCAACCAAATAAACTCTTCATTCGCGATTGCATTGATTTACGAGTCGCTTATTTGGAAACTACTTGAAGCAATAAAGACTCATGACTTTACCTTATTATTTGTAAATAAAAGAGCGTTATTTTAATTCTAAATCGAAAGAAATAAAAGTAGGTCACTGCTGTAAGATACGACGCAATTTCTTGCCTAACGTGATTTCCGAAGATGTCGAAACAAAACGAATAAAAACTATTATTTTTCACAGATTATATGAAAAATACGTGTGCAAAAGAGTGCCAGGGAAGCAAGCGGTCCTCGTGCTACACTGTGACAACACGCATGTTGACGAGCATATGATGGTAGAACCTGGGCTTGTCATGATCTTCGCGCACGGCATCGAGTAGCACAGGACCTGACGCTGTCGGTGTTCAAGTGACAAGCCTAGTGCTCTCAGACGTGTGGGCATTGTGTGACTTGGATGCGGAGACATTGAGCATACTACTACTATTAGAATTTATCAGTGAACGGAGTGAAGATTATAGTGCTTTAGTAAAGATATGAACAGGGTAAACTAAGGTTCTCTCACAAGAATTCCCTCAAGGGCTTGATGAAAATCAATGTATGTACAATTTTATTCGTCCGTCCACTCAGTGCCTCCGCAGACCACACGTATTGTCAAGGTCGCCACACTCGAAGGAAATCACGCACGGCAATGAAGAGCCGACCTGGATCTCTGAGCGACCGCGACAATCGATACCAATATGAACCATAGTTCTAGAAAGCAATTTAAAAAAAAAAACCACCACAAAAATTGGAGTGGCCAGCCATAAATATAATGTTGGCATTTTTGAAAAAGTATTTGTCTGGCAACTGTAAGACCAATGATTACTGTACAATAATAATATACAAATCATATTTGATAATGAGTGTTGAAATATTTTTAGGTATGAAGTATGTGAGTTTCTAGTATAAATAACATTGGATTGAAGACATTCCGAATAGAAATGAAATAAAATATTTACTAAAAGTTTATAAGTTAAAACAAATGTTATGGATTTCAAAATTTAAGTATTAATTAAATATAGTTTTTTATAAGTTTTTTTTTTATATTGAATTAGTGATTGAATGCTGTGTTATGTTTAAAAATAGTGTGTCATTTTTTAATAGAAAACCTTCAACTTAAGCTGGGTGCATACCTTGACATTATAGCCTTTTGTCTCTATAATGCAGCTGGTTTAGGGCTGTTTCTTCAACAGTTGGATAACTTTTATTTCAGGTAAAAAAAAAGACTGACTGACGATTGAAAGATTGGCCTTAGCCAAATATTACGACTGAACTGACCGAAACAGAGAAAATACTCTGTTCATTCAGTATGTACCTAGCATTACTAGCAGCTTAATTTTACTGTATTATTCCTACTTTAACTTCATTATTTTATTTCTATTATTTTTGTAATTGGTAATCTATGTTATGTATTTAGCTCAATCTTTAAATAAATATACCTAATGATCACTAATTGATGGGACTTCGTTTTTAATTTCTTTTCATCAAATAATTAAATTAACATTACTCAATACTCTTATTACCTTCGGCTGGTTTCTTAACACTGCTCAAATTATTTTTAGAAGTTCTAAGAAAGTGGGAAAATAGAAGAAATCGGGAACAAAATATTGAGTGTATTAATTAGATCACTGTTCTGTTTGAGTTCATTGTTAATCTAGTAGTTACAAATACAGACGACTACTGAGCATAGGGTCCTAGATTTACTCTCCAGCAAGTCTTCCTTTAAATTCAATAATTTTTTATTACTAACCCGGCGAGAGTTCCTCACGGTCCAGCCGCCGGTGTCCCGACCCCGATTTGCAGCGGCGTGGGCCTGCGGACGGCGAGCAATGGGTAGCTCGCTGTCTGGTAACTATCCGGACCGAGCCCAAGTCGTCGACAACGTGTAGTGTCCCACTCACACCTCAAGGAGATGTCACCAAAACTGTAGGGGCCAGGGTCGAAGCCTACTGGGATCATGGGTTCGCTTCTAAATGGAAAACCAGGGGTCTTGGAGCGCAAGGCAAGAAGGAACATAGGAGTGGGTTTTAGTCAGTAAAAGTCTGATACGCCCTCGCGCTCCGCCGTAGAGCAGGAGAAATCATTGGATGATTTCCCACCTTAAAAAAAGTGAAAGTTCAGGCTAGGCTCCCTATTAGGTGAGATGGGACCAAATGTATCACATATCTCTGCCTATCTAGTAGCGTAGCTAGGCGTGGGCCCTCGCCCAAGGCCTCGCACCCAAAGTGGCCTCGCACAAGCGAGGGCTCTTATGAACGAGGGTTTTTTGTAATTGATAGGCTCGCGTTTAACCACTATTTCACCTAATGGTAAGCGCCGATGTGGTTGAACATTGGGTTTCGACAGTTGCTGTCTCGTTTTCGAATTTATGAAGTAAAAGGCCTCGCTGATGTGCCTTCGCGCACGTCTAAATTTGTCCACGCTACGCCTCTGTGCCTAGCCTTCCAAAGACAGTTGTGATGTGAAGTACCTATTATCCTTTTAGGCAGGGTACTATCGAAGGGAGATCGCTTTTTACTTCTGCTTTGGAATGTAACAGATTTTTAAGTATACGTACCCAAAATCAAAGGTCAAAAATAGGGGAAATAATTTGACTTATGTTCAGAGTATTTTTTCACACGGACTTTGTTTCCACTGGCTTTAATCGCACCTTACAATATTTAAGTTACAAAGTGGTTAAGTGCAAAGATGTAAAGCTAACGCTATAGTTACAAGTGCTTAAATAAAGCGTGAAACGGATCGTTCCGTAAAACGTCAAACAACAGCAGTTGTCAAATATTTTTGTTTGTCATCTTCAACACAAACTTTCCGAAGTTATTGTGAATTAAAACCACGAAAATGTCTGAAATGGAAGTAACAGAGAGTGGGAACGATTGTTCCAATGATTTGTGTAAGTAAAATACTGCTGTAGGTTCTAATAAAATCTGTTAAATACACGATAACCTATCTTGCATCCACCGGTTGTTTAATCCTTGTTTTACTATTTCCAGTGCTTCTGGATCGCGTGTTTTTGCGTCTTGGCAACGCGGATAGTGATGACCAGCTGGAGAGTTGTCTGGGCCGATTCCTTCCGCCTGTGATATTGAAACTGTCGTCTCCTCATGAACAGGTCTGAGTTGCTTTATTTACATAAAATTATAATGCTTGAATACATTTATTCAAGCATTATAATTTTATGTTCCTTCTCAAAAGTTTTTTGTACAAAAGTTTTCATTTACTTACATAACTTTATCTTATAATGTTGTTGTCTCGTATTCCTGTTATTTTTTAAAGTATAATTTAAAAGGATGTTCCTATCAGTAAATAATATAAGTTTACGTAAAAAGGTCCTTCTTCTCTTAAATTAATTACATATATTTAACAGCAGATTACCTATACAATTTTTCTCTATTCAACCATAATTTCCTCTGTATTATCACCAGGTACGCACAAAAGTGATGGAGTTGCTTGTGCATGTAAACAAAAGAGTGAAGTGCCGTGCTGAGGTGCAGCTGCCCGTACAGACTCTTCTGGAGCTGTACAAGGATCCTACTTCCAACAGCTTCATTATTGTGAGTATAAACATAACTAGGTAAAAACGAACAAGCCAACAAATGGATAAGGAGTGGATTATTAAGCAATATACAGGCTTCATTTAAATTATTTATTATTAGAAGTATCCTTGAAAAGGTCAATGTTTTTAGTGCATTGTCATCTTGAATACATATCTAATTAAAAATTATGCTTAGCAACCACTACACTATGTAATTTTTTTTTTTATGTCATAGATTTCAAATATGTTGTTGAAAATGAGCTTATGCTGAGCTAAGGCCTTTTAAGCACATTATTGTTTTTAATTCTCTGTAAAGTTTGTTTTGTGATTATTCAATGCATCAATAAACAACAAGGAAGAAGAAAAAGGTGCCAATAAATAATGTATGTTAAAAAAATGTATGTTTTCTATAACTTTGATACATGTATGTTGGCCTGGTGTCTGCAACTCCACATCCAAAGTGGATAGTTTGCATATGTTCCTATATGTAAGAGAGTATTCATTTCATTCTTTTCAGCTCCATAAAACTAGGTAACAATACAATATGATTTTGTTACAGAACTTTACAATCATATACATCACTATGGGTTTCCCGAGACTGCCTCGTGAACAACAGCTCAGTCTGGCTCCCTCTCTGTTACAAGCCATTGAGAACAAACCTCAGGGACACCAGGATGGGTGAGAATTTTATGTTTCTTCAGAATATTTTATCAAAGAACTACCAGTAGTTTAGTAATATGTATTGAAAGTTTGTATTTTTAACCCTTTAATTAAAACAATTTGGCAATCTGAAAAAGCTGCTACATAAAGTTATGTAGGAAGGATTCGTGTATTAAGGCGTACAGTCCACGGGCGCGTGGCTTCATAGACGCGTATTCGTCATCATATGCTTGGTGTACGCATGCTCACAGCTTACATATAAAACTATGAAACTGTCGATGAAACTGCAACGACACGATAGCAAAACGTTTCTGCACAAAATAGATAGGTACAGAAGTCAATCTCATATAATTATGTACTTCACTTTTCATACCTACGCTCGGCGGTCGCGCTAAGGTTGCCGTCCTGTCCCGATATTCGCGCGCGCCCGGGTGCGGCGGCGCCGTCGTGCGGGCGGCTGGCTCGCCAATCGCCCAGTTCCTATCTTAACTCTTTACCTACGGGCGCTTACCTACCTACCTAACTGTTCTGTGTTACATTAATTAAAACGAACCATCGAAATACAAGCAAATTTTCTACTTAGGTACCTCTCTGACACAACTGGTTAAAAAACGATAATTCACCATTTAATGTTGAATTTAAACAACTGTCCAATGAACAGTTAAAATAACTTTTTTTTTTGTTCAAAAATTGCACAAAAAGGTTCACAGACGCGTGTCTCAAGCGGATGCACTCGCGCTCACACTGGTCCGAGCGCTCTGAGATATCGTGTCTGTGAGCGGTATCTATGTGTGCGTTGCACGAGCGCACATTGTTTGTAGATTGACATCTGTACATTAGTGTTCTGTGGTTTCTGTGAGCAGGCTTACACCAAGCGTATAATGACGAATATGCGTCTATGAAGCTACGCGTCCCTGGACAGTAGGCCTAAATCGTCTTTGATTGTAATAAATCATATTTATTTTGCAAATACGTTTTATAAAACACTTCTACACGTCAATTTTTTCGTCAGTTTAAACTAGATGAGGCCGGTGTTTCCTAGCTGACTACCCTGAGAAGAAACACCGAAACAAACTCAGGGGTCAAAGTCTCTTTTAAAGTTCATACAGCAAATATGTAATGGTCAAATCATATGAGAACCATGCAGATTACAGTAGTATTTAATACAGAATAGAAAAGTCTTCAATTAGCTATGGCAACACAATAGAATATATACTGGCAATGCAATTTTTAACCTTTGACTGAACAGTAATGTATATACTGGCAAATCAAACATGTGTTCAGCACGCCATGGTCACGACTACATGACAAATTAAAAGATGAAATCATAGCTTGGCACTGAGAGCATGCTTTTGCTTTTTTTTGATGTGGCAGTCAAATAGTTAAAAATGATCTGTAATATGGTGGTAAAAATATTCCCTCTGCCAGTAAAAAGGTTAAAATGGGAAATTACCGAACATATTGTTGTTTCTATATCTTAATTTTTTCCATAAACCATTTCTCTGTTTATTTTTTTTTTATTTTCAATGTATCTTATATTTAATCTTCGCATCTTGCCTTTGTTACAGAATATTGATGCTAGTCATGCCACTTCTGGGCGATATCAAAGAAACTGATCTGAATTTAAAAGAAAAGTCAAAAGTTGCCAATTTGATCCTGAAGTTTGCCACTGATGTTCTACTCCTACCATACAGGTAACTCATTTTTTAATCAAGTTCAAGATAGAGTATGTTGGATTTACTGACTACGCCCACAGCTGGATCCCATAAGTTGGACATTTAGGGCATCTTTGATGCATTTTTATAGTATATAAACTAATGAATGTTGTGAATATTTAAGGGCTTTACCAAACCCCGGTGAAAGTGAGTTTCAAGTTCCACCTGGAATGAGTATGAAGACTTATAAACGTATTGTTGACAAGAACCAGTTGAATCCAAACCAGCTTGAAGAGGTAAGACCAAAAATTTTTTTTGACGTGACAACGTCTTATAATTCGATGGAGCCGGCTGCACGCACGAAAAAGTATGTCGTATGCGGCGTTACCTCGCTCTGAGGCGTTCCATTTAAGGCTTGCAGTGTAAGCGAGAGCGCGTTCGGCCTCCGCGTTCGGCAGTGTTCTACATCTGTCTCTCTCCTACTTGAGTGAGCGATGCGTCTGCGTCGTGACAACTGCTATAGAATAATACATTTACATGTTTTCGTCAAGTATAAAGTGCAGTGAAAAGTGAATGTCGTGTTAATTGTTTATTTGTATTTATGCGTACAAATAAATGTAACACGTTGCCACGTTCAACTATCGTCAGTAAACCGACTTTACAGACAACCGATTTTTTTCTTACATCATGTCCCACGTTAAGAATTACTCCTGTTCGATGTTCGATTCCCGTACGAAACAACTATTTGTATGGCCTACAGTTAGATCCCGGTCTGCTTGTCTTGTTTAAATGAGTTTACATGTTTGTGTATGCACCCACGATAATGGAGTAATTTCTAGTGTGGCGCAACAGTTATTTAAAAAAAAAAATACAGTTTAAGAAAAAAGTGTACCCTTTTTTGTTTTAGTTTTTACTAGCTTCTGCCAGCGGCGTCGCCCGCGTGAAAGTAGGTTTCTCCATACAAACTTTGGACCCCCGTTTCATCCCTTTAAAAAGGGAATTATGGAAAGTCCTCTCTTAGTGCTCGCCTACGTCATAACAGGAAACCTTGTGCAAAATTTCACGTTCCCAGTCCCAGTGGTTTCGGCTGTGCGTTGATATGTCAGTCAGTCAGTTTTTCCTTTTATATATATATAGATGAAAGAAAAAAAACATTTCGTTGTTTTAAAAGTAATTGTAGGACTACTAAACAATTTCAATGAAGTGATGGTTTTCTTATACAGTCACTTTGTAATTATAACCGAAAAGACGAAACTATCTTCAGTGCCATACTGGAATCAATCATTCAATTTATAAAAAAAGTCAACAGGTAAAATAAATAACCACTCTACTGTTAACTATATACTATTGTAATACCTACAACTCGTAAGTCGGGGTCGTTATTACTGGGCTACCACTGCTTCTCTTAGCTGCTTCTCTATTAAGTACTTTTAATAAAATACAGCCACATGAGAGATAAAAGGACGGAAATACAGAAGAGTTTAGCTATAGCGTTCCTTTTTCAATCTTTGGGTAATATTTTGCACTAATAAGAGGTTTAAGAGTATTTTATCCTCCTTCTATTGCGGTTGTGGCACTTAAAGTACGCTTCTGCAAAATAGAGTACAAATACTATATATTAGAAAACGTTTAGAGGTATGCGGAACAGAGTGTAAAGGCTCGCAAACACTCCGTTGAAAATAGAGAATCCTCTGACCAGACGGATGTTATGTCTGATCCGGGCAACTGCCTAAGAGATGATTTCGGGCTATTGTATATGTTCAAATCGCGTGGAGAATTTTAATAGCGCGATTCAGGATTTCGTAGTTCAGTTCCTATGTGACGTCATAGACGTCGCTACAAAATCTATGATATTTGCTAATTATTTTATTAAATTAATCTTTCTTGTGTGTTTTTAGATGAAGTTGTCTATAGTGAATTTCATTGGCAAAGATATATTCAATATGAATGATACGCTACTGACGTTGATTGTCGCCGCAGCGGACTCGAGATTCAGTGTAGCTAATCATGCCAACAGTCCACTCATAAGGGTTAACAGGTAATATCTTCGTCTTTATTGCTACTACAATTAACTGATCCGACAGATGTTGAGCTGTCTAATTGTTTGAGTTTCATTACAAAAACAAAAATCAGTCTTCTTAGCCTTTTCTTAACTACTAGCGGTCCCTACGGCTAGACGTTGTTCTGCCCGAAAAAGAAAATAAAGAACCTAATTGCAGCGCCATCTACCGAATCCAAATGTATTTTCAAACCATTCAGACCCATTCAAATACACACTCAAAATTTCACACAAATCGATCAAACCGTTTAGAAAGAGGTGACAAACACAATACAGAAGAATTAATTATAAAGGGTGACTGGTAATTAGTGACCGATACTTAAACACGTGATTGTACTCATGATTACAAACAACATTCCCAAAAAAACTTTTTTTTATACTAATTTGTTCAATCACAACAACAAAACAGCTGTTTGAAACTTTGAATTTCGCGCGCGCCTTCACCCGATCAGCTGTTAGCGGCGCGGCACCCGCGTTATCGATGACGTAAGCAATGTACCTACATGTTTCGGTAAAATAATATCCTAAAACTAGTATTTTGGTACTTTACGTGAGCGCACTACGCTACAATAAATTAGTATAAAAAAGTCTCTTTGTAAAAGTTGTTTGTAATCCTGAGTACAATCACGTGTTAAGTATCGGTCACTAATTACCAGTCACCCTACATAAAGTGGGGTTGGCTTCTGGTTTAACCAGCCACAGTTGGATACTGGTATTTCAATTGGAAGGACTGTCTTTCAGACCACAGTCCAGTAAGTAGGTAACACTATACCTCTTAGCAAGGCTGATGTCAGATTTAATGCCTTCTGACTAACCATAACGACAAGTAAAAATGTTATAGAAAAAAAAAAAACGTTTTTAATTTTTGCCGAATATTTCAATCATTTTTTCCAATTCTTATATAATAATAATAATCATTTATTTGCGTGAAACATGTTGGTACAGATCTTAAAATACAATAGGTACATGGTTCTTCATGCTGTAAGATCATTATTCTTACTATTACGAACAGAAAAGAAAATCATTAAGTTGGTATAGCCGGCTTTTTTTACATTTAGATTTTGAGTTTAAAAGTGTTCAGGCATTATACGAAGTTCTACATTGTCGATTAGTGTGTGTTTTGTTTCGATATAATATATTTGGGTCCCACAAGGTTCTATTCTAAGTTCCCTAGTTACTGTCTTGTGTTTAAATTCAAAACAAATATCGATACCTTTCATTTTATCAAAATCGAATCTAACTTAACACATATTCTAACTTTGTTTCAGTTCAGTAGATTGGTCTCAGCCTTCAGTGGTCGCTCCACTATACTCCTTATATTTGGGCACATGGGGAGGCATGAAGGCTCCCCCAGACGACCGCAAGGTAAGCACGAAGCCTCCATATTTGAATGTAGTGGAACCACAAACTCTACGCTAGACAACACAAAGTTCATATTCCATTGCAACTAATATTTTTAACCGTCTACGTCGAGTACGTCGGATATACCCGACAAACAATTTCGCGTTTATTCCACCAGGGTCGCACATCTACGACCAAATACTCCATCATCAGGTCTTCTGTTACATATAGGGATTGAAGAGCTAAACGAGGTGACGTACCCAGTCGCAAATACACGACCCTTGCGAATAGGACGCGAAAACACTTATCGGACCAATCCGAAGCAAGCGGTTAAAGGTTAACCCTCCGCTTGGACCCTTTTAAAACAAAAGATCACTTAAAAATCAACCTAGATTACGTAATCCTAAAGTCGATAGTTGATTTAGTGGCGATAGTTTGGTTTAAGAGACAATTATTATGGATTCCCTATATACAGGCATACTTAAATGGGGAATCCAGTGATTCAAAAACTTTTTACTACAGACGTTTAGTGTAATAATCCTAGTGAGGTGATGGAACATCCCCTAGTGTCCATAATACAGGTTAACTCCTAGGGTCTTGCTTCGTTATCCACTGTAGTCTTTTATCCGTCACTCTTGATGTAGTATCAAGTTAATTTGTACTTTGGTTTTATTACAATAAAGATTTACTAAACATTTATTATTATTATTTTACTTCTAGAATGTTATATTAAAATATTGTTCTTTAGGTCCCCGCTTGCACGAGACTGCGTTTGAAACTGATCCAGTATTTGAACAAGGCGACCGGACCTGCCATTATGTTCCCTCATTGTGTACAGGTAAAAATACTGACGAACAATATATTTCTTCCATCTGTTTCATAGAGTCCGCGTACCTACCTAGTCTTTCAGGACGTTACGTTTGGCGGGCCTATTGGCCAACACTGTAAGCCTCTTCCGGAAGGAAAACCCTGGGTCCTGGATAACAAGTCAAAGAAGGAACATAGGAATTGAGTTTTGGATGACTTCCCACCGAAAAAAAATAATATTGGCTTTTTTCCTTTGTTGAAATGAGAAATCATCAAATTACTTTTCTTGCTCTGGGTGAAGCGAGAGGGAGTGTCAGGTTTACTGACTAACCTAACCCACCTGTGTTTCTTCTGTAGCCCTATGCGTTCTACGGGCACAGTAAGTCTTTAGATCACACATGATGCAAACCTTTAGGGCACTTCACTTTTTGATAGCAATAAGGATGTTGATTAGCATTTTTTTTCTTTTCATCTTACATATTCCATGTACAATATATTTATTATTAAAAGAGTATGTTAGCCTAGCCGGTACATGGTGGACATCCCACCCATACATACAAAGTGTTTTGGGAACACATTCATTATGTGTATAGCTAAGGTGTGTGGAATTCCCTGCCGGAGTCTGTGTTTCCTGATAGCTATAATCTAGGGGTCTTTAAGTCAAGAGTGAATAGGTTGCTTCTAGGCAAGCGTGCTCCATCGTCGGCCACATTATCGCTTTCCATTAGGTTATATAGTGGTGGCGAGCCTATCCATTTATATATATGTATATAACAACAAATTATATATATATATATAAAAAAAAATGTATGTTGTACTTGTTAGTAAAACTATTTTTTTTTTTAATAATTTTGTTTTTTCAGGTTGTATTTTCGTCGCTCTTTGACCCAAATACGAATTCAAGACTACGTAACCAAGCACTAGTGTTTCTTCTAAATGTAATAAATAGGTAAGTTCTTATTACATCGACATACATTTGCTTAGGATTTGTGCGACGTTGCGGGGGTTGGTGTAATATTCTAATTCCCTCAAGGAAATGTGTACCTTTTTGTGTAGTAAATAAAGTTCAAAGTTGTATCGCTGTCTTAAAAAGTATGTGTGTGTGTGTGTGCTTTGTCGCGTCGGGTCACGCCTCGGTGTGAATTAACCCTTTTTATTTATTCTTAGTGACAGAGAGAGACGCAGATGGATTTGTTGACGATGAAAAAACGCTATCTCTTTTTCGCAAAGGAACAGAGATGGCTTAACAATACTCAAAATTTCTCACTCGGCCCTTGGGTTCGATGTTAGTTGACTTTTTCATGAAACTTTTATTTCAGTGGTGACGTGACTCAACTGAAGAAGGTAGCAACAGTGTTCCTTCAAGGCTTGCTGAAACTGATCAGATCTGACGAGCATGCAGAACAACATCCTAAGGCCTACATGTGTTTGGGTATGTATTTCTTTAGTTTGATGCAAATGGACATATGGATCGGACGACGTTTTTCAACACAGTCACTCGAAAAATGAAATTCAATTTTATAAACATAATATTTTATATCAATTTTTTTGTGAGAAATGCACTAGATTGTGATTTTCTATAACTACAGTTATATATACAGGTATATTGTTTTATTGTAAGCTGCCAGATCCAGAGACTTTCAGCATGCCCCAAATATATAAAAATCTCGTGTCACAGTATTTAATTTGTTATCGAACTCCTCCAAAACGGCTTTATCAATTTTTAGGATTTTTTTTGTGTATGTAGGTCTGAGAATAGGTCGTAGGCTATTTTTTACCTTTCCAACCTGGGGGTAAATATCAAAGAAAAAAATGTGGGGTGGGCCCCACATTTTTTTCTTTGATAATTTATATAACAGAACAACATTTGCCCGGTCCAGCAAGTTTCAATGAAAATATTCATGTTTAGTCATAATCATGAAATCATTGTAATTCAGTTATCTTTTTTACATTCAGGTCGCCTAGCAATGAAATGCCCCGACGCCATCAACAATCAATTCGCATTACTAGAAGAGCTAGTCAAAAAGATACCGGACGCTGTGCCCGAGTTGAAGACTGCGCTCAGAGACGCAGTGCTCGAGATGTCGGCCGGTTTCAAGATTAATGCTGAAGGTAAAGAGACACTATAAATATAATAAAGGCGAAAGTTTGTGAGTGTGTACATTTGTATGTTTTTTTTTATAAACTTTCAAACAAACGCCATCTAGTCCCAAACTAAGCATAGCTTGCGGTATGAGTACTATTCAACTGATAAACACACTTATATATTTCGAAATACATACATATTATAGATTTTCACCCAGACACAGGACAAATGATCGTGCTCATCACACATACATTTGTCTTGGGTGGGAATCGAACCCACGACTTCCGGCGTAGCAGTCAAGGCTACTAACCACTAGACCAACAGGCCAGTCAAGTTTGTAGGTTTTTATGTTTGTAAAACGCCTTTTTCACATGACTATATCAAGATAAACGATTCCCTTTCAACTTTTCAGTCACTGGCGTCAATTTCAAACTTCCTTTAATAGGCTCATTTCTCACTCTATTCTCGTCACCACACTTTCATCTCAACATTTTCATCTCCGCTACATGCAATCTTCTTTCATCCGTCTTTTTCACAGCCCAACATTCTGATCCATACAGCATCACAGGCCTTATCACGGAGTTATAGATATGATTAGTAACTTCGTTATGTTTGTTTCAGTAAAAACCGAAGCGTCATCAGCCCCGCCGGCTGGAAACTCTCAGGGAGAGAAGATGGATGTGGATGAGGGTACTAAAACCAGCCCTTTCGATGAACCGCAGGCCTTGGCGCTCTTCGCTTTATTGGACCAGTGAGTTGACTTATATGATTGCGTTTTTTAACGTTTAAATTTATATTCTGTTGAAAGTTTAACCTTTCTTGGCGCTTTTTTACACATCATATTGTACATGTTTATTTATTTAAGGACTAGCTGACCCGGCGAACTTCGTACCGCCTAATAGTCAATGAATGTTGTGACCTTTTAGCTAAACTGTAAAAGGATAACGCCATCTACTGGCATTACCAGAACCAGTATAATTCATTTTAAAATGACTTTTTAATTAGAGATGGCGTTGTATTCGATTTTTTTTTTTCGTGACTTCCATATTTTCTCACCATATAAACCTTCCCTGGACCATCACGAACATTTTAAGACCAAAATTAGCCAAATCGGTGCAGCCGTTCTCGAGTTTTAGCGAGACTAACGAACAGCTATTCATTTTGATGTAAGTATATAAAGAAAGAAGAGAAAGAAAAATATTTTATTTGGCACACATGGATACACACACTGTAAAAACAAAATTTAAGACAAATAAGAAAAAAATAAAATAAACACTGACACAATGTGTGTCTCACGGCTGCGCCAAATAGGTCCAGTTCAGCAAAAATGCCAGACAACTACATGGTAGTCAGTGGTAGTTGCCTGACGCTGGTTTTCAACTGAACCTTATTGAGAGTGAACGGCAGTTATTTACTTATTAGTATTATGTGTAATGTATGAGTATTATGTGTAAGGTAATTAAATATATATATATGTTAATGTGTGATAAATGATAAATAATAAACAGGTGTTTAACGTCAGAGGTGTACGAAATAATAAAATACCAATAAAAAAAATAAAAATAAAAAATGTCACAATATTTAACAAGACTGTAAGTACATGTAAGGCGTCCAGTACACGTTGGTTATCTATATATATAATCAATACATATATAGATTATATGTATAGATTATATATATAGATAACCAACAAACTATACACCATTATCCATTATACATGCTAATGATTCAGTATTTTTACATTTTATAAAGGCTGCCACGGCATGCATAATGTTTCAATTTAAATACTGCAAAGTACCTGATGTAAGTGTTTAGGTTCAAAATTGCTTGACTGGATTTTGTTAAATAAAATGCGTGTATGCTCGACCACAACTTTATTGCGACTAACTTGACATTTGGTTTGGTAAAGTCTTTATAGTTAAACTCTCAACATACCGGCCCCCAAAGGACTAACTAGTCCTTTAAAAAAGAACATAACATGCAAAATAGGGCTGCTATTGTTATTTCTAACTCAAGTATAAAGGTAAGTACAACTCCATACATCATAAAACATTAGATTTTAAGCTGCTAGATACTACTTTGTTATTACATTATTTAACAATTCAAGTCTACAGGTAAGTATATAATATGTTTTAAAGTTTCTTTACAGGTATGAATGCGACAAAGTAAGGTAAATAAATTATTGTAAAGGTTAAGAATCATCATTACAATCTACAGGTAAGTGACACAATTTAGTAATACATCTTTTGATGATACTGTTTCCGCTTTTCACACTATAGACCCTAGTTAGACCATCTGGTCCAGGGTGTTTTTCCATTATTCTACCTAGTTGCCATTTTCCAGGTGGTAAGCTATCTGTTTTTATAAGTACGATTTGTCCCTTTTCTAATTCTCTCTCTTGTTTGATCCATTTAGGTCGTTGCTGCAGACGTGTTAGATATTCCATTTGCCATTTTTTCCAGAAATCTCCTAGAAGTTTCTGCATGTGTTGCCAGCGAGAAGGGTAAGTAACTTTGATATTTTCCAGGTTTGGGTGTGGCACGACGATTGGAGATTCTCCAATGAGAAAATGACCTGGGGTTAGCATATCTATTGCATCTATGTCGGAATCATCTGCAGGGGTGAGAGGGCGGGAATTTAGACAGGCTTCAATCTGACACAGCAAGGTTGTCAATTCTTCAAATGTTAGGGTTGTTGTAAGAACTCTCTTCAAGTGGTGTTTAATAGATTTGACACCTGCCTCCCAGAGACCACCGAAGTTTGGACTGTACGCGGGTATGAAGTGCCATTGGGTTCCGTCCTTTGCTAATGTGTCTGCTACGTCTCTTGGGAGCTCACATTGAGCAGCTTGTAATGCAGCTACGAGTTCCTTGCTACTGGCGACAAAGTTTCTGCCTTGGTCGCTCCATATGTGGGCGCATTTGCCTCGTCTAGAGGTGAATCTTCTAAATGCGCCAATAAATGCTTCTGCAGTTAAGTCGCCAACCAATTCAAGGTGTACTGCTTTGACTGCCATACAGATGAAAATGGCTATATATGCTTTGCTGGTTCTAGCTCCTCTTCCTTTAGATATCAATACTTGAAATGGCCCAGCAAAATCGACGCCACTATGAAGGAATGGTCTGGCTGGGGTGACGCGCTCTTTCGGTAAATCACCCATTAGTTGTCGTTTTGATGTGGCACTATGTTTAGCACATATCAGACATTGTCGGATACATGCCTTCACGACGTCTTTGGCTCGTAGTATCCAGTATCTGGATCTGATGTAGGCCAACATCAATTGCACTCCTCCATGAAGTGTTTCTGCGTGTGCATCCTTTACAATCAGTCGAGTTAATTCGTTTTTATTTCCCAGTATGATTGGGTGTTTCATTTTTAATGGAATGTCTGCGTTTCTTAGTCTTCCTCCCACTCTTATTACTTCATTGTTATCTATAAAGGGGTTTAAAGATTTCAAAGGACTTCTTTTCTTTACTTCATTTTCATTTGTTAGTGTTTGAATTTCCTCTTCAAAGTCGTTTTCTTGTGCCATCTTTATACATCTATGTAGTGACTCTTCAAGTTCCTTTGTCGTGATATGTTTGTCGGCTTCAGAAATAACTATGTTGTGTTTATAATGTAGAAATCTTCGACAATAACATATGGCTGTAAGCAATTCCTTTAAATTAGTAAATTTTTTAAATTGATCTATCATTCTTGTATTATCGTTTTCAGTGTTATTTATTTTTAAGTTTGTTTGTAACTCGTTAACTGTTTTCTTTTCTTCATCAGTTTGTGTATCGTCCAGCCGACTGAATTTGATTTCTTCCGTGCTTAGCCAACTTGGCCCCTTCCACCATAAATCAGATTCCTTCAGTTCTTTTACTGGTAGCCCTCGAGAAGCGATGTCGGCGGGATTTTCATTGGTTAGTACGTGGTACCATTGCTCGTGGCTAATATTTTCTAATATTTCCACCACCCGATTTGCTACGAATATCTTCCACCTGGAGGGTTCGCCAGACAACCACGCTAGGACGATTGACGAATCTGTCCAAGCAAAGGTTTGTGATTTTTGTATTTTCATTGCTCTGCCTACGTGAGTTAATAATTGTGACAACAGCAGTGCTCCACACAGTTCAAGTCGAGGAATGGAAATGGTTTTTAATGGAGCAACTCTTGTTCTAGCTGCTATCAGATTAGTATGAATTTCTCCGTTGGGGCAAGTCACTCTCATGTACACAACTGCGGCATAAGCACGTGATGATGCATCGCTGAATCCATGCAACTGAATGCATTCTTTATTTTCAGCTGTTGTATGTATCCATCTATCTACGTTGATGTCGTTGATATGTTCAAAATCAGATCTTATGTGTAACCATGCATCTTCCAAGTCTTGACTTATCTTGTCATCCCAACTGACTTGTTCAAGCCAGAGTTTTTGCATTAACAATTTAGCCGTAATTATGCTTGGTGACAACCATCCTAAAGGATCATATAGTTTTTGCACGTCTGAGAAAATGCTTCGTTTGGTTGGAGTACCTTCTGTATGTTTCAATGTAAACTTATATTCAAATTTGTTTGTTTTCAGGTTCCACAAGATTCCCAGCGTCTTCACCTTTCCAGCGATATTCAAGTCAAGAAGTGCATTTTGAGATCTTTCGTCTGGTGGTATAGATTTCATGAAGTCCACACTGTTTGATGACCATTTCTTTAATAAGAAACCGCCCTTGTTCATCATCTCTTTCAGTTGGTGTCTAGCTTCAATAGCCGTTTCTACCGTGTCCGTTCCAGATAAGAGATCGTCGACATAAAAATCTGATATCATCTGTGCAGCGACAGGATAATTTTGACTTTCATCATTTGCCAGCTGGAGTAATGTTCTGCATGCCAGGTAAGGTGCTGGAGCTGTGCCAAACGTTACGGTAAGTAGACGGTAATCTTTAATAGGTTCAGACGGGTCTTTTCTCCACAGGATACGATGGAAATCTGTGTGGGTGTTGGACAACCGTACCATTCTGTACATTTTTTCAATGTCGGCCACAAAGCAAACTGCGTGCATCCTCCATCTCATTATGATGCTGCGAAGGTCGTCTTGAACTGTAGGTCCAACTAGCAATTCGTCATTAAGTGAGATATTGTTGGAACCCTTACAGGAAGCATCGTAGACCACTCTTGTTTTGGTGGTCTCTTTATCACATCGGACAACTGCGTGGTGAGGTAAGTAGACAGCTTTCTTTGTGTTTATTTCTTCTGCAGGCACTTCTTCCAGGTGGTTTAGCATTGCGTACTCTTCCATCACTTTCACATATTCTTCTTTCAAGTCAGGCTGTTTTGTAAATTTTCTTTCTAATTGTAATAATCGACGCATTGCTATTTCACGTGTATTGCCGTCTGGTGATTTAGGGTTTTGTGTTTTGAAAGGTAAAGTAACGACGTATCTACCGTCTTCATTCCTTGTAAATGTTTTTTTGTAGATGTCTTCACATAACTGCTCTTCTTGTGTATATTTTCTTTTCGTTTCAGTGTCTATCTCCCACAGTGATTTTAACATATTATCCATATCTACTTCATGGTGCATAACAAGAAAAGAGTTGTCTATGTCTTTGTTTTGTATCTCCCCGAATAAAATCCAACCCAGGCTGGTTCGTTGTGCGCATGGTGTACCTGGTGGACCTTTGATTAACTCCGATTGTAAAATGTCTGCATATTCTCTCACTCCTAACAGAAGATCAACTGACCCTGGTAAATGGTAAGTCGGATCTGCCAGTTCTAAACATTGTAGGTGTTGAAAATCAGTGTGTACAGCTAGTTTTGGTAATTTAGTGGTCAACTGTTTATTCATCACATAGGCTTGTATGTTAAGACAGAAATTGTCTTCTACTCTTGATATAACCTGTAGCTGAACCACGTGCTTGACATCTGTTTTTGTGGATCCTACTCCGACTACTCTACCTCTCGCTGACTGCCTTTTGAGTTTCAGAAGCTGAGCCGCCTTCTCACTAATAAAACATGCTTGTGATCCTTGGTCGATAAGCGCTCTTAGTACAATGGTGTGTCCTTCTTCATTCATACATTTCACCAATGCAGTTGCAAGCAGCGCTGTCACTTTCGCATTGCTGTGTTGTGCCGTCATTGTGGTTGTTGTATTGTCTTCTATGGTGTGATTCACTGACACATTTGAAGTTGCAGTGGCGGTGGTAGCTGCCTCATTATCTGTCTTTGAAACGTCTTCCTTCTTCTCATGAAGGAGAGAATGATGTCGCTTGTTGCAGATACGGCAGTTAATAGGAACTCGACATCTGAACACTGCGTGCCCCGGTAACAAGCAATTATAGCACAATTTATTTTTCTTCACATACTCGTTTCTGTCTCTGACGTTCATGTCCGTAAACTGTTTACAATGACACAATGTATGTTGTTCTTTGCACTTAACACACGTCTTTTCAGTTGACGTAGTAGCCGTGGCCGCAAATGATTTTTCTCTAGGTTTTTCTCGTGTAGGTGCAGCTGGTGACACAAGCTCAAGTGTGCGGAACTTCGACTCGAGGAACTTCTTCAGGCTGTCCCAAGTAGGTAAGTCTTCTAAATCTTCTCGATAGGAATATTCCTCCCAGTCTTTGTGAGTTTCTTGGTCCAATTTCTGTACAACAAGAAATATTATCATAGGATCCCAAGACTCCGTGGAAACTGATAAATTATTGAGGTTGTTAATGCACTCATGAGTTGTGTCTAACAACGATTTAATTTGATTGGCACTCTGCGTATTTATTTTTCTTTGATTAACTAAACGTTTAATAACTGCATTTACTATAAGTCGTTTGTTCCCATATCTTTGTTTCAGTGCGGTCCAGGCTTGCAAGTAATTGCTTTCCGTTATCTGAATGTGTCTCAGTAGAACCTCTGCTTCACCCCCAATGCTAGATTTTAAGTAGTGTAGTTTTTGTACGTCACTAATTGAAGTGTTTTTGTGAACTAATGATATAAATAGATCGTGAAAAGAGGACCATTCTTCGTACTTCCCTGTAAATTTCGGTAGTTCAATGTTCGGCAATCTAAGTTGTGACGTAAACGTCCCTGACGATTCATATACACCTGTACTGCGTGACGGGCTGCTGGACGAAACTTGTAAACATAGGTCTTTCAGGTCCGCTTGCATAGATAAATAAAGATCTTCGCATATATAATAATCTTCGTTCACAAAATAGCTGATTGTATTTCGATTTTCTCGTGTTGTACTTTTTATTAATTCTTGGTGGGTGGAAGTAAATTTGTTCCAATATTCGTCTAAACATTTCAATCTTGTTTCGATATATCCTTGTGTCAATCTTTGTTTAGGACACTTTTTCAAGTTAATTTGTGTTTTTTGAATTATCTTGGCTGTTTCTTCTAACACTCCCAATAACTGTTCTGTCGTAGACATCTTTGATAAACACAAATAACTCACTTTTGCTTCAAAAACAACGATGTTATAAACGATTCGCAAATGTTTTCGATCACAATACTGTCAATAACTTGCACAAAAATCCCAACTCGTTAGCTAATGACGGTCCGGGCTCACTTCTTATCTAAGGAATGTGGGAGTCCTTTGTTCTCGTCGCCCGAACACGATCACTACGGTGCACTATGATCCGGCTCGAAGGACCATATGATGTAAGTGTTTAGGTTCAAAATTGCTTGACTGGATTTTGTTAAATAAAATGCGTGTATGCTCGACCACAACTTTATTGCGACTAACTTGACATTTGGTTTGGTAAAGTCTTTATAGTTAAACTCTCAACAGTACCTAATTACCTTTTTGGCGCGACCACAGTGTCTTTTTTGTATTTTCTTTAAGTGAACCTGAATTAGAAAAATCATTTATTTATTTGTAAATGATTCTTCTTTCTTTTTATATTCTTCTTTTCTAGTAAAATAAATAAATAACTTATCTAAGTTATGAATCGTATCTTTTTTGTCCAATAGTTACATGCACAGCGAAGAGCCGATGATCCGGTACATTGCCATGCGGTACGCAGCGGCCGTGTTCCCACAAGATTACGTTCCATCCAGATATCTGTTACTACTGGCCAGTGGAGACAGGTACGAAATTTTACATTTGTGTAATGCAGAGTGATATTGAAAAATTAAACTTATACTAAGTGTATTTTACGTCAAAAAGATAGTGGCCCAGAGGCCTAAAAGCCGTCTAAAATATGTGGTGACGTTTGTATAACCTTGAAATTTATGAGATTGAAAATAAAGTATATTTTTAAAGGTTATCAAAAACTATCTGCTCTTTGTCAAATGTAAAAAAAACTGGGCAAGTGCGAGTCGGACTCGCGCCCTGAGGGTTCCGTGCAAACTTACCTATATAGTTCAATTCCGGAATGGAGTCTCGGAAGATTTTTCCAAAATGCAAAAATTAAAAAAAAAATATGACGAAATACCACCAATTTACAGTGTTCAGATTTTTTCCTATACTTGTGCTATAAGACCTTGCTTCATGCCAAATTTCAGGATTCTGGTTCAACGGGAAGTACCCTATGAATTTTGATTTCCTCGAGAGTGTCGAAATGTACGTTTTTTGCCACATAAACCAAAGTATCTGTTTTTTTTACAAGTTTGATTTTTTTACAGTTTCAAGAGTTCGCAGACCTGAGTATATGGTTTTAATTTCAACTCGATACCTCCACGCGTTCCCGAGATATAGGGTCTTGACAGACAGACAGACAGACGGACGAACAACAGAGTGATCCTATAAGGGTTCCATTTTTTCCTTTTGAGGTACGGAACCCTAAAAAACGTGTTGGAAAATTAAATTAGACTTTTCTGTGTACATGTTGCCCCTTTTTAACTTTTGACAAACCTTTTATCCTTTAGCCAAGACGACATTTCAAACGAAGCGCTAAAATGCCTGTACGGTACATCGCGAGCAAGCGAGATAGAAGACGCAGTATTCAACGTGTCAAAGAAAGAGGCACGAACAGTCAATATTGACGAAGATGCTTCTAAGAAAGACAAGGACAGAGCGACGGAGAACCAAGAGCTGAAAGTGCCCAAGTTTAGCGAAGTAGTGAACTACATTTGGGACCAAATGCAGAAGAGGAAGAAGGGGTCGAATGCTAAACATAGGTTTGTGATCGGAAATCAAGTGTTGCAGTTTCATCCTCTGACTTATCAGGAGGTGAGTTCTTTGAATGGGTTTCTATTTATATGAATAAAAATGAATTTAAGTTTAATTTGTTGCTAAGCTCAAAACTCGAGAATGACGGGATCAATTTGCGTGAACTTTTTTTTAAGTGTCAGGAAGGTTCATATGAAGAGGAAATTCGAAATTCAAAAATCGAAAATCGAAAAAGTTCCGCAAAAAATATTTTTTATTTTTATTAAATTCAAACTGTTCCTAACGGTCAATATTAGGGTTAACTGTCAATTATAATCGATTTTGATAGAAGTGGAGTAGATAACAAAAGCGATCCTCTTTTGTTTTCTTAGTATTTTGTGAGGCCGCGCTGGCATTCCTCAAACTTATTTTTCGTTTATTATGTTGTGTAAGCGCAATTAAAAAAAAACATGTAGACTAATACAATTATATTTAGAGATACATATTTTTCCCATGCCATCTCGAACCAATTCTCGTGGATCGCGTCTAAACGATCCCCCCCCTTCTTTCTGAGGCGGCTTCGACGGCGCTTTACTACTGCAGGAACCTACTGCGCGGCGAATCTTGCTCAGCGGTCATTTGCATGCGGCTAACGTGACGAGAAACAATATTTGAAAGGACTTGGGAGAGGCCTTCACTCAGGAGTGGGACAAAATGAGGGAAAAATAAAATAGCATAGTATTTTCATTCCGTGTTTTAGATCCTCCGCTACATGCGAATGTGTCTGAACCGCGACGCTGACCTAAAGGACTGTTCGAACCACCCCAACGCCACGTCACCGCTCCTTTCCAAGTACTTCTACGACAACTTGTTGGACACAGAAGTGTTGGAGAGGTATCTTACTATGATAACTTCGCTGCTGAACGCTAGTCCAGGTAACTATATTTTTAATCTATTTATATAGGTGTAGCATAGCGTACAGCACGGTTGGCTCAGTGGCTGAGCGATTGGCTCCTGAATTGCCTTGTGCGGTTCGATCCCCGCTCGAAACAAATATTTGTATAACCTACAGATAAGTGTTACGGGTCTTTTTTTTTTTGAGGGTGGAAATCATCCAATGACTTCTCCCGCTCTGAACGGATCGAGAGTGCGTGTCAAACTTTTACTGACTAAAACCACACCTGTGTCCTTCAGTTGCCCTTTGCGTTCTAGGACTACTCCAACTCCAACAACTACGGGTTTCCTTTTCAGAAATTCCCCGCGCTCCTAGCTAGCGGGCATTGGCCCTGCTGGGCCCCTACAGTTTGCTGACATCTCTTTGAGGAGCGCGTGGATCACTACGCGCTGTTGACGACTGGGCTCGGTCCGGTCAATTACCGGACGGCCGGAGGGCGAGCTACCCATTGCTCGACGTCCGCAAGCTCGCGTCTACCGTAGCTGGTAGTCGGGGTCAGAATCGGCCTCCTCCTTCACTAGCATTATTGCTTCGCAGAAGGAGGCCACCGCCTGCCATTCCTCCTCGCTTCGGACAATACTTCGAACCAGGGCGCGGCGCAGATCGCAGCCACCGATTGCCTCCACGAGGACACGGCGGTGCTCTGCCCAAGCGGGGCACACTTCTACCGTATGCTCCACCGTGTCTTTCGGGTGTTCTGTGTCTAGGTGTCTAATGTGTGTGAGTTCACTTGTTTGTAACCCACTCTATTCTTGTATCATGGCGCACCCACGAAACAGGAGTCATTCCTACTGTGGAGCAACGTTTTTCCTTGCTGTTGCGGTTGATTTCCGTTTAATCAGAATATGAGAGTAAAGGAAGGGAGAATGTACCTATATGTGGGCTGCCATGACCGCAAATCGTCGCAGAAGGTGGCCTATCTACACTTCTACACTAATATTGGTTTGTAGGAGGTAATCTCTGAAAGTACAGGTCCGATTGCTAAAATTTTTTCACCGATAGATAGCTGCTATATTCCTGAGTGACATAGGCTATATTTTATGTACGCGGGCGAAGCTGCGGGCAAAAGCTAGTACTTGATCAAAATATTAACCCTTTAAACGCCCGCGTGCCGACTAGGAGCAATGGTGGCCGAGTGGTAACGGCCCCGACTTATGAATTGTAGGTCGCGGGTGCAAACCCAGTCAGGCGCATTACTTTGTGTAATTTATTTCATCACCACTGCTCTCAAAACGTTGAAGGAAAACATCGTGAGGAAACCGGCATGTCCTAGAACCAAAAAATTCGAAGACATGTGACATTTACCAACCCGCACTGGGCTCGCGTGCTGGACTACGGCCCATTCCCTCTCCTAGAGAGGAGGCCTGAGTCCCAGCAATGGGAACATTAAAAGGCTGATTATGCTATTAATTATTATGTTAACCGCCCGCGTCGGATTGGTTTGACAAGTGTTTTCACGTCCTGTTCGCCAGGGTTGCGACTGGGTACTCCATCTCGTTTAGCTCTTCAATCCCCATAGGTTACAGAAGAGCTGACGAGATGCGAGTATTTGGTCGTCGTGTTCGTCGGATATATCCGACGTACCTATATAATACATTTTTTTACACTCACATTCATTCTATCTGGTCTAGAATTATGAAAGATGCTCAAAGTTGCTTATTTATCAAAGGAGAGCATTAAGGGAAGGGCTTTGAATGGAAGTTCGCCAATTTTCGCTTACCTTGTTACTACAACTTCATTTGATTCATAAAATTTTCTTTTATCCCCAGAAATAATGCCACTATCATGTTTCCTGGACATTGTCGGCTGCGTACCCGAAAAAATGGCGGCTAAATACACATCACTTCTTCCATTTTTACGCAACCTATTTACGACTAGTACCAAGGAAGACATTCGCGACATAGCTGCAGTCATCTACGCAATTATAACGGTTAATACTAGCGAGAAATCAGCGATAGATAAGGAGATAAAGGAGTTTGTGGTACAGGGGCAGAATAATAAGAGCTTGGAGGCTCAGTGTGGGTACTTGGCGGCGCTGTCGCATATGTGTGAGAGATGCGTCGTGTTGTCGAAGAGAGGAAAGTTTGGCGGGAAAGGTTTTAGTCCAGTGAATTGGGAGCCGTATCAAGAAGGGGCTGTTGTTTTGGGTAAGTGCACCAATGTTTTTTTCTGCATGGGAAATCATCAAATGACTTCTCCCGCTCTGGGTGGAGTGAGACAGAGATAATTATCCCGATATTAATTATATTACCACACTTCCGATATTATTATAGTGTGATTAACCCTTTAACCGCCTATGTCGAATTAAACCGACAAATCGACAAATCACGACCAAATACTCCTTCTCGTCAGCTCTTCTGTCACCAGTGGACATTAAAGAACTAAACGAGATGGAGTACCCAGTCGCAAACACACGACCCTGGCGAATAGGACGCGAAAACAATCATCGGACAAGACGCAAGGGTTAATTTTGTTTGTAATCTTTCAGCCAACTTCTTAGCGAGTACGCAAACTATGCTGGTGAGCACGTCATGCTCGTCGATATCACTGCTGGCTCGCTGCAGCGGCCTGCCCCTACCGGACACGTCGAACAAACAGGACGCGTTCTTACAAAGCGAGAACCCTTTCAATATAAACAAGAGCGACACGAATATCGATGATGTTGATGTCACTAAGTTTACTGTTGCTGATAGGTACGTACTGTGTTGCTTTATTTTGTACTAGCGGCCAGTTCTATCTTTACATAGCTCTCATTATCTACCTGCCCTTGTCCCATGTTATGGAAAAAAAAAACCTTTAATGTTTTTTTCTTCGATTCTATCCTGTCACGTTATCACTAACTCCCTTTTCTTTTATAACACTCCTCATACAATCCACCCATCTTTTCTTTGGCCTCCCTCCATTACATAGCTCGCAAGTATTAGAATTAATCTGCTTTAAAACTACATAATTGAATTTTGACTGGCCTGTTGGTCTAGTGGTTAGTGGCCCTGACTGCTATGCCGGAGGTCGTGGGTTCGATTCCCACCTAGAACAAATGTTTGTGTGATGAGCTCGATCATTTGTTCTGTGTCTGGGTGTAATTTATCTATAATGTGTATGTATTTAGAAATATATAAGTATATAAGTATGTTTATCAGTCGTCTAGTACTCTTAACACAAGCTCTGCTTAGCTTGGGGCTGACGTTGTGTGATTATTATTATTATAATAGGTATACCACTTTTTTGTTCCGATTTCCTGAACAAAAAATTGCTTTCATAAATATGAATTTTGTGTTATCTCAATACATTCCTCCGAATTAAAATCCTATCTCATGTAATTAATTTACATTTTGTTTAAACTTAAACAAAATCATAATTTTAAGGCGTGTCTGACATGTTGAACGAATCCTACTGAATTAGAGGAAAAAAGTCCTGTATATGAAACTTAGAATACGTTAAACCTTTTGACCTCCTTGACCGCCACAGTCATGTATACATGACAAAGCAAAAATATGTCCAGCACGCTCACATCATGACTACATGACAGACGATACGCGAATTAAACGCTGATAAATCTTATTAAAGTATTATGTTATGTATTTTTTTATTTGTATCGTTAATTATGTAGCTAGACTCATCTCAGTTTATATTATGTGAACTGCTTACTATTTATCTTATCCATATTAGAATAAGTTCACAATAGTACATTTTGATACAAGTGGAGAAAATTTGTCATTGTGACCGAGGCGGCATTCACCCGAGCCTTGGCGAGGGTGTTATGGAGCCGAGGGCTGCAGTAACCAATTTCCACGAGTATCAAACTAAATTTTTCAATACACTTACAAAGACATAAAGAAACGGGGGTTGACACGCGACTCGTGGGGGTCGATGCGCGCCCAGCCTGATACGATAAATGTAATAAAATTGTGGCGGGGGCGAGTACGTGAACTTTTCCGCACTAGTGCGAAAAACAGTCAATTGCGTGCCTAAAAGTGGTGGGATAAGAACAGATTTTCGAGTAGTGTATTGAAAACACATTAGCATAACTTCAAAAAAACGGACAGTATGAAATCGTAGCTTGTGTTTTTTTGACGTGGCGGGTAAAGGGTTAAATATTCCAAATACATGTGATCATAAGTGACCTATGTTGTGGATCATGAATATTAACCCTGATGTATCGAAGTATATAAGTACAACAATTCTTTTCTTTCAATAAATAACTGTTTTTTTTTTAAATACAGGTTGTTCAAGATAGTTGGAAACGCAAAGCTGCCATCTAAATTAAAAGAGAGAGCGCTGTATACGCTTGGTCTTCTGTGTTGTGGTGAAAGATTGTCTTTTTCCAAACAAATTGTTATGGGATTCCTGCAGATGGCTAAAGATGTAAGTTATTATTGTTACGAACGTAGCCATCTCAAACAATACAATTTCATTTCCTTGTAATGCTAAAACTTTTTGGAATACCATTCGATATTTAAACATTGAATGATATTAATAAAAATGTTTATTTTTATTTTTTATTTTTAGAGTAAAGAGTTTGAAATACATTTACAAATAGGCGAGTCTCTAGTCTTATGCGTTGAAGGCGTAAACTCGAATGAAAACAGGGATCTGTGGACTGAATTGCCAAAAGAGGTAAGTTTGGAATCATATATTCACCTTTCATTATTTCAACCGAAAGAATAAGGATACAGATACTAAAATATAATGTCACTGCCATTAGTTTACATGGGTACAAAAGAGATAGTGAAATGTCCCCACCACGTTTCTATACCTATATTTAAAATGCTAATTGCTGCTTAGTGTTGGAAAATTGGTAAAACTGGAATTGATTTTCTCTACAGGATTTCTGTATTTATTCGTAGAGATGACAACGTCTGTTGGATCATCTAGTCATGATGACCGATCGTTGTATCTACATATATATTATGTCTCCTACATTAACTGACCTTGCCGCTGTGAGCGACAGCTAAACGCGGGGCGGTGAGCGGTAAGACGAGACGCCGCTCATAGCGCGGCACGCCCGGCTACCGATGCCGCGTCGCTCGTCGCTAAGACCGAAGTCGTGAACAGGCCTTTAGTGATTTTATTTCACATTTTTATGTTTAGGGTGTGGCAAAAATAAAGAATACGGAAGCTTTGAAGGAGAACGACCAGTTACTAGAGTGGTTATTAAAGGAGCTGTTTAAGATTGGAAGACATCCACACCCACATTCCAGACAGGTAAGTCTTGATGCTAATTAATCTTTAGGAACTGTAAGAGCTTTAATTAGTTTTTTTTTATCTCGCCCTTACTGACCCTCTACTGGGCAAAGACCTCCCGCACGTCCTTCCAGACTTTCTTCCACGTAATCTCAAACCAGTCCTCGCAGTACGCGTCCAGTTTTAATTTAATTAGTAAAGTTAGTAAATTGAATTCTCTCAAAACAATATTATTTTCCACTGAGAATTTCTAAAGGGGAAACCGTGGTCGAGGAAGAAGGTTTTGTAATACCTTTTTTGCGTTCTCTAGGCTACAAGCATTTGGTTGCTGGCGTTGCTCAAGAACTGTCCTGAACGTGAGCCTATCAAGAACAAACTGCAAGTGTTACAAGATGTATTCATGGACTTCCTATCCGAAAATAGCGGTATGTTGTCACAGACATTTTAGGGTCTTAGGGTACCAGGTGAATTAACTTTACTACCCGCTTGCTTGTAGCAGTTCTATGAAAAACATTTTTTTTTGGTTGTATCTCATCAAATATTTTTTCCCGCTCTGGGTGGAGCGAGAGGAAGTGTCAGGCCTTTACTGACTAAAACCTACCCGTGTACCTTCAATTGTCCTTTGGATTTCAGGGCATGAAGGACATCTTCAATTTTTTTACTCGTTTTTATCAACCACTTTTACTGCTGGTTCACGACTTCAGTCTTAGCGGCGAGCGGTGCGGCGAGCGGAGCGGTATCGGTAAGCGGCCGCGCGGTTCCATGAGCGGCGTCTCGTGGCGTGCTTCAAACATTTTCATACTTTTGATCTTACCGCTCGCCGCCCCGCGCTTAGCTCCCGCTCACAGCGGCAAGGTCGTGAATGGGCCATTATAGTTACATTTTTGTTTATTATTTATATTTCTCTCACATAACAGCTGAGAAGTTTCTATTCCTAAGTAACTTAAATACCGGTATCTAACAAGTGACTTTGCCAGTTTTATCTTTCATCAAAGATATGCCTTTACTACTCCGCAGGCATACATAATATCCTGAGTAAAGCTCTATATCAAACTTCCTCACTTGTTTTTCCTACAGATATAGTCCAGGATGTAGCCAGCAAAGGTTTATCCCTTGTATACCAGAACTCAGATGAGAGTCAGAAGCAGGCGCTTGTGGGTCAGATCATAGAACAGCTGACTAGCGGCAAGCGATCAGTCGCGCAGGTTACTGAGGATACCAAGATATTTGAGGAGGGACAGCTCGGGAAGGCTCCTACAGGGTAAGTCATCACCGGATAGCGACCCTAGCACGGCTGTAAAGGTTCTCCGTGTAATTTAATTTATGTCGACACCGATATCGCTACATTATTATTTATATTATTACTAGCTTTTGCCCGCGGCTTCGCTCTCGTCAACTGTATACTCCACCAAACTCTACCCTACCCTACCCTACTCTACCCTATTGAATTAATTTGTTGCAAAAAATGTGATAAATAAAGTACCGCTCGACCGATTTTGTGCAAACTTCACATAAACCATCTTACTAAATAATCCAAACAAAGCCTAAACATTTGGTTTGGATAGGTGAGCCCGTTCTTGAATTATAAAATTACAACGTAAAGTGGCATTGATTTTTATATATATACTAGCTTTTGCCCGCGGCTTCGCTCCCGTCAACTGACTACTCTCCCTACTCTACCCTACTCTACTCTACCCTACTCTACCCTACTTAAAAACCATCCTTGAACTTCAACGAACATTTTAAAAAAAGAATTGGCCAAATTGGTCCAGGCGTTGTTGAGTTATGCGCTTACCAACACATTTTGCGATTCATTTTTATATTATAAGATATATATATTATTATATATAGCTTGCTCGTATTTTCCCGTAGCTGGGTAAAGGGCTCCCTCCATTCTTTCCAACGACCACGGTTCCTCGCTTTCTCTTTTCGATTCTTAAGGAATACATCCAACACCGCTACATACGAACTAAAAATTAAACCTGACGTCACACAATACCTCCATCGCGCAGACAGAGTTATCGACACGGTGGCGTACATACAACAGCCCGACATCGACCTTCGGGCAGTCCCCTCCCCTTCTACCGTCTGGTCGGTATACTTCAATGGAAGATGTGCAACTTTCTACCTTGTTCCTCATGCCTCATAATTTTGACTTAAAATTCAACCTTATACTTGTGCAATAAGTACCAAAATATAAATAAGTTATCAACACAGCTACTGCATACAAACGCCTGATTTTCCCAGCAAGGTAGTTTTGGTATTATGCAGTATTCTCGAAAGTACAATAAGGGCGCTTTCAATTTAGACGTTTCATGTGGGACCGCTGCCGCACGTTTACCGTGCCGCTGGTTATATCCAGCAACCAGCCCGCTGCCGTACGCTGGCGGTCCGACACCAAACGCCTAAATTGAAAGCGTATCTGACTGCCGTGCGTTTGTTGACGCGACATCAGTCAAGCCATGGACTCTGACGTAGAAAGATTACTGATAGTGCTCTTGTTAAAAGTCATCAAATTGTCATGCGTTCGCGGTACCGGCGCCGCGCTGTTGCCGCACTGCGCGTTTTGTATGAAAAAAAAAAAAAAAAACGATCGTCTGAGCGTAATACGAATAACGCACCGTTACGGTACCGCAGCCGACCATCAAAAAACGCATAAATTGAAGACGCCCTAACTGTGCTTTTAGATGTAATCAAAATCAAGGTCGTTTATTTTAATTAGGCTGTTAATCAGCACTTTTTGAACGTCAATATTTACATAAAGACAGTCCCCCAAAACGACCGCCCGATACCACTTCCTACTATTTTAGCTTGGAAGAAAAAGTGGTGCAACCATAGATATAAGAAAGGAGGAGATATGTTAAGTAGTAAGAAATGTACCGGAACACGATGTCTCCAGTTTCCCCTACTACTGCCGACACTACTACACATGCAGCAATAGTTATGCAGTCGCGCACACATCCGCAATTAATAAATCAGTCCATACTACACAGTCAATTATAAACCTTAAGTTCCTAAAAACAGCGTGTATTTTCCATGCACCTACAACTTACGCACACATTAAATGTCGATGTGCTATGCAAAAGCAATTTATTTTACATTTACGCTAGTGATTGACTAAATAGAAAAGTTATCGATTTGTTCATTTTTTGTTGTGTTATTTCTTTTGGGTCCCAAAAACAAAATCAATATGTCCAGAAAATAATATATTAATAATAGAATAATAAAATTTGCTTTCATAAAACCCAAAAACTCAACCATTTACCCGCATTAGGCCATTATATACGGCATTTTAGAACGTCAATATCAAATACTAAAAACCGGCCAAGTGCGTGTCCTGGTTCTCTAAAATCCTGAAAAGTTTAATAATTTATATTATGAATTATTACATGAAAAAGCTTTCAGTTACTAAAAAAATTGTAACTCACTTCTACAAAAATAAGGTCTAGTCTTAATTTAAGGATTCAAAAAGACTGCGTTTTCTTTAGAGACTAAAGCATTTCTAGTTGAAAGTGAATTGAGCATATGGTACTATATTTTTTTTGGGGACCAATTAGGTGGCCTTCCAGTGGCATCAATCCATTGCTTTATTAAAATTGCGTCTTTCGGGAAACTGAAAACATAAAATAACATTTTAGTTATCATTTTACTTAAGTTTCTGCTAAACCTCACCATGTAAGACTTTTATTAGAAAAAAACAGTACAGAGCTTGTTAAATAAAGAGAACAAATAAAGAGCTAGAACATGTTGCCTTATTTTAAGCAAAAGTCGTTATTAAAATCTAAATCATGCCCGTTATTATAGCGAATTCGAAACTTTTGAAGACTTTAAAAAGGAAGTTAAAATATCAAAATCAGAAATAAGTAAGGAAATAACACGAAGATAAGGCATAAGATACGATATCTGAAACCAAAAAATAGTCCTTCGACTATTAACTTACAATTTAACTAACTTACTTAACGACATTTGCTTGCGTATTTCTTTACTACTCTATAAAATAATCAAAATAAATAAAAATATTTACATTATTTCACTTCGGATATCCAACCAATCGATATTATGGTCGATAGTCTACAATAGTAGATCATACAGGCACATCATTAACTCACCGCAACTAACAGCGGCCGTATTATGAAATACACCGCATTGATAAAGTATCGTTATGTTATTTTTACATTGCTTGTTCAGTTGCTAAGCGTTAAAAATTGGTAGTGGTTAAAGAGCAATGTATTTACTGTAAGAGTAATACAGTCGCCTTGATATTTGAAAACAAAAATAACGTAGTAGCAGCAAGGGATATTAGAAGATTTGTTGTTTTTACTGATTTTAAAGATAAATATAGTATTAAACTTGTACATAAATATGGTAAGAGATTCCATGATGACCCAGGCTTCTCTTATCGCTTCGGTTCTTGCACGAAACCACTGCACAACACGGCATTTCAAATTTGTTTACGATCACGTATCGCGAATCTCCCAAGTTTATAACTGACGGCCATTTGCCCGTGTATGCCGTTTTTGCGCAAGTCGCGCGGACATGCACACGCCCCCTTGCCACTTCTCCTGTTTTTTATATTTCTATGGGTGCAACCTACTCCCCAGCAACGCACATACAAATGAGATAGCGAAATGTTCCCACTACGCTCTTACTCTTTCTCATAACAATATTTGAAACGTTAATGGATGCTTCATTTAACAAACAATTTTGGTGTAGTTTTCAGAAAAATATTTCTTTTTAGTGTTACCTGTTTTGTATTGCAAAATATTGTGCGAAAATAAACAGGATTGAAACACAGGACCCAATTGGAATCTATATTTATTGTTTCAGTGGCAACCTGTCTACTTACAAGGAATTGTGTTCTCTCGCATCAGACCTGAACCAACCGGATCTGTTGTACAAGTTCATGCATCTAGCTCATCACAACTCCATGTGGAACTCTAAGAAAGGTCAGTAATCTGTATACTTATTGATTACAGAAATTATAAATTAATCGAAGCTTTCAAATTAAAAAAATATATATACCTATTCAGATGGTTTAGGTTGGTTAATATTTCCTGCAGATCTTTCTTATTGTATAAACTTTTTCCGCGTACGTACATACGTCCAATAAGGACCAGGCCCAGGTTGATGGCGCTATTTTGGTTACTTAGATAGTGTACCTATTGCAACTACATTTAAGAAATCTCTTTCTTTAGGTGCGGCATTCGGTTTCCACTCCATAGCCCTACAAGCGGGCGCCCAGCTCTCGGATCACCTCCCCAAGATAGTGCCGCGGCTGTACCGCTACCGGTTTGACCCCACGCCTCGCATACAGAACTCCATGCAGAGCATCTGGCACGCCATCGTGCCCAACACTATGGCTACTGTAAGTTAAACAAATATGTGATCCTGTAATACCAAGTTTCTTAGTCAAGGCCTTGAATTTGATCCGTAAAATATTGCTAAATAGCGTTGCACTACACTAGGTTTAAGGTAAGTTTACTAACATTCCGTTCAACTCATTCTGCTGTTTGATTTTGTCTTTAACAGCGTACCGTCCTGTATTTTACTAAGAGTTTATCTCAATAAATAGACATCTTCTTCTTCTTCTTTCGTGTCGATCTGAGTCAAATCTGGCCCGACCAATATTTAGCCACCTGGACAGCTCTGTCGTTGGCCTCGCATAAGTCGTGGAAGGTGGAAAGGAGGTGACGCATATCCTGTGAAGGGGCGGAGCTCCACATTGGCATTATATTTGCGATGGGTCGAGGATACATCATTTTGCCAGATTATCTCTGCAGCGGCTAACCTGAACCCGCAGTCGGTTCAGAGACTTAGGCTAAGAACTCACGGAGCGGTTTTCATCCGCGCCCGCGGCGGTAGAGGAAACAGCTATTTTATTTCAATACTCACTAGACCGCAGATTTACGCGGTTACACAGCCGCCGCGGTTGCGATTTTCGCCCGCGAACCTGGCGGGCGATTATCGCAAGACATGCGGTTGCAAGAAGCGTGGTGAAATGATCGGTGCACGGTCGCCCGTCAACCGAACGCATAGTGTGCGGGCGCAAACCGCCGAGGCAGCGAGCGGTGCCGCCCGCGAGGTTCTACTTGTAGGTCGACGGTACAGCGGGAGCCGCGAACAATCGCGCACACCGCGGCCGTAAAATGCGTCGTGAAATGTGCTTTAATTTTTTACATGTATATCTGCATTCTACAGAAGCTGCGGGCCCGCAACCGCGGCGGCTGCGGGTGAAAACCGCTTCGTGAGTTCTTAGCCTTATAGTGTGTTACTGTTTCAGGTTCACAAATACCACAAAGAGATCCTGGATGACTTAGTAGCGAATCTCACTTCGAACCAATGGAGAGTGAGGATGTCTTGCTGTAACGCACTCGCCGATTTATTGAGGTAAAAATATCCATTTTTTCCAAGCTGTAAATTAGACACACTAATGTTCGCCGCTCGTCGTGGGTTCGATTCCTGTGTGAAGCAACATTTGTATGCCCTACAGATAGTTTGCTCTGAGTGTGGGTATTCTCAATATCTATACTACACTTTGTTTAAATACTAAGGTGTATTTTGACCGGCCTGTTGGTCTAGTGGTTAATGGTCCTGACTGCCATGCCGGAGGTCGTGGGTTCGATTCCCACCCAAGACAAATGTTTGTGTGATGAGTACCATCATTTGTTCTGTGTCTGTGTGTAATTTATCTATAATATGTATGTGTTTAGAAATATATAAGTATGTTTATCAGTTGTCTAGTTTTCATAACACAAGCTCTGCTTAGCTTGAGACTAGACGGCGTTGTGAGATAGTTGTGGAATATTATTATTATTTTCTAATTCTATATGCTCTATTTCTTCGTACAGAGGAGCCACAAGCCTGCATGACTCGTTAGAGCAACTGCCGACGATATGGTTGCAGTTGTTCAGAGTCATGGACGACGTGCACGAAGGGACCCGACAATCTGCCACCTCAACTGCTACTGTGCTGTCTAAGGTAAAAACGTAACGCTTTAAATCAATATGTTGAAATTCAGAACAAACATCATTATCTTATTCTAGATATTTATAGGATTGTCCAAATGACACATCACTGTCTTACTTCTACATAGCAGGTATACCGCGAAAATACATGGGTTTGGTTTTTTTTTTGAGATGGAAAATAATCAATTGACTTCTCTAGCATTAGGGTGGAGCGAGAGTACGTATCAGATTTTTACTGACTAAAACTCACCTATATGTTCAGGCTTGCGGACGGCGAACAATCGGTAGCTCGCCGTCTGACCGTCCGGTAACCATCCGGACCGAGCCCAAGTCGTCGACGGCGCGTACTGTTCCACGCGCGCCTCAAAGAAATGTCAGCAAACCGTAGGGGCCCAGCAGGGTCGAAGCCTACTGGGGCCAAGGGTCTGATTCTCAAAGGAAGACACGGCCCTGGTACGGAAGGCAACGAAGGAACAGGAGTGGGTTTTTAGTCCGTAAAAGTCTGACACTATCTCCCGCTCCGCCCAAGAGCGGGCGATGTCATAAGATGACTTTCCCCTCGAAAAAAAAAAACTTATATGTTCCTTCATTTGCTCTTTAAGGTTATTGTTTTTGCGGTAACTCTTTCCAACGTTCCCGCATTTGGTCGGCCTTTGCTAAAAAAATAGTAGGTGCCTCGGAAAGCCCATTACGCTGTTTTAGTCCGTCACCTGACCTCTCGGGTTTTGTCGAATTCCGTATTATCCTGTGGTTTTTTACAACAAAGTTTTTTTTTCTAAAAACAGTATCAAAATTGTTTTTTTTTTTTCTAATTCATATAAACCAGTGCTTGACTGCGATCCAACCTGATGGTAAGCAGCTGATTATTACATGAGGCAGCAATTAGCATTGCAAATTATTGTTACGCCGTGAAATTAAAACACATAGCTGAGCGAAGGTTCTAGAATCGGAGTATGTACTCAGATCTAGCTAATTCAAGAAAGAGTAAACTAGGTACTTACGGTGGAAGTACTCTCTTTTATGTTTACTCTAAAAGATTGATAAGGGAATTTGCGCCTTCCGCTTTTAACAATAGAGTCTAAATTCGCATGAAGTCGCGAGTGTCTAAGTTAATAATAATTGCGATTTATTGCCCCGCGATGCGACTGTACTGTTCTGGAATGGCCTTGAAACGTTCGTATCTAGAATTTTCCTGGATCTGCGTTTAAATACGAGCCCCCGACCGGAAGTGACTTAGTTTTGATTACGAGAGCGACAATGCGAACTACCTAAGTGTGTAAAGTGATATTACCTAACGACCTAAGCGACAATAAAAAGGATTTTGGACTCATAGCAATTGGATTATTGTTGACTGGACAAATTTGTTATTGTTTGTGGTAAATAAAGTTCTCTGCTAGTAAACCGGCATTTAATTGACCGTTGACCTAGTATCACATTGTCAACAAGTACCTAGTCTCAACACCATCACTATGCCTGGACTCAAATGCGGAGGATGCGGCCGCTTTACTTCGACGCAAGAGGGCGTTAAATGCGGTAAATGTCAAGCTCACTATCACCGAGCTTGTGTCGGCGTTCCATCTAAGGCGACGTTATCTACTGGCTGGCGCTGCCCTGAATGTACAAAGGGTGTCGTGCGAGACAACAGAGCGGATACCCCCGTCAGAGGCGCATCGGAGAGTACAGTGAAAAAATCGGTGGAGCAAGTCTGTACTCCAGTCATCACTGCGGTCGGCTCCAAACCTGACAGCCCAGTCAGGTATGACATTCCGCCGCGAAATACCTCCTCTACTGAACTTGGTTGCCAAAACATTCCCCTATTCACCGCCCCTGACGCAAGCTCGATTATGGAGGAATTGCGAGCGATGCGAGCAGATATTCAGGTGTTTAGGAGGGAGATGGAGCTCGAAATGTCGGGACTCAAGGCTTCCATGAGCACCTGCGGCGCGCGTATCGACCAATTAGAGGCGCGACTGGATGCTCTGGAACAGCGGGCCTCCGACCCGTCTAAGCCAGCGGTCGATGGGATTATTGAAGAATTAAAGCGGGAGCTCAATGATAGGGACCAGGAACTTCTGGCGAATGATATTGAGGTATCAAATATCCCGGAGGCCACGGCTGACAACCCAGCTCATATAATACAGGTCATCAGCCTGAAGCTGGGCATCACACTCGACGAGCGCGACGTTGTCAGCGCCGAGCGGGTCGGTGGTAGGCAGCTCAACGCGACAGGCGCAGCCGGGGCGATGGAATCTCGGCCGCGCGCCATTGTCGTGCGCCTGGCTCGACGGGACCTGCGCGACAAGCTGCTAGCGAGCGCACGCGTGCGGCGCGGCGCGACCACAGCCGACCTCGACATGCCGGGCCCCGCTCGGCGGTTCTTTCTCAACGAGCGGCTCACCAGGACCAACCGCCAGCTGTTTCGCAGAGCGCGTGACGCTGCTGGTCTCGCTGATTGGAAGTTTGTGTGGATCAAGCGAGGCCGCATTCTCGCCAGAAGGAAGCCAGGAGACGCCACCCATAGAATTCGATCTGAAACAGACATCTCCCGTGTTTTTGGACCTGTCGTTACAGCTTAGTCTTAATTACCTAACATATTATTTGGTTTCTGTAGTTTTTTGTGTTATTCTATTGTTGTTCATAGTTGTCATAGGTGAAGATGTGCGTTGCTTCTGTTTTTGCATGTTGCTCTATTGCAACTCTGCAGGTTTCTTAGATCAATTTTTAATTCTATTTATATATACTTATATTTTACATATTATATTACAAAAAAAATTAAAATTACAATTTACTTTGCCGGCAAGAGCTAATTTCATGTTAATAGTTTATATGACTATCTTTGCCTGTGCCTATCACATAGTCAGGTTGAGCTCTTCTAACCAAATAAGCTCACCCCAGCCCACTTCTGTTCATAAACCAACACATATACCATATACTTATAAAAATACACATACAAACAGTGCCCAATACTTACACATATCACACTTCTATTTAATTATTTTTACTTACAACATATGTACAAATATTATATACACTTATTGGTTCTTTGTTCATACACTTACATACCTAATATCTACAACTATATACACTCATGGCTCCTAGCAAATATATCAAGTTTGGTTTACTGAATGCGGGCTCGCTATGCACAAACCAAGATGAGTTTCTGATAGCCATGAGAAACCATTCTGTGGACATTATGGCTATTAATGAGACTTGGTTGCGCAAAGGCGAACAGGATCGAGCTCCTAGTGTACCAGGGTACAAACTAAGACACATACCGCGACCAGTGTCTATACGTGGAGGACGTGGCGGAGGGGTCGCTTTTTACATCAAAGATGGAATAAACGCGAGGGTAAAAGCTCATCCTGAAGACCCTAATGTGGAGCAGTTTTGGTTGGGTTTAACCGTAAATAGAAAAAAGCTTCTCATTGGTACCGCATATCGTCCGCCTTGGCAGGATTTGGCGGTATTTTTAGACGCTATAACTGCCAGTATTAGTGCCTTGGCCCCGTATGATAATCTGATTTTGTTGGGTGACCTGAATGTCAATTTATTAGATGCAAACAGCTCAAAAGCTAAACAGCTGACAGCTTTTTTGGACTACTCAGGCCTCGTTCAGCTTGTTCAAACCGCAACACACTTCGTGGTAGATAGCAGTTCGCTCATTGACATCATATGCACTGATGCCTCAACGCGAAATGTTATGGTGAATCACATCAGTGAGCTCAGCCATCACTCATTTGTCACGTGCGAGGCTGTTTTCAGAAAGCCTAAGGTTAAACCTAGGTTGGTCGAATACCGCTCTTTTTCCGACATCTTGCAAGATCAGTTCAATGCTGATTTAAATATGATTCCTTGGTCAACTATTGGGGATATAAGTGATGTTGACACTATGGTGCACACTTTTAATTCATACATTATCCAGCTATTTGATCTTCATGCTCCACTTAAGCGCAGGACCTTCAGGAGACCGCCTACACCATGGATAACTGACAATATACATCTGATGTTTAAATTGCGAGATGAAGCTAGAGCCAGATATCATATGACTAGAGAACTGATTCATAGGCAGTACTATCTGGATCTTAAACATGAAGCGGCCGCCGCGTTAGTGAGGGAGAAAACAGCATACTTTTCCAAAAACATCAACGAGCAAAAGAAGGATCCCAAACTGCTATGGAAAAATCTGAAATCAGATGTGCTTCCAGATCACAGCCAGAAACTACTACCAAGTCATTTTGATAACCCGGAAAATATCAATGCAGCATTTCTGGACGTCCCTGGAAACTGCTGCGATAATGCCTCAAAAATTGGCTACTTCAAATCTTGCAGACACGGTCCGGCTGAGTTTTCGCTCACTACAACCAGTCAGGATGCTGTTCTGAAGATAATTACGAGTCTGGCTTCAAATGCTCAGGGTGTTGATGGTATCAGTCTGGAGATGTTATCTCTCACATTGCCAACTACCTTGCAAGCCATCACTGACATCATCAACAGATCCATTGAGACGCGCACCTTCCCTAAACTGTGGAGACGTGCAATGGTGCGCCCTATCCCGAAAACCAATGACCCAGCCAACATGAAGGATCTTAGGCCAATTAGCATCCTGCCCTGCCTTTCGAAGATCCTGGAGCGTGTTGTGTACTCACAAGTTATTGAGTATCTGGAAACAAATAACATTCTTCCAGACCTCCAGTCCGGTTTTCGGAAGGGCAGAGGTACTGCAACAGCTCTGGCTGATGTTGTGGGCAATATCCTGGAGGCACGTGATCAGGGGGAGGGATCAATCCTGGTCCTGTTGGATTTCTCACGGGCTTTCGACGCAATTAATACCAATCTGCTGCTGTCTAAATTAGCATACTATGGCTTCAACGGAGACGCTGTGGATTGGTTTAATAGCTACCTAACTGATAGGTCTCAGTTCGTGCAAGTTCATAGGGAAGATGGATCAACTATATCTTCCCCCCCGCTTCCTGTGACGAGAGGAGTCCCACAGGGATCGATTTTGGGTCCTCTTCTGTACATCCTCTATAGCGCTGATGTAACTGGATCGTTCATAAACTGCAAGTATCATATGTATGCCGATGATATCCAGCTGTACATATCCTTTAAAGGAGAAGACACGTCATTGGCTGTGCAGAGGGTGAATGAGGACTTGGCTCGGGTTGTGGCCTGGTCTGAGGAGAACTCTTTGGTTCTGAATCCGCTTAAGTCGAAATTCATGGTGCTGGGCACAAAGAAACAAGTTGCTGCAATACTGTTAGCCAAGCCTGAGGTCATGATTGGGGGAGAGAAAATTGAGCGTGTAGAGAAGACGTGCAACCTGGGGCTGATTCTGGAACCAGAGCTGCGCTTTGAGGCCCATATAAAAAGTGCACTAAGACACTGTTTTTACAGGCTAAAGGTTTTGTATGGGATACGAAAATATCTTAGCACCCCACTCCGTAAGCTGCTTGTTGACAGCCTAATCTTATCAAAACTCAACTACTGTGACACTGTTTATGGGCCATGTTTGCTTGCTAGGACAGACTGATTCAGCGCATCCAGAACGCATGTGTTCGCTTTTGTGTACATGTCCCACGTAGGAGTCATGTGACTCCATACATAAATCAACTGAGGATCTTGAAAATGGCTGCTAGGCGGAGGATGCATTTGGCTAGTTTACTGTTTGGCGTTGTAACAACCCAAAAGCCACGCTATCTATTTGACAAACTTACTTGGCGACAAACACACTACAAGTATGGTCTTCGGTCTGTGGTTGCTCCATTATCAGCGCCGCGACACAAAACCGCGGCATTTAGGGGCTCCTTCAAGTACGCAGGTACGAAGATCTGGAATAATATTCCTCCACCGATGCGAGGCCTGAAATCAATACAATCATTTAAACATAACCATAAAAAGTTACTCTTGCTTGCACAACTTTCACAACAATGAACTTTTTGTCACCTTATGGGTCATGACCTGCATTACTTGGTTTGGATCTTCAGCGGTGCTGTGGCTTGGTATTCAATGTCTTTTCCCTGTCGTGCAATTCGCTGCTGTCGGTTTGCATTGCCATACTATTTTTATTTTAAATATAATGCTAAGAACCTACAAACAAAACAAATATTAATTATACGTTTTTAAATTATCTTCATTACACTTTTTACATTTAGATCACATTTATTACAATGCATATAACTTTATTTTTTACTACTATTCTTATTTGTTGACTTGGTAATCCATTATTAATCTAATTACAGACAAACTAATTATATTTATTCATTTCGTCCCATGTTTCATAATAATCTGTTCCTGGAATTTTCCACAAGGCAATGTGAATGTGAGTGAACAATTTGATCAATCTTACCTGTCCCCGTGTTCGCTTCTCTTGAGTTCATCCAATTTCAAATCCCGTCACAAATACTTTAAAACATTGTCATTGCACAAACATGAACCATCATAGTACTTTACAAGAATTATTTGAATTTCCTAAATCATCATAGCTTTCGTCACATTCGGTCATATCCTTTTGTCGAACAGCATCGCGATTGCGTCCAATCACGTAGTAGCGTCTGTGGTCTATGCCACAGATTATAATAACGAGTTGCTCAGGCGCGTCGTGGTGTTGCCACTTTATATTAATGTATTTGTCACGTTATTTATTTATTTTTATTTATTTATTTTTATTTAGTTTAATTTTCTTTTCCTTTTAATTTATAATTCATATGTATTTCCTTTTTCTATCCAAATCTTGTTGTACACTGCACCGTTCGGGCGTCTTTATGTCGACGCCGCCACCGGCCCACGCTGAAAACCAGCGCTGTGAGCTTAACGCATAATGCGTGAGGCCACAGCTTTATGCTGAGCGTTAGGCCGTTTTGCGCGGATGTGACGCATATCTTCCCTATCATTTTACAATGTTTGTTTGCTAGTTTTAAGATTGCGTCATTTCGCGCGAATAAACAGTTTTTCTTTCTTTCTTCTTTCTAATTACTGACGTTCGTAACATTATGTTTTTTTTTGTTTCCCTTACCATTAGATATGAACGGTTTCTAACGTCCTTGACATTAAACGGATTTGGAAAAAATAAATTGCTTTTGTATAAAGTTACTGTCCAAACAAAGAATTAAAAAAAAAAAAAACCATTCTTGATTACAGGCATCCCGCAAAAATAGTATGGCTGCCTACCAGCTAAATAGTAGGAGCCTTGGAAAGCCCATTAAGCTAATGATTCTGCGCCTGATCTCTCTCGGGCTTTGTCGAATTATAGTCTATTTCGGACTACGAGAGTGTCTCACACTCACAGTGTTCCCCAGTGTGACTCTCCTGTGTTTAGGGATACACCTACAGTGTTCATGCTGCGACTGGAAGTATTAATAAATGTTATTTTTTTTTTATAGTTATGTATCCGCGCAACAGACGTGAGTACAGGCAAGGATGGCAAGGAGGTGGTGTCAGTCATTTTACCTGTGTTATTGGACACAGGCATCACAAATGTAGTCAAAGAAGTTAGGAGCGTCAGGTATGTTCTACCCGATTTTGCATAAAAAAATCTATTTTTGAGGTTTTTTTTTTCTAAAGCAAATTATTCATTTTAATTCTTTGACAAAGGTTACTTTAAAGTAACCAACGGACCTGGATCGATATAATTTAATAAATTGTCTCAGTTTCAATTATCGATTTTTGATATTCCTTTTTCATCCGATTTTTTGTAATTAATTGAACAAATAAAAGCTTATAATTGCTCAATCAGGGTTTTATAATTTATTTTTAGGGTCAGGGTCTTTAAGCAAGATTTACATAATTATTCCGTTGCGCAAATAGAATGGTGCTCCGATGGCATTTAAACGTTTTACTACTGCAACTTTTTTTGTAGGGGGAGAGGGGTATCAATCACCAAATAACTTCTTCCTTTCTGGATGGAACGAGAGGGAATGTCAGGCTTTTACTGACTAAAATTGGCCCGTGTTCCTTCAATTGTCTTTTGTATTCCAGAATCGTGGTTAAACAACCTTGCAGCTCTGGCAAGATTATACTGTCCCTAACCGTTAAAAGTATGATTCGAAACAGCATCAAATATTTATTTATAAAGTCTTGTCATACCCTTACTACTGTAGGATTAGTCTCAGAAGTAAAACACCGTATTGCTAAAAATCACACTTTATTACTTACGGTTGTATACATTACAATATATATTTAGCGCTTATTGCGTCCGCACTCTTCAACTGCTCACGGCTTAATGCCCTTCCGACGAACATTGTCGCCCCATCATCTCTAGACAATCCCTACTACTCGTTTTTACGGCAAGGGCGCTACTGCGACTCAAATAAGAAACTATACTCATGACCTAGACTTTTCTAGAGATAATTGAGCGACTTTAAATAATAACAATTGTAAATAACGATCTATAATTATTATAAATAAGCTACAAAATATTAAAAATATAACATATGATAATTAATAAGCTAACACTACCGAGTAACATTACTCCGCGCAATATTGAAAATATTATCCTCAGTTTACAGACAGTCTCCAAGCTAGTAACCGCAGCAGGAGAAACATTGAAACCGTTCCTAGCGCGGCTGATCCCAGCGCTGGCGGGCGCGGCGGGCGAGCTGGAGTCGGCGCGCCTGTCCTACCTGTCCACGGCGCTGGCCGACACCGCCACCAGGGACGTGCTGGACGACATGAGGGCCAGCGCCGCCAGGCATCATTACACTACTGATACCGTTGTTAAAGTAAGATCTCTTTCATCGTCATAGCAGCATCGGTGACATTCATCAAATCCTCCAAGTGCAGGTGTAACGTGTGGCTCGTGTTTTGAACAGGAGCACCACACTCACATTGAGTATCCGACGGGTCTATAAAACCCCATTTCGCCAAGTTATGTTTGCAGCGGCCTACCTGGGTGCGCAACCGATTTAGTACTTTCAATATAGACCTCTGCAAATCGCGCGCAGGCGGGAGATGTTCTTGGGGTTTCAAGAACTCGGATGGTGGTAGGTAAAGCTCTTCTCATAGCTTTATTCTTTCTTTAGATACTGCTATTAACATAGCCACCCACTGGGCCCAAACAGTTTAACGATTTTACCACTGAATCGAAAAGAAAAAGATCGACGTTCACTGTTGGACATAGGTCTCCACCAAGTGTCGCCACAACGAACGGTTCTATGCGTCTCGCATCCATCGGATTCCCGTGACTCTTATCAGGTCATTAGTTTTCTTTGTGGGAGGCGGATGCTGCATTTTCCGGTACGGTCGTCACTACAGAGCCTTTCGGTCCTATCGACCATCTATTCTGCGAGCAATGTACCCTGCCCACAGTCACTTGAGTTTCTTAAGATCTCTTTAAGCTGAAATAACTATTTTGATTTTATGGAGTTCTCCCTAGCAAGTAATAAAATATAAAATAGTCAAAACACCTTTCGTTACTAAACCTTGTTTTTGTAAAAATATCAGTTTCGCAAGCAGACCATTATTTTAAATTACCTAATCCTTTTGTAAATGTTCATAAAAGTTACAATGCCTTGTCAAGTAGCGTGTCGCTCTTTACAACGACTTTATCGTATAGAAACGTAGACAAATTAAACTTTATTTTTTCTTTAATTACGTTAGACAGTGACACCCTTTTTTTTTGGTAGGAAATCACCAAGGAGGAGTTATTTAACCGCGCTCTGGGTTGAGCAAGATGGAATGTCACACTTTTACTGGCTATAACCCACCTGTGTTCTTTCAGTTGCCCATTGTGTTACTTCCGAAAGGGACACCCGGGATCCTGGAACGCAAAGCGAAGAGAGAACATAGGTGTGGTCATAGGTTTTAGTCAGTTAAAGTCTGGTTCGCTCTTTCGCTCCGCCCTAGAGTGGGAGAAGTGATTGGGTAATGTCCCACCTGGTAACTCTTTCGAAAATTCCGCAGCCCTGGCAGACATCGGCCTTGACAGGTCCCGTCAATCAAGCTGACGACAAAAAAAAAATACCCATCACCGTATTTTTCTTTACAGTGTATGCCATACGTCGACATCGAAGTAATGAAAGAAATGCTGCCGAAAATCTTAGAGCTGATGAAGTCCCCACAATTGGGTACTAAAGTAGCAGTCTGTCATTTCATAGTATTAGCAGCTCATTACTTGAGAACTGACCTGGAACCCGTCGCTGGGAAGATCATGTCGAACTTGCTGAATGGGACCTTTGACAGGAACTCGACGGTGAGGAAGAATTATGCTGAGGCGTTGGGACAGGTTTCGGCTTTTGCTAAGGTGAGTTTACAGAGATCAACGACCTTACAGCAACTAGACGACTAATAACAGGCGACGCATGTCTGTCAACACATGATATTATAGATCTAATGTAGGTAGGAAAACTAGTGATGTACTAATTCTTATGACCACATCTGTTATCGATAAAGTAAGCGACCTATTTATTATTTATACGATCTGTTTTTTACTTACTACTATAAAGACTACGTAATCTAATGAGGATCAGTCATGATTTTTGTGGAGTATGCAGACTTATAGCGTGAAAAAAAACCAGTAAATACTGTGAAGAAATTATTTAAATCGGACCAAAAATGATGAAGATACAGTAATTTTAGTGTATTAGTTCCAGAAACGGGCCCGAGAATGAAGCGACTCGCTGTAACGTCATCTGTCGTGATCGGTCTCCACCGGCGAATGAATACGATCAAGCCGTTCGTCGCACGGATCATGACAGATGACGTCATCGTAAACAGTCCAGCGAGAGCGCGCGTTTCCAAGTAGACGTTCAGAAAAACTTTAATAAATCCACCATTTCTTGACGGATTTTAATAATTTAAAAAATTAAATGCTCGGTAAATTATTACACATAAGTTGTACTTAGTAAAAATCGGATTTACTAATATGTGATTGATCCTCATTAGCATTTCAAAATATTGGTAAGAGGAAGAGAGGAGGTGTACAGTGGCGGTACCTTCATACAAGCAGAAAAGCCAGGCATGCCTTACTAAAATGCTCGATAGAGAATCAATATCAAACCCGAACTATTTAAAAGTTCGCGCGCTTTAATTCTTATCAAAATAACACAAAGTATCTACCTATGCCACACTACTACACAGCGCGCGCAGAGTTTCGCATTAGCAGCATCTACGCGAGAGCTATATCTATCTCGCTTACACGTACCGGCTTTTACCGGGCTTTCAAATACTATCTCTGTCACTTTCGCACTTATAGCGATGTGCCGTATAACGAGTTAGGACCTTATGCGTCTACAAATCGATCAGTATGGAAGATTTAAGCCGGGCATTCGTATGAAGTTGCTCGCGTATGCGTGACCTTGTCACCTTGCCAACTCTGCAGTGTTGCCGTTTTAGCGACGTTGTGAGATCGTGGAGATTTTTAACGAGTTTGGAGACTTTTTTTAAGATTTAGTAACAATAAAAACTAGCGACTTTTTAAAATAACGAAATTAAATATTCAAAAATAAAGGCAATTTTTTAGAACTGGTCTCGTTAATTTCAAAATACGATGTCGTTTTAGAAAAGCATATGCAGCATTAGAAAAGTGACAAACCGGGGCCGAGTTATTTATCTAACAAAATTCAAAACGATATTATTCATTCCGTAGCCGATGTGATGCAAACTTGCATCGATTACGAAGTTAGGCAAACAAAATTTGTTTCAATTATTATTGACGAAACCCCCGATGTTAGTCATAGAAAACAACTGTGCTTGATTCTCAGATATAATTATAAATGAAATTCATGACTGTTTTTTGGGCTTTTAATTTATTGTACCTAATCAGTAGTTTATGAGAAAATTGCGATGATACATACGTAGGTACCTACATACTCAGTCGAAAACTGAACTTTCTTTTTTTGAAATCGGTTAAAATTTTATTGGGCTTGCCTTATTTTGAAACCCTAGGCACGCCACTGGAGGTGTAGTAGGAACATCTTAACATCTAACAAAATGGCAATGATGTCACATTTCAGTATGTGTATCCTTATTCTGTTTATTGACAATTTCCCTTTCCACCAGATTTGAAAGGTTCTAACTTGCTTAAAATTTAACGGATTTAGAAAATTCTTCTTCGCGAATAGAAAGAAAAATTAGCCGAGGAAGACAAACAAATCAAGTATACTGACTTGGCTCGCGAGGTTGTCGACATGCAGGATGTATATAGACTCGGCGATCATTGTACCGATAGTCATGTCAGCCAACGGCTTAATAGCCAAGAGCCTCGACCAACACCTTAGGAGGCTCGCGTTAGGTGGCTGGATCAAGGGCTTGATTCAGAAAGCGGTACTCCTGGACACGGCTCGTATTATTAGGAGGTTCCTTTCTCTGGAGCCCTGACCGCCGGTAGCTTGGACCCTGTTCACGATACCGGCAGGACACTATAATATGAGTTATTTTTGCTACAAATAATAAACAAAAATGAGTCAACTAGGTACTTAATTGCAGGTCCAATCAGCAGAAAAGCTAATGAAGAAGCTAATAACTGTATACGAGACCAAAGAAGACGACTTGTCCCGGTCGGCCGTCGCGCTCTGTCTCAAGTCTATATCCAAAGCTAAGATAGAGCATATCAAGGATAATGAGGGTATACTCGCGCCCATGGTGTTCTTAGCTATGCATGGACCTAAGGATGACGGTGAGAGTAAAAGAATTACCATATTTGGTTTCTATTTTGGTGTACAATAAAGTTTTATTCTATTCTATATTTTTTTATACACCACTATTTTTTTAATTTAATGAAATAATAAAAAGCTACAAGTAGACTTAAGTTTAAAATAATAATGACTTGAGTTTTATATCTGACCTGACCTTATCAACCCGATGGTAAATAATAGAGAAAAATACGGGAGCTCTTCCAACCGGCAGTGTATTTATGTATTTATGTTCTTCAGGTTCATTTGACTTTGATTTCCAGATTCTACAACAGTAGAGATGTTCGAAGACATATGGACGGACATAAGTCCAGCGCGGGAAAGTGGCATCAAACAACATCTGCTAGTAATACGGGAGGAGATAGAGAAGTGCCTCAACTCTAGCAGTTGGACGAAAAAGATTCAGGTAACTTCTGTCAATGTAAACAATAGCCTTTTCTCAATTCAATTTAATTATTTAGTTTAATGTTGTAGATGTCGGATATTTTTCGTATAATACGCCGTTTTATATATATTGGCGCGTCGTATTGTAATGCGACTACCTCACGTTCAGCCGGATTCAATAGCACCTGCAGGGGCCTTACTATTTCTGTCAGCGGGGTTTAAAACCTAACCTAACCTAACACGAAGGCAATAATGGTGGCTTCGGTCGCTCGCTCACTCTAGCCACCGTTTTGACGAACGCGAAGTGCACATTCAATGCGGCGTACTTTATTTTAGCCGTATTGAAATCCGGCCACATTACATAACGGCGACGTTTATCAATCCGGCGCGCCAATATGTAAACCGGTGTGTTATACGATACGGTTGCGACATTATTATTATTTTAGGTTAGGCATACTTATTTATAAAAAAAAAAACATTTTGTTTTTTTTTTATAAATAAGTTGTAAATAATTTTGTCGTCAATCTCTCCCTTCTCGATCCCAGGCAGCGAACGCAATAAAGACGATCTGCAAGGAGGTGTCGTCCGGGCTGGGCGAGCACCGCGAGCAGCTCGTGCGCGCCATGCTGGCGGCCGCGCACGGCAAGACGTTCGACGGGAAGGAGCACGTCATCGAGGCGCTCGCAGAGTTGTGCAAGTGAGTACATGCTTGTGTTATACAAGAATTTTTCCACACATTTCCTGCTAATATCGTGCATTTTTACACGAATTAAAAATATAGCCCAAGGGCACAAGGGCAGGAAGATGATGATGATGAGTGTTTCTATGAGTGATGCAAGTTTTCGTAATCGAAGTGCTTCCAGAGATAAAAATATTGGGACAAAAAAAGTTTTCATAATATTAGTTTAGTTTTATAATATTCATAATAGTATTTTGTAAGGGTAATTCTAAGGCAAATGTCGTCCTGAATGTGAATTTTAGAGTCGCATTCTAAGTATCATGCTGAAATGCAAGTGTGATTTTATGTTGGGTGTCATGGTTTAAACATGTATGCCAACATTATGATGATAATGAAAGTAGGTATGAAATATGCCATAGCAGGGGAATATTTATTTATTATATAACAGAAATTAAGAACTAAAAAAAATAAGACAATGCTCAGCCTTATGGCATACCGCGATCTTTTCCAAGCAACCTGGAATGTACAGACTGAGAATATGTGAAGTATAAATATGTTCAGCTATGACCTTAACGCTTTATTTTGATGGTTCATATTATTTAAGTATGCATCACCGATACATATATATTACACTCCAAAACTGTTTTACGTCCGTTGCGTTACAACCACAGGTTCAGTTGAAAACCAGCGTTAGGCACTAGTTGTCTGACATTCATGCTGAACTGGACCTATTTTGGTGCAGTCGTGAGGCACACAACTACATTTTTGCTTCTCTTTTTTATTTTAGTTTTGTGTTTACCGACAGTGTTTACCCTATATTGTGTTTGTGCCTTGTGCTATACCAAATAAATTCTTTTTCTTTCTTTCTTTAAAAAAATATATATTTTGTATCTTAAAGCGTAAAAGAGAACGAGCCTCCGGTATCCCAAGCGCTGGCGTCCGAGGTCATCAACGCGTTACTAGTGGAGAGTCGCAAACAAGAGATGGTGTACAAGCGTCACGCCATCACCGCGCTCGGGCACGCCATCGCAGCCACGCACTGCGACCGCTTCCAGCAGCTTTATGAGATCGTCAAGGTTATACTGTCTAAGGTAATTCTCATAATTCTTCAGTGCACTAAAGCATTGTGACCGGACTAAAACTACAATAAGAATAGAATAAACTTTATTGCACACCAAAATAGTAACAATTTTACAGAAACTTAAATCTATGGGTACAATGGCGGTCTTATCGCTGACAACGATATCTACCAGACAGCCTTAGAATGGACTATAAGAAGTTAAAGGAGGCAGTCTGCGGTTTACTGTTACCAAATATTAATCAAACAAAAAGTATAAGGTTATAAGGTATTTATCGAAAAGTTTGTGCTTGCGCCGTTCAGTCATTGGACGATTGAATCGACTGTCGATTCACAAATCCACACAACTTGTGTGGGTGAAAGGGCTGTTTGAGAACTTCTTGCTCTCCGTCTTGGTACGAGCATCAAATCGAGCGGGCTTGTTTACATGACAAAGCAAAATGTGTCCAGCACGCCACGGTCACGACTACACGACAGATTCGTAGCTTGGTGCCGAGAGCACCTTTTGCTTTTTTGTAAATTATCCACTAAATATCCACTACGTTGCGTTTGTAATTTTGATACGCGATCGCTTGATACCGCTTGTGCATTATACTGGAAAATGAACTGCTGAGAACTATAAATCCGACCGTGATTGTTTTGCGAAAGACTTATGAATAATGAATGAGTAATGAACAGTTGACTAGTTTAAAGTCGATGGAAAAAAAACCAAGTGGATCGAAGCTTTAGCTCTTCCGAGGCATTCAGATACGGCGTAGGCAAAAATCCTCCGGTATACTTATAAACGCTTCATCAGGTTGTTTAAGAGAGATGTCCCTCTTTCCTTTGATATAAATTGGCCTTAACTACATGCTTGGACGGAAACGGGAACGGAACGAAGCAGTTGCTTAATAGATAACTTGCAGACATTTCATTGTACTATTGTGTGAGCATTATCTCATGTACAATGAAATGTCTGCAAGTTATCGATAAAAGATCGATCGATGGCACGGTTGGCGCAGTATGTTGAGTGGATGCACAGCGTGATACAGGAGTAATTTTTAGTATGAGACAACATTTTTTTTAAGAGAAATAAGATGTCGATGAACCGCGGTGGCTTTACATAAGTAGTGAGAGCACTGTGTCGTCTAGACGTGAATAAAGCTAGTGGACCAGATGGTATACCAGCAATAGTTCTCAAGGCATGTGCGCCCGAGTTGTCTCCTGTATTGACGCGCTTGTATCGCCTCTCATTTAGGACTGGTATAGTGCCCAAGTCCTGGAAGCTTGCCAACGTGCAACCCGTGCCCAAAAAAGGCAGTCGTGCCGATCCTGCCAACTATCGGCCGATTTCAATAACCTCCATACTCTGCAAGATTATGGAGCGTGTGTTGAACTCGCGCCTCATGGCATACCTGGAAGGTAACGATCTCCTCAGTGAACGACAGTACGGGTTTCGCCACAATCGGTCTACTGGGGACCTATTAGTGGACTCACATGTGGGGCGAGGCCCTTGAGAAGAATGGAGAAGCGATTGCTGTCTCCTTAGACGTCTCGAAGGCCTTCGACAGGGTATGGCATGCCAGCCTTTTGAGTAAGCTTCCAGCGTACGGCATTTCCCCTGGTCTGATTAACTGGGTAAAAGACTTCCTGAGTGAACGGTCTCTCCGAGTTGTTGTCGATGGATGTTCATCAGAGCCCATGACGACCAATGCCGGAGTTCCTCAGGGGTCAGTTCTCTCTGCAACTCTTTTCCTGCTGCATATTAACGATCTGCTGATGCCCGGTATCTATGGGTATGCAGATGATAGCACAGTTGTAGAGAGATACCTTCCAGGTGCTCGGGCTAGTAAGGAACTAATCCGGTCCGAACGAGAGGCTATGGTAGAGCGTACGAATGTCTCACTTCAGGCAGTCTCCATGTGGGGCGAAACCAATCTGGTAGGATTCAACGCCGCCAAAACACAAGCGTGTCTGTTCACCGCCAAAAGGAGTCCGTTCGCCTTGGCTCCTGCTTTTCAGAATTTATCTCTGGAGTGCACCGACCGCCTTCAGCTCTTGGGAGTTGAAATTTCCTCAGACCTCAATTTTGGGCGGTTCATTGAGTCCAAAGCCAAGGTAGCTGCTAGAAAACTAGGCGTTCTTGCAAAGGTCCGACGGTACTTCACACCGGGACAGCTTCTAATGTTATATAAAGCACAGGTCCGATCGTGTGTGGAGTACTGCAGTCACATATGGGCTGGTGCTGCAAAATGCCATCTAGCAGCTTTGGACTCAGTGGAAAGGCGTGCGAAGAGGCTAATTGGGGATCCAGATTTGGTTAAGTCCAATCTACCTTGCCTCGAGCACAGGCGCAGGGTAGCCAGCCTATCGGTATTTTACAGGTTGCATTTTGGAGAGTGTGCGCGGGAATTGCATGACTTGATTCCGCCATCTCCTTTCTACCATCGGACAACCCGACGTACGGCGAGTATCCACCCTTACGTTGTTGAAACTTCAACGGTCCGGACTAAGCGTTTCGCTTCGTCGTTTATACCGCGTACATCGAAGGACTGGAACAATTTGCCTGCTGCGGTCTTCCCGTCCAACTATAATTTAGGTGTCTTCAAGGCTAGAGTGAATAGGCTCTTCATAAACTAGTGCGCCTCACCATCAATGATTGTATCGCTGCTTACCATCAGGTGGGATCGCAGTCAAGCACTGGTTTATATGAATAAAAAAAAATAAAAAAAAAAACATAATAATAACGCTACAGACAAATACTGTGTCCACGTATGCAACGTAAGTTACGCATTATGATATCTAGACTCTTGAATTTACTTGAAAATAGATCGACTTACTTAGGCAGTACCAGTGGTGGCCGAGTGGTAACGGCCCCGACTTACGACTTGTAGGTCGCGGGTTCAAACCTAGCCAGGCGCATTACTTTGTGTAATTTATTTCATCACCACTGCTCTCAAAACGGTGAAGGAAAACATCGTGAGGAAACCGGCATGTCCTAGAACCAAACATTCGAAGACATGTGACATTCACCAATCCGCACTGGGCCCGCGTGGTGGATTACGGCCCAGTCCCTCTCCTAGAGAGAGGAGGCCTGAGTCCCAGCAGTGGGAACATTAAAAGGCTGATTATGCTATGCTTATGCTATGCTTAGGCAGTGGGCAGGGCACATTGCTCGTAGAACGGATGGTCGATGGGGCCGAAAGATTCTAGAGTGGCGACCGCGCACCGGAAAACGCAGCGTTGGAAGGCCTCCCACAAGGTGGACCGACGACCTGGTGAGGGTCGCGGGAGTGCGGTGGATGCGAGAAGCACAGGATCGGTCGTTGTGGCGACGCTTGGGGGAGGCCTATGTCCAACAGTGGACGTCTTTCGGCTGAAATGATGATGATGATGAGATCGACTTAGAAATACACGCGTACCAGGCAACATCAGATCTGTCGATCCAGATGATCGTCAAGTGTGCACGAACTCTCCGACGTTGCATCGGGTACACGGCGTACCTGGGCTCAGTTTTTCTTTACCTTTATATGATCATAATGGCAATTTTCTTGGCAGGACGAACTATCAATGGGCAAAGAATCAGATGAGGAAGACAACGAAGGTGCGAGACAGCGGCGAGAGCAACTGACGGCACTAAAGGAAGCTGCCTACGAGCTACTAGGCAAGGCGTGGCCTAAAGAACCTGACACACAAGGTGAGTGCGATTGAATTTAACGATGTTATAATTGTTATATTATCGTTTTACTATCGGTTGGTATGTAATGTGTTTTCTAATGGACAAAGGGATCTCGTATACCGAGATCCCTTTGTGCATAGGGTGACGTCATGGACGTCAAGTTGATCTGTACTTAACATTGTTGTGAGTAGTGTTTAAAATAAAAAATCTTCTAAACACAATTGTACTATAGAAAGTTAAGCTTTCTCGTTGTGTCTGGCTCTGTAAGTGCAGAGAGTACCTGTCATAAATAAATAAAGCATAAAGTGCAACTTCACACGGAACGTTATCCAGTGTGCAAGTGCAGTGTTTACAAAATAATTGATACATAAACTTAAAATTAATCACAAGTGATAAATAACTACCCTAAACATTAAAAATATTAAGATATTTAAGTGAAATCACACACAAAAACTAGCCAAGAAGTGTTGCCTAAGTGCTCGGCCAAACTGGAAGCGCGGGTGCGGGGCGGGCGCGGCGCGGTAATCTCAAACACAAGAACTTCCTTTGAGTGTCTACAGTAGGCACGCGGGCGCGGGAAGCGGCGCGGGGTGCGGGACGCGGAACGCGCGCGGGCATCTCACGCCATAGTGAGTTCATACAAGTGGCCACAGTGAGCGCGCGGGCGCGGGAAACGGCGCGGCGTGAGGGCCGGGGAACGCGCGCGGGCATCTCACGCCATAGTGAGTTCATACAAGTGGCCACAGTGAGAGCGCGGGCGCGGGAAACGGCGCGGGGTGCGGGACGCGGAACGCGCGCGGGCATCTCACGCTATAGTGAGTTCATACAAGTGGCCACAGTGAGCGCGCGGGCGCGGGAAACGGCGCGGCGTGAGGGCCGGGGAACGCGTGCGGGCATCTCACGCCATAGTGAGTTCATACAAGTGGCCACAGTGAGCCCGCGGGCGCGAGAAACGGCGCGGGGTGCGGGACGCGGAACGCGCGCGGGCATCTCACGCCATAGTGAGTTCATACAAGTGGCCACAGTGAGCGCGCGGGCGCGGGAAACGGCGCGGGGTGCGGGACGCGGAACGCGCGCGGGCATCTCACGCTATAGTGAGTTCATACAAGTGGCCACAGTGAGCGCGCGGGCGCGGGAAACGCCGCGGGGTGAGGGCCGGGGAACGCGCGCGGGCATCTCACGCCATAGTGAGTTCATACAAGTGGCCACAGTGAGCGCGCGGGCGCGAGAAACGGCGTGGGGTGCGGGACGCGGAACGCACGCGGGCATCTCACGCCATAGTGAGTTCATACAAGTGGCCACAGTGAGCGCGCGGGCGCGGGAAACGGCGCGGGGTCAGGGCCGGGGAACGCGCGCGGGCATCTCACGCCATAGTGAGTTCATACAAGTGGCCACAGTGAGCGCGCGGGCGCGGGAAACGGCGCGGGGTGCGGGACGCGGAACGCGCGCGGGCATCTCATGCCATAGTGAGTTTATACAAGTGACCACAGTGAGCTCGCGGGCGGTAAGCGGTAAACTAGTTCGAGCCATGCTAGAAGTAATATTTATCATCATCATCATCATCATCATTTCAGCCGAAAGACGTCCACTGCTGGACATAGGCCTCCCCCAAGCGTCGCCACAGCGAACGGTCCTGTGCGTCTCGCATCCATCGGACCCCCGCAACCGTTACCAAGTCATCGGTCCACCTTGTAGGAGGCCTTCCAACGTTACGTCTTCCGGTACGTGGTCGCCATTCCAGAACCTTTCGGCCCCAACGGCCATCTGTTCTGCGAGCAATGTGCCCTGCCCATTGCCACTTTAGTTTGGCGATTCTTCGTGCTATGTCGGCAACCTTGGTTCTCCTGCGGATATCCTCATTCCTGATTCGATCACGCAAGGAAACTCCGAGCATAGCCCTCTCCATTGCCCTTTGGGTGACTTTAAGCCTTCTAATGAGGCCCATTGTAAGCGACCACGTTTCGGAGCCATATGTCATCACTGGCAACACGCACTGGTCATAGACTTTCGTCTTGAGACACTGTGGTATATTGGACGAGAAGACACCGCGCAGCTTCCCGAACGCTGCCCAGCCGAGTCGGATTCGACGATTGATCTCTTTCTCGAAGTTAGACCTTCCCAACTGGACCGTCTGTCCCAGGTAAACGTAGTCGTCTACAACTTCGAGTGTTGAGTCCCCGACCTTGATAGGAGTGGGTGCTACATGGCTGTTTACCATGACTTTGGTTTTGTCCATGTTCATTTTAAGTCCCACTCTTTTGGAAGCTCTACTGAGGTCACCAAGCATTGTACTGAGCTCCTCCGTAGTCTCAGCCATGACTACTATGTCGTCGGCAAACCGAAGGTGAGTGATGTACTCGCCATTGACATTAATGCCTAGCCCTCTCCATTCCAAAACCTTGAAGACATCCTCCATTGCTGCCGTGAACAGTTTCGGAGAAATAACGTCTCCCTGCCTCACACCCCGCTGCAAGAGGATAGGTTTCGAGGTCTGGTCTTGTAGTCGGACTGACATAGTGGCGTTTTTGTACAAACACTTTAGCACTTCGATATACCGATAGTCAATTTGGCACCGTTGGAGAGACTGCAGTACAGCCCAAGTTTCAATCGAATCAAAGGCTTTCTCGTAGTCCACAAACGCTAAGCAGAGAGGCTGGTTATACTCCTCAGTCTTCTGTATAACCTGCCGCAGCGTATGTATGTGGTCCACGGTGCTGAAGCCTTTTCGAAATCCGGCTTGTTCGGGAGGCTGGAAGTCGTCGAACCTGCGCGCGAGACGATTCGTGATGACTCTGGAAAACAGCTTGTAGACATGGCTCAGAAGCGAGATGGGCCTATAATTCTTAAGCAGGGCATTATCGCCCTTCTTAAAGAAGAGTACCACCACGCCTCTGCTCCACGCCTGTGGCGTTTTCCCCTCGAGTATGACGGAATCAAATAGCTTCTGAAGGGCCTTAAGGACCGGTTTTCCACCCGCCTTCAGGAGTTCGGCCGTAATTCCGTCCTCACCCGACGCCTTGTTGTTTTTCAGCTGCTTCAGAGCCATCCTAATCTCGTACAGGCTGACGTCCGGGATATCTTCGGTATAGTGTCGAGTCAATCTAGCTCTTGGGTCGTTTACTAGATTTACAGCGGGTTTAGCGATAGACGTGTATAACTGTCCATAAAAAGCCTCGATCTCTCCCAGAAGCTCCGATTTGGCGGATATGACTCTGCCATCGTCGGTCTTCAGTTTCGTGAGCTGGCTTTGCCCAATAGACAGATCTCGTGCAAATACTTTAGAGCCCTTATTCCGCTCAATCGCATCCTTAATCCTTGCGGTATTAAAGCGGCGAAGGTCACGTTTCAGGGACTTCGAGATTTGTCTATTGAGCTGCCGGTATATGCACGCATCGTCTGAAGACTGCAGAATCATCTCACGCCTCTTCTTCATTAGCTCGAGGGTCGGATCGGAGAGCTTCTTGTTTTTATTTGTACGGTGAGTCTTGAAAAACTTAGACCCGACCGTATGGACAGTTTCCACGAACCCATCGTTATATTCATCCACGGAGCTTCCTAGGCACTCGAAACGATTGTGGAGTTCGAGCTGAAAGCTCTCGGGGTTTTGGATCTGGATCTGTGCTGGACGGAGCGTAGACTTCATCAGTCGAGACCTTTCAAGCTTAATGTTAATATTCAATGTGCCTCTTACGACGCGGTGATCACTTCCAGTTTTCACCGCGTTGATCACAGAGACATCATTGAATATTTGCTTTTTCGTCGACAGGATGAAGTCAATCTCATTTCTAGTTGCACCGTCAGGACTTTGCCAGGTCCACCTTCTATGCTCACGCTTTTTGAAGAAGGAATTCATCATATAGAGACCCTCCTTCTCCATAAAGCTAGCCAGTAGGTGTCCCCGGTGATTCCGACGTCCAAATCCAAATTGCCCCACTCGCAGCTCGTCACCGTCTCGTTTGCCCAGTTTCGCGTTAAAGTCCCCCATGACCACGGTGAAGTGAGTCTTAGAACCATGCATGGCTCTTGATATATCCTCATACATGGATTCTACTTCGTCGTCGGGATGTGTCGAGGTCGGGGCGTAGACCTGTATGACCTTCAGCGAATATCTTGATGATATTCTGAGTATAAGGTACGCCACCCTGGTCGACACACTCTCGATCCTCACGACATTGTTCACAAGGGACTTGTGGACGATAAACCCGACACCACCCTGGGACTGCTGGTCACCCTCCCGGAAATAGAGCAGGTTACCGGATTTGAGAATTATCGTATCCTCCCCCTGTCTTCGGACTTCAGACAATCCCACAATACTCCATCGCAACCTGCTCAATTCCTCCTCCAGTTCGGTGATCTTCTCGTCAGTCCTCAGTGTACGCGTGTTGAAAGTTGCCAGGTCGAGTCGTTTAATAGATGGGTAGCCAAATCTCATCCGGAGATTCTTCGCACCCCTTGCCTCGTCGTGGCCTTGACCGCTACCGGAGTCAAGGGTAGACGGGCTGCCGGGCACTAGGGGCCATTTTCTCCTTCTGTTTTTCATGTTAGGGGGGGGTTGCCATAATCGCCACGCTTGGCAGACGGGTTGGCGATCGCAGTTTGGTTGTTGTAATGCACAGAGGATGCTGCTGCCCATTCTCTGGTATGTCCCTTAGTCGCCTCTTACGACACCCTCGGGAAGAGATGGGATGGTGTTATTCTTAACGTCCGAACACCATACGGAACATATTATATATTTATCGATGTATCGATATTTATAAAAATTTTAATATCGGCCTGGATTTATCGAGGAAAAGATATATATCGGTCAAACTTTCCGAGATTTTCGGTCTTAAAATAAGAATTCATTTAGTTCAGTCTAGGTCAATAATAGGTAATTTCTATAGAAAATTCACATTATTTTAATATATGAGAATCTGTGTAAAACTTCTTCTTCTTCCTGCCCTTGTCCTATATTACTTGGGATCGGCGCAACACATAATCTTATTAAAACTAACTAAATAACAATATACTAATATTTTGAAGACCAATTAGTTTTTTCAGGCATTATATTGAAAGTAAAACATAACAGTACAATATAGACAATACAGTTTTTTTTTCGTTCGTTCCTATCTTTTACGGCTTTGAATTCATTTAAATATTCTGCTGATAAATAAATTTTGAAAAAAAAGAATCGTTTTTTGAATATTTTGTATCGATATATCGGATCAAAATATATAGACTGAAAATTTTGATATATCCAAGCAAAAATATCGATATTTTTTCAACAAGCCTACTTCGGACAGGCACTATCACCCGCGCCGCTGCCCGCACCGCACTGCCAGTGTGACCACGCAAATCGCGCGCGTTGCCGCTCCCGCGCCGCTACCCGCACCGCGCTGCCACTGTGACCGAGCACTAACAGTGTACGTCTAACTCTGTTCACTCCAGTTTTCATATGTACGAGTATGGTGTTGACAAACTATATTATCCCCATCAAACCATAACACCCATAAGTCAAAACAGCGCCATCTATTGACATTGTTTCGAACGACTTAGCGGATCGATTACTGGATTCTTTTTAGTAAACGTTGCAAACATGCCTTCTGCAAAGTGTGGTGGTTGCGCCAAATTTTTGTCACCGCTAGATGCCGCTAAGTGCAACCAGTGCACTAGTTTTTATCATCGTGCTTGTGTCTGCTTCCCAAACACTGGTTTTATTAAATCTTCTTGGCGCTGTTCTGAGTGTAATAAAAATCAGGTCAGGGACAACAAGGCGGACACACCAGTTTGAACGAGGTCCGCCCAGGTAGAGCACATAAGCACATAAGCTCTGAAGAGCTCATGGACACCAGCACATTAAGCTGCACAGTGCCGGACGCCACCGTAAACTCTCCTGACTTCGCGGACGAGCTGCGACTGTTTAAGGAGGAGTTGCGTAAGGAGTTTCGCTTTATGCACCATGAGTTCCAGCAGCTGCGCACGGAAAGTGCTCAGCTCACGGAAGCCCTTAAGGCTTCTGACCTGCGGATGTACACTTTGGAAATGCGGGTAGGCACCCTCGAGCAAAAGCTGGAGCAAAAAGTTCAGACGGACACGGTTCCACTCGAGAATACCATCGGTGAACTAAGGTGCCAATTGAATGAGCGCGATCAGGAACTGCTGCTCAACGACATCGAGGTAACCGGAATTCCTGAATGCAAGGATGAGAGCACCCTGCACCTAGTTAAGGGTCTTGCCACAAAGCTTGGTATCGCCATCGACGAGAGGGACGTGGTTCATGTCGAGCGAGTCAGATCCTCGCACCGAAATAGAGTACTTTCTAGCTCCATCTCTGCTGACACCTCTGCGCAACGGCCGCGCAATATATCTGTGCGATTCGCTAGGCGAGCTACGCGAGACGCACTGCTGCACGCGGCTCGAGTGCGTCGCGGTTTAAGTACTAATGACCTTGGTATAAATGGACCGGCGCTTCGAGTTTACGTTAACGAACGTCTAACTCGGACTAATCGCCAGTTATTTTATAACGCCCGTCAAGCCGGGAGTCAACACAAATGGAAGTACGTGTGGACTAGGGATGGGAAGATCTACGCTCGCAAGGAAGATAACCAAAATGCTGAACGAGTCAGATATGAAGATGATATTCGTAGGATTTTTGGTTAAAGATCGGTTTGCCCTGCATCCGAATTTATTATATAACTTTGTTTTATTTAATGGTTGCCCATGTGGATGCTATGATCTCCCAGTTATTATGTTTTACATGTGGCAAAGTTTTGTTATTTAAATTTTTTTTTTTTTGTTTTTGTCTACATAATTATTATTGCCATGGGGTGGTGTGTGATTCCTGTGGTGCCTAATGGGAGTCAACTCGGATCACCTGAGCGGACTTTATTTTGCTCGCAGCGGCATTGGACCACAACAAGCAAACGTGATTCTAAGAATATCGATCTCTTTAGCAAATTATGGACAAACAATGAATCGCTTACGGTGGATTACTTTTTGCATAATCCTGACACAGAGTTGGTATTGTTTTCATGCACAGCTTATTTAATTTTTAAAACACATACAGATATTACTTACAATTACTTAATCAATATTTATAATTTTAATACACGTTTTAATTTTCACTATTTGATAATAATGAAAAAAATACAAAACATAAACAAATATTTTATACAATAACTTACATACGGTTACTAATTACAAATAGTTGTATTAGGATATATTACTCGGCGATTTCAATGTCAACTTATTGAATGCTAACGGGCAAACTAAAAAAGTATCTGAGTTTCTGAATAGCCTGAGCCTAAAACAACTCGTAAGTTCTCCTACTGATTTTACAGACCATAGCGAAACCTTGGTCGACCTAGTGTGTACCAATATCAACCACAGAGGGTGTCAGTTGAGCCCTATGGGTCAATAAATAGTCACTCGCTTGTCGTCTGTGAACTTGTAGATATAAACCCCATACAATTAGGGTACAGGCCGATAAAGAACATTAATGGCGAAGTCTTTGACAGTGACTTATCGAATGTACATTGGGACAACATTTGTAGTCTGCATAATGTAAATGACATGGTTGAGGAATTTAATAAAAACATTTTGACATTGTACGATGTGCACGCTCCGGTAAAGACATGCTTGATAAAAGAACCTTCATATTCTTGGATTACTGAGACCATCAAGCTTATGATGCTCTTACGAAATGACGCTCTGACCAAGTATCGCAAGACGAGGTCAGACTCTAAAAGGGCATACTACAAACAGCTGAAATCGTTGGTAGTTAGGTCCATATTTAGGGAAAAAGTCGCTTACTTTAAATATAACATTAATAACAATGTGAAAGACCCTAAAACTTTATGGAACAACTTAAAAAACACGATACTACCAAATAAACAAGCTGAAGACCTACCAACTCACTTTAGAGATCCAGACCAAATAAACAATCACTTTTTAAATGTACTACCTGGCAACCACGTTTGCAATGCTGCGCAACAGAATTTCTTTGAGTCCCATCATTTCGGTAACGATACATTCGCATTGAAACCAGTTAGTGCCAATCAAATCTTGAAATACTTTCACGAACTCAAGTCTAATGCTGAAGGCTGTGATATGGTTACCCTGAATAAATGCTTTTATCCACCCTTCCATACACACTTAAGACCATAACGGACATTATAAACTATTCGATCGGCTCTGCAACGTTCCCTGACATTTGGAAGATTGCAATCGTTAGGCCATTACCTAAAAAAACGAATCCAACAGATTTGAAGGATCTCAGGCCCATTAGTATTCTGCCATGTCTATCCAAGATAGCCGAGAAGGTTGTGTGCCAGCAGTTGACACAATATTTAGAAAAACAGAAAATATTGCCTGAACTACAGTCAGGTTTTCGAAAACAGCGTGGTACTGCTGCGGCTCTTTTGGATGTTACGGATAACATTTTGGCAGCACAGGATAAGGGCATGTGTACATTGCTGGTACTACTTGATTTCTCGCGGGCTTTTGACTGTATTAATATTGACTTGTTCCTCTCAAAACTAAACTATTACGGATTTGACCAAAATGCGATAAACTGGTTCCGAAGTTACCTTACCAACCGTAAGCAGCGTGTGGAAATCCGTTTGAGCAATGGCTCATCCCTTGATTCGTTTTTTTTGATTGATTGACTCACCCCCGTTGAAAGGGGAGTTCCGCAGGGCTCTATACTGGGCCCCATAATATTTATTTTGTATTGCGCAGACATTGTAGACTCTCTGAAGGGATGTAGGCATCATATTTACGCTAATGATGTGCAAGTATATATCTCTTTTAAGCCTAGTGACTATGGCAGCGCGTTAAAGGATCTCAACGATGATCTTGACAGTATAGCATGTTGGGCTGAGAACAATGGTTTGGTACTTAATCCTTCCAAAACTAAATACTTGCTCTTCGGAACTAGGTGCCAAATCAATGCAGTGCCGGCAACACTCAATGTTACTCTGCTGGGTGAGTCGGTCAGTCGAGTCAGCGAAGCACGTATTCTGGGACTGAATATGGACGCGGAGTTGAGGTACGAAGCGCACGTGGCAACAGCAGTGCGCACTTGTTTCTATCGGTTGAAGGTTCTTTATAAAATAAGGCCCTATCTATCAGAAGAGCTGCGTATACAGCTGGTGGAGTCGCTCGTACTCTCAAATCGAAATTATGCGAACACAGTTATTGGCCCTCGACTGTTGGCAAGAACTGATCGACTGGTTCAGAGGGTGCAAAACGCCTGCGCCCGTTTTTGCTTTAACATTCCACCAAGAACTCACGTGGCACCATTTTTGAATAAGCAATCAATCCTGAAGATGAAGTCGCGTCGTAAGTTGCACTTAGCTTGCCTACTTTTTGGAGTCACAAAGTACAAGCAACCGACCTACTTGTACGCCAAACTGAGTTGGATCACTAGTAGAAAGGAATGCGCCAGCAGACAGTGCTCGCAGCAGCTTTCGACGCAACCGCACAAGATAGCGGCTTTTAGAGGCAGTTTTAGGTACGCGGCATTCAAATGTTGGAACAATATTCCCCCGCCAATAAGGAATATCAAATGTCTCGATACCTTCAGGACTCGACTACGGCAGTTTCTGATTGCCTCGCAAAAGGAACTAGGCATGACTGTTTCGAACACGTCCATTATATAGCTGCTTAGCGTGTTCTGGACAAACACCAAAATAGGATTAGTAGCTGGCATATAATGAACTAATGACATTAAAAAAAAAAGATTTTTTCTAACACACACACACACTTACTGGAGATAGGAACCATACAACTACACACACATTACAAATCACAATAAGCATAATTGTATTATTCACGTACTAATGAATTGCACCTTTTACTCTAAAAATAAATTCACAATACTAAACCACCAACATCGAACACTAAATCTGTTAAATTGTGGGTATACCGTACACTTACAAAACTTTCTCTACACATAACACTTACACTATATAACGCGGACATAGCACCTCTTCCACAAATTCAGCTCGACGTCCTCCGTATGCCACTACAGGGACCCAGCAGAATACCAGCGTCAGGCATATTTGCCTGACAGATGCTGAGTTGGGTTCCCTTTTGATGCAGCCTTGAAGCGCACACCGCGCACCGCACTATGCTATCTTATTGTTTGTCTCACAAAACTTTTACTAAGTACCTTAAAAAGAATTGAATTTGTTAAGAAGTACTATTGTAGAAGAAATAAGTGTTACATATCATGGCTGGTATAAGCTCTTTACAGACGGTTCAAAAAGTACTCAATTAGGTGCGGCCTACTACGATCCAGAGAACAAACATGGGGAATGTTTTAAAATCACCTCAAATGTGTCAATCATGACGGCCGAATTATTTGCCATATTGCAGGCAATTTTTTATGTCATTACCTTACAGCCACAACGTGCTGTTATATTCTCAGACAGTAAAAGTGCCCTCCAGCATCTGGCTCGATGCGCCTCTGGACACAGAGGTGTATCGATAGCCTATTCGGTAATGAGGAAAATCAATGAATGCTCTCGAAATAATATCAACTTAGTTTTACAGTGGATACCATCACACATTGGTCTGAAAGGAAACGAGGAGGCTGATAGATTAGCTAAAATTGCCACTACAGTGGGCTCAGAAGTTTATATTATACCGATTTATTCAGAAATACTGTCAAAATTTAAGGAACAGTGTCGTAAAGATTGGACGGTGTACTTTAGCGAGAAATCTAAAACTAAAGGTATCTGGTACAAAGCAATCCAATATGAGCCTCCTCGAGTGCCATGGTTTCTTAGTAATAGAATTAGTCGTCATCTACTAGTAACAGCATTTAGACTCCGTTCTGGACACATGCCGCTGAAAGTATTTGCTTACCTTATGAAGAAGGTTGATTGCCCTAAATGTGATGTTTGTGACAAGATAGAAGATGTACAACATATTTTAGCTGAATGTGTTAAGAATAAAGCCGAAAGAAGTAGAATTATAGATAAACTTAAGCTAAATAAATTAGATGTAGGTATTTTCCAAAGTCTCCTAACAAAGCCATTTTCAGATGAAGCCAAGATGATTTATAATCTAGTTTTAATTAAGCAATCTTGATATTATTTACCTGTATGTGTATTTGTACTTAAATGTAAGATTATGTACCTATTTACCGTATGTAATAATGGAACTGGCATGAACAAATGTTCAAAAGTTCCTAAACAAATAAAGAAAAAAAAAAAAAACCTACCTATGTTTTTGTGTTTAATTTTTTAACGTTTTTTTTATGTACATAATTCAATGTACTCGTAACATTGATGTCTGATTGTTTACATTTTTTATTTTTTTGTTAATTTATGTGATGTTTGTAATTTTGTTGTGCTTTTGTGAAGGTACTATTTGTTAATTTTCTGTGTTGCATCAAATAAATGTTTTATCTATCTATCTATCTAAGTAAACAATCTATTAACAATAAGAGGTTTGCTAAGACGGGTCCCAGCGCACTGCCCTGCTCAGCCCCTCGATAGTTACGCCAGTGAGAAGGAACCTTCTAACAATATGAACTGTGTCCAGAAGTACCGCTTTCTGAATTAAGCTGCCTAACGAGAGCTTGCTAAGATTTTCAGACTATTTTTATGAATCTAATTATCATTTCACAGAAAAATACCAAGACGTATTCTTCGAGCACTGTTCAAAGTCGTACCCGGTGAGTTCTCGATCGACGCAGCTCGCCATCCTCGCGTCCGTAGCGAGCGTGCTGCCGCGCCTGGCCGCGCTGTGCGGCGCCGAGCCCATGGAGACCGACGCCGCGCCCGCCGCCAGCCGGGACAGGGCCATCGGGACGGTCACGGGGCACGTCGCCTTCATCGTCGACTATACGTTGAGTGAGTATTGAGAAATTTGTTGGCCATGGAACTAACTTACAGATGGCGTTCTGAATCAACTCGATATAAGTTCAACAGCTGATAAAATCATTCCTCAGAAAGATTCTGACTAACCTTCGACCATATTACTCTACATTATCTCACTGTAAGGCAAATGCCTCCTCCGTTTTCCAGTCCAGTCCTTTCGTCATCGATATCTTGCGCGGTATCGTCTCATCTTTAATGGATTATTTTTTCTTCGGATTGCGCCAATTATCAATCTAAAAAATCTATCTACCTTGAAACATTAAGGCACATGCCAAGCAGTTATCAAGCTGTTAACTCCTCTCGCATAAAATCACCAAAAAAAAACTTTTTCTGGATTTTTCTAATAAAAACAAAGATTTTCGACCAAATAAATTTCGTAGAAACGTGTGTACAGTACGACGATTAAGCGTTTTCAAGGTCATTCAAGTTGTTCAGACGTATTGTACAATTGGCGCTCCAGAGCGACCGCGTAACAGCATCCTGCCCTCGGTAGCCTCCCGAGTTGATAACCTGCTTATGCGACCAGCGTTCGATAATAACGATCTAGCCAAATCGTTATTGGTTATTACTAACATCTGGCTAATATATTTTGTTACTAACACAGTGGACCTATATAATGTTGATGAATAAACGAATTATTACTATCCGAAACTCGCTAATGCAGGTTAAATCTGCTGATACACGAAATTCCACAGAGCGAGGCGTCTCTTAGCTCTAAATTTTTGTTGACAAGTCGTTATATGATTGAATCTTAAAAATAAAATGCAAAAGACACTAGTAATCTGTAGAAATGTGTTTTTTTTTTTGTAATATCGCAGTTAAAAGAGTTATAGGCTTATCGTCGTGTCGGTCAAACATTCGGTAGATGAAAAGGTCTGTCATCGAAAGTGTTGTGGATGAAAGTTCCTGTCGGTGAAATGTCCAAGGACGAATCGGTCTTAGAAGAACGTTTGCGGAATCATAGAGATAGCGAGATGTACCCACCTGGCCCCGACTCTTCATCATTCTAATTTATGAAATGTTAATTGCTGCCTAATTTAATAACTAATTTTGATTCTGTTTTTAGTCAAAAATTTCTTTGACAGAATTATTTGTTGTTTTGTGTAAAATATTGAACAAAACAAACACAGGATAATACCTAATCCAGAGTAATCCTAGATCCATGTTAATATTTTCTTTGTGATGTTCCACAGAAAACAACAATCAAGTAAGGCACAGAAGGGACGCGCTCAATATTATGGAAATACTTGTCAAACAATTAAAAGGTAATTCATCTAACTTGCTCTTCTTAATGTGATTTACTCTTATCAAACAAACACATACTCACTCTCATACGCTCACACACACTATCATTATCTTCCTGCTCTTCTCCAGTGTTATTTAGAGTCTTCACCCGTCACGCTATCACTAACTCCCATGTCTTTCATATCACTCCTCACACCATCCAAAAACCTTACTAACTCAAAAACTGGGCAAGTGCGAGTCGGACTCGCGCACTGAGGATTCCGTACATCTTTTCTTCGGCCTCCCTCTCCCTCTCCACCCATTCACATGTAAACTCTTTTAGTAACATGTTTTTCTCACACACACTATACGGGCACCTAATATAACTGAAGTCCTTTGGTTGCCCACTACACGTACCAATATTTTATTTTGTAACCGCAGTAAGACTCATTATAAATGAATAATCTTTCCTAAGATACAGACAGGTACTCTACCTAGTTTAGAAAAGGGAGTCCTATGACCCACTTTATAATGTTGCCGCTTAGTTGATTTCTCTAAGTCTACGGGCGTCTCCCAAAACCAGTCTTTCCATTTCCCCAGCAGCTTCTCAATTCTAATATCTATAATTATATTTTCGTTACTTTCTTTCAGATCTCAACAAAACCGACGAGATAGACAAACTTCGAACTATCTACCAGTCGTACGCACAAGACTTGTCCAAGGACTCCTCTCACGAAATACGAACCAAAGTGGACAGTATCAAAGTGTACTTTAAATAGTACATGCATTTCTTATTTATTGTCGTGACAAATAAAGTAATTAAATTCTATACAATGACATTTTGTGGTTTTATTATAAAAGCGACCCGTCCCAGCTTCGCAAATGTTACAAATCTTTGAAATTTGGACTTTACACCTAAACCTTCCCCGTTAACCACTCCCGACACCTGCAAATCCTTTTAGTACTTTTCAAGTCTATGGACGCGGTGGCGTCGATTTAATTTTATAATATGTATGGTATAAGGATCAGCTGTACCAAATCGGGCATCATCTTCTGCAGCCTGACTTCGCCTACTGGTGGGCATCTGCCTCCTATTTGAGTACTCCTGTATTAATTTTGTCCAGGTTCTACCCGCGACTGTAACAATGCCGTCTGCCAATCTCGTCATCGGATGACCGACACTTTTAGTCCTTCGGTCAGTCAGTTCACCCAGTAGCGTAACAAGGTGTGGGCGAAGTGGGCCCTCACCCACGGCCTCGCTCAAACGAGGGCTCTATGAACGAGGCTTCTTAGTTTTTTATAATTGATAGTCTCGCGTTTGACCACTATTTCACCTGATGATAAGCGACGATGTGGTCGAACACTGGGTAGCGATATTCGCTGTCTCGTTTTCGAATTTATGAAAAAAGGCCTCGCTGATGTGCCTTCGCGCTCGTCTAAATTAATCCAAGCTACGCCTCTGAGTCAAACCGTCATCTCTGCGCTATGTTGTGTTATAGCCAACAACGTTGAGTCCATATCAAGCAGGTGCTTCATATGAATTAGGATAATGATATGTTAATTTAGATACTAGTAAGATCTCTTTTTATAAATCGAGTAAAAGAGCACTATCTCTCCTCTCAACTGTGATAATTATTTATATATTAATATGTATGATTTATATTTATAAGAGAAGGTATTTATAATTATTTATTTATTATATGTGTTATTTGATACTTTAAGACTTCACACATTCTTCTCTTGCTTCCTACACACTTCTCTATAATTTTTTTTGATTTCTCCTTTTGCAGGTCTGCTGGAAGAAATTTCTTTGGCAGTACCTTTGTACTAATGTCTATTATGTATTATCTTTTTCTGTTTTTTGTATGTACATAAATAGTAAAATAAATAAATAAATGGATATCACTTAGAATGCCAACACACTAAAATTGATACAGTAGATTTTGATGAAAGTTGGAAATCTTTGTTATTGCTGTTGAGGAGGAATAGACGACCAAACCTGCAATGACAAATGCTCGCGTATATCAAACGACGTTTTTTAACACGCCCAAAAAATAATCAATTTTTCAGAAACTTTTAGTAACAAATTTGTGTGAGTGAAAGCTCGCAGATTTCATGTGCCCGCGTCGAAAGTATCCGCCGCAGTTTCCGCACTAGTATGCAAGTATATTTAATTGCGGATCTGAAACTGGTGCAGCGGTGGCGTTAGGAGATTGTTCAAGAGTAACGTCCACGACAAATGGCCAAAAATGATAAAATTTGCGATTTTCGTTAGCATCAAAGAGTATAGTAATATATAGGGTTAGCACTATCTTCGAGTATAATTTTAAACCTATTTCAGTTATAAATAATCTTTCAGTTAAAAAGGAAAGAGTTGTAAAAATAAAACACCAGATAACAATATCACATCAGTGTTTAATGCTATTGCATTAAATAAACCTATGGAATGAAATAAAGTATACATTAACAAAAATAATGAAAACATCGCCTAAGCTAAATAAGTAATAATTATGTACACATAAAATAACATATTATTTAGTGATATACTTTAAAAAAATACTCCGATACAGCATAATGATAATCTCGAATAAATAATGAAACCAATACTTCCATAGATGGGTACAGTACTATACAAGTGTTCACAGGTAATATGCAGGTCGAGTTTATGATATGAGGCTTCAAGCGGAAGGAACAAGGAAACCGCGAAACGTCATAATTTCTTCGACCATATTAGCTTCAGATAAAGTTCAGAAATCCACTTAAAAACTCTCAACCTCATATCTTTATACTATACAGGGTATAAAAGGTGGTCACATTTTAGATTAGCTGTCCCCGCGGCTTCACTCGCGTCTTTAGTTACTGTTTCGCTTCCGTGGGACTTGATGTTATATAGCCAAGACTATCCGACATGAATCTGGCTACCGTACTGAGATTTTTTTCCAATTCGACTAGTTCCAGAGATAAACGCGTTTAAATAAAGAAAAAAAATCTAGAGAAATGAACAACTTTCATCAAGGTAGTCATATACAATTTTGGACCTCCCTTAGATACTAATTTTGATAAGCTGATGATAACTTTGTACGGAAAGATTCGTTTTGGGATTTCTATATGAGGAGCAGTATTTAAAATATGACCACCCTATTCCGTGGTGTAAACCTTGAACACATAAAAATCCAGAAATAAGGTTATACATTTTTTAAATACGTTTGTAGTGTTAGTATATTAAAATGAAAGAATAAACTCTTTGAATAAACATTTTAATGTGTATTAGGCCCGTTTAAAATAATGAAATAAGTAATAATGTGCATTTAAGCACTCTATTCATTTAAATACTTAGTGCCTAATCTAAACTGGTGTTTTAGGGCCGACGCTGCGTTAAGCGGGCGCCCGCGCGGTCCCATACAAAAGTGCTCCGTCGCGGGGAGCCGCGCCCCGCACCCGTTTTGCTACATAATAATACATTAAAGTTCTCCATCGACACGACTACAAGCACACCGTTAAAGTTGAAATAGCGACACTGCTCAGGTAATAACCTGGTTTCCACTACGGGGACCCGAGCACACGACACACGCGCATAGTCACGCGACGGGTGCCCGCCGTGCGCCTGCTTAACGCAATGTAGGCCCTTACTTACATTATTATGCGACATTAGTACTATACTACCCTACAAGCCCGGTTCCTAAGGTCTAAAGTTATGTTTGAACTGCTTTTTTTTGGGGTGGGAAATCATCTAATGACTTCTGTCGCTCTAGAGTGGAGCGAGAGGACGTGTCAGACTTTTATTGATTAATACGACACCTATGTTCCTTCAGTTTCCCTTTGCATTCTAGGACCACTGGTTACCTTTTGTAGAAGTCATCCCATGGCCCTAGTACGCATCGGTCTTGTTGGGCCTCTACGGGTATGCTGACATCCGAGGCGCCCGTGGAACACTAAGCGCCGTATGTTTAAACTACTAAAATGGTCGTAATGATCTAGAGGCCATTGTACGGACAGCGTCATACACTGGTTACTAACTTTTTTAAGGTATTTTAATGAGAGGGGTACCCAATTGATGCAGTTGCCTGTTCCTAAAACTCAAAATCAAATACCAGTTTACTGACTGACTGCTAAGAGTATGAGCTTAACTTTTAGGGTGTTATCAACTTGTCACACACACCAATAGATCGATAAATTATCGAGCGATGGTAGAATGTATAAGTTGACGTCGATCAACAATTGGGCGTTCGAAGAAGTAAGTTTATCCAAAATCACAAATAGAATTTTTCTAATCCGTTCAAAATTAACTACTTAACTTACAAATCTTTCGAATCTGGTGGAATGAAAAATTGTCAAGTGACAGAAAAAAGATGCACAACTACAATGTGACGTCACCATCTAAGGCTATGGACGTAGAAAAGAGATAATGAAACGTTTCCAACACGCGCCCACTTAGGGCTGAGCCTCACTAGGACGCCATGGCGGCGTAACCATAACAAGATGCCAAAAAAATGTATGGATTGGCTGCGTGGCCAACAGTGGCCAGGTGAGGTACACACTATAGAGCTGCATGCATTTTCTTGGTTGCTCGAGTTGGCAGCGTCGCCATGGCGTCCCTGTGAGTCAAGGGCCTTATACTCATACAATATTTGAAACGCTAATTGCTGCTTTATTTTATAACCAATTCTGATGTAGTTTTCATGTTATTTGTCATTTTAGTGTTAATTGTTTTTTTAGCATATTTTATTGTACAAAAATAAAGACAGACAAGTACCTAATTCCTATTATATCTAAAGCTACCTCATCAATCGACCGTCATCAATCGATGATCGAATGGTGTTGTAGCATCCATATATACTACAATTGCTATAGGATGGTGTGGGTGACAGCTGTTGGATTCATACAATGTAGCTTTTTTTTTTTTCGGTGGGAAAATCATCTTATGACATCCCCCGCTCTTGGGCGGAGCGAGAGATAGTGTCACATTTACTGACTAACTAACTAAAAACCCACTCCTGTTCCTTCGTTGCCTTTCGTACCAGGGCCGAGTCTTCCTTTCAGAATCAGACTCTTGGCCCCAGTAGGCTTCGACTCTGCTAGGCCCCTACAATTGCTGACATCTCCTTGAGGCGCGCGTGAAACAGTACGCGCCATCGACTTGGTCTCGGTCCGGACGGTTACCGGACGGTCGGACGGCGAGCCACCCATTGCTCGCCGTCCGCAAGCCCGCGCCTACGGTGGCCGGAAATCGGACCTATCCTTTTCTCTCATCTTAAAGATGCATATTTTCATCCTACTCATGCTATGTAAAAAAGAACTTAGTTACTGAATTACCAAAAAAATAACAACACGGGCATTAATCCACAAAACAAACCATAGTAGAGGAATCGGGCATTAGTGAGGTTGAATTATATATTATATAAGCCAGCTGCCTAACAAAATGTACGATCATCAAATATGGCACCTCCAAATAGTGTTCGCGACCCAATATGTTACTAAATACGAATAATATAGTGGTGGGTACTTGGTGCAGTAAATAGTACCTAGTCAAATATTATAATTTGTAGATCGGACAAATTGTGTAGTAAAAGTAGGATTTTTTTTTACAATAGACGTTGCTGAACGCGTTAAATATAAGTATTTTCATTTCAAGCTTCATTAGCGATTTTATTATGCTGAATATTTTGTTTATCACCGAATTCGATTCTATATAAAAATGTAAGCCGTAATATATTATATTTGTACCTTAAATAAATCAATTGAGACTATATACATATATCCATCACACTTCATAAAAAAATTCAAGTTCATTTATGTTACCATAATCACTAATAACGATCACTAAACGATTACTTTAAACCTAGTTACAATAACTTAATTGACCTGTTTTTGTGAAGGTATTATCATTTAAATAATGATTAATTAATATACGCTATGCAAGTGTTATGATTCACACGATTTTGCAACTTGTTGTGATGTCGATTGGGAACAAATTACATTGAAATGCCGCAAACTGCGGTCTTCGAGACATAATTCGGAATTACAACTATATTGTTATATTATTACAGAGGGAGACAGAAACGTACAGTCGACAATATTGAAAGCTGACCCACCATAAGCTAACCTACAGACATTATAATACAATAAGGTTGAATTTTGCTTGTATTATTTCCCTTTTAAATTCATTATAATTTTGAGACACCACTCATTGCCACCATTAGTATTATCTAAAATGTCTTAAGTGCAGCATGCACAATAATAAGAAAACTTTTTTTTTTTTTATTAATGTTAGGCTCACGTTTGACCACCATCTCACCTGATGGTAAGCGATGATGTGGTCGACGATGGAGCTTACTACTTACTATTTCAAATATTATTTTTTTATAGAAAGGGCCAGAATTCAATATTGTTCATAATATCAAAATACTAATCAACGACATCTATCGTCACGAGAAATGACTACACTATACTTGAATTTATAATTCGAGATCAAACGCTTGGGTCATGGGTTCCGGGTGCGCGCCTACTTTTCAAGAAAATTTCACACCGACTGGTCGACACTGCGTGACCAGAAGGTTAGATCTTTGTCCAAAGAATCAGCATTGCAATAGGAACACGAGACACTGTTTCTATTGGTTAACGAGCTTGGGTTCATACGACTTCACTACGTCGACTTAGCCTTTTGCATTCTTAGTTGATTTCTAAGTGAAAAGGCTCTAACAAATATGGGTATGGCGAACGCGTACCGGAAGACGCAGCGTTGGAAGGCCTCCTACAAGGTGGACCGATGACCTGGTAAAGGTTGCGGGAATCCGATGGATGCAAGACGCACAGTACCGTTCATTGTGGCGACACTTGGGGGAGGCCTATGTCTAACAGTGGACGTCCTTCGGCTGAAATGATGATGAATATAGGTTGCAACGGAATTTGAACTTAGTCTTGTACAGCATAAAATTTATTGTTCCAAAATTTGTTGATTACTTCGAATTCTGAATTTAAATATAGCTTACACATCAACGGTTTCTTACAAAGTGGCTCTACTTATTAAACAATAATACCTCCAAAAAACTCCAAAAATAACCTACTAAAGTAATATTGCACTCTATACGTCGTCAAACAAGCCTCGAGGCGGGATGGTCATCTTGTCCCTCCTTCGCTCATCGAACTCAGTTCGTATGGACGGCAGCGTGCTTTCCCCGAAGCGATGATCCAGTTCATCTTCTAGGGTCAGATTCGACCTGTTATAAGGTACTTCAGCTCTTTCGTAGCCGGTGAGCTGTGGCTGACTGCGTTGAGGACTCGGTTGCACGTAGTAATCTGAATCGACGTCGTTGAGGAGCCCGGTGTGGGCTGAAATGTGACCGACATGCACAATAACCGATAACATTAATGATGATAGGAAAGAAGGGTCTGTTTGTTGTTTGCTTTGGTATTTTATAATACAAGAATAATATATATTGGGAACGTAACGATGTCTACTGGAATTTGGGCAAAGGGGTTTAAGGTCCAACGCGGTGTCTGTGCTACATAAACCTTATCATACCCAAATCAAAGCATTTAAAAAAGAAAACCATTACAGGCAATTTTTGAATTGTCAAGAAGTCGGTCAGTCACAAAAATGAAGCTAATTGTACATTTCAAAGCTTAGATCTCTATGGAGAAGAACATACAAGAAACTCCATGGACACTAAAATAATTTATGGTTTACAAAAATCCAGGTTACATGATCTGTTCATATAAAATAATAATTACAACTTAATAATATTTTAATCATGCTTGCAGTCACATGCAACATATATTTTGCATATGTCATGCGACATATTAAGGCGTTACCAGTTTCGTTAATTCACTCTCTAAATCAAAAGCAATCATTTGGTAAAGTATAATTAGGAGAAGAATTAAGGTTTTAATCTATCTATAAGTGGAATACAAAGAACATACAACAAACAAAACAGAATAGTAGTAATTTTAAAGAGCTGTGCAAGAATGAATTTAGTGCATAATGACAGTATTAGTCACAAAAGAAATTAAAAAAAAAGAAAACTAAAATAATTTTGATTGTTGCAAAACAAAAAAAAAAAAACAAATTACAAACAATAAAAGACTGTGTGAATTTAATGGATCAATCAGTAAAGAAAAAAAAGATTTTTTTTGATCGTTGATTTCTTTCTTTCAGATATAATTTAATTCAATTTGAAATATTTTTCATGTAGTTTCGATAAAGAAGATATAAAAACATCGATAGTTAGAAAGAGAAGGCATTATAAAACAAAATGGTGGTTCGTATTACCTCCGTCCTGCGTGTCGCGTGCCGACCTGTAGTTTGAGAACCTCTCGTTGTAGTCGCGGCGACGCGTCAGCGATTCTTCCGCACGTTGACGCTTGCGTTTCTCTGAATGAAAAACAATTATTTGGTATTGTGTAGTTTGTGTATCCCGTATTTTTTAGGGTTCCGTACCTTAAAAGGAAAAAACGGAACCCTTATAGGATCACTTTGTTGTCCGTCCGTCTGTCTGCCTGTCTGTCTGACAAAAAAGGGTCTTGACAGACTCTGTCAAGACCCTTTATCTCGAGAACGCGTGGAGGTATCGTGTTGAAATTAAAACCATATACTCAGGTCTGCGGTCCCTTGAAGCTGTGAAAAAATTAAACTTCTAAGTTAACGAAAAAAAAAGATACGGGCGTTTATGACGCAAATAACGTAAATTTGACACTCTCAAGGAAATCGAAATTTATAGGGCACTTCCCGTTGACCTAGAATCCTAAAATTCGGCATGAATCAAGGTCCTATAGCAACAAGTCTAGTAATAAATCTGAAAACTGAAAACATGTAGTTACGTCACAAATAAGAACTTTTTTCTATTCGGAAAAATCTCCCGAGACTCGATTCGGGAATTGAACTATTTACATAAGCAAGTTTGTATGGAACCTTCAGTGTGCGAGTCCGACTCACACTTGCCCAGTTTTTATTTACTAGCTGACCAGAGGCCCTACCACGAGCTCTAAACACGATACATTTGACGACCTAAACTGAACTGTTAAAGGGATGGAGCTATATAGCGTGACTGGTGATTAGTGACCGATACTTAAACACGTGATTGTACTCATGATTACAAACAACTTTCCCAAAGAAACTTTTTTATATACTCAATAGTTTTATCACAATAACAAAACAGCTGTTTGAATCTAAGGCTGTTTGTAATACGCGCGCGCCTGTGACTAGCGACCGCTCAGCTGTTAGCCGCGTGACGCCGTCGTTCCTACAATAGTGATAGAACACCCGCGCGGCTTGCAAACCCAGCAGCGTACGTAATCAGTGTATGTATCCTACGTTTCAGTTGTTAACTACTAAATAAAAAAATAAAAAGGTTTCTTTGGGAAAGTTGTTTGTAATCATGAGTACAATCACGTGTTTAAGTATCGGTCACTAATTACCAGTCACCCTATATAGGGTGTATAGCTGCATCCCTCTTAGTTTGAGACAGACGTTGCCCTGTCTTAGCTATGAGCTGTCAAACACGCAAAGTTTAATTAAATAGTCGTCGAAGTTTTATCAAATTTTCAAATTTTCTGCACAACTCAATGAACGAGGAAAAAGCAGTTCGTTGTATTAATTGAAACTCTGCGTTCCAAATTTAATTTGACTGCATTTTATGATTCATAAAAATCAACACAATAAAAAAATATGAGATTTTGGTCCAGCCGTTCACGCTTGATGACGTGACGTGACCAAGAGATTCATTTTTATACACCACTAATTTTTAATTAGTACAGATACTTAAAGGGCTTATTAGAAAAGGTCTTGTTATTATTTAAGTAAAGTCTCAATAAATAATATTTTATAAACAACAAAGTTATTGGCGTTTGTTTATATCCCAAAATGTCACTCAATTTATGGAAATACTGTACAGGCTATTGATTATGAATGAATAAATGACGATGAAAATAGAAAAACACTGCGCGTAGTTTTTTCTAGTAACAATTGTTACGAATGATTGATTCTATTATGAATTTACCAATTATGACGAATTTTTGTAGACCATTTTGGGTTTTTATTTTTTATTTTTTTTACTTTTGACTACAAAAATAATATGATCAGTAACGGGTACGGATAGAGCCCCATTTTTTTTGTACTCATTAAAAATAGGGGTGTATATATAACTAAATTATACACTTTACTGGATACAACATGATACATAAAAATGAAACTAAAACACATACGAGCATAATATAATAATACTCGTACAATGGGCGGCCATCGCCATCTCTTTCAGACAAAATGTAATAGCTAAAATATTAGCAGAAGCAAAAGGCAAACTAACCTCTCTTCACAATCTCCCGTCCTTCATCGACCAGGTCGGTAGTGAGCTCATCATCGCCCACGAACTGTTGGAAGCCGCACAGCGACAACAAGCGGCTCCCGAGCGACAAGTACGTCGCCACGCATAGCAACACGACCAGCATCGGGAAATAGATGTTGAACCCTTCGGAGATGATGCCTAGCACGTCCATGTGACCCATTATCTACAAAACAGAAAATGCGAGCAAGATAAATTATCCTGTACCAAAAAAAAAATCGTTCCGAATAAGAAAGTCAATAACCTCGATCTATCAAATTAATGTTGATTGAAAAGTAAGGTTTGCAAAGAAAACTTATTTGCGTATTAATAACGGTTTTTATTTTGCTTTGTATTACAGTCTTAGTTAAATCTAGGTGAACTAAAAACGTTATTGTTTAAACTAAATTAGCTAAATATATTATGTAAGTCATAATTTGTTAAAAAAAACTATTTTCTTTCTTATTTTTGTTATGAACAATCCGCATTCCTCTTCCATTTGCCACTACTCAGACACTACACACAGTGATGCAGAGATTAACAAAATTGAAGAACTGGATTCTGATTAAACTTTTTTCGTTCATGATTTGTAAATAAATATTATTTAAAAAATTTCTTGTTTTGCTCACCCTACCCAATTTTTCGATTTGACAGCTATGACGTCACAACATGGCGTAAAAATCGACCCTATTCTTATTTGTAACGCATTGTATCTTGTTTTTCGAAACACCACTAAAGTTATAAAGGCGCATATTATAATATTACTAGCGGTCCCGGCAGACGTCGTCCCTCCCGAAAACTAGCTTTTTGTCAGTAAAGAAAATTAAGAACCTGATTGCAGCGCCGCCTACCAGGTTCAATTGTATTTGAATATCATCCCCACTCAAATATACACACAAAGTTTTATCCATATCGGTCAAGACACTTGCGAGGACATAGGTGAGAAACTCACACACAGAAGAATTATAATATATAATGATATTATGAAGGAAGTATGTTTTAATTAATAATAATTTTCTATTTTCACGCGGGCAAAGCTGTTGGTAGCTAGCTAATCTTCTACATTATTTAAATATATAAGGAGAAACTGACTGACTGACATATCTTATATTCTATCACTTTTATGACGTAGGCGATCCACGTACTTTATATATGTTACTCTATAAGGTTTATCTATGGGAAAAGGTGCCTGATAGTAAATTATTCATTACTAGCTTTTGCCCACGGCTTCATCCGCGTACATAAAATATAGCCTGTCACTCAGGAATAAAGCAGCTATCTATCGGTGAAAAATTTTTCGCAATCGGACCAAAGCTTTCAAAAACAAAAATAAACTTTACCTGTTTATAATATTAGTGTAGATGAGGAATTACTTGGTAATACTAATATAACATTATGTACAAAATAAATAACATTAAGATTATATTACATTATATTATTATTTTTATGCATCAACGCAGTCAACAGTCAACGAAGTCCCTATTCACTGCTTTTGTTTTTTGATTATTATTATTTATTTAATTAAAACATTGTACAGCGAAAAAGAAATAAATACCTGGGTATAATAAGTCTCCATAATCGGCTCCTTAATAACATGAGAGTCCATATGAATCAAACTCAAGAAGTTAAGACACATCGCAGGAGTCAGGCGGCAGACCATCATGCCGGAGAAGATGAGACTGTACTCATTGGTCTGGTGATGAGGCGCTAGGTAGTACAGGTTCAGTAGACGGATCTTGAGGACAGTTGAGTATGCGCAGTAGAACATGTAGGCGATTATTATTGTTGATATTGCCTGTGAAGAAACATAACATCCTGTTTAAATTGGTTACTTCTACACATAGTCTCATTTCAGTGACTAGCATCAATATATGTTAAGACAGTGCCCTATTTTTTTCACCTTTCACACAACGCCATCTGGTCCAACTTAGCAGGGCTTGTGTTGTGAGTACTAGATTAACTAAACAATACAATCAGTATTGTCTAGTTACTTATAGTCTCATTTCAGTGACTAGCATAATATGTTAAGACAGTGCCCTATTTTTTTTTACCTTTCACACAACGCCATCTGGTCCAACTAAGCAGGGTTTGTGTTGTGAGTACTAGAGTAACTAAACCATACTATCAGAATTGTCTAGTTACTCTAGTAATCAGTCGTTAGTGGCCCTGACTGCTATGCCGGAGGTCGTGGGTTCGATTCCTACCCAGGACAAATGTTTGTGTGATGAGCATGGTCCGTCTGTCTGTCAAGACCCTTTATCTCGGGAACGCGTGGAGGTACCGAGTTGAAATTAACTCATATGGCTCAGATACCTTAGTCTTTTGGAGCCTAGTGCTGCACAGTGGCACAGCAAGTGTAGCATAGTCTCCTCTGCATCTCCACAGATCCTGCAAGTCGGGTCGCTGTTCCCATGCTAGTCCCATGTTGTGGAGCTGTTTGTTGGTGGCATAATGCCCTGTGAAGATTTCTGTGATTGCTCGGAGCTGTGATCTGCTGTACCTCCATAGTTTTTGGGTCCAGACCTTATTTATGTCATTGAGAAATAGCTTTGCATGCTTCTGGCCTGGACACCTATCTGTAGGCTATACAAATATTTGTTCCGATCGTGGAACCCGCGACCCGCGCAGCAGTCAACCGCACCGTCAAACATCACACTCACCTCAATAGCCGAATAGTTATAAGAGCCGGTAGCTGCAATAACGATATTCGCGAATATGGAGAGGACGGGCTTCTTGGAAAAGAACGTCATTTCCGACCAGACCACGGCGACAGACATGATTCCCGTTACCACCGCCATTGTCTTCAGGAAGTACTGCCGCAGGAAACATTCCCAGTACCATTCTGAAACATCATCATCCTTTTTAGGGTTCTGTATACAAAGGGTAAAAACGGGACCTTATTACTAAGTTAATTTAATCTAGGATTTTAATTTTGAATTTATTTAATGTAATTTAATTCAGGACTTTTTATTTAATTAATTCATAATTTGTATTCCAATCCTATTATAATTTGTTTGACATGCGTATTCTAATCAAGTTTAATTTTGACATTACTTTTTTATTATTAAACCTTTAATATTTTTTAATATTTTTCTATATGTCATATCATGCCAATTACTTTTATTTAATATTTTCATAATTATTTAGAGCCATGTTCACCCGTTTATGCATAAGCTGTGGTTGCCTATAATTGAGTGTGCATTATAGGACTAGGTTATGCATACCAATTTTTATTTCTAAGTATTTTTTTATATTGTAACACTCATTGGTGATCTTTAAATAAATAAATAAGACTCCACTGTCCGTCTGTCTGTCTGCCACCAGGCTGTATCTCATGAACCATGATAGCTAGACAGTTGAATTTTTCACAGACGATTTATTTCTGTTGCCGCGCCGCTATAACTACAAATACTAAAACTAAAAAAAGGTTATAATAATTATAGTGTCTAATGTTGTATAGATTATGGTGTGGAACCCTTCGCGTACGAGTCCGACTCGCACTTGACCAGTTGTTATTATTAGGTCAATTTGGACCGTATGACCGTATCACTACATAGTATATAAAAAAAAAAGTAAAATACTAAAACCCGACTACGACAAAAAAAAATGACGCTGAAAAAGTATGAAACAAGATTTTCAAGATGCTGAAATAGACAAGGTAACTGGAAAAACAAGAATAGAACAAAAAGAAAAGCCGTAGTCACACGTTATAGGTAGGTAATAATCGAAACACTTTAATAACGTTTCATACTTTTTCAGCGTCATTTTTTTTTGTCGTAGTCGGGTTTTAGTATTTTACTTTTTTTTTTTATTTAAAAGATTTTGGTGTTAAATCACTGTGCTTCTTTACTATTTATTTTGGTATGTACAAGTAAAGCCCTTTCAAATGATACGAAACACGACATATTTATCGTATTTTTTTTAACACAATACTTTTTGTCTGCTAGAGGGCGCCACATTGAATTTTGATGATATTTTTTGATAAGTACTAGCGAAGCCCTTTCAAATGATATCAAACACGGTGTATTTATCTTAATTTCTTTTTAAACATGACTTTTTGTCCGCTAGAGGGCGTCACTTTAAATTTGAGCAATATATTGGAAATGTACAAGTGAAGCCCTTTCAAATGATACCAAACACGGCGTATTTTACTCCATATTTATTTTAACACATTACTTTTTGTCCGCTAGAGGGCGCCATATCAATTTTTGTGACACGTCACGTAGCCTATGTTCAGCGGACAATTAAGACGGTTTTAACGATACCTCATACGTCAAGTTCCGATAAGTAGATTAGGAGCTATGACGGAACAGATGAACATACTCACATACATACATAGCCTGTCAAAATCATAACCCTCCGTAGTCGGGTAAAAACAAAGTTGCTTCCCGCTGTCTGTCCCTATGTATGCTTAGATCTTTAAAACTACGCAAAAAAATTGATGCGGTTTTAATAGATAGAGTGATTCAAGAGGAAGGTTTATACGTATAATACATGCATAATATAGTAGAGAAACACTGGTAATTTTAGACGTTTCTCATGTGATGTCGTAAATAAACACATTTTTTTGCCCTTACATCGCAAACGCTGGCTGAACTTTACGAGATAGATCAAAATGATGTACAACAGTATTGTACATCTTAAAAAGGTCTACAAAAAAGTCGCAATGGCATATGTCCATCTCTTAGGAATAATCCACAATAAACATTTTTTATCCTTTACTTTTTATGAGAAATAATGGCTTATTTACGAAGCGATTTTATGCAATACAGCATTAATTCTTATCCAATTAAGTACCTTAAATACACTGTGCATTTAATATAGATCAATATGGCCCATTACAACATATAATTTAAATGAATATTTTCGAAGATATTACAGATTCAAAATGCTATGTCCCTCCCGGTTGCGGTGGTATCAGCATTGCACCCGTGCGCAGCCGGGGCGGGTCGCTGGTTATACTTATAATAATTTAAACCTTCATGAATCCAGTCTATTGGTAAAAAACCGCATTAGAACCCGTTCAGTAGTTTATGAGTTTATCGCGAACATACAGACAGACACGGTGGGGTACTTTGTTTAAGGAAGTATATACATAAGTAAAGACATGGCCTGTTCCAAAAATCATTCTCAATTCAACTTGAAAACAACCTCTTGCACATATTAAAAAGGCTAAATATCGCATAATATAAAATTGTAAGGATCAAAATAAATGTATTGATAACACAAAATATATTAAGTTACGTTATCGTCGTTATTGGAATGGAACTAACATAGGCCGTTTGGCCAATTAATGAACTAATTATGCTTGGAAATGTTGATTAGAATACATTACAGAGTCAGGATTCTTCTTTAATTCATCATAATTAATTATAAATGACCAAGGCTTGATTTATTAAAAAAAGCAATGTTGTGGAATATATTTTTCAATACACTTGAAAATCCGCTCTTATCGAAGCCCTCGCATTCTACCAAGTTCAGTGGCAAATCGTTCACGGTCAAAGCGGTGCGATTGTGGAACGCGTTGCCGATGCCAATTAGGCAAGCCCAGTCACTAGCTTTTTTCAAAAATCTAGTCAAAAATCATTTCCTTTCACCCTAATTGCTATCCTGCTTCTACCTAAATTCGGTTCTTCCGTCACTAACCCACCTTATTGCTCTTCTTTTTTCCATCTCTTTGTATGAAATTGTAACTTATAATATTTATATATTGTCTTTTATATATAATAGCTATATTATATTTTTTTTTATTTTATTATTATTATTTTTTTTAGTCTAGTATATAATTTTAATCTAATATTTACTATAATAATTTGCAGTACACCGCAGACTACCCCCCTTTTTCTATTTCAAGTTCTTACAGTCCATCTTAAGGTAGTCTGCTAGATATCGCTGACAGCGATAAGACCGCCTTTGTACCCATAGATTTAAGTTAGTGTAAAAGTTTTGTTACTATTTTGGTGTGCAATAAAGTTTATTCTATTCTATTCTTATCCCTACCGCTTTTAGGCACGCAATTTACTGTTTTTCGCACTAGTGCGAAGAATTGCGCGAACTCGCCCTGCTACCATTTATTACATTTATCGTAATGGCTTGGGTGCTAAGCGACCCCCACGAGTCGCGCGTCAACCTCCGTTTATTTATATCTTTGAAAAACGTCATTTGATACATGCGGTAGACTCCATAACACTCCAAATTCCACCTCGGTTGCAATGACAAACTTACTCCACGTGTATCAAAATGTACCCACTATATTCCCAATGAAGCAAAACAAAACACATGTTGCTGAATAAGGGTCATTATTACGGAGCATATCTTTTGGTGTTATCTTACCAATCATTGGTGGGTAGAATATCCGTTGCACCCTAGGTCGCGGCGTGTGGAACGTGTGTTGAAACCGGTGGTCGGGTGACCGCTGGTTACCCGCGACGTCTTCGAGATGGAAGATACGCTCCAGCATCAGACCCCATTGCGTTTCTGTACGTTGTAGCACATGTAGAGCTTTGATAGTCTGCATAAACAAAAATATAATGTTTATTAAGTTAAAAAAATAGTAGGCTGAGAATAGACCCCTGCGGAACTCCTATTATGACCTCCGACACTTGACATGTTTAAAAGTTACTTACGACATTGTGAGCTGTTTTTAGGGTTCCGTAGCCAAATGGTAAAAAACGGAACCCTTATAGATTCGTCATGTCTGTCTGTCTGTCCGTCCGTGACACAGCTATGTTTTTCCGAAACTATAAGAACTATACTATTGAAACTGGGTAAGTAGATGTAGTCTGTAAACCGCATTAAGATTTTCACACAAAAATAGAAAAAAAAAAAACAATAAATTTTGGGGGTTCCCCATACTTAGAACTGAACTCAAATTTTTTTTTTTATGAAACCAATACGTGTGGGGTATCTATGGATAGGTCTTCAAAAATGATATGATGGTGAGGTTATGAGGTTTCTAATATCATTTTTTTCTAAACCGAATAGTTTGCGCGAGAGACACTTCCAAAGTGTTAAAATGTGTGTGTGTGTATGTCCCCTGTAACTTCTAAAATAAGAGAATGATAAAACTAAAAAAAATATATGATGTACATTACCATGCAAACTTCCACCGAAGATTGGTTTGAACGAGATCTAGTAAGTAGTTTTTTTTAAATACGTTTTTTGTATTACATTCAAAATAAGTTTTTAAATCTTATATTTGTTGCAGTCAAAACTCTTAACCAGTCAAAAGTACTATTGACTAGAAAAATCAGTCAAAAGTACTTTTGACCGTATGCTTTAGTCAATAATACTTTTGACTAAAATAACAGTTAAATAGATATATATATATATATATATATATAATAATTACAATATATGTACATAACAAAAATTCATAAAGTAAGTATTAAGTTTATATGATATTTTGTACACATCCTGAGGTAGCAAAGCCACTCATACTTTTACTGTTTTACGATGTCATAGAAATAATTATATAACGAGCGTTTCTCGCCATCAAACTGTAAAGTTTGGCGAGCTAAAAATATGTTAAACGATTGTTAAAAATGTATGAGATAAATAAATAAAAAAAAAAAAAAAGTACTTTTGCCCAATGGAGCTGGTTAAAAGTACTTTTGACTAAGTGATACCGTCAAAAGTGGTTTTGACTGGTCGTATAAGTCAAAACTCTTAAAAAGTTAAGGTTGTCGATAAAAAAAAAAACGACAAACGCACTTAAAAACTTTTATATTACTCATTATTAGTGGAGAACGTGCTGATATTAGAAAAACAATGAGTGACTACGAAAAGAAAGAACGCTTTTTGCAAAGAATTTTAGCGATAGAAGATATGAAAGATAGTCATTTAAATGTGATGATAAAATAAAAATTTGAAAAGTTTGCAATGGATGTGGAAGACGTGAAATTTGATGAAAAAAAAAACACCATTACAGTACAGTAAACAGTAGAGTTAATAGTGCTTTTGACTGATGCTTTATTGCAGTTAAAACTACTTTTGACGAAGAGCGTCAGTCAAAAGTACTTTTAACCGCAAATTTGCAGTCAAACCAATCATTTTCAGCCAAAACCACTTTTGACCAACCTGTTCAGTCAAAAGTACTTTTGACTGATTTTGCTAGTCAATAGTACTTTTGACTGGTTAAGAGTTTTGACTGCAACATATTGATACAATTTTTTGTACACTTATTGTGGTTAACACTGTCAAATGCTTTTTGACAAAACACAAAACTAAATGATCAATGTTGTAAGGCAAAAGCTACAGGAACTCAACATTTTTAGTTTATTTTGTTTTTAGGAACAGGAATGAAAATCGTACAGTCCAGTTATTGGACTTATTAGTCAAATAATAATAATTATAATAGTGCTTAAGTATAAAGGTACTTAAGCACTACAGTTAGAGACATAAACAGTCAGAATTAAGTGGATTTTGAAGCAATAATTTTACTAAGTTCAATAAAGTTAAATATCAAATTTTTGCAAATACCATTTATTTCCTTGACTTACTCGTAATAATGCTCTCAAACTTTAAACGTAAAATGAACTAAAAATGTTCTGCTCGGCTAACAGCGGCTCGTCGGCTTGGGCATATATAGCTTTCACCTTAAAATATAAGTAACAATAGACCTAAAAAGCCTTTTAAAATAAGGTTTTATAAAGGCCTTTTAGTTCTATGTTAGTTAGGTTATGTTTGTTAGAATTTACCTTTTTATGTAGATTGACTAGTGACTTCAAGGAGGGTGGTGCGGGTCTATCAGGCGGCGCGCGCCCATTAAGTCGGTCTCGCAGTTGTATTGGTAACTTCTGCACTATGGTATCGACATGTCGATATAGAGGATGGCCCGACCCTACTGCTGTTGACACCGCTTTTAGACTCTGAATAAAGAAAGAATTTTTGGTGGAATAATGCAACTTATTTACACATAAACAAATATCAAATTTATGCCAGTACGAATTAAATTGATATTAGAACAACTATACTCCATTCCCAACAAGATTAAGACTAACCATTTTTACTGGCCATTCAACCAATTTTGACTTCTATTCATAGACATAAGGCCATCCTTACTTGGCACTTTTTGCTTTTAATGCTATCATTAAAATCAAAAAGTGGTTACAATACCAACTTTTTACTGCAGCCGCCTTTTGTCATGCCAACAACGCAATAATAGTCAAAATCGGTTAAATGGACAGTAAAAGAGGTCTATTTAAATGTATTGAAATGGTCATTTCAAAATATAAGATCGTTTATGCAAATTAAACTTTACTACTACCTACTTCAATTGTTTCAGTTAATGTTTATACAGCTGATATGAATAAGATGATATACCTGTAACCTTTAATAGATCAGAGGAGCGTTTCAAAACAAAATTATATCAAAGGTAAAAAGTTTACCTTTGATATAATTTTGTTTTGAAACACTCCTCTGATCTAAGTATGTCAGTATTACTGATTAGATGGCCTTTATCAACCAGTTACAGTTGATAAATCTTATCTTTTATTGCCGTTTCCGTTTTGCTGAAAACGTCGCTAAAGCTAAAGTCGCCAATAGTTCACCTCATGGGTCCTTCACAAGCGACCCTGAGTTTGTATTTTATTCTCGTGCACGAAGTGAGCCCTAACCTTTAACCTTCTTCTCTAGTTAGGTTAAGGGTTAGGGATTATTGTAAATTGTAACCTTTTTATATCAGGGATTAAAGTACCCACACATTGGGTGATTGTTAATAAATCTTGTAATGTACTTAAGTGTACTTGTTTATCTGAATAAAAAATATAAATACTTACATCCAAGATATCATCAATGGTTTCTTCAGCTTCACACTTATCTGTGCTGAGCTTAGCTATTTTGAAGTAACAATAAGTCAGAGTGTAGTTCTTCTTTGAATTATTCCATAGGTTTCTAGGCACTTCAACTAAGGCATATCCCAGTAACAGGATGAGTAGGAACAGACCCCAAGTGTTACTAGCTGTTGAAGCAATAGTTTTGATTTTCGGCGGGTCTAAGGAAACATTGGGTTGTAAAGCGATGTATATGAGAAGTATGCCGCATATGAATAAGTATGAACCATAGTAGATGGCATTGTCGACTAGAGCTGATTTTAACTTCCCTTTAACTGTGAAGTCACCAGCTTTGCTGTATGACTGCATCATTGGCATTATTAACCTGGAATAAAGATAAAAGGAACATATAAATATGTATGAAATTAATTGTATTAATTTGCAGTACACCACAGACTACCCCCTTTTTTATTTCAAGTTCTTTCAGTCCATCCTAAGGTTGTCTGGTAGATATCGCTGTCAGCGATAAGACCGTCATTGTACCATTGTGTGTATTGTTTTGTTACTATTTTGGTGTACAATAAAGTTTATTCTATTCTATTGTAAAAGTTTCAGAGTGACAAAGGAAATATGAGGTATAATAGAGATAGGGCACAGATGACGACTGAGGAATGTGAGTGACTGGAGGACAGAATATTTATTAAGAATAAAAAAAACAATAAAAAGAATAAAAAAGAAGAGATAAAAATGAGTTTTTAAATAAAGAAGAAATTGTATAATTAAAATGCTTATTATATAAATACTAGCTCCTGGCAGCAGCTTCGGCTACATGACAGTAGAAAATTGTCCCAAAGGAATATACTACTGAAATAAAAAGTATCCTATATGCTATTCCAGGGCATGATCAAATTGCATGCCAAATTTCATCCAATTCCATGCAGCCATTTGAGTGAGAAGTAGTAACAAACATACACATATACATACAAACTTTTGCCTTTATTATATTAGTGTGAAGTGTGATTAAAATAAATAAAATATATTTGTGTAATTTTTATTATTTTGTGTTATCATTACATAAACCATTACTTAATTTAATGGTATAGATAGAAAAGATTAAATGATAACAGTAACATTTAAATTAAAAATCATACTATCTAACACAGTTATGCCATTATTGACATACCTAAATGGAATAATTATCAATATTCTTCTCTTCTGTTGAATCTACACAAATATAATTTTTTACAGAAATGTATAAATATGGCGGTTGAGTCCAATATGTGAATCAATCTATTAACTCCTTGATAGATAGATAGATATATTCTTTATTGTACACCAAAAATAAAAATTACATTAGGAACTTAAAATTAATAAGGTGTCATAATGGGCAGTCTTATCGCTAAAAGCATTTTTTTACAGACAACCTTTGGATGGATTTGACAGAGAAGGAGAAAAAGATACGCAGGTAGTTTGTGGTGTACTATTTACATATATACAATACATAAACTAATAAATTACATATAATACATACAATATATAATATAAATAATTATGAAAGCAGAGAAATAATGTACTTAATGACAACGTTCAAGAGGAAAGGCAGTGATCCTTAACCATATTTTAAAAAATTGTGAGCTTTGCCCATGTCAGTAAGGCAAGCTCAAATAGCTTGCCTTACTGACATGGGCAAAGCATTCCATAACCGCGCAGCTTGAACTGCAAACGACTTGTCATAAAAATTGGTGGAGTCGTTTCATCTCTAGCCTCAAGTTTTCTGATGATCTAAGATATCTAGTATGTGTGTCATGAAGGAACTTGAAACGTTCCTTAAGATAAGCGGGGGTTTTAGGATTGAACAGAATATCTATCTTCTTATAACAAATGCAAAAAATCACAGAAGGATCACAGAAAAATGAAGATGTCAAAATCACAGAATGCATAAGGTTTAATATACTTCAAGTACCAAAATACAAATCACATACAGACACTCAGCCACCAGACTAAAATAGAACTCGGTAGGGCACATCTGCCGAATGTCACAAGAAAATTGGGCGAAAGCAGCCACTGACTGGATCCCGGACAGCAGGAGCCGGTAATGTGGTAGACTACCCCACAAAGGGAAAAACCAGGTATGGTACACGGATGGTTCTAAAATGAACACCGGTACAGGAGCGGGGGTACATAGCGACAACTGCAACCTCAGCCTAAGCATGGGCAAACTGGCGACGGTCTTCCAAGCAGAGACCTATGCTATAATCGCATGCGCGCAGGAAATACTAGACAGAGGCACCGAAGGGGACACTGTCTACATTTTAAGCGACAGCCAAGCAACACTCAAGGCACTCACGTCCAATAGAGTGGATTCTGGGCTGGTACTAAACTGTATTAAAATATTAAATCGGATAGGAAGGCGCAACAAGGTCAGATTGATCTGGGTGCCAGGTCATACAGGAGTAGAAGGCAACGAAAGAGCCGACACTCTAGCAAGGAAAGGATCCGAGACACCCCTATACGGACCGGAACCCTTCATAGGACTCTCACCAAGGGTCATCAACCAAGCATTGAAAAAGGCTGCGTTGGAAATACACAGCACACACTGGCGCAACACAACAGGCCAGAAGCATGCAAAGCTATTTCTTAATGACATAGATAAGGCCTGGACCCAAAAACTATGGAGGTACAGCAGATCACAGCTCCGAACAATCACAGGAGTCTTCACGGGGCACTATGCCACCAACAAACAGCTCCACAACATGGGACTAGCAAGCGACCCGACTTGCAGGATCTGTGGAGAGGCAGAGGAGAGTATGCTACACGTACTATGCGACTGTGCAGCACTAGGCTCCAGGAGACTAGAGTATCTGGGTCAACCATTTCCAAGACCAGAGGACTACAGGCTCAGCCCCATCAAGGCCATACTGGGACTCATGAAAAAGGTGCACGGAAGGCTGGGGGTTGAGTAGAAGGGAGGGGGATTAGCACAAAAGATCCAGAAGGGTCGAAGTGCTCTGGCTTAGGGCCAGCCTCACTATAAGATAAGATGTGGTAGACTCAGAAGCAGATGTTGTGATATAAATACTCTTTATTGTAAATTAAGTATACATTATAAAGGGGGGCGGGTCAATCTGTGTGCTTTTGCGGTTACCGAACGACATGACTCACATGGTAGCATAGAGGTTGACCTACCTCACGGACTCCTTCAGAGGATGTGAGGGGGCGTGGGCTTTAAGGGAGAGCGCAACAGTCGCATAGATCCTTAAGGTCAGTCTGGTGGTTATCCTTCTCGTGGTTGCCGCCCCGTTATTGGTCTAGTTCCATAAGAAATAGACGTAACAGAAACCACCGGGCGTCTTAATGCAGGGATGGAGAGGTCATGTCTCTGCGTGTCCATCATCAACAGGGTAGATGGTGGATAGCTAATGACCTCCCGCGTGTTTGTGCCGTGCGCGGTGACCCGTACGGGGGGATGAAGGAGTCCTGGTGGTTGAGCCTGAGAGGGGTCGGGTTGTTTTACCCCTTGAAGGCAACACGCCACTTTGGTCTGGATTTCTCCTCAAACGGGCGGCCATGGTCTAGCCAATCATGGTCAATCGGCTGCGACGTCCGGTCAGACGGCCGTCAGGTGAGTGCTCGGGAGTGATGGGGTTCGCAGCGGAAGGCAGGTACGCACTGGCACCTATTGTGGGGGGCAGATGTGGACTGCTGGAAGCTCGCGGACAACTCACTCAGGGGTACTATGTCAGCTCGGTAGCCTTGGTGCTTTAAAGCATCCCCGATGTTGAGGGCTCGATGGTGGGTGAGGAGCCGGGCTGATGAAACTTCAATTAAAAAAAAGGTATGGATATTAGACTAACACAAAACAAAAAAGGTGACATGACCGTAAAGGGCGTGTCAGAAATGGCCGTGGACCTGACTACAGGGACTAAGCCTAAGGCATTAGCAGGTAGGGGGGCCGCTGCCTCCAAGCAGGATGTACCCGTATCGGGCTTCGACTCCTGGACCACCGTGACCCGCAAGGGCTGCAAGGGACGGGGGAAAACCGATACGGGGGTTCCGCAAAGAGGGAGTGGCGCCCAAGGGCACTCTGGGATAGGGGCACCGCTGCCTGTTCGTGGGGGCCCCAGCATACCGACACCTCCGCCACGGACGGAACCTGCACAGGGAACGTCCAGTGGAGGGACGGGAGCGAGGGACCCCGCGGCGCAGGCACCGGGGCCGCATCACCGGCGCTTGAGCGGCAGCGCTAAGCGCAGGTCGAAGAACCTGCAGCGACAGGCTGCAATGACAGGGGGAAACACGGCACCTGTCAAAAGGATACGAGAGGTGAGCGACGAGGCCAAGGAACCGGGCAATGACACAAAAAAGGTCAAAACCCAGGGATCCTACAAGGACGCTCTCATGGGGACGAAGATGGCAATTGTCCACGCGTCCCACCCTGACCAAGCGCTGGAGGCGGGAACCCTGGGTCCGATTCAGGAGTTTCTATGGAAGCTGCTGATGGAGACCCCGGATCCACTGCCCCGCGTGAACGTCGGGAATATGGTCGGAGGGGCGCTGCACGTCAGTTGCGAGGGACCCGACGCGGTTAAGTGGCTCCGCGCTGTCGACGGCCGGGAGGTCAGTGGCATCAAGCTACGGGTGCTGGATGCGAAGGACCTTCCGAAGCCGATCAAGATGGCGTGGAAGTCGAAGACCTTCAAGGGCGCCGACCTCGCGGATACCTTGAGGCTGCTCCAGCGCTTCAACCCGGCACTGCACACGGATGGGTGGAAGGTGCTGAAGGTCGACGTGGAGCCAACCACGACGCGCCGGATTGTCCTCATGGACAAATTATCCGCGGACGCCATCAGGGAGGCTGGCTATACACTCCACTCAGGACTGGGGCCTAGCCAGTTCAAACTGCTGGAGGACGCGGATAGGAGGAGGGAGGACCAGGCCAAGGAGCGGGCCAAGGAACCCCCAGCGACCTCGGCAGAACCTGACGCCCCCAGTGGGGAGATGAAGGAGGACTGCACCGAGGGAGGGGTCCTGAGCTCGGAGGAGGAGGCCTTCCTCGCTGAAGAGCGGACCAGCGACGGCGCGGACCACTACGGGGACTACCATCCAGCTATGGAACTGGACCGCGCGTCGTCACCATCGACGTGCGCGGGGGACCTGGCGGGACTGGCAGTCCTCAAACTAGACCCCAACTGCCCAGACTCAGACGAGGACGGGGAGGCGGGGCCGAATCGGCAGTAGGAAATTTTGGAAAAAGAAATGGCTGCAATAAGGTTTGTACAAATTAATCTGCAACATAATAAGGCTGCGACTGCCCTTCTGGCGCGCGAGCTAAACATGTTAAAATATGACATAGCTCTAATACAGGAACCTTATACATACAAGGGGGAGATTAGAGGCCTGGGCAGGACTGGGGGTATTGTATACTACCAACGTCATGACCTAAACGCAAGGGCGTGCATCTATGTCAGAAATGGCCTAGACGCGATTCCCCTGCACAATTTCTGTTACAGGGACCTGACAACCATCAAGGTCCCTCTAAGAGAGGAGGAGGGAGGCGGGGCGCTGATACTAGCCTCCGCATACATGCCTTATGAAGCCGAGGACCCCATCTCAACGAACCTGAGGGAACTCGTGGAACACTGCAGCCGGGAGGGCCTAGACCTGATCATAGGCTGCGACGCCAACGCACACCACGTCACCTGGGGGAGCACCGGTAATAATAGGAGAGGTGAAAAACTGCTGGATTTCCTGGTAAGCTCACCTTTACAAATTATAAATAATGGCAACAGGCCCACGTTCGTCAATGCCAGACGAGCGGAGGTGATTGACCTAACAGTAGCTACTAACAGGGCTAGTAACCGCATAAGCGAATGGCACGTACCAAATGAGATATCACTCTCAGACCATAGGTATATTTGCTTCAAGTACAGTACCCGATTGGAAAAAGAACTGGTAGCAAGGAGGAACCCAAGACACACTGACTGGAACTCCTACACGAGAGACCTGAAAGTGGAACTTGGGGACCCCAAAGGTAAGCTGAATTCAGCGATTGACGTAGAATTCGAGGCGGGGCGAATATCCGAAGCTGTTTTGAGCGCTTGGACAAGTAATTGCCCCGAAAAGGTAGTACAAGCAAGAAAGGAACCTTGGTGGAACTCTGACTTAGCTAGGCTACGCAGGGAAACTAGGGCCGCCTTCAATCGTGCTAAGGCTCTCAAAAACTTTGAGATGTATGCTACAAAGCTGACGGAATTTAATAAGGCTGTACGCAGGGCCAAAAGGCAGGCCTGGAGGGACCATTGCGATAGCATTGGCAGCATTCCAGACAGCATGAGACTATCGAAGGCTATGGCCACTGCAAAGGTAAATCCACTGACATCCATCAAGGATGAGAATGGCAAACCGACAGAGTCTGGAGGTGATACCCTCGAGATAATGTTTAGAACGCACTTTCCCGGCTCATTCGCAGCTAACGACACGGCGGACTCATTAAGCTTAAACGACATTAAGTCAAAAACAACGAAAGCAGACTGGGACGCCGCGAAAAAGGTAGTAGGGCCGAATGGCATAAAGTGGGCCCTGGAAAGCTTCAAGCCATACAAGGCCCCGGGACCAGACGGAGTGTACCCAGCCCTATTACAAAGAGCGGGGAACATACTAGAACCGCATCTTGGTAGACTATACAGAGCATGCATCGCCTTTAGCTACATACCAAAGGCGTGGAGACAGGCGAAGGTAATCTTTCTTCCCAAGCCAGGAAGAGCAGACTACGAGGACGCTAAGTCATACAGACCTATAAGCCTGACATCATTCTTCCTGAAAACTCTGGAAAAGCTTGTAGACAAGCATGTCAGGGAGGGAGCGCTGAAGAAACAACCGCTTCACAGGATGCAAAACGCATACCAGCCTGGTAAGTCGACAGAAACGGCGCTACACCAGGTCGTAAGTCGTGCCGAAAAGGCGCTAGAATGCAAAGAGATATGCCTAGCAGCTTTTCTCGACGTAGAAGGCGCGTTCGATCGCACTACTTTTAGAACGATACGAACAGCTGCAGAGAAACATGGCATAGACCCTACCATTTGTGACTGGATGGACAATATGCTGAAGGGCAGAGTTATAGAATCAACACTGCTAGGTGAGACCAAAAGGGCGCATGTCACAAGAGGATGCCCGCAAGGAGGCGTACTCTCGCCAACACTCTGGTGTTTGGTGATAGACGAGCTGCTAATAGAACTGAACAAAGGACCAACGTACACGGTTGGATATGCAGATGATCTCGTGATACTTGTAAACGGAAAATTTCCCAACACTGTGTCAGGGATTATACAGGAGAGATTGAACATGGTTGAAAGGTGGTGTAAACTCAACCACCTATCCATCAACCCAAGCAAAACGGTGATCATCCCGTTTACCAGAAGGAGGGACCTAACAGCAATGGGTACCATAAAGCTCTACGACACTGTACTAGAGTTGTCCACAGAAGTAAAATATCTAGGAGTAATCCTAGACAGCAAACTCACGTGGAAAAGCCATGCCGAAGCGACAGCAAACAAGGCTCTAAGAGTATTTGGCATGTGTCGCTCTGCCTATGGGAAAACATGGGGCCTTAGACCCCAGGTTATCAAATGGATCTACACCATGATGGTGAAACCGCTGATCACATACGGGAGCATCGTATGGTGGACCAGAACCAAGCTGGCAACTTGCAGACAGGCCCTAAGCAAAGTACAGCGGACTGCCTGCATGGCCATTACAGGAGCATTTAGGACCACGCCAACTGCGGCGATGGAAACGCTGCTCAATCTCACCCCTTTACACATTGAAGTGGAACTAGAGGCGAGGAGGGCCATTCATAGGCTTAAAAGTATGGGGCACTGGACGAACTCCGGATGTAAAACAAACCATACAAACACAAGACCAAACAGGGAACTTGACTGGATGATGGACATGGGATGTGACAAAATACATGCCATTCATAATCTCAAAAAGGAGTTTAAGATCTACATTCCGAGCAGGGAGGAATGGAAAGGTGGGATAAAACCCCACAAAGGGAAAAACCAGGTATGGTACACGGATGGTTCTAAAATGAACACCGGTACAGGAGCGGGGGTACATAGCGACAACTGCAACCTCAGCCTAAGCATGGGCAAACTGGCGACGGTCTTCCAAGCAGAGACCTATGCTATAATCGCATGCGCGCAGGAAATACTAGACAGAGGCACCGAAGGGGACACTGTCTACATTTTAAGCGACAGCCAAGCAACACTCAAGGCACTCACGTCCAACAGAGTGGATTCTGGGCTGGTACTAAACTGTATTAAAATACTAAATCGGATAGGAAGGCGCAACAAGGTCAGATTGATCTGGGTGCCAGGTCATACAGGAGTAGAAGGCAACGAAAGAGCCGACACTCTAGCAAGGAAAGGATCTGAGACACCCTTATACGGACCGGAACCCTTCATAGGACTCTCACCAAGGGTCATCAACCAAGCATTGAAAAAGGCTGCGTTGGAAATACACAGCACACACTGGCGCAACACAACAGGCCAGAAGCATGCAAAGCTATTTCTTAATGACATAGATAAGGCCTGGACCCAAAAACTATGGAGGTACAGCAGATCACAGCTCCGAACAATCACAGGAGTCTTCACGGGGCACTATGCCACCAACAAACAGCTCCACAACATGGGACTAGCAAGCGACCCGACTTGCAGGATCTGTGGAGAGGCAGAGGAGAATATGCTACACGTACTATGCGACTGTGCAGCACTAGGCTCCAGGAGACTAGAGTATCTGGGTCAACCATTTCCAAGACCAGAGGACTACAGGCTCAGCCCCATCAAGGCCATACTGGGACTCATGAAAAAGGTGCACGGAAGGCTGGGGGTTGAGTAGAAGGGAGGGGGATTAGCACAAAAGATCCAGAAGGGTCGAAGTGCTCTGGCTTAGGGCCAGCCTCACTATAAGATAAGATAAGATAAGATACATTATAAAAAATTACAATAGGAGCTTAAATTAACAGGATGTAACAATGAGCGGTCATATTCAACCTCATGTAGATTAAATTGACAAAATGAATGATGTATAAATGTTTTTTAAAAGTTATTTGCTAAATAAATATCATCTAATGCTACAACTGAACAGCAGTTATCGCCATGCTCCATTAGATAATAAAGAAACCATTGCTATTGGTCAGGGAAGTAACATAATTAATTCTATGACAGATGGCTGCAAAGTAGAAAAAACCAAAATAAGTTGGGTTATATGCCCAGATTGTACTTGGTATGGTGTAGCAGGTAAGTGCTTACAAGTCCATATTGGGAATAGATTTATTGTCAAGAGGCTATAAAAACTTACCAAGTGAGACACTGTGATGTCCAATACACAATCCTCCAAAGGTTTGGGAACACATCTGAGCTCATCAAACTCCAAGGCTTATGACACTCAATGATTGGTGGAGCTTGCGTAGATGAGCCATTCTGTAACGCAGATTGAGTCGTCTCCATAGCTTTTGTTGCATTTTCCATACATTGTCGATACACAGTCTGTAGACAATAAATGGTCATTGAAACATTTAATTGAAGTAGGTAATTTGATGAAGTTTAGAAACTACGGAGCTAACTTGCTCAGCTGTGTCATGTTTTCTAATTACGATTTTCTAATGTGTGTAAGGTCTTTGTTTTAGTTTAATTGATATATAATTATATGACTCTTCCAAGAAAAAATCTCTTTTGGACAAAGATTATTTTGTACTTACCGATGATATATCTAGGGGCAAGATGAACATAATCACAAAAGAGAAGTACCATGCTGTTAGCACTGACACGGTCACTATAATGTGGTTCCTGTAGCAATCACCATATCTGTATAGTAAAGTTGCTGCTAATATGAACGCAGATATTAGTTCTATCACAAATAATGTGTAAGCCATTTTGACACAACACTACACTGATTCACAAATAATTAAAGTCAGTTTTTCTTTGCAGTTTTCTGCTTTTCTCTCCAAACCCTTGCTGCTTCGTGCTGCAGTTGCTCAAATCGGACCTGAGTCGTAGATTTCAAAGGCAGCAATCTAGGCCGTTCAATTTCATACTCCGCAGGGCATTCTTCATAAAATAATACTCCCTGATCGGGCAAAATAGGGTCGAACTCGATACTTTTGTTTTCTGGCCCTCTCGTTTCTGCTGACATATTTTTAGGTACAAAAGATTAACTGTGATGACATTGTAGCAGAAGTTGTACAAAAACTAAAACCGCTGTTAAATTATATGAACAAAGAAGTAATGCACTAAACTGATTCAGAAAATCTAAATAAGCATTTGTGATATCATCACAAATCGCTAACAAGACAATCAATCAAAAACACTATGTCTATTTTTCAGACGTTTTCCACTAAAAAAATATCAATATTTTTCTAATTTGACAATTTTGCCATCTCTGTCACTCTAACTGCTATTAGCTTTCGCGTTTCAATTGTTTACATGCTCTGTGGTTTCAATGCCTGATTTTATAATGTTTAAGACACTAGTATTTTAAAAAACGGAACGGTATTTCGTACAGGTACAGAGTAAAAATTAGTTGCATTTACGACGAAACCTTTAAAATTATTCGATGTCACGTCATCGTCAATATGCACCAATTCTATTTGCTGTTAATTTGTTTATATTTTTATTTGTTTTGAAATTACCGTGTTCTCAATTAATGAGAGAGCAAGAGAAGAACAAATTACTCATAGAGGATTTTTTCCTTTCTCTTGTAACTTTGCGTTTAAAAGGCCTTGCCATTGGCACACGATACTGTAGCGACATCTTTCTCACCACCTAGGAATTATCCTGCCCTATAACTTGCTACACGATATCAGAGTTCTCCGCGCGATTACTACTACCTACAGATATTTTGTTATCTTAAAATAGGTTGTAAAGTCCCTAAATCTCGGTGGTAAAGTATTTTACATTACTACCGCTTATAGCCGTGCAATTACTTTCTTCCGCACTAGTGCAGAAAAGTGCGCGAGCTCGCCCCGCCACAATTTATTTTATTATCGTATCAGGCTGGGTGTTAATCGACCCCCGTGAGTCGCCGGTCAACCCTCGTTTATTTATTTCTTCGTAAATGTATTGAAAAACGTGTTTTGATACACGTAGAAATCCACTGCAGTACTCGGATCTGTAACGCAGAGGGCGGCCTGCAGCTCGGGCGAATCCATCGCGGTCGCAATGACAAACAATCCTCTTGTATCAAAAGGTGTACTATTTCGCCTTCCTATTCCCACTTCCCATTTTTTTTTTATCGCGATTTGTGTATTTTTGTTACGATTTATAGAATACCTACTTGCGTTCAATTTCTTTGTTAAAATTAATTTCAATGGCAGCACAACAGCACAACGTTTACTGGTTTAGCTGGATCAGTTGGTATTAAATAAGGTTAAGGATGCTTTTTAAGGTTCCGTACCCAAAGGGTAAAACGGGAACCTATTACTAAGGGCGGAATTCACCAATAAAACTAATCGCGTTTTAACATTTGGCTCGCATAATCGCGTTTTGTCTGTATTTTTCTTTTGTTGTATTTTTACAAGTGACACTAGTGAGCGGCTAAACGCGGTTATGCGAGGCAAACGTTAAAACGCGATTAGTTTTATTGGTGAATTCCGCCCTAAGACTGCGCTGTCCGTCCGTCTGTCACCAGGCTGTATCTTATGAACCATGATAGACAGTTGAAATTTTCACAGATGATGTATTTCTGTTGCCACTATAACAACAAATACTAAAAATAGTTTAAAATAAATATTTAATTTATTGTATAGCCCATGAAATAAACGTATTTTTTTTTTTTTGCCGTTTTTTACTACGGACTGTACGGAACCCTTCATGCGCGAGTCTGACTCGCACTTGACCGGTTTTTTCACTGTTAACTAGTGATCTATGACACTCACTCACACTGACATGCTAGGTTTCACGGACTACCTACTTAGAGCTAGGTTAGTTTGGAAAGTGTTGACAATGCGGCCGCTGAGATATCTGCGTACATACCCTATGGGCAGATGATCCATGGCGATTGTCACATGCAAAACATCTCCTGTCCATGCTAATCACACCAAATCTTACAGCATCCCGTACAAAAGTTCCATAAGGGTTTGATTTTGTAAGAAACATTTTTAGTTGGCTACAGTGCCTAAGTTTCTGAAATATTGTTTTATCAGATTACAGCTTGACAAAGGTGTAACCCAAAAATATGTAACAAAAGCCTGGCCACTATTGAAAACAAATGGAACGGAAGGCGGGATTATCGGCTTCACCTCCGGAGCCTTTGATTGAATAGACCTTTGATATCTTAGGAAGGGAATTCTTTTGAGAAGTTGCTTTACTGGGACAATGCAAGGAAAACTCCGTCTATTTTCTCTTTGTGTGTCATTATGATGAGATGAGGCAGGTTGATTATGAAAGGTGCATCTAAAAATGTGTTTCAATTAGGTTGTCCAAGTTAATTAGACAATTCTAATATCACGACTATTTTCTTCAATAGGTTAAGCATGTGTGTAAGATTGTAAGGATTGGAGACAATAAATAGGCTAATGAGCATTTAGTTTTTATTTTGTTTTTTAAGGTGGGAATCATCCAATGACTTCTCTCGCTCTATGGCGGAGCGCGGGGGCGTGTGAGATTTTTATTGCATTAAACCACACCCATGTTTCTATTTTGCCTTGCGTTCCAGGACCCCGGAATTCCCTTTCGGAAGTCAACCTATGTCCCCAGAAGGCTTCGGCCGTCTTGGGCCGTACGGTTTTGCTGACATCTCTTTGAGGCGCGGGTTGAACACTACGCGTGCAGCCGCTTCCTTGCTAGCAATACTGCTTTGCAAAAAGAGGCAACCACCAGCAATCCCTCCTCGATCTGGATCATGACTTGTACCAGGGCCTAGCGCGAGAGGCCGGGCGTTTTCTCCGCACGAATCAGGTGCAAGATCCTCCCGAACTTACCATGTCTGGTGAGGACTTATGTCATGCGGAAGATGTGGATGCCGTGACGTCTCTCCTGTCAAACCTCAAGCATTTGGATGTAAGTATTATTTCTATTCTTCTTCATTTCGTCAAAGTTAAATTCAAAATGTATTTACTTGTTACATATAGGTAGGTATAATGCAGGTGCATGTACAAGGTGTAATTATAAAATATCGACTCACTAGAGTGCTGCCTTGCTGGGCATATAAATTCGTGTCGATAAACTCAGATTAAATATTCTCTGATGTATTTGGGTACAGCTTTGTCATTAGCTTCGTGCAAATTCTGGTAGGTGTTTGAGCAGGACGGGCAGCATAGCAGGTGACCTGTGAAGCGTGTAATTCTTTGAAACGTTTCCACAGTTTTCTACAACCAACTTACCTTTTACCACTAATGTGTCGCCTACTAAACCAAGACAAAGTTCAATAAAAAACTTCGCGGCAACCGAGGATAGTTTAAAACTTATATCTGTATTAGGTACCTTTCTCTAAGCCGATGTGATTCTCCTTTCAACATTACACATAAAACTTGGGAGGCGGCGATATCGTAACGAATGTTACAGGCATCGCAACGTGTTTGGAGTGCTGATATAATGCCCCCGGGCACGATAAACTGCCTACTCGCGAAGGATATCGAAAGAGTAATTCTTATTGAAACAACGATGAAAAACCGAGTACGGTCGTATGATATTTTATCTGAACGTAGGAAGATGTAGGCTTATACCTACGTTTCTTGCGTGTAAATGTTATTAACTATTAAAATAACCATCTTGTTTTACACCTTTCTTTGAGAGAGCACTCAACACAATGCATAGGTATTTTACATTTAAGTACATGATGACCAATTAGGAATACCTACTTAATAAAATCAGATACCTACGTGGTTGCAGTGGCGTAGCTAGCCCGAGAGGGGCCCTATATCAATTTTTTTTAAATGCTTTTTTCGTAACTGGATGACATGGAAAAGTTGAGAAGTCCCGATTGAAAATAACCTCGTTTAATACAGTATTCTGGAATTTTCTTCCATGGCAAGGTGTAGAAAACAGTTCGGTACTCGCACCACAAATGCTACTAATGATAATCATTATATAGGTACTAATTAACTACAGGCTTTTGATAAGAGGCCTGTAGTTAATTAATATATTATAAAATTTAATTTATTTACGAACTGTGAACGAAAATAGTTTAATCAGAATCCAGTTCTTCAATTTTGCTCATCTCTGAGTTCTTCAATTTTGCCCAATTTGTTGCGATTTGACAGTATGACGTGACGTCACAACATGGCGTCGATCCTATTCTTATTTGGAACGCATTGTAATTCCTATTGAGTCAACGATGAAAAATCGAGTACGGTCATATGATATTTTATCTGAACGTACGAAGATGTAGGCTTACTACGTGGCTGATAATTCAAAATATTCCTTTATGATGTAAAAAAAAAATCGGACATTTTAAATTTTTAAGATTTAGTTGTTGTGGAAGAACATCACCTACCACCATCAGACTTCTTGAAACCCCAGGAACATCTCCCGCCTGGACGTGAATTGCTGTGGTCTATATAGAGTGACTGGTAATTAGTGACCGATACTTAAACACATGATTGTACTCATGATTACGAACAACTTTCCCAAAGAAACTTTTTTATATTTTCATAAAACTATTATCACAATAATAACACAGCTGTTTAAATACGCGCGCGCGCTTACGACCGGCGACCGCTCAGCTGTTAGCCGCGTGACGCCGTCGTACCTACAATAGTGATAGAACACCCGCGCAGCTTGCAAACCCATAGGTGTACGTACCTAATCAGTGAATGTACCTACAAACTAGTGAGTATATAAAAAAAGTTTCTTTGGGATAGTTGTTTGTAATCATGAGTACAATCACGTGTTTAAGTATCGGTCACTAATTACCAGTCACCCTATATGGAAAGCACTAAATCAGTTGCGCGCACCCAGGTAGGTAGGCTGCTGCAATGTTTATTTAATGTGATGTCAACTATATAGGTGTAATTGTAATGAATGTAGGTAATGAAAGAATGTCACTAGAATCTTTGTGTTTATTTATTTGTGCTTTGGGTGTTTTTGTATTTGTATAACAACCTATGGGTAATGGCCTGAAATAAAGGTCAATTATTATTATTATAAGTTTGTGGCCTAAGAGGCTCCTTTTTCACTCGCCTATCGTCAACATCGTGTTACTTCATCTAAATTGCGTTAGAATCTAACGCAATCCAAAGCGATGTTTGGCGAAGAGGCAACGCGACAAAAGAGAGATAGGTAACGCTTGAAAACTCTGTTAGCATTTGGTAATTCCGAGATTTACTCTAATATTTCAAAATACTTGTTTCAGGAAACACGTGTTTTTTTTAAACCCTTAAAAAGAATAAAAAAAAATTGTTGTCATTCAGAATCTTGATAAAATTTGCAAGGCTTCTATTGTTATATTTTTTTGACTTTTTTTTTGAGTATATTATGAAGTGTCAAAGTTCATGCAAAATAGCAGGTTTTCAGAGGTCTTTACTGGATTAGTTTTACACAAAATTACAATTTGATTTCAATAGAAGCCTAGTAAATATCCACAAGATACTATGTTTCCAAAATATGTAATGAAAAATGTGTAATAACGTCATAATCGCGTAACAGCGGTTGTATGAAAACAATGAAAATGTATGTCGAATAGAAATAATGAAAATTGCTTTCGTGTTTAGTAAATATGGATATGGCTTGGCTACGTGTTTAGAGAGCTGAAGTAATACCTACCCCTACCCTCCGGCACTATAAACTACCCATTCATAAGAAATATCGAATCAGTAGGTAATTTTTATTGAAACAACGATGAAATACTGAGTACGGTACCTACCTCGTAAGATATTTTAATCTTAACTTACAAAGATAATATATAATAGTAGGTTTTCTTGGGTAATATTTGGGATAGGTATTCCTTTGTGATACCTACACATATCTTTGTAACCGAATTCAGTAAGTAAGTAGGTAGGTAATGTAAATTGTTTTAGTAAATAGAACGTTAAATGGAATAACTTTATTGTGGTACTTACCTACTGGTATTTTGGGTGATAAGCTCAAAAATTAGCCAAAATTGACTAGGTAATTGGCACAGCAAGGATCGGTGATAAAAAAGGTTTATTCGAATAATTTAGTGTAGGATTTATTCCTATTACATTACTGTAAGTACTCTATAAAAGACTCAAACCTAACAGCTTGATCTAGCCGTCCTAATTCTCACCTGACAATCATTCTTTATTTTTATACTTTTTTTTTATTTTTATTCTTGATAGGTTCGCGCTTGACCGCTATCTCACCTGATGGAAAGCGACGATGCGGTCGACAATGGAGCGCGCTTACCTAGAAGTAACCTATTCACTCTTGACTTAAAGATTCCCGGGTTGTAGCCATCAGGAAAAACAGATTCCGGCAAGGAATTCCACTCCTTAGCTGTACGCAATATGAATGTGTTCCCAAAACGTTTCGTGCGTATAGGTGGTATGTCCACCATGTACCGGTGGCGCATTGCCGTACGCCTGGTGGTCCGATGATGGAACGGGCTAGGCGGAATTAGATTATGCAATTCCAATACTTAAATTAGTTTTAGTCTTAGTTTAACTCGTTGAAAAAAGAAATACATTTGGTCTATTTGTTGGCAAAAAAATAAATATGCTTTTTTTTCAATGCATTGTTTTAATGGTCTAAAACCATTTTCGTTTTGCTTTTCCAACCAACGATTATAGTTTCGGCGCGCATTGTTTCACGCGCGCCTCAGGGAGATGTCAGCAAATCGTAGGGGCCCAGCAGGGTCGAAGCCTACTGGGACTACGGGTAGTATGAAAGTGAAACCCGCGGCCCTGGGACGAAGACAAAGAAGGAATAGGAGTGGGTTTTTAGTCAGTAAAAGTGTGACACTATTTCTCGCTCCGCCCAGGAGCGTGCTATGTCATTAGATGTTTTTTCCACCTAAAAAAAACCAACTGGTTTGGGGCACATCGTTGGTTGGTTTCAAAGTCGATAATGAGCACAAGTGGACACAGGTGGAAATATTTTTGGTTACTTACCGAACTATACATCGATATATCTATACTTACATATAATAAATCTGTAGAAGTGTTTAGTTTTGCGCGCATCACGTAAAAGGTACGAAATCGATGTAGATAACTTTCATACATTAAAATTGTGTGTAATTTGATATATTAGGTACTTAGGCTTTGTTTCATCGCAATCGGTTGACTATATCCTAAGATAAACTACATTCATTGACCGATGCATAGATATAGGTACCTACGCGTGCGAGCGTTTCGCCTCGTCTTTTATACCGTGAACATCAAGGGACTGGAACAACTTGCATGCTGCGGTCTTCCCGTCCGATTATAATTTAGGTGTCTTCAAGGCTAGAGTGAATAGGCTTTTAATAAACTAGTACGCCTCACCACCAACGATTGCATCACTACTTACTATCAGGTGGGAACGCAGTCCAGAACTAGTTTATAACATTACAAAAAAAAATGTGCACTTATAAATAAACGTCGTCATGCTTGAAGCTCGTCACACCAAAACTGGTGGAAAAGAAGCGAAGCATCAACTGTTTTGAGTTGACTAATCATAAATCATCAAATAACTTGTAACCTACCACTCTGGGTAGAGCGGAGGGTGGGTCAGGTTTTTACTGACTAAAACCCACCTGTGTTCTTTCAGTTACCCTTTGGGTTCCAGGGCCGCGGTTACTCTTTCGAACATTCCCGTAGCCCACGATGCATCATCCTAATATTCGAATAAAATGTAGTGTGAAATCGCAGCCTAGGAGGGGTTTAATAAACCGACTTAAAATTTTTCATTAATAGCTTTAATTTTCTTTGGACGCTTAAAATGTCAGTGAAGGAAAAGGCACAACTGTGCTAGCTTGAATAATCGGCAAACATCGAACATGCTCCAGTGGCAAACATAAAACAAATCACTGAGTGCCAATTTTAAACTTTAAACCTAACTTTCAGTCCAGTATTAGTGATTAAACTGTGGGTCTTCAATCAACAGCCGAACCTTTGCGAAGGCTTTGCCCTGTTAGCAAAGTTGGTACATAAAGGTTAGCCTCGACCCAGCTCCAGTACTTCCCCTCTTTAAGAAAGCCCACAATTTTTAACCGACTTCAAAAAGGAGGAGGTTCTATGTTCGGCTGAATGTATTTTTATTACTTTTTATTACTTTTTTATGTATGTTCACCGATTTCTCGGTCAATTGTGGACCGATTTTGAATTATTTTTTTTTTATTGATATGTTATGCTTCCGAGTTGGTCCCATAGAAATATTGTTATGATTTGATCACGAACTTCGAAGATATGAAACAGAACTCCTCATAGGATCACAGCAGAACCGTCGTAAAAAGTAAAATTGCTTTGTTCATACGTGTAGTCGATGACTGACTGAAAGAAGAGGGGAATATATCGAACTGATCTGATGATGAAGCCTGAAGTTAGGCACCGGAACTCTGTAATAAATTAATGTAATCTAACCGTGTTTGGGATTATTAGAATTGTCATGAGTACATCTAAACTTAAATACCTTATAGCCAGAGTGCATGGCTATAAGTTATTTAAGTTTAGGGGTACTTTTTAGTGGTACCATAACTAAAAAGTGTAAGTATAAAAAAAATTACAAAAAAAAATACAACCGACTTCAAAGTAAAAAAAAAAACACTGAAAAGTGCCAAATAACTTTAATTTCGGAAGTCGGTGTTAAATAACGAAGAGACAAAACTATTATAGAAACACCGACTTCCGACTTTACTTTGAAGTCAGTTGTATGTTTTTTTTGTAAAAAGATTTTTATTTGAAATAAAGTGTGGTAGAAATTATGCCACCCTGGACTGCGTTTATATCTTAACATAATCCTGAAAAAAATCTATTTAGCACACATTTGACTTTGTGTTCTTGCTTCTTTCACTGAATTTGAACATGAACAAAAAAACAATGTAGGTACTAGTACGGATGACCCCTTGCGCGGGGCCCCGGTACAGGCCATGGCTCGGAGCGAGGAAAAGTGGCAGGTGGTCGCTTCCTTCAGCGAAGTAGTAATGCTAGCGAATGAGGCGGCTGCACGTGTGAGGGAACGAACTTCCTCACGCCTCAGCCACCGGGACCCTGATCCCGATTTCCAGCCACATACATATAGAAAAGGATACCTAAGTGGAAAAGGCATTGAGCCTTTTCCACTCACTTCACTCACTTTTGCCTTGCTTTGAATTGGTTCAGTACAAGTGGTCGAAAAGAAAAAATAAGATCGAGCCATTTCTATTCCATTCTAAACCGTCTAGGTTTCACAGTGCCACAGATTATTCACTGTCAGTTGCCAGTGTCGAAATAAACCCATTTTGTACTCGTCGTATCAGCAATTTCAAGTTTGAAAAATTTACGAATGGGTTCGCGGTAAAAATGTCCGTTGGTGAGATACGATGGAGGAATTTCCCAACGCGGTAAAAGGGAATTGTTCCCGGTTTAGAAAAGATTTAACACTGCGGCGGACTGTGTTTTACTGCGTTTTATTATCTACTGGAATCCGGTGTGGCCCGGGACGAACGAGGAGGCAGAATGAATGAGAGCTCTTTGCCTATTTACATGTTTGATTTGTTGGATGCTTAGCGGAACTTTGAAATGCAAATTAGTGTGTTTTAAGAGGTCTTTTGTGCTGTGTTGAGGTTTAGAATAGTTTTATGATTAAAAAGTGACCACTTTGTTCTGATCAATAATACTGGTCATGAAATGGAATGGAACACTAACCTAACCTAACACTATTAGGTTAAAACGGTAACTTCATATTTAAACCCTGTTTGACATATCTGTGTTTAAACCCCTATTATTTAAACATGGTGGATCAAAATATCCTGGTCATTATTTTTTTAGCACGCCAAACGTTGATGCAATTTCCATGTAGGGCCAAATTAAAGGAAGGTTTTTTGGCTTTAAAAACAATTGAAGTTTAGATTCATTTTTAGTGTTCCGTACCCCAAAAGGAAAAAACATAACCCTTATTGGATCACTTTGTTGTCCGTCTGTTTGTCAACACCCTTTATCTCGAGAATCCGTGGAAGTATCGAGTTGAAATTGAAACCACTATACTCAGGTCTGCGGGTGCTGTAAAAATGAAACTTTTAAATTAACAAAAAAAAAGATACGAAAATTTATGTCGTAAAAAACGTATATTTCGACACTCCAGGAATCAAAATTCGGCATATAGCAAATTCTTATAGCACAGGACATAACACATTGAAATTTGGCGTATAGCAAATTCTTATAGCACAGGTATAGGAATAAATCTGAAAACAGTAAATTTGTTGTCACGTCACAAAAAAAAATTAGGATCACTTTATTGTCCGTCCGTCTGTCTGTCTGTCTGTCTGTCTGTCAAGACCCTTTATCTCGGGAACGCGTGGAGGTATCGAGTTGAAATTAAAACCATATACTCAGGTCTGCGCTCCCTTGAAGCTGCGAAAAAATCGAACATCTTAGTTAACAGGAAAAAGATACGGCCGTTTATGTCGCAAAAAAGGTGTATTTCGACACTCTCAAGGGAATCAAAATTCATAGGGTCCCGTTGACCTAGAACCCTAAAATTTGGCACGAAGCAAGGTCTCATAGCACAAGTATAGGAAAAAATCTGAAAACTGTGAATTTGTTGTTACGTCACAAATAAAAACTTTTTTTGTGATTCGGAAAAATCTTCGTAACTCAATTCGGGAAATGAACTGTTTTCATAGGTAAGTTTGTACGGAACCCTCAGTGCGCGAGTCCGACTCGCACTTGCCCAGTTTTTTTGACAGTAGATTCACGTGAACATTGTTTCTGTGTGCATAACTCCGGAGTAATCGATGTCATAGAAAATAGCTAACGGACATATCTAGGTTTGACCTACCTTGATGAGATAGAACATCTAGACATAGGTAACTAAGAAAAATCGAGTCTATTCCATCAGCCTACCTAGCAGCAGTACCCGACCCTAATCCTTATGAGTGCTAGACACGCAATTGATCAATTTAGAAGATAAACTATTCTCAATAAATTATTTCTTAAGTACCGTCAAACGGGGTGAATAGGACTGCAGGGGTGAATAGGAACTACACTTTGGTTAGGTTTTTCACATTGGTATATATTTCTATAATTGATTTCTATCAAAGCATCCGTTTTTATTACAATTAGTGAATAAATAGGAGTACTTAAATGCTGGGAAAAATTGATAATTAACGCGAAGATCCCCTTCAAAGTTTTGTTCCTATTCACCCCTGCGGTCCTATTCACCCCGTTTGACACTATACTTTCGCATACAGAGCTACACGAAGTTAGGTAAGATATTTGTAAAGAAAATCCTTTTGTTAATTTGATGTCATACAATAACTTACCCGGGTAGTAGGTCCACCGTAAACGCGGGTTTGCGGCCTTCTGCCACAGTATAGATATATGGAACAGTACGGAAACTACCGAGAAACTACTGCTAGAGCTGTGGTGGCCGAGTGGGAACAGCCCCGACTTACGAGTTGTAGGTCGAGGGTTCAAACCCAGCCAGGCGCATTACTTTGTGTAATTTATTTCATCACCACGGCTCTCAAAACGGTGAAGGAAAACATCGTGAGGAAACCGGCATGTCCTAGAACCAAAAATTCGAAGACATGTGACATCCCCCAACGCGCACTGGGCTCACGTGGTGGATTACGGCCCATTCCCTCTCCTAGAGAGGAGGCCTGAGTCCCAGCAGTGGGAACATTAAAAGGCTGATTATGCTATGCTTATGCTACGGAAACTACCTACAAATATTCGAAACGGCACACTCACACAAACATACGCATCGACGAGACTCCTAAGCGTTTCTCGCGGTCCTGTCAGTAGCGAATACCGAGTCTCGTCGATGCGTATGTTTGTGTGAGTGAGCCGTTTCGAACATTGGTAGGTAGTTTCCGTACTGTTCCATATATCTATACTGTGCTTCTGCTAAGCACTAAGCCAAGGTTGACAGCGCGTTGTATTCCACGCGCGCCTCAAAGATAATATGTCAGCAAGATTTACGGGGCTAGTTAGGTCGATGCCTAACAAGGCTGCGGAATTCTCGAAGGAGTAACTTAGGCTCTCGCAAAAGGCAACTGAAGGGACACTGTGGGTTTTAGTCAGTAAAAGTCTGACACTAGAGCGGGAGAAGTTATTTGATGATTTCCCACGTAAAATAGTTAGTAGGTATTAGGGCTTTCAAATACCGGATTTTTTCAATACCGCTATTAGTGTTATCAATACCGTGATCACGGTATTGGACACAAGTTCAATTACGACATTAATAAAAGCATTAAAATAAGTATTTTAATATTTTTTTGTTTTCAAATCAGTTTATATTACAGTTACTTTCTGAAAATAACCAATTTCCGAAAAAGGACCAGTTTCTCAAGACGTCTAATTGTTTTTTTTTTTTTATCTTTATCGCTCTGGATAATGTTTAGCGATATCTTAGTAAAATTTTACCGATTATGAATATTTTTTTTGTTTGGAAGAGTTTTACCCCTAGAGTGTACCATTTGGTGAAGGTGTAATGAAGAACTTCGGAGATAAACTATGGAATACTTCAAATAAATAGCAAATCTTTAAAAAAATGCTGAAATTGCATGTCTGTTTACTGTTAAAACAATTTCATATTAATTAATGATATTCAAATTTCACGTTAAAACGGTTATTAATTCGCACATAACTTTTCTTTAAGGAAATTTTGATAATTCTTTTTGTGTTAGTTTAAGTTATAACAATCCATTAGATAATAATCCAAATAATGATGGGTATTTTTTCAATCCAATAGGTAACTTACCAGATAACTTGCTCACTATTTAATTTTAGCTGTGGGGTACCACAACTAAAAAGTGAAAAATAAAAGAGCTTTTTTACTAAAAATACAACCTTCGACTTCTAAAAAACGATAACTAATAATTGTAAAATAACTTTCAAGTTTGGAAGTCGGTGTCAAAATATTAAAAATCAATACCAGAAACACCGAATTCCAGACCTAAACATAATTTCTGGCGGACGGCCAGTTCGGTTTTCGCAGGAGGCGCTCCACGGTGGACGCCATCATGCGCGTGCGAGCTCTCACGACGGGGGATGCGGTGGCCCAGGGTAGGTGTGTCGTGGCGGTGTCTCTGGACATCGCCAACGCCTTCAACTCCCTGCCTTGGAGTAGCATTAGGAGGGCACTCCGGTATCAACGGACGCCCGACGGCGTACCTGTCGGACAGGTACATCATCTACCCTGGTTACCAGGGAGAGTGGGAACGTCGAGATATGTCGAGCGGTGTTCCGCAGAGATCGGTACTAGGGTCGCCCTTGTGGAACATCGGATACGACTACGTGCTGCGCGGCGACCTCCCTGACGGGGTCAGCGTGGTCTGCTACGCAGACGATCGCCCGGAGGACACGGTGGAGCACACGGTGGAGGTGCCCCGCTTGGGCAGAGCAACGCCGTGTCCTCGTGGGGGCGGTCGGCGGCGGCGATCTCTCGCGCCGGGCCTTGGTACAGGCCATGGTCGGGAGCGAGGAGGAGAGGCAGGCGGTCGCCTCCTTCTGCGAAGCAGTAATGCTAGCAAAGGAGGCGGCCGATCGCGTGACGCAACGGTCTTCACGCCCCAACCGCCGTCGGGATTCCGGTCCTGATTTCCGGCCACCGTAGGCGCGGGCTTGCGGACGGCGAGCAATGGGTAGCCCGCCGTCCGACCGTCCGGTAACCATCCGGACCGAGCCCAAATCGTCGATGGCGCGTATTGTTCTACGCGCGCCTCAGGGAGATGTCAGCAAATCGTAGGGGCCCATCAAGGTCGAAGCCTACTGGGGCCATGGGTAGTGTGAAAACGAAACCCGGGCCCCTGGGACGAAGGCAACGAAGGAACAGGAGTGGGTTGTTAGTCAGTAAAAGTCTGACACTATCTCGCGCTCCGCCCAAGAGCGAGATTTGTCAGTAGATGATTTTCCCACCTAACAAAAAAAAGACCTAAACATAATTTGCAATTATTGTTTGTTTTAGTATAACAATTTAGTATTGAATATGGCTCAATTTCAGGAATCGGATTAAGCGGGGCGCTGAAAGGTCTTTTTCTGGGCTGAGATTTCTCCCGCCCCCATTGCCCTGCCCGCCCAGGCATTGGCCCTGATGGGTCCCTATGGTTTTGCTGATATCTCTCTGAGGTACGCGTGTAACACTACGAGCCATCGACGACTTGGGCTCGGTTCTTACCGCACAGGCGGACGGTGCGCTCATCGTTCGCGAGCCCATGCCTTCGGTAGCTGGGGATTGCCCTGCGACTTCCTACGCTTAGGGCATCTCCTGTCGCGGAGGCTGGGGCATGAGTATGTCCGTTCTCTCACGCTTGCGGCCATCTCCTTTGCTAGCGTTACTGCTTCACAGAAAGAGGCGACCGTATCCCAATCCCTCTAGCTCCGGACCATGGCCTGAACCAGGGTACGGCGCTTGCAAAAATAAGTGTGAGAGTAACATCACATCGTAAATTATAACACATAATACAATTTCCTACTTCTTAAATTACAACAAACTGCAATAATATATACTAATGTTTGTAATACCGTAATCACAGTATTGGCTCGCCAATACCGTGATTAAAAAAAGACCAATATATATCCGTGATCACGGTATGACGGGATCGCGGAAAAGGATCCCGGAAAACCGGTAATGAAAGCCCTAGTACGTATCTAATAAAATCTAAGAATCATGTATTTATGTAACTGTTAAGGACTCGCGAAAACGGGAAAAATTTTTTGCTTTTCCTAGAATTGCGAGAAAGAACCTGCGATTACAAGCTACATACATACCTAAATAACTACATACATGGTTGTTTCAAAAACTTTTCTTTTAAAAATATTTAATTCCTACTACAATGTACCGCGTATTTGGAATTACGTAGCAACGTTAAAAATGTCATAACAAGAGCAACACACGTTCCAAGCGTGGAAAGTTTTTGTTATGCTTAAAACTTTTAAACAGGGTTCAGCATGTTTTATATTGTGCTTATTTGTTAGGGAAATTGGTTAGTTAGTTAGCCTAGTATGTCCTACTGCTGGGCGAAGACCTTCCTCTCCCATTTCCATTTCCACACACGTCTGTCCTCAGCCATTGCGGGTCAGTCCCTCCGGTAGTTGACAACCTCATTTCTCCACTTTCGCTTTAGTCTGCCGCGATGTCGCCTTGCATTTAATGGTACCCAATAAGTGGCCCTTTTAGCCCACAGCTTATCTGACATGGAGCAGACTTGTCATGGGTGAAATTTTAATTTTTTTTATAAGACCTTTTTTATAAAAACAGGTACCTAGTGCTTGACTGCGATCCCACCTGATGCGATTGTTGTTGGTGTAGCTCACTAGTTTATTAAGAGCCTATATTCACTGTAGCCTTGAAGATACCTCAATTATAATCGGACGGAAAGACCGTAGCAGCCAAATTGTTCCAGTCCTTCGATGTACGCGGTATAAACGACGAGGTTTCAACACTAAAAGGATGACCAGTTGGTTGCAAACCAACGTCCCAACAAAGGTGCCTTGCTAGTTTCAATCCGTGTAGACAGCAGTTGTAATCCATGACCTTCAACGCCCTTGGTTGGGAGGCGTGTTTTTCCAAATCCCAACCATCGAACGTGTTGTCGCGTGGTTTACATTCATGTAGCCGCTACACAAACCAAACACATAAACCAAGGTCACCTTGTTTGCAACCGTCTCGTCACCCCTTTAGTCCGGGCCGTAGAGGTGTTAACAATGTAAGGGTAGACACTTGCTGTACGTACGCTGCACACTTAGAACTGTGATATCTTTGGATTGACTTGCTTTTTCCCAGCTAGCTTCGGTTCGGCTTCCAATCTGTTTTACATGGAGCGACTGCCTATCAGACCTACACAATTCAGTTACTGGGCAACACGATACTCCTTACGACGTCCCGCGCAATTTTACAAGAAAAATTAGTTATTGTAGAACTTATCCGCTAAAGACAATAAAACCGCTAACGCTTTGTGCTTAAAAACTGTGCAGTGTTCAGTGAGTGCTATACCTCCTCGTCACTGGAGCAGGAGTTGCGAAATCCAGAGAACACCAGCCGGCTGGCACATGGACATCTCCGAGTTCAAAAGGTTGGTGTAATTTCCCTCCCATTTACGAGCTGTTTTTCTCTGTTTCCTAATCCTAAACGGCTCCAATAAGATCCATCTGCTGCAAGTTGTCAAATACATTATCTGAGAAACGCTAATCCGCAAAATACAGTCCACTTCCAATATTAATAGTATACGCGCATCCATTTTCTTTGGTTCTGGCATCTGACTACCTGTAACGACTGTCAAAGATCTACGGATGACAACCGGTACAAACGGCTTTACGTGCCTTCCGAGGCACGGGGTGTCAGTGGGTTATATCCTTTTTTTTTTGTTTTCGTGGGAAACCTTCAAAAGGCGCCTGGACTTTTGGGGAAAAGACCAGGGAGTGTTTTTGTTTTAGGTGGGAAGATCATCTTATGACCGGAGGGAGTGTGGGATTTTTACCTCACTAAAACCACCCCGGTGATCACCATCAGCATATGGAAAAGGGACCCGTGACTTCTTAAAAGACCCTGAGGAGACTGTGAGAGGTCTCCCCTTAGCCTCATTGTGCACGGTAGCACGTGATCACTGTGCCACCGTCTTTCCTGAAGTCACTTGGCGGGCGGACAGAGTTCCCATTCTGAGAGCCCGTGACCTCGGAGTCCCACCTACCTTAAATGTTGCAAGCGGGGTTTCAGCGTTTTAGGCGTCGAGGCGGTTGGCCCTCTGACGCCTCCTTCTACGAGTGGGATCGGTCCTCTCACGATCTTCCTTCTGGACCATCACGGTCTCACAGATGGACGCCATTTCTCTCCAATTATCTGTCTCCGCCAGCATAGCCCTCACTACTGCTGGCAGAGACATCTGTCTCTGCCAGCAGTAGTGAGAATTGTAGTTACGGCTGTGCGTTGATATTTCAGTCAGTCAGTTTCTCCTTTTATAAATTTAGATTATATTCTTGATGAAATTTGGTACGGAGTCTATGGAGTAAGCTTGAATCCCAAGGAAGCACCTAGGCTACTTTTTACCTGCATCTTCGCGTCCGCTATAACCTAACAATTACAAGGACGAAGTTGTGAGCAAAAGCTAGTTGAAAATCAATACCGATCAAGAATTTACTACCAAGTTACAATCTTTTATTATTGTGAAAAAAATGTGCCAAATGTGTGAAATGTGTGTGTGTGTGTGTGTTTTATGTGTGTGTTTTTCTGCCAGCGGCTTCGCCTGCATAAAATTAAAAAAATATCCCAAGGGAACATACTCTCGTGATAAAAATGAACCTATCCTATGTGTTATTTCAAGACATGGCCTACCCGTGTGCCAAATATCAACCAAATTTTTCAGCCGATTGAGCGATAACCAACATAATATATGTCACATAAGGGGTGGCCGAGATGCGAAACATCGGGTCTTCATCACGATCCGACATAGTTCTTGGTAAATGTGGGCACTGACTTGGGTACTCGAACGAAAGATAATTTGAATCAGAATAATTTTATTTTGATAAGGATTTACAAAAGGAAACAAACACGTGCGCTGGTACTAAGCGTATGCCGAGGCTGTCCGAGGTAGAATGCCGCACCTCTCGGGCTTCCCTCCAGTCCTCGCTGCATCCCCTCTACCGACGATCGTGTCCAAGCGGTAGGGTGCCGCTTGCGTTTCCGGTGACGATATTATTAGTTTACGAAACTAATAGTTAGATGGCGCTGTCCGTCGCACCCTTGCGCCATCAATCCACGACATATATATGTCGTGGCCATATCATAGAAATTGATCACTTCATGAAATGGCCAAGTAAAACTGGCCAGATCGTTTTCAAGGTTAAAGTTTGATGATATGTAAATCCTCGTTAGGCCTACTTTCTTTAGACCTTTTATTATCATAGAAATCCTTCATCAATGTTATGGCCAAACGAGGATTGACATATCATCAAATGTTAAGGTTTCAATGATCTGCCCCCCTAGCCAAGTTACAATCGTTTCGTTCGGCGCGAACGCCTCGAGTAGGCCACGCCTCCGAATCCTTTCTTCTGACCACGTGACGAGCGAGATGACGTCAGAACAAAGGAATCGGAGGCGTGCCCTACTCGAGGCGTTCGCGCCGAACGATACGATTGTAACTTGGCTAGGGGGGCTGGCCAGTTTTACTTGGCCATTTCATGAAGTGATCAATATCTATGATCTGCAACAAACACCAACATTCGCCTTTATGAATCTTGATGAACAACTAAAACCCTACTGAACCATTTTATAAAATAATAAAATCCACTCTTGACATTTCATGAGCTTTATGAAGTTATGAAACACCATTTTCAGCCCGTAAGTGGCTTGTGAGGAGCGATTCAGAAGTTTATTATGAAGTAATAACAGTGTCGGCTTATGCGGCCCATTTTAAGTGTTCCGTGCTTCTAAACAAGGAATGGGGGCTTAATATGTAGATGCCTTCTGCATCTTTGGGTAGAATAATACCTGTAAGTTAGGCCCCTGTAAATAAATATTATTCTATAATATTCTAGCTAAGAAAACGGATATCATTTTCACCTTGTTCCTTATCTCCATCGTGTTCCTTCTTTGTATTGTTTTTTTTTTCTACGAGAATATGAACATAATGTGTGTAGCTATCAATTCCACGTGCGGGTAGCGATAAGGGTGTTGTACCAGACGGTTGCAAACTAGCGTTCCAACCAAGGTGACCTTGGTTTATGTGTTTGGTTTGTGTTGCGGTTACATAGATGTAAATCATGTTGTGTTTTTGAATTTGAATTTGAAATCACGCGCCAACACGTTCGGTGGTTGGGAAAGCAACCGTCACCCCTTAAGGGTTATTTTAATATCGTGCGGATTTCATCACGCATGCAGGTTTGCCCCGCATGCAGAAAAATTCAAAATACAAAAAAACGGGTCCCAAGTGCGTATTCCACGCATTACAATAAGTACATGTATGAAATGGACATTTGCGGGGGCTACGCGTGCGGAGCAATGCCGCATGCGTGATCAAAACCACACGATATTAAAAACACCCTAAAGAGATACAAGGTCCAGCAAGGCCGATGACCGCTAGCGCTACACTGGGAAATTCTGAATGATAACCATGGTCCTAGAAAGCAAAGGGCAACTGAATGACACAAGTGAGTTTTAGTCAGTAAAAGTCTGACACGTCTTCTCGCCCCACTCAAGAGCGCGAGAGTCATTAGATGATTTCTTACCTGAAAAAAAAGGGATAAGTATTAAAATGGTAAATATAATAAAATAAAACCCTGGCAAGGGTGATTAGAGATTATATGATACATATATATAATCACCCTTTTCAGGGTTGTCGGATGGTTCGAAAGACTTTTACCTGCCGTGGCCCTGGCAAAGGACAAACGAAGGAACAAAGGTGGGTGAGTTTTTTTTAAGTTTTTACCGGTAAAAAGAGTTCAGCATTTCACACAGCAAAAAAATTGAAGCACTACGTAATATGCAAACTACTATCTCGTGGTTTTTTTCGTCCTCTCTTACACATAATACTACGTCAGTATGTAAAACACCTAGGCAGTTTGCATTAAAAATTCTTTCTCATATAAACGCGGCCTCGCGTATCGTGCAAACGTTTAACCACCCGGTGCAAATGGAACGTTGCTTTAATTTTACTTTTTCTTTGTCCAAAAACACAATTTTTTTTCTTTTTTGGGACAATGTTTTGTGACGTTGCTAGTAAGATAGAAATGCTAAGTTATTCTGAATAAGTTTTCGAAACTTTTTTCGGTGCGCCGAAGCGAGTGTACGGTATTTTTCTTTTTTGACAAAAGATAGCAGTGGAATGAATGAGAAATAAATGAATAAGGAATGCGTATGGAGGAAGATTTTTTCCTACTTGAATGTATTTTTTTTATAAAATATACGTCACATCTTACAATGTGAAAAATTAACATAGACTACCTATAAATAATAGATTATGCGACTAGGGGATAAAGCAGTGTTTTTAAGTCGCGGGTGGCATGTTGAATTCCGAACGATTAGTGAGGGATTTATATTATTAACTCCCGAGCATTGCGAGGGAGTTAATAAACAAACTTGAGTGAAGTGAGGAATTCAAGCCGCCCAAAACAAAGACAGCTTTATCCCCGTGTTGGATACTCTACTTTTTACACCATCTGTGAGATAATTAAAAGACAATTTAGTCAAACAAATCATACATTAGAGAAATACAAGTATTATTTACAAGTTAATCTTAACTATGACTCAACATGTTTTGAGATTAGAAACAAACAAAATTCACTACTTTATGATTCTACAATTTCAATTTTCTCTATTGCTCCCGCTTTTTCATTACTTTTTTTTTCGTTAGTGGCCAGTTTGAATTTTGAATAAACTTGTATGATGCACGTACATTTTATATTCACTTTTCGCGTTCCAAATTCAAATCTCATTATTCCCTAGGGATCGCCCATACTGTATTATCTCCCTAGGGACAGAATTACTTGCTTTAAGTGATGGTTGTATGACATTTAAAAGGGCATTATCGAGCAGGTGGTGTAAAAAAAACTTTTTACACCACATGCTCGATAATGCCCTTTTATCTATTTTCATATAACCATCACCTAAAGCAAGTCATTATGTCCCTAGGGATTTAATGTTGTATGAGAGTTCCTTAAGGAATAATGAGATTTGAATTTCGAACGTCAGAAACCATTATTATGAAAAAAAAAAACATTAAGTGAATTAAAATGTACGTACATTAAACAAGTTTATGAAGAAAAGTACAATTCATTTGCCTCTTAGAGGAAACTGTGGTGGAGGCGTAACGTAAACAATTAACTCCATTATCTGTATTAAAAGTAAGAAAAGCAAAAGGAAAATATTGTTTGTCACCAATATCTTCATATGGCTGTAGACAATAGGCAAACCATAAATAAAAATGTTTAAAAATCACTTTGTTTGTTAATTTATTACTGACAATATTGGTTTAAAATAATGTATCTAAAGAGCAACATTGTCGTAAATTTTAAATACCGCGAAAACAACCATAAATAAAAAAATACGTATTAAGTTACGACGAAAACATATTACACAATGCTCCTTTACGCTCATATTGACTTAGTTGTGAGCATTTATCATAACTTCTAACAAGTAGGTATAATATCTGTTAGAAAAGCAGTCAGTTCATATTAAAACAAAAGAACCGTTTTAAAAATAAACAGTGATTCCAGGAATACACCATAGTCGAGTTAAGCAACATTCAGTTATAATTTTAATGCCTTAGACTTGAAAATTGAATACACGTGTGAATCAAAAATCTATGGTGACAATATTATTATTATTCGAGACTATAAATCTTATTTTTGACATTATGAATAATGTTCGTATGTCTACGCACATTAACAATACAAGTAGTTTGATGACAATAGAGTTGTGTGTATACAGCTTTTTCAAGTGCTTTGTTTGTCTGAGGACTCGCAGTTTAAAACAATAAAGATGGCTCTGAAATTACCAGTATTGTGTGAAACACCGTCGATGTAGTTCACGATGAAATCAAAAGTGATATTATTTTGCGTCTTGCTTTTTAGCTCTAAAATTGTCGGTAAGTTCTTCAAAAAAGATACCTTTGTGATTGCTTTCATAGCAATATACCTTGTTTTTGAGGTGTGGAATCATCGAATAATTTAAATACTCTCGCTCTTCGACTAAAACACTAAAACCCACATGGTACATACATAGACATACTCTTTATTGTACACTCACCATAAAAAAAAATACAGTAGGAGGTTACAACTTATAGGGTGTAACAAAAAAGGGCTTTCGAACAATTCAGCAGCCCATAGCAACATACCTTATTGTCGCCGCACATGGGCCTCACGCCATAGCTACAACCGCCGCGCGCCGCCACGAGAAGCTAGAAGCGGCCACAGAGCAAGCTGAAGCGCGCGGCAGCCACTTGTGGCCGGAGGCTGCTACTTTTTTTTAATCCATACGCGCAGTATCATAATGGGCTCTGACGTACAAGCTTTGAATGCTTGAGTGACGTGTGTCGGCGTTTAGTGGCCTGTGCGGGTCACAAGAAGGGAGCAGCGGCGATTTGTAGCATGTCGCGGCCACCGGCGTCAACCGTGTGCGGCGAATCCATATAAAATGTATGAAACCTACAGGAAATATGCAGGTGGCGGCGTTTTGTGGTTGTGGCCGGTGGCCCGTGTGCGGCGACCCTTAGAAGTGTTTAAATGCGGATCGCCCGAAGAACACGGTGGAGCATACGGTGGAAGTCTGCCTCGCTTGGGTAGGGTACTACCGTTTTCTCGTCGAGGCGATCGTGGCGACCTCTCGACTCCGGCTCTGGTTCAGGTCACGATCCGGAACGTGAGAAAATGGAAAGTGGTCGCCTCCTTTTGCGAAGGAGATGGCTGCAACTGTGTGGGTACGGACATCCTTACGCCACAGCCGCTGCAGAAAGAGACGCCCCAGGTGTCAGGAGTCATCAGGGCAATTTCCGCCACCGTAGGCGAGGGCTTGATGAGGATGTTGTAATAAAAAGTAATCAGTGATGAGTGATCCGCCGTCCGGTAAGGATCAAGCTCGAATCGACGACACGTAGTGGCGTCCACGCGCACCTCAAAGAGATGTCAGTGAAACTGAAAGGAGCTCAGTAAGGTTGACGCATACTAGGGCTACGGGAATATTTGAAATATTGACCGTATGATCCTAGAACGTAGTTTTTTTACTGTACCTACTTGTGTAATTCTGAATTTTGTAACGTAAATTTACATTTTCTTTTATTTTCAGATTCGATCCCTCATTCTGAGGGTCTTCTCCGACAAAGAGTGAATCCACCATCCATATGGCAAGGTAACCAAAATGCACAAGATGCACAATATCTCGACCCTGATTTCACACAAACTCGAAAAGTAAATACGCTGACAAATTCAGCGATACAGCAAGAAAGTATTCAAGATTATAACGTAAATCAAGGAAGACATAATTACAATGATTATGGTTATAACAAAAGTCCTGCTTCCTCATCGTCAGACAAAGAGCTTTTAGAGAGTTATAATTTACAAACAGATGGACGCAGATTGGAGTCTTACCCATCCAGAGTGGAATCGTATCCATCTGAAGTTGGATTTGACAACCAACCATTTAGAAAGCAAAACTGGCGACCACAAAATTTATATACCAACTCAGTTCCAAGCTCTGTTCTTATCACTGATACTGAAAGGCCTTTGGTGAATACTGTTCAAGAACCTTATCGGGCTCCAGTACAATATCTACAACCCAAATATGTACCATCTTCAAACCGACGCTTTTATCAGCCAGAAAGGTCATATCTGCCTAGGGAACAATTTCAATATCCTTTGGCAAACAATGCTGGTGATAGTTATGTTGCAAATTCTAGACCCCGTTTTGGATCAAATGGCCCCATTCCTTATGAAAATTATAGTGAAGATCAAGCTAGAGCATCTGAAATAAAAGCAAAATTAACTGATGGCCAGAGATACTTGCACAACCTTCCACCTCAATCTGGAAATTATAATGAAATTCCTGTTGTAATAGCTACTGACTCTTTGACTGACCAGTCTAAAAATATTAAATACTTAGAAAATTACAGATCACGTTCAGATTTAAGTAATACTGCATCTTCAACTAGTTACGAGGATGGCTCTCCTGTAGTGGAAAATTACAGGTTAGACTCTAGATTAAGTAATATCCCCGAATCTCTCGAAAGTTACAGCGAAGGTCAAACCGCAGCATCTGAAATAAAAACAAGATTATCTGATGATCGAAGACACACCCAAAGCTTTGCACCCCAATCTGGAATAATCTATAATGAATCTCCTGCTGTCATTCCTACAGACTCCTTAGAAGATCAGTTTAAAAATATTAAATCCGTGGAAAATTATAGATCACGTTCAGATTTAAGTAAAACTGTACCAACAACAAATTATAATGAGGATTCTCCAGTTATGTCTGCAGCTGATGATTATAATTTACATTCTAGTCCAAACAATGGCCCTGTATCTTACGAAAGTTATAGTGATGCTCAAGCTGTAGTATCTGAAGTAAACCCCAGACCTATTGAGGACAAAAGGTACGTGCAGAACTTCGCACCTCAATCTAGAATGATTTATAATGATATTCCTGCTGTAATTGCTACAGATGTTTTGGCAGATCAGTCTAAAAATATTAGATACGAAGAAAGAGAAATTTATAAATCCCGTTCAGATTTAAGTAATACTGCACCAACAACAAATTATGATGATGATTCTTCAGTGATTACTACAGCTGAAACCCGTAATGAAGGTTCTAGACCAATTAATAACCATGTACCTCACGCGAAATACGATAATAGTCAAGCTGCATTACCAGAAGTAAGACCCAAACCAATTGGGGGCCGAAAGTACTTGCAAAAGGTTGCACCTCCATCTAGAATAATATACAATGATGTTCCTACTGTAATTGCAACGGATGTTTTGGCAGACCAGTCTAACAATATTAGATACGAAAAAAGAGAAGATTATAAATCACGTTCAGATTTAAGTAATATTGCACCTGGAGCTAATCAAGATGATAGTTCCCCAGTGATCTCTACAGTAGATAATATTGATTCAGATTCTAAACCAAGCAACCCTGCTCTTGAAAATATTGAAAAGAAAGCTCCTATTAAAGTTTTATCTGATAAGCCTCTACCTCGTAGATACGCACATAATTACAGATCAGCGACTGGATCGAGTAATGATGTGGTCGATAATTATTTTAATGGTGCTCCAAACGTGATCTCTGAAACTAAAGAGGAAAAGTTAGGAGCGTATGAAGATAATTATGGGCAAAATGAGCCTATTCCAATTAATTCGGAAACTTCTACTATATCAACCCATACAGTACCTACAAAACAAAAAAATAATAAAATTGAAGAAAGTGACATGCCATCATATGGATCTAGTAGTCCTACTCCTTCAAATAATCCTACTAAGCATCATAAAATGAAGGGTGAGTGTTTTTTTTTATTTTTTTTATTATTATGTGTAAGCTCATAGTAGGGCTCGTAGCCCAAGTGGGGATTTTTCGTGCGAAAAAAACGCCCGGGTGTCACCATTGTGTGGAACGACTGGAGGACACGGTGGAGCATACGGTAGAGGTGTGCCCCGACTGGGCAGAGAACCGCCATGTCCTCGTGGGGGCGATCGGCGGCAGCTATCTTTTGTGCCGGGCCTTAGTACAGGCCATGGTCCGGAGCGAGTGGGAGTGGCAGGCGGTCGCCTCCTTCTGCGAAGCAGTAATGCTATCAAAGGAGGAGGCCGCACGTGCACGCGCGAGGCAATGGCCCCCGCGCCCCAGCCGGGATTCCGATCCCGATTTCCGGCCACCGTAGGCGCGGGCTTGCGGACGGCGAGCTACCCATTGCTCGCCGTCCACAAGCCCGACCGTCTGGTAACCGTCCGGACCGAACCCAAGTTATTGACAGCGCGAAGTGTTCCACGCGTGCCTCAAGGAGATGTCAGCAACCGTAGGGGCCCAGCAGGTTCGAAGCCTACTGGGGCCAAGGGTCTGATTCTGAAAGGAAGACTCGGCCCCAGTACGAAAGGTAATGAAGGAACAAGAGTGGGTTTTTAGTCAGTAAAAGTCTGACACTATCTCCCGCCCTGCTCAAGAGCGGGTGCTTTCATTGGATGATTTTCCCACAGAAAGTGGGTATTTTGTGTGTTACTCGAGTGCGTCAGAAAATCATATGAGGAGAAACGTTGCACCCTGTAATGTACCCCTACCACATATGAACCCTTAATATAGTGGAGTCCGTTGAGGGCAGTCCGTCAGATTAGTAAAAAAAACCGATCCTCAGAAAAACTCGAACGTGTCAGAGTAAGAGAAGGTAAGTTAATTACATGCAGAAAATTGTATATTTCAATAATCCGAAATTTGAGCATGGCGTAAGCAAATGGGCGAGTAAAGGGTGGGTAAGTTGTAAAAAAAAGTCACCTCGAAAAACTCGAGCGCGATTGATTTTTTTTTATTTTGAAGGAAATCATATCAGGATTACGCAAAACATAATTATAATCTGACGGTTTTCATGGGACGATGTAGCTAAAACCATTGATAAAGGATGAAGCGTACAGATGCTAAGAACTGTGTATTCCCCACTCCGTGCCAAGAGCGAGAGATAAAGAAAAAGTCTTTCCTTCTCACTTTTTCTTAATCTCTCACTATCTCGCACCGTCCCACAATGGAAAATATGTGTCGTTTAAGACTCTACCGACCAAAATAATTGAATTTAGTTGAATTTAGATAGTAAACTGTAGAATTTTTTCACAAACTTCAATTTGTATAATTTTTAATGACCATACTACAATGTACCATTTTTACATTTTCAAAATGTCGCTTGGTATTTTATTATTCTAATTTTTTTATTCAAACTGTCAGATTAACAATACCTCTTCGTTTAATTCTCAGATTATCATTTAGGACTACAAAGACATCAAGTTGAACCCTCTGTATAAAAATCTGACGCGCTCGAGTATCTCGAGGTCGCATTTTGTTTTACATTTTCAAAATTCAGTCATGACTTTTGGTCACGTCCAAATCTTCAGTCATTTAAATAGGACACTTTTTTGAGTTCACTTAACATTCACTCTGAATATCTGACACGCTCGAATAACATTTTTTTTGGTATTTATCACCCCTTTTTACGGCCACTCTCCGCTATTTAATCGTCAAATTAATACCTATCAGTTAACAGAAAGATATAGCACGACTTCCACTCCTTAGCTGTACGTATAATGAATGTGTTCCCGAAACGCTCTGTACGTGGGATGTCCGAGTATTTTCTTCGATTTCTTTATAACCTTATAACTTCAGCATTGAGAGGCCATAAATTCTTCAGTTTTTATAATAATATAAATTATAATTAAATACACACAGTAAAAAAATATGAAAATACGAAACATCTTAGATGATAACGCTGAAAGGCTTCAATTTATAATTAGAATCTATTATTCAGTAGCAATTCGTGTACCTACATTATATTTTTCGTAGATATTACTATTAAACGTACGGTCTACTTATATTTTACAAACATTTGTATGTCGCTTACTGAGGCAGAACACTGAGACACTAACATTTTTGTAACACACTGTACTTGTGTGCACAATAAACTTATTTGATTTAAATTATGACAATTTTTATTATGTAAAAGTCATAAGTTGATCGTTGTTGCTTAGATTTATTTATCGCAGCGTTTTTTTGACAAAACAACACTAATTGTATAATTTATTTCAGAATTGAATTTAAACAAATTTAATATTCAAAAACTTATGGAAGGAAGTTCTAAACCATATTTAGTTATTCATCCAAATGGAACTGTTGAACATTTGGACACGATCGATCTCGATTCACAACAAAATTCATACCTCCGTCTGGTGAACACCAAACGTATAAATGTTGATAATACAGAAAGTGATGAAACACAGTTGCCAGAGATAGCACCAAATAATATTGCCAAGACTTTTGTACCTTTAAATAAAACTCCATTGCCTGCGGATACTCAGCCAGCAGATTATAGAAAATCACCTTTGAATGTGAATCAAGTCAATTCTGCATACGAATCCGATTCAAAACTTCCAAATAAAGCTTTGTCAGCAGATCAAAGTATTTCGAAACCTTCACACGTAAAACAACAAGCTGATGGTGACAACTTAAAGCCAGTGACTCCTCTTGTAAATCAACCAGTAGAAGAAGACAATTCAAAACTGCCACTTTTTAATCAGCAAGATGATGGTGACAAATTTAGACCATTGCGTCCCTTTATACGCAACAGAATACATCAATATAAGTCAAAACCAACGGATGTAAATCTGCTAGCTGTTGAAAAATCTAAGCCTCGGCATTTGAATGAAAATCAGTCAGATGACAATGATTCCTACCTGTCGTCTCCAGGTGAAAATCAGCCATCAGATGTTAACAATGCCTATTTACCTGTGACTGAAAATCTGTCAGAAAATGATAAGAATTCTCAACCAATGACTCGTCCATACAAAAGATGGCCACACAAACATTATTATAAATCAAAACTATTAAACGTAAATCAGCCAACAGAAAATAGTGATTCAAGCCCATCTTCAAATGAAAATCAACCATTAAATGATAATAATTATAAAACATTGCCTTTGAACGAAAATCAGCCAATAGCCGATATTGATTCGCAAATATTGAATTTACATGAAAGAAAGCCAGTTCGAAATTATACATCCAAACACTCGCATTTAAATCGAATAAGAGATATTGATATTGTTAGCTCGTTGTCTCCAAGTGAAAATAAGCTAGCTGATGACAACGATTCCAACTCATTGTCTCCAGATAATAGTAAACCGACAGATGACAATCATTCCAAGCTTTCCAATGACAGTCAACCAGGAAATAATAATAAATTTAAACCAATACATTCACACTATCCAGCACATCATAATGAAGATGAAAATCTGTCAAAACATAACAAAAAATACCCCAAAAATAAACCAGAAGATGATAAAAATTCCAACTCATCGTCTCTAGATGAAAACAAGACAACAGATTATGATACTTTTCCTACAAATAAACCAAAAGAAGATATCAAATCTAAACTATTAAATCCACCTAAAAGACAAACGGCGCTTCATAATGAACCAAAACTTTCGCATAAAGATCAGTCAGAAATTGATGAAATTTCCCCTCAAAATAAATCAGAAGATGATAACAATTCTAATTTATGGTCTTCAGGTAATAATCAGTCAACAGATGATGACACTTTTGAAAATAAACCAGAAGATAATAACCAATCTAAACTATTAAACCTACACAAAGGAAAGCCCGCACATTATAATAAGCCGAAACTTTCGCACGAAGATCAGTCAGAAAATGTAGAAGTTTTCCCTAAAACTAAACCAGAAGATGATTACAATTTCAACTTAATGACTCCTGATGACAATGAGTCAATAGATGATGGCACTTTCCTTGAAAGTCAACCACAAAATAACAAAAAAACTAAACCAATACATCAACACCATAGAAAGCCTGCATATCATAATAAACCAAAACCCTCATATGAAGATCAGTCAGAAAATAATGAAACTTCCCCTCAAAATAAGCCAGAAAATGATAAAATTTCTAACTTATCGTCTCTAGATAAAAATAAGTCAACAGATAATGATACTTTTCCTACAAACAAACTAGAAGAAGATATGAAATCTAAACCATTAAGTCCACCTAAAAGACAATCGACGCTTCATAATGAGCCAAAACTTTCACAGAAAGATCAGCCAGAAATAGATGAAATTTCCCTTCAGAATAAATCAGAAGTTGATAACAATTCTAACTTATGGTCTCCAGGTAATAAACAGTCAACAGACCATGACGCTTCTGAAAATAAACCAGAAGATAATAACAAATCTAAACTTTTAAATCAACACAAAGAAAAACCCGCACATAATAATAAGCCGAAACTTTCGCACGAAGATCAGTCAGAAAATGTCGAAATTTTCCCTAAAACTAAACCAAAAGATGATGATTACAATTTCAACTCATCGTCTCCTGATGACAATGAGTCAACAAATGATGACACTCTCCTTGAAAGTCAACCACGAAATAACAAAAAAACTAAACCAATGCATCAACACCATAGAAAGCCAGCACTTCATAATAAACCAAAACTCTCATATGAAGATCAGTCAGAAAATAATGACACTTCCCCTCAAAATAAACCAGAAGATGATAAAATTTCTAACTTATCGTCTCCACATGAAAATAAGTCAACAGATTATTATACTTTTCCTACAAATAAACCAGAAGACAATAACAAATCTAAACCATTAAAACCACCTAAAAGACAACCGGCGCTTCATAATGAACCTAAACTTTCGTATAAAGATCAGTCAGAAATTGATGAAAACTCCCCTCAAAATAAATTAGAAGATGATAACAATTCTAACTTATGGTCTCCAGGTAATAATCAGTCAACCGATGATTACACTTCTGAAAATAAACCAGAAGATAATAACAAATCTAAACTTTTAAATCAACACAAAGAAAAACCCGCACATCATAATAAGCCGAAACTTTCACACGAAGATCAGTCGGAAAATGTAGAAATTTTCCCTAAAACTAAACCAGAAGATGATTACAATTTCAATTCATCATCTCCTGATAACAATGAGTCAATAGATGATGACACTTTCCTTGAAAGTCAACCACGAAATAACAAAAAATCTAAACCAATACATCAACACTATAGAAAGCCAGCACATCATAGTGAACCAAAACCCTCATATGAAGATCAGTCAGAAAACGATGACACTTCCCCTCAAAATAAACCAGAAGATGATGTCGATTCTTACTCATGGTTTCCAGATGATAGTGAGTCAATAGAGGATGACACTTTCCTTGAAAATCAACAACAAAATAACAAAAAAAATAAACCAATACATCCACAGTCAGCAAGTCATAATAAACCAAAATCCTCGCATGGGGATCAGCCAGAAAATGATGACACTACCCCTCAAAATAAACCAGAATATGATGTCAATTCTAACACATCTTTTCTAGATGAAAATGAGTCAGAAGAAGATGACATTTACCCTCAAAATAATCCAGAAGATGATAGTGATTCTGTCTCACCGCTTGCAGGGGAAAATGAATCGGAACATAATAAAAAAACAAAACCAAAGCATACAACTAAAAAACAGCTAACAGTAAGCAAAACTGATGACCAACCTATTTCCACGATATTATCTTTGGCTGCACCTAATTACACTAAATCGCCTAAATCACAGGTTGCAAAAAAACATAAACACAGACACATTAGTAAAAAATCAACAACCACTTCACTGAGTGAGTACATCTTGCTTATTTTTAAGAACATTACAGTTAAATAGTAAATACATTAAGACCGATATAATATAAAAATTGGATTACATTGTTACAGGTGTTACTACACCATGTCCGAACGAAACTCCAGAAGACCAAATTATTACTTTATCACCTATAGAGCAAGTAACTGATAATGTGAGTGATATTCCGCCGGTAACAACTACAACTGCTACAGCTAAACCTATTAAAACACCTGGCAAATCTAAAAAACAAAAAAATAGCCCGAACTCATCATCAGAAGTTTTTGCCAGCATTACAGATAAAGTACGAACACCTTCTACTAAAGCATCTACAAGTAATTTAACTGCACCGACAGACAGTACAAGTGATGATAAAACAATTAAAGCAACTGTATTAAATAAGAAAACTCAAAGTAATGATAACAAAGTTGAAAGCCAAGTAAACAACGTGAAAAATGATGCCCAAACAAGTAAGTAAAACTGCATTCATTTTTAGTATAGACTCCTTTCAAAGACTGCCCAAATGTATTCTGTATGAAGATAATTTCATTGTATGATTAGTACTAACATTGTTGTTCAATTTGATTTGCAAGCTGATAAAGCTTCAATATTTTTAGTTCAATCAGCTGTGTACGATTCAAGTGAATTGTTAGATACAAATACTGATGTCCTGGCCGAAAGTGATGATAATTCTCCTGTTATAAAGTCACCTTCAGTACAAAGGGATGTAAATACAGGCAACACTTCTGGTGCTAATACATTAAAATTCGAACAACTCGAGACTGATGTTATAATTACAGTCAGCACAGATAATGATTTTGAAGGCGATATTATCACAATAAATGTGGAAGTATTCGAAAGTCCAGGTGATGCCCCTCCGTATTTAAAATGATTCTTCGGAATCTATATTACTCTTTGAGTTGAAAAATATTTATACGGGTTCTACTAATGCAGGTTTATTCAGTAACAACAAATCACTTTTGGTTAGCATCGATACAAATAATGACAGCGATGATGACTCCAAGACAAAAGTACCCTCAGATTGCGAAAAAGATCACAACGGTATAGATGATGGCAGGGGCAAGAATCTCGAAATCGGTATACACTCCTATTATTATTATTTCAGAAAAATTAATTCAATGGGAAGATTCTATATGTAATTTAATGCATGTAATACGACTATTTCTTGTTTTAGATTTATCAAACCTCCAAGGGGAGCCAGCAATGTGGATAAGAACAACTAACCAAGATTTCATTGACAAGTTGATGAATAAGAATGAAACAGCTTTCGATATGATATACTTCTTCAATATAGTGAACCAACCTGCTATAGAAAGAGAAAAAGTGACAACAATACACTGTAATGGAACTGTTGTCATAGAAACAAAAGAAATTACATATGCCCACAAAGATGGTAATTTATAACATACTTTTAGATAAATCCTCCTTCCCGATCCAGTTTCACTAACTTTGACTAAGTTTTGTTAAACCTATCTGGTAAATCATTTAATGCAAGTTATGATGCACTTTTGAATAATCTAGTAAATACTAAATAATGTCGGTCAGCAGATTCTGAAACAGTTGATGTTACAAATTGAATCGTGTGATTTGAGATGTTGTTTGAAGAGCGTGATGTCAAACATGTTTTATTTTTCTTTCAGATCCAAAACCGACTATTGTGGAAACAACACAAACGATACAAATCGAAGATTATAAACGATATGGTTTAGATTCATTGAATGACTAAGATAGCTACTGAGCATAATAGCATTTTAACATTTGGTTTGTTTTTCATTTCATACGTAGATTAAGCATTTCACATTAAAATTGGAACCTTTTGATATTTCAAAATATTCCTGTATATGATTTTGCACTTCTATGTGTTCCTCATAGGGATCATCGCTCGTTGAAAATGCAACATTTTTTTTATTTTTTTATTATTTTTTATTATTGATAGGCTCGCCTTTGACCACTATCTCACCTGATGGTTAAATAATGGAATTATGTTTCTGCCCATCGTAATGATACCCAAGTCTTTAAGTTTGGATAATATTTTGGACCCAGCTGTGTAATTGGTGGCCAATTATTAGATATTTACTGATGAAGTTGGCGTTTTATAAAACGGGACACTTTGAGCTGTAATAGCTGTGGATCTTTGATTATATAATTTCCATGGGATTATCTGTTGATATAAAAATTCAAGTAAACTGTATTAAAAAGTTTGCAATTTAAGCCCTGTTATTCCCTTTTCATTGTTCTTTTTTTTTGGTTTTGTATTTCTGTAATATTGCTATATCTTCTAATAAATAAAAATTTCGTTTCACAGTTTTTGTTATCGAACTGCCCCAGATATTGTTTGTACATATTTGGTAGGTTTAAGAATAGGTTGTAGGTTATTTTTTACCTTGTTACGCCTTATATTTTTCTTTAATAATTTATATGGCAAAACATTTGCGTTTTCCGGGTCAGCTAGTTTATTTATAACGTTAAAATAATGAAAAAACAAGTGCGAGTCGGACTCGCGCACTAAGGGTTCCGCACAAACTTACCTATGAAAACAGTTCAACTCCCGAGTTGAGTTACGAAAATTTTTCCGAATCAAAATAAATATTTTTTTTTTTGTAACGTAACTACAAATTATGCAGTTTTCAGTTTTTTTCCTATACTTGTGCTATGAGACCTTGCTTCATAACAAATTTCAGGATTCTAGGTCAACGGGACCCTATACACCCTATGAATTTTGATTCCTTTGAGAGTGTCGAAATATACGTTTTTTGCGACATAAACGGCCGTACCTTTTTTTTTTTTCGTTAACTCAGAAGTTTGATTTTTTTACAGCTTCAAGAGGCCGCAAACCTGAGTATATAATGGGTTTTAATTTCAACTCGATAATTCCACGCGTTCCCGAGTTAAAGGGTCTTGACAGACAGACAGACGACAGACAGACAGACAACAAAGTGTTGCTATAAGGGTTCCGTTTTTTCCTTTTGACGTACGGAACCCTAAAAAACGCGATAAACGCATCAAAATATACTAAGAGTGCCCAAAACACTCGTAAACATATTATTCATGAGAAATCCCAAATACTAGTTAGAAAAAAAATTGGTATAAATAGTTGTAGAAAATAAATATTTGCGCCAATATAAATGGAACCTGTCCAGTTCGTCTGCGACTCTATAAAAATAGATGACTGCGATTAATATTCACCATCCTTCATCATGTAACATTTGCTTTGTTCGCATGTTAATCCGATTTATGACATTTTATTATATTTTTTGGTTGTAAAACTGATTCGCACGAAAAAAAGTACCTATTTTATCAGTTCTTACAATATAATTTGAAACGAATCGTTTGCACCTAGGATTCTAGCAATCATATCCTTCTGCTGTTTATACTCTTTCTTCTTTGTCATTTTACTCTTGCCAGAGTGGTCGTGTTGTCACCAAGGTAGCTCTCCGGAAGCTGTCAGGGTTCGTCGCACGACTTCCTGCCATTTTTGCCTGCTGGCAGTCATCGGGGTGCATTCGTTCAATAATAATATAATATAATAAAAAGTTGATGCAACTCTGCGCACCTTCCTGATGTCATGTATGGGGCAGTGGAGAACAGTCCTTCACTATCCGGGATGTCGACAGATTCAGGAGAACAACGAACCGATAAGGATTGAGCGTGGCATATTCCAGGGTGATAGTCTGAGTCCACTGTGGTTTTGCCTAGCCTTGAACCCGCTCAGCACACTGCTGGAGGGTTCTGGCTTAGGTTACCGGTTGAAAAGAGGCGGTCAGGTCATATCTCACCTTCTTTACATGGACGATCTGAAACTCTTTGCCCCCAACAACTTGCAGCTGGAGGAGCTACTGAAGGTAACTGAAACCTTTAGTAGTGCCATCAGGATGGAATTTGGTGTGGACAAATGTGCAGTCATACATGTAAAGAGAGGTGAGATTATGGAATCTGTGGGAATTCAACTCTCGGATTCCATACACCTTAGATCCCTCTGCTCAACCGAAACTTACAAGTATTTGGGTATGTCGGAATCGTTAGGCATCAATTCTGATGACGTGAAACAATCGTTGAAAGAGCGCTTCTTTGGACGCCTGAATAAAGTACTCAATAGTCTTTTATCAGGCGGAAACAAGGTGCGCGCTTTCAACGGTTGGGTCATGCCGGTATTGATGTATTCTTTCGGCATACTCAAATGGACTCAGACAGAACTTGACGCCCTGGATAGGAGGGTCCGCACACTACTTACCGCAAATCGGATGCATCACCCACGGTCATCGGTGATGAGACTGTATATCCCGCGGAAGTGCGGGGGTCGTGGCTTCTTAAATGCTAAGACCCTGCACAACCGCGAGGTATGCAGTCTCAGGGAATACTTCCTAAAAACCGACGTGGGTATGCACCGAGATGTGGTAGCGGTGGACAAGGGCCTCACTCCGCTCTCCTTGGCTAACGAGAACTGGCGCAAACCTGTAGTACTGAATACTAATGACCGCAGGGAAGTATGGCAGAGCAAGGAGCTTCACGGATGCTTTTACCGGGCCTTACATGGGCCCGATGTAGACCTGTTAGCGTCCGTATCTTGGCTGCGTTTCGGTGACCTCTTCGGGGAAACTGAAGGTTTTGTCTTTGCGATTATGGACGAAGTTATGATGACAAACAACTACCGGAAATATATTGTGAAGGACGGTACGGTTGACATCTGTCGGGCATGCCACCGACCCGGGGAATCAATCCGACACATTATTTCTGGGTGTTCTCATCTAGCTAACGGAGACTATTTGCATAGACACAACCTCGTAGCCAGGATTATCCACCAGCAACTTGCTCTTAAATACAATCTTATGGAATCAGAGGTACCGTACTATAGGTATGTGCCCGACCCAGTTCTCGACAATGGCAATATCACGTTATATTGGGATCGATCTATCATCACTGACAGGACTATTGTTGCCAATAAACCTGATATAGTGGTGATAGATCGACTAGAGCGTCGCACAATGATTGTTGATATAGCGGTCCCTCATGACGAGAACCTCGTGAAAGCTGAGAAAGATAAGCAAACTAAATATCTTGACTTGGCTCGCGAGGTTGTCGACATGTGGGAAGTGGATAGAGCAATCATTGTGCCGATAGTCGTAACGGCCAATGGCTTAATAGCCAAGAGCCTCGAACAACATCTGAGGAGGCTCTCGTTAGGCAGCTGGATCAAGGGCCTGATCCAGAAAGCAGTACTCCTAGACACGGCGCGTATCGTTAGGAGATTCCTCTCTCAGGAGCCCTGACCGCCGGCAGCTTGGACTCTGTTCCCGATGCCGGTGGGCTACTATTTTTTATATTTTTAAATGTTTTTTTTAATGTGTTTTTTTTTAAGGAAATATTTAAAAATATAATAAGTATGTAATATAATAAATAAATGGAATAATATAATAATAATAATATAATATTCACACAACTATCACACAACGCCGTCTAGTCCCAAGCTAAGCAGAGCTTGTGTTATGAGTACTAGACAACTGATAAACATACTTAAATATTTCTAAATACATACATATTATAGATAAATTACACCCAGACACAGAACAAATGATTGTGCTCATCACACAAACATTTGTCCTGGGTGGGAATCGAACCCACGACCAAAAAAAAAAAAGAAGCCAAACAAGGATTTTTTTTTCGGTGGGAAAATTATTTTATGACATCCACCGCACTTGGGCGGAGCGGAAGGCAGTGTCAGACTATGAAATATTATCAAATTTTAACGTTTAAAACGATCTGACCTGTTTTACTTGGCCATATCATGAAGTCATTAATTTCTATCAGTCAGTCGGTCACGACATATCCATCGCATCGGTGATCTGCCACGCGGCCTCGTCCCTATCCTTGTATAACAATGCATTCGATGGAGTCTGTTTACACTACTTCTTCTTATTTCTATTATAAACTACGTACCATCGCGGCTTCCTCCTCAAGAAATGACTACTGATTACCTTTATAAATTATAGCCTATGTGTTAATCTACTGAAACAGTTACCGTGGCCCTGGAATGAAAAGGGCAACTGAAGGGACACAGGTGGGTTTAAGTCAGTAAAAGTCTGACACGCCCTCCTGCTACACCCAAAGCGGGAGATTTATTGATGTTTTGCCACATCAAAAAAAGGGATACCAGCTATCCTGGTACCTTTTATCTAAATCCTTTCAAACTTTCGTAACGTGATGAAGTAACGAATACACACACACACACACAGGCTTCAAGCTAACAAATACATAATTGTTAACTTGAAGTGAACGTGAGGACTATGTTGATTGCTTTTTTTTCCTTTTCAGTCATTTTAACGTATGTTAAATGCGGCCTACCCAAATGTCCTTTCCTTGGTATTGTTCGTCAAGTCGTTGAGCTCCTTAGTAGTCCTGAGTTGAGCTTTGCGAATACTGACAAATGCTTGCACTGACTGGACAAGTCCACTCAAATCTGTATGGTTCTTTCTTTAAAAGACCATCTCAGACAAATCTGCATGGTTTTCATGTGATTTGACGATTACATATTTACTGTGATGAGAAATAAATTTATTATTATTATTACTGTATAGACTTTAAAAGAGACTTTGACCCCTGAGTTTGTTTCGGTGTTTCTTCTCAGGGTAGTCAGTTAGGAAACACCAGCCTCATCTAGTTTAAAATGACGAAAAAAAAATTGACGTGTAAAAGTGTTTTTTTAAACCTATTTGCAAAATAAATATCATTACACTCGCGCTCTGATAAAAGCTCAAACCAGAGCCAATATCATTTTACAATTACTGAATCCAATCTGATTCAGGCAATTGATTTAAGATGTATTATGGAATATTCGCTCCATTGAAGAAGAAAATTATAGGACCTATCATTCGCAGTCGTTGTAATGATTTAAAACGCTGGTGAGAATGACCCTTAGACGGAGAGTATCAAGGAGCTTTTCCATTGTTCGCAAACAAAGAAATTATACAAAAGATTACTACAGTGTTTGCCTCTTTGAGACTGAGAACATAATTTTGCGTAAAGACTCTCCCAGACAGGTGTGATGTAACAATGGGACGACAGATAATTGAAGAAATTGTTCAAAACTTCTTTAAACCTTAGAGCGCCTATCTCTTTATATCAAACTTAAAAAAAAACAAGGAATTTTGAACCTTATTGCTTATGGACCAGCGGTGTTCGGCTGACATTTCAAGCTCTTTCTCTTAAGAACCTAAGCAGAATAATGCGATATTTTAGAGGTTAATAGAAAGAACCTTTCCGGAGGACACGGTGGAGCGTATTGGAGGTGTACCCCGTTTGGGCCCCGTGTACGCCGTGCCGTGTGTGAGGTGATCTGCAGCGGTGACCTTTCGCGCGTTCAGGCCATGGTTCGAAACGAGAGAGAATGGGATGCGGTCGAGTCCTTCTGCGTAGCTGTAATGCTATGTAACGGACATCTTAACGCCCCAGACACCCTGGGCGTCAGGAGTCGCAGGGCAAACCCCGGCCAGGCGCGGGCTAGCAGACGATGAGCAATGGGTAGCTTGCGACCTACCCATCCAATAAGTACCGAGTCCGGGTAGTTAACGGTGAGTAGTGATGGTCAAAAAACTTGTGAGATTTGTGTAAAACCGTTGGGGCCCATGGCCGATGCCGGCTAGGGCAATGGGGAATTTTAGAAAAGGAAACGAGTGGTACAAAAGGCAACTGAAGAATACAGGTGTATTTTTAGTCAGTAAAAGTCTAACACGCCCTCTCGCACCACCCTAGAACTCACTCCTTCTCTCGCAGAAGGCATTGAAAGACTACCTAAATAAAAAAAAAAATAGGACGAACCTTCATAAACAAGCTTGAATACATACCACAATTATATAAATATCAACTGTGTTTATACAGCAGAAGTTTACAGTTCTAGACTCATGAAAACATAAATCGTTTGTCAATTGAATAAATAACACATGATACTTACTTAATAAACACACAACTAGCGCTCGCAAATAGACGCCTAGACGTTAAGTGCAGAACACTTTGCGAGCGAAGCTAGCTAACTAGCTTAGCTTCGCGAACAAACAAATGATAAATGACATTTATTTAGCAAAAAGGTTTTAAAAAACACTTTTACACGTCAATTTTTTTTTCGTCATTTTAAACTAGATGAGGCCGGTGTTTCCTAGCTGACTACCCTGAGAAGAAACACCGAAACAAACTCAGGGGTCAAAGTCTCTTTTAAAGTCCATACAGTAAATATGTACACGTCATTAAAAACTAACTACAGTAGAGAATAAATATCACACGAAAAACGTAGTAGATACAAGTCATGCAGATTGTATAGATTTCTTTTTATTATTCATAGCCTATAGTAGCAGCGGTGGTCCAATGGTAACGCCCTCGACTTACAAGTAGTAAGGTCGCTGGTTCAAACCCAGCCAGGCGCATTATTTTTTTGCAATTTATTTTATCACCACTGCTCTCAAGACGGTGAAGGAAAACATCGTGAGGAAATCGGCCAAGAACGACATCCACCAACCCGCACTGGGCCCGCGTTGTGGATTACGGCCTATTCGCTCTCCTAGAGAGGAGGCCTGAGTCCCAGCAGTGGGAACATTAAAAGGCTAATTAAGCTATCAATGTCATCATCATTTCAGCCTGAAGACGTCCTCTTCTGGAAATAGCATAGCATAGTCGGCCTTATAATGTTCCCACTGTTGGGACTCAGGCCTCCTCTCTCTACGAGAGGGAATGGGCCGTAATCCACCACGCGGGCCCAGTGCGGGTTGGTGGATGTCACATGTCTTCGAATTTTTGGTTCTAGGACATGCCGGTTTCCTCACGATGTTTTCCTTCACCGTTTTTAGAGCAGTGGTGATGAAATAAATTACACAAAGTAATGCGCCTGGCTGGGTTTGAACCCGCGACCTAAAACTCGTAAGTCGGGGCCGTTACCACTCGGCCACCACTGCTCTGGAAATAGGCCTCCCCCAAATGTCCTGTGTGTCTCGCATCCTCCGTTATCAGATCACCAGGCATTCCCTCTGGCCTCCTCTCAACGAGTGGAGGCCAGAGTCCCAGCAGAGGGAACATTATAAGGCTTATTATGTATTTTATGTATGTATGTATTCAAAGACTTGGGCTTGACTACTATCTCACCTGATGGCAAACGATTATGTGGTCGACGACCAGCCCCCCTGGCCAAGTTACAATCGTTTCGTTTGCCGAACGTCTCGAGTAGACCACGCCTCCGATTCCTTTGTTCTGAACACGTGACTGAGCGTTGAAATGACGTCAGAACAAAGGAATCGGAGGCGTGGCCTACTCGAGGCGTTCGGCGCGAACGATACGATTGTAACTTGGCTCCCTAGCCAAGTGGGGCAGGTTGTAGCTATCAGGAAACATAGACTCCGGCAGTTACTTAACATCCTACATGTTCATCATGTACCGGTGGCGCATCACCGTACTTCTAGGGGTCCGATAATGGAACTATGCAATATTGATGTACATTCCTCGAAATGCAACCGATAGAAAACCGACAGGCTAGCAACTCGGCGTCGATGTTCAAGACTCTGGAGCTATGTTTGACTCGACGAGAGTATAATTTCCGATGATCCTCTTGAAAGGTAGGCAAAAATGGTACCAAAATTCGTTGAGGTCGAATTACGAGTAGGTAAATATCCTATTAAGCTTAGCCACGCTTAGCTGAGTATTTCGTGGTATTAGATCAAAGTATTATAATAATAATAATAGATTTATTTATCTAACAGACAACGTAGTCCAACACAACATAAAGTAAAATAACTTATTGGATGTTAACAACAACAACAAAAATTGCAACAACATGAATAATTTATCTAATAACCTACAAATTATGTAAGTACTTAATTGTCATACTAGTAAAAGACAATAATGTCGTGACAAGATGCTTCACTGTGGGGTTCTCATCAGATCTTCCAGCAACTACTTTCAGGACGCTGTTGCTTCTTCAACGCACTCTAGCGAAAAGATTTAGCTTATCATGTGGTGTGGTCTGTAAAATGTGTGTCCTAAACATAAGTAAACATGTTTTCCTTTGTTTGATGTCGCAGGCAGGCTTATAAATAATTAAGTAGTACCAACAAGTTGGTTCATAAGTTCTTTGTCGTGGTTCTTGCAAACAGAGCTATAAATCTGGACCATTGTAAGGTTCGTGTTTGCGACAAACTTGAACAACAACATGTTGTATTCATCAGTTTTTGGCAACCACAAGAGCCGCTATAGTATTGAATTATGCCTGTATTTTCTGAAGAGGTATACAGAGATGTCTGGTTCGTCCACATGTAACTAGTCTTTTTTTATTTTCGGTTTGAATATCATCTTATGACATCCCTCGCTCTTGGGCGGAGCGAGAGATAGTGTCAGACTTTTACTGACTAAAAACCCACTCCTGTTCCTTCGTTGCCTTTTTTACCAGGGCCAAGTCTTTCTTTCAAAATCAAACCCTTGGCCCCAGTAGGCTTCGACCCTGACGGGCCCCTACAGTAGCTGACATCTCCTTGAGGCGCACGTGAAACAGTACGCGCCGTCGACGACTTGGGCTCGGTCCGGACGGTTACCGGACGGTCGGACGGCGAGCTACCCATTGCTCACCGTCCGCAAGCCCGCGCCTACGGTGGCCGGAAATCGGAATCCCGGCGGCGGTTGGGGCGTGAGAACCGTTGCCTCACGCGATCAGCTGCCTCCTTTGCTAGCATTACTGCTTCGCAGAAGGAGGCGACCGCCTGCCACTCCTCCTCGCTCCGGACCATGGCCTGTACCAAGGCCCGGCGGAAATTGTGTGAGTTACGCCTATACAGTTATTTTGGGTTTGATAGCCTTTAGTTCACATAATTATTTTAAAAATATTACTCATGTTTCGAAATTAGACTTTCATTTCTTTCTTTGTGTTTTATTTGATCTGTTAAAACGCCATATCTATGACTATGAAGTCTCAAAAAGTGTTAACGATGAGAGGTAACGACGACTCTCTTCAACAATAATGTGTCATGCAAATCACCATGTAATGTAAATAAATGTGTGCACATCTCCAGTAAATTATACTCATCTACTCCAGGCTGTTTGAGAATACGTTCTATGGAGCAGTGTAATTTAGAAGGGATCCGTTTGAATACAGCTGCAGTAATTTGCACCACAAGAGGGGGAACAATCATTTCTGCTTCAGCAGTGTTTTGTTGTAAAGTTACTCGTAGCTCAATGATGCTTCTATCTTCATCATAATTTCTCAATCTGTAAAGTTAGAGTAAGAAGTGTACTTATGACACTTCTGGACGAAGATTGAAGCTAAATATTTTTTCAATACTCTTACTGAAAATCCCGCTCTTATCCCTACAGCTTTTAGGCATGCAATTAGAAATGTTTCCAACTTTCTCCATTTGTATCAAAATGTACTACTTATCTATATTTATATCAGTTATTGTAACAAAGTTCTTCTTTGACAATGCTAATGTCATAAGTAAAATGGAGTCCAGGTCGCTAATAGCTCTTTCTACCAAACAATCTAAATTATACATATAACAACACTTAACACAATAACCGCAAACACAAATAAAATTAGTATATTCAGAATCGGCTACTGAATCGATTCTACTTTTAAAATAGATAATTTTTTGATTCCAAAATAATTCTTGATTATTTTAGGATAAAAAAATACCTAAGTATTTTGATAAATCTCGATTGCGCTAGTAGGGTGATTGTGTGTGTGTGTGTAGATACCTACAAATACCGATGCACTACTAATGTAGTGCATTCAGAAACATTTGAACTTGCATACAATTATTTGTTCGTTGCGGGAATCAAACCCGCGACACCAACAGTGCCATCTCCAAATCTCTTAGCATATTGTTCCTACCAAAAAGCCAACTGAATAATATAAATACTAAATAAGTTCTCGTATGAGCTTCCCAGCTGTTTATCATTCAGTAGCAAAATAAATAATGTGATTGGCTCTTTGGACGCGGTGGCTACATATACCCTTATTGTTATTCATTGAGGGCCCACGACACTTGGAGTCATTTCAACAGCTGTAAATTTGGAATTTGGGCTATAACAGCGACCTTGGTTCTCCTGCGGATATCTTCATTCCACACACATTCCACATTCATTTTGGGCACATTGCTCGTAGAGCGGATGAGAGGGAAAAGGATCGTGAGGAAACCGGCATGTCCTAGAATCAAACATTCGAAGACATGCGACATTCACCAACCCGCACTGGGCCCGCGTGGTGGATTACGGCCCATTCCCTTTCCTAGAGAGGAGGCCTGAGTCCCAGCAGTGGGAACATTAAAAGGCTGATTATGTTATGTAAATGAGGAATTCTTGTTTACAAATTATTAGTTATAAATTTTAAAAAAATCCCTAGTCCAAAATATACATAATGTCCGAGATAAACTTAGAAAACATGTTCATACCTATAATAAAAAACTATATCTACTCAGATCTGATGTTGACGATCTGTTTCTTCTCAGGGTAAGTAGCCAGCTAGGAAACACTAGCCTCATCTAGTTTAATTTGATGAAGAAATTGACGTATAAAAGTGTTATTTGTAACTAATTTGCAAAATAAGTATCATTTATTATTAAAATTTATTTTTGAAGAAAAAATTAAGGTTAAGTTGAATGTTCCAGGATAGCCCACAGCATTCAAATTTTCATACTTTTTTTTCCAATTTCCAGTTCAATATCGGATAGCAAAGTTAAAAAAATATATATTTTTGCTGTAATGACATTACACAATAAAATTATACTCATCAAAACCGGTAACTGACTAAAAACCATCTGCTTTTTTTTTGGTCGCCCTTTGCTTTTCAGGGCCATGGTAACCCTTTCGAATATTCTCGTATGTCCTGCTAGGCCCCTTCAGTTTTACTGACATCTCATTGAAGTGCAAGTGGAACACAACGTACTGGCGATTTGGGTTGGGTGTTTATCTGACGGCCGGACGACGAAGCTACTTATTGCTCGTTATTCAAAAGTCCACGCATACGGTGGCCATGACTTGCCTTGCGATTCCCGCCCGGGGCGTGTCCTGCGGATCCAACGGTAAAGTTTATGAGTAGATACATTATAGAAGTAGGACTAATCGATTTTGATAAATCACCTTCCACGTCTCCTTACATTTTTATAAGGCTCAATAAATCTTGTCAGTGATTGATTATTTTCTAAGTAATTTAGATAGATAAGGGTGCTCCTTTTTTTGAGATTGTGATCGATGATACAGCTTTCAAAACACATGTAGGTCGTAAGCCGTTATGTTTTTAAGTCAATATATTTTCGTATTGGAGTAGTCTTCAGTGGATATTTCAAGTAACACGGTGCGGGAGGATCCAATCTTGTCTCTCTCATAATGCGGCGTCATCGGCTAACGAGCGCGGGTTTATTCCCTTTTTATCCGGTGGATTACATCCCTTAGGATGAGCGGTTGAGAAAAAGTTCGCGGGAAGTGAGGCAGCTAATAGCATGCCGAGGTCCAAGCTACCTACGAATCTAAGTATCTAATGAGGTGGCGAAACAGAGAGAGCGAATTTATTTTTGTTTAAATGATTATTTTGACTAATGGAGTTTGTTACTTCTTTGAAAGGAACCGTTGATTATATTACCTTGAGGGCTTTGAAAGTAGATTCAAGACTAAAGGCCTAATTTTAGCATTCTTTGATTACTTATAGGCGACGATATTGAATTAGATTCTAAGGAAACGAAAATTTAAAACTATAAAATTTGATTATAATAAAAAGTTATCTAATATTAATTTTAATTTCAGCCAGAAAACGTCCTCCGTTGGACACAGGCCTCTCTTAAGTATAGGAAAAAATCTGAAAACTGTAAATTTGTAAAACTTTTTTTGCGATTCGGAAAAATCTTCGTAACTCAATTCGGGAATTGAACTGTTTTCATAGGTAAGTTTGTACGGAACCCTCAGTTCGAGAGTCCGACTCGCACTTGCCCATTTTTTTTTTGCTATAAGTCCTCCATATCATTCAAATAAATAAATAGTGGACGTCTTTCGGCTGAAATGCTGACCAACAGTCTCGACAGACGTTGTCCTGTCCAAAGCTGGAGTGATATAGGGGCGGGAGAAGCCACTAGCAGAAGCTGGTCTAAAAATAAAGGAACTTATATATCCAGTTCAAATCTTGTCGCGTAATTGTTCTTTGAAATCAAAAACGCTCAGCAGAAAATTTTTATTTGGTCTGCAGGATTATAACATCAAGGAACTTTCATCCTAACATGGATTGGGCACGCCACAATTATGGCGGTATGTCCCCTCTTTGAAGAGTGGCTGCGGAGCGGCAACACGGCGTCCTTACCTTGCGCATGACGCAGGTCCTTACCGGACATGGCAAGTTCGGAAGGTTCCTGCATCGGATTCAGGCGGAAGAAATGCCCGAGTATCACCATTGTGTGGACCGCCCGGAGGACACGGTGGAGCATACGGTGGAGGTGTGCCCCGCTTGGTCGCAGCACCGTCGTGTCCTCGTGGAGGCAATCGGCGGCTGCAACCTCTCGTGCCGGGCCCTGGTTCGGGTTATGGTCCGAAGCGAGGAGGAATAGCAGGCAGTGGCCTCCTTCTGCGAAGTAGTAGTGTAGAGAAGGAGGAGGCCGCACGCGTCAGGGAACGAATGTCACGACCTAGCCGTCGAGATTCTGACCCCTACTACCAGCCACGGTATACGCGGGCTTGCAGACGTCGAGCAATGGGTAGCTCGCCGTCCGGCCGTCCGGTAATTGACCGCACCGAGCCCAGTCGTCAACAGCGTGTAGTGATCCATGCGTTCCTCAAAGAGATGTCAGTAAACCGTAACGGCCCAGCAGGGCCGATGCCCGATAACTAGGACCGCGGGGAATTTCTGAAAAGGAAACCCGTAGTCCTAGAACGCAAACGGTAACTGAAGGACATAGGTGTGGTTTTAGTCAGTAAAAGTCTGACACGCCCTCTCGCTCCGCCCAGAGCGCGAGAAGTCATTGGATGATTTCCAACCTTAAAAAAAAGTGACTCGCATTTATCGGATTTCCTCGACCCTCACTTCATCGGTCCGCCTTGTGCGAGGCCTTCCAACGCTGCGAATGAATTCCAATTGTTGGAATCAAATTGTTTGGATAAGGTTCTCAATTGATCTGTCACTTTTTGCCGTGTGCGACAGCTGTTATTTTAAGGTTAGAAATAATTGTCGTCTTTTATTACTACTTAGATGGTGTTAGTTTTGGTATGTTTAAAAACAAAAATAAATGGATTGTATTTTTGTCAAATAATGATTTTACATTTAAAGTGGTGCATTTTTAAGTAATTTCTGAACTTCATGTGATATTAAATCAAATGTTTCAGATATTTATATTTTTGTAAGGATTGTTTTTATACATGCACTGATTTGAATAAATAGTTAACTGTTTCTGCCTAGGTGGCGCTATATCCGGTCCCCACTATATTGCTTTCTGGTGCTACGCACGTGGATCTAGCACAGTCACAGAGTATTTTGTAATATACTGCACAGTTTAGCAGGCAGTCAGTTGTCAGCCGTGTAACGCAGGGAAGCATACAATCAGGGAAATAAAAAGTAATTTGTGTGAACAAAGTCAGTAATGTTGAAGTAGCCTTCTAATACAATTCTGTAAATGAGGTTTTATATAGAAAGTTCGTTGAGGAGTAGAACTGAACGTAAAAAACAAGAAAGAGGTTTTTCTTTCGACCTTCTACGTCATTTCCGACGAGGGGATTACCTGCTGAGGCAACATTAACTATAGACTTTGTACGGAACTCAAGTTTGAAATAAGCTTAGTTGTAAATCGTCTGGCTGGACTGAAGGCCGGTCGATCCCTTCCCCTGGTACTCGTTACAGGTGGATATGGGCTTATTTTAATGGATGCGACTTATCCATTTATAGTCCATGTGGGTACTGGGACTGCTAATGACATATGTCAGTCTCAGGTGGTTTTAGTTTTGACAAAGACTAATGAAACGTATGTTATTTGTCTTGAAGAAGAGAGATCTTACTAAATGTAGAAATCAGTAGAAAATTCTATTCTTCTTACTTTTAGTACTTATCTATACTTCTAAACTAATATTATGAAGAGAAAAGATTTGTATTTTTATTTGTCTACACTAATATTATGAAGAGGCAAAGTTGTTTGTTTGTAGGAGGTAATCTCTGGAAGTACTGGTCCGATTGCTAAATTTTTTTCACCGATAGAAAGCTGCTGTATTCCTGAGTGCCGTAGGCTATATTTTATGTACTTGGGCGAAGCCGCGGGCTAAAGCTTAATTAATAAACTCAAAAAACTACTGGACTGACTGATTTTAAAAATTCTTTCACCAGTAGAATGCCACTTCATTACTAAGTGACATATATTTCTTACATTCACGCGGGCGAAGCGGTTAACAGAAACTAGTATTTACTAATAGCAATTAAGGCTCTAAGGGCTATATTTCACCGGGACACCATGGCGGCGCGACCAGTCGCCGCTACCAACAAAATGTATACAGCTCTATAAAGAGTCACTCACCTGGAATCCGTTTGGTTGCGCAACCAATTTGGCGGCGCGACCAACTCGGACGCGTGCACTTAAGGTCCATTTTGATAGTGTCTCTGTGTGGCGACTCTGGTGTCTGTATGGTGTCTAGTTTAGTAGCTTACGGACACCATGGCGGTTGAACTGGTGGCGCCGCCATGGTGTCCCTAATTCCCGAGCAGTGCTATATAACAGTGACTTGCTGAAGCCTAAGTACTCCTCGGTAACGGTCAGGTCAACCGGTTTGAAAAAAATATATGTTTTATAGATTCATGTACAACATTATCAACATAATGATTTTTTGGTAAGACTAATCCTTTTGCCAAAAAAAAAAAAAATATTATCCTGATATTTTTTCGCTTGTTTTCCCTACACCTTTCAAACGGCTTTAATCTTTAGAAATATATTTAATTGTTTACTCAAGAAATAGCTGGTTAAGTGTTCTTCAGAATGTACATAGCATATTTTATATCAATCAATATTTGGCAAAGAAAATGGATTTAAAGGTCAGCGGGGCTCTATCCGGGCGCAGCTGACCGGAATTAAATACACAGATACTCGTACTGCCGCCAAGTATGTGTGCATTTAATTCCAGCCAGATGTTCAAGAGACTATACGCCTTAATTCCAAAGCTGCAGGATAGCTCACCGTCCGACTGTCCGGTAACCGTCCGGACCGAGCCCAAATCGTCGACGGCACGTACTGTTCCACGCGCGCCTCATGGAGATGTCAGCAAACCGTAGGGGCCCAGCAGGGTTGAAGCCTACTGGGGCCAAGGTTCTGCTTCTGAAAGGAAGTCTCGGCCCTGATACGAAAGGCAACGAAGGAGCAGGAGTGGGTTTTTAGTCAGTAAGAGTCTGACACTATCTCCCGCCTCGCCCAAAAGCGGGAGATGTCATAAGATGACTTTCTCACCAAAATAAAAGTCTTCGGGATTATTTGAAATTGTCACCGCGGCCTTGGATCGCAAAGAGCAACAAAAGGAACAAGGGTGGGCTTTAGTCAATAAAAGTCTGACACTCCCTCTCGCTCCACCCAGAGCAGGAAAAAACGACATCAATATGTTACGGCTTAAAGTAATAGAACCTAGTACCTAGAAGTCATAAGCAAACCAGGTAATAAATTACAGCTTAAAATAATAGAACCTTACCTAGAAGTCCTATGTCAAACCAGATAATTATCAATACCAACGAGAAAAAAAAAATGTGTGCGTGTACTAGCGTACACTCGTAAGAAGTGAAACTTCTTTATGACGTTATTTTTCAAAAAATAATTTACTATATGCAACTTTACAGAAATTGGTTAAATAAAGTTAAATTAGATAAAGTTTAATAAAAGGCTTTTATTATCATAGACATAAATACAAATTCTACAATTATTTCATTTTAGCTTATTACTACCAAAGATTATTAAACAAAGAATTGATAATCAAATTTTTCAAGATATCACAATTATCAAAGATGGCGCGTAACGGAAAAATGTGACAACCCCGATAAAGAAGTTTCACTTCAAAAACTCTGGTTACAGCTGTCTTTTTTAGTAGGGGATATCATCAAATAACTTCTTCTGCTTTAGGGTGGGGCGAGACCGAGATCAGTAATAGTCAAACACTCCCTGTGTTTGACTATTACTGATTAAAACTCACTAGTGTTCTTTCAGTTGCCCTTTGCGTTCCAGGACCACGGTAACTTTTTTGAACAATCCTGTAGCCCGCTCTAGTAACAGCTGGAGCCTTAAGGGGTGACCAGACGGTTGCAAACTTAGCGTTCCAACCAAGGTGACCTTGGTTTATGTGTTTGGTTTGTGTTGCAGCTTCATGGAAGTAAACCACGCGCCGACACGTTCGGTGGTTGGTAAGACGCTCCTCCCAACCAAGGGCGTTGAATTACAACTGCTGTCTACACGGATTGAAACTAACAAGGTCACCTTGGTTGGGACGTTGGATTGCAACTGTCTGGTCACCCCTTTACTGTCCATTATGGAACAAAAATAAATTTAAAAATTAACGAGTTCGAAGAACTCCCAAGAGTCACACATGGAATGAGTATAACATCGTTCACGAAATGAGAAAACGTCTGCTCTGTAATAAGATATCAACAAGAACGTTATTTAAAACACAATCTTCTGAGAATTGGTAATAAACAGTCAAAGTTATGATATGAAGAAATGTTGCATTTCATTAGAACTCTATATAAAGTTTTCTCTTTTTTGCCCGATTTCTCCAGAAGAATGGTTATGTTTTTCGTGTATATGTACATACGTACATGCACGCGTGAGGGAATGGCCGTCCTCACGCCCCAGCCGCCGGGGGACCGCGATTTCCAGCCATCGTAGCCGTGGGCTCACGGACGACGAGCAGCTCGCCGTCCGGCCACCCAGTAACCGGCCCGAGCCCATGTCGTCGACGGCGCGTAGTGTTCCACGCGCGCCTCGAAGAGATGTCAGCAAAACCGTTGGGGCCGCTTCTGAAAGGAAAACCCGGGGTCCTGGAACGCATGGCAAGGAAGGAACATAAGAGTGTCAGGTTGTAGTCAGTAAAAGTCTGACACGCCTGAGCGGGAGCAGTCATTGGATGATTTCCCACCTAAAACAAGCTTCAGAGATGTTGTTGACGATTTTTTTTTTAATAAATAATTAAAAAAAAAATCGTCATCACAATTTCTGGGCCAATTGTGATTTGATGATAAAGTTGGAAGGTAGGCACCGGAACTCCGTAATAAATCAAGGTATCCTACCTGTGTTTAGGTTTACTAGAATTGTCATGAGAGGCCCTATCATCAAATCAGTCCGTGTCATGAGAGCCACGAAATGATCTGATGATAAAGCTGGAAGTATTCTAGTCGTGATAAGTGGTTATAATGAAATGGTTCTATAGGTACCTTACTATCGAATTTGCTCACTATTTAGGTTTAGAGGGTTATTAGATACAACTAAAAAAATCAAACATAAAAAACTCTTTACAAAAAAAAAAAAAAATTACCGACTTCGGAAATGAAAGTTATTTTGCACGATTTAGTGTTTTTTTATATAGGTACCTATATTGGAATTGGTTACATTGTTTTGTAAAAAGTTTTTGGTTTAATATTTATTTTAACAGTGTTAATAGCCGATTCTAAGACCGTCTTCATGATGGTTTTTGTGTTGTGTACCCTGCTATATTTACCATTTTTGATCGCTGTTTGGTTCCATTTTTGTACCTACCTACTATTGTCCCTTGCCCTCTCATTCACTTAATTATATATTAGGTACCTATATACAGTGATGTACAAGATACCTTATATGAAGTATCTGGAATACAAAATGCAAAATACTTTTAAATTAAGTATTTCAGATACCAGATGCAAATAACTTTCTGTAATGGTATCTGAAATACTAGATGGTTCCAGTAAAGGATGGTACGGCAGTGTTTGCTTCGCTCTCGCCTTGGCGGGGGCACTGCCGTGCCCCCCGATATAAAATACGTATGTTTTGAATACTTTTTATAGATAAAATACTTTTTATAGATAAAATACTTTTTATAGATAAAATACTTTTTATAGATAAAATACTTTTTATAGATACAATACTTTTGTAAAAAACTTTTCTTATAATGAAAGTTTATTTTTTTACATGTAAATCGCGTTGATTGCGCAAACTTGACACAACATAATATTATATTTTTAAGGTTTTAATTGAGACTTAAGTAAAACTAGTTCTTCAAACAGTTTATCACTCATTTTTCTTCGATGAGGCCACATGATCATGCCCCCAAATGAGAAGAGTCGCTCCACAGGGGCAGAACAAGGCAAACAGGTGTTGTATTTGAAAAATATATTTTTTCATGTAGGATAAGCATTTTAAGCTCTTTATCTTGATATCTTTATAATTTAAGTATTGCAATGTTTCTAAGTCTGCGGTACTGCCAGTAGATCCTGAGTTTTCGGCACTTGCAACGGAGGACTCAGAATCCTCTAAAAACATGTAATATGATTCATCTTTTGACTTTTTTTACGTCACCTTCAATATTGTTTAAAGCCTCCGATTTTTGTTTTTCAGTGCTATTAATTTTTAAAATCAATGTCACAATAGAATCACCAATTACTAAAAGTATTTTAGCTAACATAGTATCTACAAAATACTAAGATACCAAAACAAAACAAACAAAACAGGTATTTAAATACAAGATACAAAATGAATTTCAAAAAAGTATCTGAAATACAGATACAAGATACGTATTTTGTATCTTGTATCTGTATTTCAGATACTTGTATCTTAGATAAGTTACATCTCTGCCTATATATATCTCTCTAAACGAAATTTGTGTGCAAATGCGAACAATCGTATTTATCAAATTCATTGAAAGCAACCGAGCTAATTGTAATAATAATGATTTCTGCGAAGCGGATTGGAGTTCTACGGTCTGCGGTAAAGTGCCCCGACCATCACGATTACTTTCAATGTTCAGATTGTCCTGTCAATGACGCCTCGTTGCGAAAATCGTAATAATATCACTTTGAAAGACGTTATGCCAAATTGAAATATTTCAGTGCTGAATTGGAAACAAAACAACCTCGTGTAGGTATTTATAAAACTGTAGAAATAAAAATTTGACAAAAACAAACAACATATTTTATACAAAAATAAAGTCTCACCATATTCTGTATCTATTTACATAATGAAGACAGTATTAACTATTCGTGAATAATAATTTATTCATAAAAGTGTTGTTTCCAAAATGGGGCGTAAATCAAAACGTGAGTAGGTAAACATCGTGAAAATGATTAAATACACAGCTTTGGCGGGAAAACTGAAATAGCGGCAGACGTGACGTTTGAATAAATCAAAGAATTTGTGGAAACCATGGTCAACAATGGTGAGTGTTCTACTTTTAAAATTTTTATCATTATTTTTATGTTGGTCATTATTCCTGTTAAAGCACTCTGCGGATTTTTATTCTGCCTATTATTTTTATGGCCGGCTACACTTTAGGGTCTTATTTGATGAAAAAGTCGTGTTGTTTTGTGGCTATATTAATGGATATAGCACCAATTAAAAAAATTCTGCGTCACCGTCCGACAATATAAAAGTTGGGAAACTATACGAAGTTAAACAATTAATCGTATTTTTAATCCAAACTCTAAAAACTTTGTTATTTAATATAAAAAACTTCATGAGAGAGCTGTTAGTGGTGAGGGCTTTTTGTATCAAGCTATTACGTGTTAATTGGTGTACTTGCTTTTTTAGAATGCTGTATTTTTATTCCAAACTTTATCTCATAGATTAAGTTTGGAATAAAAATACAGCTGGTAACATTTCTTTAATGAATTTTCCTTGTTGATTTTTTTTAGGTTTTCTCTTTTTCTAAAGTTATTGTATATGTTTGGTACTCAAGTTGGCACTGGAAAACAAGTTAGTCTGCAGACATTTATTAGACACCATTAATTACTTACGGATATAGACACAGACTGCTTTAAAAGTACCTACAATATTAGTTAGAGTCAGAGCTATGCTGGTTTTTTCATAGACATTGACTGGTTTTTTTCAGAGTAACCATGGAGTTTCTTGCCGGTTCTTCTCCATAGCAAACGACCAATTTGGAACCGTGCACTAGCTTCTGACGTTTTGTAAGTGCCCATGTAGGCCTATGTGAAATAAAAACATTTGAATTTTTTTTTGAATTTGTTGACATAATATTAATAAATTATTATTTTTTACTATCTTATTACAATGTAAACAACGACGTTTATGCTAGTATTAACTGTGTGACAGACATCGATGTTTTCCTAGTAGGTACAGCTTTCAGTATACCTACAATAAAAATATACAAAAAAGTAGATTCTGGTATATTAATTAGTTTCACAAGTATGGATGATGAACTATTCTACGTGCAAATAAAAATATCCGACAGATAAAAAGTACAAAGTGAATACGTGTAAATGAATGACAATGATACTACAGATTGCTTTTGACCAGAGCAGAAACAATTGTGTAAGGCTGAGCGCAGACTTTAATCACGACAGTTTTAAGACAGACTATTGCTTTACAAAACATATGAAGACGCGCACACTTCAAACAAAGCGTCTCATAGACAAAATTGTCTAATACCTACAAACACTGCATAGTGACAAGTCTAACTAATGATTGTCGGCTTCTCTTTTGTAGATATGTATGCGGGCGCGAACATCAACGATAAAACAGTCTAGCGACGTACCTAGTAGCCTCGTTCGACTGTTCAGCGAATAAACACGTCGCGTCATGTTTACAGACGAAGAACTCGTAGAAAAATTATCTAATACAACAGTATCGATGAAGTCCATTTTGATACTGAAAAGGAATTGACGCATGCGGTGTCCGCCGCGTCGTCGTATTTCATTTCAAATTTCAATTTGGTACAGCCACATCACATACACTTTACATAAAAGGAACAATCTTAATAACATTAGGGACTAATGCACATGACAATTAAGGCGTACATAGCGCACGCCATAATATAATACCGCTGCCTTGAGAAATATAATCACATAATTTTACAGTTTAATCGATTAAACATAAAACAATAAATTAACACAAAAATAGATTCAAATAATTCAAACACATTAAGATTATTAGCCCTACAAATTAAAATCATAGTAGACAAAACAGTTTCATTTTAGTTATGCGAAGTGTCGTAGACAAAACAGTTTCGTTTTAGTTTTGAGGCAAACTTGTCTATGTGAGGCAAGTCCGTCTTAAAACTGTCGTAACTCAAGTCTGCGCTCAGCCTAAAATAAATCATTCTGTATGAGTCGCATGTCAAACAATAAAGGTTCCATTAAAATCGGTTCAGCGGCTTTCGAACAATGTCTGCATAAATAAATTCAATACCCTTATGTTGCGTATTGTGATTGGATTTTTGAAACAAAGTCCCGATTACATCAACTGTTGAGATTTTACGTAAAATAATACGTAGAGAGTTTTTGAAATGAAAAATAAAATAAATAATTTGTTTTGTGTGTTCTTTTGCCGCCGAACATTTAAATAAAAACTGAATATTAGTGTTGGCGGTGCCGTTGGTAGCAGTTAGTTCTTATATAATACTAGCTTCCGCCAACGGCTTCGCCCGTGTGTGGTCTGTGTCCAAGTAGAAAATTATTCCAAGGAAACATACTCTCGCGATCAAAAGTATTCCATGTGCTTGTGTTTAAAGGGTTCCGTAGCCAAATGGCAAAAAACAGAACCCTTATAGATTCGTCATGTGTCTGTCTGTCCGTCCGTATGTCACAGCCACTTTTTTCCGAAACTATAAGAGCTATACTGTTGAAACTTGGTAAGTAGATGTATTCTGTGAACCGCATTAAGATTGTAACAAAAAATAGAAAAAAAAAACAATAAATTTTTGGGGTTCCCCATACTTAGAACTGAAACTCAAATTTTTTTTTTATCAAACCCTTACGTGTGGGGTATCTATGGATAGGTCTTCAAAAATGAAATTGAGGTTTCTAATATCATTTTTTTTATATACTGAATAGTAGAGAATGATAGAACTAAAAAAAATATATGATGTACAATCACCCAGTAAAAGTGCTTAGATACCTTAACGCCTATTTTCCCTTGCACGTTAGAGTTCAAGTTTTCGAAAATTAAACTAGATGGCGTTGGTTTCTTCACAGCTAAGTGGCGAGCAAAGGCAATCTCACAAAGTATAAACTTGACTTTTAGTTTAACAAATAATAGACACATGCGTCATCATTGTCGTCAACAACTGATTGTAGTTCATAATTTCATCAACTTAGCATAAGTCATGATGGCCTAGTGGTATAGAGCACACAGATTGAAGCGCAAATCAGTGTGCCGCAAGTTCAAATCCCACGCAAATGTTGACTTTTTGTAAGTTCTTACTCGATTGGAAGTTATGGATTAGCATTACATATTATTATATTAAATTATTCTTTAACTTGTTCACACATTTCTTAGAGTTAGAAAGGGATCACAAAAAAACTAAATAAAGAATTAGATTTCTGCGAGGTAGACATAAGTTTTAACTTGACCGAAATGAACTGTCGTTTGGTTGTAGTTGTTGGTTAGTGACGTGTGGTTAACAGTATTGTAATATTCGCAAAATGCAGGCTAATATTAGTATTGAAGTGAGGGCGACTATCATTGGGCTGCATAAAAGCGGTCTTAATAAAACACAAATATCTGAAGAAACCGGACTGAATGTGAGTATAATAGCTATTAATGAATTGTAACTTTATTATTATGCCTTGTTGCATTAAGTCCGCCTATGTACCACTACTGTACATGAAGTTTAAATAAATAAATAAATAAATAAATAAATTAATCTTCTAATTAAAATGTATGCCATTTATGAATACATCCATCGTATCTTTATGAGGCTTAAAAGAGAAATACATAAATCGTTGGGTTTACTGGATTTATAAATGCAGTTTTGTTTTAAAATTATATTCAATAATTATGATTGTTAACATTTTATATAATGAAAATGAAGTCAAGTAGGTATGGCTGCCTAATATATTTTTTTTTGTTTTAGAAAAATACTGTAAGTCTTTGGATAAAAAGATATGAGGAAGAAGGTAGCCTTGCTAGTCGAAAGAGAAGTGGGAGACCGAAGCTTATTAGCGAGGCGCAGCGACGACAAATGGTGGACGTATACGAAACAAATGGTTTCGCACCAACGAGACATTTTGCGGAATTATATGACACCTCGATGGATACTGTTCGCCGTGCACTTCACGCTGAAGGCGTGCATCACAGAAAACCTGCTAAAAAGCCGTACTTGACAGAGAGGCATAAACAGGAACGATTACGTTTCGCACGTGATTATTTAGATTTTGATTGGAATACTGCGGTATTTTCAGATGAAAAAACATTTAAATCCAGTCAAAAGGGCAGGCTTCACTTATGGCGCAAGAATAACACTCGCTGGTGTGATAAAAACATTATTCCTAACACCGAATCAGGTCGAATCACAATTAATATGTGGGGATGGATGAGTGCAGCAGGACCAGGAGAACTGGCTTTCATTCCTCCACGCGCAAACAGTTCAACTTATGTTGAAGTGTTAGACTCAATTATGCTACCTACTGTGCGCAACATTTACCCAGCTGATGAGTTAGCACAATTTCCGTTTGTCCAGGACAATTGTCCTATTCACCGAGCGAGTACTGTGCGTGAGTGGTTTCACAATCACCCGGAAGTAATTGTTATTCCATGGCCAGCGCGATCACCCGACCTCAACCCCATAGAAAATGTATGGGATTTGATGGTGCAAAGGTGGGACTCGCGGAATGAGAGGTCTACGGAACAATTAAAAACCCATTGCATGGAGGTATGGGAAAGTTTTAGAGGGAGCGAAATATGCGGTAATATGGTTGAGTCCATGCGCAAACGTCTACTTGACTGTATCGAAAATAATGGGGGTTATACAAAATATTAAGTTTTAGTAAAATCAGTCGGTGTAATTAAATATTTAGTAGGCCATTTTATTTTAACATATCCATGATTATTCGTTAACAAACACTGTATTATATTGTGTTTACTTTCGTTTAAAACAGCTATATATTTTAACTTGTGCCATCGCCTTATCTTAAGAATGCAGTGAACTCGCTATCAATTTTGTTGACAATAATCATGATTCTATTTCGTTTTTTATTCTTCTACCCACACTGTTCTAACATAATAGTTCAATTTATTTTTCTCATCTAATTGACGATTATCTTGTGAGAACTAAAGTTCTTTTAACAGAAATTGAGGTTTAGTTTCAATCTTCTTTTCGTCAAGAAAATGAACAATTAAGCTATGACCTCAATACATTCATTGTGACGTTACATACAAATAAAATGTTTACAAAGTCTAAATCATATATCACTTTTCAATAAATAACTGGATATAAACAATTATATTTTATTTTATTAAAATTTTAATATCCTTTCATTGTTACGTTATTCATATTATGAATGGTCTAAGTGGGTATACTTCCAACAAACAATCTTACACGTAACATAGATAACGGTTACAAGATAAATTTTTTGTCTAGGTAACAATTCGGCGTCACAATTCTCATATATGTTTAATTTGTAAATATAAAGAATATTTTTTTTATTAAACACGTCTTTTTATTTCCACCTTACAACATTGAAAAGATGTAACAACTAAATAATTGAAAATTACGAATGTGTTCTTCTTGTGGTTAATAGATCATATTCGTAATTTGCAACTATTTAGTGCAAAAAATGCAATAGTATTTTTCATAGAAATATAAAAAACAACTATATTAATATAGATTGGGAATTTTCAAAGTAATAAATAACCACAACGGACCGACCATGATTTGAACTCGGGCTACGTTGTTTGCGAATCCAACACTTAGTTCATACGGCTAACAGCACATGACACGTTTGCGTGAATTTTATCAATGCAATGGTAAGAACAAGTCGCCTCTGTGACTGTGTGATGCATATTCAATGGCACAGAAAAATAATAATGATATTTTAAGCTCAGTGCGACGACAGTTCCTTAGTATGTGTTATCTGTGGAATGTGGATACTCATACACGCGCACACATACGCACGGAAGTGTCGTGCGTGCTCGCTCGGTTCGTAGCAATGTAATCTTTAACTTTTGCGGCCTCACTGTAAATCCATATTCAACCTACCCTCTCAAGTTTGAAAACTAACACATAGATAATCAAATATTTATAAATTGATATTCAATTTTAATATCTTCATCTCTTTAAAAGAAATTATAAATTATTTCAATGTTTGAAGAAACAAAAAGAAAGTACAAAAATAAGCATTAATTAAGCATTAATCATTTGAAGCACAGCGGCGCCATCTATTAACAGTATAATGTAATGTTGTCGATAGCAACATTTCAATCAGGTTTTACGCTAGATGGCGTCATTTCTCGCTTCACACGATTTTATTTCTGTACTTCCTATGCACTTTTGCAGCAGACTTTACATTACCTTATAAAATTCCACCGAAAATTGGTTTGAACGAGATCTAGTAAGTAGTTTTTTTTTAATACGTCATAAATCGTAAACCGCAATTTGCCTTTCAAGTTTGTACGGAACCCTCAGTGCGCGAGTCCGACTCGCACTTGCCCAGTTTTTTTTTGTGGTCAAGTAATCAAGATATATCGAGATATTTATCAAAATAATTTAATTTTTTTCTAAAATAATTCTTAGATTATTTACCGATTTTAAATAGCTGAAATCGATTTTGAACGTACTACTTTCAGTATGTTCGTTTATTATAGTTTATATTATTTCTACAGTAATCAAAGTATTTATTAAAACTTCATGTACCAGTAAGAAATACTGTACAATTGCGGACTTAATGCCTATCTCATTTTCTACCAGTCGACCTTAGGGTGGTGCAGAGACAAGATGGTAGGTGCAACTTAATGGTAAACAAATAGAGAAATATTTCAGCTTTTGCTCAGCTGCCTTCTTCAAATTCTGTAGCCACTCCTAAATCACTCTCGATCGATACCAAGTCAATCGGTCAACGTACATAGTTCCCTATGTCCGTAAGCTTCCGTATTGCAGCTGAATTATGGACAGCACTGAGAGATGAAGTTTGTTTTGATTAGTCGAGCAAGTCCAGCACTAATAACTCTCCTGTCTGGAAGCCCCTACAGTCTATATTATAACAATCATGAATTTATGATCTGTAATTGATTAAGCAAAATTGATTTACAATGTTGAGTTGTGGTCGAGAAATTGTGTTTTGAAAATTGACCAATCCACGTTTCAATTCTGGAGGTATTCAAAGTGTAATTTCATTAACTGTTCTTGTGGCTGCGCTATTTCAATAGTTTGTCAGCGGTTTAAGTGATTGTGTGCCTTTCCACCAGTAAAAAAAATCGGGTTTGGAGAGACAACTTCAAAAGTCACTGAAATAAAAGCGTCAAATCTATTCTATGATTCATAAATGCGTTGAACAAAAATATATTCCAGCTACTCCAAAGTGTCTTGTTCGATATTTGTTTTTTTTTTTTTGCGGTCGGATTTTGTAGACACTGACAATTTTTTTTTTGTGGGTAATCATCAAATAACCGCCTCCCTCCCTTTCCTACTCCCACCGAGCGAGAGAGAGTTTCAGACTTTTAAGGTAGCCATACACGCTAGGGTATACCTGACAGGTTTGCCTGTACAGTTGAGTTATACAGGTAAACCGCAGCGTGTATGTTGCACAACTGTGCACGTTTCCACACAAGCTTACCTGACAGGTATAACTGTGCAGGTAAACCTGTCAGGTATATCCTAGCGTGTATGGCTACCTTTACCTACTGACTAAAACCCACCCGTGATCTTTCAGTTACCTTTTGCGTTCCATAGCCGCTGTGACTCTTTTGAACAATCCCGTAGCCCTGGCAGGCATCAGCCCGCCCGCCGGGCCCCATCAAGTACAGCGTCACCCTGGCTTGGTCCTTACTAGACGGCTAAAGCTGTTCAACACTACCTGAGTTTACCGTTTACAAATACAAACAAGCAAACTAAAAATTTTCCATGCAACTAATATTAATTCAGATAATAAAGTTACGAAAGAAGAACTCCATGCATCCTTAGAATTTACGCGAAAATCAGGAAGAAAATTCTCTGCGAGTAAGATACTTACAACTCCCAAGGACAAAGCAAGTATTTAAGAATTTATACTACACTGCTTGCCAAACAATCCGGAACTGACTAAACAATTTAGTATACAAGTGGCTTAAGCACTTGTACACTGAAGTGCAGGATTAATGGGCCGTAAGTAGCAATCCAAGCTGCTCGCAATTCATAAAGTGACCTTAATAAAGTGTAAACTTAATGTTCCATGTCGTAAAGATACCGTTGTAAAGTTTTTATTTTATTGGCCGTAACTGTATTAGGGTATTTTGGAAGGTCATGTGTCGAGGTGCTTCAATATTACTATAAAATGTTTTTGGCAGTATTTTTGTTTTAGGGTACTTTTGAGCCATTTGAAAGGTTGAGTGTTGTGATTTTAGGTGTTTTTTTAGGTGGGAAATCATCCAACGACATCCCCCCCCCCCTTGGGCGGAGCGGGAGGGCGTGTCGGACTTTTACTGACTAAAATGCACTCAACAGTAGTGGGCCTTCTTTGCCTTCGTTCCAGGGCCCCGGGGTTCTTTTTCGCATAACCCATGGCCCCAGTAGGCTTCGACTCTGCTGGGCACCTGCGGTTTTCCTGATATTTCCTTGAGACTTGGGATCTTATCTTTTCTTTGTGGTCTGGTTTCCGCACTTAGTCCTTAGTGGATCATTGTGTGTAGGCTATGGTGACTTTTATTCCAACCAGCCCACCTCTCTCCAGAAGCAGAAGAGTCCTTTCAGTTTGCTCAGGGTATCTATAAGTGAATTCGGTGCTCCCAAGGTTCGTGTATTTCACTGACGGCTGTGCACTCGAGGAGAACGTTCGTGACAGTTTCCTCTGACTCCATGCATGCTCTGCACAGAGGATCCGTGATACTCATTGTGAAGAAGTGTTCATTCAGTGAGCAGTAATTGGTGATGGTCCCCGCCACCAGACGCAGGCTGCCTCTATCCAGTCGCATAAGGTTACTGGTTAGGGTTATATTTAAGTGATTTTAGGTTCGAAAAAAACAGCGCAACATTTAATATTTATATATAATGCTATAAAATAGGCTCATTTTAGAGCTCACAAATAACAAATAGATTGTACTGTTTTATCTGTGCCTAAAATTTTACAATACTGGCTGACCCAATAGCCGTCGTAACGCCACAAACATTATATCGTATAAAGAAAGTGTCAAGTCTTCAGATAAAATAAAGTAGTTGATAGTAAGGATTGACAGCTAAATCTAATATTTATAGCTAAGAACAGATTGGATATAGTAAAGAAAAATTATTGTTTTTATGGTTTTCTATGCAATTTTATAAATTTTCTCTTCTTAAAAATCTGCCTACCTCTGGCAGATTTCTCTGGCTGGTTCAAACGGCTGAACACACGGATTTTGGCACACGGATCGAACACACCCTGGAATAGTTATATACTACTTTCTCACGGGCGAAGCCGCTGGCAATAGCTAGTTAGAATGTAGGACTCGGTATTACGTGTACCGCTTCTCTTTTGTTTCTAACTTAATTGTGTAAATATTTAACTATCGGCTTTCGATATATCATCATCGATAAACGTTTTTGCCGATAGTGTATAAAAGTAACGTGACAGATGAGTGGCCTACCACAGCAGTAGGTACCTTGATTGATGGACTAAAGTGGATGAAGGCATTATTTACTGGTGTATTATGTGCTGAGGAAAACAAAGTGGGCACATGAAATTAACAACCATGCTCTTATTGTTAGGGTGGCTGTAAAATAAATAAAGAGTGTCAAGCAAGAACTACACTAGACCGATGCACACATGGACAACGCCTGATTTGTACGTAGCGGCGCGTTGCGTGGCGTCGCGTGACGTGGATCTACGGGGTTACCATGACGTTCAAAGTAAGATTGTTTCATTCTTATTTCAGTGTGGGTAAGAGACAGAGCTATACAGGTGGTCTAGCGCCATCTCTTACCCACACTGGAAATAATAATGAAACAATCTTACTTTAAACGTCATGGTACAGGTCCTAATGTAGCTCTGCAAGTCTAGATGCCATATAAAATGTATGGAGACCGACGCGCCCATATCGACGTGTGTGGCACACGTGTAAGAAGTGTAGTTCTACCTTTATGTTTGTCAGTGCCACCCAGGCCTTATAACCGAAACGTTTAACGCGTTTAGATCTGTGATTGGTTAAGAGCTTGGAGTGGGCCAATCGGAGCGCCGAACGTCATAAACGTGTCCATCGCGTTAACAAAACATGGCACTAGGCGCTCAGAGAACGGAGTGCGAGTTGTTTCAGCTCTCTGATTGGTTAAGGGCTAGGAGCGGGCCAATAGGAGCGCTGAACGTCATAAACATGGCGTACTACGCACATAGGTAGATAACAAGGAAATGCCTGCGTACAATCGACGAGCCTTGGGTTGTTAGTCTGTCTTTAGCTATTGACTAGCTGGTCTACCTTCCTACCATGGCAAGACTTAACATTCGCATTCATCGTACAGTTATAAGAAGAAAAGAAAAGTTTATAAAATGAGATGTACTTTCAAAAGTTGTTTGATATACCTATTATTATTGTTATTCAGCTTCTTAGAAAGATTCATACAAACATTAAAGCTTGCTAACGAGGTGACTGAATACGTAAAAAAAAAAGTGTCTGAATAAGTGTGTAAATCACAGACTTTATTTATCAAAATATGGAAGTTATTTACACATATTACTTTTATGAACGTAAAAGAAGATTCAACAAAACGAAAATGTTATTGTTGAATCATTTTTTACGTAACATAACGGAAGTTTCTTCGTAAATACAGAAACATTGTCGGCTTATTTCAGCCTCCACCGAAGTCTGCAACTATTTATTGGCACAGTAACTTTTAGATGAGTTGGGCAACTCTCGCCGACTGATTGTTTAAGTTGCTCGCGAAACACCAAATATGTTTTGTGACGAAGTTCTTTTGTTAGTTTTATTGATGTTGACGATATAGGTGTTCATTGATGATTTAGCATATAAGCATTATCAACCTTTTTAATGTTCCCACTGTTGGGACTCAGGCCTCCTCTCTCCAGGCCGTAATACACCACGCAGGCCTAATGCGGGTTGATGAATGTCACATGTCTTCGAATTTTTGGTTCTAGGACATGCTGGCTTCCTCACGATGTTTTACTTCACCGTTTTGAGAACAGTGGTGATGAAGTAAATTACACAAAGTAATGCGCCTGACTGGGTTTGAACCCGCGACCTACAAATCGTAAGTCGGGGCCGTTACCACTCGGCCACCACTTCTTTATGATGATTTATGAGTTTTTGGGTACATTTCTGATTAATAAAAAAACCCTCTCCCTCATCCATACATTTATGAATTGTGGTGTTTGTCTTGAAGTTGTGTTTAAGTAGGTATAAATAAATAAATAAAAAACTATTAGTTAGTTTGGTATTATTGTATAATCGGTGTAATTAATGATTTACAAAGTCAATTTTTGCTATCGTACGTCTACGAAGCAGTTTCGCTATAATTGAATTTGAAAACAAAATTGTCTCGAGGCAAAATGGAGTACGATTTGTAAAACTTTGAGAAAACTCGTTTAGACCACAATGCGGCCGATCTTGACAATACGGGAGTTTAATTCAAGTCCCATTCCATTTCCTATATCAAGAAGAAAATTTTGCGAAGTCAAAACACGTTTACAATATTCCATTCATTCAGCTGTTGAAGTAGAAAGTACAGTTATATTATAAATAGGTTCGTCACCTTAAGGTTTTTATTTGTATGCTCCGCTTACGATGGAATCTACTTCACTGCTCACGACTCACTATTGTTATAACACTAATTGTTGTCAAAGAATTTACTAATTAAAATTGTGGCATTGATCAAAACAGATTTCATTTTTATTTCATAAAATGACCAGTTTATTAAATAGTCGGATAGCAAATAGACATAGATTTTCAAGTGATAGAATATAGCTTCAAAAGGACGGCATCCTGATTTGATAAAGGAAAAGATTTGAAAACTGACGAAGGTATAACCGACTAGACTGTACTAGACTGTACTATGCAAAGTTATAATTTCAATGACACCGCAGTCTTTTGTGCGTGGGTTTGAAAAAGCACTGTAAAGCGTCGTTCGAATAGAATTTCATAAAGCGGGCTTGACGTTGAGATTCAAACCGCTTCATATGTATGGCATGTGTTCGACAATTGAATGAGTCGCGTTTTGAAATAGAATCACTTTTGTAACGGTCCATTCTTTCTGTTGTGTAAGCGGTTGAATTCGGGATTTATCGAAGCTTAGTGGTTTCTAAACAGATGTGGACTATTTGAATTTGGAATAGTACATTTTGATACAAGTGGAGAAAGTTTGTCATTGCAACCGAGGCTAAATTAATTTTAGTTTTGATTTAAATGACAACAGGCTATCGTAAGCATTTTTTTTGCCTCACATAAAAATACACACAGATAATCATGTTTATATTCATGATATTCTGTTCTTAAAGACGCTTTAAATTTTCATTTAAAATATACGCCTTATCCTGTAAAATAAGAAAGAAACTAAAATCGAGTAAGTTTATTGAAAAAATATTTCAAACAGTTTTATAGTTTCGTTCGTAAATGTATTAATATAAAGTTATACCGACATTATTCTTTATTCGTTCAGCGAAACAATACAAAAAGGCAATACCTAGTTCTAAGTACTCACTGGAATTTCTAACTTTACATATCTACTCCATACTAGCTAGAGTAAGTTTTGGACAATGCTAGAATGTTCCAACTGTACCTATAAGTACAGTACTTGTACTGTACAGAACTACTTGTAGTTCTGTGAGTGCAGTCTAGCAGGGAAATGTGTAAACGTCACGTAAGATCACTGCGCTCAAAATAAATCAAATCCTACGCTCCGAAGAGGTAACACTTCTAGTTAGAGAGCACATCCACTGGGAGATTACATTTAGAAGATTCTGATTTCTATCAAAAGTTTTATTAAAAGAAACATAAACGTCATAATGGCGGGACCAACTCTTGTATCCGAATGATTCTACCACGTATATTTAGTACGTTTTAGTACTATTTTGTACCCTTCTTGAAATTTTTGTACCTCATACGGTGTAAACGGAATTTCATGATATTGTTGGCCCCGCCATTATAACGCGTTATAATGGCGGGACCATGCTTGTACGCCAAAACTATAACGAATTACAGCATTCTGAAAAAACTAGTATTTAGTACGCGATTTAGTACCTCCGAAAATCAACAATAAGTGACGAAGATATTATTAGTTTCTTTACAAAATATTTTTTTTATTTTTGACATTTTCTACGCCTGAATAATTTGACGACCAAAAATACGTCAGGTAAAAAGTTGCAGTTACATTTCGTGCAGGCGCTTTATTATTATTTATGTATTTTATTTATATTATTACATAACACTATGTTATTAATAAATATTGAGTAGGCCACACAGGAAAATTATTATTGTACGTTTTAATAAATTTTATAAAGTTATTACTATAAATAATCTGTACATCCTACTTATTAATAATAATAATAATAATAATAATAAAATTTATTTCAGAATTACTTCCATATATTGTTAGTAACAAAGTTCTTAGCCTAGTGTTAGTAAATAAATTAATAATAACAATGAAAGTATATTAGGCGCTTGCTCTCGCATGTAGGCCTATCAAATGTGCCATCAGTACCGGGTCCCATCGGCTGGCACACGCGGTCAGGATGGCGCTGGGGCCGCCGCGTACCCGCGCCAGTAAAGACGCACTTCGCTTTCGTATGACAGCGTGAAAGCCGTCTACGCGCGCCTCCGCGAACATGCCACTCGCGCTACAGTACCGCGGCAGCCCCATCAGCACCCTGAACGCGTTATTATATTGCACACGTAGGGCGTCGTATGTCCTCCGCGTGTATTTGGCCCACAAACTGCACGTGTAAAAGGTCTGACAGAAAGCTCTAAATAGAGTGACCTTCACTTGTTCAGTACACCGTGCGAATCTGCGAGCCAACATATTACAGCGAACAGACAACGCCCTGCGTTCCCTCTCCACATCAATGTCATCTTTAAGGTCCTCGGTGACCCAGTGGCCCAGATACTTGAAGTGAGTAACTTGGTTTAATGGTGTACCATAGAGTGAAACGGGAGGTACCACAGTGACCTCTTTTCTAGGTGCTTTAAAAACCATAACCTCACTCTTTTTTACATTGTATCTGAGCCCATGAGCCTCCGCGTACTCTTCACATATACGGAGTAACTTGCGCAACGCACCGATTGAAGGGCTGAGCAGCACCATGTCATCCGCGTAACTGATGTTATTTACGCAAATTCCATCTACATGACACCCGATGCCCGTGCTGCTCAGCTCTCCAATCAGGCGGTCCATATACAAATTAAATAACTTCGGTGAGGTCAACCCTCCCTGCCGCACCCCACACTCCAACTTATACTCAACCGACTTACTAGCCGCCCACCTAACAGTATTTTTCTGATTTTTGTACCAGTACTTAAATATAGATACGATTTCAGGGACCCTTTTTTACAATTTTTACTTAAAACTGAAATATCAATATCTGAATATATATCTGTATATTATCTGAATGTTTTTTTCGTTCTAATTAAGTTTGATTTTTTCACAGCTTCATGGGACCGCAGACCTGAGCATATGGTTTTAATTTCAACTCGATACCTCTAGGCGTTCCCGAGATAAAGGGTCTTGACAAACAGACAGACAGACAGACGGACGGACAACAAAGTGATCCTATAAGGGTTCCGTTTTTTCCTTTTGAGGTACGGAACCCTAATAAACTGTGGTTAATATTTGGTTGTGCTGCAGGTATGCTTGAAAGAGTAACCGCGACCCTGTAACGCAAAAAGATCACCAGTGGGTTTTAGTCAGTAAAAGTCTGACACAACTTCTCGAGCCGCTTGGAGCGACAGAAATTACTTACAGCAAACAGAAAATTGGTTGCATTTCTCAGATTCTGCTGGATATACCAAACTGGTGGAATATCGACCGGTCTTGAGCTTCCCGCATCCAGCGGACTCTCTTGGACCTCCTCTGATTAGATCTATATTCCAACGATGCATCTTCCAGAATGCGTTTCCTGCTTTAGAACCTTCTAGCCCTATCGATGCATCTTCCAGAATGCGTTTCCTGCTTTAGAACCTTCTAGCCCTATCGATGCATCTTCCAGAATGCGTTTCCTGCTTTAGAACCTTCTAGCCCTATCGGCTATCTATTCTGTGAGAAAAGTGGCCTGCCTACTACCACTTGAGTTTGACTTCGGTTTGATATGTAAACAAGCATATACCGATATGGCGGTGAGTAACGTAACATAATTACTCAAAAATTAATTTTTTAGAAGGTTAGGAAATTAAGAAAGGGTTTATCGAGATCCAAATTTTCTTCTTCCTTCATAATGACTATTACTATTACACGAATTTTTAAGTCCAAGATACTTACAAATAAAAATCAGCTCAAGAATCTATTAGTGAAATTCAAAAAGAAAAAAATAAAATAAAATATAGACGATGCTTTGAGACCTTGTTTTTTAACAAATTTCAGGATTACGAGTGTCAAAATATGCGTCATAAACTGGACACAAATGGCATTATCTTTAGATTGCGTGGCCCGTTCCTAAGAAAAGGGATCTTAATAGACGAATAGATGGAAATCATAGTGATCCTATAAATAACGGTTCCTTCTGTTTCTGCCGACTAAGGTGTGGAGCCCAAAAACCGAAAAATTAAATCTTCAAGTGGATGGAAGACTATTTGTATTCAATATCGGCGGCACTAGCGCATCGTACACTTTCGTATTCTGGAGCCGCCATCTTGTACTCAGAGATTGAAATCAACTCCCTACAGATGGATAATATGAAAACTTGCAATAAATGAAGTGGATAGTAGGTACCTACTCTGGACTGTAGGTACAGATTGCTGTTAGGGTTTATATGCAGCAGATATTTTTAAAGTACCTATCTGAGATTATAAATATTATTATTTACGGTACCAACATTTAGTATTAAGGCCTGCGCAGACGACGGACTTTTCTCCGCGGCGGAGAAAAAAGTACGCTCCGCGAATAAAAAGTCTGCCGTGGATTTACCGCGAACTCAACGCACACGGTATACGTGTTTATCGTCGTGCATACGTACGTCACTCTCGAGCGCACAACGCGGACTAGTCCGCCATGTGCGTTGCTTCACCTAGTCACACGAGTTCTATTTTTTTCGGGGACTCTCCCGTACTTTTGTCCGGTCCGCTCTCTGCATGTCCTCGATTATTCGGGGGACTTTTTGTACGCGGTACTTTAAACCCCCCGTTTGCGTTACTCGATACAGTAGTAAGCGATCTATTTTAGCGGACAAAAAAGTCCGCGGACAAAAATCTGTTGTCTGCGCAGGCCTTTAGTTTTATCAAGCCACGCTGTCCAATTTTCAAGTTTAAGCAATGGTTGCTGAGGCCGATCGTGGATGGGTGACCATTCATTTCATATTCTCTGATGCCTGAAAATAAAATGATTATTATTTTCTTTATTCATTAAATATACATATTAATTAAATTTTTAAATATTTTTTTTAACAAAATCATATAAAAAAAAAAAACATTTAAAAACATAAAAAATAGTGTCCCACCGGTATCGGGATCAGGGTCCAAGCTACCGGCGATCAGGGCTCCAGAGAAAGGAACCTCCTAACAATACGAGCCGTGTCTAGGAGTACCGCTTTCTGGACCAAGCCCTTGATCCAGCCGCCTAACGTGAGCCTCCTAAGGTGTTGGTCGAGGCTCTTGGCTATTAAGCCATTGGCTGACACGACTATCGGTACAATGATCGCCGAGTCTACATCCCACATGTCGAAAACCTCGCGAGCCAAATCAATATACTTGATTTGTTTGTCTTTCTCGGCTTTCACGAGGTTCTCGTCATGCGGAACGGATATGTCAACAATCATTGTACGCCTCTCTCTTCGGTCCACCACCACTATATCAGGCTTATTGGCTACAATAGTCCTGTCAGTGATGATGGACCGATCCCAGTACAGCGTGATATCGCCATTATCGAGAACTGGGTCGGGCATATACCTGTAGTATGGCACCTCCGATTCCACAAGAGAGTACTTCAGAGCAAGTTGCTGATGGATAATCCTGGCTACAAGGTTGTGTCTGTGCAAGTATTCACCGTTAGCTAGACGAGAACAACCAGAGATAATGTGGCGGATTGATTCATCCGGTCGGTGACATGCCCGACAAATGTCAACCGTGCCGTCCTTCACAATAAATCTCCAGTAGTTATTCGTCATGATAACTTCGTCCATAATTGCACAGACAAAACCTTCGGTTTTCCCAAAGAGGTCACCGACGCGCAGCCAGGCAACGGACGCTAGTTGATCTACATCGGGCCCATGAAGAGCCCGGAAAAAGCGTCCGTGGAGTTCCTTACTCTGCCATACTTCCCTGCGATCGTTAGTGTCAAGCACTACAGGTTTGCGCCAGCTCTCGTTAGCCAAGGAGAGCGGGGTGAGTCCCTTGTCCACTGCCACTACATCACGATGCATACCCACGTCGGCGGCTAGGAAATATTCCCTGAGACTGCATACCTCGCGATTGTGCAGGGTCTTAGCATTTAAAAAGCCTCGACCCCCACACTTCCGCAGGATATACAGTCTCATCACCGACGATCGTGGGTGATGCATTCGGTATGCAGTCAGCAGTGTACGGACCCGCCTATCCAGGGCATCAAGTTCCGTTTGAGTCCATTTGAGTACGCCGAAAGAGTACATCAATACCGGTATGACCCAACCGTTGAAGGCGCGCACCTTGTTTCCGCCTGAAAGAAGGCTATTGAATACCTTCTTCAGGCGTCCAAAGAAACGCTCCCTCAACGTTTGCTTCATGTCAGTAGCATTGATGCCTAACGCTTCCGACATACCCAAATACTTATAGGTTTCGGTTGGAGAGAGAGATCTCAAGTTTATGGAATCCGAGAGTTGGGTACCCACGGATTCCACAATCTCCCCTCTCTTTACATGCATGACTGCACATTTATCCACATCAAACTCCATTCTGATGGCACTACTGAAGGTTTCAGTTACCTTCAGTAGCTCCATCAGTTGCAGATTGTTGAGGGCAAAGAGTTTCAAGTCATCCATGCATAGAAGGTGAGATATAACCTGACCACCTCTCTTCAACCGATAGCCTAGGCCTGAATTCTCCAGCAGTGTGCTTAGAGGATTCAAGGCCAGGCAGAACCAAAGCGGACTCAAACTGTCACCCTGGAATATACCTCGCTCGATCCTCACCGGTTCGCTGTTCCTCTGGATATGTCGACATCCTGGATAGCGAAGGACCGTCCTCTATTGCCTCATACATGACATCAGGAAGGTGCGTAATGTTGTATCAATTTTGTATAATTCTAGCACCCTCATGAGCCATGTATGAGGAACTGAGTCGTAGGCCTTCTTATAGTCAATCCAGATCCTTTCGGGAACGCCGAACCTGTTGGCTAATGGCCATATCGATGAGGAGTAGCTCCTTAGTACCGCGGGACCCATTCCTACATCCATTTTGAGAGGCAGACATGATAGCGTTATTATCTACATGGTGGCTAATCTTTGCTCTCAAAATGGATGTAAGAACCTTATAGACTGTCGGCAGACACGTAATCGGTCGATAGTTTTTGGGTTCCGCGGTGCTACCAGATTTGTGGAGCAGGTGGGTAACTCCTGTTGTAAGAAACTCAGGTAGCGAGCCAGACTCCAAGGCGGTCTGATACTGAGATGCCAAACGAGCGTGCGATCTCTGAAGCCACTTTATCCAAAAGTTGTGCAGTCCGTCCGGCCCTGGAGATTTCCAATTAGGCAACGGACGGACTGCACGGGCCACATCTTGGGGGCTGATTGTAATTGCCCCCATTTCTGGAATCGGTTCGCACGCTCGTTCAACCTCTCGCTTTACAACGCCTTCGCAACGCCAGAACGAACTCATGGCGTCATCATCCGGAAGGCGCGTGTCAGTCACACCTTGGTCCGGCTGCTCCCAAGCCCTATATACCCACCTTTCATTACCCCGGAATGTGCGATTCTGGGTGTACCGCTCAACCCGCCGCTTATACCTTCGGGCATTAGTCTAGGGTTTTTGAATCCTTTTTACCAAGTTTTTATTTCGGACCTATTCCCCTAGTCTTATTAAACTTAAATTTTCGATTCACTGTCTCTAAAGATATAGGTCTCCTAGTTTAAGAGTCAGGGTTCATAATTAGGGTTCCGTACCTACGAAAAAACGAAAAAAAAAGATACGGTTGTTTCTGTCACAAATAACGTGCATTTCGACACTCTCAAGAGAATCAAAATGTATAGGGTACTTCCCGTTGACCCAGAATCCTGAAATTTGGTATAAAGCAAGGTCTTATAGCACAGATGATGATTGCATCACTGCTTACCATCAGGTGGGATCGCAGTCAAGCACTGGTTTATATCAATTAAAAAAAAAACAGATATAGGAATAAATCTGAAAACCGTAAATTTGTTGATACGTCACAAAAAAAAACTTTTTTTGCGATTCGGAAAAACTCGCACTTACCTTATTTTTTTGTATGCATAGACTTATCTAGTAGACTAAAATTATCTGTTCACAAAACTATACTTCTTGTATTTCTGCCACCTTGTTTTGAATTGTGTCTGTGTGTATTGCTCGGTAAATAAACTATATTTTTATTATCTTTATTGATTGTAAATACCATATAAATTACATTTTTAAATATTTTTTTAAACAAAATTATACAAAAAAAAAACATTTAAAAATATAAAAAATAGTACCCCACCGGTATCGGGAACAGGGTCCAAGCTACCGGCGGTCAGGGCTCCAGAGAGAGGAACCTCCTAACAATGCGAGCCGTGTCCAGGAGTACTGCTTTCTGAATCAAGCCCTTGATCCAGCCGCCTAACGCGAGCCTCCTAAGGTGTTGGTCGAGGCTCTTGGCTATTAAGCCATTGCCCGACACGACTATCGGTACAATGATCGCCGAGTCCACATCCCACATGTCGACAACCTCGCGAGCCAAGTCAATATACTTGATTTGTTTATCTTTCTCGGCTTTCACGAGGTTCTCGTCATGCGGAACGGATATGTCACAATCATTGCACGCCTCTCGCTTCGGTCCACCACCACTATATCAGGCTTATTGGCTACAATAGTCCTGTCAGTGATGATAGACCGATCCCAGTACAAAGTGATATGACCATTATCAAGAACTGGATCGGGCTCGTACCTATAGTACGGCACTTCCGATTCCACAAGAGAGTATTTCAGAGCAAGTTGCTGATGGATAATCCTGGCTACAAGGTTGTGTCTATGCAAGTACTCTCCGTTAGCTAGACGAGAACAACCAGAGATAATGTGACGAATTGATTCTCCCGGACGGTGACATACCCGACAGATGTCAACCGTGCCGTCCTTCACAATAAATCTCCGGTAGTTATTCGTCATGATAACTTCGTCCATAATTGCACAGACAAAACTTTCGGTTTCCCCAAAGAGGTCACCGGAACGCAGCCAGGCTACGGACGCCAATTGGTCTACATCGGGCCCGTGAAGGGCCCGGAAAAAGCGTCCGTGAAGTTCCTTGCTCTGCCATACTTCCCTGCGATCGTTAGTGTCAAGCACTACTGGTTTGCGCCAGTTCTCATTAGCCAGGGAGAGCGGGGTGAGTCCCTTGTCCACTGCCACTACATCTCGATGCATACTCACGTCGGCAGCTAGGAAATATTCCCTGAGACTGCATACCTCGCGGTTGTGTAGGGTCTTAGCATTTAAAAAGCCTCGACCCCCACACTTCCGCGGGATATACAGTCTCATCACCGACGATCGTGGGTGATGCATTCGGTATGCAGTCAGCAGTGTGCGGACCCTTCTATCCAGGGCGTCAAGTTCTGTTTGAGTCCATTTGAGTACGCCGAAAGAGTACATCAATACCGGCATGACCCAACCGTTGAAGGCGCGCACCTTGTTTCCACCTGAAAGAAGGCTATTGAATACCTTCTTCAGGCGTCCAAAGAAACGCTCCTTCAACGATTGCTTCATGTCAGTGATATTGATGCCTAGAGCTTCCGACATACCCAAATACTTATAGGTTTCGGTTGGAGAGAGGGATCTCAGGTTTATGGAATCCGTGAGTTGAGTGCCCACGGATTCCACAACCTCCCCTCGCTTTACATGCATGACCGCACATTTGTCCACACCAAACTCCATCCTGATGGCACTACTGAAGGTTTCAGTTACCTTCAGTAGCTCCATCAGTTGCAGATTGTTGGGGGCAAAAAGTTTCAGGTCATCCATGTAAAGTAGGTGAGATATTACCTGACCACCTCTCTTCAACCGATAGCCTAGCCCTGAATTCTCCAGCAGTGTGCTTAGAGGATTCAAGGCTAGGCAAAACCAAAGTGGACTCAAACTATCTCCCTGGAATATACCTCGCTCGATCCTTACAGGTTCGCTATTCCTCTGGGTATGTCGACATCCTGGATAGCGGAGGACCGTACTCCATTGCCTCATACACGACATCAGGAAGGTGCGTAGTGTTGTATCTATTTTATACAATTCCAGCACCCTCATGAGCCATGTATGAGGAACAGAGTCATAGGCCTTCTTATAATCTATCCAACATGTCGACAGATCCTTTCGGGAACGTCGAACCTGTTGGCTAATGGTCATATCAATGAGGAGCAGCTCCTTAGTACCGCGGGACCCGTTCCTACATCCATTCTGAGAAGGTGACATGATTAAATTTTTGTCAATATGACTATTAATTTTGCTTCTCAGTATGGATGTAAGAACTTTATAGACCGTCGGCAAACACGTGATCGGTCTATAATTTTTAGGCTCCGCAGTACTACCTGACTTATGGAGCAGGTGGGTTAGGAATGATTGTTAGGAACTGGGGTAGCGACCCTGACTCTAAGGCAGACGAACTGATATGCCAAGCGAGCGTGCGATCTTGTAAACCACTTAATCCAGAAATTGTGCAGCCCATCCGGCCCTGGAGATTTCCAGTTTGGCAACGGACGGACTGCACGAGCTACATCTTGGGGGCTGATGTTAATTGCCCCCATTTGTGGTATTGGATCGCACGCACGCTCGACCTCTCGAGTCCAGTCACCCTCGGTGTGACTGACAGGCACCGACCAGATGCTGCGCCAGAATGAACTCATGGCGTCATCATCCGGGAGGCACTCATCAGTCACACCTTGGTCCGGTCTCTCCCAAGCCCTATAAACCCACCTTTCATTACTCCGGAATGTGCGATTCTGGGTGTATCGCTCCACCCGCCGCTTATACCTGCGGATACGGTTTGCCCATGCATACACCTTCTGCTTCAGGAAGTCGATGCGCTCTGTGACACGGGACATATAGTCTCGGGGGCTGATGTCAGTCCCCGAAAACGCCCGCCTCACAAAGCGCATCACTCTTGGGCGAGTGTTGCCCTCCCTGAAGCAGATTAGTTTGCCGATGAGTGCTCTGGCCCCACCAATACGACGCTCGATCCTGCACTGCCAAGCCGGCACGGCTGGTTTCGGTCGTGTAGCTACGTCACAGTTTGGAAACTTGACGTGAGCTACACGACATGCCGCAACAGCTGCGCAGTACATTATCGAGTGTGTATCAGTGAGATCCTTGCAGTCATCAAAATAGATTGACAACTGCAAATCCAGAGCAGCCACCAGCGCCTTATTCTTATTATGCATGGGCAAACGAGGTAAGCGCGGCCTAAGTTCGAGCGGCATGCTGCGATACTCCCGAATAGCACACTCCAAAGCACTCCTCAATTCATTGTTGCACTGGGTACTTACATGTGTAACCATGTCAGTAATCGCTTCGTCAGCATGGTCGGAAAGATGGTAGGACGGTGGTACCATCACTGGTACCACAGACTGCGACGAAGGAGCAATGGCATGGTTACTCATTTCCGTTCGGAGGCGATCAAGTACAGTATCGTCCAACATATGATTACGCTGGATAACCCGCACCTGATCCGACAGTCGTTGGGCCGAAACGTTGACGGCTGGCTCAAGCACCTGAAACAAAGAGAGCATCCGAGCACGGTACGCAGTCAGGTTGTTTCCTCCCTCTGTAGCCCCATAGTATGCGCGCATGACGTTTTCATTGATGGATTGCGTCCATCGCATGCGCTGCACACTTCCGCCGGGAGCTGGGACCCTATCAGAGACCGGTGGGCCTCGAGGTCCTAAGCGACTCGGCGGCCGGCGTCCTCTCCGTCGACGCGCAGGTGGTGGTGACGTGGGCGGCGAGTAGTACTCGTCGCTCGAGCTCGACGCAGCTGCCGCGGCCGGTGTCACAGCACTCACAGTGGGGCTGGGTTCCGGCGGCGGCAAGGCGGAGCTGAGCGACGAGGCCGGAGGTGGTGGGCGTGCACGGCGAGCTGCGGCTCTCGTCAACATGGTTGTATGATTTTCATTTCGGCTAGGTTTCGTCCATTTTATTGTCGATCATGCTGGTGACATATGTCATCTGTCTGGTTTATGCATTTTTTCTCTTCTCTTCTATGTGGTATTGAATATATATTTCTTTTAGTTTTTATATGTAGTGAAATCTTCCTTGTTATCTTTATTGTTGAATTTTGATTAGAATGGGTCCAGAAATCAATATTTTAAAATTTAAAACTGTGATTGAAAAAAATACAGCTCCTGTTGACATTGGGTGTTGCCAGGTTTTTATTATTATTATTATATTATTCCTTCATGTATTCTATTCTGTATACCAAACACACAACCTATTTCTCGCATTCAATTTGATTCACCAACAATTACAATCACCCAAATGCCTACAAATTGTTTCTACACTTGCGGCCCACAACTTCGTATTATGTGTTAGTATAAGCTCTTCACACGACTTGGGCAAAGTTTTCGAGCCGACCAGTGTGTGCCATGGCTAAACTCCGAAATGCACTCCGGAGATGTCCGAATGCCTAGATAGCCACAAATTGCCCCAACTTTGTTACTATGTGGAATACTTCCTAAGTGGCAGCTGACTAATTTTTGCACATAAGATTACCTATTTAAGTATACATGGAAAAGGTTCAGTGCTTATCTAAATGGATGATCGTCTAATTAAAGTTGTATTTAAAAGTAGGTGTAGGTACAAAAACATTAAGGGGATATCTAAAATTACCGTTAAAAAGGACAGAATAAGCCTCCATAAGTACCTATAGCGGTGGAATGAAAGGTCGTGAGGGAGTCCTAAACAAATACTAATTTTATCTTTAATTTACTTCACTACACGTAAAATAAGTGTAATTACAAAGACGAGAATCATTCATCACATTTATCTTTTTTAATGTAATTATTTTTACACTTTTAGTTCCATTCGTGTTTCGTTTTTATTTAATTTGTTTAAAATACTTCATCTCACATGACAACGCAGGAGAGACATCGGCAGCCGTTCCTACAGATGACATTGCGACCAATCATTCCATTCAAATCAAGAGTGCTTGTGTGTGTCACCGATTACCCAAAAAAACTGACGGCACGCGGAACATATGATCGATGGGGCCGAAGGGTTCTGGAGTGGCGATTGCGTACCGGAAGATGCAGCGTTGAAAAGCCAGCCACAAGGTGGACCAAAACTTGGTGAAGTTCGCAGGAATCCCATGGGTACAGACGCGTACGACCGGTTGTTATGGAGGCCTACACTTGGAGGCCTATGTACAGTAGTGGTCGGCTATTGACTGAAACGATGACGGTGATGTCTGTGATTTATAAAACTCGCACAGACCATAACATGCGCGTATATTACGCTGTGACAATTCCGTGCTCAGCAATGCTATTCTGTAAATGGTAAAGCAAATCATTTTGAAAGTCACACTCACTTCGCTTCTCATCTAGCCTGTACAAGTTTCGTTATTCTTATGTCAAGACCAAGGCCAAGTGTTACGAAAACAGAAGAAGAGTTCCGAGAACCCAAGTGACATTGCTCTGTGGTAGGAGGGCATAAGCATAAGCATAATAATAGTTATAGTTACTTAGTTATAGTTTGTGATATTTTTAATATGTATTAGTTTATTTTGTTTATAAGATTGTATTATAATGTATTTTATCTATGGGCCTTAGTTGCCTGACAATAAATAAATAATAAATAATAATAATAATAAGCATAATCAGCCTTTTAATGTTCCCACTGCTGGGACTCAGGCATCCTCTCTAAGAGAGGTAGGAGGGCAGTGACGCTGAATTGTGTCTTGTTATGATTTACATTGACTTACTCCATTTAAGAATACGAAACTTTAATTTCACATGATTTCACTGCGGATTCAGAAGTGATTTCGCAAATAATCTTTTCAGAATAGCAATGCCGTGCTAAAAATAAATACGACTCGTGAAGACAAACGCATAAAGCCTTATATAAAAGAAAGTCGTGTTAGTTACACTATTTATAACTCAAGAACGGCTGAACCGATTTGGCTGAAAATTGGTGGAAATGTAGCTTAGAACTAGAAAACGGACATAGGATACTTTTTATCCCATTCCCGTGGAACGTGACATAAAACGTGGTATAGCAAAATGCAAAAGACAGCTAAACGTAATGTGGTCTATGGTTAAGTATGGTTGAAAATTTTAAATTTTGAAGTTGACCGGTTGATGTGTTTAATGGTATATTAAATTAATATACTGTAGGGGGTAGGGTAGAGTAGGGTAGGGTAGAGTAGGGTAGAGTTGGGTAGAGTAGAATATTCTAGTCAGTTGACGGGAGCGAAGCCGCAGGCAAAAGCTAGTTAGGGGATAAAATGTCCCTCAACATGACGCGCAACGTTGCGTTGTTAAATTATCCAGCAACATGTCCCGGGTCACGTCAATTATGCGTTGTATAATGTTGAATGGCAAGTTATGAGACACTGGACAACGTTGCAGCGTCACGTAGATTAAGCGTTGCAAGTCATGTTGGGGGACATTTAGTATCCTAATGTATCTGAGGCCTAAAGTAAAAGATCCTATTTTTGACAAAACCAATAGCCCGGGATGATTCAATTTCAGGATCAAAGGAATAAGAGTTCAAAGAAGCTATATTTAGATAGCCTTGCGTAGGCTGAACGTGATCTAAGGTAAATGTCGACGCAGCGTGGCTACTCAAAAACACACGTGACTGGTAAGAAATAGGAGATCTAGACCAGTGGTTTCCAACCTGTTATTGTACACGTCTTCTAAGTTTATTTTTCAATTACTAGGCCCTTGCCTATTTGGGTCAGATCACATCGCAACACGACGCGACGATGCACATATATATTTTTTAAATAGATACAATATAGGTATTTAATTTCTATACACAATAGTATTTATTTCAGGGAGAGATTTGTTTTTTTTTATTCCCCATGATGAATTATGTTTTTCAACCTTCAAAAAGTCGCTATCTTAACTTTGATCACTTGCGGTCGAATACGCGCGTCTTTTACAATCTCTGTAGAATTGTGTATAGCCCCCTAGCCAAGTTACAACCGTTTAGTTTCGATTCTCTTTTCGTTGATCGCCTCGAGTCGGCCACGCCTCTTATTTCTTTGTTCTGACTACGTGACTGAGCGTTGAGATGACGTCAGAATAAAGGAATCGGAGGCGTGGCCTACTCGAGGCGATCGACGAAAAGAGAATCGAAACGAAACGGTTGTAACTTGGCTAGGGGGGCTAGACCCTTACATGACGTGTTAAAATGTCAGGCGTGCGAGCGAGAGAGAGGGATGGACCTATACACCATATAATTATAGCTCTATCCCTTTAACAGTTCAGTTTAGTTAGATCGTCAAATGTATCGCGTTAAGAGCTCATGGTAGGGTCTCTGGATACGAAATAGTGTTGCACTTGGTGCAAATATTAATTGGCCCCAAGTAATTTGATTTAATTACATTCAAGTCAAGCTACTTTAGTTTTTAGGGTTTCGTACCTCAACAGGAAAAAACGGATCCCTTATTGGATCACTTTGTTGTCCGTCTGTCTGTCTGTCTGTCAAGACCTTTTATCTCGGGAACGTGTGGACGTATCGTTTTGAAATTAAAACCATATACTCAGGTCTGCAGTCCCTTGAAGCTGTGAAAAAATCAAACTTCTAAGTTAACGGAAAGAAAGATATGGCCGTTTATGTCGCAAAAAACTGGTCTGGTTGTCTGTAAGAGATTGCCCTGTGCGATAAGACCGCCCATTGTACACTTATTTTTAATTATGTTTGTCCTTATTTTTGTTTATGTGGTGTACAATAAAGAATATAAATAAATAAATAAAACGTATATTTCGACACTCAAGGGACCCAAAATTCTAGAGTACTTCCTGTTGACCCAGAATCCTGAAATTTTGCACAAAGCAACGTCTTATAACACAAGTATAGGAATAAATCTTAAAACAGAAAATTTGTTGTAACGTCATAAAAAAAAAAAACGATTTTGAAAAAACTTCGAGACCCCAGTCAGGAATTGAACTCTTTACATAGGTAAGTTTGTACGGAACCCACAGGGCGCGAGTCCGACTCGCACTTGCCCAGTTTTTTATGTGTCAAATCATCAAATGACTTCTCTCGCTATGGGTGAAGCGAGAGGTCAGAATCTTACTAATTAAAACCCACCAGTATCCCATCTATGGCCTTTTGCGTTCAAAGGCCATGGTAACTCTTTCAAATAAATAATTTTCTTTTTTTTTTACCAAGGAGTTTATTTTTAATACAAATATCATAAATAGTTATACAGTTTGATTTTAGAATCGATTTAGAGGCGCGGCAACCCCCTTCTGTCAACGCAGCCCCCAATGGAGTGCACCTCAACAGTTGAGAATCCTTGATATAGACACCGAAATAGTCCAAATGAAGTAAAAGGAACGTATAGCTGATTGAACTAGTAATAAACTAAGTTAACTGTGACAATTCGGCTATAAAAACCGAGAGCATCGGAGTGCACATTACGCAACGTAAAATTGGCACACGTTCTTATTTTTGTGATCTTCGGGACGAAAGTTAATGTCATTTTTTCAGGTCAAAAGTTTGTTGAATTAAAATGAAGTTTGCTGGCACAAATAGGATAATGTTGATTCTGGGAAAAGCTCTGAAAAAAGGTACTCGGTCGTAATTTATATGGTGCATTAGCTTGAGAAAAAGTAATCATACCGGTTGGTATGACACTTAATCTAAATTTGTTTGAATAAAGCACAGGAACTTCTGTAAGAAATAAAAGAAACTAAGTTATCTTTTATTGCTTTTTCTTGAGGAACCATTTTTTGAAAATAGAGAATGTGCATGAAAAAATATATTTTTTAATTAACCAGTTTACCAATAAAAATAGAATACAACTTGTGAAAACAATATCAAAACTGGTAGGAAAGCAAATGAGATATAAGGTTTAAGAACAACTTTATTTCTCATAAAGAATTGCATACATAATTCACTTACTAAGAAACAATATCTAAAACTAAAATTAAATTAGAACGCACATATGTAAGTACGTATGTAAAATAACAAAACAAGATACCTAGCCAGGAAGAAAAGAATAAAAATAAAATAAAATGTGGGTAAATTTTAACAGTTATCTGTTAAAATTTACCCACATTTTATTTTATTTTTATTTTTTATATACATAATCGTAAGTTATCACATAACATGGATGCACGAATTTGATTTTTACTAGATATGGCACTGATTATTAGCACTATAATAATTTAACAATAAGTAATACAATTATTGTTAAATTTAACAATACAACAATTTAACAACTAAATAACAATTTTAAACAAATATATCTGTTTTTTTATTGCTGTTGTTTTTTGCGCTTTTTAAAGCGTAGTGTCAGTCCTTTTACACCTGTAGCCTGTGGGTTAACTATACGCAGCGGGCATACAGCGATCTGCGCGTTCAATACAATAACGCGTTCCGGGTGCTGATGGGACTGCCGCGCCACTGCAGAGCCTCCACGATGTTCGCGGCGGCCCACACAGACGGCTTCGCAGCCATCATGCGCAAACGGTGCGCTTCTATCATGCGCCGTACGCGCGACAGTCCCAACACCATCCTGCGCGCGCTGGCGGACCGGAGGGACTCCCCGATGCTGGCTCGCTGGATACGGCTGCATGCAGTCGTACAGTGATTTTCCACCATCATCGGGAGGTCCACCCCGACTGGCCACTTATTGTTTAGCCAATAATATTTTTTTTTTTTTTTTACTAACAATAGTTTGTAAGCTCGCATTGTACTAACAAATATGGATGTAGAATCTGAAATAAATAATTTATTATTATTATTATATCTGTCTCTCTCACTAAGACGCCGTTTTCTATGGTGGCCGTACGGGTGTCATGGCCTGTGACGTCAAAGACGATGACTTCTTAACTTTATAACTTCGTTTTTGATGAAGATATTTTAATTTTTTTTTTTCATATTTAGCAAATAAAAAATTGTGTGCATAATCCCTATGCAGTGAGTAAACCCAGAAGATGCATTTTTATTCTCGCATAACGAAAAACTCTTTTCACGATTTTTAATACTTAATGGCACTAAGTCATGCATGCCAAGTAAAATATCAAATCGTGCATACAAAATTCAATCTATTTCGATCCCAAAATTATCCATATTTGCAAGTCTTCGAAAGCTTACGCAAACGTAAGCGAACTAAATCCTAAATCTGATGGAATATGGATTGAAAGGCCTCCGAGAGCTTTTCATATTCGTTTGAGTAAGTAACTTTTATATATATAAGTTCTATGGGCTTAGGGTGAAGCGTTTCTTAGGAACTTTTCAAAACCTCTAGCCTCTTTCTAATAAATAATGATATTTACTTTGTAAATAGGTTTTTAAAAAACAACTCAAAACTTACAATCATTTTTGTGCACACTTTACATGACAATTTTTTCGTCACTTTAAATTAGATGAGCCCGGTGTTTCTTAGCTGACTATCTAGGGAAAAGGCACTGAAAGAAACTCAATACTGGGGCCATGGGTAGTGTGAAAACGAAACCCGTGGCCTTGGATGAAGGCAATGAAGGAAAAGGAGTGGGTTTTTAGTCAGTAAAAGTCTGACACTATCTCCCGCTCCGCCCAAGAGCGAGATTTGTCATTAGATGATTTTCCCACCTATTAAAAAAGGGGTCAAAATCTCTTTTAAAGTTAACACAGCAAACAAGTAATGGTCAAATCATAAGAGTGTTTTGTTTATACATCAATATTTTACCCGACTGCCTCAGAAGGAGGGTAAACAAACATTTTATTTTGTAAAAATGTCAGTCTCGTAAAATATTTTTAAAAAGTTCTCTGAAAAAAGTAACTGTTCAGAGGTAACAGCTTGTTACTTTTCATTTTCCGTAAAAAATTTTAAACACGTGTGAGGCAGACTAATGAGCGTTAATGCAGTTTTTCGGCCGCTTTTCAGATTTTATTTCGTTTGCATATTAAAGTCCAACTGACAATAAATCCGGACCAGAAAGTTAATCGCTGCTTAAATTGCACAGACGCATTTTGTTATGATCAACGCATAAAATTTATAAATTTATAACGCAAATACAACTTTGATAAAGAAGTAAATTTTATTAGAAAACAAAATAAAAAATAATTATTAATAGAAACAAAGACCTCCTCTTGATCTAACTGCAGTTATTTATCAAAGAACCTTATTCCCTTAATTGTAAATTGTGCGGCCATTTTTAAATCGCCAACGACGCAGTTACCGTGAGATATGGTGCTTATTTAATAATGTGTCGCGTCTGTTCGTCGGTGTAACGTTCATTACATGGCGGCAAGCTAATCCAATTTAACGATAACATACACATAGCACTAGGGCGATGTTTTTCCGCTCTTGTTGGCTTGTGAGCCAGACGTTGTGAGGGAAATTTTAAGTTAAATTGTAGCGTAAACTTTGTGAGAAACTTGTTCCGTGGTTATCTGTTGGGGCGAAACGTAGAACGTGACTCTTGTAGAATTTTAAAATTTGTTGTAATTAGGAGCATTGAGGTGGCGGCTAGTAGGTACCACAGTCATCAGAAGTCATAATGTGTTTTGCTTCAAGTAAATAAATTTAACTCAATCCTTTTGAAGGATCCGTACCTCAAAAGGAAAAAACGGAACCCTTATAGGATCACTTTGTTGTCCGTCCGTCTGTCTGTCTGTCTGTCAAGACTATTTATCTCGGGAACGCGAGGAGGTATCGAGTTGAAATTAAAACCATATACTCAGGTCTACGGACTCTTGAAGCTGTAAAAAATCAAACTTGCAAGTTAACGAGAAAAAAAAATACTTTTGTTTATGTGGCAAAAAACGTACCTACATTTCGACACTCTTGAGGAAATCATAATTCACATAGGGTACTTCCCGTTGACCCAGAATCCTGAAATTTGGCATAAAGCAAGGTCTTATAGCACAAGTATAGGAATAAATCTGAAAACTGTAAATTTGTTGTTACGTCAAAATTTCTTTTTTGCGTTTCGGAAAAATCTTCCGAGACTCCATTCCGGAATTGAACTATTCACATAGGTTAGTTTGTACGGAACCCTCAGGGCGCGAGTCCGACTCGCACTTGCCCAGTTTTTTAGTTTATCCAACTGCTACTAACCGCTTATCATTATCATAATAGCTTAATAAGATTATTTGTTCATGTACTGTTTGCAAAACTTTTTTCGTCATCAACGGCTGCAGTTTTTGTTGAGTCCTGTCGCAAGATTCTTTTATTTGAAAGAAATAAAAAAGAAAAAATATTTAAGACTCGCACAGAACGGACGACAATAGAAAAAAATGTTAATTACTTTCTATCGAATAACTTGAAATAAAAATACAACAATAAAAATATTAAAAAGAAAAAACAAAGTTATGCAAGGCCAAAAAGGCTCCTATCTCAGGATATGCTTTGATATTAAAAATAAATAAATAACATAGCAGTGATATTCTCATAGGGCCTGGTGACGCCGAGGTATATTTACTTACTGGATAGAATTCGCCTGCCAATCAGTCTTATCATTCCCTAACCCATTAACGGAAAAACTTGGTTCCCTCTTCCTTCTTTAAGTAAAGCTCAAAATCTCCTCGCTTAGCCAAATCTGAATATTTTTTTAAATCGTTAGCAAGCTACATTAAATCCGTCTGATCAATATTCCAGAATCCTCATTTACACTCGTTTTGTAAAGGTTATTTGCATTTTATTCCCTCTCAAACCATTTTTATCGAATTGAATCTTGGCATTCTGAAATAATAACAGTGATATTATATTTATGTATAATGGATTGAGAATTTCACCTTATGGGTTCAGCACCCCTAGCCGAGTTGATAATCTGCCATCGTTAACGCTAGTCGAAAACTAATCAATTGTATGGGATTGACATCATCTCAACGTTAAGTCACGTGGTCAGAACAAACGAATAGAAAACTCGTAGCCAAGTTCTCATCGTTCATAATTATAGAATGAATTGTTATCGTTTCTACAATGTTCAACGCTACATCCTTTGTTATTGTAGAACGACATTGTAGAACGAGCGGCCAACTCGGGCGCGTCAACATGGCTACCAACTTATCGTTTTCTACAATTGATGACACCGAGGCGTTACCGATTGGAGAACGGAATTCGACACGAAACGGTTGTAACTTGGCTAGGGGGGCAGCTGTCTTTGCGGCAGGTAGCTTGCACGCTACTAAAGCAACTATTCCAAGTTTAAAAACGTTTACTTATCATGTTCAACTTTAGTAGAAAGTTTTCAAATGTGTGTTAACATGTGTGTCCCTATGGATTCTCCGTTAAAACTTTTTACGTTAGATGTATCAGAACCAAACACTCTTGCGTTTATTCCGCCTGGGTCGCACATCCACGACCAAATACTCGCATCTCGTCAGCTCTTCTGCCACCTATAGGGATTGAAGAGCTAAACGAGATGGAGTACCCAGTCGCAAACACACGACCCTGGCGATTAGGACACGAAAACACTCGTCGGACTAATCCATCGCAAGCGGTTAAAGCGTTAAGTCGCGCGCAATCAAATAAATAAGTAATCAATTTGACAAACGAAGCAATGAAGAAAAACGTAAAAGACAAATAAATGTAAAGGGTGACAATATCGCCGTCTCTAGGCACACTTTACTGGAATCCCGAACATCTGTTTATTAGAAGATTTTCCGGCAAATCTTAGGATTTACTCGCAGCTACACGGTAAACGTTATTTATTTTTTTGGATAGACACGTAATAAGTTCTTTTTAAGGCCTTTACCAATTCGATTTGGAGAGCTTAAGCAAGCCTTTATTATGGTTTGAGCTGGATTGATAACTGTGTTCTCGAACTGTTTTCTTATATACGATCACTCCGATATTTTCATTGTAATAACAGCTAAACTTATTATAATATAAAAACAATATATAATAAAAACAAAAGCCAAAGACAGGAAGCTGTGGAGTAAAATAGAGGAGGCCTTTACTTGATTAGAGGTCCTTGATGACAAAACAAATCAAAGAAAAACTTATATCAATAATTAATTTCTATTTATTCGATATAAAATAATAATTAAAAATCAGTGCAAATTAAAAGAAAATTAATGATAACAATAATTAAAGTACATTGGAATTGTCAAGGAATATTAAATGACTAAATAATAATAAAAACAGCTAAACTTACCAATATAGAAATAAAATGAAAAGAATCGAAACAGAAATTGATTTTGCATTTAAATAAATGTTATTTTTATTTTCAACCTCAGCAATCTTTTTAAAAATTCATAAATGGCCAGAACCAATCCAAGCTACTTTCTTTCACAAAATCTCGTGAACGATATTACGCTAAAAGTAATAACAGTTTGTAGTGAAGTTGCCTCTTTTCCAGTCAACTCAATTTAAAATACGCCGAAAATATTTAACCGCACTAATACACTGCTCGTTGGCTGTGAAACTGTGAAAGTTTTACCAAACAATGCTTGCAGTGTATGTAGGAAAAAGCTTTGTGAACGGTTTTGTAAAAAGTCAGATTCAGAAACATTGGTGTCGATTGAAAACGTAAGTGACCTGTGAAATGTTCCCGCGGAGGTATGGGAAATTGCATTAAACTTTATCACTGGTGAGTCAAACTGGAATTTTCCAGTTTCCACTCAGCTTTGCGGATTTTGTTGTTGTTGAGTGGACAGTATTCAGTGCGGACAGCTGTTTGTATGGACGCGCACATTACTTCTTTTGTATAAGCGTTTCATTCGGCCTCGTTCCATTTTTAAACTGAGCATATTGAATGCGTGCGGTATGTAAACTTTTTGAAGTCAACCTCGATGTTTTGTTAAGCTTAATTCAACAACTCTTGTGCATGCAGTTTTGATTAAAATAGTTTCTGATTTTTTGTTCGGACCACAATTTCACATCTTAAAAAGTTTTCAGGAGATAAGTTTAAGCCATCATCAAAGAAACTCAAGAGAAATTTAATGGGTAAAAAGGAAAGGGAAAGGAATTTTCATAATTGACTTCTTCCACTTTAGGGTGGAGCTAGAGGGCGAGACTAACTTTAATTACTTACTAAACCCCACTTATGTTCCTTCATTTGCCCTTTGTTCTAAGGTTACGGTAACTCGGTATTCATTGTGCGTACAGCTAAGGAGTGGAATTCCCTGCCGGAGTCTGTGTTTCCTGATGGTTACAACCCGGGAATCTTTAAGTCAAGAGTGAATAGGTTACTTCTAGGTAAGCGCGCTCCATCGTCGCTTTACATTAGGTGAGATAGCGGTCAAGTGCGAACTTATTAAGAGTAAAAAAAAACTCTTTCAAACTTTCCCGCAGCCCTTTACTGGCAACTCTTTGAAGCACGCGTGGAACACTACGCGCTGTCAACTCGGGCTTGGTCCTTAGCTTGATCTTTACCGGAAGATCGGACGAAGAGCTATCTATTGCTCCTCGTCCGGAAGCTCCCGCCTTTAATGGTCGGGAATCGCCCAGCGACTTCGATTAATGTTATGAAGTGGAGTTTACATTAAACAGACATGCAATTGCAGTAATCCCGGAAAACTTGCTGTCATTTATTGAAGAGTTCCATGGTCTATCTCTAAAGTTCTTCATCAAATTTTCACCTTTTAACCAGGACCATCAGAGCCCTGTTTAATAAAGCATACGGTCAAAGTACGTATACGGTGGAGGTGTGCCCCGCTTGGGCAGAGCACCGTCATGTCCTCGAGGGAGCGATCGACAGCAAAGAAAGAAGTAAGAAAGAAAGAAAAAAGAAAATATGTTTATTTGGCACACCATGATTCATTAATCAACAAATAATTGATTTAAAAACTAAAATTAAACATAAAAAAATATAAATAAAATTAACAATAACAATAATAAGTCTCAAGGCTACGCCAAATAGGTCCAGTTCAGCATAATGCCAGACAACTACGTAGCAGTTGCCTGTCGCTGGTTTTCAACTGATGCAATGGGCAAATGAAGGAACATAGTTGTGATTTTAGTTAGTAACTCCTCTTCCTCCCGCTTCATCCGGAGCGGGAGAAGTTATTACATGATTTCTCTTGCTTAACAGTCTCACTTTGCTGTCACTGGACCAACGAGGCTCGACACGAAAAAAGAAGAAATGTCTGTGTACCACAATAATACCCCAGTGTCACCAATATAACTTGTGTCACCTGTGTTTAGCCAGCTGACGCAAAAATGTTGACTCAAAATACACAGACCGTTTATAAAAGGTAACCCGGCATAATTTATTATATCGTAATCAATTTATAAGGCAGATATATTTGGACTTTTTGTATTTATCTAACCATACAATGAAGTGTGACGCGTGTTTTCGGTAATAAAGGCTCTTTTGTACGACACGACGTGTTTTGATTTAAACATTTCATCTGTTCAATTATTGTATTACGAATTGCTCAAGAATGAATGAAACTCATTTGATTTATAGAACGCGTTCAAAATCTTGTTTTAAGTACCTTAACCTTGCAGGTAAATTGAATTTTTAAAAAGATGTTCGTGTTTTTGAAATGTATCTCGTTGGTGTGGTGGACGTGAAATGTAGGGTTCAGTTTCCAAATCTTGTAGGTAACATTCTTTATTTTTTATTGTATGCAAAACATTGATGTTCTTACTGCATATCTTAATGCATCAGGAATTTTGCACATGAGAACCGCTATAAATGCACAATAAAATTTAAACTTACATTACTTAAATCTTACTGAAAAATAAAAATAAAAATAAATTACACATAATATGTGCACAGCACAGAAAATCTCTATATACATAATTCTTCTTTCTGTACGTGTGTTAGTTACCTAACTCCTCCTAAACGGCTGATTAGGATGAAATTTAGTGTGTATATGTCGTAGCCAGATCTTAGAATTGATCACTTCATGATGTGATCGGCCATATCGTGAAATGGTGGCATTTCATGATAAAGAACCTCGTCCGCTGGCCACATCATGATATGTGCAAGCCAAATCAATGAACACTGCGTTTAACGATATGAACGACTAAACGCATGATTATTTCATGTTATGGCCAAACATGGCTGATCATATCGTAAAATAGTTACATTGTCCACCGTTAGAGGCGCTGATTTTTGTTTTGAATCATGGCGGCGGACAGTTATTCTTGTGGTTATTCTGATAAAAATGTTAATAATAATGTGCCAATTGATAATAATGATATAGTGAAATGACATTACGATAAAAACATACTTGAATTTTACGAAAGCCATTCAAAAAACGAGCGCAACGTAAAAAAACCTTGAAGTTCAGAACGTATTTCACAGGTTAGCAGATTTCAATCTCTAATAGTATTATTTAGTGGTTATTTTTTTTTTAAATTAAATCTATTTAAAATGTCTTATTTATCTTTAATATTCTTTATTTGGAAGTTTTATTAAACCCTTGATGTCATGGAAACCCTACATTATGATATGGCCAAACGTTGATTAAAATATCATGAAACGTTGACGTTTAAACGATCAGCCCCCCTAGCCAAGTCACAAACGATAAACGTAAACTCTCAGTAGTCTTTAATAGATTTTCAACTTTATGTTATTGGGTATAAAGTTGAAAATCTATTGAAGATTACATAGTGTTTTCGTTCGTTCCGGTCGCTAAAGCTCAGTAGTCTTTAATAGATTTTCAACTTTATGCTCTTAGGTATAAAGTTGAAAATCTATTGGAGATTACTAAGCGTTCACGTTTATCGTTTGCAACTTGGCTGGCCAGTTTTAGTTGGCCATATCATGAAATGCAACCATTTCATGATATGGCCGGTCACATCATGAAGTGATGAATTCTACGATCTGGCCACGACATATGTATTTAAATGGGTCCCTGGTTGTTTAAAAATGCAATTGGACTGCAATCGGGTCTTCAGTTTTTTTTTTCTGGCGAAAAGCAGGCTTTCAGGTAGGCTAACGTCTGTTTAGGCCACTAGTAGATTTAAATGTCGAAATATGCATGTTCTATTGTATACCTCTGTCTAATCCATCCAGAAAACAAGCATAATGCAATGTTTGTATTTCTTTTAGAAACTTCTGTACCTACTCAGTCCTAGACCTCATGCAAGCTACAATTTCTAAAAGCATTTAACATGCACTCAACGTACCATAAAATTGGTTTGCAAAACTACACAGTTTACACAAAAAGTTTGTACAACATTCTCTTCATTCACAAAAGCCTCAGAGGCGAACCTTTTACAACGACGTATGGTATAGAAGTTAAGTCGTTGTTCTGTCCGCGACGAGGACATGACGTAACATGGACGGACGGTTAGAAATTGGATTTTAAACTTGAGTTTAACTAAATTTTGAATGCAGGTAAATTGTTTGTCTACTAAGATGTGGAAGTCTACACCACCGCCATGTCCTCGTGGAGGTGATCGGTGGCAGCGATCTCTCGCGTCCAGCTGTAATGCAATCAAAGTGGAGCCCGTAACCATGAGGGAACGGACATCCTCACACCTTAGCTACGGGTACAGAGCCCCGGGCGTCGGAAGTCAAGGGCGATTCCAGCCCACAGTAGTCGTGAGCTTGAGGATGACGACCAATGGGTAGCTCGCCATCCGGCCCGAGTCTTCGGCTGCGCGCAGTGTTCCACGCGCGCCTCAAAGAGATATTAGTAAAACCGTAGGGACCCAGCAAGATCGATGCTCATAGGGCCACCGGGAATTTCTGAAAAAGAAATCCAGGCTCCATAGTTGCTTTTCGGACTGTTGTATACGTTCTTATCGAGCTGAAAACTCTGGTACCGCAATTCAGGATTTTGAATTTCAGGTCCTAAGTGGCACAGTCCTATAAAATAAGATACTTTTATAGGACTGTGAAAATTTGCAAGTGCAAAATTCCTGTTGCATTAAGGATACACAGTAAGAACATCAATGTTTTGCATACATTTTTATTGTATGCAAAACATTGATGTTCTTACTGTGTAAAAAAATTACATTCCTATGAAATTCAAATCTTAGTCTAAGTTTTCACAGTCCTATAAAAGTATATTCGATCGAGCAGTCTGTAAGTTGAAGAGATTATTATTGTTCATGCGATCTCCTTAGACACCTAGATAAAAGGAGAAATGAGTTCATTAGAAGAAATTTGAATGTGGCACCAGGGACTGATAAGTTGAAAGGGAATCGTCTTGGTGTGTGTTCATGTGAAGAGGAGGGATGAAACGCATGTTACTAAAAGAGTTATGATTATACATGTGAATGGATGGAGAGAGAGAGGGAGGCCAAAGAAAAGATAAATGGATTGTGTGAGGGGTGATATAAAAGAAAAGGGAGAAAGGTAGTTAGTGATAGCGTGACGTGTGACAGGACAGAATGGAAGAAAGAAAAAATGTGTGCGTGTACTAGCGTACACTCGTAAGAAGTGAAACTTCTTTATGACGTTATTTTTCAAAAAATAATTTACTATATGCAACTTTACAGAAATTGGTTAAATGCAATCGCCACCTGGATTTCAAAAATGTAACTACTCAAAACGGGCCGCAAAATACATTGGAGACATTTACCAATCCCTACTCCGCTGAAGAAAGTATACTTCGAATCACGCGTGGTAGGGATAAGAAAAAGATGGCGCGTAACGGAAAAATGTGACGCGTAAAGAAAAAATGTTACACAAAATTTTTGTACAACCCCGATAAAGAAGTTTCACTTCAAAAAACGTTTTGCGCCGACCCTAAATAACACGGGACAGGTAGGAAAATGATGATCTCCTTAGAGTATCACAGGACCAAAGTGCATATTATACAAAATTAAGATAAAACAGCTAACTACCTGATATAAAACGCGTTTTTTTTATTCATGTTCTCATGCATAAAAGGAAGATTGGTAATAAGTTTCTATTCTAAATTGAAGTGACTATAATAAATTTCCAAACGTCTGGCTTCGTCTGAATCCGTGTTCCACTTAGATTTCATTCGTCACAGAGATCGTAAATTGGATTCTAAAATGGATCGTAACAAAACTTTGATTGGAGATAAAGGTGATCATAATCTAGACTAATATTATAAAGAGGTAAAGTTTGTTTTTAGGGTTCCGTACCAACGTTCCGAAAAACGTACTTTGTTAGCATGCAGGCTGATTGATCGAATATACATTTGAATTTGATAGGAAAATAATTAATTGTTTAAGACAGTCACTTCTCCCAATCAAGGTGAAGCGAGACTGAGTATCTGACTTTTACTAACTAAAACCCACCCGTGTTCCTTCAGTTGCCCTTTGCGTTCCCATGCCTCAGTAAATCTTTCGAACATTCCCACACGCTCCCATTCCAAATCGATTTTATTTTGGCACTTCAACAATTTCCATTGTACCGTATGTTTTAAGTTAAGCCTCTTTTCGAAGTAAAATCAACGAATGTAATGTATTTTCTCTTCGTAAAATTAAAGTGATTACGTTTACCGGTGTGATACGTAATTAGTCCGTAGACTGGAGCTACGTATTGCAAGTAATCCTACTAAATATTTATATTTAATTACCGTTGTCCTAACGTTTAAACAAGGTTTGTCTGTAATCTGTAATTAAGAAAATCAAATCTTTCACTATTCAAGCTTCTCGTTTGTGGAATGCGTTACTCATAGACTTGCCTGTTGGTCTAGTGGTTAGTGACCCTGACTGCTATGCCACAGGTCGTGGGTTCGATTCCCACCCAGGACCAATGTTTATCTCATCACATAAACACGATCATTTGTTCTGTGTCTGGGTGTAATTTATCTATAATTTGTATGTATTTAGAAATATTTAAGTATGTTTATCAGTTGTCTAGTACTCATAACACAAGCTCTGCTTAGGATGGGACTAGGCGGCAGCGGCGTTGTGTGATAGTTGTGAGAATATTATATTATAATATATATTATAGAAGCGAGGCGTGCTCAAACGCTACCAACGTTTAAAAAAATGGTGAAGGAGCATTACACTTTGATTTTTTCTTCTCCTGGTTCAATTATATATTTGATATTTATGAGTATATTTTTATTTGTATTGTATGTATGTATTTGTGTTATTATGTCTTATTAATATTATTTCTGATGTTGTACACTGAGAACACAAAATCTGTCTCCTTTCTTTCAGTTCATTCAAAGGTTGTCTGTAAGAAATTGCCTTGTGCGATAAGACCGCCCATTGTACACTTATTTTTAATAATGTTTGTCGTATTTTTTTGTTTATGTAGTGTACAATAAATAATATAATAAATAAATAAGGAGGAGATCAGAGGTTTTATTTTCTCTCTTTTTTTGGGGGTTTGAAATCATCAAATAACTTCTCTGGGGCGAGAGGGAATGTGCCTTTATTTACTTTTTGCGTTCCAGAACCGCGGTAACTTTTTCGATTCATCTCACAACCCTAGCAGGCACCGGCCTCCATAAATCTTGATGATTTACTTTTGAAGCACGCGTGATGACCTTCTCATTACTCGTTGTCCACAAGTCCACGCCTACGCTGGCTTGGAATCGCCTGGCGATTCTCAACGCCCGGGGCATCTCCTGCAGTGGTGGCTGGGGCATGAGGATGTCCTCTCCCTCATAGTTTCAGTCAATTCCTTTGCTCACATTACTGCTTCGCAGAAGAAGGTTCTCATTCCTTCTTACTTGAACCTGGGCTGGACGTTAGAGGTCACCACCGTCGATCGTCTTCACGAAGACACGGCGGTATTCCACCCAAGCGGGGCAGACTTCCACCGTATGATCCATCGTGTCCTCTGGGCAATCTGAACAATGATTATCACCCGGGCGTTTCTTCTGTCCCCACGTCCGGTGAGGACCTGCATCAGGCGGAAAGTGAGGATTCCGTGGTACTTCTCTGACCACTCTTTGAAAAGGATACTTACCACCGTAATTGTGGCATGCTAAAGATTTTAAATATATCTATTTATTTTTTCTTCCACAAGTGAGTATTGTAAAGTTCTTTGAAGAAATAAATTCGTGAAACCGAACGGATCCAAAGTTTGAGACGCGCGAATTAGAAGTGGCAAGAAGTTTAAACTTTGATATGACTTTGGAATTAGCGCTAGCGGCTGTTGGATTTGATTTTGACGTAATTCAGTTATATTCATATAGAAACGACCTCGTTGAGCTATATTCATGAGGTAAAATTGTATTTATTCAAAGTAAATTAACTAGTGCAACACTGCTGATAGGATAACTTGTCATCTTTCTGTCCTTTTTCCATATTACCTGGGGTCGGCGCAACACGTCTATTTTCTTCCAGTCTGTCCTGTCTTTTTTCCTACTTCCTTTTTTCATATCACACAATCCATTCATCTTTTTTTTGGTCTCCGTCTCCCTCTTCATCCATCCACATGTATACTCATAACTCTTTTAGTAACACGTCCTTAATCCCTCTTCTTCACAGTGTCTTCAAATGACAGACAAACGAATAAATTTTCTTTATTTGATATACCCATAACAGTGCTAGACTTAAGGGTAGGACTCCACTCATGTTCAGCATAGCAGCGTCTGCCATCACTAAACCAACGAGTAAGTTTAAAGTAAAATGGATTTTCTCAGTTCGTCATACCCTGATATCGTAAAATAGACATTCAATGGGCTAAGACGAAATGAGGGATATATTGATGATTTTTATAATTATAGTTCCATAAATAAATATGTATTACGCTCGCAACTCATATTTTAATCAACATGTAACTGGACTCTGATCTGCAAAATACAAAAAACTTTCGAAAATTTGATTTTCTTTCTTCTGGTTTTTTTTTCGATGGGAAAATCATTCAATGACATCTCTCGCTCTTGGGCGGAGCGCGATGGTGTGTCAGACTTTTAACGACTAAAAACCCACTCCTGTTACTTCATTGCCTTTCATATCAGGGCCGCGTCTTCCTTTCAGAAGCAGACCCTTGTCCCCAGTAGGCTTCGACCCTGCTGGCCCCTACGGTTCTTCTGGGTTAGGCCCATTCACTTTGGACTTAAAGCTCTAGGTTGTAGCTATCAGAAAACACACACTCTGGCTGGAATTCCACTCAAAGTTTCAATAGACAATTGCATTGATGAGTCTATAGTATTTGTATCCCAGAATCCCTCGTGCGTAGTTCAGTCTTCTATGCAACATTTCTGTTCAATTCAGTTCAATAGCAGCGTATTATGATGTACTAATTACACAGCGTTGCGCGCTACACAGCTCATCAAGCACTTAATTGTGTGCAGGCAATAATTCTCGCCTAAATAGACGCCCCCATTATTTACGAGACATAAATTTGCTTAATCCGGGGTATTTAATTTATGTGTACGTTCTAATAATTTCTTGCTTCATTTTGCTTGCTTTGTGACATACGGACGCAATTGATAGCGAACCTCATTTTTAAATGGTACGTCAAACGATGATCTAGTCGTGATGGCCTAATGGTTAAAGCACCTGCCTCTTAAGCACGAGGTTGCGTGTTCAAAACTGGGCAAGTTTTTGAACACGCAACCAAGCATGTTTACTTTGTAAGCTGTTGATCCCCGCATTAACGCCGGTGTTCACGCGCCATTGTCTTACTATTGTGTCTCTAATTACACACTCAAAAGGTTAATCGTAGATTATGTATTTTATATTTATTACATATTATTATTATTGCGTTGATTGACAAGTAATAAAAAAATATACCTTTAAAAGTGTAGTTACAAAAAGTAATCTCGTAATCGTGATTGCAACTACAATTAGTAGTTAGTAATCAAAATATTTAACTACTTTTTACGATTGTTTAATGTAATTTGTAGTTATGATTACTAACTACAATATTTAGTCGTAGTTATTCATCAGTAGTTAGATTTCATATTGCCCAACACTGCTTGGCGCCAAGAGTACGGTTTTGCCTATTTGACGTGGCGATCGAAGGATAAAAATATCTAGTATCAAGCTTTTATTTCAAGGTCGTTTGAGCAAAAGAGCAGATCCTTAGATGAATTCTGAACTTAAATTAATCGTTATGGTCCAATATTATTTATTTATTTAAACTTCATGTACAGTAGCGGTACATAGGTAGACTTAATGCCACAAGGCATTCTTTACCAGTCAACCTTTGGGTTAAAAACACTACACTGGGTGTGCACAGTAATAAAATAATAGATATAGAATGAAGTATCATTAAATTATTCGTCCGTATGTATTCAAACATATTAATTAGAGTTAGATGCAGGTGTCGGTCGTGGAATTCAACGTTTAGTAGAGTGCTGCACCGTTCAATGTGATTAATTTGTTCAAGTAATACACGCGTCTACATGCTGACTGAATATTAAGTGATCAAGTGGAGTATAATGAAAGTGAATTATACAGGTAATTAAGATTTACATCTAAAATATCATGTGTTTGTGTCAGTACGTTTGCCGCCCATAGGTACACTTACTGTCCATTCATAGGAACATATTGTATTGTCTATAGGTGCATTAAATATTTGTCTATAAGTGCATTTTGTGGAGAAATTAAGCCTTTATTAAAATATTTTATTCTCTCAGAAATAAATAGATGTATCTTTCTTAACTAAGACTGTTAATTAATAAGCGTTAATTATTATAAGCTAAATAGTATAACTATGTGCACTAAAAATAAAGAAAATTATTGCCTCAAAATCTCGTATCAGCTCATAATGTCAACTTCTTAAAATGTCAACTGGACGCAAAATGTTCACTTTTCACAAAGTTGACATTTAGAATGTCAAATTCTCATAACGGCAATATTCCAAAATGTCGATTTCTCACTGTGCGAAAATTCGCATAAGGTCAAATACTCACAATGTCAATTTCTTAAAATGACAAATTATTCGTTTAATGACAACTCTGAGAAATGTCAATTTTTAGAAGTTGACATTAAGAGCTGATACGCAACATCTATCTAATTCTGACTGTTCATGCTTAAGTTTAGCACTATACTTAAAAACTATACCTACTACATAAACAATATCTAATTTCCGCGAACACCATTTTCTTGACTAAATAATGCTCTAAAACACTAAAAATAAAATAAACTAAAAATGTTGATTTCAGCGCCATCTAGTGAGAACAAAGCTACGCTCGGTTCCACCATCCTGACCTAGGACACGGTGGAGCACACGGTGGAGGTGTGTCCCGCTTGGGCAGAGCAACGCCGTGTCCTCGTGGGGGCTATCGGTGGCGGCGATCTCTCGCGCCGGGCCTTGGTGCAGGCCATGGTCCGGAGCGAGGAAGAGTGGCAGGCGGTCGCCTCCTTCTGCGAAGCAGTAATGCTAGCAAAGGAGGCGGCTGATAGCGTGAGGCAATGGTCCTCACGCCCCAATCGCCGCCGGGATTCCGATCCCGATTTCCGGCCATCGTAGGCGCGGGCTTGCGGACGGCGAGCAATGGGTGGCTCGCCTTCCGACCGTCCGGTAACCGTCCGGACCGAGCCCAAGTCGTCGACGGCGCGTGCTGTTCCACGCGCGCCTCAAGGAGATGTCAGCAACTGTAGGGGCCTAGCAGGGTCGAAGCCTACTGGGGCCAAGGGTCTGATTCTGAAAGGAAGACTCGGCCCTGGTACGAAAGGCAATGAAGGAACAGGAGTGGGTTTTTAGTCAGTAAAAGTCTGACACTATCTCCCGCCCCGCCCAAGGGCGGGGGATGTCATAAGATGATTTTCCCACCGAAAAAAAAAAAAAAAACATCCTGACCTGACTGCTGCTGGTTCACAGAATTTTTACCTGTTTTCCTGTACGAATAGGCTTATCTAGGTAACCAAAGTAATAATTATGTAACATATTATCATGGCCGTTTTTTAAATAAATACTACATAAAAAACTACATATACATATTTATGTTTCAGTCTGAAGACCGATTTCGACACCTTCCATGTATGTAGTCGTAAGGCAAAAAGGGTATTTTTTGCAGAAGCATTTTTTTATTTGCGAAAATCCTTTTAACCGATGTATTTGCATTATAAATGATTTTTATAATATATCTTTTTAATATTTTATTTTTATTTTGTATTATGTAATCAATGATCAGTTTAAAATCACAGTAACAGACGCTGGATGTAATAAGAAATAATAGTATTTGTTTTACATTTTATTAATACAAGTTTACTCAAGAAATATGTTACGACTTTATGCGTTGCGTATCGATTTACAAAGTTAATAATTGTGTAGTACTTACAGCATATAAATCAAAATATACCGCGCTGTTGATACATGTGCTCAATGTTGATTAACATCAACATTTTAATTGAAAGATCCTTTCGCATAAATTAATATGTAGGTATACCTTTGTAATAATTAATGGGTTCTCAATTAATAGCTCCAATGAATAATTATTATGAACAATTTAAATTGATTGAAAATTGATTATTTTGATGATTATTTCGATTCTACTTTTATCTACTGTTAAAAATGATTTGTTTGCGAAAGTGTTAGGTACTATAATATGTAGTACTACTAGCTGACTTGGCAAACGTTTTTCAGCCATATAAATTACCAAAGAAACAAATAGAGGGGGGGGGGGAGTAGTAGAGTGAAAACTAGCCTACGACCTGTTTTCAGACCTACGCTACAAAACAAAAAAACTTAAAAATCAGTCAAGCTGTTTATGAGGAGTTCGATAACAAACACTGACACGAGATTTTTATATATTAGAGGATAATATTACATTTAGAATACAATAGCGTTTGCCCACGCCGCATGAATGTCGAAATTATTCAGCAAGAACTTGCACACTTCTAGGGATAAAAGTCCTTTATCCTATTCCAGGTGTTTTTTTCATCTAAGTCCATTCAAATTTTGCTGAATAGCTTTACGAACAAACATCCTAGAATTTCACATTTTTATAATATAAAATGAATCTATTGAGAAGCATTATTAGTAAACGAATTCATGCATAAGTACTCTCCCACCGATAGATAGAGGTACCACTTTTTTTTGAGGTTAGTAAATCATCAAGTGACTTCTCATGCTCTGGGCGGGGCGAGAGGGACTATCAGACTTTTACTGACTAATTCCCATAACTTTACCTTCGTTCATACGGTACTTTTTTGCTTAAAAACGTCTGCCGGTTGCGGGTACTACACATACCTAGGTTGGATGTGAAGAAGATCAGGACCTGCGGGGCTATTGCGTAACTCTGTTGACAGTTCAAGTGATGATCACTTGTTAACAATGTGCATCATTGAACTGTCAAACAGCTAGTTTCGTATTGCCTATCTTCAGTGACCAACTGCAGTGACGTCATTAGCCACTGGTGCTGTCGTGATGAACACGAGTAGTAACGTAGGTGAGAATATCTGTCACTTTTATGTAGCAACACTCAGAGGGAATGCAATAGAGATTGTCATTCTAGTTTAGTCTATGGTCTCGTAACGGCGAAGCGATCCTGAAAAACGCGTTGGAACAGGTCGCGACTTGAGAAGTGAGGCATCGAGCAGGTGTCCAGTGTATCTACGGTCGACGCTTCATTTAAGTTGAGTATTTTGGGTATTCGTGGGGCTTGGAGAGGAAGGCGTCTCTGTTAAGTTCTCACACCATCCGTTTTTACAGTCTGGGACGAACTCTTGGCAAGGACTTGAGTTGCGTACAGATCTCCGATAAAGTTACAGGAACGATTCCCACATAATGATCCTGGCTGAATAGTTAGGTGTGGAATTCTGGGTGATCACCAAGTTGTAAGGATAAATCCCATATAATGATCCTCAAGGAGATTGAGGTTTGGGTAAGTTGTAATGTTGAATGAGAGATCTGATCAGAGTGGTTGAATTGGATCTATCTTAATGAGTTCGATCGTATAATGGTCCTGGCAAGCAGTGCTAGGTTCGATGGACTCCTTGAGATTACGATTGGTCCTCTTGATCCTCTAGTGAGAGGGTAGGGACAAGATTATGTAAAGATGTAACTGAGATATATATATGTGTTTGTCATTTACAGTTATAACGGAAAAGGGTGTGCAGAGGACTGAGACGGTTGTTTCTCTGCGGTTGCCGGGGTACCTAAAATACTCATGTGGATATAACCCACAGGTGGTGGAAGGAGATAACTAAGACGGATAATAGCGGAGCAGAACTCTTCATAACCAGCGATAAGATATACCCAAAGAAGAATCCAGGTATGAGATTAATTAATCCTTATAACCACGGGGCCTCCGGGATAATCTGAGTTACATCTCACTCACCTCTTTATGTCTATAATGCAGACAGGTATAGATTACTAAGATTATACCCGGGCGTCCCGACATGGTGGAGATGCTGAGGAAATGCGTATCCCAATATGAAGGTAGATGCCGAATGATATGGCAAAGATACCATGGGAGTCAGTGCGAGATGCATGTGCAACCCCACATAGTGTAGTGGCCATGGGAGTCTGTGCGGCATGCAAGCACACCAAGATAAAGTGGAAGATATTCCACGAAAGCTGGACAACATGGCAGTGAAGCTATGGAAACGCCAAGGGTATAAAGACTGGTTCAAAATTGAAGATGTACCTAAGCGACAATAGGTTTTGATTACCTATTGACCAAGAAATATGTATATTAGGATGCGATGTGAACGCACTCAGAATATAGTCATTTTATGTTGAACGCAACTTTTCGCCTGTTCCGGAGGGTCCTGTAAGGATATGAAACTGTCAGCAAGCATTACGTATTCAATATGATTATAAGATTAATTTTCTGTGTCGCTGGGTTCCATTACATGAATTTGTTTATTAAGATAGAAGTAATTCTTAGACTTAACTAGACTACTAGAGACATCTATGACGTAAGAGATGAACTAAATTCTGAGTGAAATTAATGGATATAAAAACAAACGACATAATGGATGAGGAGATTGTCTTAACTTGTTGCCTAGCTCTTATTTTTATTCAAGGATGTAATGTTGTGACATTGGCTTATCATAGGAAAAGAACACGTCAACAATGGGTCAAGCCTAAGTTCCCACGATGACTTTCTTCCAGAAAGTTCGGTTTAACTTCCGCTACTCGGCAATAGATGGCGCTCGGAGTATCGATTTAGACAAAGTTTGTTCTGAAAAAGTCTTATACGAAATCTAGAAGTAAGCTATTTCGTAAGTTTAATAATAGACTTAAATATTAAATAATTCTAAAATATTCGTACGTATTAAAAGGATAGAAGATATTATGTAAATCTAAAGAGAACTCAAAATAAGATCGTCAAATATAGGTGTACCGGAAATACGAGCTGGCGCTAGCAGCAGATTCGCCAACCTACAAAACGAAAAAATGAGCAAATCAAGAAATACACTTCACATTTTATTTTGTTTAAAAAACCGGGAACATTTACGATAAGACACGAAATTCGTAGTTATAAACTGTTAGAATTCACCTAAAATCCGGAGAAACGATAGAAAAACTTGAAAGTTACAGATAAATTATATTGAGTGCTGTATTTCTTTAGCTATAACTTTAGTGAACAGTGAATTCCAGAAAAAACGTGGTAAGTTTTTAAACTATGAAATTAAGGTGTTATTAGCAATATGAATTCTAGGCGTAAAAGTGGATAAACGTCTCGTTGTTTATTCATGTACTTTTACGATAAAATACAGTGAAGTCTGAATGAATAAATGCGAAAAGCTGATACAAATTATTCAGATAAAAGTAAGTACTCATACATACACTGAATGCTACTTTTATGTTGTGAAGTTTAGGGTATTAGATGTATACGAGTACATACGATAATATTTACTGAGATTAGCTATACACCATTAACACGTTCATTATCATCCTCCGTTTTTGTTATTAAAGGAAAAAATAGAATTTTCCAACAAAGTTATTAACGAAGTTTAAGGCGTGGTCATAATAATCGTGCGGACCTTCTCACCAGACGACAACGGAGACGTAGGTATTAGTATGTCCTAAAAGTTAACTTAATACGCAAATAAAAGAAACACAACGAAAGTTCTGTCAAGGTTCTTTTAAGAAAGAATGGAATACTCGTTTTCATTTGTCAAAACTTTAGGAACGTTATAACCGTCTACAATAATCTATAGAAAAATAGAAGGGTCGTTTCCACACCATAAATCATATGGGTGTAATTTATCCAGACCTAGTAAATTCTAGAATCCAGTTGAAGCAATGTTTGAAAATAAATTCTTGTCAAGGATTATTTCACAAATTAATTCATAGAATATTGAATACCAATACAATTTATACATCCACATATAAGGTTAACTGATCCTTCATAGAATCAAGTAGACTATGTTTCACTAAAATAGTTATGACAGCAAGATGAAACAAAGTTATTTACTTATGTGAGAAAATACTCACTAGACATTGGTTATTATCCTAACAACTAAGTGAAGTACATGAGTTATATATTAAAATATGACTATTTAGTAAAGGGGACTTACCTTTTTATTCAAGATACCTAAATTACACTGTAACTATATAATAATCGAATCTTCTTCTCATGTAGATAGTGTTATATAGTTAAAGTTGTGCGTTGCAACTGTTTACTTGCCTGGGATCTATTAGTATTCAACTCATAAGATAAAAAACCTACTTTATAGGATTCAATAATAACATTCAAGGGATGAAGTCAAAGAAAGAGCTAAAGTCAAGCATAGATGTACATAAGATTGGAATCTTGGTGCAGGATAGTGCAAAGACCAAATTCTAATATATTTAAAGCTTAAATGAAAGACTGGAATCTTGATGCATAGTAGTGCATAAGCCAAATTCTAATAGACTCAAAGCTTAAATATAATATTAAAATCTGGATACATGGTAATACAAAGATTTTAAAGTTTTGATATAAGTAATGTTGTTATACTTATTTGTGTGTGGAACCTGGTAACCGGATGATTAACGATTATTTATACTATTCTAATTAATTGAAGTTAGAATTAAAAAATATAATAATATTAATGAAAACTTTCACTTACTAGAATATCAGGTATACATATTATATAAAGGAAATATATACAAGTACAAAGTAAAGTGAGCAAAGCGGTGCTCAGGTCTGATATTGTAGATGTTAGTCTGTTAAAATATTTGAAGATTTATAAGTCAATAAAATAATTCCAGGAGAATCCAAAGTAAAATGGAGCAAGAGGAGGAAGATAGCTCTGTGGAAGTCACAATTAAATCAAGACTTTATCAGATAATAAACAGGATAAATGAACATAAAAGACAGGCCGAAATTTATTGTAGAGAAGGTAGCAGTGATAAAGAATCCATACAGAAGGCACAGATATGTGCATCAAAGTTAGAAAATATGATTAAAAGATTCACGAGCGAACTCAATGAATATTTTAGAATGTCAAACAATCCATCGCCGGATGAGATCTCGAATATGAGTAATGTCCAATTAGACGGTGAAGAAGTCCTTACCGAATTAAAGTGCATACTAGTGAGTAGATCAAACGAAGTCCAACCATACAGCCATAATGATGGTGATCAAATCCGTAATTTTTCTGCTAAATTACCGACACTTACATTACCAGAGTTCAGTGGAGATATACTGACTTGGTGCGAATATTGGGATATTTACAAATCCAATATCCATGATAGACCGTTGCCGGATGTAGATAAGCTACTTTACCTTAAATCAACACTAAAAGGTGAACCGCGTAGGATCATAGATGGTCTGGAAACCACGAACAAGAACTACACTATAGCCATTCAAATATTAACGAATAGGTACGGTAAGCAGTCACATATTATAGACGCACACTACAGCGCACTAAACAAAGTGAAGATTGCAAATACATCTGTTGGGGAATGCCGCAGTACTTTGAATGAGGTGGAACGCCATCTCAGAGTTTTACAGTCACTTGGAGAAGATACGAATCATAATCATTTGAGACATCTTATAATGGAAAAGTTTCCGGGAGATATCATCTATGAGGTAAAGATGAAGATGAAAGATAATACTGTGGAAGAATTGAGGATGTACCTAGAAGGGATAATATCAGCAAGAGAAGAAGCTAATAAAACCCCTCAGGGAAACAAGTCAACCATCACAGACAATCATACAGTAGAAATGCTACACACAACACACGACGAGAAAAAACCGTGGAAGTTAAATAAAACTGCTGGAAAATTCAATAGCAACATCAAAAGGACGATAAACTCCAACAGAAGGAACATACGAAACGGAGACAAGAAAGAGGAATCTAATAAAAATCGTTGGTTACAAGAACCGCATTGTTCTAAGACTGAAAAAAGTGGTCAATCGAGAAAGCGCCAGTATGACCAAACAAGAGATGGGAACCGAGAGAAAAGGAGAGAAATGAAAGACCATGCATTAAACAAGAAGAGGAGACGAACCTGTATATTTTGTGACCAAGGTCATTATTCAGATCAGTGTCAAAAATACGAAAACATAGAAAAGAGAAGATCACGTCTAAAAAACCGTTGTTTTAACTGCTTCTCAGAAGAACACATAATTAAGTCATGCCCAAGTAAAAGAAAGTGTTATTATTGCAAAGAGATAGGAAGACATCATCAAGCTTTATGTCCAGAAAAATTTAAGGTGAAAAAGGAATTAACTATAACCACAACAGATAATAGTGACTTTACAGTATTGCAAACCGCTATAGTAACAGTAGAGAATGAAAACAAACCTGGTAAATCCATCAAATGCAGAGTACTATTAGACTCAGGATCTCAAAGATCATATGTCACGAGGGAAATTTCCAAAGAACTTAATCTACCAGCTAGAGAAGAAAATAAGTTATCTATCTTTACTTTTGCCAGCGAGACACCTCAAGACTATAGTAGCCCACGAGTCGAACTAAAAATGGTGACAAGAACAAACAGATTAATAACACTCTACGCTAACGAAGTACCGATGATTACAAGAGGTATAGCGTTACCTGACATAACTATTGAAAGGGAGGAGGATACAATACTAGCCGACGATGGTTCCCTTGGAGAAAGAGTAGATATCCTTATTGGAAATGACTACTATTTTAGCTTGATTTCTACAGGGAAGATACATATAGGAAGAGACCTATACCTGGTAAACTCCGAGTTTGGATGGATACTTAGTGGAAAAATAAATACTGAAGAAAAGGAAAATACCTTATCGGTCATTACATATTGCCAAAATCATGATCCTAACTGTATTTATTTTACAGAACCAGACTTACCTCTAAAGAATATGGATATATCCTTCTTATGGTCCTTAGAAAGCATAGGAATAACAGACAACCCGAAAACAACTAGAGAAGAAGAGGCCATCAAACATCTCAACGATACTGTAGAATACAAAGACGGGAGATATTGGGTTAAATGGCCATGGATTCATTTCCCTCCAGAGATGCCTACCAATTTCGGATTAGCGTATGGAAGACTCAAAGGCCTACTACAACGAATGAGCAAAGCCTCAATGCAGGAATATCAAAATATACTGGAAGAACAACTGAAGAACGGTACCATAGAAATTATCAACCCCGAGGAAAATGTATACAATCAACGAGTCCCTCCGATACATTATCTTCCACATCACATGGTGCATCAAGAAGGAAAGAAAGGCCGCATTGTCTACGATGCATCGGGAAAATTAAAAGATAATAAGAGCTTAAATGAGTGCCTATATAGAGGCCCATCGATGATTGGAGACTTAGTAGCATTACTCATCCAGTTCAGAACGAATAGGATAGCAATCACAGCGGATGTAGAGAAAGCTTTCCTACAATTAGGACTACAAGCCGAGGACAGAGATGTTACCAGATTCATCTGGATAAAAGACGAAAGTAAACCCCTAGATATGGATAATATTTTACATATGCGTTTTTGTCGAGTGCCATTTGGCATTATCTCTAGTCCATTTCTATTGACAGCCATTGTAAAGTATCACATTTCACAGAACGCACCGGAACTAATTCCCAAGATAGTGGATAAATGTTATGTAGACAACTTCGTGACGGGTACCGACTCTACTGAAGAAGCAACCGAACTATATGATACAACTCGAAGAACTTTCAAAGAAATTGCCATGAATATTAGAGATTGGATATCTAACGATGAAGCTTTTCTACAGACTATTCCTACAGAATTTAGGGCTAAAGAAACCAATCAAACTAAAATACTAGGTTTAACATGGAACATTAAGAACGATACGCTACGCTTGAATATTAAGAGTGAACTTTTCAAGGAAGATAACATAAAAGAACCACAAAGTAAAAGAAAGATACTAAGTACTATAGCTTCTATGTATGACCCATGTGGACTAGGTTCTCCATTAATACTACCTATAAAACTATTACTTCAACAATTGTGGGAGTCGAAGGTGAAATGGGACACCATTGTACCAGACGAACTCCAAAAACAGTGGGAAGAAATAATCCATCACTTAGAAGCAATAAAGAGAATAGAAATACCACGATATATGGGACTCACAGAGCCAACCAATACAGTAACACATAGACTACACGTTTTTAGCGACGCATCTAAGCATGCATATGCTGCCGTGATTTACATAGCAACTGAAGATAAAGATGACAGGAAAATATCTTTCATTATGGCGAAGTCAAAAGTTATTCCAAAGGGAGAGAGAGAGCATCTACGCATGCCCAGATTAGAACTACTAGGATGTTATCTAGGTAGTAAACTAATGGCATACGTTAAGAGCGTTATTGGCATCCCGATAGTGGAAGAATATCTATGGACAGATAGTCAGATAGTTTTAAGCTGGATACATTCTAATAAGTTGTTACCTCCTTTTATTAGTAGAAGAGTAAACACTATAAAAGAAAATAAAAAATTGAGAATACGTTATGTGAATACAGAAATAAATCCTGCAGATCTAGCGACTCGACCCGACCTATGGGATAAGAAAAAGGGTATGTGGCTCAATGGCCCCGAGTTTCTGCACAAGGGAGAGCGGTATTGGCCAGACCACTCATCGCTTGACTTTTCCAGTCCGTCGTTGGAGAAGGGTCCTTCGGACATAGTAAGCTTTACGAAAACCAAAGAAAGAATACCGGATAAGACATTTAGGGAGGAAAATACAGTTCTACATAAAACTATGAAGAAAATTAAGGATTTACAAAAGGAGCATTTCCCACAAGAAAGTGAAGGGCAGAAAACAAGTTTAGCAATTAATCTAGATTTATTTAAAGATATAGATGGAATATTGAGATGCGGTGGTCGTATGAAGAACGCTGAATGGCCGTTCGACAAACGGCATCCAATACTGATACCTAGAGAGTGTGAATTTACCAACAATCTCATCCTAAGAACACATAAAGAAAATTATCACGTAGGAGCAAACCACACTCTGAGTAAAGTAAGGGAGTCATTTTGGATCCCAAAAGGAAAAGGATATGTTCAAAGATTACTGAAGAAATGTCCAGAATGCACTAAGCAGAGCGGAGGCCCATTCAAGCTACCTCCAGCACCGGCATTACCCGCTGAAAGAGTAAACTATACAGCACCATTCACATATACAGGCGTTGACTACATGGGACCACTTTTAGTAAATAATGGAGACGGTAACCAGAAGAGGTGGATTTGTCTTTTCACCTGTCTTGTAGTCAGAGCTATACATCTTGAAGTCGTACAAGACCTCACAGCCGAGGAAGGCCTACTAGCAACAAGACGGATGATCTCCACAAGAGGAGTACCGTCAGTAATAATATCAGATAATGCCCAAAATTTCAAACTGATAGCAGAAATAATGTCAAGTCAATATTGCATACAACAGAAAATACAGTGGAAATTTATTAATCCCTTATCACCATGGGCAGGTGGATTTTACGAACGACTAGTTGGCATAGTAAAAAATTGCCTGAAAAAGACGTTACAAAAACACATGTTAAACGATAAACAACTCTCAACAGTCATCAAGGAAATAGAAGCCGTGATTAACTCTCGACCACTCACTAGTATAGATTCGGAAATAGACTATATCTTAAAACCGTCGGACTTTCTAACAGTAGGGAGAGTGATCTCGTTAGAAGAGAACGGAGATGGTTGTGAATTTTCAAGTATATCCGTGACAAAAACAGATCTTGTAAAAGGATGGAAGAGAGCACTAACTATACTGGGAGAATTTAAGGATATGTTCTCGAACCGATATTTGCTTAGCCTTCGTGAGAGATATGCTCATTTACCTCGAGAACCACGAGTGACGTCAAAATTGTCACCGAACCTTGGTCAAGTTGTGCAGATTAAAGGCGATTCAAAGAATAGGAATGATTGGAAAGTGGGGAAAATTATATCTCTGATTCCAAGCGCAGATGGACTGTACAGAGCCGCAAGGGTTCAAGTAGGGAAAACAGAATATACACGCTCTATCGCTCATCTCTACCCGTTAGAAGTAGAGGATACAGTAGAACCTACCTACAAGCAGGTAGAACCAACTAACCCATCAGATGTCAATGACAATATTTCTCAAGAGACTGAGAAAATCGACCAAATCAATACACCGGTTATGCCAGATCAGATGTCAAATCATATGATCCCACCAAACGACACATCACTTAAAGAAATGATTGAGAATCATGAGAATAAAATTGAAGAGTGTGAAATTGATCTAATGGAAAAGGATACAGAATATTCATTGATGAAAAAAGGAAAACTGCTACCTAACACAACTGAGACAAATGATAAAGAAGTAGAAATAACCCCGAGAACTAAACGTGTCGCAGCTGTAAAAGCGACAGAAAAGATCAAGGAATGGACGCGTAACCTGGTTACGTCACTACTTCACTTCGAAGCTTCGCCGTTGGGGAGTGTCGTGATGAACACGAGTAGTAACGTAGGTGAGAATATCTGTCACTTTTATGTAGCAACACTCAGAGGGAATGCAATAGAGATTGTCATTCTAGTTTAGTCTATGGTCTCGTAACGGCGAAGCGATCCTGAAAAACGCGTTGGAACAGGTCGCGACTTGAGAAGTGAGGCATCGAGCAGGTGTCCAGTGTATCTACGGTCGACGCTTCATTTAAGTTGAGTATTTTGGGTATTCGTGGGGCTTGGAGAGGAAGGCGTCTCTGTTAAGTTCTCACACCATCCGTTTTTACAGTCTGGGACGAACTCTTGGCAAGGACTTGAGTTGCGTACAGATCTCCGATAAAGTTACAGGAACGATTCCCACATAATGATCCTGGCTGAATAGTTAGGTGTGGAATTCTGGGTGATCACCAAGTTGTAAGGATAAATCCCATATAATGATCCTCAAGGAGATTGAGGTTTGGGTAAGTTGTAATGTTGAATGAGAGATCTGATCAGAGTGGTTGAATTGGATCTATCTTAATGAGTTCGATCGTATAATGGTCCTGGCAAGCAGTGCTAGGTTCGATGGACTCCTTGAGATTACGATTGGTCCTCTTGATCCTCTAGTGAGAGGGTAGGGACAAGATTATGTAAAGATGTAACTGAGATATATATATGTGTTTGTCATTTACAGTTATAACGGAAAAGGGTGTGCAGAGGACTGAGACGGTTGTTTCTCTGCGGTTGCCGGGGTACCTAAAATACTCATGTGGATATAACCCACAGGTGGTGGAAGGAGATAACTAAGACGGATAATAGCGGAGCAGAACTCTTCATAACCAGCGATAAGATATACCCAAAGAAGAATCCAGGTATGAGATTAATTAATCCTTATAACCACGGGGCCTCCGGGATAATCTGAGTTACATCTCACTCACCTCTTTATGTCTATAATGCAGACAGGTATAGATTACTAAGATTATACCCGGGCGTCCCGACAGGTGCCTTTGATAGCCACCGTAACACGTTTTGACAGATGTTATTGTATCGATACTTTTAAAATTGCGATTGTGTAAGCTTTTGAAGCTGTATAATAGTCGATAAAATTTTAGAGTGGTCACAATAGGCACCGTAAATTAAATTCACCACATTTCCACCGTAGTTTGTTAGTCACTTGTGTGATACGTAATACCAATTTTATGAAATTGTCACTTGACAACTAAGTTTAGTGTGCAACGAATGCTAGTTGTCAACTGTTATTGAAAAAGTTAGCCAATAGCCCCCCTGAAGATCATAAATATAATAAATCTGGTTATTTATTATTAAAAACACCACATTTTCACTTTATTACATTGCGTGCCAACGTATTTACCGTTTAGGGAAGGGTCTTAATGATATTAGACACGCGTGATACGAAACGATGCTACAGGGATTTCGTACTAATATAAAATACCTAGTGGAATGGTTCCTTTGAGTATTTACTACCATCAGTATATCAAGTAGGTTTAAGCAATAGGTTCTTACACTCAAATTTATTGAGTTTTGATGAGATCCACTAACCCGCACTGGGCCTACGTGGTGGGTTAGAGGGGAGGCCTGAGTCCCAGCGATGGAAACATTATAGGACTGGTTATTATTATTTAATTCAAGATAAGACAACAATATGGTCCACTTGGTTAGTAAAATATCTTAAAATTAGTGTTAGTAGTACATAAACAAAGAAATAATAAAAACATACAGTTAAGTGTGAATCTGAGGCAAGATGTGCAGAGAACGATATGGCAAGAAGCAAACTATCTGACCATTCTTTCCACATAGTGCCTAAGCACTAATGCTAAGCTATGTGATTTTTAATAATTATGAAACCTATTAAATCGTCATATTCAGGCATAAATCCCAATTTCAATCTGATACTAAAGATTCGAGTATCATACTCATCATTCTAGTATCTTTTGTCGTTCGATTCCCACCCAGAACCAATGTTTGTGTGATGAGCACGATCATTTGTTCTGTGTCTAGGTGTAATTTATCTATTATATGTACCTATGTATTTTGAAATATGTATGTTTATCAGTTGTCTAGTACTCATAACACAAGCTCTGCTTAGCTTGGGACTAGACGGCGTTGTGTGATAGTTGTGGAATATCATTATTACCTTTACTAATACTAATAGTATTATGGTGATTTGTGTGTCTGTGTGTGTGCGGTTGTACGGATTTGGATGAAATTGACAAACGGGTAAACCATGTTCTGGAATAGTATTTTTTAATTTTTTAATTTATTAAGGTGCCATTCGAACCTCGGCTGCAGGCTGCGGATGCAGGCCGCACATGCAGCGTATGCACGAAGCCGGCTGCAGCTACACGACTGGTTTTCTAAGTAGTAGTATGGATTTTTGTGAAAACCATTCCGAACGAGGCTGCGGCCGCACGTGCTGCCGAGCTTCGGCAGCGAGTGCTGCCGCGACCTGCAGCCGCAGCCGCAAGGCGATGCGCACGTAGTTACGTCACTCCAACCTGTTTAGACAAGTCCCGAAATAATCGCTACTCGGAGCCGATAGCGCTCATATTGGATTGAATCGTAGAGACGTTTGCGTTTATCGTTGCGACTGGCAGCACGTACAGCCAGCCTCGGAATCACTCCCAGCTGCGGATGCAAGCAACGGCTGCGTGTCATGCGTGTGCTACCTGCATTCGTAGCCTGCATCCGCAGCTGCAGCCGAGGTTCGAATGGCACCTTAAATGTGAAAGTTTCCATCGTGAGATAATTATTCTACTGATAGTGTTTGATATACCTTCATGAAAGTAGCGGGACACCCACACTAAATGTTCCTGTCTTGGGACAACTTCGTTTGAAACTTCCACAACCGATATTCCACCGTCAAAACTAGGTTTTTTTTAAATGTGGGAAATGATCCAATGACTTCTCTCGCTCTAGGGCGGAGCGCGAGGGCGTGTCAGACTTTTACTGGATAAAATCACAATTCTTTTCCAGGATCGGGGGGTTCCCTTTCGGAAGTATTATACATGGCTCCAAAACTTACCAAGGTAAGATTAGATTAGAGAGGTACCTATAAACGGGGTGAATAGGAACGTAGGGGATAGAATCATAAAAGCGATCTGCGGCGGTCACAGCTTAATTGTCCAGGCTCGCTGTGGCCGATTGATGACATGGCTGCGGGATAATTCAAAAAAGTTGCTGCTTTCTTGGAATGCAAAGAGAAACTGAAGGGTTTTAGTCAGTAAAAGTCTGACATTTTCTCTCGCTCCACCCGGAATGGGAGATATTTCATGAAAAAAGGGGCGAAAAGAAACGATACTTTGATCAGGTTTTTCGCTTAGATACAATAGGTATTAATGAATTTTTATTTAATTTCAACCCGTTCATAAATTGGAGTAGTAGAAAGCAAACAATATTAAATACTTAATGTGAAGATTCTTATTTTTGTTTCTATTAACTCCTTCATTCCAATTCACCCGTTTAACTGTATCTAGTACACTAACCGAAAAGCGAGTTCCACTAAAACGTATACCTACCCACTCGGCAACACGCCAACACACGAAAAAGGGGAACAATAAACTATTATCCTAAAAACACCCGCCAGCGTGAAATATTCCTTATTTGATAACCAAAGATTATTCAAGCAGATTTATAGACGCCGTACATACGGACCGGCCATAATTCACACTTAGTCTTACGCCAGTATTACAATCTTGATCGAAGATTTTTTTCTATCTTAGGGTTTAAATAGGTGTTTCGATTTAGTGGGGCCAAGGGCGCCGACTCCGTGGGTGCTTGGGGGCTCGAGCACCCATGAGAAATAAACTGTGGGTGCCGAGCACCCCTGAGAATAGATTTCAAGAATCAGATCAGTAATCGCCTTTTAGGGATGGGCGTTTTTTCAGTACTCGACGACCCGTTTAGCGCAGTGGTTCAGAACGCCGGTTGACACGCAAGAATTGCAGGTTCGATTCCCGCACTAACACAAATGTTTGTTGATGATACAGATATTTGTGTTGGGTCTGGGTGTTTATGGTACCTTCGTTGTTCCTGGTTTCCATAGTACAAGGGAAAACCGTAGTTTGGGATCAGGACAATGTATGTGATGTTGTCTCAATTTTTTATATATTATCAATGCGGGCAATGGATGCCAGTTACTGATCAGTATCCGTTATTAAAATGTTGATCAGTTTGCGTTTATCTTCTCACACTTCGCCACTTTTTCGAGTCATCAAATGAGCATGAGCATCCATGAGATTTTCTAAAAGCCGGTGCCCAGAGTGGGGCCACTCGAACTAGATCGAAAAAACTAGTGGCAATGCTTTGTTTGTTCAATGTACTTCACGAATTTACTTACAAGATCTAATGTACCTTAACTATTTTGATAGAAATTACAATTGATCGCCTCGTACATTCAGCGGGGCCCGCGGTTGTATTATGCTCGGAATATATAAAAATAATACTAATCGTAACTTTTGCTAATGTTCCCCTCGATTCATCCCGCTAGGTCGAAACCGTTTAAAGAGACTTTTCATTTCGTGTGTCATTCTTAAAAAAATATGGCTTACTTAGATTCCAATTCGGTGAAAATAAATGTGTTATATCATTGTAAACTAGCGAAGCTGCTGGCAGAATATTCGCTCACGTGAATGTAGAATGTATTTGTCGTTTGAAAGTGGTGCAAGTGACTGAAAAGTAGAAAGGTCTGTCTTGGTATGGTCATGTGAAGAAGAGGTATGAAAGGCATGTTACTAAAAGAGTTATGATTATTATACATTTGGATGGATGGAGAGGGAGAGGGAGGGAAAAGAAAATAATAAAACGTGTTGCGCCGACCCCAAATAACACGGGATGAAAATTATGTATTTTTTTTTAATCAGTTCTTAGAAAGAACAAGACGTCACACCTACCAATAGTCAGTAAATTTGTGACATTATATATTCCGTAGGGTTGTGGACGACGAGCGATGGAACCGAGCACAAATCGACGACAGCGCGTAGTGTTCGATGCGCTCCTCCAAGAGATGTCAGCAAAACGTAGGGGCCAAGCAGGGCCGATGCCCGATAGGGCCGCGAGGATTTTCAGCAAAGGAAACCCGTGGTCCGAGAACGCAAAGGGCAATTGAAAGACACAGGTGTGGTATAAGTTAGCTGGGTGGAGCAACAGGGAGAGCTAGACTTTTACTTACTAAAATCCACCTGTCTTCCTTTAGTTGCCCTTTGCGTTCCAGGGTTACGGTAACTCTGTCGAACTTTCCCGCAGCCCATGATTTTCATACCACTGTTTACTATAAAAATAACGCAAACACAAACACACTATATTTTTAGTAGCAATGGGCCGATAAGTTTTAAACTTGGCCATTTGGGTCTGTTCGCTTTGCATAAAGTTTGTACACGTCGGCCGTTCGCTGCTGAGTCCGTTATAGCTGTACTGGGAGTTCGGAGATGTATTAGATAGTTTTTGAAAGGAATGAGATTTTTTTTTTATGCGAAATTTCGCGATGGTTAAAAATAAAATAATCTTTAATTCCATTTAATAACATCATATGGATGTTTGTATTTGTGTGGGTTAGTGAACAACAAAGAAAAACTTATACTAGTAAGTAAACTTTGTACCTATTTCAGGATGGAGTTGAAGCTAACCTGCATTCTGCAGAGCAAAGAGGCATATTTCTGTCTGAGGATGGTATGGACGCCATCGACGTGTGCCTCTGCGAGTATAATTAATTCACTGTTTAAACGAGGTCATCATCATTACATCCTGAACCCGAAATTATATTGGACCCGCTGGGCGCTGATAATCCACTGAGTATAACACTTAAAAACACTTGACAGTAGGCTTTAAGAAGTGTTATTTTTAACTGGGGTTTTGACCTGTTAAAATTTCAATCGTGCGGGCATAATAATAAGCATAATCAGCCTTTTAATGTTCCCACTGCTGGGACTCAGGCCTTCTCTCTCTAGGAGAGGGAATGGGCCGTAATCCACCACGCGGGCCCAGTGCGGATTGGTGAATGTCACATGTCTTTGAATTTATGGTTCTAGGACATGCCGGTTTCCTCACGATGTTTTCCTTCACAGTTTTGAGACCAGTGGTGATGAGATAAATTACACAAAGTAATGTGCCTGGCTGGGTTTGAACCCGTGACCGTGACTCGTAAGTCGGGCCGTTACCACTCGACCACCACTGCTCTTACTCGGTCACCACTGCTCCTACCACTACCTCGTGGTAGCACTGTCTGATAAATAATTGGATGGTTCTAGTTCTAACCAATCAAGTTCTGTACCTGGCTTTATCAACGCCGGTGTATCTCAAAGAATTGGAAAGAAGTATACACTGTCATTGGCATCGGCATGCTAGGGTTGCGGGATCGTTCAAAGGATTAGAAGGAGGTGTACACTGTCATAGACATGGCATGCTAGGGTTGCGGGATCGTTCAAAGCGTTGGAAGGAGGTGTACACTGTCATAGGCATCGGTATGCTAGGGTTGCGGGATCGTTCAAAGCGTTGGAAGGAGGTATACACTGTCATAGGCATCGGTATGCTAGGGTTGCGGGATCGTTCAAAGCGTTGGAAGGAGGTGTACACTGTCATAGGCATCGGTATGCTAGGGTTGCGGGATCGTTCAAAGCGTTGGAAGGAGGTGTACACTGTCATAGGCATCGGTATGCTAGGGTTGCGGGATCGTTCAAAGCATTGGAAGGAGGTGTACACTGTCATAGGCATCGGTATGCTAGCGTTGCGGGATCGTTAAAAGCGTTGGAAGGAGGTGTACACTGTCATAGGCATCGGCATGCTAGGGTTGCGGGATCGTTCAAAGCATTGGAAGGAGGTGTACACCGTCATAGGCATCGGCATGCTAGGGTTGCAGGATCGTTCAAAGCATTGGAAGGAGGTGTACACCGTCATAGGCATCGGCATGCTAGCGTTGCGGGATCGTTCAAAGCATTGGAATGAGGTGTACACTGTCATAGGCATCGGCATGATGTCATAGTCACTGTCATAGGCATCGTTCAAAAGAGTCACTGTGGTCCTGGAACGCAAAAGGCAACTAAAGGAATACGGGTGGATTTTAGTCAGTAAAAGTCCGATAATAACAATACAGCCATTCTATTTTTATACCTTTTTTTATTACATTTTTTTTAAGTTGTTACTAGTATTAGTAGGTTCACTTAAACTAGTTTTTGTTAGTAGAGTTAGGTATATGTTCATTGGTATGAATCTCATTTTGAGTAAAGGCCTCCTCCAGCTGTTTCCATTTTTCTTTACGTTGGCTTTTTCTCATCCAGTCTTTTCCTGTCTGATAAACCTTCATAATTCTTAATTCATTATTGTACACAAAATTTTGCTTTGTTATATACACAGTTATTTGACAATTCATGTATAAAGGCAAGATTAGATCAATAATAAGTTTTCTTCCAAATCTTTGAGGTTGAAGCAGGTGAAACCGGCGCAGACAGCTAGTGCAATCATACGTGTAGACACAGGTATTCTGATATGAAAATTAATTTATGTACCTTTACCTTAAGGCGTCGATTACACATAGTTTTGGTTTTCAATCTGAAATCCCATCTCAGAAATTAACCCTGTGTAACGTATATTATGTGTACATATTATTATGTGTAACATATCATCCTTATGTATATGTAGCAGCGATATGATAAAAATAGAATAATCACGGAGGATGTTAAATTAACAACACTATTTTATCATTTCCCTGAACAAATCTAGGGATTTGAACAAATACCAGAACTGGTTCCGTGAAATGACAAAAAAACTTTTCTATGGTATTTTAAACGTTTATTTGTAATTACATACATAATTATTAGGTGTAGTATGATGTAACATTAATCTCGAAAATTCTCACTAGTACATAGATTTGAAGCGAATGAACAAAAACTTCTTAAAGAATTTATAGTTACGGACCGTACAAATAACATTTTTTATTTAAGTTTTGCATCGATCTTTTGTTTGTTTGTTTTTATATAATTTCAGGGCTCCCTCTAAAGACCAAATTATTGCCGGTTAAGAAGTATACTATTGACATCATTAGATCGAGGATTGCAACCCATACGGCGATAATGAGTCAGATAACTTTTCGACTCTCAAAAATGTTGATACCAACTTTGCAGATATTTCAGTTTCAGTCTGCTTTATTCGTTTTCTTTTTAAGTTTTGTGCACCAGATAATTTTTTGAAAGGCAATGTTTGTAATCTGTTAGAGACACATTCTTGGGCGTACCTAGGTTCTGGGCCAGGAGGGGTTGGGGGGGGCAAATCAGATTTTTTATAAGCTCTTAGTCAAATAAATAAACGTAAATTAAATTAGATAGAATAGCTATTTTAAAAGCAACTTTTGAAGGTCTTCAGCAAAACGGTTTATGACGTGTTCCGTGAAAAAATCGCCCATAGCCTTAACAAATTTTCTATGTACAATTGTACACTGAACATACAAAGCCCATTTAATCTATCCTCGGTCATGCCTAGGTGATCTTAGCCATGTTTTTACGCGTCTACGTGTGCTTAATGATATTTCGTTGTAGCAGTGGAATAAGGCATTGCTAGTAAAATTTCTAGGGCTATCTTCACCTTTGGGTAAAAAGATTCTGCTACTTGTATTAACTCCGTTATTCCAATACTTTTAAAGTCCGGCTGCTGCTTATTTACCCAATAAGTGTACCACTGTCGGCTTCCGATGTAATCCCTTCATAAAAAAAACCGAGCAAGTACGAGTTGGACTCACGCACTGAGGGTTCCATACAAACTTATCTATGAAAACAGTTCGATTCTCGAATTGAGTTACGAAGATTTTTCCGAATCGCTAAAAAGTTTTCTTTTGTGACGTTACTACAAATTTACTGTTTTAAGATTTTTTCCTATACTTGTGCTGTAAAACCTTGTTCATGCCGGATTTCAGGATTCTAGGTCAACGGGAAGTACCCTATGAATTTTGATTCCCTAAGAGTGTCTAAATACACGTTTTTTGCGACATAAACGGCCGTATATTTTTTTTTCATTAACTCAGAAGTTTGATTTAACGATTTTTCACAGCTTCAAGGGGCCGCAGACCTGAGTATATGGTTTTAATTTCAACTCGATACCTCCACGCGTTCCCGAGATAAAGGGTCATGACTCTTCTAGCGAATTCGCAAACTCGGCTTAACCTAAGCCGATTTTACGTAGTTATATGAAGTTTATTATTAATATTTTTAGTATAGTTGTTTATCTATGAGAATCTTTCTTGTTTTAGAAACAATTAGCTACCGCCAGCGATTTAACTGGCATAACAGTTGAACCGAAGAGAATATATTCCCGGGATAAAAAGTATGTAGAAGAGAAGAGCGTGGAAAAGTAACTAGATACAAACACACGAACTTTCGGCTTTATTGTATGTGTGAGAAAAACGGTTTTTTTAAACAAGTTTGTATTGATTTTTAATAAAAAAGTACAAAAAATTTAAAAATAATTTTATAATATCGATAACAAATAAGCCGACTTCAATAAAAATACAAAATAAACAATGAAAGCGGTTTAAAAAACATTTTGATCATTTGTTTATTTATTCACACCACACAGACCAGGCAGACAGGCCTGTTGGTCTAGTGGTTAGTGGCCCTGACTGCTATGCCGGAGGTCGTGGGTTCGATTCCCACCCAGGACAAATGTTTGTGTGACGAGCACGATCATTTGTTCTGTGTCTGGGTGTCATTTATCTATTTAAGTATGTATTTAGAAATATATAAGTAAGTTTATCAGTTGTCTAGTACCCATAACACAAGCTCTGCTTAGCTTGGGACTAGACGGCGTTGTGTGATAGTTGTGGAATATTGTTGTTGTTTGTTGTTGTTATTATTTTTAATGTTAAATAACTAGTTTAGTCATTTCTATCTAATTTACGTTTTATTTGTATTTTATTAACAGGACTTTATTTTTTTCATCATTTCAGCCAAAAGAAGTCCACTGTTGGTCATAGGCCTCCCCCAAGTCAGCCACAATGACAGTCCTATGCGTCTTTCGTCCGTTGGACTTCCGCGACCCTCACCACCTTGTCCACCTTGTTGGAGGCGTTCTAATGTCGCGTCTTCCGGTACGCAGCCACCACTCCAGAATCTTTCAGCCCCATCGATCATCTGTTATTCAAGCAATGTTTCTAGCCCACTGTTACTTAAATTTGCCGATTTTTCGGGCAATGTCGGTTACCTTGATTCTCCTGCGGATATTTTCATTTCTGATTCAATCACGCAAACCGGTTGGTCTAGTGTTTAGGTTAGGTTAGGACTGCTATGCCGAAGGTCGTGGGTTCGATTCCCACTCAGGACAAATGTTTGTGTGATGAGCACGATCATTTGTTCTGTGTCTGAGTGTAATTTATCTATAGTAGTATTACAAATATATAAGTATGTTTATCAGTTGTCTAGTACTCACAGCCCAAGCTCTGCTTAGTTTGGGGCTAGATGGCGTTGTATGAAAGTTGTAAGAAAAAAATCATGCAGCTCAAACTCGATAGGGTTGTGTCGTTTTATTACAAAGTTCTCATAGCTGCCTTCCAGGGTGTCACCTTCTGGATCCAGTATGGACTGGATTCTAGTTATTGATGATATCCAGGATCTATATCTAGAGTCCTAGTCAAGTCGAATCAAACGAGTATTTTTGTTTGTTGGTTAAGGGTACACTCATTCGAGAGTTGATCTATTTTATCTACCTATCTGCAAAAGTAATTACTCTACGTTTCGGTCGTTACGATCTTTACCTACCTAGGATTCCATTGTTAGTCTGTTTTAATCGAAATTTATGTTCCTGTTCGAATCAAAGTTAAAAGATCAAAAGGTTTCTGATACAATCGATATCGACATAAGATGTAGCCGGCTAAAGACTTTTGAGAAAATCACTCCGAACCTTTAATCAACGGAACGAGTGTTACACGCGCGCCTCAAAGAGATATCAGTAAAACCGTAGGGGTCCGACAGGCACTGTTTCTGAAAAGGTTACATGTGGTCCAAAGGGTAACTCAAGGAACATAGATGTAGTTTTAGTCAGTAAAAGTCTGACACCCCTTCTTTCTCCGTCCTAGAGTAGGAAAAGTTATTAGATGATTTCCTACCTTAAAAAAACCCTTTAAGAAAGGAAGAAAGAAAGATAAAAGTAAAAGGAAACAAAGAAAGATAAAAGTAAAAAGGAAAGAATGAAAGAAAAACAATTTATTTTAATTAATCACTCATTTCATTTATATACTTTAAAATTTTTATTTATTTATTATACAGCCATACCATTATAGAAATTCAATGTGCTAGATGTAGATAAAAATATAAATTACAATATAATTCAATTCAATTCCAAAAACAATAAATTTGTCAATATAATACAATTTAAATTAATTAGTAAAAATGTACAACAAGGCAATCAATACAACATAATTATTTTATTACTATCATTAATCAATTATTTTTTATTATTACATAATTATTTTTTTTATGATAACACTAAATTATAACACTGAATCATAACAATCAAAGAACATAAGAATAAATATATTTTATCCGCAATTAGGTTTAGTGTGCCCCCTCGAGAGTGGCGCATTTGCCACCAGCTTGGTGCGACCACGCGGCAGTGCGAACAAATCAAATATCGTGTGTCATAGTCATCAGCAATTCTAGCCTCAAAAGATTAACAAGTGATGCCTACATTGTTCATTGTATCCATCAAAGCCCTAAAGCACTGTATGCATAATCCTCTGCTAGTGATTTTCGATCGGAGTTTGGATTGGCTCCGACTCTAGTAAACTTTCGCGGTTGATATCCGCTTCCAGTGTTAACATTCAAGTTAGTTGGAGCTCACTGAAACATTAGTAATGCATTAGACAATGTTACTTGGTTTCTGTACTACTGTACTTTATTATTTATAGGTGGTAAGGGGCCATCCATAACACACGTTGTGGGGGGGAGGGGGTCGATGAACGATGACATTGACAACGGGTGGGATAGATCTAAGTATTAAAACTTCCAACATAGGCACGGGTTTGCGGACGACAAGCATTGGGTAGCTCATTGTCCGGTTGTACGATAACTTTCCGGACCTAGCCCGAGTTGTCGACGGTGCCTAGTGCTCCACGTACGCTTCATAAATATGTCAGCAAAACTGCGGTGAATTTGTGGAAAGGAAACCCGTGGTGCTAGAACGCAAAGGGCAACTGAAGAACACAGGTGTGATTTTAGCCAGTAAAAGTTTGACACGCTCTCCCACTTCATCATAGACTGGGAGAAGTCATTGGATGATTACCCACGTTAAAAAAAGTATTTAAATGCGAAATTTTAACTGTTTATGAACAACTAGATTTTTTTTTCTAAAATCTCTATCTGTGTTGATGTTGAATGTATTTTAATTTTGTCAGTTTTTTTAAAGCCGATAGACGTCCACTGCTGGACATAGGCCTCCCCAAATGTCGCCACAATGAACGGTCCTGTGCGTCTCGCTATTTTAATGTAATCATGTAAAGCAGAATGCTATCAAAAACGTAACTTGTAAAAAAACCAAGGCTCGCTACTCGGTTCTTCTACAGCAAAAAGTTGTGAGATCCATGTAATCCAAGTTGGTTAATTTATTTAGTTCCTCCTTGAGGGACCTTTCACAACATCTTAGTGACCATATCAATATTACAATTTTTTTATGTTTTAAATAAATAGATTTACTTGGCAATCGCATGAAAACAAAATGTATCTCACAAGTAATACGTATTATATTAAATTAGATTGTTTTGTCCTGGTCCTGTTCAGTCTTGGCGGGGGCACTACCGTGCCCCCTAATATTTGACCTTTTTAAAATTGTAACACTAGAGAGGGCCAGTCGCACTAATGTGCAGAAGACGAGGTGGGGTTATAAAATCATGGAATTCGTGTGACGTAATTTATGAACAACCCCTGAGGTTAAATGCCTACTTACGCGTGTAAATTAAGTAATATAGTGGTTTTATCGCATTATGGCGAGTTAGTCTTAAATGTGTGTGTATTTATGAACGATCCCTGAGGTTAAATGCCTACTTTAGGGTTCCGTACCTCAAAAGGAAAAAACGGAACCAGTCTGTCTGTCTGTCTCTCAAGACCCTTTATCTCGGGAACACGTGGACGTATCGAGTTGAAATTAAAACCTCACTCAGGTCTGCGGTTCCTTGAAGCTGTAAAAAATCAAACTTCTGAGTTAACGAAAAAAAAAGATACAGCCGTTTATGTCGCAAAATACGTGTATTTCGACACTCAAGGGAAACAAAATTTATAGGGTACTTCCCGTTGACCTAGAATTCAGAAATTTGGCATGAAGCAAGGCATAGTATAGGAAAAAATCTGAAAACTGTAAATTTGTAGTTACCTAACTACGTCACAAAAAAAATTGCGAATCGGAAAAATGTTCAAACTCAATTCGGAAATTGAACTGTTTTCATAGGTAAGTTTGTACGGAACCCTCAGTGCGCGAGTCCGACTCGCTCTTGCCCGGTTTTTTATACAGTTATATGAGCATGATGTAATCTTTTGTAATTAAAAGAACACATAAAAGAAACCTCTTGTGATATTGTGACTTAAATTATTTCTGTGTATTCTTTGTTGGTGATTCAGATAAAATAAATTATCGGATATGCTACGTCCAAACAAGTTACAGAAAGGGTAAGTAAAGATAACCTTCATAGCATAGCATAGCATAGTCGGCCTTTTAATGTTCCCACTGTTGGGACTCAGGCCTCCTCTCTAGGGGAGGGTATGGGCGGTAATCCACCACGCGGGCCCAGTGCGGGTTGGTGGATGACACATGTTTTCGAATTTTTGGTTCTAGGACATACCGGTTTCCTCACGATGTTTTCCTTCACCGTTTTGAGAGCAGTGGTGATGGAATAAATTACACTAAGTAATGCGCCTGGCTGGGTTTGAACCCGCAACCTACAACTCGTAAGTCGGGGCTGTTACCACTCGGCCACCACTGCTCTCTATCAAGATAACCTTCGGATAAGCACAACTAAACGAAGCATTAAATACCCCTACTCAAAACCAAGCACAGGTAGGCACGGATTATAGAAGTATCCCAATATTAATCCGTCCCAGAAGGTGTGAAATATTTCTTGAAATACCCAAATATATCAGGAGAGCGATGAAAGTAGCTTATGGGTGGCTTAAACAGGTAATAACCAAGATTTAATATCCGCTATGTAGGTAACCAAACATGTACACCCATATTTCATACACATAGATCTCATGTGAAAATTCGGTAAGCTCCGAAATGAGATACACGTAAAAGTACACATAGTTTATGTACATTTTACTATTCAGTCTAAAGTGATTTATGTACTTGTTTTTAAGACCACTTACAGACAGGATGCAGAAATATATATGGCGGCACAGGATGACGATCACAGTGGAAATTTTTTCCAGAGACCCTATTTTGTTTTGATTGATTCGATTTTTATTGTTAAGATTGCGACACTTGGGGGAGGCCTATGCCCAACAGTGGACGTCTTTCGGCTGAAATAATGATGATGATGACCTGATTTTGTGGGCGATAAGTGGGTAACTACCAATAAGCAAACTATTCCAGACTACGCAAGTGATTTATGACTTAGGCTTTAGGTATTCAGTTCACAACGACCCATGAGACAGTTTCTAGAACACTGTTGCCCACGCGGCTGCCAACAGAAAAAAAGGGAACCACGACTGTGCGGTTGCCACGCCCAGACTCTGTCAAGCGGTGTGATGTATCATCCGCTGACGTCCTGTTGTCAAGTTGGCTTCTGTACAATTGACTTTACCGACATATACAATGTATTAACGCGTGAAAGTAGAAAATTTAATAATATCTGTCTGACGAACGGTTTCGCCAGAACTGGAAGGCAGTAGAGTGGAGGGAGGCCTTTATCTAGGAGTGGAACAGAACAGGCTAACAAAATAAAAAAGCAACTCTTATTTTTTTTAACCGTTCCCCTACACTTGGAATTACTTCTATATCGTGGGTGCGTTCACAAACATAAGTCACTCTGACCCGGTACAACTGTTTGTAGGCCGTAGAAATATTTAATCCATGCGGGAATCGAAGCCGTGCCTTCAAAAGGTATATGAATACTTAAGAGGGTCCTTTTTTTCTTACCTATAAATTGTCAACATCGAGCATGGTTTAAAAGCTTGTTACTTCATCTAACGCAATCCAACGGTATGTTTGACGCGAAAAAAGCGAGATAACGCCTGAAAACTTTGTTAGCATTCGGTAATTCCGTGATTTACTCGAATATTTTACAAAACTTGTTCCAGGAAATACTTGTTTCTTTTAAACCCTTAAAAGTTTACGAAAAAAATATCGTTATTCAGTCTTGATTAAATTTGCAAGGCTTCTATTATTATACTTTTTTTTTCATGCAAAATTGCAGATTTTCAGATGTCTTTACTGGATTAGTTTTACACAAATTAATAAATTGATTTCAATATCTTTGAAATAGAAGCCTAGGTAATATCCACAAGATACTGTGTTTCCAAAATATCTAACGAAAAATGTTTAATAACGTCATAATCGCGTAAGGGCGGTTCGGTTGTATGAAAAACAGTGAAAATGTATGTCGAGTTGCATCCCCTTAAATACACTGGCGACTGGTAATTAGTGTACGATACTTAAACACAAAATGTTTGTTATCATGAGCACAATCACGTGTTTAAGTATCGTACACTAATTGCCAGTCACCCTATATGTATGTATGTGTATATTTATGATTGTGTACAGTTTTATATGTGTCCAAGTTTCCGTTTAGTTCTACTAGTTTCTAGTTTAAACGGTGCCATTATTCATATGTTACTAAGTATAGTTGGTAAGTTTGGGAGTCTAACTTCACAAAACAGTTTGACTCACGTCCTTGCGATTGTAAAGTAATTGACATAATATTTGCTTCGTTGTATGCGATTACTATTACTAATATTATACAGGCGAATGAATGTATGTGTGTGTTTATCTTTTTATTCTTTCACATGGGCAAAGCCACGAGCTGAAGCTAGTTGATATGTGAATATGTCTATGCAATCGTATTTGGATGTATGTTAATCAATCAACCCCTTTGCCAAGTTACAACCGTTTTGTTTCAATTCTCTTTTGTTGATCGCCTCGAGTCGGCCACACCTCCGATTCCTCTGTTTTGACGTCATCTCAACGCTCAGTCACGTGGTCAGAACAAAGGAATAGGAGGCGTAGCCAACTCGAGGCGATCGACGAAAGAGAATCAAAACGAAATGGTTGTAACTTGGCTAGGCCTGCAGGTAGACCTACAGAACATCTTTTTTGACTTTTACTCTACGCTGACAAGAGTCGCTGCACGCCGGCAAAAGCTTGTATTATCATTTATCTGTCTATCAGGGATGTTGGTTATTCTGCAAGATTGTTCGACGGAGTCATTGTAATTGAAGGAACACAGGTGAGTTCATGTTACGGACATAGACCGAAGAATCGCCAAACTTAAGTGGCAGTGGGCAGGTAAGAATAGATGGTTGATGGGGCCAAAAGGTGAGATTGGCGATCACGTACCGGAAGATGCAGTTTTAGAAGGCTTCCCACAAGGTGGACCAACGATCTGGTGACGGTCTCAGGAATCCGATGGATATGAGAAGTACAAGATCGGTCATTGTGGTGACATCTGGGGGCCGCAGTCCCGCATGTCCCGTAGTGGACATCTTTCAGCTGAAATGAGGTGAATTTTAGTTAGTAAAACTCTGACAAGGAGTGTTCACCCTGAAGAGGAGAAATTATTTGATGGCTTGACTTAAAGAACATAGATGTGGTTTTAATCAGTAAAAGTCAAGTGACACGCCCTTTCGCTCCACTCTAGAGCTAGAAAAGTAAATAGATGATTTCCCATCTAAAAAAAAAACGCCTTACAGCAAAAAATGGATGTCTGTTTATCAATCATGCCCCAGTTTCCATAGGATAATTTTCGAACTTCACGCGGGTGGCATCCCTGGCAAAAGCTAGTACATTAATAAAATGGCTGCCACTGACAGCAATGATCAACACACGCCTACGCATGCTCTACTAATAAAGCAATTCATGAAAATGACACGCGCGTTGATTTGCGGTTAACAAGCATGTGTCATAAGTCAAGTTTTGACACGTGTCTGTTGTAGGGTTCCCACATGAAACTGCGATGCGATGCGATACGACACCGCATCGCAGAAAATTGCAACGCGATTTCGTGCAGCAAAGCATCGGTTAAGGAGAACATACAATGTGCGATACCAGCGCTGCGTTATTTATCGTTTTAAATAACGCTGCTGAGTTAGGTGCCTTTTTGGCCTCGCACTGATTATACCTTACTTTTTTTTTATTTTGTAATTTTAGTTTATACGACTGTGTGAGGCACGAGTAAACGTTTTTTCTTTCTATCTTTCTTTCGATGCGAATCAATTTGCAAGTTCTTGAAATGCATCTTGCCAGCTCTTAGATTTTTACGATGCGATGTCGCAGTTTTGTGTTTAGGCCCATAGCTAATGTCTTTTTAGGCTAGGATCAACTAGCTTGGATCTAGCGGTCTCTTGAGTTTATATGTGGATGGATCTAGAGGGAAAGGGAGGCCAAAGAAAAGATGGATGAATTGTGTGCGAAGTGATATGAAAGAAAGGGGAGTTAGTGATAGCGTGACGAGTGACAGGACAGAATGGAAGAAAAGAACGTGTTGCGCCGACCCTAAATAAAACTGGACTAGGGCAGGAAGATGATGAATCGTTTCAAGGAAAAAACAGCATATCATGGCTGCAGGATTGTTGGATCTGGAACATAAAGGATAACTGAAAGAACACAGGTGGGTTTTAGACAATAATACTCTGACACTCCCTCTTACTCCACTGAGAGTGGAAGGACTTATTTAATGTTTTTTTTTTTATCTCAGAAAAAGGCAAAGCAGGACATTTTTCAAATTATTTGCCATTTTCAACAAAAAAAATAAAAAATAGAATAACTTATGTTAGTTACGCATTACGATTTATTTTTCAAATTGATGTGCAAAAATAATTATCATAAGCATAATCAGCTTTTAATGTTCCTACTGCTGGGACTCAGGCCTCCTCTCTAGGAGAGGGAATGGACCGTAATCCACCACGCGGGCCCAGTGCGGGTTGGTAAATGTCGCATGTCTTCGAATTTTTGGTTCTAGGACATGCCGGTTTCCTCACGATGTTTTCCTTCACAGTTTTGAGAGCAGCGGTGATGAAATAAATTACATAAAGTAATGCGCCTGTCTGGGTTTGAAACCGCGACCTACTACTCGTAAGTCGGGGCCGTTACCACTCGGCCACCACTGTTCAAAATAATTATCACTTGCTTATAAAACCTTAGCGTATTAACCATCTTCGTGATATAAAATGGCCAACTAACTAAAAGCGGAACTGTTTTCGAGTGACGCAGTTTCGTATCGGAATATAGGTTTGCACTAACCAAGCTAGTCTAGAATAACTAAGTTATGTTCGTAAGGTCAATTTGAGTAAGGCTACGTTACTAACTTCGTACATTCTTAGCTTAGAAACTAGTAAAACTGCAGTGAAAGGTTACAATTGGAGTGTTCTGAAAACATGCGCAGCTACACTGTTTGATCGAAAAAGTCATTGCTGTCTTCGAACGCAAAGCGCAACTGAAGGAACACGGATGGGTTTAAGTTAGTAAAAGTCTGACATTTCCTCTTGCCCCACCCATAGCTGGAGGAATTATTTGATGATTTCCCATCCCTCCCGAAAAATCTCTACATTTTTATAGATATGATCGCAGTAAAAACTTGTAGATGCTTTTTCCGAAACCGCATTAGTTCTAAAACTTTCATCATCATGATTTCAGCCGAAGGACGTCACCTGTTGGACATAGGCCTCCCCCAAGTGTCGCCACAACGAACGGTCCTGTGCGTCTCGCATCCACCATATTCCCGCGACTCTCACCAGGTCATCGGTCTACCTTGTGGGAAGCCTTCCAACGCTGCGAAACGTCTCTATTAAATTTTAAGCAATTAGAAAAAAAAGGTTCATAAGGTTCTAATGAAAATATTTTAGCGGGAATTTTTCTAACATATTATAAACTAGTAAACTATTATTGAGGATCATGTAATTGTTAGTTTTTACCGACAACCTTCAATTATTATGGAAATCGAATTTATAAATGTATTTTTGTTAAACTCACTTGCTCAGAAAGTGAATAAAATTGCACTACACTTAGGTATATAATGACGCTTGTAACTAAACTTTTAACCAGGTTTTTTGCATCCCCACGGCCCTGGAACAAAGGCAAAGAAGAAACGGGAGTGAATTTTAGTCAGTAAAAGTCTGACACTCCCGCTCCGCTCAAACGCGAGAGATGTCATTAGATGATTTTCCACCTAAAAAAAACCAAAACTAAGCTTTTTGGCATAATGGTAATTTATGCATTAATGCGATAATACAGTGAAAAACCTTTTGTTAAACCTGTGTTTGTTAAGGTTTTCCGATTTTCTCTTTACAGGATCTCTTTTTTTATTTTTTTATTGATATGAACTAGTGCTTGACTGCGATCCCACCTGATGGCAAGCAGTGATGCAATCGTTGATGGTGAGGCGCACTAGATTATTAAGAACCTATTCACTCTAGCCTGAAACTTTAATAAATACCAAAAAAAGTCCAATTTTGATTTATTCTCGAATTTTTCGCTTAGCAAAATATTTAGAAATTCATTTTTAATTATGTTTTTGTATATTCTTCTATCAAGTTTGTCTGATCGGAGGTGTTTTATCTCGGAGGAACTTTTTAACTTCCACCAAAAACACTTCAAAATCAATAAACCTTTTGAACAAAGTCAAAATTAACAAACCGAACAAATTTTATGGCGAAGTATCAGTAACTCCCCGAAATTTGGCAGTAGAATGGCATAGTAATTATAATTATACTTGAGTGAGTAATTTTACATAATTTTAATCCTTCGCTTTCAGATTAAGTATCGGCTTTAAAGTTATACATTTTAAATTGCTTTTTAAATACATGGGCTTCTCCTTTTATATTAAAAAAGTTATACAAAAAGTATTTACACTGAAATTGGAAGTCTTTCGAATGACATAGAATTTGTTGTTTTAAAATTTTGATTTAAATGACAAGTTTTATTTAAGTGTTGGATTACTTTGTTGTCCGTCTGTCAAGACCCCTTATCTCGGGAACGTGTGGAGGTATCAAGTTAAAATTAAAACCATATAGATACTCAAGTCAGCGGTCCCTTGAAGCTGCGAAAAATCGAAATTCTAAGTTAATGGAAAAAAAGATACTGCCGTTTATATCGCAAAAATCGTACATTTCGATACTCTCAAGGGAATCAAAATTCATAGGGTACTTTCCGTTGACACATAATCCTGAAATTTGGCATAAAGCAAGGTCTTATAGCACAGGTATAGGAATAAATCTGAAAACAGTAAATTTGTTGTTACGTCATAAAAAGAAGTATTTTTTTTTTGTTACGAAACAACAAATTTTCTCGCCTCGGAAAAATCTTCGAGACTCCATTCGGGAATTGAACAATTTACATAGGTAATTTTGTACAGAACCCTCAGTGCGCGAGTCCAACTCGCACTTGCCTATTTTATTTTATGTACAGTGTTACGGTACAGTGTACGGACATTTAAGTTGTTAATTTATAAATGTTTGAAATCTAATAGTTTTTATGATTTTGCATGCCGTAAGGTGAAAATGAGCAGTGGTGGCCGAGTGGTAACGGCCCCGACTTACGAGTTGCAGGTCGCGGGTTCAAACCCAGCCAGGTGCATTACTTTGTGCAATTTATTTCATCACCACTGCTCTCAAAACGGTGAAGGAAAACATCGTGAGGGAACCGGCATGTCCTAGAACCAAAAATTCGAAAACATGTGACATCCACCAACCCGCACTGGGCCCGCGTGGTGGATTGCGGTCCATTCTCCCTCCTAGAGAGGAGGCCTGAGTCCCAACAGTGGGAACATTATAAGGCCGACTATGCTATGACTATAAGGTGAAAATGTAGCAGAAGCCCTCAGCTCGTATAACTGTACCTACATTGATGGTAAATAAATAAAATCTGTATTTGAATCTGAAAATTATCTTCAGTACCTACCGATTTACGACGGGCACCATTCCTATGTTTTGGCCAGAGAAACGTTAGCACTCATTTATATTTCAATTTGGATTATGTTTCTTTTCACCTTTGTTAACTTTTGCTTCTATTGTTTTTGTTTCGTTTCAAGGATATGAACAGAACATATATTTATTTGGCCAACATATAGTTGTTCTGTATCTGGATAAATAGTTGGAACAAAGTTTCTGCCTGTTGTTTCGCTTATTTCTTTAAAACCGAACTAGATTTTAATACGGTTTTTGTTAATGGTAAGTGCGATTGACGCAGGTTCTCACCGAATACGGTCAGTTCGGGAAGTTCCTGCACCGGATCCCTGCGGACGCGACGCCTGGGTGTCACCACTGTGTGGACCGCCCGGAGAACATGGTGGAGCACACAGTAGAGGTTTTCTTTTTTTTTCGGTGGGAAAAAACCCACCCCACTCTTGAAAAAAAAAAATAGCAAGAGCGATAAACGAGAATGGTTTGTGTATATAATTTGCGCCCGAGAAAAGTCGGAACGCAGCGCTAGTTTTTTGTAAACGTTGCTATAAGTAAAGCTTAATTAAAGGCTAACCAGTAACAAATTGCCTAAATATTTATTAGAATGTAATTATTTCAATGTAAAATCAATTAAATAATTTACTGTTAAATAAAACATACTACGCAGTAAATAAGTACCTGGTAGACAGGAATTTATGTTTATACCTAAAAAAATAACGTAGTTATTACTTTATGGTATGGTATGGTGGACGAAGTTGGACACATATCTAATTGAGTTTCGTTGTTGTAACTTCTACGGTCCAGACTAAGCGTTTCGCCTCGTCGTTTATGCCGCGGACATCGAAGGACTGAAACAATTTGCCTGCTGCGGCGTTCCCGCCCGATTATCATTAAGATGTCTTGAAGGCTAGAGTGAAGAGGCTTTTAATTAACCAGTGCGCCTCACCATCAACGATTGCATCACTGCTTACCATCAGGTGGGATCGCAGTCAAGCACTAAATTATATCATTAAAAAAAAATATACATATATACACGTTTTGTTATGGCACGTGTGAATTTGACTATTATTGATCTCCGACATAACTTAATTTTTATTTGTAATGTTTTGTATTGTTTTGCATGCCGAAATTGGTATGTTGTTGTATGTTATACATAGTAAACTACGCATTGATACAACACTTAGAAATGTTGTTTATGTATTTGTGTTCAGCAATAAAGCTTTGACGTTGTATCCGCAACAAAACGTGTCCATCAAGACTTCTTTTTCGGTATTCTTACAGTAGGATTCGTTCTTAAGTCTGCAGGAAACCATAACATTAATACTTATTAAAATATGAATATTTAAAAACACCGCGAATTCATTACCATCAAGCTTAAAAGATGAAACATTTATTTCACTTTCTTGACGATAATTTGACACAAAGTATAAAATGTGTCAGAAGTCGAGCAAGCAGAGAGAAATTATATCAAAAATAAAATAAAATCGTCTTAAAAAATGTCGCAATAAGGAACAAAACGGAAGCGGTTATACAAATTTAACACAACACATAAAACGAACTTGTAATTCTGTGGAAAGTCGTGTAAAAATGTCAGCGTCGTGCAATTTTACATAAATTACTGTACAAAAGGAGTCGAGACGGCTACCGTTCGACCGCCACCCTGAGTTACGACCGGGCTATTTGTAGATGCCGCCAAGAATCGCTTTCATTAACAATTCGAGATAAAACACCCCTCAGTTCAGTCTCGAAAGAGATTTGATGTGGAGCGAGTCCGCGTCACGCCTGGTTATTAATTAGGGTCCCACAAAAAGGTGTCGAGGTCCAGTGGAAGTGACGCAGGCTCCTGCGGCAAATCCAGCATCCAGTATCCACCCGACCGTGGAGGCGCGCGCCCGCGCTAGACGCGTCCCGGACACATCGGCCGCCTCGTACCGCGAACACCTTATTCCAAAATCGATCTCAATATAAAATTAGAATTTAGTTTTTCTCGTGATGTTCTCTCTTGTGCCAGTACTGTCTACAATTTCTAATTGATGGTTATGAAACTTTTTTTATTATTTTTTATTATGTAACGGATTCAAACTTTGATTGCTGGTATGTAATAAATTATAAGTAATGAATATTTATGAAGAACTATTAGTTTATGCAAGTAGCATGTATAATCTGAAAGTTTGAGGAATTTCGACTGAGTATAAATACATATTTCATGGCTTTCCGCGTTTAAGATGTAAATAGCGAACTGTGTTCGTTTAAAACGAGTAAACTGGTGTAAAGTTTTGTGGCTGGAAAGTGTCATAATGCGTTTTTGGGGATTATTTCCAGTCGGGTCACGTCATGTGGTGAGGCTTGGGGGCTTAACTTAAGCCTGATTAAAGTCATCGATGGCTCGAACGTGCCTGTATCGGAAAATGGAAAATATTAAACGGGGAATCTGTGAGTCCTGATAATATTGGGATTATGTTTTTATATCATATGTATTTTTATTTATTACACATTTTTAGTCAGTTTATACTAACAGGCTCAACTTCAAAAAATATACTTAATAATATCATCCATTAAAATTCGCCTACAAAGCTAATATTTCCAACAGCTTACGTAAATATAGGAAGGAAAACAGCGTAGCATAATAATTAGACCTTCGTATACAGTTAACCTCAGCTTCCTTACGACAGTACTAAAAAGTAATAACCCATTAGTAACTCGACTCCCGGGAATTGTCTCCAACAAAAAATATTCCCGGGAAATTACGCGAACGAGACTTGGGGAGCAGATGTTTACAATCGCTCGCTTACGCAAAGTCCCGACTTATAAGAAGCTTGGCAAAGGTCCTTGCCAAGGATGAGAAGCTTGGACGCTCTGTAAATACTTGGCAAGTTTTCCGCCGAATTAGTGCTGCGCTTGTTTTAATTATAATCCGATATCGATGGCCGATTTTATATGATCTGCTAATTAATATCGTGGTAGCGATGGAATGCCATTAATTTGATAAGAGCGTTTCGACACGAATGGATTCCAGTTAAGAGCGTTATATTTAATTAAAACGCTTGTTTCATGAGGATTTCCCGTAACCAGACATTAGGTTTATATTCACGAAGCTACAGTAAATTCTATATATATATAAAAGGAGAAACTGACTGACTGACATATCAACGCACAGCCGAAACTACTGGGACTAGGAACCTGAAATTTTGAATAAGGTTTTTTATGACGTAGGCGAGCACTAAGAGAGGATTTTTCAAAATTTACCACCTAAAGGGATGAAACGGGGGTCCAAAGTTTTGTATAGAGAAACCTACTTTTATGCGGGTGAAGCCGCTGGCAGAAGCTAGTTTTAGTATAATATTTTATGTAGCACACATTTTAATCAAAATATTTTGTCCAACAAATAGCAAAATGCAAATAGTATTCAAACTAAGCCTTTTTTGTTACTCATATTAGCAGACACGAAAAAAACTGTGTTTTCAATTAATTCTGTGCCAAACATTTGTTACAAAAAAGCATAACTATTTGGCGCCAAATGGTGAAAATATTTTATTCATATAAATATAAAAACGAAATGATAATTTTATTGAAGAAGTAAGTCATGCCGGCGCCATATAACAACCCATAAAACATTGTTTTCATTAACATTTATTATGCGTGTAGAACGCATATTACATGCTAATGAATATATTTTGTCCGCATCATTAGTCTGTAGAAACGTCTAACTGTCTACGGCGTAGAGGGTCTACGAAAGTGCTACGTAGGCTACGAGATTTTCGTAGCTGCTTCATTCTAACTTTCTAATTTAGGAGCCTATTGAATTAAAGAATACTATTGATCCCGGTGGAATGTTGTCTTAGGATATAAAAATACTTCTAAAGCGGGTGAAACCACAGGCAGAAACTAGTGTAATAATATTGTGCATACAAACTTAAATTTTTAGTTGAAATGTGTAGGAGAATATTATGTTCTTCAATGTTTAGTTTGTTCCCATAGATAGCCCAAAATGCCTACCATATAATGACAATCCAAAATCACTAATACCAACTACATTAAGAATGCTTTTGCATTTGGTGTCTAAGTATGAGCCAAAGTTGGCCACCGCACCCGCTATCGTAAACCAAAAAACAATACAATGGTATATTTATTAGGTGTAGAGCGTTCAATAACGTATAATATGCGGTCTACACGCATATTACATAATATTATTATATTCGCCCGAATCATTTGTCCGTAGAAACGTCTACTGTCTACGGCGTAGGGGGTCTACGAAAGTGCTACGTACGCTACGAGATTTTCGTATCTCCTTCAATCTAATTAGCTTTGTTTGTTTGTTACGTTTCAATATCTAAACCACTGAATGGATATTAAGAAAACTTGGCGTGAGACGTGATTAAGACATGGGCTTTATTTGGACCCAATATCGCGCAGGCAAAGCTGCGGGATAAAAAGCAAGCGTTTCAAATTTTACCTGCTTTCAACCAAAAGTTACATTAAATTTGTTTTATGGACTTGATTTGCATGAATGCAATGTGTATTCGTACGTTACATATTATATTGCCCACAATTTGGTTAGCTAAACTAAAACCACAATAATTATGTACATGGAATATTCTACTTTTTGATCAATAATCGCTTGTCTTCTTCGAAAAATAATGTCAATATCGTATTAACGCTGAAGTTATTAAGTTACATAGTTTTTTTTTTACTCTATACTCAAGCTACCACCACTTAACACTTAAGGGGATGCAACTCGACATACATTTTCACTGTTTTTCATACAACCGCTCTTACGCGATTATGACGTTATTATACATTTTTCATTAGATATTTTGGAAACACAGTATCTTGTTGATATTATCTAGGCTTCTATTGAAATCAATTTGTAAATTTGTGTAAATCTAATCCAGTAAAGAACTCTGAAAATCTGCTATTGGAAATCTGTTATCTGTTATTGCATGAACTTTGACACTTCATAATTTACTCAAAAATTTAAAAAGTCAAAAAGTATAACAATAGGATCCTCGCAAATTTTATTAAGATTCTAAATGACGACAATTATTTTCAGAAACTTTTAAGGGTTTAAAAAAATCACGTATTTCCTGGAACAAGTTCAGAAATATTCGAGCAAGTCACGAAATTACCGAATGCTAACAGAGGGTTACCTATCATAAGTTCGAAAAATATTTAACCGAATTTCATTTCACCTAAAACTTTTCAACTATTTTCGTTCCGTTTTTTTTTTATTTCATCGAAGTCACGTCTGCCACTGTATCAGTTGACCTATTATCAATTTGATTTTTTTCGTTACCCCGACGTTTCATTTGGCCGAAAAACTTTTTACCGATGTTACACTTAGCCGAAATATCATTTGTTCGAAGTATTATGTTTCCGAACATTCATTAAACCACTGTTTTAATTACCATATTTTCAATTCTCCTAACGCCTAGAAATGTAATTATTACACTGGCATGATTGAGGCAACAGAAGCTAATTTTAGATTAGTTTAACCTAATATTTTATTTAATTATTTAAACGTAATGGTACTTATTAATATAGTTGATTATGAACTAAAGTGGTTTTAATTGGTCCCAGTAAGAAGCTGCAAACAAGAATGCTTGCTTTAATCATGCAGCATGCAAGCAGGCATGTAGCATGCAAGCAGGCATGCAGCATGAAAGCAGGCATGCAGCATGAAAGCAGGCATTCAGCATTCAAGCAGGCATGCAGCATGGAAGCAGGCATGCAACATGCAGCAGGTATGTAGCACGCAAGCAAGCATGCAGTATACAAGTAGGCATGCAGTATGCAAGAAGGCATGCAGCATGGAAGCAGGCATGCAACATGCTGCAGGCATGCAACATGAAGCAGGCATGCAACATGCAAGCAGGCATGCGGCATGCAAGCAGGCATGCAGCATGTAAGCAGGCATGTAGCATGCAAACAGGCATGCAACATGCAGCAAGCATTGTTTCTGTCACGGCTCCGGCGCTGCGGGGTTTGGCCGGCCCCACGCGAGCTTATCGTCGCAGATGGTTTTAACGCTCAAACCACCTGCGGCGGGCCTTCAAACCACCTGCTCCTCAGCTCGCGGCCCGCCCTACCCCTCCGCGCCTACGCGGCCTTGAATTACACTCTAGGGGTAGGGCAGACAAGACTGTGTGAAGTCGGTTTTGAAGCGAATCGTTTCTGTCACTAAATTTTGTAGCACAACATGTTGACTTTTTATGACACTAATTTAATTTAATTGAAAATGGTACCAAGTAACCGTCTATTATTTGTGACCAAAATTCCGTAAAATGTTGTTTCGGTGTGAAAATATGGCAAATAAATCATTTGGCAAATGAAAAAAGTTCAAAAGAGGCTTCGGTCAATAGCAAAAAGTTATTTTGTAAATCGGAGAAATGTAGTTCGGTAAAATAATACTTATGACACATGATACTTCGATGATCTAAAAAAAAAACTTTTCTTGATTCGGAAAAATCTTCGTAGCTCAATTCGGGAACTGTGTCATATGTAAATTTGTACGGAACCCTCAATGCGCGAGTCCGACTCGCGCTTGCCTGGTTTTTTTTTTAAATAATATAAACTAGTGCTTGACTGTGATCCGACCTGAAAGTAAGCAGTGATGCAATCGTTGATGGTAAGGCGCACTAGTTTAGTCAGTAAAAGTTTGACAAGCCCTCCCACTCCACCCTAAAGCGTGAGAAGTCATTAGATGATCTCCCACCTCAAAAAATCTGGGTCACAAAAATTAATCTCATACAGTTTTCCTTATCATACTCGGTTTATAGCAATAACAGGGGTCGAATATAGTTATAATGTTGATACTTAAAGTTTTATAACCTTAACCTGGACCGTAATAAAATTTGGATTAAATTGTACTATTGGATAGTTCCATAATAATAATAATATACCACAACTCTCACACAACGCCATCTAGTCTCAAACTAAGTTGAGCTTGTGTGCTATGCTAGTACTCATACACTCATACAGTACTTACAACTGTTAAACATACTTATATATTTCTAAATACATAGGTACTTATCTATATATAATATATAAAAATGAATAGCTGTTCGTTAGTCTCGCTTAAACTCAAAAACGGCTGGACCGATATGGCAAATTTTGGTCTTGAAATATTCGAGATAGTCCAGGGAAGGTTTAAACGGTGAGAAAAGCGTTAGATGAAGTAACAAGCTTTTAAACCATGCTCGATGTTGACGATAGGCGAGTGAAAAAGGACCCTCTTAACTACGCATAGCGACAGTTAACCACTATTAAAAACATCCAAATCTTCAGGCAGAAACTATTAAAATATACAATAACGATTGGAAAGATGAACATTTTCAAACGAACGCTTTTTGGCACACGCAGGCGAATCCATTAGGAGTCCTTGGGGACGAAATATTTGCGTGGCTTTAGATATCAGTTTTAACTCGGAATATTTTGTTTACAGCTGTATACGTGCAAACTGCTGCATATAAAATCCAAGTTTAAATTACAACGGATACCATACTAAACGCACATCTTGATATTAGTACTTTCAGAATCTGTTACTGAATTGATTTTAGCTATTCTTAAATTAGGTAATTTTTTATCCTAAAATAATTCTTCATTCTCTATATATATAAAAATGAATAGCTGTTTGTTAGTCTTGCCAAAAATTAGCCAAAACGGCGGGACCGATTAGCCAAATCGGTCCCGCCGTTTTGGCTAATTTTGGTCTTGAAATATTCGAGACAGTCCAGGGAAGGTTTAAACGGCGAGAAAAATTGGAAAAAATTACGAAATAAAAATACGAATACAACGCCATCTCTAATTAAAATATCATTATAAAATGAATTATGTTGTTCTGGTAATGTCAGTGGATGGCGTTATCCTTACTATTAGATGGTATGAAGTTTGCCGGGTCAGCTTGTTTTAGGAGGATGATCGATGGCTTAGTCAGGGTCGCGGGAATCCGATGGAAGCGAGACGCACAGGTGCCGTCGTTGTGGCGACGCTTGGGGGATACCTATGTCCAACAGTGGATGTCTTTCGGCTGAAATGATAAAAATAATAAAATTTTCCTTTATAAAATATGTAATATATTTTTTTTCCTTTTTTAAATTTATTAGGAATAAAAATTCCACTATCAGATAAAATCGATTTATTACTTTGACAGTAAGCCATAAGAGCTATTATTTATTCAATTTTGTTGCAGTTTTCGTTTAGCAACGGATTACATTCTACATTATTTTAGAGATTGTTAACTTTTAAACCTATATCAAAATAAAGTGATACTTAAACTACACTTAAACTATAACCGAGACCAAACTAAACAAAACATAAAACGTAGCATTTCACGTTTGAATCTTCAGTTTTCTTTCACCATAAAGGAGCTCACGATTGTATTTCTCTTGGGTATCGCAAGATAGATGGCTAGTAGAATGAAATATTGCAACCATCGTTTGCAATATTTCATACGCAATATTTTGTTTATTAAATATACGAATGGGCTTTTAACTGCCTCTTTTGTCTCGTGGTCGCTAGCGCGAATGTTGAGTGATGGGGTGGAATGGGATTTGATTCCCGGGTTGCGCAAAAAACGTGCTATTAGGTTTTCCATTACCAATTAATTATTATTTATTCATTTTACAGCTAAGGAGTGAAATTCCCTGCCGGTGTCTGTGCTTTCTGGTAGCTATAACCTAGGGGTCAATAAAGTCAAGAGTGAATTCGTTACTCCTAGGCAAGCGTGCTCCATTGTCGGCCACATCATTGCTTACCATCAGGTGAGATAGTGGTCAAACACGAGCCTATTCTTAGGGTAAACCAGCCTTACGTGCCCCAGTCGGTAACGTGCCCCATTTGCCAAACTAAAACACGCAAGTTATAACGCAAATTAAACTAGCGGTATATAGTTTACATCGCCGTCATTATATAATCTAACCAGCCTCCCTAGCCAAGTTACAACCGTTTCGTTTCGATTCTCTTTTGTTGATCGCCTCGAGTCGGCCACGCCTCCTATTTTTTTGTTCTGACCACGTTACTGAGCGTTGAGATGACGTCAGAACAAAGGAATCGGAGGCGTAGCCGACTCGAGGCGATTAAAAAAAAGAAAATCAAAACGAAACGGTTGTAACTTGGCTAGGGGGGCAGATCGGCTCAATTAAGCACCAAATTTTGCAAGCTGGGCACGTTACCGACTGGGGCACGTATGCCTGATTTACCATAAAATTAAATAAAATACTTTGTAGCAGTCCGGAGTTTAAAAGTTGGTGGTGAGACACTCGTGCCTCCGAAAGCTTGTAAAGCCGGTGGTCCTGCGCCTGATCTCTCTCCGGTCGTGTCGGTTTACCGTTCCATCGGACTAAGGCCCCTCGCCCACGGTGACTTTTTGTAGCGATGCTGTCGCGCGTTTCGTAAGCGCGCGACAGCATCGCTACTAACGCGCGATAATCGTATTTGCAAGCGCTATAGAAAAGATCCAACGCGCTTCTAACGCGCTAGAGCATCGCGACTGTATCGATGCGAACGCAACAGCATCGTTACAAAAAGTCGCCGTGGGCGAAGGCCTAAGAGGAACAGACAGTGCACCTATGTATACTTGGTTAATTTTTGTTGAGATTAGGTATGTTGTTAGCTTACAGTAATGAGGGGGTGGGCTATAAATCAGTGTTTTTATTTATTCAGTTACTGATAATATTACTTCTGTTAAAGTTGTGAAAAAATAAATGGCCCATTTTGACATTTGTATTTTGACTACCCAGCGGCTTGTCCGTTGTAGTGTTGCTGCTACTACTACTTAAATTAAATTATTATTTTATTGTGTCTTTCAGTTTCTTTTCAAGTTACATTTTAGGGTTTTTCTCAATTGTCAAAATGGGCCTTTTATTTTTTAACGAGTTTACAGAAAACATGTTACTAAAATCAGCATTGATTAGCGTTGTGGCTATGCTGCACACAGCCCAACATTTACTGAGCCCGGTCCTTTAGCCACACTGGAATCAGATATGTTGATAGAAGTCTTTGAGTTGTTGTTGATTTTATAGTTTATTTATTTATCTAAACACAAACACTTAAAAACGAAAAGAACAAATACAGATAGAAGAGCACAAAGGTGCAGATGTATTTTTTTTTTTCGGTGGGAAAATCATCTTATGACATCTCCCGCTCTTGGGCGGAGCGTGAGATAGTGTCAGACTTTCACTGACTAAAAGCCCACTCCTGTTCCTTCGTTGCCTTTCGTACCAGGGCCGAGTCTTCCTTTCAGAATCAGACCCTTGGCCCCAGCTGGCTTCGACCCTAATGGGCCCTTACGGTTTGCTGACATCTCCTTGAGGCGCGCGTGGAACAGTACGCGCCGTCGACGACTTGGGCTCGGTCCGGACGGTTACCGGACGGTCGGACGGCGAACTACCCATAGCTTGCCGTCCGCAAGCCCGCGCCTACGGTGGCCGGAAATCGGGATCGGAATTCCGGTGGCGGTTGGGGCGTGAGGGCCGTTGCCTCACGCGATCGGCCGCCTCCTTTGCTAGCATTACTGCTTCGCAAAAGGAGGCGACCGCCTGCCACTCCTCCTCGCTCTGGACCACAAAGGTGCAGATGTATGATTGTATAGTGTGGTCAATAAATGTTTCTCTGTCTTTTTTGTTATTAAGGACTAGCGGAAGTTCTCTTTTTCACCCCCTAAAAGGTTAAACTTCAAAAATCCCTTTCTTAGTACTCGGCTAAATCATGAAACGAAGCTTTGTGCAAAATTTCACGTTCCGAGTTGCAATAGTTTCGGCTGTGTTGATATGTTATTCAGTCAGTTTTTTTTTGATAATTATAGTCTTTTTTATTCAATTTGTTTAAAATTTATGCCAGGTTCTGTGATTGTTAATCTAAGGAATAAAATTTTCCCATACAACTATAAACACCCTCTAAAACATTTTATGGGGGTTTTGAATAATGAAAGCCTTTATCATTTATCTAAGATACTGTTTTTACTAAGTTTCAAGTATATTGGCACTAGGAAATAGAATTTGTATACAAACGAATTTCCCGCATATATAGGTAGGTAGATATTAGAGCAGTGGTGGCCGAGTGGTAACGGCCCCGACTTCGAGTTGTAGATCGCGGGTTCAAACCTAGCCAGGCGCATTATTTTGTGTAATTTATTTCATCACCACTGCTCTCAAAACGGTGAAGGAAAACATCGTGAGGAAAACGGCATGTCCTAGAACCAAACATTCGAAGACATGTGACATTCACCAATCCGCACTGGGCCCGCGTGGTGGATTACGGCCCATTCCCTCTCCTAGAGAGAGGAGGCCTTAGTCCCAGCAGTGGGAACATTAAAAGGCTGATTATATAGGTAGATAATCCTAAGAATAATAATTATAATTGGATAGTTGATTTTCATTTTCGTTTTTTTTTTATTTTTTTTATTCCTTATTTCAACATTGTGCTCACATATTAGAAACGACAAGAAATATGTAACCAAGATTTATGTAACTCATAATATGATTTAAAAGAGTGTCCATGGAGTTTCTTGCACGTTCTTCTCCATAGAGATCTACGCTTTGGAACGTGCAATTTAGCTTCACTTGTTTTTTTTGACTGACCGACATTTTGACAATTCAAAAGTGCCTGTAATTGGTCTATTTAAAATAAACGTTTTTGATTTCTGAAATCATCATTTGCCTAAACTATTTGTCACTAAGTTTGGGTCGTTTTTTAGTCTAACCGAAACTGCTCAATACCATTATTTTGCATAGAGAGACAGCCCATCTGATCACAGCCCAGTTACCAGACAGCACGATACCTATTCTGACTTTCTTTTACTTTAATAATGACTGGTATTTATCTTAAAGCTGTTTCTTTGTTAAGATAAATATAAAGTCTCGGTTTTTTAGCGAGGCCAACCGTAACGTTCTTTGGTCTCAAATTGAGATTAATTTATGTACTGAGGGTTTGAAGTTCATGGGCCTGAACGAGGAAATGAAATACAAATTGCTTTGCCCTTGTAAAATAATTAGGGAACAATACAAGAATAAAAGAGGTGCTGGGAAGAGGCGGGTTAATGATTAAGTTAGACCGTTTTGTGAGGGATTGTTAGGAAAGTTTTGATAAAAGTTTTGGTAATTAAAGAAATATCTCTTCTTTTGTCAGTGTCATTGCAATACTTTCACGCCATATTGAAGCGCAGAAATGAATAAATAAAAACATTTTGACAGATTTTGTCGCTGTCAAATGACTTGCCCCCAATTACATGAGACTAAATATAACTGTCAGTGTAGTACTATACTAAAAAAACTGGCAGTTTAGTTGATGGGGTCTGATAGGGCCGATGTCTATCAGAACTGCGACATTGTTCGATAAAGTCGCCGTAATATTTAAACTCCAAGGGTAATTGAAAGAACAAGGGTGGGTTTTAATCAGTAAAAGTCTTACAATCCTCACTTCACCCAGAGATTGATTACCCACTTAATAAAAAAATGAGTATTAATATTTTTCTTTCATTCATTCTTTCTTTCTCTCTTTCTCTTTTAGTCAGTGATAGTCTGACATCTCCAGAAAGCCTCGCTCTACCTGGAACAGGAGAAGTTATTTAATGACTTCCAACCTCAAAAGTTGTCTGTAAAAAATCAGGTCAATCAGAGGTGTCAGACTATCACTGACTAAAAGAAAAAGAGAGAAAGAAAGAATGAATGAAAGAAAAATATTCGAATATTCCCGTAGATGTGTACTCGTGCGTACCAAAGGGTTTGATATTTTTTGATTAATCTAACTGTGTTTGGTATTGTTAGAATTGTCATGAGTTGCACTCTGGCTGTAAGCTATTTAAGTATGACTGAGGGGTACTTTTTAGTGGTGGTACCATAACTAAAAAGTGTAAAATAAAAAACTTTTCTACATCAACATCAACCGATATTTTTTTTGTAAAACAAAAAAAATATCGGTTGTATTTTTCTTGTAAAAAGTATTTTTATTTTAAGTTCCCATTTCTGACCACAAGCAACGTAATCTATAATTTATTATCATTAGTCTGCACAGTACCAAAGCTTAATTAAATATCAAACACGTTTGCAATGATGCATAAAACTAAATAATATCTTACGTATATTCCTGAAATAGATGTCTGGTACGCAAAAATATCTCCCTAATTCCCAAAAATTGAAAGCACAAAATGTTACAGCTTATTTCCCACATGAACAGTATTTTCGTACGCCAAAATAGAACGCCTATTTCTGTTCCCATATTGAACTGCCCCCCTAGCCAAGTTGCAAACGATAAAAGTGAACGCTTAGTAATCTCCAATAGATTTTCAACTTTATACCTAAGAGCATAAAGTTGAAAATCTATTAAAGACTACTGAACGTTAGCGACCGGAACGAACGAAAACACTATGTAATCTTCAATCGATTTTCAACTTTATGTCCAATAACATAAAGTTGAAAATCTATTAAAGACTACTGAGAGTTTACGTTTATCGTTTGTGACTTGGCTAGGTGGGCTGGGAATTAAATATAAAAATATCGAATGTGCTTCTTGAATCTACACTCAATAGCAAGATAAGGCAGACCAAAATGGACTTCTAAAGTACAACTTGCCGACTAGTGCTGGCCGTAAAATGTTTTGACTATCATTTTTGAACTTCACTGCAGAAGATTGCACTATCTACACTAATATTATAAAGAGGTAAAGTTTGTAATTTTGTTTATAGGAAGTAATCTCTATAACTAATGAACTGATTTTGAAAATTCTTTCACCAGTATCAAGCTACATTATTCCTGAGTGACATAGGCTATATTATTTGATTGTAATTGTCACCGTAAAATTGTGAATATCGTTAGATTACAATCAATCTTGCGAAATTGTAAACTATCGAATGATTGTGAACCGGTACATATTGCTTATAATTTAACGTATTATTTTTCGGTAGATTATTTAGCCCATAGAGTAGAATATTTTTTCACCCCAAAAATATTACAGGCGCGGCGAAGCGGACACGGGTTAGCTAGTAAAAAAATATTTGTGTGTGTCTTGAATCGCAGAGCGATCTCCGGACACCGTAAGCGCGAGTTTGCGGACGGCGAGCAATAGGTAGCTCACCGTCCACTCATCCTATGAGTAAAGAGCACCAGCCGTCGACGGCACGCGTGTTGCACGCGCGCCTCAAAGATTTGTCTGCAAACCTTAGGGGTCCAGCAAGGCCGATCCCTGCTAGGGCCATGAGGAAAAGTATGAAAGGAATACTCGTGATCCTAGAACAAAAAGGCAACTGAAAGAACATAGGTGTGGTTTTAGTCAGTAAAAGTCTGACACGCCCTCTCAGAGCGGGAAAAGTAAGTAATTAGAAAAGGGACCGTTATTTTCAGCGCAATGTCCGCTTTTTTGCTCAGTTAAAAAAACTATATACCTCGATATACTTTAAGCTATTTTCTGCCAGCGGCTGTGCTCGCGTGAAAGTAGGTTTCACTATACAAACTTTGGACGCCCGATTCATCCCCTTAGAGAGCGAATTTTAGAAAATCCTTTCTTAATCTTTGTGTTCTAAAAAGAGCCTCTATGCAAAATTTAGCTAAAAAATAGGGCTAAGGTTTGGAGCTGGGCGTTGATGAGTCAATGAGTGAGTTAGGCTAGCCGCACACATACAATAATATTGTCAATAAAGAACATATTGACAATAATATCGTGTATGTGCGACCCGTATTTTGGTATTGTTCAATATTATCGTAGATTTTCTGAATATCTTTATCTTTTATACATATTTAGACAGATGTTATATTTATTTGAATTTCGAATTCGAAATAATTATCCAATTAACAATCATCTCTATGTCATACACAACAAAGTACAAATTCCTTTTTAACCCATACATTGTTAGAGCCTTTTGAATACAAAAAGTCACGTAATAAAACACAACTCGTATGTGGTGGCAATGGTTTGATATTATCGTGAATTATAATTTCAAGCATGGTAAAGAACGAAAGAGAACCCCGGAGCCCTGAAACGAAGGCAAAGAAGGAAAAAGAGTGGGTTTTAGTCAGTAAAAGTCTGACACGACAGGGTGGGAGATGTCATTAGATGATTAACCACCTAAAAACGAAAGCATGGCAAAGAAGATTTTCATTATAAATGCGCTCAGAATAATGCTATAAAGATTGAAAAGTCACAATCAAATTGCATTCGTTTTGGCAGAACTCCCTGCATCCTGCTAGATATTACATTCATAAATCACGGTCTAAAACAAATGTCTACAGCCAATATGTTACATCCAGCTTCTGGAATATGGAAGCAGGAGCTCAGATTACGAAAAAACCTCTATCTGGTATGTTATACTTGAAAAGTTCTTTTAGACTCGAAATGTTTCCGGAATAAACTGGGATACGCCACGATACGATAAATTGAATGCCGACGTAGTTATTATTTTCCGTCTATGTATGTTTTGTAATCTGTTTACAAATAAATCCATTTAATATGAAGTCGTGGCAATATTTCCAGCGGTTTTGGCACTTTCCCATTGATAGCGAGTTTTTTTTGATGCCTAATTAGTTCTTTTCATACCCCTACATGTTAATATTATATTTTCAGTTTGTATCTATTACGTTGTATTTATTAGTTTTGTCGATAACAAAAAAAAAATGTCGAAATTGAATTCAATTGTGTACAAAAGATCTTTATTGAAAAATCACATAAAGTTATGTTACTGTTGGTTAAACATTTTTATTCGACTATCGATAAAAATATATCCAAAGTAGTACCTTTTTCGCACGTGTTTTGATACGGTGCGGCCGTCATAAATCTTTCATCACTAAGTAAGTAAGTAAGTAGATAAGATGAGGTGTGAATTTATTATTAGGTATTTTTCAAGTGAAGTTAATTATTTGTTTTAATTTAGTTCCTAGCGCATGTTGTGATGTAAAATTTTTGTTTTGTATTTCAAATTTCTACACAACTGGATAATATATAGTAAACTGAAACAGGCGCCATCTAGGTAAAATGGAGCAGATAATTTTATTCTTGTATTGACTACCTTAGCAAAGCTTGCCGAGAAGGGTGACTCAATATATTTGCTGCCAAATATTAGAAAAACATTAGAATGTATAGCCTCCACATTGTAATGGAACTCAAAGTAAGTCTGTAAAAACTAAATAGTTTCTAAATTTGATAAATGCACAACCCGATTGCCTAAATGTGCAGCTAAAAAAAAAAAACCGCCCAATTGCGGGTCGGATACACGCATTTTTATACAAGTTATTCTTTTTTTAGTATAGAATTACATCACCTGTGATGAAATTTCAACTGTCTAGCTATCACGGTTCATGAGATAAAGCCTGGAGACAGACAGACAGACGGACAGTGTGTCTTAATAAAAGGGTTCCGTTTTAACCCTTTGGGTACGGAACAATAACAAAAAAAGACGTGTATTGTGTGTATTTTTAATTCAAACTCACTAAGTTTGAATTAAAAAAATAACAGCATGTTTTCTTTGGTTTTAGTTTAAAAAAAATTGCGTTGTCTATAAATTCACATACCGTAAGTCTAATTCTGATCGAAAAAGTCCTAATTCTAATTTTCGTTTTATTCATTGAATACTCAAACGTCTTCATTTGTTAAATCAGTAGTCATAAAGCTTCAGCAGAGCCATATACATCTAGGATGACAAGTTTAATTCAGGAGCTAATCTAATTAAGAACAAACGCGGTGAAACTCTTGGCACAAACACAACACAGCTTCTACCCACATGCGCTGTTTCATTTGGCAAAAATGTACCGAAAGACTAAAGAAATTAGCTTCATATGTTATGCGTTTTGGCATAATGCTCTCAGCTAAAATGCTAATGATATTTGCACTGGCCTGGCCACATTTTGAGCGTGGTCCACTATTCTGAATTACTTTGATTGGCCACAACGGCAGATGCCAATATTAACGCTATTTTATGAGACCATACATAAAGCTGTTAGCTGCTTTAATGTGTGGTGATAACAATGGGCACTTATTTTAGTGATTATTAAATGATTTATTATTGAAAAGGGCCGGAATAGTAAATTTTGTTACAAGTGGAGAAAGTTTGTTATTGAGGCCGAGGCAGAATTCTTTTATATTATAGAACCGAGCGCTGCAGTGACTTTCCACGTGTATCAAACGACGTTTTTCTTACGAAGATATAAATAAACGGGGGTTGACGCGTGACTCGTGGAGTTTACTTAGCGCCCAGCCTCATTACGATAAGTACCTACAATAAATCGTGGCGGGGGCGAGCTCGCGTAGTTTTCCGCACTTGTGTGGAAAACAGTAAATTGCGTGCCTAAACTCGGTAGGGATAAAAGCGGGGTTTCGAGTAAGTGTATTGAAAAATTATATATATAATTACATATGTTTCGACATAGCTGCGGTGATTTATATTTCGAACAATATGATAATCTTTTTTGGTTTCACAAAGGATTCAGGCAGGCGTTGTAACACAAGAGATTTTTTTTCGTTAAAGGAAAACTTTGTATTTACAAAACAAGAACAGTTTAAATTAAAAGAAAACAGCTTTTGTTGTGCTTTTCAAATAAAAATGGTGGAAGTCGAGGGTCGGAATAACTGTATAGATAATTTGCATGAAAAATAAGAGAAAAGTGAAAAATATTTTTTGTTTATATCTTTCCTGTTTTAATTATGATTCATACTAGTTGCTGCCAGCGGCTTCGCCCGCGTGAAAGTTGCTTCTCCATAGAAACTTTAGACCCCTATTTCATACCCTTAGGGGGTAAATTTTGGAAAATCTTCTCTTAGTGCTCGCCTACGTCATAAAAGGAAAATTTGTGTAAAATATCGCGCTCCTAGGCCCAGTAATTTCGTCTGTGTCTTGATATGTCAGTCAATCAGTTTCTCCTTTTATTTACATAGATTAAAGTAATGCTAGCAAAGGAGGCGGCCGATCGTGTGAGGCAACGGTCCTCACGCCCCAACCGCCGCCGGGATTCTGATCCCGATTTCCGGCCACCGTAGGCGCGGGCTTACGGACGGCGAGTAATGGGTGGCTCGCCGTCCGACCGTCCAGTAACCGTCCGAACCGAGCCCAAGTCGTCGACGGCGCTTACTGTTCCATGTGCGCCTCAGGGAGATGTCAGCAAATCGTAGGGGCCCAGCAGGGTCGAAGCCTACTGGGGCCACGGGTAGTGTGAAAGCGAAACCCGGAAACCCGCTCCGCCCAAGAGCGCGATTTGTCATTAGATGATTTTCCCACCTCAAAAAAAAAAAAACATTATTAATGAAAAACTTTGAACAAAGGCTCGATTTTTTTTAATGATGAAAAGTTACGAAGCGGTATTCTGTTACCCTGTGTACTTGTCGAAAGTTTACGACAAAATAAATAAATAAATGGACACTTGGGTGGTAGCAGCGTCTAAGTAAAACAATGAAAATGTTTACAAGGGTACTTCAAGTGCTAATAAAAGTACAAAACCATAGCCTTTCCAGCCTTATCTTGTATAAGGCTACGGACCTCAATCGATTTCACAGATTATTAAAAAAAAACCAGTCTTGTTTTTGCATTTAGGATTAATAGAGTGTCTTGCCGATGGTTCTTTGCTTGAAACGACCAATAGGAACCATGCTCTAGCTTCTGATGTTTTATGAGTGTCCAATTTGGCGCCATTATTGGCGTACTAGATTGGAATAAAAACATTTTTACATACGCTCGCCGTCTATACGCGCACTGTTTTAACATACACCATATAGTTTTGAGTACCTGTAAGTGTTGATTTGAGATTTCGGAAACATATCTTGCGCCGCAGTTACAGCCACGCTTTATGTTTTAATTACTTAAGTTTATTATCTTGTGGTAAGTCTACGACACAATAAATATATATGTCTCGGGCCAAATCTTAAAAATTTATCACTTCATGATATGACCAAGTAAAATTGACCAGATCGTTTTAAACGTTCAACGTTGATGATATTTCAATTCTCGTTTAGCCTACTTACTTTAGAACTTTTATTATCATATTAATCCTACATCAATGATATGGCCAAACGAGAATTGACGTATCATCAAATGTTAACATTTCAACGATCTGGGCAGTTTTAATTGGCCTTATCAAGAAGTGATCAATTCTAAGATCTGGCCAAGACATATATACGAATATAAATGGATTCTTGTTTTAGTAAAACAAAGAAACTGGTTACAAGGACTCCCGGAGTGGAAGTGTGAATAAATGTACAAAGGCAAGGCTAGTCTCCGCAGTCTTATCTTGTCCGTAAGATTACGGACTTCAATCAATTCCCTTAGGCATTGGAAGAAGGGCTGTATTAGTTTGTGGAAGAGGTATTACTGATTATACGGAAAAATAAAACCAGCAGTGCTATTTCTTTATTTATAATAAGCACACCAACAGCACTGTCACTTATAATTCAAATACTAACATCTAAAATCGACATTTCAGTAACCATGCAAATAATAGGTATGTATGACATAGACATAATGAATTTTTTACACCACCTGCTCTATAATGCACTTTTATATGTCATACAACCATCACTTAAATCAAGTCATTCTGTCCCTAGGGAGATAATACAGTATGGGCGATCCCTAGGGAATAATGAGATTTGAATTTGGAACGTCACAAACCGTCAACATTAAATGAACTAAAATGTACGTGCATCAAACAAGTTTATTCAAAATTCAAACTGGCCACTAACAAAGAAAAAAAAAAACAGAATAAAACGTGGTCGTGGTTACTGACGAGTTTCGAAAAAAAAAGTAATGAAAAAGCGGGAACGATAAAGAAAATTGAAACTATTGAATCTTAGAGTAGGTACTTAGTGAATTTTGTTTGTTTCAAATCTCAAGACATGTTGAGTGATAGTTAAGATTAAATTGTACATAATACTTATATTTCTCTAATATATGATTTGTTTTACTAAATTATCTTTTAATTATCTCACAGATGGTGTAAAAAGTAGAGTATCCAACACGGGGATAAAGCTGTCTTTGTCTTGGGTGGCTTGAATTCCTCACTTCACTCAGGTTTCTTTATTAACTCCCTCGCAGTGCTCGGGAGTTAATTATATAAATCCCTCACTATCGTTCGGGATTAAAATTAGCAACCTTCGTTTCATTCGGAATTCAACATGCCGCCCGCGACTTAAAGACACTGCTTTATCCCCTAGTCACATAATCTACTATTAGAGACAAATAGAAGAAACAAAAAGTGTTTCCAATAAACTTAAATTTAGAACAGAACAAAAATACAGAACTAACCGAACTATATAGACGTACACACACGCTACATTGACTTGGCTTGGCCCGTTAAAGTAGCTAAAAACTAGCTAAGAGCTAAGAAAAAATCCACGTTTACCCAAAATAATAATATTCTAATTATAACTATCACACAACGCCATTTAATCCCAAACTAAGCAGAGCTTGTGTTAAAAGTACTAGACAAGTGATAAACGTACTTATATATTTCTAAATACATACACGACCTCCGGCTTAGCAGTCAGGGCCACTAACCACTAGACCAACAGGCCAGTCAAAAATCATCCAATGACTTCTCTCGCGAGGGCGCGTCAAACTTTTACTGACTAAAACCACAACTATGTTCCTTCTTTGCCCTTTGCGTTCCAGGATCACGGGGTTCCCTTTCAGAAGTAAACCTATGGCTCCAGTTGTATCATAAGGCATTATTTTTCCAATGTCAGATAATCTTTTATCCGTAGAATTAGTGACCTTTTAAGTTTCAGTTTAAAGAGAATAAAAATAAATTTGACTTTAGAAAAATCGACCTTAAGAAGCTACTATGAAAGTTCAACATAGAAAGCTGTACTGGAAGTGTTAATAAAAGTGTAAAGGCTGGAAAAGATTTCAACCGTACACATCGATGTATCCAGTCCAAACAGAAGGTTTCTATTAGTTCCCCTGGGTAAAGAGCGAAGCCGTTCAAATAGTGAAGAGTGAGATATATTTACAATTTACTAAGGCCTTCTAACCACAGATGCCTAGCTTCATACACGCGTATTCGACACTATACGTTGTGCTCCTTAGTAGTCCTTTGTTGAGCTTTACGAATACTGACAAATGCTTGCACTGACTGGACGGGTCCACTCAAATCTGTATGGTCCTTTCCACAAAAAACCATCTCAGACACTAATCTGCGTCGTTCTAATGTGATTTGACTATTACATATTTGCTGTATGAACTTTAATAATAACAATAAAACGTTAATTTCGGAACATGCCAAATTGTTCAGTAACAATTTAAACTTAGAACTAGTGTAACATAAAAAACAAATAGGTACTTATTATAAGCTGGGTAAGACACACCGAACCAGGGGAATGTCTATTTGACCGCGTTTTAAAAGAGACTTTGACCCCAGAGTTTGGTTACAAAATACAAATATGTTTATTGTTCCAAAAAGGTATTACATAAAATTTAACAGATCTCTGGACTCTACACTAGGATTCCCTGTGTCGTGGAGACCAGTCTCTTCCATCTTATCAAATCAAATAAAACTACAACAAAGAAAACTACCACGGTTTCGGTGTTTCTTCTTAGGGTATTCAGCTAGGAAACACCGGCCTCATCTAGTTTAAACTGACGTAAAAATTGACGTGTAAAAGTGTTTTATGAAACCTATTTGCAAAATAAATATCATTTATACCGTGAAGATTACATACAAAACTATGGCCTACTGTACACATACGCGTAGCTTCGTAGACGCGATATAATGGTATGACGCTGACGCTTCGTTGACAGTTCCATAGTTTTGTATGTAAGCTGTGAGCAGGCGTACACTAAGCGTATAATGACGAATACGCGTTTAGGAAGCTAGGCGTCACGCGCGGCTCAAGGAGATGTCAGCAACCGTAGGGGCCCAGCAGGGTCGAAACCTACTGGGGCCATGGGTGATGCGAAAGATATCCCCTGGGCCCTAGAAAAATGACAAAGAAGGAACAGGAATGGGTTTTTAGTCAGTAAAAGTCTGACACTATCTCCCGCTCCTCCCAAGAGCGGGGGATGTCATTAGATGATTTTCCCACCCAAAAAAAAAAGAAAAATAAGGCGTCATTGGAAGTAAACCTAAGCTGGGGAAAAATACATTTTTCCTTATTTTTGAGGCTTACAGAAAACCGGCTGTTTTTGGTCTTTGAAACAATGGCAAGTCATGAAGCGTGTATACAAAAATGTGCATAAATGATGAATACGTTTAAGAATTATCCGAGTATGGCGTCATGTTTTCTTCAAGGAAAATATGCTAAGCATGAATACAAATAGGAACATACATTTGTGATTTGATTTCATAAATAACTAGCACTATGCCCTTGACTTCGTTCGCGAGTGTTTTCATAAAGACTTTAAACACTATTAACCGTATTTTGAGGGTAGCTGTGAAAACTAATGATGATGGTATTTTCTGTATTTCTATCTCATAGATAGTCTTTTAATATAAATTTTGGTTAGAATTTGTGCCAAGTTTATTAAGGATCCTCCAAACAATTTTTAAATTGTTATGAAAATTACAGCCTTTATTATTAACATAGGTTACTATTTGTGCTAACTTTCAAGCGTATTGGCACCCGAAATGAGATTTAACATTCAAACGTAATTCCCTTTTTCTCCTCTTAAAAGTTGCATTTCCAGAAACCCATACCTAGTGCTCGCCTACGTCATAAAAGGACGAGAATACCTAAGGCATTAAGTCCGCCTTTATACTTTTACTTGCATGAAAATTAAATAAATAAATAAAATTTCTTAGTTCCAGTATTTTCGGCTGTGCGTTGATATGCCAGCCATCAGTTTCTCCTTTTATATAGATAGATATAGATTCTTTAACCAAAAATAGTCTGAAGCAAAGTAAAGCATAATCAATCAGTCTTATAAAGTTCCCACGGCTGGGATTCGGGCCTCCTCTCTAGGAGAGGGAATGGGCCGTTTCCACTACGCAGGCCCAGTGTGGGTTGGTAGATTGCAGTCACATATTATGGGCTGGTGCTGCAAAATGCCATCTGGCAGCTTTGGACTCGGTGGAAAGGCGTGCGAAGAGGCTAATTGGGGATCCATAATTGGTTAAGTCCAATCTACAAAGCCAGGAGTACGTAGTGAGCACAGGCGTAGGGTAGCCAGCCTATCGGTATTTTACAGGTTGCATTTTGGAGAGTGTGCGCGTGAATCGCATGACTTGATTTCGCCATCTCATTTCTACTATCGGACAACCCGAGATACGGCGAGTATCCACCCTTACGTTGTTGAAACTTCAACGGTCCGGACTAAGCGGTTCTCTTCGTCATTTATACCGTGTTGTATATACGTTTTGAGAGTATAAAGAAACATTCATTAAATCTAGTTTTTTTTATTATTGATAGGCTCGCGTTTAACTACTATCTCACCTGATGGTAAGCGACGATGTGGTCAACGATGGAGTATACTTGCTTAGAAGTAACCTATTTACTCTTGACTTATAGACCCCCCTGTTCTAGCTATCAGGAAACACAGACTCTGGCTAGGAATTCCACTCCTTAGCTGTACGTACAATAAATGTGTTCCCAAAACGTTTTGTACGAAACGTTTTGTGGTATTTGTATTTAATAAAAGCCACGAATATGGTGCACAAAAACTTGTCTAATTCAAATTAAAAGATATTGTAAGTTTTATCATTTAGCTCCAATTTAATTAGGGTTAAGTTTTTGTTCAATTAGGTTATTTTCAGTTTATGTTTCTCTATAATTGCACATTATCTCAATAACGATTCACATTACACTTAACCCCAAACTATACAAACAATGGAATCATCTCTTTCCCTTCAAAAATTACGTAGTTTGCTCAACCGACTACCAACCGCAGCCCGACCATTGCTAAGGCCTGACACAGACTTTCGAAATTACGGGTCGGTCGGTTAAGCCAGTAGAGTAGTGGACTAATTAGGCACATTACTGGCTTATCGTGTGAGGAGGAAGTTTGGGTATCGCGGGTCAGTTGTGGCATGGAATTGTGTTGCTGCCCTTATGTGGATTATGTTGAAAGGATTAGTGCGAAATGTGGTCGGGTGATGGTGAGTAAATGGGATTTATGTGGCATTGGAAAATTGTAAACTCCGTAAGATTGTAACAAATCTTGCAATGTATGGAATTCTCAATATTTTGTGGCAAGAACATTTTGAATACAATAAAACTCAATAACCTTTGATACCTACTTCATATATATTATTGTAAACTAACGAGGTCAGCGAACCGACGACCTGGTGAGGGTCGTTCGAATACAGCCTATTGTCACATCACTACTATCGCAGTAAATGCTGACCTATTCACTCTTATAACTGAAAATAATAATATGTACAAACGGGTAGAAAACGTACGTATTTAGGTTGAGTTTAAAGGCCTGTGCACACCACGTTTTTTAAAACGCGCCATTGACGCGTGTTTTTAGCGATACAGACGCGATACGCACGTGAGTCAGACGCAGCCTGTAGAACTTTAATAGGATAAAAGCGCGTCGTCGACGCACGTTTCTAAAACGCGCGTCAACGGTGCGTTTAAAAAAGGTGTTGTGCACAGGCCCTAAATAATACCTACCTAACTTAATGTTTAAGTTTCTTATATTTTTTTAAATTAATAAATAAAGGTATATAATACCTCTTTGTAATATTACAATTTTAGACAAAAATAATTTGATCACCTAGATTTATAAATATAATAGTTAACACAAACTATTTGAATATCGCAAGCGTGAAGGATCACCAGATCCTTGTTACGCCAACAGTCGGGTCGCTGGTCATTTATCTTGCTAAGCATCTGTCAGGCCTTAGTTCCTAAGCTTTATATAACCCCACTTAAGATATTTGACGTATGCATTTACATAGCTCCATCTCTATAAATAGATAGTTTTGGGAGATCGGATCAGAAACCCTTTGAGCAAAATGTTTTTGTAGAATGTAGGATCTATGAGCAGAGGTTCAGCAGCTATGGGAGAACTAACCATACATACTTAATAATAATTTATAATTTATTGTCTCATAATTTTTTTTACAAATTTAGATGAAGCCCTGAACCCCACACTAGGATTCCCTGTGTTGTGGGGTCCAGTCTCTTTCAATCCTCTTTCAATACTTGTCAGATGTTTATAAGTTGCAACTAAGAATATCAAAAGTCATTGTACCTAAACACATAAAAAATAAATTTAAAAACAGCGACGATGATTTATTTAAATACTGTAATGTTATGAATGTGTTCAATAAAGTTAAATTCTTCACCCTTGCTGAAATCAATAGGCCTGAATTGCTAACTGAAAACACAAGACCTGACTTTTTGAGATCTATTACACCCAAAAATAAATACATTCTACCAAAAGCTAACAATGATACGGGATGAGGGTTGCAAAATATTTAGTGCCTTACTTTCTTAATGAACTGCCAGAAGATTTACAAACATTATATAAAACGAGTTCGAAAAGTTATAAGTATAAATTAAAATGTTTCTTTACACAAAAGTTTAATGTATAACCAGATAATTATTGTTACATCACTATTGCATATTAAATAACCGGCTCGCCATCACACAGATAAACCCTGAGTGGTTTTCGCTGTATGGCAATAAAAATCTGTAATAATAGATTAAGAAAATTGGAAAAATAAAATAAATAATGATATCTTTCTTGATTACTTAGAACTCTGGCGCCGAAGTACTGCTCCACATCTGTATCATACAAAAACGTGCTCAGAAGACTGGCTGCATTCCTACGTTGAATGACAATGCTAATTCTTTGGGCAAAGAATAAACCAGCCCTCTGGTCACGCAAAGTATCGATCAGTCGGCGAGAAATATCCATAAAAAGGAGACGCGCACTCTGACCCCATGAACCAAGCGTTTCGAACTCGAACGGCTCCAAACTGTAATTACCGATAAGGTTGTAGTGCTTGATAGCCTCAGCATCCGCAACCAGTGCCAGCATACCCTCTGTATTTGAAACATGATATATAATAGGTTGTTTATTTGTAAAGTGTAGGTGATCTCGGAAATTATGTTTTGAGCCGACTATACCGTCATTTTTTATTGGTAGAGAGTTACATATTCGTAACATCATTATTGTGGGCTTATTTAAAAAACGGTGTGTTCTGACCACACGACAGAAGTAAAAACTTCATCAAGGCAAGGTTAGTAATACAAAATCGTAATTTTTCGGATAAGTTCGGCTCGAGTCGGCCAACCTTATCCGAACGAGCGCCACATAGCCGAACGTGTTGGTTCAGTCTCATTCAATATCTACAAAATCAAGTTTTCAATACGCCTAAATAAGTTTTTATTTATTTAGAAAGAAAAATAAAAACATTTAGTTGAGACTTGCACAGAACAAACAACAATAAACAAAATATAAATACAACATTAAAAAGAAAAACAAGACCTGTGCGAAGCTAAAAAGCTATATCACCATAAGCTGCAATATTTAAAAAAAAAAACATACAAAAATAACTAAGTATGTTTAAATATTTATTAGGAAGTTCTTAATTTAAAGTTTCCTACCCGGAATAAGGATAGATGTGGGTGGTTAAATAATGACCGAAGCTTAGTCCTTTAAAAAGCTGAATGTGACGGATGAGACATATGCTATCTTGAATTTAGAATCTATTATTCAGTTTTTTTTATAATCTCGCGCTCGCAAACTAAGCATATGGTTAGCGAGTTTAATAAATAAAGCTGTATAAATGTATATCTATAATATTTAATTTGGAAAAGGAAACGGTTTCTCTAGGATGGGACACTTTAGCGTACTCTTGGGAAAATGCGGGAAAATGCTAGCCGAAGCATAGATAATATTATAAAACCCCAAAGTTGAGTTTTTCCCAGTCGTCAATGAGAGCAATTCCAACAAAAAACTGACAACCGAAAAAATAATCAGTTCTGCCTCAAAGAACTTACGTATTTTTGCTTTCTCTTCTAAAACTGAACGGGAAAATGAACACGTTTCCACGTGAAAATACATTTTACTGTACAGATATTTGAGGTTTTCATTAAAGGAAAAATATGAAATATTCGGCTGTGATTGCTGTTCATGGTCGTTGCAAAAATATTAGTGAGATATTGGCAAACCCAGCCAGGAGCATTACTTTGTGTAATTTATTTCATCACCACTGCTTTCAAAACTGTGAAGGAAAACATCGTGAGGAACCGACATGTCCTAGAACCAAAAATTCGAGTACATGCGACATTCACCAATCCGCACTGGGCCCGCGTGGTGGATTACGGCCCATTCCCTCTCCTAGAGAGAGGAGGCCTGAGTCCCAGCAGTGGGAATATTAAAAGGTTGATTGGAATTGGCAAAGTAATCATTTTCTCATGCATCGATAAAACCGTTTCTGTCCGTAATTTCGCGCGTGTTAATGTCGATAATTATCCTACGGGCACGTATCAGAAAAAAAAATGTCCTAATCAATTTAACGGTCCACTCGTTCCATATTGGTTCAGCGGTTGATGCGTTATTTATTAAGAATGATACAGGATTTCACAATTAATATTTTGGTACCATAAATACCTTTTTATTTAGGTGCAAAATCGTCTAATGACTTCTTCTGGGTTATCGTATCAGACTTTCATTGAATAAAACCACACCTATGTTCTTTCAGTTACCTTTTGCGTTCTAGGACTACGAGTATCCAGCCATAAACGCTCTAAGATCCTACACTAAACCACATACCTATCATACACACATAGTGACTTACACAAGCTTTAATTCAGAACATTATTAAATTATTATTTCCTCCTTTATGTGGTCCCAACAACACAAGACTATTTCCTTTGTATCAATTATTACGTAAAGGAACATCCCTATGAAGCACTTAGTCAAGATTCACTATGTTGTATACCACAGAGCGCAGAATATACCTTCTAGTAGTGACTAGAGGCGACATTACGTGTATTAAAAATATTCGTGTCAGCAAAATGTGTACCAGTTTTGGCCGTCATACCCATTGGATAGGCCTTTACGGGACTTCAAATAAAACGTGGACTGTATTTTAAATTCTATATTATTATTACGTCGATTACAATAATGATCGTACGAAGTGGCTATAGCGAACCGCGTCTGTGAGCCGAGTGACGGCGCGTGAGCGGGGAAGGTTGCTCCCCGCGTCCCGCGCGCTCCTTCCTGTGGCCATCCGTAGTGATGCGCCGACACCCATAGTATCTTAGATTTGCGAGTACAGTAAACTCACTATCCGACTTATATAGTATTTTAATATTTTAATCCTGTAATGTTTTATTGTTAGTAGCAACTCCGGTTTGTACGTCGTGGGTTCAAAGTTCAAACCAGGCAGGTGATCTACTTTGTGCAAATTATTTCATCACCACTGCTTTCAAAACGGCGAATGAAAATATCTTGAGATTTCCTCAAGATATTTTCATTCGACATCTCATAGAACCCAAAATTCGAGGACTCAAGACATACATTCGTAGATATGTGATTATGGTACATTCCCTAGAGAGAAGGCCTCCTAGAGAGAAGGCCGGAGTCTCAGCAGTGGGAAAATTATAATGCTTAAAATTTCACTCACTGGTAAGTTTTGATAATGCCAGCTCTAGCCACTTCTATGCTCTGTGTTGTACATAGTTATCAGAGTACATAAGAGGTCCCTTTACGTAAAGTCTTTGGGACGAATTGCGAAACATAATACGTGAATGGAAGGTTAAAGTATTGCAAAGACTGAGTAATAAAATGTACCTTCGATTTATTTTATGTCACAAACTGGAACTTCTTTGTTAGTACGCGGATTTTTATTAGATTTTAGGACAGTTTGCAAATCTGAATCTAAATAGTCTAAAGCTATATATATATGCGACAACCCTTTTCAACCGACTTCCAAAAATAGGAGGTGGTTCTCAAGTCCATAGAAGTTTTAAAAATTTGATATTGATAGTTTTGATCTCTGGGTTCCGACTTTTGGTAATATCTTTTCAAAAAGCGCAGATATAATGAAAAGCAGCGCTACTAATGTTAAAACTTAATACCTAATTGCCCGCCCTAAATATTATCTTCAATCTTAGCAATCACGCCACTAAACCAACGACAAGTCTTTGTAGCAAAAATGCGCAAAGCGCACACATGCCACATGATCTTTATACTTATTTATTTCATAAAACTTTATGCAATATAAAGTTACGGAGGTGGATTTATTGTCTTAGGCATTCTCTACTAGTCAACCAAAAGTGATGAAGAGAAAACATGGCAGGTGCATAAAAAATAAGAAAGGATTATTAAGTAAACAAGGGTGTTTATATATAAAGATAAAATAAAAATACGTATATATTTAATATAATATATACCCACACACACACACACACACACATATATACACCCGTATTTTTTAATTAGTGTATAAAAATATAGGGCTCTATCCGTACCCGTTACTCATCATGTTTGTGTAGTCAAAAGTAAAAAAAAACGAAATCCCAAAATTGTCCACGAAAATTTGTCATAGTTTTTTTTTTTTAGGTGGGAAAATCATCTAATGACAAATCTCGCTCTTGGGCGAAGCGAGAGATAGTGTTAGACTTTTACTGACTAAAACCCACTCCTGTTCCTTCGTTGCCTTAGTCCCAGAGCCCCGGGTTTCGTTTTCACACTACCCATGGCCCCAGTAGGCTACGACCCTGCTGGGCCCCTACGATTTGCTGACATCTCCCTGAGGCGTGCGTGGAACAATACGCGCCGTCGACGACTTGGGCTCGGTCCGGACGGTTACCGGACGGTCGGACGGCGAGCCACCCATTGCTCGCCGTCCGCAAGCCTGCGCCTACGGTGGCCGGAAATCGGGATCGGAATCCCGGCGGCGATTAGGGCGTGAGGACCGTTGCCTCACGCGATCGGCCGCCTCCTTTGCTAGCATTACTGCTTCGCAGAAGGAGGCGACGGCCTGCCACTCCTCCTCGCTCCGGACCATGGCCTGTACCAAGGCTCGGCGTGAGAGATCATCGCCGCCGATTGCCCCCACGAGGACACGGCGTTGCTCTGCCCAAGCGGGGCACATCTCCACCGTGTGCTCACCGTGTCCTCTGAGCGTTCCACACAGTGGCGACACCCGGGCGTCGCTTCCGCACGAATCCGGTGCAGGAACTTCCCAAACTTTCCGTGTTCGGTGAGAACCTGTGTCATGCGGAAGGTGAGGACGCCGTGAGGTCTTTCCAACCACGCCTCAAAGAGGGGACTTACCGCCATAATTGTGGCGTGCCCAGAAATTTGTCATAGTTGATAAATTCATAATTGAATTAATCAATGATGAAAAAATCATAACAATGCTACTAGAAAATACCACGCGCATTTTTTTTCCCTTTTTATCGCCATTCATTCATTCAATTTGTTAATCAATAGCCTGTACAATATTTCCATAAATTTTGTGATATTTTGGGATATCAACAAACGCTCATAACTTTACTGTTTATGAATATTATTTATTGATACTTTACTTAAATAATAACGAGACCTTTTCTAATAAGCCCTTTAAGTATTTGTACTAATTGAAAATTAGTGGTGTATATTTATAAACTAAAAGACAGCCTTCATACCTCTTTGTCTAAAGGAAACCAGAATATGTCAGTAAATTATGTCCTTGCACGAGAATGTATAGTTAGTAGTGACTTTATGAGCACTTAGGAAAGATTTACTACTATAGCGACATCTACAGATTAGAATAGAATAAACTTTATTATACACCAAAATAGTAACAATTTTACAGAAACTTAAATCTAAGGGTACAATAATGGTGGTCTTATCGCTATCGATATCACAGCGATATCAACCAAGCACCTTAGAATAGGTCTTTATCTATGAAATAGCCGTTTTTTAAAACGATCCATACTTCGATCTAACGATCGATTCGAACTTCGATGATTTGAAGTGTTATATCTCTGGATTGAATTGGAATTATAAGTTCAAATAAACTTTATATTAAAGGTACGTAATTCTTTTTTCGAATTACGGTATTTATTGGTTTCTTTGTGTTTTGTATCTTCTGTATGGCCACAAAGAAACTATCCTGCACCGCGGTATCAGAGTTCTACACACGATTTGAACATATACAACAGTCCGAAATCAACTATCGGGCAGTTACCCGGACCAGAGACAAAACCTGTCTGATTGGAGATTCCTCCCTTTTTAACGGGGGTTTGCAGGATTTTATACCTTGTTCCGCATACCTCTAAACTATTTAGGTAGGTACTTATTTATTATGTTATCGAAGTATAATAAACGGTCCCTTTGTGAACATATCGATACTGGAAATATGAAATAACGTAAGGGAAATTTTTACGTTTTGCGTAAAATACCCTTATATCAATCATCATAAGGTACATTTTTACATTTTAGATAAATATCCCTTACGTTCTTTCATATTTCCAGTATCGATATGTAGGTCTTGGGATTGCTTGCGAGACCGATAAAGTATTCTTTTATTAAAACTTTACCACATATCAGGAATTACTCCTGTATCGTGGGTTGTTTTTGGTGGGAACACCTGAAATAATTCCTTCAGCTCTAGGTGGAGCGAGAGAATTCCACCATCCCAGCCGTGTGCCTTCGATTGCCCTTTGCGTTCTAGGGCCGCGGCAACTCATTCGAACAATCCTGCTTCGTGGATGCTTTCACGAAAATGTAATCTCACACACACGACCAGGAACAAGTATTTGTAGGGCATACAAATATTTGTTCTGTGCGGAAATGGAAACCGCGGCATATAACGCAGCAGCCAATCGCTCAGTCATGGCGCCAGCCGCGCCGTCATTATTTATTTGTTTAGTACAGCAAAATAGCCAATAACACTATAGTCGGCCTTATAATGTTCCCACTGTTGGGACTCAGGCCTCCTCTCTAGGAGAGGGATTAATGGGCCGTAATCCACCACGCGGGCCCAGTGTGGGTTGGTGGATGTCACAAGTCTTCGAATTTTTGGTTCTAGGACATGCCGGTTTCCTCACGATGTTTTCCTTCACCGTTTTGAGAGCAGTGGTGATGAAATAAATTACACAAAGTAATGCGCCTGGCTGGGTTTGAACCCGCAACCTACAACTCGTAAGTCGGGGCCGTTACCACTCGGCCACCACTGCTCTCAATACCACAATTAACATTAAAATACTTTAATCCTTTTAATCTGTATTCTCACATAACCGCAAACTTTCTAAAAATATCGTTTCCCATTTATCAGCAAACAAATTCAATCCAAGGTTGGTCTCCACAAGCGCGTTGAGCACCGTTAGCGTACGCGGTATAGGGGAGGTGGATCGAGCTACAGTGCGACCAACTGGAATAATAATTTAAAAAAAAGCGATTGTAACTATTCGGCATAAATTGACACAACTCCGCCTGTAAGTCGCGACGCATCAGTGTACCCAGATTATCAAGTAAGATAGAGCATACCTCCTTTCTGGGATTATTTATTTGCCTTCTTCTTCTTTTATTCTTCTTTCTTCTTAGTCCTCTCCTGTTCCCATTACTTCAAACTCAAACTCCAAATTATTTTATTGCACATAGGCCTACATGGGCATTTTAAGACGTCAGAAGCTAGCGCTCGGTTCCTATTGATCTTTTCCTATGAAGAAGAACCGGCAAGAAATTGCATGGGGAGGGTCTTCTTACTGATTAACGAATTTATTTATTAGACTTCGCTCTTTGTGGCCTATGTCGCTGTAAAGTATTAACTGGGATAAGCTCCAGACCTTGCTCATTACAAGCGACAGTGATATTATAACTGCTGATGTAACATTTAGGAGTTAAAACGCTCCATTTATTAACTTTGTGGTTATGTCACTGTCGTTTTAATGAGTAACTTACTGATAGTGATATTGTAGTTTCACACGTGACAGAATTTTCGTATTCTGATCAATCAAGACCATCATTTCAAACCGATACACATCTACTGCTGGACCACCGCGGTCCGGTGATGCCTCACTTACGTGTTGCCCCTACGACCGGTCCTGTGCGTCTCGCATTGATTTCTGGGACCCTCGTCAGGTAAACAATCCAATTTTTGGGAGGCCTTTCAACACTGCGTCTATTGGTACGCGGTTGCCGCGATAGAACCTTTCGGCCCTATCGACCATATATGTTCTTTGGGTATATTGGTAACCTCGGTTCTCTGCGAATGTCTTCATTCCTGATTTGATCACGCGAGCAAACTCCGAACATAACCATCTCCATTGCCCTTTGGGGGACTTTAAGCCTTCTGATGGTCCATTCGGCCCAACCGATTTCTGATTCCTTCTTTGTTTATTTTTGATAGACTCGCGTTTGACCACTATCTCATCTGATGGTAAGCGATGATGTGGCCGACGATGGAGCACGCTTGCCTAGAAGTAACCTAATCACTCTTGACTTAAATACCCCTAGATTGTAGCTATCAGGAAACACAGACTCCGGCAGGGAATTCCACTCCTTAGCTGTACGCATAATGAATGTGTTCCCAAACGCTTTGTACGTATGGGTGGGATGTCCACCATGTACAAATGGCGCAACGCCGTACGTCTAGTGGTCCGATGATGGAACGGACTTGGTCCGATGATGGTTGGAAATGTGAAAATGGAAACCGACAGGACAGCAACTCGGCGTTGATGCTCAAGGCTTTGTAGTTTTGACTCGACAAGTGCATCATTACCGATGACCCTCTTAGCTCGCTTCTCAATCGACTCTAGGGCATCAAGCTGGTATTTGGCAGACCCATCCCAAAGGTGAGAGCAATATTCCATACACAATCGAACTTGCGCTTGATCAAGGTTGAGCAGCTGTTCCGGCGTGAAGTACCGTCCCACCTTAGCTAAGATCACCAGTTTTTTGGCAGCCTGTTGAGCTCGATGTAAGAACTGAAATTGAGGGTAGATGACAACATTACTCCAAGAAGCTCAAAGCTGATTCCTTCTTCCAAACAAGCAAGTTGGTTTCTTTATACTACTTTTAATAAGACGGATGAATATTTAAAAACAGTGAGAAGTACTGACTTGCATGATATAAACTTTTTAATTTTATAATGAAGTTTGACACTGACCCTATGAATATAACATTTACTAACTTTAACTAACTTTACTTGTAAAGCATAGTGATTTCATCAGGATATCTTGTTCCTTTCATTCACTAAATCAGATTTCCGGTCTTCAAGAGGTACTCTATGTCTCAAAGGGACTATTAGCTAATGCCTTGAGTGATCTCTACATCACTGGGTATCTTTCCATCTTTCCTTTGAGTCTGAATGTAGTCGGACATGTTTTGTCTGTATGTACGCAATTAATTAATTCCTGCATGTATTCGGTTACCTGTATCTGTGGTGAATAGTTTTTTTTAAATATTGATTAATGTACATAATATGAGTATCACACTAATCTATTTATATAAAAGCGAAATACCACTCACTGATTAATCACGAAATCTCAGAAACTTTAACACCTACAAACTTAAAATTTGGCAGGTAGGTTCCTTATAGGGTGTAGAAATCTGCTAAGAACGGATTTTACGAAACTCCACTCCTATGGGGATGAAACGGGGGTCCAAAATTTGTATGGAAAAAGCTACTTTCACGCGGGTGAAGCCGCTGGCAGAAGCTAGTAATATTATAAAGGTGAAAGTTGGCACGCACACATCTGTGTGTTTGTAGCTCCTTCACGTTCAAACGGCAAAACAGATTTAGATGTAATTTGGCATTTGGGTGGACCATGTTTTAGAATAGGATATAGAATAGTTTATATTCCAGGAGTAGGTATGTTCTTTTGGGATAATCTTCTACGATTACACAAGTGAAGCCGCTGGTAAGCTAGTTTAGGTATATATATTCGAATATATAAACTCACGCTTTTTTCCATGGGGTCGGCAAAAGCTAAAGACGAAAATGAAGCAAAATGTGTTCTTTTTCCCCTTGCCCTTCATTTTAGTTCATTTATTAGCCAGATCTACCGTTGTCGAGAAATAAATTCCTCAAAGAGAAAAAAAAAATAGTTAAAAAATAATGTTTTTTTTTTAAAGTAAAATAACAATGCACATAAAAAAATATTCGTAAATTAAGTATTAAGTTTATATGATATATTGTATACATCCTGAGATAGCAAAGCCACTCATATTGTTACTGTTTTTTGATGTCATACAAGTAATTGTATAACGAGCGTTTCTCGCCATCAAATTATAAAGTTTGTGCGAGCTAAACATATGTTAAACGATTGTTAAAAATACATGAGAAAAATAAATACAAAAAAGTATCAACATTTAGGTACACATAGATAGATACTTAGATATATTCTTTATTGTACACTTAAAATAAAAAAAACACATACCTCAGACAGAATATGTTTCAGATATTAAACAATGCACTAATAATATCGTTATTATGAGTGCATTGTTTCATATCTGAAACAATATAATCCTTTAATTTGTATAATTGATATAAAATAACAAATTAATTAGCAATTAGATTAATTGACTATAATGATATTGTGTTCAGAACGATTATGTTTAATTATGAATAGCTTTAATAATTGCACCATTTTATTAGTAATATGATCAGCTTTAGTGTATCAAAATATAATTTGTGGTTAGGTATGTATTTGTGGCTAACCGCAGAACTTGTCTATTTTGGTTTTACAATAAAGTTTATTGTATTCTTTTCAGAGTTTTTAAAGTATTCTGCACTTGCAAAAAACTAACATATAGACTAACCCGAAAACAACACATATATCCACTACAATTAACCACTACTTACTTAGTGAAATTAATAAAAGAAAATGTCGAGAAATGGTAGCCCTTAAAAACGACAATTCTAACTCATTTTCAACTAAATTAGAAACTGATTCTTCTCTTTAGCGTTTCGACAAAAAAATGCTTAAGTTGTTACGTAAGTACTAATAATATCATCTTTATCTTTATTTATATATTTTTTCTGTACGTGTATTTGTCACCTAACTCCTCCTAAACTGCTTGACCGATTTGGATTTAACTTTGTGTGAGTATTTGAGTGAGATCCTGGATGGTTTGAAAATACGATTGAACCCGCTGCGCTTCAATCGGATTTTCATTTCTTTACTGACGAAAAGTCAGCTTTCCGACTAGATAACGTCTATCGGGACCGCGAGTATTGTATAGGTAATAATTAGGTTCAAAATTCAGCCACAGGAGCTCCACTCACTGATGCAATCGTCCAATCCGCAGATAGAGCGCGCAAGATGGAAGGTCAGCCATTTTCTGTAGACGTTGTTGCAAAGGTTGACGAATTTTCTAATAAAAATATGCCTGACAATCACTTGAAACTGATAATACTAATAATATAAGTGAAAATCAGCTATCTTGGCTGTCTACCGCATTGCAGAAAGCTTCAACAGTCTACGTTTCGCATAACAGCAGCCAAACCGCGGCGCTGAGTGATGCAAATGTCACGTCCATATGAACTGAGGAGCGTGAACACAAAGCGACATATTTGGCATAATCGCACAAAACGCGGCCTTATTATAATTTCATAACGTGCCGTCGCTCTTCTTATGGCGCGGTTTTAGAGTAGCGTAGCGAATAGCGGAGTAATTAGTGTAGGACAGTTAATATTGAATTGCTGATTCTCAATTCTGTAATAAAATATCCCACTTCAGTATGAAAAAAAAAATATTTATTACCTTCGAATTGTCAAGAAGAATGATAAGGAAGTCAGAAAAAGATGCTAATTGCACATTCTAAAACGTAGATCTCTATGGAAGAGAATGTGCAAGAAACTCCATGGATACTCCTTTAACTTATGTTATGTACTTACTTATTACAAAAATCTCCGTTAGATATTAATTCTTGTAGCTATGAAGAGACAATCAATCAATCAATTTCTGATTAATTTATGTTTTTATCTTGCAAAATGTTTGCAATATGTTTAGTTATAAGTTTGCGCCTTTTCCGGCAAATAAAATGTTTTTCTTTCTTTTTCTTTCTTTCTTACAAATCGTGCGTCCGATCACAACGATCGATTTGTGGTACCTAAAGCCTCAACTAAACCTAAATAATGTACAAGTTCTACAATAAATTAATTATATTTCTAACTATTACAATTATGCCTATAAGATTTGAAGAATTTACTCGATTTCTCCAGGATCCTATCATCAGATCCTAACCTTAGGGACCATGGAACCACCTGGGAAATATACCTTTTCAAACAAAATTAGAATTTTCCGAATAGATCAGGGCGTGTAAGAGTAATCGGGGAAAATACAATTTAAAAAATCAAAGATTCCGACGAATTCAGAACCTGGGGCCACGGGTAGTGTGAAAGTGAAACCCGGGGCCCCGGGAACGAAGGCAAAGAAGGAACAGGAGTGGGTTTTTAGTCAGTAAAAGTCTGACACTATCTCCCGCTCCGCCCAAGCGCGGGATTTGTCATTAGATGATATTTTCCCACCTAAAAAAAACCTTCTTTTTGAAGTCGGTCAAAACGTCTAGGCAGATTGATTGAAATATCTATTGAAAATGAATGATCATAACAATCGCTGCTATTGTAAATTGTCTAGTTTTGTATTTAGACCACCGTCTTAATCTAAATTTCATAAAGTTTATTCACACTTTATCAATTCGTTCTGAGTCCACGTGGTGGAATGCAGCCCGCTCCGTGTCTTAAAGAGGAAGTCTGTATTTCAAAGTAGGAAGAAAAATTTTGTAATGTCATTTATTTTAAACTAAGTATGTATTGACATAAAGAAAAAGAATTTGACAAATGTACTGCCCAAAGAGATTTTTTTTTAAAGAGATACAATATTTAACGTCTTTGGTACTGCCACAGGCGTTTAAAGACAATTTTATTTGTATCTCTACATATAAATAAAATTGATAGTATGTTCGATACCTAAAGCAAAAAAGGTATTTTTTTTTTGCCTATCTGTTGGTTTGTTCCGGTTAATATCCGTAGCAGCTGGACCAATTTAGACGGGACTTTCACTACGTGCTGTTACAAGATCAAACTTTTAATTTTCCTGCGGGAACGAGACTTAATTCCCGGGGGAGAGGCTCTCCAAAATGGATAAACAGATTTTGAAGAGACTTTCACTAACAGACAGCTTAGATGTGTAATGTTATAAGAACTAAAAATTGACGCAAAATAGGAATGCAATGTTCTTATACTCCACGTGAAAGAACTCGTGGGAAACAGCTAGTTTGGTAATAAAATTTACGATTCCGGAAAACCCAAAAAAAACTCTACTGTCAATTTTACGTACAGAGTGTTCCACGAGCGCTTGATATATAAAGAAATACTTTATGTGACGCAAAGGGACGCGCCTTAGAGCGTAAATAAATAGATGGGGTGAAGGGATCGAGCGGCGAGTACCAAATTCAATTAACAGGGTGACTGTTTTGGGAAGCTTCGGTGTGTAGATAATATCTGACTAATCTATATATAAGTACTAGCTGACCCGGCAAACGTGGTTCTCCCATATAGATTATAGAAGAAAAAATGGGAGATAGCAGGTAGAGGTAGGAGGTAAAAAACAGGCCTACCAAATATACAAGAAAAACATCATGAAAATAAATAATCGAGCCCCAGCATTTTTGCTGAGCGCTGGCCGTTTTACGCGGATGTGACGCATAACCTACCATTTATATATGTCGTTATTGTTATTTGTTTATTTTAAGGTGTGCGCCATATTTAACGTAATTAAACTGTTTTTCTTTCTTTCTTTCTTTCTAAAATCGGTCAAGCCGTTTTGGAGGATATCTATAACAAACACTGTGGTACGAGATTTCTATTATGTTAGATAGCTGACCCGGCAAACGTTGTTCTGCCATATAAATTATCAAAGAAAAAATGCGGTACAGGTAGAAAGTTAAAAACAGACCGAGCAAATATTAACAATTTTTTTTTTATAAATATCAGTCAAGTCGTTTTGGAGGATTTTGATAACTAACACTGTGATACGAGATTTTTGTATATTATAAAATAAAAGGCTACCGTTAGGGCCGGGACACACGATGCATTGCGGCGCCGCACCGCATCGTGTGGTCCGGCTCTAACTGAGTGACTGATCTGTAAACACACAGCTCAAGCCAAGCACAAGCACTGAAATTTGGTACGTAGATAGTTCTTAAGGCAGTCGAAGCCGGTGGCAAAAGTTAGTGTGATAATACATGTGTTTGTTACATAATTATGTTGTTGTTGTTTATACGACGATTTTCAAAAATAAAAATCACTGTTCTATCATCGGATAACCGAACGTACGGCGAATGTCCACCCCTACATTGTTAACACCTCTACGTTTCGGACTAAGCATTTTTTTTTTTTTTCGCCTCGAGATTTATACTGCGTACATCGAAGGAATTAAACAATTTGCCTGCTAAAGTCTTCCCGTCCGATTATAATTTAGGCGTCTTCAAGGCTAGAGTGGATAAGCTTTTAATAAACCAGTACGCTTCACCATCCAGGTGGGATCGCAGTCAAACACTAGTTTATAGAAAAAATGCGGGTAAATTCTGCGAAAGACAATGCTCGCTACGCCATATGCTACGCGGGACTACGGCGTAGTGGCTTTATCGTACAGTTTGAGCGTAGACAATTTTCATCTCGCTAGCAACACCGGTGTTAATTCAGAAAGGTCAATTTCGTGGGAAATATTTAAATACATTTCTATAGAAAGGTTTGCGATAAAATTATAATAATATCTTCTCTATGGTAAATCAGCTGTTATCCTTACAAGTAAAATGTTTTAATTACATTATTCTTTCATTCTAAAATCACCAAAAAACTTTTATTAGCTGTTGTGTTGAGCGCCACTTTTCTGCTTTAAATTAAAAAAAAAATCACGAAAATTACTTTTTTTAACTTGTTATCTATACTCTATACTAATATTGTAAAGAGAAAAGATTGGTATTTTTCGAAAACTACTGCCCCCCTAGCCAAGTCACAAACGATAAACGTAAACTCTCAGTAGTCTTTAATAGATTTTCAACTTTATGTTATTGGATATAAAGTTGAAAATCTATTGAAGATTACATAGTGTTTTCGTTCGTTCCGGTCGCTAACGCTCAGTAGTCTTTAATAGATTTTCAACTTTATGTTCTTAGGTATAAAGTTGAAAATCTATTGGAGATTACTAAACGTTTACGTTTATCGTTTGCAACTTGGCTGGACCGATTTAAAAAATTCTTTCACCAATGCCACTTTATCACTGAGTGATATATGCCATATTTTATGCAGGTAAAGCTACTGACAGAGCCTAGTCCCAAACTAACTTGTAGCCTTCCTATCGTGCACGTTATTAGCAAGTGATAAATTTTCACAGCACACGCTGGTTTCAAATTAGTATGTTCATTAACAGGCGTGCGTCTATCTACCCTAAATACGCCGCGTACTCCGAATACGCCGCGTATTTGTTCAGCCGCTGAAATGGGAGGCGGAGCTAACTGGCGTACTTTATAGGATTATGGTGTAATGCTTGAGAAGTTTTTGATAAGTAGTATTAACGTTAGACGCCTGCTCTTATTAGGTACAGCCAAAGAAGTATTTAGTACTTCGGAAACAAATTATTTTCTCACATTCGGGCCGACAGGTTCTGGAGTGGCAACCGCGTACCGGAATACGCAGAGTTGGAAGGCCTCCCACAAGGTAGACCGATGACTTGATAAGGGTCGTGGTAATCCGATGGATGCGAGCAACCAAGTTTATTGACTGGCCTGTTGGTCTAGTGGGTAGTGGCACTGACTGCTATGCCGGAGGTTGTGGGCTCGATTCCCACCCAAGATAAATATTTTAATATACTACAGTCAATTTAATTTGAATACCCTGACTCCTTAACTAGGAAGATCCTGTATCTTAGGAGGCAGTGTCTTCGCATAAATAGTAGACGAACAAATTACAATATCTTCTCCCAAACATTTGGTGAATAATATAAAATACTCGTACAACTGAAATGTAATTAAAATGGACTTAAATACAATATTTTTACATTAAAAATTAAAATGGCAGATTTTTAGTGCTAAATTATAAGTTTTTAAAATTTATTTCTTCCTAGTCATGAAGGGTATAAAAATAAAGGTTTCGAGGAGATGAGTTCAAAAGTATTATTCACAAAAATGTCGGAAATAAAAAAAGGATACAGAATATACAGAAAATCAGACCGCAAAAAACGACTTGGAAGTTCGAAACAAGCTATTTAAGTAGTTGATGGCGTGAGTTGAACTAAAGTAAAGTCACGGTAATATTATCTATACAGTATTGTAACTCGGCCGTATCTTTGAAATAAATGCCTACAGCCACGCGGTACGTAAACATGCGATAGGGCTGCCCGCACTATGGCTGCCCGCCTCTAGCATTTTAATTACATTTGCCTACTTTGTGTTTCCATTTAGTTTTGTGATTGTAAATATACTTTTTTATATAAACAAATAAAATAATTTGTGAATTAAATAGGAAGTGTTCAATATTTGCGACCGAAAAATATTTGCGCCTCGACTGAGACGTACCTACGAAATGCTTTATTATTAAATTTTAAAGTACAAAAATCCGCATTCTAAAGCTTAATTAAAAATTGTTTTGGGAAACATGGACAAGGTGGAGAAAAAGGAATATCTTTTACTTGGTTATAGATACCTGCAGCTACTTTACAATTTATGTGTTTGGTTTTAAATGAAGAATTCATGCAACCAAAAACAGCACAATATATCCTACTCGTCATATTAAATATGTACTTGAACTTATTTTTATTGAAAAAATCGCGCGGCACAGACGCGACTGTCTGCATCCCGAGCGCACCTCGAGATCGAGGCGCGTAGGTATAGCTCGCGTTTCGTCCGTTTGTATGAAGTTGGAATACTGTATAGATAATATTACCGTGGTAAAGTCAACTTTTTTTTTAATGTTGTCTTAATTCATAAAATATGAGAAGACTATTGTAAAGCAATATCGCAAAAATACCTCCATTAAAATTCATAATGAGTGTAATTGCTTCTCATATTTTATTTCAGAAGTATAATCAAAAAATAATTGGCGAAATTAATCTCCAATTAAAAAGGTACCTTATCATCAAATAATTATGGTCATTATGTTGAAACGGTTCAAGATTCGAGCAAGGGAATAATCGTAACGTTTTGATAATTAGCACAATTAGTTACAACCGTTGTTAATGATTGCGGAACCGTTACAGCCCGTTAAATTGTGATTATTCGGAATAACTGATTTTAATAACGACCTTCTTTTATGAAATGGAGTACAATTTTCTGTGAATGACGATTTCAATAATAAGCAGAAAAATTTGGAAGGGATTCTTGATTTGATATTGTACTAAGAATTTACATTATTTTGATCTCAACTACTTTAACTTCTCTTGTGGTTTATTTTTGTGAACTTTTCATTTATTGTTCAGTTTAATTTTATTTTTATATAGCCTCTTTTTATAATGTCAATGAGAGAACATTGTACACTGCGGATTCGTCTAATTATATAAATTACTTTCTATTTCGGTCCATTTTTTTATTATTTTCATTGTGCTTTTGGGTATAATATTGACTGGTCTACACTGTCCTCTCATACCTATTAATATTGGGAAGTCCCGAATATTCGAAATATTTTATTCCGAATTTCGATGTTCCGATTTTCAAAAGTCCGAATTTCATAATACCTAAGAATTATAATGTCTATTATTAAAAATCACGAAATTTATTTTACCGAAAGTCGTAAATGCGATTTGTTAGTTTTCCGATTTTCATACGTTCAAAGAATCAAATGCTCGAAGGGTTCCCGGTCCGAAAAACGATATTCCGATTTTCATTTCATCGAATATACTAAAAGTCAACATATTGTGCTACAAAATTTAGTGATAGAAACGAATCGCTGAAAAACCGACTTCACGCAGTCTTGTCTGCCCTACCCCTAGAGTGTAATTTAAACCCGCGTAGGAGCAGCCAGCAAGCCGAAGCTGCGGTGGTGAGCGTTAAAACCATCTGCGACGATAAGCTCGCGTGGGGCCGCCCAAACCCCACAGCGCCAGAGCCGTGACAGAAACAAAGGTTGCTGCATGTTGCATGCCTGCTTGCATGCTGCATGCCTGCTTGCATGTTGCATGCCTGCTTGCATGTTGCATGCTTGCTTGCATGCTGCATGTCTGCTTGCACGCTGCATGCCTGCTTGCATGCTGCAAATCCCCTGTATTATTGATGAATCATTTAGGTTAGGTTAGGTTAGAACTGTGACTAATAAAGCGCGAAGGCGAGCAAGCTGAGCGAGCGTGCCGCGGCAGCGGCGGCCGAGTGCCAGATTTCCTCTATTGTTGGTTTATTTGTCTTGCTATACAGTTTTACAAGGCGTTTTTATTTCGGAATTGTATTAATCGGTATTTTAATAATCGGAATTCGTATTTTTGATGTTTCGAATTATCATTAAGTCGGACTTTTTGTTATTCGATCTATTGTAACTGGGTATTTTGAGAATAGTGATTATAAACGTTAGGAATATTGAAATTTAGGAATTATAAAAATATGATTAATGATAAGTCGGAGTTGTTATGTTCGGAATTTTGAACCATTCGGAATTATGATAATCGGTATTTTGAAATTCGTATTTGTGATGGTCGGAATAAAGTTTTTCGTATTTATGTAGTGTACCCATTAATATTATAATATTCCCACAGTACAATATAGTATTCCCATATTATAAAATCAATCATTTTTAAAAAGAATAACCATGGAGTTTCTTGCCGGCTCTTCTCCATAGTAAACGACCAATTACAACCATGCACTAACTTTTAACGTTTTATAAGTACACGTAGCCGTTTAATTCAATGTATCTGAATCATTTTTATTGCTAAGATCTTTTGTCATTATGCTTTAGCAGCTCAATTTTTCATTTTTATTTGCTAACCTGACCAAAATTTCGCCATTTAATTTCCTTAACTTATCTCCTTCACACTTAAATACACCAGCGCACCAATAAATATCCTGAACAATTCCCATGCTCGTACATTTAACACATTAAGACGTTGTTACAAGACACAAGGCCGTAACCACGGAACAAGGAAGCGACTAGATAGTTACGCCACTACTAATCATATTGAATAGTAATCATATTTAGTTGAATTTTAATTTTATGCAATTTGTTTTCTTTTTTAATGAATTATTTTAATGTCTGATGGGTATATATAATTATAATCTAGCATATAGTCGGCTTTATAATATTCCCACTGTTGGGACTATTAGGCCTCCTCTCAAGGAGAGGAGGAGGATTACGGTCCATAGACCGTAATCCACCACGCGGGCCCAGTGAATGTCACATGTCTTCGAATTTTTGGTTCTAGGACATGCCGGTTTCCTCACGATGTTTTCCTTCACCGTTTTGAGAGCAGTGGTGATGAAATAAATTACACAAAGTAATACGCCTGGCTGGGTTTGAACCCGCAACCTATAACTCGTAAGTCGGGGCCGTTATCACTCGGTCACCACTGTTCTCAATAATTATAATCTATTGTAATTTAATTTAATTTAAAGTTGATGTAATTTATGATTTGTATTGTCTGTATGTTAATGATTTGTAACTAAAATGAGTCTCTGTTACTTGAAATAAATGAATAATAATAATTGCCGGTAAAATGTGCACTGAGCACAAGCTTTATCTGTCATTAGGTATCAGAATTGTAATTTTTTTTTTGTGTGGGACATCACTTATAACTGCGTCCGCTCAAGATGGAGTGAGAGAGAGTTTCAGGTTTTTACTGACTAAAACTCAAACTGTATTCTTTCAGTTGCCCTTTGTGTTCTAGAACTCTCTCGAATAATCCCGTAGGCCATCAGAATCGTCATGCGCTTGTTTTGTATTGAAAGTTTAGATGCACTCAGCTTATTCACTAGCTGACTAGCTGCGGTATGTATTGGCGGACAGATAATACATGGTACAACGGTACAAAAGATCGTTTTAGATGTTTTTTTTTTTATTGCATTATGGGTATGGCACGCAGCGTTATGCACACCGATGAAGAAATCGAAATTTTAATTTCATTCGTTATAGTCACAGTCAGAATTATCAATTTCTATGAGTTTTTTTAACGTGTTCTCACACTAGGAATAACTTCTATATCGTACACACTATCCGGAAAAACTATCTGTAGACCACATAATTTTTTTAAAATTATTTGAAATGTTAATGTACAGTCAGGGATCAAAAGTGCAGTTGCACTCTACCAATCCTAAAGTGTCTAAATTTCCTTTTTTGTAGAAGTTCAATAGTCCACAACTAGTTTATTCAATACTTTAGATTCTATGCAACCAATTAAATCAGTCATGGACCATTGACACTCTTCTACAAAGAAATTTTAGAAATTTTAGCATTGGTACGGTGGAACTGCATTTTTGACCCCTGACTGTACAAATAAACGAATTATTATTATTATTAAATATTGGTTCCGTCCGGAAATCGAACTCGAGACACTCAACGTTGCAGCCAATTAGTTAACCACTGCGCCAACCGTGAACCGTGAGTTTAGTTAACTCAGTGACACGCTTGCTTGGTTCGTATAGAAAGTTTTGACAAAGCCGTATCATTGTCAAGGAGACTCCTAGGTCTATGTCTGTAACCAAATCGACCGGCACGGGACCGTCTAAACCCACCGATAAATTTCCCTGACGCGAAGGGAGAACTTAGGTCTGTACATCACGATCGTTCCTCTGATAACGTTTATCATATTATATGGAGGATCGAGTTGTTTACCGATGCCAGTTATAAGAATAAAAAAGAAATTTAATTAAGATTGGCCTGTTGTGTTAGGTGTTCTGTTCGTGAAAGACTGACTGTGAGAAAAACGATTCTGAAAAAGCTAATAAGATTCACTTGATTTTGAAGAAGTTTTGATTGGTATAGCGTCTTCTTTCGAGACAATATAATCTGCATTAATAAGTGACTTCAACAAAAGGAAAGGTTCTTAATACGGCTGTTTTTTTTAAAATAGCGGTTATATGTTGATCAATCAATGTTTCATTGGTATGTTTACAAGATTTTTGATTGTTTCATCCAAAATAAAAGTGCAGTCATAACTTCGTAAACATTTGAATATGACAAATGCGAGTGGGCTGAATTTTTGGAATGGTTTGGCGAATTACTTTATACTAACGATCCGCTATAGTTGCCACGGGCGTTAGAAATCTTCAAAATTCTCAAAAACCTTTCTGATGAATCATTCTGTCTATTGAAAACTGCATGAAAATCCGTTCAGTAGTTTTGTAATTTGTCTCGTTCATTCAGATAGAAAGACGTGCGGGGGACTTTGTTTTATGATATACAATGAAGTAACTAGTAGAGACAGCCTGCGCCTTGTGACGGAGACCATCACCGGACACTGCACACTGAACACGTATTTCAGTGACACCTGTGCAGAGCATGCTTGGAGGGGGAGGAGACAATTGCACATGTGTTCCTAAACTCTACAGGTGTCACTGAAATACGCACATGAACCTTAGGATCTCCGAACTCACTTAGTGATTCTCTGAAAAACCTCAGAGGCCTAATCTATTTTTGGAGAGAGGTGGGCTGGTTGGAATAAGCCCATCTAAGGTTATGGCCGCCGTGCGGAAACCATACTCAGACATAGACATAGAAGTAACTAGTAACCCGCCCCGGTTTTGCTCGGTAATTGTATTTATTTATATATAACCGTTACGCATTTATTGTTCTTTATATTAGTGAAAACTGCATCATAATCTGTTGCGTGGTTTAGGAGTTAGCGAATAAACAGACAGGCGCGGAAATCGACTTTGTTTTATAATAAGTAATAATAATACTAATACTACGTCAAAATACGATGAATGGACACGGGACCGGTCGTTATGGCGACACTTGGGGAAGGCCTATGTCCTACAGGTCGTCTTTTGGCTGAAATAATGATGATCATGATGAATGTAAAAATAGTACATTTTGGTATAAATGGAGGAAGTTTGTCATTGCGACCGAGGCGGTACTGCAGTGACAAATTTTCATGTGTATCAAAGGACGTTTTCAAATACACTTACGAAGAAATAAATAAACGGGGGTTAGCCAGCGACTCGTTGGGGTCGCTTAGCGCCCAAACTGATGTAAAAAATTGTGGCGGGAGCGAGCTAGCGCACTTTTCCGCACTAGTACGGAAAACAGTAAATTGCGTGTCTATGAGCGGTAAGGTTAAGAGGTGTTTTTCGAGTAGGTGGATTGAAAATATATTTGTTTTATTATTTTCTTCTATTTATTGTTTACGTGTATTATCATAGAATAAATCTTATACGACTACTATTCATCTGTAGATACGTAATTTACTACCACGTACATAAATTCAGTAAATAAATTGATTAGAATTGTATCAAAGGATCCGATACCTACAAATGCTGCTAGAATACTGAAACTGTTGTTAAAGTTAGACTGCGGGGCACTTTAATTGTCTGAATACCAATGAGAAACTGTTCCTCTGTGTCTCGAAATGAACAAACGCTTCAGCGTAATCCAACACAAATAATATTGTATCTAGAGGAATTGTAGCATCTCTCCTTCTCATTAATACAATACTAAGGTTCAAAACAATGTTTGAAATCATAATGTCTTGGCAATTTTGTCGGAAATTCAAAAGCAGATTAAGAGATGAAGAAAAAAAACGTTAATTTGAGACTCGCACAAGACCAACACACATTAGCTAACATAAAAAACAATAATATCTATTATTTACAAAAACAAAAATAGGGCTTTGCGAGGCCTAAAAGGCTCCTATATCAGCATATGCTGTGATATTAAAAAAAAATAACGCAGTGCTGGTAGCAGATGAACTATCTTTATGTTTTATGTCGTAAAAGAACCTGACGAATATTACCTACATATTAAACGTACTAGTTTATATTTTAATAAAATTTGTATGCCACTTATTGTGACAGACCACAGAGACACATAATATTTTTGTAAGACCTAAATTGTACCTGTGTGCACAAACACACATAATTATTTGATTTAATTTGACTTTAGTTTGTATAAAAAACTTTTTACAAAAAAAACATACAACCGACTTCAAAGTAAAAAAAACACACTGAAAAGTGCAAAATAACTTTAATTTTGGAAGTCTGTGTTTCTATAATAGTTTTGTCTCTTCGTTATTTATACGTCCGTTTTCCTTCTTATATAACCTGATATAAGAAGGAAAACGGACTGAAGAGTCTAGACCTCAATCGCCAATAATCATCAACCACTTGCAAGCAAAACACAGAAAAGAAATAACTATACGGCTGTTTTATTTACTATGCATAGGCTCGCGTTTGACCACTATCTGACCTGATGATAAGCGATAATGTGGCCGACTCTTGACTTAAAGACCCTCAGGTTATAGCTATCAGGGAAAACAGACTCCAGCAGGGCTTTCCACTCCTTAGCAGTACGCATAATGAATGTGATCCCATGACTGACCTGTCTGCAGCAGTGTTACTCTGTGGCCACACAGAAGACATCATCCGGAAGGCGCGCGTCAGTCACACCTTGGTCCGGTCGCTCCCAAGCCCTATAAACCCACCTTTCATTACTCCGGAATGTGCGATTCTGGGTGTATCGCTCCACTCGCCGCTTATACCTGCGGATACGGTTTGCCCATGCATACACCTTTTGCTTCAGGAAGTCGATGCGCTCTGTGACACGGGACATATAGTCTCGGGGGCTGATGTCAGTCCCCGAAAACGCCCACCTCACAAAGCGCATCACTCTTGGGCGATTGTTGCCCTCCCTGAAGCAGATTAGTTTGCCGATGAGTGCTCTGGCCCCACCAATACGACGCTCGATCCTGCACTGCCAAGCCGGCACAGCTGGTTTCGGTCGTGTAGCTACGTCACAGTTCGGATACTTGACGTGAGCTACACGCATTATTTTTATTATTGTAATTTTGTGTTTATACCTTCGTCAGTTTCCAAAGTCTTTCATTTGTCAAGTCAGGGCCGGCAGTCTAAACATAGTTAACGATCGCGTAATGACCGAATTCAGTCGCTGAGATATTAATATTGCAAGAGGGGAAACTTTTGTGTTTTCAAATATTTCAACAAGCCAATTTAAATCTTAGAAACGGTAAAAGCTGTTCATTTGAAATGAATTAAAGTTTTCTTGAAAAATGGTTTTTCAACATAAAATTTACGGCGTTTCTACAAGTATATATTTCGTGAAAAACTATTTTTTTATCAGCTGGTAATTTAGCGATCAGTAGATAATGTTTTGTTTTGCAATCAATCTCGAGTCTACTGGCCCAGGACATATTTCCAATACCATTTGAAGGTATATTCTGGGCACTTTTGTATAGAAATATAAAAGTCTTCTAGCAAAGTTTTCGCTTTACAAATGATTTGAATTTATTAAGGCTTAATTCTTGAATGTGACTGGGAAATTTATTATAAAAGTGTATAGATTGACGTCTAAACTGGACGTATTTGACGCAGCAGTGGGTCGAACATTATTGTTGTTGTATTATTTTTCTGGTTAATTTAAGTTTCTACAAGTTTCTTCAATGTGTACCGAATAATCATGTTTTCTTTCTGCCTTCTAAATGTGCCTCATATTTTTCTGAGCTACCAGGATCCGCAAAGATACATTGCAGACTTAGTTATCCGGACTTTGGTTATACGGCTTCGTGACTGTATTTGGTATATAAAAAAAAACCCGGGCAAGTGCGAGACAGACTCAGGCACTGAGGGTTCCGTACAAACTTAACCATGAAAACAGTTCAATTCCCGAATGGAGTCGCAGAAAGTTTTTTTTTTGTGACGTAACTACAAATTTACTGTTTTCAGATTTATTCCTTTACCTGCGCTATAAGACCTTGCTTCATGCCAAATTTCAGGATTCTGGGTCAACGGGATGAATTTTGATTCCCTTGAGAGTGTCGAAAAATACGTTTTTTGCGACATAAACGGCCGTATCTTTTTCGTTCGTTAACTTAGAAGTTTGAAGGGACTGCAAACCTGAGTATATGGTTTTAATTTCAACTCGATACCTCCGCGCGTTAGAGAGATAAAGGGTCTTGACGGACAGACAGACGGGCGGACAACAAAGTGATCGTATAAGGGTTTCGTTTTTTCCTTTTGAGGTACCCTAAAAACGAAATACATTGTAAAATTGATACTGGTTAAACGTATAAATGGTGTAAAGTTAAAAGAGAAAAAAAGGTTAGTGATCAAAGACCCCATTCTCACTCTTACTTTTCAGTACCTTTCTCAAGTACTGAATCATTTTCGTCAGTCTGTCGAGTATTTTAAAGTGATCTAGAGCAAAATATTCTTTCATGAATGCGGAGCGTGTGAATTTAATTCAAAGCAAAGAGGAATGTCTGAATAGTTTGAATGTATCTCAGGAATTTATGTGAACGTGAGTGAGCTACAAAATTTCTGTGAACCTGATTTGTATGTTTGGTAGTATATTGTGTTTTTAAAATGTGGATATAAACATATTTGTGAAAGAAAGAGGGTTGTTATTAACCGACTTCAAAAAGGAGGAGGTTCTATGTTCGGCTGAATGTATTTTTTTTTAATGTATTTTCACCGATTTCTCGGTCAATTGTGGACCGATTTTGAAATTTTTTTTTTTGATTGAAAGGTTACGCTTCCTTCCCAGTTGGTCCCATAGAAATATTGTTATGATCTGATCATGAACTTTGAAGATATGGAAGAGAACTCCTCGTAGGATCACAGCAAGTCCATCGTAACAAGTAAAATTGCTTTGTTAATACGTATACATATATCTGATGAAGCCTGAAGCACCGGATCTCTATAATAAATTAATGTAATCTAACCATGTTTCGGATTATTAGAAATGTCATGAGACGCACTCCGGCTATAAGGTATTTAAGTTTGGCTGAGGGGTACTTTTTAGTGGTACCATAACTAAAACAGTGTAAAATATTTTTTACTTCTTTTTAATCACAGAGAATAAAAATAACTTTTTACTAAAATAAATACAACCGATTTCAATATAAAAAAAAAACACTAAAAAGTGCATAATAACTTTAATTTCGGAAGTCGGTGTTTTTATAATAGTTTTGTCTCTTCGTTATTTAACACCGACTTCCGAAATTAAAGTTATTTTGTAATTTTTAGTTTTTTCTGGAAGTAGGTTGTTTTTTTTTTTTACAAAATTGTTTTTTTTTTTACTTTTTCTCGTGTACATAAACGTTGTAAAAATGTGTTGTCATAGAGGTACATAATGGACTTATCGTTGATAGCAATATCCATCAGAAAACCTTTGGATAGACTAAGCATTTGATCGATTTATGGTATTGCTTTTTGGGTTACGTACCTCAAAAGGAAAAAACGGAACCCTTATAGGATCACTTTCTTGTCTGTTTGTCTGTCTGTCTGTCAAGACCCTTTACCGCGAGAACGGCGGGAGGTATCGAGTTGAAATTAAAACCATATACTCAGGTCTGCGGTCCCTTGAAGCTGTGAACAAAACAAACTTCTAAGTAAAGGAAAACAAAGATACGGCCGTTTATGTCGCAAAAAATGTATATTTCGACACTCTCAAGGGAATCAAAATTCATAGGGTACTTTCCGTTAATCTAGAATCCTGAAATTTGGCATGAAGCAAGGTCTCATAGCATAAGTATAGGAAAAAATCTGAAAACTGTAAATTTGTAGTTACGTCACAAAAAAAAAACATTTTTGTGATTCGAGAATTGAACTGGTCTCATAGGTAAGTTTGTACGGAACTCAGTGCATGAGTCCAACTCGCACTTGCCTAGTTTTTTTATACTGACAAAACATTTTTGTAAACTTTTGTTTCAAAATTGCTTGCTAATACAACTTTTTTGCCATCATCATCTCCCTAACCTTTTTCTAACTAGCCGACCCCATAGTGAGCTTCCTTAGTCTAACCGAATGCGGCTAAATACCTGTATTTTACATGGAGCGACTACCTATCAGACCTTCACAACACAGTTACTGGGCAACACGATACTCCTTGGATAGACTGATGGTCAGACTTTCTGGCACCTGACTAACTGTAACGACTGTCAAAGATCTACGAAAGACAACCGGGACTGACGGCATTACATGACTGGCCTGTTTGTTTAGTGGTTAGTGGCCCTGACTGCTATGCCGGAGGTCGTGGGTTCGATTCCCACACAGGACAAATGTTTGTGTGATAAGCACGATCATTGTTCTGTGTCTGGGTGTCATTTATCTATATATGTATGTATTTAGAAATATATAAGTATGTTTATCAATTGTCTAGTACCCATAACACAAGCTCTGCTTAGTTTGGGACTAGACGGCGTTGTGTGATAGTTGTGGAATATTATTATTATTATATTATGCTTTTAGAGGTAGGGGGTGTCAGTAATAATATAATATAATATATTATTATATTAAACAGTGGTTGAGAGTCTTTACTCCCCTATTCTGAGGCACTATGTGGAAAGAATGGTCAGATAGTTTGCTTCTTGCCATATCGTTCTCTGCACATCTTGCCTCGGTTTCACACTTCACTGTATGTTTTTATTATTATTATTTTTTTTGTTTATGTAATACTAACACTAATTTTAAGATATTTTACTAACAAAGTGGACCATATTGTTGTCTTAACTTGAATTAAAGTAATTAATTAGATAATATTCCACAACTATCACCCAACGCCGTCTAGTCTCAAGCTAAGCAGAGCTTGTATTATGAGTACTAAACAACTGATAAACATACTTATATATTTCTAAATACATACATACACCCAAACACAGAACAAATGATCGTGCTCATCACACAAACTTATATGTCCTGGGCGGGAATCGAACCTATGACCTCTAAAATAAACCTAAAATAAATAAACCTAATGAACCTAATAATGTCCTAGATAAACTTAGACTGCAACTTTTTTCTCAGAATAAACAAATATACGTAGTCATTTTATTCAGCGATTAATTAAGGCTCGGACACTGAACCAAACGTGATTAAACTTTGCGGGTTGAACGGTCATTACAGTAGCATGAATGGCAGATACGGAACTTATTATTTTCATTACATTTATCCTGTTAATCAGTAAGTTTCAGTTAACCATATTAATCTATATATCCATATTATAAATGCGTACGTAACTCTATTTGTAGCATCTATCTATCTATTTAGGTTTCCGCACTTAGTCCTATGTGGACCATTGTACGTGGGCCATGGCGGCCATAACCTTAGGTGGGCTCATTCCAACCAGCCCACCTCTCTCCAAAAACAGATTAGGCCTCTTAGGTTTTTCAGGGCATCAATAAGGGAGTTCGGGGATCTTAAGGTTCGTGTGCGTATTTCAGTGAATTAATTGTTTGTAACTTTTTCACACTTAAGCCGCAGAAACAATTTTAATAAATTTGTAAGTATTATTAACTAGCTGACCCCCCCGGTTTCGCCAGCGTCTTTGGTAACTGCTCCGCTCCAGTGAGTCATAGCATGATGTTTTATATGTCGTAGCCAGATCTTAGAATTGATCACTTCATAATGTGGCCAACTAAATCTGGCCAGATCGTTTAAATGTTATGTTAATTTTCGTTTGGCCATATCATTCATTGATATAGGATTTTTATGATAATAAAAGGTCTAAAGAAAGTAGGCCAAATGAAGATTGACATATCATCAAACGTTAACGTTTAAACGATCTGGCCAGTTTTAGTTGGCCATATCATGAAGTGATCAATTTATAAGATCTGGCCACGACATATACATCGGCTTCCTCGTTCAATGGGCTATCCAACACTATAAGAAACTTTATTGTAGACCAAATAAGGTACACAATTTTATACACAAACTAAATCTATTGGTAAAATGGTGGTTTTATCGATGACAGCAATATCTACCAGACGACCTTTGGGTTGACTGAAAGTACTAAAAATAAAAAGGGGATGGTTCTTGGTGTTTTGCTTGTTAATATAATTATACCAATGAAAGCGAGGGTCACGGAGATCCGATGGATGCGAGACGCACAGGCCCGGTCATTGTGGTGACACTTGAAGGGAGGCCTATGTCCAACAGTGGACGTCTTTTGGCTGAAATGATGATGATGATGATGTATAAAGGTGATGCGGACAGCAACTATTCGTGTTTAAATACATTTTCTTTATTATCTGGATTAAACAATAAAAACCACAAATTCTGTGACAAATCGTTTAAATTCAGGATCAACTAACTGTACCTACTGCGGGAATTAAAAGTTACGTTTATTGTTCTAGACAACAGACCATTTCGACGAGAGACATTGTTTTAAAATGGTCTTGGGATATCTATTAACCTACTAAACTAGTATTCTGGCAACGGATTTGCTGCTGCTAAAAAGGGAAGTCTTATAGAAAACTACTATAACTGTAAATAACTAGGTCATTGTTCGATGCTATCAATTTGCTGGTATCTTTGTATGGTATACTGATAATTTATTCAGGTCTGGGTGTCTTGTGTATGTGAGTTTACATGTTTATTTGGTGAGCAATTCCAAGTGCGGGGCAAAATTAAAAAAAAAATTGTTGCCTACACCGAATTAAACTTTTAAGCAGATGCAATTGATGATGCTAATCTTTTTAGATCTATGTATTTTAATAGATGTTTAACTCCACTAAGTATTCACCTCAAAATAACATCATCACCATTATTTCAGCCGAAAGACCTCCACTGTTGGACATAGGTCTCCCCCAAGCGTCGCCATAACGACCGATTCTGTGCGTCTCACATTCACCGCAATCCCACGACTCTCACCAGGTCGTCGGTCCACCTTGTGGGACGCCTTCCAACGCTGCCTTTTCCGGTGCGCGGTCGCCAATCTAGAACCTTTCGGCCCCATCGACCATCCGTTCTACGAACAATGTGCCCTGCCTACTGCCACTTAAGTTTGGCGTTTCTTCGGGCTATGTCGGCGACCTTGGTTCTCCTGCGGCTATCTACATTCCTGATGCGATCACGCCAGGAAACTTCGAGCATGGCCCTTTCCATTGCTGTTTGGGTGACTGTAAGCCTTCTGATGAGGCTCATTGTAAGCGACAATAACATACACTATTAGAAATTCTCACAATACAATGATAACATACTGTACGGTGGGTATGTTGATTGCGCTCATGACTGCGGTTTACTCCCTGAACTGCAACTCCACAGCTGTTGCTGATATGGAACCACTCACACGAACTGACACAAAGTCCACTGATTGCTCGCGTTAATGATCCGGCTCGAAGGACCATAAAGATGTACGGTGGTTACCTTACACCTTGTTTGTTAATGTTATGAGTACTGCACCGCGACCCTAAAACGATGTCTACTGTGACGCGGATTTATTGGTACTAAAGTAATTTAATTGACAAATGGAACGCGATGCACCGCATCGTGAGTTCAAGTGTCAGCATTATTACTAAACAATACAAAATGTACGGGTTTGCTCGTACACATACGTTTATTGATAAGATATTCCACACCACTACCAATGTCTGTGGCGAGTCGGCTAATAAAGAAGCAGTTCGCATTCACTTTATCGCTCCTCTGAGATCAGACGCCACTCGCACCAGCCGTGGCTATCGGAGGGGCCCCTACCACGAGCTCCTAATGCGATCCACTTTACAACCTACACTGAACTGTTTTTTAAATTATGGTTTTATTATTTGTAGGTGGGAAAATCATACAATTTCAGCCCCCGCACTTGGGCGGATGGGAGGGCGTGTCAGTCTTTTACTGACTAAAAACCCATTTCTGTCCCTTCGTTGCCTTTCATACCAGGCTCGAGTCTTCCTTTCAGAAGCAGACCCATGGCCCCAGTGGGTTTCGACCCTGCTGGGCCCCCACAGTTTGTTGACATTTCCTTGAGGTGCGCGTGAAACAGTACGCGCCGTCGACGACTTGAGCTCGGTCCGGACGGTTACCGGATGTTCAGACGGCGAGCTACCCATTGCTCGCCATCAGCAAGCCCACGCCTACGGTCGCCCGAAATAGGGAACGGGATCCCTAGGGGCTGGGGCGTGAACGCCACTCCCTCGCGCGTGCTCGTGCGGCCTCCTCCTTTGCTAGCATTACTGCTTCGCAGAAGGAGGCGACCACCTGCCCCGCCTCCTCGCTTCGGGCCATGGTTTGTACCAAGGCTCAGAGCGAGAGATCGCCCCCACGAAGACTCGGCGGTGCTTTGCCCAAGCAGGGCACACCTCTACCCTATGCTAGAATTACGTTTGACTACTATCTCACTTGATGGTAAGCAATGATGTGCCGATGGAGCACGCTTGCTTAGAAGTATATATAAGTAAGATCACTCTTGACTTAAAGACGCGTAAGTTGTAGCTATCAGCAAACAGAGATTTCAGCACAGACTTTCACTCTTTAGCTGTACGCACAATAAATGTGTTCCCAAAACGCTTTAAAAACTGTTAAAGAGATGGAGCTACATAGGGAGTATAGGTCCGTCCTTCTTTTTCGCTCGCAAGACTGACATTTTAACAGATCATGGTAACTTGGTAAGGCCCCAGCTTCGAGGCGTTCTCACGACACGCTTATCATTAACACCGCGTTCCACGCTTACGGCTCGTAATATCTACGGTTCGATTTATGTCAGTAAATTCTTTATTTGAACCTCTTCATTTTATTTTTGCGTTGATGATGTACGAATTCGTCGTTTATGTTGGAAAGTTAATGGGATATTCATTTTTCACGGTTCAGGCTAACAGGAATTCAGATTCAGGACAGAATTAAACAAGCTGATAACATAATAAGAGAGCTAAGTAGACGCGTAGCGTGGCGTGGTTTTATCTGTAAAATTACGTAACATAACTTTTAACTGATGTTAAATCGACAGAGTTTCATAATCTTAATATAATTTGATCATTATATCTATCACTGTGATAATAGATGATTACTGCTATTTGGAAAAGATATTATAATAATATTACGACTTGAAAACTGACAGTATCGCTGCTGCGACTAGGGCAATTACGCAAAAGAGCCAAATTACGTTACTGTAGAATTTTATTACATTACACACGCAAAGTTCAAGAGAAGGAAGGCCCAAGAGATTAGAATACATCATAAAGGCTTGGATAAATTATGATTCTCCATCAAACTCTCTGAGGGGCCTCATCCACGTTCCTTAGAAATGATACTGCGAACGGAGGCGGAAGTAAATTTAGAAAAGGCAATTGCTTTCTTTTCACACTTTATTTTGTAACCTATTCGTTGGATAGCTCTGAGAAATACGATAAAAGGCTGCTTCAATGAATTAATTTAATTTGTTTGAAAAAGTTTCCGTACTAAAACTTTAAAGTAAAAAAGTTTGTATCTATGTATGTGTGTGTATGTTTATTACTCTTTTACGATCAAACGACTCTATGAATTTGGATCATATTTGGTACCTACATGGGTGGATCAGAAATCAGAAATCAGAAATCAGAAATCAGAAACGTTTATTTCAAATAGACCAATTACAGGCACTTTTGAATTGTCAAAATGTCAGTCAGTCAAAAAAAAACAAGTGAAGCTAAATTGCACGTTCCAAAGCGTAGATCTCTATGGAGAAGAACGTGCAAGAAACTCCATGGACACTCTTTTAAATCATGTTATGAGTTACATAAATCTTGGTTACATATTTCTTGTCGCTTCTAATATGTGAGCACAATGTAGATAAGTAATAATAATTAAAATAAAAAAAATATACTTAAAAAAGACTAATTAAAAAAAAAATAGAAATTGAATTAAGTCACTGGCAGCTAAGAGATGACCAGTCTCAACTGACGGCACCCGTTCACGAGCATGACGCGTGCATCAGCCCCACTCAGCTCAACCATTTTTAAGGGAACTGAATGACCCAATAACACGTGCCACCATCAGCGAGACATTTGAGTGAGCATGACAAACTCTCAACTGCCATGCTCGTAATGTCAAACAAGTTGTAACCTAATAAAAATGCTCCATGGTACTTCACATTCACAAAACTTGAAAAACAAAGTGCTTCTACATTATACAATGCTACTGTTTCCAAATACAAAAGATATAAATTATTATAAGCTCTATTGAAATAAAATAAAAATAAAAAACATTTCTAAAACAACAATACAAAAAGGGGAACAGTATCTCTTCCAAAATTATAAAAAAACTAATTTGAAGGTAAAAGTGGCTGTGGCTGCGGAGCAGGACCGGCATTTAGCCAAGCGCTTTTATCAAGGATATAATCTTCCAGTTTATAATACGCTTGTCTACATAGTGTGCGTTTAATGCATGCTTTAAATTTGGACTCATTTAGTTGTAGAATCTCAACTGGTATTTTATTATAAAATTTTACACAGTACCCCATGAAAGAACTATGTACTTTAGCCAATCTGAACCGAGGTTGATCTAATTTGTTCCTGTTCCTAGTATTAAAATTGTGCCTGTCACTTATCTTAGTAAAAAGATGAATATTTTTCCGAACATACATAATGTTTTCATAAATGTATTGACAAGGGACCGCCAGGATGTTTATTTCCTTAAATAGTTCCCTAAGAGAATTGCGTCTGCGAAGATTATATATGGCTCTGATAGCTCTTTTCTGCAGAATAAAAATAGGCTCTATATCTGCAGCCCGTCCCCATAGCAAAATACCGTAAGACATGATACTATGAAAGTAACTAAAATAAACTAGTCGCGCAGTATCCACATCAGTAAATTGACGGATTTTTCTGACAGCTTATGCTGCTGAACTAAGCCGACCTGCCAGAGATGTTAAATGAGGACCCCATTGTAGCCTCGAGTCAAGCGTGATCCCTAGGAAAACCGTATTCTCGACGAATTCAAGTTTCTCCTTGTTCAATACTATGTCGGAGTAATTACTTTTAACATTCGGTAACGCAAATCTTATGCACTTAGTTTTTTTTCCATTTAACACTAAATTATTAACAGTAAACCAGTTTTGGACTTGCTGTAAAGCATCGTTTACGTCATCAAGATTAGTGGAACGTTTTTTTGGGGGCCGAGTCACCCGCGTCCGTAGGAGAACACCTGAGGCAAGTCCCTACACGTGGTCCCCGGGTGGTGCTAATCAGGTGACACTAACTGGTGGTAGGTTTCGACCGTTGGCTTGCGACCACCCACTGAGCAAAGACGTGCCGCCAAACGGCCTGGCCGTGTTCCGGTATGATGCTCAGAGTAGCCAGTCTAGAGGAGTTGGGTCGAAATAGCTGTTCCAGCGCAAGCAGACCATCCTGGTTCGTGCTGATATGGAGGAATCGGGAGGCTAGTCGCGGAGGGTAGCGGGATCCGAGGCACGGTTGCCGCTGGCCGACCGCAGGTAGCTGGGGGCCCAAGTAATGTGCTAGCCACACATGAAAGGCTGCCCCGCCAACTGTCGAAAAATCCCGGAATGCGCCATCGTGCTGGTTGGCGACCAGACGAGAGGGCCCGATGGACATTCTCGGGGGGGCTCGGGCGTCCCCGCAGTCTCCAGACTAGTCCCCCAATGATGTCGTCCTTTCAGTGCGTGCCTGAAGGTTAGCTGCGTGGAACCTCATTTCACTTCCTTCTCCTCTCCTCCCTTCACTCAAATAAAAATGAAAAGGAAAAGAAAGAGTCAAGATAAACAGCGGCTGCACTCCCTCTCTCACAAAGTGCACCTCACTAACATACGAGGTCTGCACTCCAATCTCGTCGCAGTCCACCACCACCTCGAGACTGAAAAACCAGCTCTCTTCTTCCTTTCGGAGACGCAGATCAGAGGTCCGTCCGACGTGTCGTACCTTTCTTACCCAGGTTTTACCTTGGAGCACAATTTCAAACCACGTGCGGGTGTATGTATGTACGCCCGTGACGACATCTGCTATCGGCGTCTCCGTAACCTTGAGGACTCCAGGTTCTCGACGCTTTGGACTTTGGTGGACACAGGCCTAGATAAAATAATCTACGCTTGTGTCTACCGCTCGCACAGCGGAGATCAGGAGACATCTGGGCTCACACAGCATCTGAGTGAGGCGGCGGATGCGGCTCAGCAGCGGTACCCTTCTGCCCAATTGGTGTTACTGGGGGATTTTAATGCCCACCACCAAGAGTGGCTTTTCCCGTACCAGTCCACAGACCACGCTGGGCGAGAGATGCGAAAGCTAGCGCTAGCATTAAATCTTACCCAGCTGGTCCAGGGGGCAACGAGGGTGCCGGATGTGGATTCGCACACAGCCAATTGCCTGGACCTTCTGCTGACAACAGATCCAGACCGCTACTCTGTGTCGATATGTTCGCCTTTAGGCGGTTCCGACCACTGTCTGGTTAAGTCTGTGTCTGTCTACTCCCCGCCCGATCCCAGCCCTAGGGGCACCCGGCGGGTTTGGCGATACAGGTCAGCAGATTGGGATGGCTTGCGGTCTTTCTTCGCATGCTATCCTTGGCAGCCCACTTGCTTTTCTTCAGATGATGCTTCGTCGTGCGTAGATGCCGTGACGGATGTGTTGCGACAGGGGATGGAGTACTTCATCCCATTCTCTGACGTAACAATGTCTGGCCAAGCTCGTCCATGGTTTGGCGCCGAATGTGATCGCGCAGACGCGCTTAAGCACGCGGCATATCGAGCTTGGGCCGACGCTCGTGCGCGCAAGGCAAGCGACGTGGCTCAAAAGAAGAAGGCCTTTAACAGGGCTGCCAAGTCCTGCAAGAAGGTGTTGCGGAGGTCTCGGTTTGACCACATAAGCCGAATTGGGAGCAAACTTGCTTCATACCCCGCAGGTAGTAAAGCGTTTTGGTCCCTGGCTAAGTCGGTTGAATCGAACTTCTGCCGTCCGTCACTTCCGCCACTGCTGAAACCCGATGGGTCGCTGGCTCACACCGCTGAGGAGAAAGCAAACTTGTTTGCCTCTCTTTTTGCGGAATATTCTCGTCTGAATTCTGGTGACGCACGGCCACCTGTTTCTCCTGATGGATGCGCGACGAGGATGTCAGACGTTCGTATCCATCAAAAGGACGTTCGTAGGGTCCTGCGTAACCTCGACGTGAACAAAGCTAGTGGCCCCGACGGGATACCAGCAATTGTACTTAAAACTTGTGCGCCTGAATTGTCTCCGATCTTGACACGCCTATTTCGCATCTCATATGAGACTGGAAAAGTGCCGATTGCTTGGAAGCAAGCTAACGTGCAGCCTGTGCCCAAGAAGGGCAGTCGAGCTGACCCAGCAAACTACAGACCCATCTCTGTTACGTCCATCCTCTGTAAGAGTATGGAACGGGTGCTTAACAAGAAACTTCTGGCATACCTAGAAGCTAACGACATCCTCAGTGACCGGCAATACGGTTTTCGCCAAAATCGGTCCACTGGGGACCTTCTAGCGTATGCCATTCACATCTGGAGCGAGGCCATCGAGAAGCATGGGGAAGCGCTTGCCGTCTCCCTTGATATCTCGAAGGCTTTCGATAGGGTCTGGCACGAAAGCCTTATTGCTAAGCTTCCTTCCTTCGGCCTACCCACTGGTCTGTGTGATTGGATCGCAGACTTCTTGAGGGATCGATCCATCCGAGTGGTTGTTGATGGCTACTCCTCCGGTCAAATGGATATTAATGCCGGGGTCCCTCAGGGGTCGGTACTCTCGGCAACACTGTTTTTGCTGCACATAAATGACTTACTTAAACCCGGTATCTTTGGGTATGCAGACGACAGCACTGTTGCCGAGAGATATGTGTCTGACGCACGTGCTAGTGGGTCACAGATCCAGTCATCCCGAGAGGCTATGGTTGAACGCTTGAACTCGTCCTTGAAGGCGGTTTCCGATTGGGGCGATGCCAATCTGGTCAAGTTCAATGCAACTAAAACCCAAGCGTGTCTTTTTTCCGCTAAACGGAGTCAATTCCAACCGGCTCCATCTTTCCGAGGTGTGACCGTGCCAATAACCGACCACCTTGAGCTTCTTGGGGTAACGCTGTCGTCTACTCTAAATTTCGGCTCATACATTGAGGCAAAGGCTCAACTGGCTGCCAAAAAATTGGGGATCTTAGCAAAGGTGAGACGGTACTTCACGCCGGAACAGCTGCTCAACCTTTATCAAGCGCAAGTACGATCGTGTATGGAGTACTGCTCTCATCTTTGGGACGGGTCTGCCAAATACCAGCTTGATGCGCTGGAGTCGATTGAGAGGCGAGCCAAGAGGATCATCGGCAATGATGCACTTGTTGAGTCGAAGCTACAAAGCCTTGGGCATCGCCGCCGAGTTGCTAGCCTGTCGGTTTTCTATCGTTTACATTTCGGGGAGTGTGCACTGGAATTGCACAATCTAATTCCGCCAAGTCCGTTCCATCATCGGACCACTAGACGTACGGCGTTGCGCCACCGGTACATGGTAGACATCCCACCCATACGCACAAAACGTTTTAAGAACACATTTATTATGCGTACAGCCAAGGAGTGGAATTCCTTGCCGGAGTCTGTGTTTCCAGATAGCTACAACTTAGGGGTCTTTAAGTCAAGAGTGAATAGGCTACTTCTAGGCAAGCGTGCTCCATCGTCGACCACATCATCGCTTACCATCAGGTGAGATGGTGGTCAAACGCGAGCCTATCATTAATAAAAAAAAAAAAAAAAAAAAAAAACGTCTATTGATCTTAAAAATTAACGACGTATCGTCAGCAAACAATACAATATGTGGTTGTTTTTTTAATAGATGCGGAAGATCATTTATATATACTAAAAAGAGGAAAGGACCTAATATTGAGCCTTGTGGTACACCCATTTTGACTTTCAAACCCGGAGAATTGACACCGTTTATCTGAACTTGCTGTTGCCTGTCAATTAAATAAGATTTCACCAAGCTGAGTGCAAGTTTACCTAGTCCATAATGTTCTAGCTTTAAAAGCAAGGTTTCGTGATTAACACAATCAAAAGCCTTTGATAGGTCACAAAAAAATCCTATCGCATCTTGGGCTTCTTCCCACGCTGCAAATATATGTTTTAATAAAGTGACACCAGCGTCAGTCGTACAACGTCCTTTGGTGAAACCATACTGCTGATCATGAAAGATTTTATTGCTGTTAAAATGGTAAAGCATTTGATTAAGCATAACTTTTTCAAACACCTTACTGAAAACCGGCAATACTGATACAGGTCTGTAATTATTAGTGTCATTATGGTCACCGGATTTAAAAAGTGGTATAACCTTACTGTACTTCATTATATCTGGAAAGACTCCTTGGTCCACACACAAATTAAATATTAAAGCTAAGTACGGGGTATCAAATATGATATGGTGGTTATTTATTTATTTATTTACTAGCTTCTGCCAGCGGCTTCGCCCGCGTGAAAATAGGTTTCTCCATACAAACTTTGGACCCCCGTTTCATCCCCTTAGGGGGTGAATTTTGGAAAATCCTCTCTTAGTGCTCGCCTACGCCATAAAAAGAAACCTTTTGCGAAATTTCACGCTACTAGTCCCAGTAGATTCGACTGTGCGTTGATATGTCAATCAGTCAGTTTTTCCTTTTATATGTATAGATTTCTTTATTGCACACCTTAACTACTACTAACTACTACTACTACTACTACTATGTCCTAGAATGGGGCACAGGATAGTATTCATCCCGGGAGTACATTTCATTGGGATCCTTTTCTACGTACTCGCAGGCGAAGCCGCTGCCAGGAGCTAGTTACTCATATTAAAAAAAGATGAAGAAAAGTTTTTGACTTGATTTACGTATATACCTACAGTAAAATTGATACCAATTCCGCCAAGTCCGTTCCATCATCGGACCACTAGACGTACGGCGTTGCGCCACCGGTACATGGTAGACATCCCACCCATACGCACAAAACGTTTTGAGAACACATTTATTGTGCGTACAGCCAAGGAGTGGAATTCCTTGCCGGAGTCTGTGTTTCCTGATAGCTACAACTTAGGGGTCTTTAAGTCAAGAGTGAATAGGCTACTTCTAGGCAAGCGTGCTCCATCGTCGACCACATCATCGCTTACCATCAGGTGAGATGGTGGTCAAACGCGAGACTATCATTAATAAAATAATAATAATAATAATAATTGTTTTAAACAGAATTATTAATATTATTATGACTACCGCCCACTGATATAATCTACGAGTATGTATACTTCTCCCTACTTTTTTTTTAAGGTGGGAAAATCCTCTAATGACAAATCTCGCTCTTGGGCGGAGCGAGAGATAGTGTCAGACTTTTACTGACTAAAAACCCACTCCTTTTCCTTCTTTGCCTTCGTCCCATTGCCCCGGGTTTCGCTTTCACACTACCCGTGGCCCCAGTAGGCTTCGACCCTGCTGGGGCCCTACGATCTTCGACGCTGCTGGGCCCTTCTCCCCACTCCAAGATTTACTGTCGCGGGCTGCGGGGTTGTTCGAAAGAAGTATCGCGGCCCTGGAACGCAAAAATCAACTGAAGGAACACAGGTGGGTTTATCACTAAACGTTTGACATGTCTTCTCGATCCACCCAGGGCAAGAAAAATAATAAGTCGATTTCCCACCTCAAATAACAAAAGTATATTTACTATTGCGTTTATAAACACTTTACACAAAAATTACCTAAATCAATTGTACTTTTATCAAACCCACGTCCTCTACAGCACAAAAATGCTCCCTTTTATCATCAAAAGACCTTATTATATGAAAAAGAGGTTCCCTTAAGCAAGTCGTTAGTAATAAAACACGTAGCGTAAAGGTATTAGTGCCTGTGTGTTCCTGGTTATGACATTAAAGGCTTACGCAGACCTGGTCGGCATAGCAAAGGATTCTGTCGCCATTCAGTGCGCACTAGCCGCTTTAATACCGCGGCATTCGAATCACGTCATGTCGCGTCACGTCGAAGTATACCTCGGCAGCTTCTACTATTCGATACACATTTCAGTCATAAGTAGCGTTTGATAGGGTGTTGGCGGGAGCCGGTATCCTTTGGCATGCCGTTGCCTATCGTTATCCCGCCGCGGTAGCCCGTGACTCAGTGATGCGTCTTTCCATGCCGTGCGATGATATCCCTTTTGATGCCATGGGACCGTTTTAAAACATAGGAATTTATGTCGTACTGACTGATGCTAGAGGCTTCGTCCACGTGATAGTAAAAAATTATCCCAAGGGAACATACTCTCGGGGTAAATATCTATTTGCCATTCCAGGATATGGTCTACTCGTGTGCCAAGTTTCATCGAAATCCATTCAGTAATTTTTGCTTGAAAGAGTAACAAACTTCCATACATCCATCATCATCATCATCATTATCATTTCAGCCAAAAGACGTCCACTGCTGGACATAGACCTCCCCCAAGTGTCGCCACAATGAACGGTCCTGTGCGTCTCGCATCCATCGGACTCCCGCAACCGTTACTAAGTCATCGGTCCATCTTGTAGGATACATCTATACATATACAAACTTTCGCGTATATAATATTTGTAGGATTTCGAATTGGATATGTTTGAATGTCTGTTGGTAAATTAAATCCTTTGCCGTGAAGTCTCGGTCTGCGTAGGCCTTTACGAGTTCTGTCGAGCTTACCTTTATGTGACCTACGAGGTATTCTTGTAGCTAAATATGTGTTGTTTTTGCTAAACGGTTGCTTTGTACAATTGTAGACGTTTTGCTTGTCAACTGTTTGTGCCGTTTATGGGTTTGTCTTTAGTCTGCGTTTGTGTGTTGTTTTTATCATTTGATTGAGGTTACTTTTGTGTTTATGTTTTTGGTCGGATTTTAGAATAAAACATTGTAACTACTATGGGTTTTGTAAAATTGTTCTAAAATAAAATTAACTTACGTAAACAAGCAATAATATTATTTTACTGTGGGACAATAAACAGCTACAATATACATATAGAAAAAAAATAACAGTACCAACTAGTTTACAATATTGCAGCCCACTGCATTATCCTCATATTGACGCGTAAGATTGCCGGCAGTAAATGCCGCTGGATAAATAAATATACTATTATATCAAATCATTACTATTACAATTTGTCGAATATTACCCAAAGGTTGACTGGTAGAGAATGCCTTGTTGCATTAAGTCCGCCTATGTACCACTACTGTACATGAAGTTTAAATAAATAAATAAATAAATATTACTTATAAAATTATTAAAACAAGCAAAAACATGCATTAAATTAAATTAAAATTATAAATTAAATTAAAATTGTAATAAGTAATAGTAATAACTTTTATCAACATAGCGTTACACAGTCTACTACACAATAGTCCTTTTTATGTGTCAAATCATCAAATGACATCTCTCGCTATGGGTGGAGCAAGTGGTAGTGTCAGAATTTTACTTATTAAACCCACCTGTATTCCATCCGTTGCCTTTTGCGTATAAGGCCATGGTGACTCTTTCAAATAAACAATTTTCAGCCCCCAGCAACTTATGACACACCCTGTACTCTAATAAGTTAGACTGCTCTTTAATTAAACTCATCACTCTCTTACTCACACGTGTTTCTCACGTCGTCACACAGACTAAACACAGCTTAAATAACATTTAATTCCGACCACTGAATTCCATTTCACCACATAACGCGAACGCACTGTAATTCCCGAAAATTTGTGCCCCTAACGAGGCATCGCTAGGGACTTATTCTAATAGTACTCGTAAATCGTTTGTAAAGTTAATAATAAATAATAATCCACAACTTTCACACAACGCCATCTAGTCTCAAGCTAAGCAGAGCTTGTGCTATGAGTACTAGACAACTGATATACATACATATATATTTCTATAGATATACATATTATAGATAAATTACACCCTGACACTGAACAAATGATCGTACTAATCACGAAAACATTTGTCTTAGGTGGGAATCGAACTCACGACCTTCGGTATAGCAGTCAGGGCCATTAACCACTAGACCAACAGGCCAGTCAATTATGTCAGTCAGTTATATTGTTTATATTTTTTTCTCCAGCTACTCCACTTGTGTTAAAGGCCAACTACCAATGATACCAAACATTCCACAACAAGCCTGGAGCAAAATAATATTATGAGTTCTGTTTTATTTCTGAGCGAAAGAGCGCTCGATTACTGTAGAAAAGTATGTTAGTTCCATATTATCATCTCTTCTTGTCACATGCTTTAAGGACACTAGTGTATTTTTTACACTAAAAGATGCATATTTTAGATCAGAGAAAAGGATAGGTAGCTAGATTGTATGAATCCGACAGCTGTCACCTGCATCATTCTATAGGATTTTTTTTTTATTGATATGATCCAGTGCTTGACTGCGATCCCACCTGATGGTAAGCAGTGATGCAATCATTGATGTTGAGACGCACTAGTTTATTAAGAGCCTATTAACTCTAGCCTTGAAGACACCTAAATTATAGTTGGACGGGAAGACCGCAGCAGGCAATTGTAGTGATACCTATTGACTATCACACTAATATTGAGAAGGCGAAATTTTGTATGTATGTGTATATTTATTACTCCTTGACGCTTAATCGGCTGAACGAATAAGAATGAAATTTTGCACACCGAAAGACCATGTCCTGTAACAGGACATAAGATACTTAACTGCTAGGATTAGGGTACTTATCCCGAGGATATGTTCCTTTGGGATATATTTCTAATTTCACGATGGCGAAACAATAAACTATTCTGATTTCAATCTATTTTTAACTTAACTTAATTTTTAATTTAATGCTTTTAATTTTATCTGTTGTGTTGTAATGTAATTTTATTTATTAATCTGCCTTTTTAAACTTGTTGTTATTAGCAATTGTTACCTTTTATGGATTGTTTTTAGTAATTAATTCATTATCTTCCTGCCCTTGTCCCATCTTATTTGGGGTCAGCGCAACATGTTTTTAGTAATTAATTACATAATTATATTTAACCGAAAATAGTGTATGTGGTGTTAGCCTATAATTAATTGCTTCATTTATGGATGTTGAAGAAGACATGTGACATCCACCAACCCGCACTGGGCCCGCGTGGTGGATTACGGCCCATTCCCTCTCCTAGAGAGGAGTCCTGCGTCCCAGCAGTGGGAACATTATAAGGCCGACTATGCTATGCTATGCATGGATGTAGGTTTCGTTTTAATATAGTATAAATGTATTGTGTAAGCATATCTATGAGCATAACCGCATGCAGAAACCAGTAAATATTAAACTTCCACTACTCAATCCCATTGCACCACATCACCCAAACGCTCTGTAATGCCCGAAAATGTGTGCCCCTAACACGGCACTGCCTGGGAGTTATTTCGATAGTACCGACTCGTAAATTGTGCGTGTAGCCAGTCAGTTACCGCCCTTATAGCCGCACGACCTGTGAACTGTTGTCGGTATATTATGTCGTACTTTGTTGGTTGTTAGCACGTGTGAGCAGGGTCGTGATTCCTGAAAGAGGAAATAGAGATATTCTTTTACAAGGTGTTTAGTGTAAGATGTTGTATATTTGCCAATAAAGCAGTAGCTGTAGACAACTATAGTTAAAAACGCCTAACCCGAGATATCATCTCCATACAACCGTCATTACATATTTTTCTCTAGATATTTTGGATATACCTACAAATATCTTGTGGTTATTATTTGGGTTTCTACTAATCCAGTAAAGACCTTTATAAATTTGCTGTTTTGATTTAAACTTCGGCCATTTTAAAATGAAAAAAAAAAAAAACATAATATTTATAGAACCTTGCACATTTTATCGAGATTCTGTATAATAAATAAATAAAAAAAAACACTTTTAAGGATAAAAAAAAAACATGTATTTCCAGGAACCAGCTTTGTAAATTCGAGTGAGTAACGTAATTACCGTGGCAAAGAGAGTTCAGGCCTTATCTCACTTTTTTCGCGTTGCCTCTTTAACAAACGTAGCGTTGCATGAATCACCAAGCTTTTAAACCATGCTTACCTTGACGATAGATGGGTCGGGGAGGGCCCCAAGCCTGAGATTGATTGCAGTGGCTGTATGACACGTAGGTAAGCTATGTAAAATTACGAATAAGCATAGCATAAGCAGAACAAGCGTAAGTAATGGTTCGGTTTTTTTTTGGTGGAATTTTGACGAGTGAAGTTCAGTGGCTGTTCTAATTATTCGCAAATAGATTCCTAGAGAATATTGTGATGTAAAAGGAGTTGTGTATCTCAAATGTATAAACAACTGTACAATATGTGGACTCATTGAAACAGGTGCGATCTGAGAGTTTTAGTGTAGTATTGACTCCCTGAGCGAACTTTTCCGAGAAGGCTGACTCAATACATTTGCTGCCAAATACAACAAAAACATTAAAATTTGTTGCACCCACGTTCTAATAGTAACTTTGTTCAATGAAAAAATAAAACATAAGTGGGTTAGTCAATAAAAGTCTGACACTCCACCGAAATGTATTCCGCCAAAAAAAGTCTTTAAATTAGCTTATTTAGTGACTTAATGCAACTAGGTATTGTGATAGGGGAAACGCAAATGAAAGGCTTCTATAGTTCAATTAACTGGTCTGTTGGTCTAGTGGTTAGTAGCCCTGACTGCTATTCCGGAGGGGGTTCGATTCCCACCCAGGACAAATGTTTGTGTGATGAGCACGATCATTTGTTCTGTGTCTGGGTGTAATTTATCTATAATATGTATGTATTTAGAAATATATAAGTATGTTTATCAGTTGTCTAGTACTCATAACACAAGCTCTGCTTAGCTCGAGACTAGACGACGTTGTGTGTTAGTTGTGGAATATTATTATTATTATTATATAATAATTATTATTCTATTGTTAGATGTACTCTTTGCTAAATTATTTATTAAAATATATCATTTGCGTAATCTTTTCTTGTTTGAAAATCACTCTTCAATATATGTTTCGAATATCTACAACTATGTTTTTCTTACCAAAAACCTTAAAAGTATATCTTGCCAGTTTACAAGTTAGTAGTATTAACGTGGCCTCCATGGTCGCCACAGTATTATCTAAATCAGTCAATCTTTGATTTAATAAAATCTACAAAGTGGTGATGTGGTTGTACGGCATAGTGTGGTAGATGTAATTCATTTTTTTAGGATAAAAATATGTAACTATATTAAGTCATAACTCATAAAAAACTCATAAGTCATAACTTCTGAGTTTTTCATCAGAATAGTATGTTCAGAAACAAACAAAGCAAAAGTTTCTCAAACAAACATAAGATAAATTGCAAGCCTAGTTTACATTTAAAATTCCATTTTTTTAAATTGGAAGTCTTTATAATCAAAATAAAAATTAACCTTGAAAGTTGTTCTTAAAGTTAAGTTATTAAAGTTAGTGGCGTCACTTAACTCCGCGACGTCAAGTACAGTACACAATAAACTTAAGCTTTCTACTTCACTTGAGAGCGGAGTATAATGCTTAATCTTAAGCTAGCTTTCAAGATAAAAGCATCATTATGATGGGGTTAAAGAAACGTTTGGTTAAGACGTAACTTGATGAGTTACAATAGTATATTAGGTTTAGAAAATAACTAGCGGTGCCATGTCCCAGAGATTAAAGCGTTTAAACAAACAAAAAACCCTTCTACTTGTTTATACTAATAAAGTGGAAGAAAATAAGTAAGTAGTAGTGTTAAGTGTATACACTTTCACTTCACGTTTTTATATAAAATTCATAGAGAATACCGAGTTACGCGACGATATGTTAGTAATTTATTGGAAAATTAAAAACGTTTGATTTTACTCAATAATTATTAAAAATCGTAAACATATAAGTTTTGCATTAATATTTGATAATTATTTATCTATTTCAAAGTCAAATCAACACACCCTGTGTGTATTAAACACGGGGTAAAAAAAATAAAAGGTCAAAGTTAAAGGTACGTTTGACGATTTTTTTCTATCGAGATGTTTGGAAAATAGTCAAAATCTTGGCAATTTGGTCAAGATTAACATTTATTTTCCACAGCTTCAAACTTATAGAACAAACAGATTTGGCCAAATACTTTAGCAAACAAGCAGTAACTTGGAGTTTAGCGAATGACACACAGTCTTAAATTCGAAAAGAATCCAAGAGAATCGAATTATTTTTTTTTTAATTTTAATTCATTTATTTGTATAATTTAATAAAAATACTTAACTAATTAAAACTATATATACACTAAAGGCAAAAACTACTAGCTAAAACATGGCGTCATAAAACTCCTCCGCATCGCTGTCGACTGGAAGTGTGCCCAAAAGGCTGGTGGCATTGCCACGTTGTATGGCAATTATTATCCAATTACAATTATTATTATTTTCGAATTACTGGGATTAAAATTATGTTTCGTTCTTTGATAGGATTTTTTTTAGGTGGGAAATCCTCCAATGACTTCTCTCGCCCTAGGGTGGGGCGGGAGAGCGTATCAGACTTTAACTGACTAGGTACAACCGACTCCTATGTTCCTTCGCTGCCTTGTGTTCCAGGACCCCGAGTTTTCCTTTCAAAAGCGAACCCATGGTCCCAGTCAGCCTTCGACCCAGCTGGGTTCCTCCAGTTTTGGTGACATCTCCTTGAGGGCTTTTGATAGAGTGATAATATATTATATTATGTTTACCATTGTAAGTAACGCAAAGAAGTAGTTTTGTACGTGTTTTCCTTCGGCCCAAAAATACTGGTAAGAAAGCAAACTTTATCCTTTCCTGCACGTAAAAAAAACAAAAAAACTTCGTCTTGAATATCCAAGTAGTCTCCTTCGGAGAGTATCGCGATTACGTCACTTGTTTCTTAGTAAACTGCGAGATAAAACAAAAGACGGTGGACGCGTTGTCTGGTTGATCGCGGATAAGGGAAGCGAGTGTAAGTTGCTTTTGAGCCAGTACTACTCGCCTTACAAGAGTTTAGTGGCAATGCGAGTTAATAGTGAAAGAATGCAGCACAAATTCTAAATAATGGGTCGATTTTTAGAATTGTATTTTATAGTTTTATTCGAATACAATATACTACAAAAGAATGTGAGTTCGTGTTTAAGCAGGTTCCTACACACGTTATTATTACAAATATCCTTAGGTAGTAGGTATTTACAAAATATTTGCTTATTATATACTTTTACTCCATGGCAATAGAAACGGCTATGCTTGGAGTTTCCTTACGTGATCGCATCAGGAATGAAGATGTCCACATAAAAACCAAGGTTACCAACATCGCTCTCAGAACAGATGGTGGTCGAAAGGTTCTGGAGTGACGACTACGTACCGGAAGACGTAGCGTTGGGATGCCTTCCACAAACTGAACTGATGACCTGGTGAGGGTCGCGGAATTCCGATGGATGCGAGACACATCGGTCACTTGAGGAAGGCCTATGTATAACAGTGAACGTCTTTCGGCTGAAAGGATGAGGATAATGCATTTTCAATACACTTACTCGAAAACCCACTCTTATCCCACCGCTTTTAGGCACGCAATAGACTGTTTTCCGCACTAGTGCAGAAAAGTGTGCGTGCTCTCCCCCGCCACAATGTTATTACATTTATCGTATCAGGCTGGGCGCGCGTCGTCCCTCGCGAGTCAACCCCCGTTTATTCATTTTGTAAGTGTATTGAAAAAAGTCGGCTCCATAACACACTCGCCTACGGCTCGTGCGAATTCCGCCTCGGTCGCAATGACAAACTTTCTGCACTTGTATCAAAATGTACTATTTCGCTTTCCGAAATATCATTTATGTTCACTCTAGAAACGTTCTTGTTATTCAATAAATCCTTACCACGCAACTGCCCACATGTTTTCTTACATAGTTACCTAAGTTCTTATTATGTGTGTCCGTAATATACCAGATTTCCTTCGGTCAGAACAGAACACATGTAGACGTATCCCTCTGAACTATCCAGAATAACTTGGCCTCACAAAGTACAGACATTACTAACAACGAGAGATCAGTTTTACGGGTAATCTAAGGCTTGATATTTTCCCTGCCGGTTACACACACACGTTTATGAGTGAGTTCGGTTTTCGTGTCACGTTTCTTCTTTATTACAGACGCTATCTTCAATTTGCTTTGTAAAATATTTCCGTGATGTATTTTAACTATTACGGGATATGAATAAAGGTTGGTATTCTTTTCAATTGTGGGTTTTTTCGAGTGTAGGTAGGTATTTTTTTTGTATTCCATTATCATAATTTTTGGCTCTTATCCCGATTTATTTGAGTAGGAATAGCATGTTTTATTCTCCCATACTTAAGTTTGAAAGAAAGAAAAAAACGTTTATTCGTACCTCACACATACAGTAGAATTACTCAAGAGCATTCATCCGTTAAAACCACGCAGAAGCCAAAATCAATGATTTCCGACGGAAAATATAACAATAATATGCACTACAATACAATTAATTATTTAGTATCACTGTAGAATAGAAAGACTAAAAATCTGAAAGACCTCGGCCGGTACAAAGCGCTGACGCGATTTCGCGTCTATTATATAGTGATATTAAATAATTAATTGTAGTGTAAACAAATAAGTTATTAAAAAAAAACATTGGACCATGTTATAGATCGTAAATGCGTTCAATTAATAAGTCTAAAAAAATAACAAAAATGCCTCATATACTTATTATCCTAAACTAACACGTTTAATATCTCCAAAAACGGCTAAAAATGACAGTTTTGAGATTACTTTTCTTGAATGAAAACTTACAGCAATCGTGTTTTTTTTTACGCCATGTACTAGTCAATGTTATCATTTTTTTTTAAGTAAAATGTTGTAAGTTTACCATACACTGTTTAACTACTATCTCGCATCTGCGTAGACCGTCGACCGCTAGTTTTAAAAACGGCTTGGATAAGAACTGTTCTAATGGGAAAACTATACGATCATTTGAAAATGTTTTTGGAACATACACTAGATTATGAAATTCCCAATAATATGACGTCAATATCTTATCTAGAAATTAAACACATTATTGTTATATTGTCCGTCGGAAATCATTGATTTTGGCTTCTGCGTAGTTTTAACGGATGAATGCTCTTAAGTATGAAAAAAAAACTTTAAAATCTGTACAAGGCCAAAAAGGTGCCTAACTCAGCATATGCTGCGATATTTAAAACGATAAATAACGCAGCGATGGTATTCTGTTAGGGCCCGCGGTGATGCTACGGTCACACTCACGGAGGTTAAATATAAATAAGTAGGTATCGAAACAAAAAATAAATACAAACATTGATAAAACAAACATTGGAAAAATAATAATTACATAACATTGGTAAAAAGCGTGAATTTATGTTAATACGTGTCATGTGTTAGAGAAATATTTATAAAAATGCAATAAATAATGAACCATAGACAGACTGACGCCTGACGCCACGCGCTCCAAAATCATTTGTCAAAACCATAGACAAACGGACGGACGCGAGCGCACGGTTCACGAATATTAGAGTGGGTCTATGGATATTACTATGAATATCTATGGATAGTTTCTTGTAGTCGTGGTTTAGATTTACGAGTTGGCTAACAACCTTCTGAAATTTTGTACAGATTCAAAACTTCACTTTGTATTTTGAGTACCTACATTTTCCTAAGTTAAAATTACATGTCGTATAGCACTGCCACTTAAAATCACCTACAAAGACGACCTACTCGCAGCGTGAACAACAGAGCAATTGATGCGGCCGTAAAAGACGAAACGGCACGTCGCGTCCATTCTCCAGACATTTGGCACGAAACACCGCAGTTTCACACAAGGCCATACATCTCACAATACCTCCTTAGAAATGACGAATGAGGAAAAACAAATAACTACAAAAAATAATCCAAACAATCCTTCAAAAGCTCACACTTTAAATGGGGAGGCCAAACTGAACTGGGGAATCTGTCAAAGTACGGCCGGACCGGATCATTACACTGATCACATCAATATTAAATAGGTAAAGCCAAAAGTTCGTGTGTTTGTATATTTGCCACTTCTTCTCGCTCGAACGGCTTAACAGATTTGGATGAAATTTGGCACAAGTGTAGACCATATCCTGGAAAAGCACATACCTTTTTCCAGGGAGTATGTTTTTGTGTTGCGGGAATCCGATGGATGCGAGACGCACAGGACCGGTCATTGTGGCGACATTTGGGGGAGGCCTATGTCCAACAGTGGACGTCTTTCGGCTGAAAGACTTCCACCAATCAGCTCTGGGCCCAGGTGGTGGATTATGTCCCATTCCCTCTCCTAAAGCCTGAGTCCCAGCATTGGGAACATTATGAGGCTGATTATAGTGATTATGTTATGCTATGATATGTTATGGCACGTCCCAAATGTTGCGGATTGTCCTGAAAATACGGTGAAGCATACGGTGGAAGTCTGTCACGATTCAGAGCACCATCGTGTCTTTGTGGAAGCCGTGGTGTTTAGTGAGAGAAAGTGAAAAGTAGTCAGCTCCTTCTGCAAAGCAGTAATGCAAGTGAAGGAGGCGGCGGACGCTGTGAAGGAGAGGACATCCTTACACCTCAGCCGTCACCGCTGAAGACGCTCTGGGCGTTGGAAATCACAGGGTAAGACTGTTCGAAAGAGCTATTTTGACCCTAGAACACAAAAGGCAACTGAAGGAACAGAGCTGGAGGCATATTTGTAGATATCCCACTGCAATAAAAAATCACTTGACATATGACGATAGAAAGAGGCCAGACGGGATGACCATAACACCTTGGACGTATACCTTTGGGATGTAATACATGTGTCGATAGTCTTGCGCCATTCCATCTTCTTAGCATGACCGGTTATGCTGGGGTGGCTGTTGCAGGTGCAGAAAACCTGAAATGACTCAAATATTGTCACCATATTAAACGGCTCAAGCATAATAACGACGGAGTTCTACGTTTGAGCCGTTTAAGGTTAAAAAGTTCTTTCCATTGCTGTTTGGCATGTATTCAGTTTCCTAATTAAAAAGAAAACAATCTTCTAAAAAATACATCTCGTATCTCTCGTAACAACGAATGACTGCAAAAAGTATGGCAGACACGTTGAAAACGGCAGAAGCACTTCCCTTTCACAAATTGTCAGGAATCCTTTTTTATCGTCCAGTGATTTGTTAGACGGTCCCTCAATTTGAATTTCATCTCCGTCCTGCGATTTCGTCTCGTTAACTTGCAGATTTCAAGATTGTCCGTGGACTCTGGGGTCCTTTGCGGCGCTTTCGCTGCCCGGCTTTAATGTATCTTTACAACTCTTGTATTGAATCACGAGTAACAGAAAGCTGTCTAAATGATAGACGTTTTGGGATTTGAATTGATATTCGTTAGTTTAACTGGGTCCTTTTTATTTTCAATATATAAGAAGATGACTGCCAGATAGTCGTTAATGTAGACAGTAATGGAAATGGGCGGTCATATGGAAGGAATGGAACAATTTGCCTGCTGGGGTCTTCCCGTCCGATTATAATTTAGATGTCTTCAAGGCTTGAGTGAATAAGCTCTTAATAAAATAGTGCACTTCACCATCAGCGATTGCAACACAAGCAGTGTTCATCAGGTGGAATCACAGTCAAATACTAGTTTATATGACTTAAAAAATACTGCTTTTGCCCATAGAAATTAACAACTAAATTAAAGTTTTTTAACTAGTACTAATTATAGTATTCATTACTAAAGGGTGTTTATATCCAGTAGTATTTAGTAGGCTATAATATAAAACTTCCGTAGAGGTCCAGCAGGGTCGAAGTATACTGGGGCCATAGGTGATGCGAAAGAGAACCCCGGGGCCCTGGAACGATGGCAAAGTTATTGGCAAAGAAATTTGCCGGGAGTATTCCCGGGATAATTATTAATTTATTCTATGTGATTTTCCAGGATATGGCCTATAAGTTTGCCAAATTTCATTTAAATCCGTACAGCAGTTTGAGCATGAAGGAGTAACACACACATACAAACTTTCGCCTTTATAATATTAGTGATGACATTTTATACAGTAGATAAAAGAAAACTGTGCTAATCAAGTCATCCATCTAAAAGATTAATATGTTTACATGACAGTCTGGTTCTAGATTCATAACAAAAAGGAACAATCTAGAATAATCTGAAACACCATTTATTTTTAAAGAAGATGTAACTAAGATAGGAGAGCTAAATAAATTACACTTATTTACTGGATTTATCTCTTCGGAGGCTATTCACGCAAGAAGTTTGGTGTACTTAGATAAGGGTTCATGAAATAATAAATTCATTGTAATAAGAGTATTTTAGCCACTATGTTTATAAAGCAATGTTTGTAGAACAGCGATTTCTGAAGGAAAGAAAATACTCGTATATTTATTTGCCACACAATGTCTAGAAACTTAATCGCGCAGATACGGCCAGGTCAACAAAATTCCAGACAACTACGTAACAGTTACGTGATGTTGGTTTTTTTTTTTCGGCAGGAGTTGGAAATCCTCATAGATGACCAGGCTGCCTCACAGATGAGCCAGTCTGAGCAGTGTCAGACTCTTACTGACTAAAACCACACTCCTGCCTTACATTTTAACCACAGACACGACGTCCGTGTCCTTGTTTACGTTTTTGCTTATTACATATCTGCTCTCACTTAAAACCTTGGTACCTAATCTATCCATGTTACGATGAAAGTTCCCTAATGTTATAATCCTGCAGACCAAATAAAAGTTTTCTGCTGAGCGTTTTTGATTTCAAAGACTGGATTCATAACTTCCTATATTTTTAGACCAGCTTCTGCTAGCTCCAGCTTTGGGTAGGACAACGTCTGTCAACACTGCTGGTCATCATTTCAGCCGAAAGACATCCACTATTTATTTAAATGATATGGAGGACGTACAGCAAAAAAAACAGGTAAGGTTAGGTTAGTGAGTTAGACTGACAGTCAATAACAGGTCCTCAGTTATAAACTTTTGGATATAGACCTCCCTTAGCGTCGCCACAACGACCGGTTCTGTGCCTCTCGCATCCATCGGATTCCCGTGACTCTCACCAGGTCATCGGTCCGCCTTATGAGAGGCCTTCTAACGATGCGTCTTTCGGCCCCTTCGACCATCTTTTCTACGAACAATGTGCCCTGCCCACTGCCATTTAAGTTTGGCGATTCTTCGGGCTATGTCAGTAACCTTAGTTATGACTGCTAGTATTAGTATAGATTCATCATCATCATTTCAGCCAAAAGGCGTCCACTGTTGGACATAGGCCTCCCCCAGGCGTTGCCACAACGACCGATCCTGTGCTTTCGCATCCACCGCATTCCCGCGACTCTCTCCAGGTCGTCGGTCCACCTTGCGGGAGGTCTTCCAACGCTGCGTTTTCCGGTGCGCGGTCGCCACTCTAGAACCTTTCGGCCCCATCGACCATCCGTTCTACCAGCAATGTGTGCCCACTGCCACTCTAGTTTGGAGATTCTTCGGGCTATGTCGGCGACCTTGGTTCTCCTGCGGATATCTTCATTCCTAATGCGATCTCGCAAGGAAACACCGAGCATAGCCCTTTCCATTGCCCTTTGGGTGACTGTAAGCCTTCTGATGAGGCCCATTGTAAGCGACCATGTTTCAGTGCCATATGTCATCACTGGCAACACGCACGGGTCATAGACTTTCGTCGTTCGATTAGTATAGATTAACACAATTTAACTTTCTTTTGGATCCTGGTGTTTACTAACAAAAAAGAACTAAATTAGTGTCCCAGTACAAAAAAAGGTTGAGAACCACTTGTTTATAGAAACTTTGCAGCTGTTTCGAAAACAGTTTAGTTCTATTACCGTAATTTGGTAGGACAAGCGTGAAATTGTTTTAACAATGCGGAGCTCTGTCGGTTTCGCGTAAACGTAGGTACCCTGAGACAGCGCTTCTATTAGAACATTTTGTTGATTTATATAGGCGTTTTATCGCTTGAAGTGGTTCGTCTAGACATTAGCCGGTAAACAGCGACAATACTTAGCATATTTCATCTACATAACTGCTAAAAGGTATACGTTATGAAACGTAATGGTTCTGCAATTTTGAAACTAATTATTTTCTCCATCGGGCTTGCTTACGACGTATCCTTTAATCTTAGCATTCTATTTTAATTTTTAAGCACTACAAAGTCAATATAACAGTAGTTTTTAGGGTTCCGTACCTCAAAAGGAAAAAGCGGAACCCTTATAGGATCACTTTGTTGTCACCACCATATACTAATATCTGCCGTCACTTGAAGCTGTGAAAAAATCAAACTTCCGAGTTAACGAAAAAAAAAGATACGGCCGTTTATGTCGCAAAAAACGTGTATTTCCACACTCTCATGGGAATCAAAATTCATAGGGTACTTCCCGTTGACCTAGAATCCTAAAATTTGGCATGAAGCAAGGTCTCATAGCACAAGTATTGGAAAAAAATCTGAAAACTGTAAATTTGTAGTTACGTCACAAGAAAAAACTTTTTTAATATTTGGAAAAATCTTCGTAACTCAATTCGGGAATTGAATTACAGTTTTTATAGATCGGTAAGTTTGTACGGAACCCTCAGTACGCGGGTCCGACTCGCACTTGCCCAGTTTTTTGAACAGTGCAAATGGATTAACTAAGATTATGGCCACTTTGTTTACAAGCTAGCTTATGCCGTTGGTTTCGCTCGTATGAAAAAAAAAAACGGGCAAATGCTAGTTTGACTTGGGCATTAAGGGTTCCGTAAAAACTTAACTATAAAAACAGTTCGATTTCCGAATTGAGTTACGAAGATTTTTCCGAAAAGTTTTTTTTTGTGACGTAACTACAGATTTATAGTTTTTAGATTTTTTCCTATACTTGTGCGATGAGACCTTGCTTCATGCCAAATTTCAGGATTCTAGGTCAACGGGAAGTACCCTATGAATTTTGATTCCCATGAGAGTGTGGAAATACACGTTTTTTGCGACATAAACGGCCGTATCTTTTTTTTTCGTTAACTCGGAAGTTTGATTTTTTCACAGCTTCAAGTGACGGCAGATATTAGTATATGGTGGTGACAACAAAGTGATCCTATAAGGGTTCCGCTTTTTCCTTTTGAGGTACGGAACCCTAAAAACTACTGTTATATTGACTTTGTAGTGCTTAAAAATTAAAATAGAATGCTAAGATTAAAGGATACGTCGTAAGCAAGCCCGATGGAGAAAATAATTAGTTTCAAAATTGCAGAACCATTACGTTTCGAGTATCGAAATGTACGTTTTTTGCGACATAAACAGCCGTATCTTTTTTTTCCGTTAACTCAGAAGTTTAATTATTTCACAGCTTCAAGGGACCGCAGACCTGAGTATATGGTTATAATTTAAACTCGATACCTCCACGCGTTCCTTTGATAAAGGGTCTTGATAGACAGACAAACGAACGGACGGACAATAAAGTGATCCTATAAGGTTTCCGTTTTTTCTGTTTGAGGTACGGAACCCTAAAATTTGCTATTCATGGAAATGGTCCACCCGTGTGTGGACTTTAATCCAAATCTATTCGGCTCTTTGAGCGTGAAGAAGTAGGAAAAACACACACACAGAAAAAGATACAAGCCTTCTCATGTGAATTCTATTATTCTGTTCTCCAAACAAAACCAGAGCATTAATCTATACTTAATCTAGACTAATATTACAAAGTTAAACAGTTTGTTTGTTTAGTTGGTTGAACGCGCTATTCTAAGGTTAGAATTGAAAAAAAATATTTAAGTAGATAGAATAGTTTGATAGCTACAACCTAGGGGACTTTAAGTCAAGAGTGAATAGGTTACCTCTAGGCAAGCGTGCTCCATCGTCAGCCACATCATCGCTTACCATCAGGTGAGATAATGGTCAAAAGCGAGCCTATCAATAATAATAAAAAAAAAAATAGTGTTGGATAGCCCATTTGTTGCTATAACCAGTAGGATCAGAGCAGTAACTAAAGATGCAGGTGATGCCGCACGGGACAGCTAGTCGTTAATACTTTCCGAAGCAAAGTAGATCACCTGCTATTTATCACGACCGTGATCTGGAAGTTAACTAAGCCAGCTCTATTACTTAGTACAATTTGCATATCAGTGTGGTGTGAAATAAGAGTTAGGTAACCTACGACGTACACCTACTTACCTGTCCAGTATAAAGCACTTCTGTTTTGCATATTTTCTTAGCATAAAATATATTTTTAATTTTGTTTTGAATTTTTGCGGTGTTGTTTCATTTATTTTGAGTTTTTGCGGTGTAGTTTCATTTATTTTGAGTTTTTGCGGCGTAGTTTCGTTTATTTTGAGTTTTAGCGGCGTAGTTTCATTTATTTTGAATTTTTGCGGTGTATTTTCATTTATTTTGAGTTTTTGCGGTGTAGTTTCATTTATTTTGAGTTTTTGTGGTGTAATTTCATTTATTTTGAGTTTTTGCGGTGCAGTTTCATTTATTATCTCTTATTTTAATGTCTCTCGGTATTTTTTGAGGTATTTATATGTGTAAGAATAAAACAATTATATAAAAAATAGTGTTTAAAATAACAATAAAAAATGAACCATCGACCGACGCCTAACGCTGTAACATCATGTGTTGATAACATAGATAAATTAGAAATACCTACGTTATGTGCTTTAACCACACGTATAACGTTAAACCTTTAAGGTTATAGTCAGCTATAAAAATAGAAAAAGTTAATAATTTTATTCAAACCTATAGTCTAATAGATTATCTAAAAAATAACATTATATTACATAAACTAAACAAAAGTAATTCGGATGTATCTGAATTTTAAGCTATGCGTTGCTTTTTATGATCTAACTAAATGGTCAGATCATGATAAAGTTAACAATCTAATATGATAACAGTTTGTTAATACTAATCAACAAAGTAAAGTCCCAAGTAGTTGTAAATAAAAAACTCGTATGTGACTGTTTACATAGAATCTGAATGTATTGTCATATTGTGTTTCGGTCCTTGTAATCATATTCGCTTTAACGTCCTCCTTACTGCTTTAACGACTGCCATTACTCGGCGACAACTTGCCGTTAACTGGTATTAGTTCTACCATTATATTTGATTATAGGCCATATGTATGCAGTTTGAGAGAATTGTTGTAATTTGACACAAGTTGAGTTGTTTATACATAACTTTTGTTTTTCGGGGTGGAAATCCTCATGGATGTCCTCCACCTTGGGGCAGGTGGAGGGGTCAGACTCTTACTGACTAAAACCACCCCGGTGTTCCATCGTACACTTGAGACGGAGGCTGCGGGTGCAGTTTGAGCGTTTACAAACATTAGAAACCTAGACCCGTAATGACTGTCTGTGGGACTTATATAAATACTAGCTTTTCCAGCGGTTTCGCCCGCGTGAAAATCGTTTTCTCCATACAAACTTTGGACCCCCGTTTCATCACCTTAGCGGATGTCTACACCCTATAAGAAACCTACCTGCCCAAATTTTAAGTTTCTTGGGTTTATAGTTTTTGAGATTTCGTGATTAATCAGTGAGTGGTATTTCGCTTTTATATATATAGATTTGTACGCAGCACAGCAGCCAATGGATTAACTATCACCATTATAGTTAAAGACGCTTTATGTGTCTTAGAAGACTTCAAAACTAATCATAAGAAGTCGCGAAGATAGGGAACGTTATCATCAATGATGTGCCACACAACAAGCCAAAGCAAAATATTGTTACAGTCATAATTTTGTTAAAGTCATATTTTGTTATAGTCGTAATTTTGTTACAGTCATAATTTTGATGCAGTCATAATTTTATTCGGTAGGGAAATCATTGAAAATTTTCTGCATATTGTTTAAGTAAACAGTAGCAACCAAAATTAACAAACACTCTCAATTAAACACCACCAGAGCCCTCACAAAACAAACATCAGCAATTTTGCTGAGGCCAGGTAAACCTGCTAAAATAAACTTGTCGCGAATAGCAAATGTAATGTATATAGAACAGGCTTATGAAACATTCATGGTTCTACCGTATTTTACATTAGGTTCAAACCTTTCACATTCGGTGTAAGAAAAAAACTATTGACTTACTAAATCTCACGAAGAGAATAGATTCCTATTTTTGGAGACAGATTTAGAAGTTTTTCCGATTGTTTTTCGACGAAGAAAATACTTTTTTTTTGTCATGTGTGTGTTTACTAGACAAGTCTAAGGGAACTTTTATGTCGGAAAAGTTATTGGATGTTACGAGATTTTGCGAAACATTCAAAGACACTTCCTCAGACAAAATTTGATGTATGAGTATAAATTGTTCTGCAAAATTTTATCGCCTCGTGAATATGGGACGCCATCTTGAGAATATAATTTTATACATCACTTGGTGACTCATTTGTTAGCTTTAAGGAAACCTATACGAAAAGCGTAACGAGAATTCATGTCATCTGGAAAATTGAGGCATATTCTTTGAAATCCATTTCGCAAATAAATTACGTTGAACTACGAAAAATTGCGACTGAGGCTAAAAATGCACCGATAGACAGCGCCTAGGGCCTAGCAAGTCTCTAGGGACCCTTTGCCAATCATAGTACTAGTGTCCCTAGGCTAGTGTCTAGTGCATAACTCTAGATGATTGGCTAAAGGTTAAGACCCCTATCAGAGCGTTTTTGGCTGAGTATTTGTTCTTATGCCTCTTTCACAAATTCTAACGTTCAGCTGTAGGAAAGATTGAGGGCATGGGATTGCTAGAAAGAGTTACCATGGTTCCGGAATGCAAAGGGCAACTGGAGGAACACAGGTAGGTTTTAATTAATAAAAGTCTGCCACTCCTTCTCGCTCTATCCAGAGCGGAAGGATTTATTTGATGATTTATCACCTCAAAAAAAAGCTATAGGAAAGATTGGGCAAGCATTATTTTCTATACGTTTAATCTGCATACACTATCTATGCACTATCATTCATTTATATTTGAGACAACTTCATTCTAATCCTACACAATCATTTGCTTGGCCTCGAATTTTTCCGACAGTTGTATTCCAAGTCCGTATATTTTGCACGAGCAGACGTGTACAATAGCCCACACTCACAAACACACCACACAATTCCCACGCACACATATGTGTGTATGTACGATGATATAATGTATATGCGACATAGGAAATCCTGGCGGGATACAAACAGGTGTGGAGCACAAAAACAAACATTTTAATTCTACTTTACGCAGATTTTTTTAACAACGTGCCTAGTGTTGCGATCGATTGGCCGTTTGTCATTGGATTTAAAGAATAACCATTTTTTTTTAGGTGGGAAAAACATCAATGACAAATTCTCTCTTGGGCGGAGCGGGAGATAGTGTTAGACTTTTACTGACTAAAAACTTACTCCTGTTCCTTCGGTGCCTTCGTCCCAGGGCCCCGGGTTTCGTTTTCACACTACCCATGGCCCCAGTAAGCTTGCTGGCCCCCTACGATTTGCTGACATCTCCCTGAGGCGCGCGTGGAACAATACGCGCCGTCGACGACTTGGGCGCCGTCGACGACTTGAAAGAATAATCATGGAGTTTTTAGCCAGTTCTTCCTTATAGAAAACGACCAATTGGAACTGTGCACTAGCTCCTGAGGTTTTATAAGTGCCAATGTGGACCTATGTCATTTTGATTTGATTATCTATTATTGCTTACAAAAATACCTATGTGGGAACAGCGTCACTATTCAGTTACCTCCTTTTGTAAGGTATTTTATTGCGCCATAGGGAGTTGATTACGACTTACATATAATATCTAGGACGTAATAATAATTGATTGAGTTTGGGACATCGTGGTGAAAGGATTAGTCAGCTAGACTCTGCGTTACCGAGTGCTAGATGTCCAGGGTGCGCGGGGCGTTTAGAATCGCTGTACGATATTTTTAACGCCGCTCGGGGAGGCTCCTTTCATGCAGCCGTAGAGGTTGCCAAACACTGGTCAGAAAAAATTTAGTTAGAGTACATCGACACGAAAAGAAGAAGAAGAAGAAAAATAATTGTGATTAATTAGCAAGTTGACAGAGATTTCCTAAATTAGTGAAAATTTTTAGACAACGGTTACCTATACGATATATTAATTCGTTAAATAAAAGTGACTAATTTAGACTTTGTTTAGCCAAATTGCGCGAATTATGATAAGGATTTCATAGTTGTACTCTGGTGATCTTTCCCACTTCGAGAGCATAAATTTACTCAGTTACTTTAACATTGTAATATTAGTATGGATTATGTAACTTTTAAAGACGTCCACTGTTGGACATAGGCCTCCCTCAAGTGTCGTCATAACGACTGGTCCAGTGCGTCTCGCATCCATCGGATACTGCGACCCTTATCGGGTTATCGGTCCACCTTGTGGGAGGCCTTCCAACGCTGCATCTTCCGTTACGTGGTCGCCACTCCAGAACCTTTCCACATCGACCATCTGTTCTGCGTGCAATGTGGCCTGCCAATTGCCACTTAATAATTTTCTTAATCGAGTTAATATGCATTCAGACATTAGCTATAAAAAACAAACAATAAATGGTTTTTCTTTGTCTCTTTCGTTTTGGATCGCATTGTATTGTGTGGGATCATCCTGTTACATACTTTAAAATAAAAACTTAATTCGCCAAAACACTTATATAACTGAAAATTAGGAGTCTAACTGAGACCCTCAATTTTTAAAATCGTGAAAAAACTATATCGTGAGTGTTTGAGTTGAATCTCAAATGCTCACTGAACCAGACGTGACAAAAATACCTGTGGAATGTAGGGCATACATATCGAAGCGAAACTGTGACCCCTTGGCACAGAAACTCAGGGTTTAGCCTATGCACCAATAGACTTGCCCGTAGTCATACTATCACACTTATATATTATAAAGGCGAAATTTTGTGAGTGGGTGTTGTATGTATGTTTGTTACTTTGTCACGCTCGAACGGCTGAACGGGTTTCGATGGAACTTGGTACACGGGTAGACCAAGTCCTGGAATAGCACGTAAAGTACTTTATATCCCGGGAGTATGTTCTCTTGTGATAATTGTCTACTATCATGCGGGCGAAGTCGCTGGCCGCAGCTAGAAATATTATAAAGGCGAAAGTTTGAATGTGTGTTTGTTGTTTCTTCACACCCAAACGGCTGGACGTATTCGGATGAAATTTGGCATACGGGTAGACCATGTTTTAGAACAGGACAGAATTTTTTAGTTGGTTTTAGTTAGTTTTATTCTGAGAGTGTGTTCCTCCGCTGGCAGATGCTAGTATTTAAAAAGGATATTTTTATACGAGCGCCAATTGTACATACGTCTGTATATCTTGAATTACCTTGAAAAACGCTTAATTGTCATACTGTACACACGTTTGTACGAAATTTATTTGGCCGAAAATTTTGGTTTCTATATCTTTGCTTTTCCTAGAAAAATCCAGAAAAAGTTTTATTTTTTGGTGACTTTACGTTAAAACGCGCAATTACGTAGATACTAATAATACCCACCGCGCGCGAGGGGTTAAAACAATAAAAAAAAATATGAGTTTTAAGTTTTAGTATTAAATCCTCAGTCGATATTGTCCAATTTTGAGTTACTATGTTTGTTATTAGAATATACCGGGAAAAACGGCAAAATTTAATTTACAGTGGGTCGTTTCAGGAATCTCTTTTAGGTCAATCATTACGTTATATTGTCATATTCCTCTAATTTGTAATACTTAGAAAATGTAATTATTAGGAAATTCAAAGGAAATCTGAATCAAGATCAATGAGGCTAGGAGTTTGACAAATCGCAGAAATATGAATTTTCGTACAAAATAGACCTTAAATTCTAGCAATTTTAGATGTTAACTCAATTAATAAAATAATTACTATTTCGGCAGCTTTTATGATTTTCATAAATTTGTTTAAATTCTGTTTATTTTGCACGCGTAAAATGGTCTGGTTGAAGAGTTCTTTCACTATTCATTTGAGTCCAGGTTACTAGGTCGAAAAGAGTGGCCCATATACGACTCAGCAAATTTAAGCTACCTACATTTTTAAATGTTAAATGTTTGAAAAATGTATTCCTTTAGAGTAGGCTTTAAACGATGTGAGTAATCATGGCGTATGTAATTTATAAAATAGAGCTTTATTTTTTAGTGTGAAGTGGGTAAGCTATAAGGGCCCTCGGCGACTTTTTGTAGCGATGCTGTCGCACGTTCGCATCGATACAGTCGCGATGCTGTAGCGCGTTAGTAACGCGTTGTCATCTTTTCTAAAGCGCTTACAAATGCAACTAACGCGCGTTAGTAGCGATGCTGTCGCGCGCTTACTAAACGCGCGACAGCATCGCTACAAAAAGTCGCCGTGGGCGAGGGCCCTTAGGGTTTTTGTTGTAAGGTGAGAAAACTCGGTTATTTTATTACCGTGAAGTGTCATGGATTGCTTCCTGTGCGGAAGCATTGGGGAACCCTTTCTTCCTCGTGGGTGCGAGTTGAATAAAAGAGGATTAGGGGAATTTTAGCCAGACTTTTTCGAGTGAAATTCAGTAGCCGTTTTAATTATATAGAGGTCAGTGGTGGTCGAGTGGTAACGGCCCCGACTTACCGAGTTGTAAGTCGCGGGTTCAAACCCAACCAGGCGCATTACTTTGTGTAATTTATTTCATCACCACCGCTCTCAAAACGGTGAAGGAAAACATCGTAAAGAAACCGACATGTCCTAGAACCAAAAATTCGAAGACATGTGACATACACCAACCCGCACTGGGCCCGCGTGGTGGATTACGGCCCATTCCCTCTCCTAGAGAGGAGAGCTAAGTCCCAGCTGTAGGAAAATTATAAGGCCGACTATGCTATGCTATGTTAAAATTGGTGTAGTTTTGTATCTACACATGTAAGTAAGTTTTGTATCTATGTTTTTGTCTACACAACACAATATGTGGCAAAGCGAGCTGAGAATTTTATTATTATGTTTAGTTTTATCATAGTACTTTAATGTTGAACAGTTCATCTGGTTGTACTTTTATAGATAGAGAAGCATATATAGGGTGACTGGTAATTAGTGTACGATAATTAAACACGTGATTGTGCTCATGATAACCAACAACTTTTACTATGGGAACAAACCTGAAATCGCGAAAAAAAATCAGCTGTTCAGTACATTTATGTTTGCCTAATGTACTGAACAGCTGATATTTTTTTCGCGATTTCGGCTCTGCTCCCATAATAAAAATTGTTTGTTATCATGAGCACAATCACGTGTTTAAGTATCGTACACTAATTGCCAGTCACCCTATATACGAGTAGTTAGTTTTAGTATCGATGATCTGTGTGAAGCTTGCCGAGATAGCTCATTCGATATATTTTCTGTCAAATACTGCAAAAACATTATAATTTAAAATATCTGCATTCTAATGGAATTCAAAGCCACATTAAAAAAATGGGGGTCTGAAATAAGATGTTTTTGGCACATGAGAAGCCCCGGGCGTCGAAAGTTGCGGGGCGGTCCGGCGGCCCAGTAAAAACCGTGCCCAAGTCATCGATGGAGTGCAGTGTTCCACGCGTGCCTTAAAGAAATGTCAGCAAAACCGTAAGAGCCCGTACAGTAGAGTGGATGCCTGCTATTGCCATGGACATTTTTGAAAGATATACCATGGTCCTGGAACACAAAGAGCAACTGAGGGACATAGGTTGGTTTTAGTCAGGAAAAGTCTAACACGCCCTCTTGCTCTACCCTAGAACGGGAGAAGTCATTTAATCATTGCGGGCTTGTGGACCGCGAGCAATGGGTAGCTCGCCGTCCGACCGTCCGGTAACCGTCCGGACCGAGCCCAAGTCGTCGACGGTGCGTAGTGTTCCACGCGCGCCTCAAGGAGATGTCAGCAACCGTAGGGGCCCAGCAGGGTCGAAGCCTACTGGGACCAAGGGTCTAATTCTGAAAGGAAAACTTGGCCCTGGTATGAAAGGCAACGAAGGAACAGGAGTGGGTTTTTAGTCAATAAAAATCTGATACTATCTCCCGCTCCGCCCAAGAGCGGGGGATGTCATTGGATGATTTTCCCACCGAAAAAAAAAAAACGTCGAAAATATGTCTTGAAACAAGTTTCTTAACATGATCTTCGTAAGATGATCTTCATTTAGTAGTCTTTGCAGACTTGTTTATGCTGAGTTGAACTTTTATTCAATCGTAATATACACACACAGAAAGACATACAAAGACAGAAATTCTACCGATAACACTCTTTATTTTTACACTGCGGTCTGTGGTTGGCGGCAATTTATAACAAAAGCTGCTCTTAGCTGAACTAGGGATTCATTCGACACTTTCCAGGTGTTTAAATGGTGGAATATTTTTAGGTAAAATTCTTACCGGTTTTCATCTTTATGGTATTAATCTATATGTCATGGCCAGATATTGGAATTGATCACTTCTTGATATGGTCAACTAAAACTGGCCAGATGGTTTAAACGTTAACATTTGATGATATGTCACACCTCGTTTGGCCATATCATTGATGTAGGATATCAATGATAATAAAAGTTCTAAAGAAATTAGGCCAAACAAAGATTGAAATATCATCAAACTTTAGGCTGCTATTCCACCAGAGATGTACTATGCAGCTATGCTGCAAGGATGTAATAGCTATGCTGTGAAACTATGTCAACACCATAGATATAAGAAAAGTTCTATGGTCAATACTGATACTAAACTATGTAGCGGTTTTTTTTTTTTTTCGGTGGGAAAATCATCTTATGACATCCCCCGCCCTTGGGCGGGGCGGGAGATAGTGTCAGAATTTTACTGACTAAAAACCCACTCCTGTTCCTTCATTGCCTTTCGTACCAGGGCAGAGTCTTCCTTTCAGAATCAGACCCTTGGCCCCAGTAGGCTTCGACCCTGCTAGGCCCCTACAGTTGCTGACATCTCCTTGAGGCGCGCGTGGAACAGCACGCGCCGTCGACGACTTGGGCTCGGTCAGGACGGTTACCGGACGGTCGGAAGGCGAGCCACCCATTGCTCGCCGTCCGCAAGCCCGCGCCTACGATGGCCGGAAATCGGGATCGGAATCCCGGCGGCGATTGGGGCGTGAGGACCGTTGCCTCACGCGATCGGCCGCCTCCTTTGCTAGCATTACTGCTTCGCAGAAGGAGGCGACCGCCTGCCACTCCTCCTCGCTCCGGACCATGGCCTGTACCAAGGCCCGGCGCGAGAGATCGCCGCCACCGATAGCCCCCACGAGGACACGGCGTTGCTCTGCCCAAGCGGGACACACCTCCACCGTGTGCTCCACCGTGTCCTCCGGGTGGTCCACACAATGGTGACACCCGGGCGTTTCTTCCGCACGAATCCGGTGCAGGAACCTCCCGAACTTACCATGTCCGGTGAGGACCTGCGTCATGCGGAAGGTAAGGACGCCGTGTTGCCTTTCCAGCCACTCCTCAAAGAGGGGACTTACCGCCATAATTATGGCGTGCCCAAAACTATGTAGCGGTGCGAAAATGCGCAGCTCGAACTAAGCAACGTATCTATAGTAGGGAAACGGCACATAGCTACACCACTCGCGACCATCCATAGCACGCATCCATAGCAGTAGGTATACCACACATCCTTCCATATAGAAAACATATCTTAGTTGAATCCGTTTTCACCAGTGAAAAGAAAGAAAAACATTTTATTTGGCGGAACAAGGCGCAAATTTAGAACTAACAAATTATAAGTATATTATGTGAAAAAATATGCGCCACATTCGTGCAAAACGGCCGAACGCTCAGCATAATGCCGTGACCACACACAAAATGCGATGAGTCTACGGCGCTGGTTTTCAGCGTAGGCCGGTAAACGGTTAAGCAGATCGGCAGTCGGAAGTGGATTCGGCAGTGCTAAGCTATGTACACCAATGTATATATCCATAGCAACGTAGCGTAGCACATCTCTGGTGGAAAAGCCCCCTTAAGGTTTAAAACGATCTGGCCAATTTTACTTGGCCATAACATGAAGTGAGCAATTTCTAAGATCTGGCCATGACATATATTATATTACATGAAAAGGGTGAACGCAACTTCTATTATTATAAGGGCATAAGTCAGCCTGTGTGTTTGTCTGTTTTTGTTGAGAGAAGAGTCACTGCGGCCTAGGACGACGAGTAACGGGTAGCCTGCCGTCCGGCCGTTTGGTAAAAACCGAGCCCGTGCCATCGATGGTGCATAGTGTTCCACGCGCGCCTCAAAGAGATGTCAACAAAACTTTAGGGGCCCAGTAGGACTACACACTACTGGACCACAGAAATTTGCGAAAGAGATACCGTAAACACAAAGGGCAACTGAAGAAACAAGAGTGGGTTTTAGTCTGTCAAAGTCTGACTCTCCCTCTCGATTCACCCAAAGCAGGAGATATAAGAAGAAAATGAAAGAAAGCACGCGTGTAATAATCTTGCAAGTCTCAAGACGTTTCGTTCGAAGTCGTTTTGAGCTATATTAATTAAAGCGTGTAGTCCGTAGAACATCTGGCCGGAATTAAATGCACAGGTACTCGTACTGCAGCTTAGGCGGCCAGCTGCGCCCGGATAGAGCCCCGCTGACCTTTAAATCCATTTTCTTTGCGAAATATTGATTGATTTTCATATGCATTCTGAAGAACACTTAGCTAGCCATTTTTTTTTTTGTGTAAATATATTTCTAAAGATCAAAGCCGTTTGAAAGGAGTAGGGAAATCAAGCGAAAAAAATATCATGATGTTAAAATATTTTTTTGCCAAAAGTCTTACGAAAGAATCATAATTATGTTGATAATGTTGTACATGAATCTATAATCAACATAATTTTTTTTCACACCTATTGACCTAGCCGTTACCGAGGTGTAGGCTTCAGAAAGTCATCGTTTTATAGCACGGGAGTTAGGGCCTTAAACATGAATAATTATTACAAATTAATAAAAGAATTACGAAGAACTAATTTCAATTGCACAGTTTTAAAATATCAATAGATAGCGTAGTTAGGTCTTTAGGTATCCTAGGTTTTCCCTAAACACTAATTATGTTCACAATCAAATAATGAAGGTAACAGTCAGAATGGTTTGCGATATAAAACACGTCAGGTACAATTTAGGTTTTTATCCAAACACTAAACACAACACAAGGGTTCATACTTGCATACATACGTGCGATAAAATCATCACTACAATTCTTACATTAGTTAAATCATTAACCCTTTCCATACCATGGAAATACGCTTCAAAATAAACTCGAACGCTCATTTTCAAACTGTATAAATCAGAAGGTTTACTCAGATAATGGATCCATAATACGTCGAGATTGGCCACCGATTGGTTTGATGTAACGCTCTCGGCTCCAACTAAAATGGATCCAGACGCGTCTAAAATGGCGCCATTGGAATGCGACGCTAATAGCATAGTCAAGTTAGAAGGGATAACAGCTAAGTGTTTTTCTTTTTACTCAGCGATTTCAAAATGGGTTTCGCATAAAACCGCAAGACCTTTTCACACTTGGGTTTTATTGGATTTTCCAAGTAGTTAAATCAGCGCTAATGCGGGTCAACACGTTCAGAATTTGTTTTTCTTTCTCGTACTCTTTTCTCTACGTTTAGCGTTCATTTACCTACTTGTATTTCGGATATCTATGATTTGAATAGTCAAATTTCGCCTTTCTAGATAAATAAAAATTGATTCAAGTTGTGTAAAAATTATAGTGTATCATTTAATGACGGGTTTCGTACATGGTGGACCTCCCACCCATACGTACAAAGCTTTTTGGGAACACATTCATTATGCGTACAGCTAAGGAGTGGAATTCCCTGCCGGAGTCTGTGTTCCCTGATAGCTACAACCTAGAGGTCTTTAAGTCAAGAGTGAATAGGTTGTAAGCGTGCTCCATCGTCGGCCACGTCATCGCTTTCTATTGGTGAGAACTATCTCACCTGTTTTTAGGGTTCCGTACTTCAAAATAAAAAAAAAGGAAACCTTATAGAATCACTTTGTTGTGCGTCAAAAAATTAAACTTCTAAGTTAACGAAAGGAATCAAAATTCATAGGGTACTTCCTGTTGGCCCAGAATCCTGAAATTTGGCATAAAGCAAGGCCTTATAATATAGATATAGGAATAAAACTGAAAAATGTAAATGTGTAGTTACGTCACAAAAAAAAACTATGAAAATACTTTGTCTTATTTTTACTTACATATGTGCAATCGAAAATGAAATCACATAATATGAATTACAAGTTTACATTGTTTTGGTAAAATATGTCGATTCGACACAGTTGTATAATCGATTCGGTATGTTATCGGAGAGTTCTGAGTATAGTTGGGATGTTTTCGCACATGAGACAGGAAATTCGATATAACGTCGAAGTGCCAAAGTGAATCCTATATTCGTTTGTTTAGGATGACGGCAGCTGGGCTCTTTGTTGACTTACGGCCGCTACTAATGCATTTAATATAAGTTGCTTATTTAGAGCCTTTCCCGTCTTTCCTTAATAAAAATAGCTCTTACTGTGGTAAAAATATTGGCTAGTCAGAAAGATGTGGGTCAGCCCTTCTGTTTTCGCAATCAATGACTTCTCTCTAGGGTGGAGCGAGACGCCTTCTCATGAGGGATGTCAGACTTATACTGACTAAAAAAAATCTTTCGAGACTCCGTTCGGGAATTGAACTATTTACATAGGTAAGTTTGTACGGAACCCTCAGTGCGCGAGTTCGACTCGCATTTGCCCAGACCCGGAACACGTACTGTAGGCTATACAAATATTTGTTCCGTGTGGGGATCGAAACCGCAACACGCAGTGCAGCAGCCAATCACTCAATCACTGAGCTAACGGTGCCGTTGAATATTTTTGTTTGTAAAAATAAATTGTTATAACAGAAAACTTATAACACAAATATAGGGTCTTAGGGATACTTAAACACGTGATTGTGCACATGATAACCAACAACTTTTACTATGGGAACAAACCTGAAATTGCGAAAAAAAATCAGCTGTTCAGTTTATTTATGTTTGCCTAATGTACTGAACAGCTGATATTTTTTTCGCGATTTCTGCTTTGTTCCCATAATAAAAATTGTTTGTTATCATGAGCACAATCACGTGTTTAAGTATCGTACACTAATTGCCAGTCACCCTATATATAATGTTATGTTATCCTTTTCATTTTTTTTTGGCTGACCAAAAGGGATAGGTTTCCAATAATAGGGTAGGTAGGATTATCGTACAGATATAAGTACGGTGTGAACGTTCGCACATTGTACATGTTTTATAGCCCGTTAGTTTGTTGGGATAGCCAATTGGTTGAGATATATGAGTGTAACGTACAGGTTTCGAAATCGAAAATAAATCCATGAAAATTGTAACAGCGTGTTACCGGCCTAGTGACATGGTTATTTAGTGAGGCATGACAATAATAAATAACATTGATAGGGCTGTGGATTATCCGAAAGAGTTACTGTGGTCCTCGCAAAGGGTAACGGAAGAAACACACGGTTTTAATCGGTAAAGGGAGGAGTTGTATGATAATTCGATAATCATCTCAGAAAAAGGAATATGAGATGAAATAGGTAAGCTGTAAAAGTGTGAAGAAAATAGGTAGGTGATACAACCGTTAATTTATAAAATAGGTAGATGATACAACCATTAATTTATAAAAAAAAACTGAGCAAGTGCGTGTCGGACTCGCGCACTGAGGGTTCCGTACAGACTTATCTATGTAAATAGTTCAATTCCCGGATGGAGTCTTGAAGATTTTTCCATATCGCAAAAAAGTATTTTTTGTGACGTAACAACAAATTTTATGTTTTCAGATTTATTCCTATACCTGTGCTATAAGACCTTGCTTTATGCCGAATTTCAGGATTCTGAGTCAACGGGAAGTACCCTATAAATTTAAATTACCTTGAGAGTGTCGAAATACACGTTTTTTGCGACATAAACGGCTTTATCTTTTTTTTTCGTTAACTTAGTAGTTTGATTATTTCACCGTTTCAAGGGACCGCTGACTTGAGTATATGATTTTAATTTCAACTCGATACCTTTACGCGTTCCCAAGATAAAGGGACTTGACAGACATACAGACGGACAGATAGACAGACAGACGAACAACAAAGTGATTCTGGATTCCGTTTTTCCTTTTGAGGTACGGAACCCTAAAAATTAAAAAGGCAATTAGGTGTTCAGTGCACCGGACCCTGGTTCCGGTCATAGTCCGAAGCGAAAGGGAATGGGATGCGGTCGCCTTCTTCTTGATGCAGTAATGCTAGCGAAGGAGGTATCCGCTAACGTGAGAAAATTGACATTTTCACGCCTAAACGGCTGCCCGAGGAGACGCCCTGGGCATCGGGAGTCATAGGGACGGTTTCCGACCATCGTTTTAGCCGAAGCCGGCCACATGCGGTTAAACTTACTTAAAAATGTCTAGTCTACGAGGGTAATACGAAATCGAATCAATTGGGAAACGCAAGATAAGAATCTCAAAACACAACCACAATACTTAACTGCACTGAAAACCCTAGTTCTAGCCGATGGTAAATAGGATACACCTAAGTTTAACCACCGGTGTGCGGCTGTAACTAGGTCTAGCCGCTATGATGAAGGCTACTCCTAGTTCTAACCGAAGATAAGTAGGATGCATCTAAGTTTAACCGCACGTGGCCGGCTGCACCTAGTTGTAGCCGGCTAAAACTAGGTACACTAACTAGGTAAACTAGGTAGGTACGTGGTGTACTAGGCACTGGTAGCACTTCGCTTAGCTATTAGCCGTAACATAGACAATTTACATAATTAAGCGTCTCCAACTAGGTCTATCCTATGCGAGTTTAGAGGTAAACCTAATGTCGGCTGGTATAGGTAAGTGACACTAATGAAGTTTTGTTTACAAATCTACACGATTCTTAATTTCCATTTATACCCGTAAAGCGTTCTTTAGACTAATGTGCCTAACGTTGGTTCAAAAAATACTTAAGGTATTTTAGGCTCTAGGGCGGAGCGCGTGGGCGTGACTAAAACCAACTCCCATGTTATTCCTTTGCCTTCGTTCTAAGGCCCCAGGGTTCTCTTTCGGACAACCCATGGCCCCAGTAAGCTTCGGCCCTGCTGGGCCCCTACGGTTTTGCTGTCATAATAACTATTATATAATACACACAATGGTGACACCCGGGCGTTTCTTCTGCACGAATCCGGTGTAGAATCCTCCCGAACTTACCATGTCCGGTCAGAACCTGTCATACGGTTGGTGAGGACGCCGCAACGTCTTTCCAGCCACGCCTCAAAGACCCCGACTTACTGCCATAATTATGGCGTGCCCATCAATAGGCGCATAAAAAAAAGAAAACATTTTTATTTTGGTAACACTGCATTAGGATCCGTGGCCTAATTTAAAAGAATAACGAGCTCACAGACAGACATTATGTATGTTTGATATTTGTATAGGAATTTGTTTTTGGATGCTATGTAGATTTAAGTAAGTACTAAAAGCTATTTTAATTCACTTTTGCCAATCTTACATTGCATGGTGCCTAGACATTCTGCCTTCATAAAATAATGTACCACGGACAAGATAGAGAATGGTTTACGATGTTTCCCGTAACCATATCTTAGATAAGAACAGATATTAATGTGCAGGATAGTTGGTAGGGACATTGGACAACCCCAAGGCCATAAAATTGACCGTAGATTAAATGGCCTAACTCATCAGGATTAGGCTTCTGTGTCTGACCCTTCTAATATTTCCGGTAATTCAGTATTAATATCTAAAAATGACATTTAATAGTTGATGTGTACTCTATTTGAACCTACTATGTGGGATTGAGCCGGACATGTCTGCCGCATGTCAGATGAGCTGTGGGCTAAAAGAGCCATTATTGGATCCCACATAACATAAGGTGACATCGCGATAACTTATTTCTTAAAAAACACTACCAAAGTGCATATAAGTAAAATTTCAGTGCTTAAATTACGATTGTAACTTAATGTTCTAATAAGGGTGTATACGGGTGTTTATTATTCCAATTTCATGTTGTACAAAATGCGCTCGAAACTAATTTATGAATGCTTTTATTGAGTTAGTGCATTATAACCATATTACACTGAAAATTCCTCTCATATTTTCACATACGGAGTTTGGTTCTACGTTTCATATTATCGAGTACGCGCCTGTGTGCATCAGCCCACAGAGAAATGTTACAGTTTGATGCTATATTTATGATATTTTAAAATGTGTTGTTGATGAGATGATATTATAAAGTAGTTTATGAACTGCACATAATTAGGTATTAAAACAGTTTTGTGATACTAATATAACTTTGCCTGCATCAATTTATAAACTCGCACTCCTATTTTAATAACCTTCATTATGTGGCAGTTTCATAAACTACTATTGTTGTTCAATGACTAAATAACCTTTTTTATTTCTGTTTGTAGCTGATACTCATAAAGCTACTGTAACAAAAAAAAACCTTAAGTATTTTTTAGACCGACAACCAATGTGCCTAAGCACATTAATCTAAAGAACGCTTTACGGGTTTAAATGGAAATTAAGAATCGTGTAGACTTGTAAACAAAACTTCATTAGTGTCACTTATACCAGCCGACATTAGGTTTACCTCTAAACTCGCATAGTTAGTTGGAGACAAGACCTAGTTGGAGATGCTTAATTATCTAAAATGTCTACGTTACGGCTAATAGCCGAAGTGCTACCAGTGCCTAGTAAACCACGTACCTACCTAGTTTAACTAGTTAGTGTACCTAGTTTTAGCCGGCTACAACTAGGTACACTACTAGGAAAACTATCACACATAAATAAAGTCTGTCTGTGAGCTCGTTATTCAAAAACTCGCTCGCTCTCGCTCGTTATTTAAATTAGGCCACAGATCCTAATGCAGTGTTACCAAAATAAAAATGTTTTCTTTTTCTTATGTGTCTATTGATGGGCACGCCATAATTATGGCAGTAAGTCGGGGTCTTTGAGGAGTGGCTGGAAAGACGTTACGGCATCCTCACCATCCGTATGATGCAGGTCCTGACCGGACATGGTAAGTTCGGGAGGATTCTGCACCGGCTTCGTGCAGAAGAAACGCCCGGGTGTTACTATTGTGTGGATTGTAAAAGAGATATTATATCAGCAAAACCGTAGGGGCCCAGCAGGGCCGAAGCTTACTGGGGCCATGGGTTGTCCGAAAGAGAACCCCGGGGTCTAAGAACAAAGGAAAAGTAGGCACATATGAGTGGGTTTTAGTCAGTAGTCTGATACACCCTCCCGATCCGCCCTAAAGCGAGAGCAGTCATTGGATGATTTCTCACCAAAAAAAATGTGTCTTTTGAACATATTTGTATTTTGACGAGTCGTAAAAACCGCTCAAACCCAAGGGCGGTTCGCTAGTTACTCATAAATTGCTTGTTCTTCGAGCTATCTCGTATGACAATGTGGGGACGTCGGTCCCCAGTGTGTGGTAACTGGTCTAATGTGCCAAGTAATTGTCAACTTAATTGGCATAATGATCGTTCGTGTTACGCAGAATATGTGCCAGTTAGTGCTCCTAATTGGCTGCTGGGAACATTGTAAGACATGATGGAGGACTTTGACGTTAGTAGATATTTTAGTGTCATGTAAATTATGGCGGACATTTTGGATTTCAAGTGCTGGTTCGAATGCAGTTGAGTGTGGTCTTGAATAATTATGAGTCAGTGTGACATTGGTAATATAATGTCCATTGGATGCTAGATCGCAGATTTATGGGAGACATAATGTCTTTTTAAGTGTTTCTTTAATTACGGAATATTTATAAATATTTATTGTGCTACAGTGTCATTAATTTATAGGTTTGTTTTTATTTATATATAGCCCCATTTTTAGGGTTCCGTACCCAAATAGTGTCAATGGGACCCTATTACAAAGCGTCCGTCTGTACGTCTGTCTGTCTGTTCAGAATGAATGTGTATTTCTATTACCGCAACATAAAATGAATATAAAGTTAAAAATTGGGTTCCTCAACAAGAAACGTTATTTTCTCGGCGTTTTTTTTTTTGCTCGATTTTAATATTGTAGTACGGAACCTTTCGTGTGCTGAATTGAATTGTTAATGGCCGTTATGAATCTGATTTTGGGAAAATTTAACATGATCAATACATCTGAATCGCGTGTAAAAGCTGTCAGTGTGTATATGTAGATTATATATATATAGGAAGAAGAGTATATGTAGATAGGAATATTTGGAATATTCCTTTCAATGTCGTTGGTGAAATTCGCCTACAGTAATGATGAGTCAAACTTTTAGATAGTTGTTTAAAAACTAAATTAATTAAATAAGTTTGTGATCGCTGGAAAGCTTACCTTGATAGTTTTCTAGAATTAAGAGTAATAAATCATTAAGTATATTATATTACACTTATTTAGAGCTCGCTAATCCTAAGTTTTTTTTTTTCAATTAATATAAACTAGTGCTTGACTGCGATCCCACTTGATAGTAAGCAGTGATGCTATCGTTAATGGTGAAGCGCACTAGTATATTAAGGCTTACTCCTTCATGCTGAAATGGCTGTACTTACGGATTAGAAATTACACAATATAGCCTCGTTGGTCTTTTTTTAAATAATAGTTTATAATTATGATGGTGGTGGTGAATAGGCTACGATCCCATCTAATGGTAAGCGATGATGCAATCGTTGATGGTGAAGCGCACTAGTTTATTAAGAGTCTATTCACTCTAGCCTTAAAGACACCTAAATTGTAATCGGACGAGAAGACTGCTGCAGGCAATTTGTTTTTTAAAACAAACCATCGGCTTTCGTAATGTTTAATTGTTTCAAAAATATAAATTTCATAACTTTTATAAATATCTGGTAACAAGCGGAAAAACAAATTGTTCCAGAGAGAAAATGCGACACATTTCGCTTTGAAGTCTCTGCGTAGGCAAGCAGATAATGATGATAATTTAAAATGTACAATTTCATTTCGTAGTTATCTGATCTCACCCTGGCAAGTTATCTGAATATTAACTGCCATGTAAAGTGTTACAAATACAATAATTATAATTCTACTAATATTATAAACGTGAAAGTTTGTGCGTATGGATGTGTGAATGTATGGATGTTTATTAATCTTTCATTTCATTCTTATTCGTTATGTTAAGCTGAAAGAGATGGGAAAGTATAAGGCACGAACAAACATGTGTGCGTGACTACTCTGCAAACAGTTGGATTCGAGGGAACCTGAACATCAATCAAAGAAACTTTATTCGTATGATGTAGGTACCATAAGTTTTTCTTTAGATAGATAGATCAGTTTATATTCGTTTATTGAATTTAAGGTTTTATAATTTAAAAAAAAATGGGCAAGTGCGAGTCGGACTAGCGCACATGAGTTACGAAGATTTTTGAATCGAAACAAAAGTTTTTTTTTTGTGACGTAACTACAAATTTACAGTTTTCAGATTCTTCCCTATACTAGTGCTATGAGACCGTGCTTCATGCAAAATTTCAGGATTCTAGGTCAACGGGAAGTACCCTATGAATATTAATTCCCTAGAGTGTCGAAATATACGTTTTTAGTGACATAAATGGCCGTATCTTTTTTTTTCGATAACTTAGAAGTTTGATTTTTTCAAGAGACCGCAGACTTGAGTATATGGTTTTGTTTTCAACTCGATACCTCCACGCATTCCTGAGATAAAGGCTCTTGACAGACAGACAGACGGACAACAATGTGATCCGATTTTTCCTTTTGAGGTGAAACGGAACCCTAAAAAATCAGGACGAAATTTAGTTAGTATTTATGAGAACTATTTTTACTGGTTTTTTCTTAGTCCGACTTTCCTTATATCCCGTCCATCAACCCGCACTGGGTCTGCGCGGTGGATTACGGCCTATTCCATCTCCAAGAGAGGAGGCCTGAGTCCCAGTAGTAGAAACACTTAAACACACAAGGCTTTTTTTTCTTTGGATGATTTCCCATCCAACGACTTCTCCAGCTCTAGGGCGGAGCCTAGTCTAGAGAGTCTAGTGTCAGACTTTTCCTGACTAAAAGTCACTTATATATTCCTTCTTTGGCTTGAATTCCTGGAACCAGGAATTCCGACAACCCTTAACTTCAGTACTAAACATTACAAGGCTGATTATGCATATCAATACTGGAAATATGAAATAACGTAAGGGACATTTTTACGTTTTGCGTAAAATACCCTTACATCAATCATAGTAAGGTACATTTTTACATTTTAGGTAAATAATAATAATAATAATAATACTTGGTTTTGGCCCGTAAATGTAGTTGATACCAGCAATGAGCTGAGAAAAAGAACACTTCCGATAATAATAATAATATTCCACAACTATCACACAACGCCGTCTAGTCCCAAGCTAAGCAGAGCTTGTGTTATGGGTACTAGACAACTGATAAACATACTTATATATTTCTAAATACATACATATATAGATAAATTACACCCAGACACAGAAAAAATGATCGTGCTCATCACACAAACATTTGTCCTGGGTGAGAATCGAACCCACGACCTCCGGCAGTCAAATAAATGTAAAATAAATAAAATCGTAAATGTCCCTTACGTTATTTTATATTTCTAGTATCGATTTGCTTGTACCTCGTGAATTTTCCAGTATCAAGTTAAAATACTTAACTGAACCTCGATGGGGTCATTATGACCCCACGGTGTTTACCGCTTTCTTTTTGTGGCTATTAATAAAATAGTCGTTGTCTAAAGCCTAGTCGTAAATATAATGTATGGCTCTAAAAGTGCCATAAAGTCGGGAAAAATACCGGGTAGATGAGACTCAGTTTCATGATAAGTATGATGTCATTGTAGGCTTTTAGAAACTTTACTCAGATCCGGCTATATCGCCCCAAATGATAGTTATAAAAAACAAATAATGTTGGAACTAGACTTACCGTTGTCATGGTAATTTTTATGACCGTTTATTTTTTTCTATTTCCCACAAGTTTTTATGTTTTCAGCATAAATCTGTTTTTTTTTTTATTGGGATATTATCAAGTGACTAGTAAAGGTCTAACACTCCCTCTCGCTCCATCCAGAGCGCAAGTGTTAGACTTTTACTGACTGTAACTCACTGTGTATTTTGAGTTGTCCTATGCCCTACATTAGGTATTACTTCCTTTATTGTGAGTGCGTTCACAAACATGTTACCTCACATACACACGCTACGCACGCGCGAGGCAATGGCCCTCGCGCCCCAGCCGCCGAGATTCCGATCCTGATTTCCGGCTACCGTAGGCGCGGGCTTGCGGACGGCGAGCAATGGGTAACTCGCCATCCCCGTCCGGTAACCGTCCGGACCGAGCCCAAGTCGTCGACGGCGCATAGTGTTCCACGCGCGCCTCAAGGAGATGTCAGCAACCGTAGGGGCCCAGCAGGATCGAAGCCTACTGGGGCTATGGGTGATGTGAAAGAAATCCCCGGGGCCCTGGAACAATGGCAAAGAAGGAATAGGAGTGGGTTTTTAGTCAGTAAAAGTCTGACACGCCTTCGCGCTCCGCCCAAGAGCCGGGGATGTCAAAAATACACACGCTAAAAAGGACCATAGTCTAGGTATACTTATATAATGTTTAATAGTTTTGTACCGTCTTACTGCTGGGTAAAAGCCACTCTGATTTTTTTTATTGATATCAGGTGAGATACTGGACGAGCTGGTCCACTATCTCACCTGATGGTAAGCGATGATGTGATCGACGACGGAGAACGCTTGCTTGGTAGTAACCTATTAATTCTATTAAATACTACAAGCTATCAGGAAGCATAGACTCCAGCAGGGAATTCCACTCCTTAGCTGTACGCACAAATAATGAAATAAAATGAAAAATAAAACAAAAAAAGCTAACCATTTTATTATTGTTAAATCTGTTGATATCTTCTAAATTTTTTATTAAACGTGCGTAATAAGCCTATAAAAATCTTTCAATTCCCTACTGAAAACTAACCAACATTTTACCAATCTGTAATAATTATAATCAATTCTTATAAAGCTACTGATCCATTCACAAAGCTTAAGCTCAAAAGGTGCCTCTCATTCTACAATAATAGGCTTCATTGTATTCAGATTTAACAGTTGCTAAAATGGAATATTCAGAATTAGATATAAGATAGTCTAGCCTGATATTTAGCCTGAAATTAACAAAGGCTTTCTATTGTTACCTAAAATTTTACTGTTTGCTTCTGTATGCTAATTTGGGCTAATTTATGCTATCCCATCTATACTCTGTTCTATAGATACGTTTTAATGTGATAAGTCGTAACAGAGCTGCTTTTGTACCCGTACTGAAATATAATTAATATTTCAGTTCGTCTCAGACTGAGATAAATGTTTTAAAGAATGTTTAATTATTATTTTATTCATAATAAGTACTACTTCTATCAACGGCTTCGCCCGTATAAAAGTAGAATTCTTCATATAATAACAATAATATTATTCTTCAACTATCAACCACCGCCGTCCGGTCTCAAGCTAAGCAGAGCTTGTGTTATGATTACTAGACAACTGAGAAACATACTTATATATTTCTAAATACATACAAATTATAGATAAATTACACCCAGACTCAGAACAAATGATCCATATAAATTTTGGATTCCTGTTTCGTCCCTTCAAGGGGTGAATTTTGGAGAAACCTCCCTTAGTGCTCACCTGCATCATAAAAAGAAACCTTGTGCTAAATTTTACGCTCCTAGTCTCAGTAGTTTCGGCTGTGCGTTGATATGTCAGTCAGTCAGTTTTTCCTTTTATATAAATAGATTAGCTGACTTGACCGATATCGTTCTGTTAAAACTAAGAAAATAACGTACAAAGTCAAAAGTTCTATACTAAAAGTGTCAAATCTACGGATAATACGTATAATTGGAAACATTCGAACTGCATTGCACTCTGTATCTCTCCTGTCCTTATAAATAAACGAGTAAAAAAAACTAGCCATTAAGAGTCGCCGCACACGGGCCACAACCACAAAACGCCGCCACCGGCATATTTCCAATAGGTTTCATACATCATACACACGCTACAAATCGCCGCTGCTCGCTTCTTGTGGCCCTAACCGGCCACTAAATGCCGATAAAAAACGCCGCCGCACGCTATTCGGGAATTTAAACCTTCTTCGACAGAGTCCATTATGATACTGCGGTCATGGGTAAAAAAAGTAGCAGCCATTGGCCACAAATGGGTTGTGGCCGCTTCTAGCTTCTCGTGGCGGCGTTTGTGGCTGTGGCATGTGACCCATGTGCGGCGACACTAAATCACCAAATAATTATCATTGTTTTATTTGTAAAAAAGAAACATTTGAATAGCTCTTAACGAACTAAGATTTGGAACTTGCTGCCATAGTTACTTTTATTCGGCTTAAAAATACCTATTGAAGGTTGGTCCAGAATTTGAATCTTCCTTTGACATTATATTAACGGCAAGCCACACAAACCCGTATTCAGCCTCAAAGTGATCAAGGCTGCAAGATTGTTAGTAAGATTTACCACGGCCAAAAACACGGGTGAAAGAACACAGGTGGATTTTAGTTGACAAAGCCTGAAACTCCCCAGTAGGAGAAGTTATACCCCAAAAAAGGGCTTAAAGTGATTAATAATTTCTATCCCAACTGTACCTGTTACGTCCACAGCAAAATTACAGATAGTAGGCGGAGACATTAAGCCATAAATCACTAAATAACTTGTCCAAATCACAATTACGTTTGAAATTGTCGTGTCGCAAACTCAGCAGACTGGTGTTCTCCTAACAATACATAGCTAGCGAATTTGTGACGTCAGCTCAATTGTAGCTGGCCGCATTTGTGAGGGAACGGACATTTTCACGCCCCAGCGGCCGCGACAGGAGCCGCCCTATAGCGTGTGGGGTGTCAAAAGGTGATCCTCGGCCACCGGTGGTACGAACTTGCGGACGGCGAGCAATGGATAGCTCACCGTCCTGACGATCGGTCTTTGTCCTTCCAAGACCGAGTCGTCAACGGTGCGTAGTGATCCACGTACGCCTCAAAGAGATGTTACCAAACACCGTAAAGGCCCAGCAGGACCGATGGCCGCTAGGACCACAGGGAATTTCTGAAAGGGAATTCGTGGTCCTAGACTGAAAAAGGCAACTGAAGGACACAGCTGGGTTTTAGTCAGTAAAAGCCACATCCTCTCGCTCCATCCTCAAGTGGGAGAATTCATTGGATGATTTCGCACCTCAAAAATAAAGTTCAATCAAACCAAAAATTTCGGTTCTAGAATACGGCCGGGTTCTCTGGATCTCGAGATACGGGATCCCGGGATCAAATCCTCTAATTGGAAGTTATGATGGAGTTAGCGTAATTGTGATGATGTTACGTGAAGCGTTGTCTCCACCGAGTCCTCTTTTTTTAGAAAAACCACTCTCTGGTAGAATTTGGTTTGACGTTTTCGAACACCAATTTCGAAATATTCAAAGAGTGATTCGATATTAATTATAATTTTATTTGTATTATAAAGCATATAGAAATATTTTTAATATCGCCTTCTTAAAAATCTCATAACATAATTTTAAATATCTCATGACTATTACAAAACGTACCTACAAAACGTTATGTGAAACATCTTGCTAAGGAGTGCAATTCTCTTTTATGGTCTGTGTATATCGACAAACTAAGGGTTGTGTTTAAGTAAAAAGTGAAAAGGTTATTTCTAGTCAAGCTTATTCCATCGTCGACTACATCAGCGCTTACTATCAGGTGAGATAGTGCTCAAACGCGAGCCTACCTATAAAAAAAAAACTGGCCAAGTGTGAGTCGGACTCGCGCACTGAGGGTTCCGTACAAACTTATCTATGAAATCAGTTCAATTCCCGTATTGAGTTACGAAGATTTTTCCGAATGGTAAAAAAAGGTTTTTTGTGACGTAACTACAAATTTACAGTACCTATCCAGATTTATTCCTATACTTGTGTTATGAGACCTCGCTTCATGCCAAATTTCAGGATACTAGGTCAACGGGAAGTACCCTTATATTTTGATTCCCTTGAGAGTGTCGAAATACATGTTTTTTGCGACATAAACGGTCGTAAACTAGTGCGCCTCACCATCAATGATTGCATCGCTGCTTACCATCAGGTGGGATCGCAGTCAAGCACTGGTTTATATGAATAAAAAAAAAAAAAAGTATCTTTTTTTCCGTTAACTCAGATGTTTGATTTTTTTACAGCTTCAAGGGACCGCAGACTTGAATATATGGTTTTAATTTCAACTCGATACCTCCACGCGTTCCTGAGATAAAGGGTCTTGACAGACAGACCGACGGACGGACAACAAAGTGATCCTATAAGGGTTCTGTTTTTTTCCTTTTGAGGTACGGAACCCTAAAAATGCAACATTTTTGTAATTCTTTATACTGTCAGTTATAAAAGCAACGACACATAACTTATATGAAAGGATCGCTTCACCCTCATCAAATATGATATCCTAGTCGACATCAATATTCCATTATTTATGGTAAATATGTTGTGGTATGAATAAAAAACCTTTTATAACTTCCGGCCATATTTTTATTGACGATGGAAATGTAGATAGAGACTAAATTATACAGAAGATATAGTGCCGTCCCTTTTTTGCACTGAAACTGTGATGATTTTAACACACCCCTTTATGGTCTTAGAATTCGATACGCATTTAAGCGGAAGTTGCGGAATCATTTTCTCCACCAATAGCAGAATCGTTGGTGCATCGTGTGCCAAATTGAAATGGTCGACGGGAGGGGTCATCTGCTATCATTTCAGTTCATTCAAATACAAATTTAAAAAATATATTTAAAAGTCGTAGACTCTGAATTTTAATTTTATTTAGATGTATATTGTATTAGAGTACTTTTAAATTTAAAATGGCTTATGTTTAACTCACCACCAGATATAGTAACATATAACAGACAGAAATAGTAAATGATCACCAAAATTAAACCCGCACTTTAATGTAAAATTATAACCAAAGTTTTAACATCTCGCTATCCTATTTAAGCAAAATGACTCCAAATAAATCATTGTTAACCCAAAAGTAGTAAATGATCACCAAAATTCTATGCATGGTTGATGGTGGGCTTGGTTGACGGCCTACTTCTGTGTGGTTTATAAAAAAATAACCACGAAAGGGATGGCGGGGTCTATTCGCTCGCTTCGCTCGCTTCGCTCGCTCACACGACCCCGCCATCCCCTTCTAACCTAACCTATCCGAGTTGGAGTGCCCTAAAGTCCCGATTGCATCCAGTTTCTCCTGATATAACAACCGTTACATACCCAATGTCAAATTCGGGCAAACGACGGTATACCGGCAGAAATAGCGCAGTAATTTGCTCGCTAAGATTTGGTGATCATTTACTACATTTGGTGTTCGAATACAATTTGAAGTGCAGTCGTGACTAAAATACTCGTAGCTAGTACTATTGTAATTTTAGACTTTATTTTTCTGGTGTCAAGTATATACACTTCTGGACACATCTATTGGCCCACCTTGTATTTTCAGTTTCGTTTAGTCCTAGCTAAAATTTTATATTAGGTTGAGCAAAAAGTTTTTATGCAGTTTTGAACCTGGTACATTCACAATTTCATTCAATAGTCTTTTTTTGAATTTCGAACACAGAATTTAAAGAAACAAAAGTCAATTTGGAGCCTGTTTGTTGATATCAAACAATCGAATACTAAGAAAACTTGGTTTTATTGGTTTACTTGGATTTAATTCTTGAAAAAGTGATTGATATCTTTGGTTTTGCAACAAACATTACTTATTCTTAACATTAAGGTGAGGTTCTATCAATAATCTATGGATACTTCACCTGAAGTCACCGCCCAAGCTGTGGCACTTATTCAGGCCGGACACAGCCAAAGAAACGTGAGTGCTCAACTTAATTTAAGTCGATCTGCGGTCCGAAATGTTTATCGGAGGTACCTAGAGACTGGCGGCTTTGTTCGTCGCCAAGGAAGGCCACGATCTCGGGTCACAACTGAAAGGCAGGATCGATTCATCGTGACGACCAGCTTGAGAAATCGTCACCTTACCTCCATTGAGATACAAAACCAACTTCGCGACTTCCACGGAGTATCTGTGAGCGCTCGAACTGTTCGGAGAAGGTTAAAAGAACGCGATATGGTACCACACAAGCCAGCTAATGGGCCCAAACTAACGCGAGCCCACCGAACAGCGCGCCTTCATTTCGCACGCAGTCATTTAAATTGGACACAGCAAGATTGGAGCCGTGTACTCTTTTCTGATGAGTCTAAAATTGTGTTACATGGCAATGATGGAAGGAAGAAGGTCTACCGACGTAAGGGAGAGCGTTTCGCAATGCTGCTTTGAAGAGAGGGTTGCTTATGGCGGTGGCTCATGGACTGTCTGGGGCGGTATATCCGCAAGCGGCAAAACTCAACTTGAGGTTGTTACAGGACCACGGCTGCCAACATTAAATGCTGAAAGGTACATTCGTGAGTGCTTAGAACCTCACGTGATACCATACGCGGACTATGTGGGCCCAAATTTCCTTTTTATGCATGATAATGCAAGAGCCCATGCAGCCGGCATCGTCAGGGAATATCTTCGGGATGTGAACATCACAGTTATGGACTGGCCAGCCAGAAGCCCAGACATGAACCCCATTGACCACATGTGGGACGAGCTAAAAAGACGTGTTAGGGCTCGTCAGCCAGTTGCCCAGACGATGCAGGAGTTGAAAACTGCCATAGAAGAGGAATGGGAGATGTTGAGGGATCATCTCCCATTCCTCTTCTATGGCAGTTTTCAAATTTCATAGAGCGGTTGATAAACTCTATGCCTAATCGTATGAGAGCTGTGGTAGATGCCCATGGAGGCAACACGCGTTATTAAATTAAACCTTTATTTGATAAAACATGTTTTTTATTCAAAAATCAATTGCCTTTAACAAGGCGCATATCCGACTTGTTAGGCGTAGCTCCATGTCGTATGGTATTCTGAATTCAAATTTAAAACAATACGATCGAAAAAGATGGTAAAATGTATCAGGTTTAAAACTGCATCAACAGTTTTTGTTCAATCTAGCAATCATATTTCGGTAGGGGCCATCGAAACCTAAACTCTAAGGTGGGCCAATAGATGTGTCCAGAAGTGTATATTTTGGTAAAAGAACTAAGGGTATCAAAGCATTTTATGGTGGTCATTATATTTAACCCCATTTAAAATTAGTGACATTAGCTATTTAGTTTTTTTTTAATTGACTTGCAAAGTGTTGGACTTTAAAGCTGTTCATGTTACAGCTATTAAAAAAAAACCAAAAGCGACCGGAGTCTTCCAACTTCCTCAAAATTTTTCTAGTTTATCCTCCTGCTAGTCATGTGCCACATGCCATAAAAATCTTTTTATAACTTTGTGAATTTGCTATAATTGTGAATCACTCGATTCACATTTGTAGGAAATTAAAGCACATAAAACTAATAATAAAAATTATGATTTAAAAAATATTTTTGCTTAAATTATACCTGAAAAACCTATTAAAAATGTTATCTCACTCTTTTAAGGTAAAATCTATCTCGTATCTCTCTTTTCGTGGGTTTTAGTAGAAATAAAAAAAATGAAATTGCATTTTTAACTTTATTTCATAATTTTTACAAATCCTGCCCAAATTGTTGGCCTCTGTTGTAAATGCAGGCCCAACAGCTGATTCGTATTTCGACAGTTGTTGTACGATGTCGTATTTCCTCATTAATTGTATTGAAAGCCGTTTCAATGCGTTGTTTGCAAGTTATTCTTATGTGAATCATTTACAATTTTAACTAGATAGCTAATGTCACTAATTTTAAATTTAGAAGTACTCTAATACAGTAAACATCTAAATAAAATTAAAATTCAGAGTCTGCGACTTATATATTTTTTAAAATTTGTATTTGAATGAAAAATTTGGGTCTTATTTTCATAAAACAATAAAAAGTCGATGAAAAAAAATCCACAAGGCATGAGAAGTTTTTAGGGGGCTGAAATGATAGCAGATGACCCCTCCCGTCGACCATTTCAATTTGGCACACGATGCACCAAACACCCTGTATATGTATACCCCTGTATATGTATATCCCTGTATGTGTTTATATATATATTAAATATATGAGTATTTTAACTTTACTTATGTATACTTTTTTACTCTTTTTTTATATAAAATTTTCCTTTTTTGCACCTACCATATTGTCTCTTCACGACCCTAGGTTGACTGGTAGAGAATGCCTAAGGGATTAAGTCCGCCTTTGTACTTTATGTTGCATGAAGATTAATAAATAAATAAATTCTGTAACTCCTTTAATTATTACGAGTATTTTTATTTAAGTGTTGGGGCAATATTCTTTTGCGCGGTTCACGCTGCATTTTATAGTTCGAGAGGGAAAAAGGTGCCTCTGAACACACAATTTGCAATATGAACCTTTCAGATTGAATGAGCCCTTCAGTGGTATTTTGATAGTTATGTTCATGACCCCGTAAATATAATCAAGCTAGTCATTTGATGGACAAGGGTTTGAAACGGATATAATGAAATGTTTATTTAAATGGGTACAATGATATATTCTGTATATTATGATGAAGCATAATCTAAAACTTAATTCATCGGGGAGTGGAATTTTATTATTCACCAAGTGCTACGTTACAGTTTTCATAGACGCTTCAAAATACCTACGCTACGCAGCTTGAGCAGCACATACTGACCTCTGTCCACGAGGCGTATTACACGCGTAAGCATATATATAAAATAACTAGCTGTTACCCGCGACTTTGTCTGCGTCAAGTTAGTAAAAATGCACAAACGTAATTAATAATTCTGTGCTTGTGATTCGTGCTAAAAACATCTAATTCAAATAACGGAAATTAATTTCAGTAAATATATTATGTAAAATGTATTTCTTATGTCCAGATATATAATTTATTTTATTTATTTGGCTCACCAGTAATAGAATACTCGTTCATGATATACATCAAACAAATTACTTATCATCATCAATAAACAGAAACGACATGTTGAGGTCGAAGTAGTTGATAAACTGTGGTTCTGCCTACCCCTAAAAGGAAAAGGTGATAGTTTAAGTTTGTTTTTGGTTTATTCTATGATGAAACAACGCTGTATGATTTTAATATGATTGGTTCATTATAATAGACTAAAAGTGTATTAAACCGTTGTTTTCTTTTAACAACACTAAATAAATGTTATTTAACGTAGGCTATAAAAAAAGTGGATAAAGTAGTTTTCAAAATGTTAAATGTTGCTAAAATGTATAAAGAGTCTATACGGATCTTGTTCTGAGGTCAATACCCACAGTTTTTAGTGTCTGCACGTTTTACTTTTAGGAAGAAAATCATCAAATACCTTCCCCCGCTCTGGGTAAAGCGAGAGTTTGTGCCAGATTTTTACAGACTGAAACCGACCTGTGTTCCTTTAATTGCCTTTAGTGTTCTAGAGCTACGGTAACTTGCACGCGGCGGCAAATCTTCCTTCTTTGAGGAAAAGAGAGGACGCTGTGGTGTCTTTAGAAAGACACCACAGCGTCCTCTCTTTTCGCCTGACGAAGATCTCTAGGGCCAATGCCTGCTAGAGCTATGAGATTTTTCGAAAGAATTACCTCCCATAAGAATTTGCCTCGATGATATTTCTCTGCAGACTTTTAGCCGGGTCCGTTATGCAACTTTGGCGGAGGTGAATTTCGAAGGGACATAATCGGCTTCAGCCCATCTTCAGCTGGATAACGTGCACTGTGTACAGTAGTGGACTATCCACTACTGCTAGCGATTATTAAAATACTACAGAGTAACCTACGATGTCATCTTGCTCCACAACTGTACTTATAAAGAATTTGTGAAAAAAATTGATGCAGTTTGATGTTGACTTACATCACGTCGAATTTGAAACAGAAACCTCTCGAAACACCCTAATACCCCCTCATTACTCCGTGTTTGTGACTCCACAAAACTATAAAATGACAGCGAACAAATGTCGCAACCAATTGGGGCTGTGACTGACTCTGGCATCCGTCAGAATGTTGTCCCAGTGTTGATCACCACTCACTGACCACTCTTAAGGAGGTAACGTCCAGTTGTCGACTTAAGGCTGCAAGTAATGTAGGATGCATCATACGTAATCAAACTATCTTCAGGAACGCAAACCACGTCGGGGCCTTGTGTGAAATATGTCTTCATGGGTTTTTCATGAAATTCTTAATGATCTTCAATTTTTGGAATCTTTGAAATTAGGTACTTGTTCCAAACAGTAGGTTGTGGTCAAGTCCGAGGGAGAGACTACTTGAAGTACTGGTAACCTTCACGAACTGCTCAAGAAGCATCTTTCTGTGATTAAGTACCTACCTATATTTGCTGGTTTTTTGGGGGTCCTTCCGAAACATCTACGTTCGATGAAGACCTGCGTCAGGCGGAAAGAGAGCCTTTTTAGACTTTCCTCAAAAAAGGTATTTGCTGCCGCAATCGTGCCGTGCAAGTTACCATAGCCCTGGAACGCTAAGCGTAAATAAAGGAACACAGGTGGGTTTCAGTCAGTAAAAGTCTGGTACTACCTCTCGCTTTACCCAGAGCGGGGGAAGGTATTTGATGATTTCTTACCTAAAAGCAAAAGGTGCACACACTAAAAACTGTGGGTTCGACCTCAGTATCAATTCCGTGACTCAGACTATTTATACATTTTGGCAACTGAAAACTACTTTATCCACTTTTTTTTGATAGCCTACGTTAAATAACATTTATTTAGTGTTGTAAAAGAGATAATTCTACGATATAATATACTTTTAGTATATCTAATGAACCAATAATTTTAAAATCATACAGCGTTGTTTTATCATAACATAAACCAGAAAGAAACATACATAAAACCCACTCCTGTTCCTTCTTTGCCATTGTTCCAGGGCCCCGGGAATCTCTTTCGTATCACCCATGGCCCCAATAGGCTTCGACCTTGCTGGGCCCCTACGGTTGCTGACACCTCCTTGAGGTGCGCGTGGAACACTACGCGCCGTCAACGACTTGGGCTCGGTCCGGACGGTTACCGGACGGACGGACGGTGAGCTACCCATTGCTCGCCGTCCGCAAGCCCGCGCCGACGGTGGCCGGAAATCGAGATCGGAACCCCTCGGTTCGGATCGGCTGGGTCGCGAGGGTTATTGTCTCGCGCGTGCGGCCGCCTCCTTGCTAGCATTACTGCTTCGCAGAAGGAGGCGACCGCGCCCAAGACCCACCGCGCTTTACACTATTACAAATCTTGTTATGATAAAATGACTGGACCTAACTGCGGTTTATTTTCGTAAATATTTTTGGCATTTACGAAGCAATTAATTAGAATTCAATAATTTTTATAAATAGGTCTAGAAACATTTGCTGATTTCGTGATAACGCCATCTATTGCTGAAAAGCTTAACCTTACCTTTATCACACACTGAGGCTCTACCACGAGCTCATAACGTGATCCATTTTACGACCTAAACCGGACTGTTAAAGGGATGGAGCTATATAGGGTGTATAGCTCCATCACTCTTTTTCGCTCGTACGTCTGACATTTTGACATTATCATGGTAAGGCCCCTGGCCACCTACCGAGCGATAGTTAAATAAATAGTTTGACAAATTTAATTCGTGTGTTTGCTATTCAAAGCCAGATGGCGTCACTGAGTCATAGGATGACAGTTTTTCTAAGACATTTTTTCTGATAGCCGCTCTATTGTATCTCATTAGATCTCTTTGTAGACGTTTGAATGCATAACCGCTGGATTTCTGTCTTGTATAGTGAAGGTCAGTATAATCTGCCAAACTGCTTCGAAAGTGCTGATGTAGAAACCAGACTGTCGATAAAAATAATAGTAAGAACGCAAAAATATGTAAAAATTTCTTGTTTACAGTAAAATAAAACAAAACTATCACAAAAAATAAACTGAGTTTTGAACCACTATCCCCTTACGTGCCGATCTAATCCAGACACGACTGCACTACGGTGTTCGTTGACTTTTGTGTAAAATAGGTGTTTTTATATAAACGTCATCATTGTCTGCTTAACCCTTTGTCGATGATAGCGTGATGATTTTCATCTCAGATATTAAATTTGTAGCTAAATGAAAAAAAGAAATATTATTTTCGTTTTTCCACTTAGATTTTATTACATGTTTGATTACTTTTTACAAAAATATAGAGTAAAAATGTCTAAGATGTATTAAAAATATGCTAAAAGTCCTATTATTATTGTAATCGAAGTAACATCGCATATTATATACAAAAAAGACGACAAAATACTCACAAAAATTATTACCATAACTGGGGATCGAAGTCACGGCAAATCGTTCAATAACGACATTTTGGAATATTGCTCACCCCCCATAGCAAATAGCGTGATAATTTATAGCCTATGTCCTTTCTCAAGCTCTATTCTATCTTTGTACCAAATTTCATCAAAATTGGTTCAGCGGTATAAGCGTGAAAGCGTAACAGACAGACAGACAGACAGACAGACAGACAGACAGAGTTACTTTCGCATTTATAATATTAGTATGGAGTATGGATTAAATACCTTTAGAAAACAACATACATAACTTTGCAATGATTTGTATATATGTACATACATATTATATTAAATTACACAATTTCATACTACGAAGTGAAGTACTAGGGAAGCAGAGGTTGACTGGACTTCGGACGTAAAGTCATTCAGAGTACTACACTACTCATCTAGACATTCTGTGAAAACTGCTTTATATAACAATGTTAGAAACTCATCTCACAAAGTCGCAAGTCGTATTAAAAAGCTCTTGTTAAAAACCGTTGCAAAAATGTGTGTAATAAAGAACAGTTTTGCAACTATTGCATTTAAGAGGACTACAAGACCCTAACGCGGTCACTCTCGGATTGCGTACAAAACAAAGAAATGCGTTCTTTGCACAGTGCTTGCAAAATATATAACAGTAAAACTAATCTGTTTGACAGATTAGTTGCCATCATGTGTAATTAGTCATTTTATCGATAAAATTATTTTTAGAGGAATCTTCGTAACTTCTTTCTATCATACTAAATTTGCTGTATTATGTTTTAAATACACTATCTATGTAGTATTTATTCTGAAAAATAACATATATTTTTTCTGATTCTGTTTACTGCAGTAGATCATATTTACTTTTACGTATTAATATAATATAACATTCCACAACTATCACACAACGCCTTCTAGTCCCAAACTAAGTAGAGCTTGTGCCATGAGTACTAGACAACTGATAAACATACTTATATAGTTCTAAATACATGCATACTATAGATAAATTACACCCAAAACACAGAACAAATGATGGTGCTCATGACACAAACATTTGTCCTGGGTGGGCATAGAACCCACGACCTCCGGCATAGCAGTCAGGGCCACTAACCAAGAGGCCAGTCATTATAAAACTTAGCGACTATCTCCTGTAGTCCTCTTAATAGTGTGTTGACATGATATGCGAGTACAAAAAAAGGTTTGACAAATTGATCAGTCACATACGATGACAGCAACATACGCACTTAATCTAAGCTCATTCACAGGCTGTTTTTACAGAACAGCACGGCTGTTCTCAATTCCTCTGTAATCTATTCATTAGTGTGACTTTTGACATATCGTCAGCGTATTATTTGCCACGCGTTGTGCCACTTTCCATTGCCAGTGTCGTAATCACATTGAGTAGGTTGTTTTGCTTGCGTTTGATTAGAAAATAGACATGACTATGTAGGAGTATGCCATTTCGCTGGAGTCGAATTATTAGATATTCTTCATACTGTATAATTTTAACGTGGGTTTACACTAGGGGAGCCGAGCACGAGCGCAGCACGAGCTGAGCTCAAATTCGTTTAGTGTGGACCGACTTTGCGTGCATCGGTTGCTTCTAGGCAAGCGTGCTCTATCGTCGGCCACATCACCGCAATAATAATAAAAAAAACTCTAGTGGAGCCGAGCATGAGTGATACTACACGAATTTGAGCTCGGCTTGTGCCGTCTCGTGCTCTGCTCCTTTAGCGTAGATCCATCTTCCTTATTCATTAATTAAGCATATTTCTATGTAGAAGAAGTAGGACACTGTAGTTTTGTATTGTATCCAGTTAGAAGTATAAATATAACATAAGCTAACTAATTAATATGTTTTTCAGAAAGTGCATTAACTACGTACTAATTTGACTTTAAGTATAGTACAGACTATCTCTAAAAAACTTGAAAAAAAAAAAACTGGATAAAAGTTACAAAAGTGTACGAATAAAAAATTAACACAGGAAAGCTGCAAAACGACGACAAATAGTGTTCAATCTGAGTGACAAATACAGTGCAATAAAATAAAGGACTTCAGTCCCATTGTAATGTCAGTGAATAGCAACGTCATTGGTGCAAAAATGCAATGGGCCGGTGGGGGGGAGGGGGGCGTTCTGATTGGCTGTCAAAGTGATTCATTGCATTCGATACTTAACTTTCATTAAAAGCGGACGTCTGAACGCCAAAATGTCAGCAGGTAATTTCTATGGTTGAATTATATTATGTGTGTGTTTATGTTAAATGTCGTAGACTGATTGGGAATAGCAAATTGGCTTTTTATGTCTCATTAAACATGGCACAAAATTTCAAAATTTTCTGTTTTATTTTTCTGACGATCTTTGTCTTTGATTGAAAAAAATAATCAACGGACATCGACCGTTTCTTGTCTTTTTACTGTATTTAATTTGCAAATTGTTGATGTTGACTTGAACAATATTTAATTTCATCTTTCAGATCACGAAACTAATAGCAAAATAACAATAGGTAACTATGGGCCTATTTCTATGTTCATGTTATATTGTATTTATGATTCTTTTAACAGGAGTTATTCCTCAAGCAGGGTCTGCCGTGGCCATGATCGGAGCGAACCTTCGCTTCGGTTCTGCAGGTGCCACTAACTCCTCGGTGGTCAATAACACGCGGCATTGTCCACCAGGAGGCGCCGCTAGCGCTGCAGCTTTGCTTGCTCTCTCAGGATTGGGAATGTCAGCCAATTTGGCGCTGATGGCTGTGATATTGAGCAAAAAACAGTTGAGAAGGTGAGTGATCTGAAACATTTTCTGGTTCAGATAAACTGTTTGTTTGTGTCGATAGTAAGATCTATTTTGCAAGAAACAAAACTACACTTTAATAGATATGGTTTTTACCAGTCTTTTTATATAGGTATCTCGCGACCTGTTGAGAACTTTTATTGATGACTAGCACTCCCCCAGCACGAAGCTCCGCTTACGTAATGTTAAGTCATGAATTTGGCTATATATTTTTTTTTTCCATTCCGACTGGTCGTACCAGAGATTAGCGTATTTCAAAATCAAAATTTTCAATCATAATAAAAACAATTAATTAAACTAAAATTATTAAGTATAACAAACAATGTTACCTGCCCCACGCCTGATTGACGGGTGCATGCAAGGCCTGCCAGTGCTGTATAAAGGGCCCGTCCAACCTAGTGGCAATGACGGCAAGAAGACTGTTGCTGCTGCCTCGCACTCTACTCGCTAACGATGTCGCCCTCTTGCGCATGCAGGTGTAAAAGCAGTCAGTGCGTGCCTCTGCGAACATTCCCGAAGCGCTACAGAAGCGAGGCAGCCGCAGCAGTGCCCTCAGTGCGTTATTTAAACAACCGACAAAAGTCTCTTCCGCTTTACTATAGATTTACTTAAATAGGACTCATATATTATAAAAATCTCAAAGATTTGAATTGGTTTTGATAAAGACCTAAATAGCAACTAACTACGAATATTTATAATCTTAATACGTACATACGTATCAGCACATAACAAAAAACAAATACACATTGGTGTCGAAGTACTCCTCCAGATCGCTGTCATCTGGGCACGACAAAAACGTACCAAGAAGAATATTCGAATAACATTACGAAACGTAAATCTCGACAACTGGCTATATTTGAATGCCCGTAGCCTCCGCAGCAATGTTATCAAATATTGTCGCCGAAAAAAAACCAAACATAAATCAAGCCGGAATACTTTGCAAGAAATAAAGGCAATAAATAACAGGCGACCGTTTCGATACGAAGAAAGAGAAAACAGGAAAAGTGAATGTTTGTCGTTATTCAAATGTTGCTATTTTACGATACTTTGGTCGGTTTACAGTCGTATAACATGTTACGACTATACGACAGCCGTACACATTACACCGATGACATTAACGTTATGCTCGACATAACATATAACATGTAGGTCTCATATGTGTTATTGTTGAGCGAGCGATCGGCGCCACAGATTGGGCACGTTTATATTCGGGAACACGGAATACTACTTACGGGACCACCGAATCTGCATTTTATATGACAGCAATCTAATAAGTGTTTAGTTAGGCAGGATTTTATCAGGCTCGGACTTGAAAATGACTTGGAAGGTTTGTAAGTAATAAGATAATATCAGTCCTTCTCTGTTAGAAGAGTCCTTATTAATTGAATGAACAAGATTTTTAAGCAAACGAGCTGTGTATAAAGGACTTCCATTAAAAATATTCAGTCCATTTGGTACGAATACAAATTTAGCTTAAAAAGTAGTAGTCACTCCGTCGCTTTCCTAAATATTGACTTAATGAGGACAATTATTTCCATTTAGATAAATAATCTATTATACATTAAGGCCTAGCTAGGCCATAGGAACAGTTATTATATGTCTAAATATTTCAATCTGTTCCTAAGTGAAAGCGTCTCACTTATCTCCGATTCCTAAGATACAAGTCTGCGTACCTACTTTAGGAACTCGGAAATTCGAAAATAATTTTGACTGGATTGTTCACCCTTCTCTTTCTCATACTATGTACTGTGTTGTTGCTTTTATGAGCAATTTAGACATGCAATACATGCTTCATCTGCAAAATTATTTGAAAAAGTTACAGCGGCCCCACCAGTAAATACAATGTGGATGTAATGGGTTTATTCAGCAAAAGTCTCACACTATCTCTCGCTTTACCCAGAGCGGTACTTAGGAGTTATTTCTCACATCAAAAAATATACATAAAACTTAAGTATTCCCATATGTTGTGGTCAACAAAAAATGCAGGTTTAATGTACCTACAAAAACAACACGTTTTTACTTAAATATAATCCTTATAATGGAGTTAGGGAATAAATTGATCATCAAATATGAAAAAACTAGTCTAAAAAATTGGTCACTAGAGACGCCTTTACCTTAAGTAGTTACTTACACGTCTACTATTATAAGTCATCTTCCCTACCCAATTTTCTCTAAGTACCTTTATCCTCTGGCTACTAAAAGATAAAGCCTACAGAAAATATGATTTAACACCGGAGGCTTCTCAATTTGCTATGAAATCAAATTACCGGGTGACTAGCAGTGGTAATTCAATAGGAAAGGAGCTATTTAAATCGGATTGAAGATGTCTTGACAAAATAGATGATATGAATTACTGGAATAGACTATCCATTCATTTCGAGACTACATTATAGGCCTCATGGGATAAAGCATATTGAAGACAATATCATCATCACCATCATTTCAGCCGAAAGACGTCCACTGTTGGACATAGGCCTCCCCACACCGACCGGTCCTGTGCATCTCGCATCCATTGGATTCACGCGACCCTTACCAGGTCATCGGTCCACCTTGTGAGAGGCTTTCCATTGCTGCGACTTCTGGTACGTGGTCGCTACACCAGAACCTTTCGGCCCCATCGACCATCTGTTCTGCGAGGAATGTGCCCTGCCCATTGCCACTTAAGTTTGGCGATTCTTCGGCCTATGTTGGTAGCCTTGGTTCTCCTGCGTATATCTTCATTTCTGATGCGATCACGCAAGGAAACTTCGATGATAGCCCTTTTCGTTGCCCTTTGGGTGACTTCAAGCTTCCTGATGAGGGCCATTGTGAGCGAACACGTTTCAGAGCCATATGATACAAGAAATAAATTAATTGATAGATGAATGACACAATAAAGTCTACGTCTTCTTGAGATATTAGGTAGGTATCTTATTTTTCTGAAGAATTTCTGTACAGTTGGCATTACGTAAGGTAATCTGTTTCCTGATGATTTTTAATACACGTCTGCATGATGTTACGTAGGTACTCGGTTTTTCAGAAGACCTCCAGGACGTTACATAGGTCTACACTATTTTTCTAAAGAATTTCAGTACACGTCAGCATAATAATTTTATGCAGACGTGTACTGAAATTAGATTGTACGATTTTATCATTACCAAAAATCATAATATTATTATGTAGGTTGGTAATGTTAAAATCGTGAGGAAGTATAAACGGAATTGCTTAATCGCCTAAAAAAACAGATCTGAAAGGAGCAAAATAAGGTACTGATCAATACGAGGTATTAGGCTAACTAAAAAACGAATAAAATGTTATTGTGATTATTAATGTTATTTTGTTTGTTATTGTTATTGTGTTGTTAAAAGATTTCTTCCTTATGAGGAAAAAATCTGTGGTTTTTCTGAAAACCACACCAAAATTGGTCAATCAAGCAGCAATTAATTACATTTCAAATATTAGTATGAGAAGGGAGTGGGGGTGTGATAGGAATATCTCGCTATTTCTTTTAATATACGTTTACTAATCACGCTATCACTGACTTCCTTTTCTATCATATCACTCCTCACGAAATCTATTTTTCTTTTACTTAGCCTCCCTCTCCCTCTCCATCCATTACCATGTCTCTCTTGCGTTTCATCTCTCCTCTTCATATGATAAAAACAAATGATTCTCTTTCAACTTTTCAGACTCTGGCACCACTTTCAAACTTCCACTAATATACAAGTACATTAGTGGAAGTTTGAAAGTGGTGCCAGAGTCACTATATCTATCCTTTGGGATTAAAAGTCAATTTGTTTGCACTATTCAAGTTTTAAATCAAGTTTTATTGAAATTGTAATCTTAGTTTAACTCCATTTCAAGAGAAGAGGTTTTATTAAGGGTTTTGATCACTTTTGAAGAAACAAAACTAATTCAGATCTAACAAGTTTATCATTTCAAGTAATCAAAAGTCGACTATGTCTAAAGATATTTTTGGTTTTTTATTCTTATTAAATCAAATCAATTCATTTTGATAACAAATTGAGTAAACTAGAACTTGATGATCCAGACATATCCATTTATAGCTTGTTTTGCAGAATTTTGAAGTTGAACGATCACGTGCGTTGGCAGAAATTCAGTCCTAGGCGCTTTCAGCCTTATTTTTTTGGCCAATTATGCCCTCATCGAGTGCCGGTACTATTCTAACCTGAAAGCTTGTTTACTTAACTAGGATTACACTAAGTGACACAATCTATAATCATCATCATCTTCCAACAGGTTGGCGCAACACGTTTTTTTCTTCCATTCTGTCCTGTCACTCGTCACGCTATCACTAATTCCTTTTTCTTTCATGTCACTTTTCACACAATCCATCCATCTTTTCTTTGGTCTCCCTCTCCCTCTCCATCCATCCACATGTAAACTCATAACTCTTTTAGTAACATGCGACAAACAATTCCCTTTCAACTTTTCAGTCACTGGCGCCACTTTCAAACTTAAATAATACTCTCTTAATATACCTACTCATTTCTCACTTTATCCATTTTCGTCACACCACACATCCATCTTAACATTCTCATCTCCGCTACGTGCTATCTTTTTTCATCCGTCTTTTTCACAGCCCAACATTCTGATCCATACAGTATGACAGGCCTTATCACGGACTTGTAGATTTTACCCTTCAACTTGAGGGGCATTCGTGGGTCACAAGTTGTCCTGTGACAATCTATAATCAAATACTTTAAACAATAAGGATGTAAACATTGGTCTGGGGCGAATATTCACCCCACCCGTGTACTGTAGTGTTAAATTCGTAGTAATTAAAAAAAAATTAAATTAATAATAAATTCATTCATCGGTTTCCATAACCTTCCACTGACGACCCTGGTTATTTATTTCCTGTTTTGATTGTACACGTGTCATGAATAGAGAGATATGAAGTAGTTTCGCAAAAACTGTAACCAACCTACCAGACGATCCATGACCGCGACAAATCTGCCAAGGGTGTACGATTAAGAAGACAGATTATAAACGCATCAATTTATTGAAGAAATTATCTCGGTATCTATCTAAACGATGCTGAATCAACTATTATGATGATAATGATGATGATGATGATGCTGGGCCCACGTGGTGGTTTATGGCGTATTCCGTCTCCCAGAGAGAAAGCCTTTCGAAACATTTTAAGGCTGATTATGCTAAGCTTTATGCTAAACGATGCTGAACTATGTCGCCAAAAAAACAACAAAAAAATCCAAAATCTTACAACGTGGTATTAGAGTTCTCCACATAAATAGAACAAAAACAACAGTCTGAAATCAACTATCGGATAGTTTCCCGGACCAGACACAAAGCCCGTCTGATTGGAGGAGTCCAAGCCCGTCCTCCCTTTTCAGTTTGCGGGACCTTACACCCTGTTCCTGTGTACTGCACATGAATTACAAAATGTAAAAAAGTACATAATGTACCACAGACATACGCCTTCTTTTCATTCTATCAAGTAAAAGATAGGCCCTTTCCACTTTCAGAATTCCAAATAACTCTTCTGTGTCTAGTCACGTACTCGTAGCCTAGTTCGAGACGATTGACATGTCCGTGTAAAAAGTATTTCGAGAACTACTATTCTCGTCTTCGAAGTCCGCTGAACGTGGTGACATTGTAAATCTAGGTAGGTAAGTCTGGTTTCTACGTTTGGGGAGATTGATTTATGATGTAACTTTTATAGGTAGGCAATTGTTTTATCTCACAGTTACCACAAAATAGATAGGAACAGAAGTCAATCTCATGTATGTAAGTACTTCACTTTTCATACCTACGCTCGGCGATCTCGCTAAGGTCAGCGCGTGGCGCCGAACTGTCCGAGTGCAACCGAGCGCGGTGATAAATGCCTACATAATCTGAATTGTAAAAATATTACATGGCCACAAAATCATCTTCTCTTTCTCGGCGCGGGACCTGTTCTGTGTTACGTTAAAATAAACCAACAAAATACAAGCAAATATCTAATAAACTCTCTGAAACAACTGGTAGCCTAAAAACGTCAATTCACTGTTTAATGTTGAATTTAAAGAACCGTCCACTGAACGTTAGAATAAGATTTTTTTGTTGGTCCATTTTTCCACAAAAAAGTTCACAGATGCGTGTCTCAAACGGATAGCACTCGAGATATCGTGTCCGTGAGCGGTGTCTATGTGTGCGTTGCTCAAGCGCGCTTTGTATGTAGATTGACTTCTGTACCTATCTATTTTGTGCAGTTACGGTTCGGAAATTGAATTAGGTATCATCTTGCATTAGCTGCTGTTAAGGACCGGAGATAATAATTATGAAGAATTTATTCCTATTTAATTTATTATTTATCATCATACATAAGATTAGGTATAGGTAAAGGCGAAAGTTTGTGAGTGTTGGTATGTTTTTACGTCTTTACGCTAGAACGGCTGAATGTATTTGGATGAAATAGCACACACGTTCGGGCTTGCGGACGGCGAGCAATGGGTAGCTCGACGTCCGACCGTCCGGTAACCGCCCGGACCGAGCCCAAGTCGTCAACGGCGCGTAGTGTTCCACGTGCGCCTCAAGTAGATGTCAGCAACGGACCGTAGGGGCCCAGCAGGGTCGAAGCCTACTGGGGCCATGGGTGAAGCGAAAGAGAACCCCGGGGCCCTGGAACGAGGGCAAAGAAGAAACAGGAGCGGGTTTTAGTCAGTAAACGTCTGACACGAAAAGGAGCATCATTGGGTGGAGGCGCAGGAGATATCATTTGATGATTTCCCACCTTAAAAAAAAGGCAGGCCATGTTGTGGAATAGCAGATAATATATTTTTTATCAGGAGAGTACATATTAACCCAAAGAACATTCCCTTGAGACAATTTTCTACTTTACCCCGGGCGAACTGGAAAACGCAGCGTTGGAAGGCCTCCCACAAGGTGGACCGACGACCTGGTGAGAGTCGCGGGAGTGCGGTGGATGCGAGACGCACAGGATCGGTCGTTGTGGCGACGCTTGGGGGAGGCCTATGTCCAACAGTAGACGTCTTTCGGCTGAAATGATGATGATGATGATGATGACCCGGGCGAAGCCACTGACAGCAGCTAGTAAAATATAAACAAACAGAAGTGAGTTGATTATTCGACACAGTTCAATAAATGATTTAATTTCATTGAAAGACACAGTGAGGAAGGGTTGGGTGGACATTGAATGTATGATTTAATTGGGTTGTCCCTAATTTGGGGACAAAAGTGAACAATTAGTAGGACGTTTAATACTAAAAGTACATCACAGGCGTCGGAAGTCGCTGGACAATTTCAACAGCCACCGTAAGCGAGGGTTTGCAGACGGCGAGTAATGGGCAGCTCGCCGACCGGCTATCCTGTAAGGATCATGCCCTGGTTGACGGCGCGTTTAGTTCCACACTCATAATATGATTTAAAAGTGTGTCCATGGAGTTTCTTGCACGTTCTTCTCCATAGAGATCTACGCTTTGGAACGTGCAATTTAGCTTCCCTTGTTTTTTTTTTGACTGACCGACATTTTGACAATTCAAAAGTGCCTGTAATTGGTCTATTTGAAATAAACGTTTCTGATTTCTGATTTCTGAAGCGCCTCAAAGACATGTTAGTAAAGTTGACAGGGTGGCGGATTGATCGAAGGAGTTACCGTAATCCTCGCTAAAAGGTCAACTGAAGGAGCACTGTGGGTTTTGATCAGTATAAGTCTGACACTCTTTTCCGCTCCATCCAGAGCGAGAGCAGTCATTTGATGATTCCTCACATAGAAAAGAGGGAAAGTATTTATTTGATGATTTCCCACATAAAAACAAAAAAAAAAGAATGGTATCTAACCAAATGAAAAGATGTACGAACTATCGGTTTTGTAAAAAGCTTTATTACATTTTCTACCTATAAAGGTACAGGTAATGTAGGATAGTATCATGTTTAGGTATCGTCACTAACATTCTAACATAACGCAAAGTAATTTTAGCAACATTTTAATGTTAGAAAGCTCCACAACAATGTCACTAACAACGTTATTGACATTGTTGTTAGTACACTGGCTAAAGTTAGCAAATGTTGGCTGTAAAGCCGGGTATAGACTGCTGGAAAGTTACATGCAATGTAGGTAATACGTAATGAAAGAATATGCCGTTCACATTGTCGCAATGTATCATGCAATGTAACAGAATTCCCATAGTATGGACGGCATGCGCGCACGAACAGAGGGCTTAGCCAAGTTGATAATCTACAATTGTTAACGCTAGTAGAAAACTTCAAATGTATGGGAATGACATCATCTCAACGTTAAGTCACGTGGTCAGAACAAATGAACTGGAGGCGTTACCGACTGTAGAAGGAGATTCGAAACGAAACGGTCGTAACTTGGTTAGGCTTGCAGAGTATATCAACTACATATAATTATGAGTAGGTATGTACTTACATGCTCGGTTAGTACGCGCGCTGCGTCCACACTTATAAAATGCTGTTTTCATGTTACCTTGCATGTTACGTCACAGCAGTCTGTACTCGGCTTAAAATGTTTTAAACGTTAGAGGCAACAAAGGTTTATAGCGTGTTTTAGTTAATTAATGTTTTGTGTTATCACTGCCAGTTTTGTTTGAGTACAATGCTTGAAAAGTAGTTAAACCCATCTTAGTAACGTCCGTACTCTGTATATATTTGGAATGGGTATTCAACAATAAGCTATATAGATATTGTACTCTCAATGCGTTTCAGCCTCAAATATTTTTACATTTCTTATCTATATTCCTGTATTTTGTAACTAACAAAGTAACACATTAACTAATCTAAATATCTATCAAAACTTTCTCCCTCAATATAATCATATCGAGGACTAATTTCTGATAAAAATTCCGTCAGTAAAGGTTCCCAAACTAAATAAGTAAAAACTGTCCCTTATCCCTGAAACTTGCGAAAAATACCCCAAACATTCACCTGCTGTATTATTTACGTCCGAGATTCGAAGAAAAGGGCCCCTCCGGTGTTGATCCTCTCTGGGGGGCCCCTAAGTGCGTGACACTTTGGATGATTGATAAATCGTTTATCGAAATTTTATACCTGTTACTTGACAGAATGAATTATAACGTTTAGAGGGCTCTGGGGAATGTCTGGACGTGTAGATTGAATAAAATATTCAAGATATTGTTTATGAGATTTTGTTAAGTTGGATTCACTTGAAAGTGAAACAGATACTGGCAAATATTTGGTTCTCAATGATATTGCTTGCTCCTTTGAAATGCATAGTTTCTAAGTTGGAACTCCTAAAAAAAAAACATTTTTTAAAATTACATTTCATGATTATAAATACTACGATATTACAGCAAAAAATAACACAAAAAAAATACAATAAATAACTAATGACTGCTTACTATCAGGTGGGATCGCAGCGCATCTCATAACAATGTAATCAAATGACAAGTCTCGCTTTAAACCAACTTAACCAACCTGTTACGTTTAGTAAAGTCTATAAAGATTATAATTGTAAAATGGTTAGGTAATGTTATTGTAAAGAACTTACTCAATATTTTTTTACAATTTTTATATTTCTAATTATGTCGATTTGTATTTATATGACGTACTATATTCATAGATGAGCACAAGGGAGACGGGGGGGTTCCGGGATAAATCAGTTTCCCAAGATAAATCAAGATCGAAAAGGTTAGAAACCACTGGCCTAGAGATAGTATGTTATTTGTAGGTATAGATCGAATGTATAGACTCCTATTTACTTCAATGTTGACGAAATGAAATCTGTCTGTTACACATAAAAGGCTCCCGTATTCAATTTAGTGTTTGTATTCAACACTCAATGCATTAAATGGTCCTCAATATTATATTAATGTTATAGCGGCATATTCTATGCTATAGATTTGATAAATTTAATTATAAAAGTAAATAATATTAACTTTGCGTTGATATATAATTAATTGCAAATGAAATTAATCATTTAGAATTCTACATTTGAAAATTTAAATTGTAAGACTTGTCCGTGGGTTTCTTAATAATTAAAATTCACTAGTTATTCACGCGACTTCACTCTTATGTCCTCGGCATCCTATAGAAACAATGCATTTTGTCAGAATTAAAAGTAGTCATATGTGCATTAATATAGATAGCAATGAGAGGGTTGACTGATTGGTGCAATATTCGGGTGCGGTCGGTAATCTTCGGAAGTTGTCGTGCATTTTACCAAAGACGAATTTAGAGTAAGCAACGCCTACCGGTTGTACGACGTAACTTAAAAGCGGCTTGCCGGGCGTATTGATAGTACTCCAAAGTCTGTAATACAAGGAAGAAACGTACCCTTAGCGCGCAGTAGTTTTTAGGTTTTTTATAAGTTCTAGGTTGAGGCTTCAGATTTATTAAAATTACTATATGCAAGTCTTACAAGTAGATCTGCGAGATGCATTAAAAAAAAAAAACTCGATCATAAAGAAGTTTTCTATCAGTCTATAGTTTTAAAAAAAAAAATGAATTAAGGTACTTTAAGAGATTTTCTTCAACAAACAATCAGTTTCACATCTTAAAATTCGTTTTGACTTGATTTAGATATTTAATTATTTTTTTATGAAAATTGTCGTAGATGGTCTCACGGGCTGCTTTTCCACCAAGCGGTAGTGGACCTGGCTCGGGCGGCCATCTTGCTGCCCCTTGGAATCGCCGTGTTCCGCTGCCAGCCTGTGTACAAGTGCTCGTTGGTCGAAACCGCCTTTTTGTTACTGGTAAGTATTTTTTTTAATGGTCTTACTACATATGTTCGATATAATTGAAGACCGGTCTGTTCGATCTCAGTTTCTGTAAAAGTGAATGATAAAACTCCAAAGCCTTGAGCATCGACGCCGAGTTGCTAGCCTGTCGGTTTTCTTTCGATTACATTTCGGGGAGTGAGCATTGGAATAACACAATTTAATTCCACCAAGTCCGTTCCATCATCGGACCACTAGACATACGTCGTTGCGCCATCGGTACATGGTGGATATCCCACGCATACGTACAAAGCGTTTTGGGAACACATTCACAATGCGTACAGCTAAGGAGTGGAATTCCCTGCCGGAGTCTGTGTTTCCTGATAGCTACAACCTAGGGGTTTTTAAGTCAAGAGTGAATAGGTTACTTCTAGGCAAGCGTGCTCCATCGTCGGCCACATCATCGCTTACCATCAGGTGAGATAGTGGTCAAATACAAGCCTATCAACAATAAAAAAAAAATGCCTACCTAACAATGGAGCCTCTAAGGGAGTAACTGCACTTATTTAGCTCCATTCAAGTTTTACTGGACGATTTTGGATACACTTACCTATACAGTTCTGTTTCTATCAGCCGCGTACAACATTGTAAGATTGTGAAAGGTCGACATAGCGTGTGCGCCGGAACAGCGCTAAATACAGTCTTTAGCTTGCGTAAGATAAAAACACATTTGTTTTCATTTTATGCCTGTTTCCTGTGAAAGCAAAATCTACGTGGACAGCTGGAAGCGTACGCATCTCCACACAGCATTAGTATTTTTCATGGACAAAAGCTGAATTGAGCTGAATAAATGTAATTAGTCCATACAGTGTTCCTAACTTTTTGCTAGGTATATTTTTTATAAATAATAATAATTGAGAATAGCAAATTATTTACAAAATAGGGTTACTTTGTAAATAATTTGCTATTCTCAATTATTTATTGATATCAATTCAGGAATTATCTCCATTTACATGACAACTGACAGTCCAGTCTAACCAACGTTTCTACGAACCAATTCTTTGGATTGCTGTTTATTTGTAATAACTGACCCAATAACAACACGTATACGAACCCAATAAAAATACATAGACCCAGTTTTCTATTTTTCTTCGCTACGTGACATACTTCAGTCACACGTATGACACGCAATCCAACATGGCCGACTAAACGAAACGAACCTTCACAATCTAAAATCGTCCAACCGTTAGAAATTAAATACCACATAGTCCACAACCGTACTATCAGCTGTTTTTTTTTTATTCCAGTAAATTTGTGTTATGGTCAGTCAGCGTTTTTGAAAACTGAAAAATTTAAGTTGAACATTCCTGTACTCTGCTTCAGATAAGGGGTGAAAAATAGAGTATCTCGACGACTTTCTAAATATGTACTAACGAGTAGATAGATAAATTAGACAAAACGGTTGGGCGACCTATGGAAAAAATATCAAAAAACAAAAAAATTAAATTATATCTTATGTAACGTAATTGCAATTTTTCAGTACTATTTAATTGTCCTCCTCCTCGCGTCTATTCCTCATTACTGAGGGCCGTGAAGTTCTTGTTGTATTAGCTTCTTATTGATGGTGTCTCGCCATCTGTGTCGGTTCTTGGCGTACAGAATTGTGACGTGCAATTGGGTGTCCACTGTGGATATACAGTCTTTTTACAGTTATGGTTTCTTTTTGTACCATAAAACCAGAATCGGAAATTAAAAGACCAAGTTAATCTTTCTGATGTTGCGACGTTATCAAATCCGATGTTACGTTTCCAAAAAACGGATCCGAAATACTTAGTATAAAACGGAAAACGTAAGCCTTTTACCAAAGTGACTTATTCAGCCAAGTCCGGCGTTTAAAACCTTTTCGTATACAATGATACAATTTTATCGAAAAAAGATCCGGAATGGGAGAGTCCATTAGAATCAATAATACATTCGTCCACATTTAGAAATGGACGATTCCCATTGGCTGGTAGCTTTTGTGGGAATGTTTGCAAATGATTATCTCGATGAATGGCATATAACTTGAACATTCAGTCATATGGCCCCATTAACTTATATGAGCCACTGAATGTTCATTGACCTATAACTTTTATCATTGTAAATGTCGCTGTTTACGGTATCAGTGAGTATGTGAATTAGTGGAATTAGATCTTTAAGGGCTTTTGTTTGTGGTAGTGATAAGTGTGAAACTGCCAAAATGCTTTTCAAAGGAAGATCAGAAGAGTAGCAAACTTGCAGAAAGAGAACTTTGTACTTTGGCCAAGTACGATCTCATTTTCTTATTTAAAGTTCTTCACAGTAAAATAGACTGTCCTCAGTTGATATGTAAATTTAATTTTTACCTACCTCACAATTATCCGCGCCATCCAATCAAATTACTACGTCCCCCATTCCGAAAAACTATTTCAGGGTCTAACTCTCCAATCCCAAGACTTTGTAGGCTTCTTAATAATTGCGATATAGGTTTGGATATTTTTGGCACATCTTTCCATAAATTGAAGCGCCAAGTCCACCTAAAACGACTAACTACTAGCCAAAGTTTGAAAGTGTTTTAACTGTACGAATATAATTAAAAATTTGCAAAATCTTTCCGTTTTAATATTGTTCATGCATGCTGTGTCTATCGTAACGTATTGTACACTTGGTTTGTATAAGGGCAAGTACGTTTTGAATATAATGTGTAACAATTGTTGATAGGCCAATAGATTAGTATTAATTCTGTCAAAGTCGTACTGTCAAACTAAAAGACCTGCCCCCCTAGCCAAGTTACAATCGTTTCGTTCGCGCCGATCGCCTCGAGTAGGCCACGCTTCCGATTCCTTTGTTCTGACGTCATCTCAACGCTCAGTCACGTGGTCAGAACAAAGGAATCGGAGGCGTGGCCGACACGAGGCGTTCAGCGCGAACGATACGATTGTAACTTGGCTAGGGGGGCAGAATAGACCCAGTGCCGCAAGATTATTCGAAACAATTATCCTGGAACGCAAAGGTTAACTGAAAAATCACTGGTGGATTACAGTCAGTAGAATTCTGACGCCCCCTCTTGTTCCATCCTGAGTGGAAGATGTTTTTTAATGATTTACCAGCGAAAAAAAAAACAAAAGGATGGAGTAGACGGATCGAAGCCGGAGCACGTGCTAAGTAACTTGTGGATTTTACTGCGAGAGTAACACGGAGTAAATTACTATGTGGAATGCTTGCTTTTAGTTAAATAGTAGAAACGTAGAAGTTAGTGTATAACTTGGGAGTATTTAAGACAAGAGTGAATAGGTTACTTCTAGGCAAGCGTGCTCCAATATCGACCATCAGGTGAAATAGTAGGCAAATGCGATCCTTTTAATAATAAAAACTGGGGGGACACCGAGGGTTCCGCACAAACTTACCTATAAAAACAGTTCAATTCCCGAATTGAGTTACGAAGATTTTTCCAAATCAAGAAATCGCAAAAAGTTTTTTTTGTGATGTTACTACGATTTACAGTTTTCAGACTTTTTCCTATACTTGTTATAAGACCTTGCTTCATGCCAAATTTCAGGATTCTAGGTCAACGGAAGAACCCTCGAAGTACCCTATGAATTTTGATTCCCTATACATATACGTTTTTTGTGACATAAACGGCCGTATCTTTTTTTTCCGTTAACTCAGATGTTTAATTTTTTTACAGCTTCAAGGGACCGCAGACTTGAGTATATGGTTTTAATTTCAACTCGATACCTCCACGCGTTCCCAAGATAAAGGCTCTTGACAGACAGACAGACAGACAGAAAGACAGACAGGTTCGTTTTTTCCTTTTGAGGTACGGAACCCCAAAAAGGTGAGAATAAAAACAATCTCTGTTATTACAACCGCTCTCAAAAATCACAGTGACTACGCCCTTCTCGGATACCAAAATGAGCCTGAACTCAAGTATCATCAAACTCAGATGAGGATCAATAGAATGCAGTAACAGTATCTTCACTGATAAAGTAGGTTTGTTTGAAACTGGAGGCAGTTGGCACATACAAATGATTTATCGGCACTTAACTTCAGTTGGAACAGACGAGAAAAGTGCCAAGAATAATCTTCGATGCTTAACTTTGATGGTATCTTATAAGTTCTGAATAGTTGAAGTGTTTGTAGACGAATGTGTTTGTGAGTTCAGAATTATGATGTAGATTGGGAAAATAATGTAACATTATTTTCTTAATTAGGTTAGACTGTTAGAGGATATTTGGAAGAAGCAATTTATAGATAATTTGCTTGCTTAGCTTATCTATCCATATATATAAAAAGGAGAAACTGAATGACTGACATACTAACGCAAAGCCGAAACTACAGCCAAGTTACGATCATTTCGTTTGCGTCGAACGCCTCGAGTAGGCCACGCCTCTGATTCCTTTGTTCTGACCATGTGACTGAGCGTTGACGTCAGAACAAATGAATCGGAGGCGTGGCCTACTCGAGGCGTTCGACGCAAACGAAACGATCGTAACTTGGCTAAGGGGGCAGGGCTTAGGCGTGTGAAATATTATACCAGGTTTCCTTTTATGACGTAGGCGATTACTACGAGAAAATTTTCTAAAATTCCTAGGGGGATGAGACTAAGGGGGATGAGTCTAAAGTTTGAGAAACCTACTTTCGTGCAGGTGAAGCCGCTGGTAGACGCTAGTTTACTCATAATTTTTTTTTGCAAATATGCTAGTAATGTAGTAATATCGGAATAGATTTTTATATCTTGTAGTTTATCCTCTAAGTATATCATTTGTATGGATCAAAGAACTAGTCTATTACAATAAAATATGACATTTTTTTAGTACCTTAAACATTTTAGTCGTATCTTTTGTGTATCAAAAAGTATTTTTGTTTAAGAATTATTTCTGATGTTTGTTATTTATTATTATTTAATTTACTGTTAGTAATGAAGATGTGTCATTTATTACCAATAGTGTTGACATTGAATTAATAATGTGATTTTTACTAATACATTGTTGTTAAAGTTTTTTTTAACAAATAATGTTTTTAAATTTATTTTTATATTTTTGTAATATGTGTACAGATATTCATGTAAAAATTGTTAATGAATAAATAAAATGAACTTCCAATAACCATTTTAGGTGACTGTGTCAACAGTGAACATGCTCACGACAGTGCTCAACGACAGTCCAATTTTCCCCGAAAACGAGGAGGAACAAGCTGATTTATCAGCACCATTACTGATGGACAGCCCACAGGTAAAGTTACGACCTAGTCGTTCGCTTCACGACCCCTGTCGTCACTTTAATTCACCCGACGAGAAAATTTCGAAATTGTCAGAGATAAAACACCTTGTTTCCTGTTCTTAATTTTAGCAATTTTAGAGAGGCTTGCCGAATGAAATACTGAGCTCATTTAAATATTTTGTGAGTTAAATAAACCTTTTTGTTACAGTGCGTCCTTTTTGGAACATTCATGATTTGGTTCGCATCAATAACGATAAATCTCGGACCTACGTTCTTATCTGGAGCTTTGGCGGCCAGTGCAGGCTCTTACGGGTCTTACGGACCCGCCCCTTCGTGTCCCCTAGTCCGAGGACCCTTCAGACATTACGTGCTAAACGCGCTCTGGATAGGCGTTAATGCAGTGTGTATTGGATTGACACTTTTTCACTTGAAAAAACTCCATCGGGATCTCACCAAGGTTTGTGCGTCATTAATCACACTACACTCAACGAACACCCTCGAGACCCTTGAACAGATGGCATGGAGAGGTTAGTTCCTCGAGAAAAAATAAAAGTAATGCTTTGTTTACATTGTTTGCTTCATCTTCCATTCTCACAGAACCGACTTCTCCATGATCATCATTGATTGCGAAATAATTTGTTACCATGACATGTCATCCACAGCTTTATGAGAAATGGTACTAGCTGTAGCCGTTGTTTGTATGACATGTAACAAGTTCCGTAGTGTAATGCAGTTCACAGTTGCGAGAGACGCAGAACTGGTGCGCTCCAAACTCGTTGAAGCTCACGATGTCATCCGCATAATTCCAAGTCGCTGTTCAATATTGTGCATATATACTAGTCATACGTTGGCCGGTATAGGAATTTTCGTTGGTACTTTGCCAATATTCCTTACGATGTACCGCAAATAAGATTTAAATTTTCGGAATTCACCCCACTAGAAATGGACGATTGCATTTTAGAAGTGCACGTCCATATAAATTGTAAACAACAAAAACATACAGAATGCTTCCCGTTGCCAAAGTGCGGTTCAGATTTAAGTCTTCGATAAATTTAAATCTTATCGCATGCAGGCTAACGTAGAAGCAGTTCGGGTAGCTGGTTTAGTGACTACGCTTGTCAGCATGGCAGGAGACAACAGGCGAATGGATAATCTTCCCAACAGCGTGGGACCCAGGGTAAGGACTGTGATGCATGCTTGTATCATCTCGTAGATATTAGGCAATTGTTTTAGCTTGTAGTTATCTGTTCTTTTTTACCTGTCTTGCTATATCTGTTTCCACAGTTCGCAAACCTACCAAATAAACTTATTAATCTTCTTCAAAGAAATATCTATCTAAGTACGTCTATTTTATTAACTTCTCTCCATCGTTCTCCGTTTCTATTTAGCACACCATCACGGCTATCTAAATAGGGCTTCTAAATTACTCCAGAGTGACGTCGATTGACGGTCCCTCATGAATTGGCTTTTGTTTCTAAATTATTTGATTTCACTAGGCACAATTGGCTGGTTTTATTTTTGGTATCAAAATTTTTATTATCTTTCAAAATTTGGGGCTTTAGAATATTGCTAGTCGCTCTCGATATATTCTAAAACGTTTTTTTTTTCTTAGACTGTTGATGGAACTCTGTCAGACGGCCAGTACCGTCCCTCAGGCAGTAACAACCTACCTCTGGGAGGCGGTCGCCGTCTCCGAGGCTACTTGGCGAGGGTGGAGCGTGAGGGTGTCCGACGTGTGAGAATGTTCCTTGTCATCACAGCGGCTTATGTACTATTCTGGGGGCCACTGTTCCTTATTACCTTGCTGCATCATCCAGCTCTGACGTCACATATAGCTTATGAAGTAAGAATTCATGTTGTACTTATTTGTTTCTCATGTCCCCATGTTTTCTGAACACATATTATACAGAAAGTTTGACTGTCTGTTTTTTTTTGTTCTAGATGTATTTCCAAATCACTCTACATATCTCGTACGTGCATGCGGCGGTCAATCCACTGCTGTTCATGGCATTGCATCGAGCTTTACGAAGAGCTGCTCTGCAGTTGTGCTGTGGCTGCTGCGTGCATTGGAGTCAGTTTGTGCTGGCTCTGACTGCTGCTGGTAAGTAAATTTAGAGTGGGTGTTCTGCTTAAGGAGATCATATTTAGTATTATTTCTAATATTCTGCTTCGCAGCGCAATCTCCACTTGCGCCAGCCTCGTTCTCGCCAGCGGCGGTGTCCCCGGAGCCACCACCCGCGCCGCCGCCGCCGATGGCCCCTCCCGCTCCCCCGGCGCCGGCGCACTCCGCGCCTGCGCCTCACACGATGATGGTAATTACTTCTTATATGTAAGTGTTGACACCGTAATACGTGGTTTAACTCACTCGCACAATCCCGCACGTCAACTCCCTAGACCCCGCGAGTCGTAGACTAAGATTGCCTGCGAGCTGAATGCATGACAAGGATGAGAAACTTACTGTCGCATAGTTTCCTCTTCCGTGGTAGTGGCGTCCTAGTCCTAGCTGCCCTACTCATAGTAAAACGAATGAAACATCTCGCTCTCAGAGTTGGGAAGTTGAGGAGTGTGATGCTGAGAGTATGTCGAGTGCGCGTGTGCAGGGAGACGAGGATATGATGGGGGAGGCGTGGAGCGGCAGCGTGCGGCGGGTGCCGCGCTCGCCGAGTCCGCTGCTGCCCGCGATCTGAGCGCGACCGGCCGCGCCGTCGCCCGCGTCGCCCGCGCCCTACGTGCCGCACGTGCCGCGCTCGCCGCATGTCCCGCGCGTGCTGCACGCGACGTACTCGCCGCGCCCGCCGGCACGCGCCATCTTGTTCGACATATCCTACATGTGGCCGCCGTAGTCGTCCGATACAAGATCATTCTGTAAATATTAATAAGAACGTTAACGTCATTGAATTGTATATAACATTCTTGAAGTGTCTCTGTCTCAGTAGTCGTGATACTCTCAAAATATTGATGTATAGAAAGGGTATTTATAAATATTTTCAAATAATATTTAAGGTAATTTTAAACATTTGTTAGATTGTAATTATGGTTTATTTATTTTTAATCTAGATTTTGAACTGTACATTGTGTAATTTCAATTCTATTCTATAAGTAAGTCAATATAGAAAGCTAAATTCTAAATACACGAGTTCGTAGAAAAAATATAATAAACGGCACTTCCAGATACTTATATTCAGTAGTGGCCCGAACACAACTAAAGTTAATAATAATATATTTTTGTGAGGATAAGTAGTTGATGTGTAATTCTCATTAAGTGGAACACCAAGTAGATAGGTATATTAACAAAAAAAAAATAGTTTAGGAAGAGAAAATAAATGTTGTCATTGGGTCATAAGTCTAGATTATCTTTGTATTAATTGTGTAGCTGAAAAATAGCTTGCCAATATTTGAGAACTGTTTAAAGACTGAATATTTTTTGTATTATTTCTCATTTTTAGTGTATTTATCTATTTCAACTTACCAACATGTTCTAGTTTGCAAAGTGCTATAAATAGATATTATTAAAATAAATACTGCATTCATTAATGTTTATTTTGTACTTCTATTTATTAACTACCGTGCCAAAGATTTTATTTTAGTTTGTATTGTACAAAACTGTACCAAATCCAATGTATAAATACAACTTATGAAACTCATTGTGAAATAGACTATAAGGCAATCAAAATTTACTGCGGGACTTCTTATGTTACTATTATTGTTTGAAAAAAAATCTTGATATTTATATAAACTCATCTTGACATAAAATATGTACCAGTTTAGTACATAAATTAAACAAAATACTTCTAAGAATATAATAAATCAAAGTTTATAACTTTGATTTATGATCTCTTAAGTATTCTGTAATAGTTAAAGATTTCGTCGTAGCAGTGTAGTTATAAATATTTGGTCTCAATTTTTTTTATTGGTGTGTATTAAAATAAAATTAATAAAACAAATAATAAAAAAGAACACGTAAATAAAGTCGTCCCGTTTACAATTATTTATAATAATATACAATTTATTGATAGTTAGGTTATATTTATTGTAAATCGATGTATTATTGATGGTTGTATAATAAGTAACTACGTTGTAAAATAAAAAGATATATGAACTAACAGAAGATTATAAAATTGTGTTCTTCAAATTATAATAAAAAGATGAAAATAAATTATTAAAAATAAAGTGATTTATTAAATGTTTTAATTTATTTCTTACTTGTGCTCATTTCATTACCCACAATTCTCACTCCTTAAGACTTCCACTCAAAAAAAAGAAGAAAATACTGCGAAGATCCCGCAGTACACATTCTATATCTTATATTCTTATGTGAAAAACTGACTGACATAGAGAGAGAGGCTAGGAATGTAAAGTTTTATACAAGGCTTCCTATTATGAAGATAAAGATTGTATGAACGATTCTTATTTCTTGGGTTAATGAACTTTAAACTTGGGCTAAATTCAAGGTCGACAAATTCAAGTCAAGGGTGACTAGGTTACTTCTAAGTAAGCAGGCTCCATCGTCAACCGCATCGTCGCTTTCCATCAGGTGAGATAGCGGTCATGCGCGAATTTGGTTCATAACCATAAAAAAATTAATAATAAAGACTGTCATTATTTGTTTTCCAAAACTAACTTTTGACTGGCCTGTTGGTCTAGTGGTAAGTGGCCCTGACTGCTATGCCGGTGGTCGTGGGTTCGTTTCTCACCCAGGACAAATGTTTGTGTGATGAGCACAATCTTGTTCTGTCTGGGTGTAATTTATCTATGTCGAAGCCTACTGGGTCCATGGGTAGTGTGAAAACGAAACCCGGGGCCCTGGGACGAAGGCAACGAAGGAACAGGATTGGGTTTTTAGTCAGTAAAAGTCTGACACTATCTCCTGCTCCGCCCAAGAGCGCGATTTGTCATTAGATGATTTTCCCACCTAAAAAAATACTATATATGTATTAAGAAATATTTAAGTATATTTATCAGTTGTCTAGTACTTATAACACAAGCTCTGCTTAGCTTGAGACTAGACGGCGTTGTGTGATAATCGTGTGAAAAAAATAACCTCAAAAGACGGTTTAAGTGGTGTTAAAGTTTTTAAAAAAATATTCTCGCGTACGAAGTCGCGATCAAAGCGCTAGTTTTTCCATAATTTCAAATCATTCAATGATATAATGAAAGCAATTCAACTTTGAGCAAGGTCCCTGAACGAGAATCTAAATAAAATAAAAACATTTCCTTATTTATTCATATTTTGCTGAAGGTAAAATATACGCAGAATAAAATTGCTTGACAAATCTCCGCAGCAAACAAACATTTGACATGGTCTCCACAAAATATTGTCGTGTCATGAAGGATAACAAAATACAGTGTCATATGAATTGTTGCCAGAATTATTTATTTGTTACATTCATCATAATATAGCGTTTATTTTTGTAACGGGTTATGTTAGTTGCAGACAAATATACTTTCACGAAAAAATATGTATTGCATGAAAACATAAAATAGTCCAAGATCACAGAGCCTTTAGCGTTACTTATTTTCCGATTAACAAAAAGTACGCGATTAAGTAGTTTTAGGTCCAATTTTTCAAAAGACAGATAATTTTTATCTATGGAAAAGAAATGACAGTTTGACAGTTTTGTGATTTTCTATCACAAAACTGTCAAACTGTCATTTCTTTTCCTATGTCGAACGTTCATATTCATTCGTTAATTAAAAGTTATCAAGCTATTGAAAAATCGGTCCTAAGTAGGTATGTATTTTGGCCGAAGGCGAATCCTTTGTATATGAATCATAATATTTGTAAATTTTGAGAAGGTGTCTTACACCCTCATACGTCTCGCGCCGGACCTTGGTACAGACCATGGTCTGGAGCAAGGAGGATTGGCAGGCAGACACCTTCTTCTGTGAAGCACTAATGCTAGCAACGGCCCTCACACCCCAGCCGCCGGGATCTCGGTCCCAATTTCCAACCACCATAGAGTCTGGCATGCGGACGGCGAGCAATGGGTAGGTCGCCGTCCGACCGTCCGGTAACTGTCCGAACCGAGCCCAAGTCGTCGACGGCGCGTAGTGTTCCACGCGTGCCTCAAGGAGATGTTAGCAAAACCGCAGGGGCACAGCAGGGTCGAAGCCTTATCTTATCTTATAGTGGGGCTGGCCCTAAACCAGAGCACTTCGACCCTTCTGGATCTTTTGTGCTAATCCCCCTCCCTTCTACTCAACCCCCAGCCCTCCGTGCACCTTCTTCATGAGTCCCAGTATGGCCTTGATGGGGCTGAGCCTGTAGTCCTCTGGTCTTGGAAATGGTTGACCCAGATACTCTAGTCTTTTGGAGCCCAGTGCTGCACAGTCGCACAGTACGTGTAGCATATTCTCCTCTGCCTCTCCACAGATCCTGCAAGTCGGGTCGCTTGCTAGTCCCATGTTGTGGAGCTGTTTGTTGGTGGCATAGTGCCCCGTGAAGACTCCTGTGATTGTTCGGAGCTGTGATCTGCTGTACCTCCATAATTTTTGGGTCCAGGCCTTATTTATGTCATTAAGAAATAGCTTTGCATTCTTCTGGCCTGTTGTGTTGCGACAGTGTGTGCTGTGTATTTCCAACGCAGCCCTTTTTAATGCTTGGTTGATGACCCTTGGTGAGAGTCCTACGAAGGGTTCCGGTCCGTATAGGGGTGTCTCGGATCCTATCCGTGCTAGAGTGTCGGCTCTTTCGTTGCCTTCTACTCCTGTATGACCTGGCACCCAGATCAATCTGACCTTGTTGCGCCTTCCTATCCGGTTTAGTATTTTAATACAGTTTAGTACGAGCCCAGAATCCACTCTATTGGACGTGAGTGCCTTGAGTGTTGCTTGGCTGTCGCTTAAAATGTAGACAGTGTCCCCTTCGGTGCCTCTGTCTAGTATTTCCTGCGCACATGCGATTATAGCATAGGTCTCTGCTTGGAAGACCGTCGCCAGTTTGCCCATGCTTAGGCTGAGATTGCAGTTGTCGCTATGTACCCCCCGCTCCTGTACCGGTGTTCATTTTAGAACCATCCGTGTACCATACCTGGTTCTTCCCTTTGTGGGGTTTTATCCCACCTTTCCATTCCTCCCTACTCGGAATGTAGAACTTAAACTCCTTTTTGAGATTGTGAATGGTATGTATTTTGTCACATCCCATGTCCATCATCCAGTCAAGTTCCCTGTTTGGTCTTGTGTTCATATGGTTTTTTTTTGCATCCGGAGTCCAGTGCCCCATACTTTTAAACCTATGAATGGCCCTCCTCGCCTCTAGTTCCACTTCAATGTGTAAAGGGGTGAGATTGAGCAGCGTTTCCATCGCCGCAGTTGGCGTGGTCCTAAATGCTCCTGTAATGGCCATGCAGGCAGTCCGCTGTACTTTGCTTAAGGCCTGTCTGCAGGTTGCCAGCTTTGTTCTGGCCCACCATACGATGCTCCCGTATGTGATCAGCGGTTTCACCATCATGATGTAGATCCATTTGATGACCTGGGGTCTAAGGCCCCATGTCTTCCCATAGGCAGAGCGACACATGCCAAATACTCTTAGAGCCTTGTTTGCTGTCGCTTCGGCATGGCTTTTCCACGTGAGTTTGCTGTCTAGGATTACTCCTAGATATTTTACTTCTGTGGACAACTCTAGTACAGTGTAGCTTTATGGTACCCATTGTTGTTAGGTTCCTCCTTCTGGTAAACGGGATAGTTACCGTTTTGCTTGGGTTGATGGATAGGTGGTTGAGTTTACACCACCTTTCAACCATGTTTAATCTCTCCTGTATGATCCTCGACACAGTGTTGGTAAATTTTCCATTTACAAGTATCACGAGATTATCTGCATAACCAACCGTGTACGTTGGTCCTTTGTTCAATTCTATTAGCAGCTCGTCTATCACCAAACACCAGAGCGTCGGCGAGAGTACGCCTCCTTGCGGGCATCCTCTTGTGACATGCGCCCTTTTGGTCTCACCTAGTAGTGTTGATTCTATGACTCTGCCCTTCAGCATATTGTCCATCCAGTCACAAATGGTAGGGTCTATGCCATGTTTCTCTGCAGCTGTTCGTATCGTTCTAAAAGTAGTGCGATCGAAAGATCCTTCTACGTCGAGAAAAGCTGCTAGGCATATCTCTTTGCATTCTAGCGCCTTTTCAGCACGGCTTACGACCTGGTGTAGCGCCGTTTCTGTCGACTTACCAGGCTGATATGCGTTTTGCATCCTATGAAGCGGTTGTTTCTTCAGCGCTCCCTCCCTGACATGCTTGTCTACAAGCTTTTCCAGAGTTTTTAGGAAGAATGATGTCAGGCTTATAGGTCTGTATGACTTAGCGTCCTCGTAGTCTGCTCTTCCTGGCTTGGGAAGAAAGATTACCTTCGCCTGTCTCCACGCCTTTGGTATGTAGCTAAAGGCGATGCATGCTCTGTATAGTCTACCAAGATGCGGTTCTAGTATGCTCCCCGCTCTTTGTAATAGGGCTGGGTACACTCCGTCTGGTCCCGGGGCCTTGTATGGCTTGAAGCTTTCCAGGGCCCACTTTATGCCATTTGGCCCTACTACCTTTTTCGCGGCGTCCCAGTCTGCTTTCGTTGTTTTTGACTTAATGTCGTCTAAGCTTAATGAATAGGGTCGAAGCCTACTGGGGCCATGGGTGATGCGAAAGAGAACTCCGGGTAAACGAAGGCAAAGAAGGAACAGGAGTGGGTTTTAGTCAGTAAAAGTCTAACACGCCCTCTCGCCCCTCTCAAGGGCGGGAGTTGTCATTAGATGATTTCCCACCTAAAAAAAAAACACCCTCATAAGTCACAGCAGACTTCAGTTTATGTTATTAACATCTATTCAATACTTTATGACGAGACTAGCACTTTACCAGCGACTCCGTACGTAAATCGTACCTTTGAGAGTAGTTTTGAAAAACTATAAATGACAATCTTTATTTTTTACTTACTATTTGTGCTAATTTTCAAGTGTATTGGTACATGGAGTTTTTTTTAGGTGGGAAATCATTCAATGACTTCTCCTGCCCTTGTGTGGAGCGAGAGTGCGTGTCAGTTTTACTGACTAAAACCCACTCCTGTGTTCCTTCTTTGCCTTGCGTTCCAGGGCCCCGAGGTTCACTTTCACTTAAACCATGGCCCCAGTACGCTTCGACCCTGCTGGGCCCCTACGATTTGCTGACATCTCCTTGAGGCGCGCGTGGAACACTTCGCGCCGTTGACGACTTGGGCTCGGTCCGGATGGTCACCGGACGACCGGACGTCGGGCTACCTATTGCACGCCGTCCGCAAGCCTATGCCTACGATAGCTGGAAATCGGGATTAGGACTCCGGCAGCTGGGGCGTGAGGGCCGTTCCCTCGCGCGTGCGGCCGGCTCCCTCGCTAGCATTTCTGCATCGCAGACGGAAGCGACCGCCTGCCATTCCTTCTCGCTACGGACCATGGCCTATACCAGGCCCCAGCGCGAGAGGACTTTACCGTCTATCGCCCCCACGAGGACACGGCGGTGCTCTGCCCAAGCGGGGCACGCCTCTACCGTATGTTCCACCGGAGCACGGAGTGAGATTTATACAAATAGCATAGCATAGCATAGTTAGGCCTTATAATGTTCTCTCTAGGAGAGGGAATGGGCCGTGATCAACCACGCGGGCCTAGTGCGGGTTGGTGGATGTCACATGTTTTCGAATTTTTGGTTCTAAGACATGCCGGTTTCTTCACGATGTTTTCCTTCACCGTTTTGAGAGCAGTGGTGATGAAATAAATTACACAAAGTAATGCGTAACTAGTAAGTCGAAGCCGTTACCACTCGGCAACCACTGCTCCTAATACAAATGAAATTCTCCATTTTCACCGCATAAGTTTGGATTTCCAAAAACCCCCTATAACGTCTACGTCAGAAAAGCAACCCTAGTGCAAAATTTTATGTTCTTAGTCTCAGTAGTTTCGGCTGTGCGTTGATATGTCAGTCAGTAAGCTTCTATTTTTATATATTATGTCGTGGCCAGATCTTAGAAATTGATCACTTCAATATATGGCTAAGTAAAACTGGCCAGATCGTTTTAAACTTTACAGTTTGATGATATGTCAATCCTCGTTTGGCCTACTTTCATTAGATCTTTTATTATCATAGAAATCCTACATCAATGATATGGCCAAACGAGGATTGACATTTATCAAATTTTAACAGTTTTGTCTTTTTAACCTAAAGGTTGACTGGTACAGAATGCCTTGTGGCATTAAGTCTGCCTATGCACCACTACTGTACATGAAGTTTAAATAAATAAATAAACGTTTGAACGATCTGCCCCCCTAGCCAAGTAACAACCGTTTCGTTTCGATTCTCTTTTCGTCGATCGCCTCGAGTAGGCCACGCCTCTGATTCCTTTGTTCTGACGTCATCTCAACGCTTAGTCACGTGGTCAGAAAAAAGGAATAGGAAGCGTGGCCGACTTGAGGCGATCAATGAACAAGAATCGAAACGAAACGGTTGTAACTTGGCTAGGGGCGCTGGCCAGTTTTAGTTTGCCAAATCATGAAGTGATCAATTCTAAGATCTGGCCACGACATATATATAGATTTAAGCCTTGTGCGCTGATTTCTTCGATCCTATTACAACACAATTGAGTTGGCAAGGTAGTCAAAGGCACATTAATATTATCAATTAGACGGGTTTGACTGCGTGATAGTAGAAAATTATGCCAAGGGAACATATTCCCGGGATATCAAAACAGTAGGTTCTGACAGTCAAGCATTAAAACCTTGACCATTTAAAAAGAACAGAACAATAAATTATAAGATTAGCAGTCATCGCATGTTGATATTCAAAAACAGTAATATCACTTTCTTTTCCCATAACCTTCTGGATGGTCCTTCGGGCCGGATAACTACGATTTTATTAAAACCTTGATCAATTAAGAAAAACAGAACAATACAGTATAAGATTAGGAGTAATCGCTGGTTGTTATTAAAAAATACAGTAATATCATTTTGATTTCCCATAACTTTCTAGATGGTCCTTCGAGCCAGATAACTACGATATTATTTCATTTTACTGCGAAAACATATTAAAAATAATGTCAAAGATCTACTTAGCAAACTTGTAACACTCTTTAAAAGTATCTGCAAAATAGCTGATTGCTTAGTGTTTACTAAATATCTTTACTTGACTGTACAACCCAATTCATCTGAAGAGGTGCGCGTCCCGTAGTCGACCCGTGCTCTCTCAAGTGCCCGGGGTTGCAAAGGGTCATGACCCTGACCGATATAGCCACCAATTAAGGCTGAAGCGACACGCTCCTGCCATAAATAAGGACCGTGTTAGCGAGATATCATTTGATGAAGGTATAGTCTTATCGTTGAATGTAATCAATCAAGTAGTTTTATGATATAACTAAAAGATTAAGGAAATAATAGCAAATTAGGTTTTTTTTTAGTTTTACAATTGACTTGTTTTGCCCGCGGCTTCGCCCGCGTACATAAAATATAGCCTATAAATAAATATAGTCATTACGTAATAAAGCAGCTTACTATCGGTGAAAAATTTTTAGCAATCGGACCAGTACTCTCAAAGATTACCTCCTGGTAACAACAAGGTACAGTTTGTTCTTTTATTTTTTTTTTTGTTTGTACAAAAAAAAAATAAAAGAACAAACTGTACCTCTTTATAATATTAGTATAGATAATATAAACTAGTGCCTGACAGCTTGTCTGCGATCCCACCTGGAGCGTAAGCAGTGATGCAATCGTTAATACTGAGGCGCACTAGCTTATTAAGAGCCTATTCACTGTAGTTATCTAGTTTATTAAGAGCCTATTCACTGTAGCTATTTAATTTATTAAGAGCCTATTCACTGGAGTTCTCTAGTTTAGAGTTTTTATCATCATCTCCCTGCCTTTGCCCCGGTTATTTAGGGTAGTTGCAAAATGTTTTTTTCTTAGTGATAGATTTATAGTTGTGAAAGTTATGTTAGAGAATGTGATGTTGAATATAGTTAGTGTGTATGCACCACAAGTAGGATGTAATGAAACGGTAAAAGAGAAGTTTTGGGAGAATTTTGATACAGCTTTAATGAACATCCCCGTTCATGAAGAATTGATAGTTGGAGGTGATTTTAATGGACATGTGGGAAGAATGAAAGGTGTTTATGAAAGAGTACATGGGGGATGGGGTTTCGGTAGTCCGAACAGTGAAGGAGAGACCCTGCTGCAATCCGCTACTGCATTTGACCTAGCAGTAGCCAATATGTGGTTCCAAAAAAGAGACGAACACATGATCACGTACAAAAGTGGTAATCATAAGACCCAAATTGACTACTTTCTAGTTCGGCGCAACCACTTAAAGCACGTCAAAGATTGCAAAGTACTGCCAGGAGAAGACCTAGTCTCACAACACAGACTCCTGGTTATGACATCAGTGGTTAAAATACTGTCTACCAAATACAAAGAGCGTCCTCCCCCTAAAATAAAATGACATATGTTAGAGAGGAATGATTGTGCGAAGAAGTTCAGGGAGCGAGTGGTGGACAGAATGATAGAGATGGGAGATATGAATGATCGAAGTATAAATGAAAGCTGGAATGAGATGGCTGAGTGTATCAGGCATGCAGCGAAAGATATTTTGGGAGAGACGAGAGGAAAGGGCATAATAGATAGGGATACATGGTGGTGGTCGACAGAAGTTCAGAGTGTATTGAAAGAAAAAAAGAGAAAATTCAAGGAATGGCAGCGTGTAAAGTCTGGAAACGCTAGTTTAAAAGCTGAAAAAAAGAGTGAGTATGACGTTTTAAAGAAGAAAGCCAAGAAAGCCGTGGCAATAGCAAAATCAAAAGCCCAGGACAAACTATATGACGCACTGGACAGTCCTGCAGGCCAAAAAGAGCTATACCGGCTTACTAGAATAAGAGAGAGAAAGGCGAGGGATGTTTGTCATGTAAGATGTATAAGAGATGAAACTGGAATGGTTCTATCGGATGATGAAAAAATCAGAAAGAGGTGGAAGGAATATTTTGAAAGATTGATGAATGAGGAAAATAATTGGAGTAGGGTGTTAGAGAATAAACCAGTGAATGTGGGATTAGTGAGAATGGTTAGTATGGATGAAGTCAGAATAGCAGTAAATGGAATGAAGAATGGTAAAGCTATTGGTCCAGATCGAATACCAGTTGCAGTGTGGAAGTTGGTGCAATAGCTCTTTGGTGCCGCTTTTTAAAAACAAAGGTGATGTGCTTGAGTGCAACAATTATAGAGGAATAAAGCTAATGTCACATACTGTGAAAGCCTGGGAGAAAGTTATTGAAAGGCGACTGAGAGAAGAGAGTGAAATTTCACAGAACCAATTCGGTTTTATCGGTCGGGGTACAGCGGATGCCATTTTTGCTATACGCCAGCTGTGCGAGAAATACAGAGGTGCGCATAAAAACTTGCACATGGTATTCATTGACCTCGAAAAGGCATACGACCGGGTACCTCGTGAGGTTCTGTGGTGGGCCCTTAAGGAGAAAGGTGTGCCTGGGAAGTATGTGCAGTTGATCTGAGCGATGTACAGTCGATGCAGTACCCAAGTCCGGTCTACAGTGGGCACCGCTGGCAGCTTCAATGTGGCTGTCGGCTTACATCAAGGGTCGGCTCTCAGCCCTTACCTCTTCCTGATGATAATGGATGCTCTGACGTCGGACATTCAGGAAGAGGCTCCCTGGTGTATGCTGTTCGCCGATGACATTGTGTTGGTTGCCGAGAGTGGCCTAGAGGTCCAGAACAGATTGGAGGTGTGGTGGCACAGACTGGAGAGTGTTGGCCTGAAATTGAGTAGAACCAAAACGGAATACTTGTTCTGCGATTTCAGCGGTCTCTCCAATCCAGTGCCTTTATCTCTCGCTGGAACACCCATACCGATCTGCTCCGACTTTCGGTACCTCGGGTCACTCGTCCAAGGGGATGGTGAGGTAGACCGGGACGTAACACGTCGGATCAACGCAGGATGGATGAAATGGCGACAGGTCACGGGAACAACTTGTGACCCACGGATGCCCCTCAAGTTGAAGGGTAAAATCTACAAGTCCGTGATAAGGCCTGTCATACTGTATGGATCAGAATGTTGGGCTGTGAAAAAGACGGATGAAAAAAGATTGCACGTAGCGGAGATGAGAATGTTAAGATGGATGTGTGGTGTGACGAGAATGGATAAAGTGAGAAATGAGTATATTAGGGGAAGTTTGAAAGTGGCGCCAGTGACTGAAAAGTTGAAAGGGAATCGTTTGTCTTGGTATGGTCATGTGAAGAGGAGAGATGAAACGCATGTTACTAAAAGAGTTATGAGTTTACATGTGGATGGATGGAGAGGGAGAGGGAGACCAAAGAAAAGATGGATGGATTGTGTGAAGAGTGATATGAAAGAAAAGGAAGTTAGTGATAGTATGACGAGTGACAGGGCAGAATGGAAGAAAAAAACGTGTTGCGCCGACCCCAAATAACACGGGACAAGGGCAGGAAGATGATGATGCAAAATGTTTTTTTCTTCTATTCTGTCCTATCTATATCAGTAACTCCCTGTTCTTTCATATCACTCCTCCCACAATCTATCCTTTATTTCTTTAGCCTTCCTCTCACTCTCCATTCATCCACTTGTATACTCAGGTAGAGGCTTTATCAGAGAGAAATTAACATTGATTTATTTATACTCAATACTTTATTGCAATCCATATGTATACATAGATGGTGTTGAAAATTTTCATAGATCAATATGGACCCTGTCGGGCACAGCAAAGTTAGGAGAGAGGAAGGAAGAGAGCTAAGTGGTAATTCACGGAATTCAATAGAATTGTAGTTAGAATGTGATGCGTTAAATTATGCATGTACTTCATATATAATAGTGTTACAAAGGCGGACGTATTGCAACAAGGCATTTTCTACCATTTAACCTTTGGGTTAAAAAATATGTAATACACTGTGGTAGGTGTGCAACAATAAATAATAGGTATCAAAAATAGAGAAAGAAAGAAAAACACCTTTATTTGGCACACATTTATATGTACAATTGTACACCCAATGAAGTAACAATTATTATAGTCTAAATTTAAATACATCAACTGTGCGTCTTACGGCTGCCCCAAATAGGTCCAGCGGGGCTATTACGTTACTCTGTTGACAACTCCAGTGAAGATCACTTGTTAAGAATGTGCATCACTGAACTGTCAAACAGCTATACTCCATTTGTTTACGTAGTTAACTAAACGTAAACAATCTTGATATGTCTTTTTATTTAAAAAAAAAATCGTATAAAAGACATACAAAGATTATTTAAATTTAGTTAATTACCAAACAGTGGTATAGGTAAATAATAAACATTTTTAGATAAAATTTTTAGACAACTTCTAGATAAAATACATGTGAAGATTGTTTACATTTAACGTATTGCCTATCTTCAGTGACTAACTGCAGTGACGTCATTAGCCACTGGTGCCTTTGATAGCCACCGTAACACGTTTTGACAGATGTTATTGTATCGATTCTTTTAAAATTGCGATTGTATAAGCTTTTAAAGTTTCGAATGGACATCAAAATAATAGCCACCAAACAACTTGAAAGACACTGCTCTTGGATAGTGTCTCAGGTCAGCATAAGGCCACTAAATAGCTGTTGCCTGACGCTGGTTTTCAACTGAACCTTACTATGAGTCTAGTCTAAGTCTTAAAATAGAATGAAGTATCTTTAATATTAGGTATTTATAATACTTGAATACTTGAATATATTCTAAAATGATATACTAATATATACTAAGATAAATATCAAATCGGATTTTTTTTTTGGAAAATTGACTCTCAGCTTTTTTATGTCAAGGGGAAGCGCATTCCAGAATTTTATGGTATAGACAGTGTAATAATTAGACATAAACCCAGTGCGTTGAGAAGGAATATAAACAAGTAAGTAATCGAATATTTATCGAGCAGGAAGTAAATTAACTACTATTCAATCCAGTCCTTTTATACTAGCTTATGACCGCCGTTTTGGTTGTATAAAACCCCTTTTCATGTCATTTTAGCTTAAATTTTAGAAAATCTTTTCTTATTCTTCGTCTACCTACGTCTTAATAACGACATATTGATGAATCAATATGTCAGGCCTTCTTTTTTACATTTAGACTAACAAATTATAATATTGCCAAAAATATTTTATGCATAATTTCATGAAGGGTTATTATTCAACAAAATATAAAATAACGAAGTAAAGAATAGTTGTCGCTCAATATATTATTATATTCAGAGTAATAGCTAGATAAAAGATACGAATTCTATAACTATTATCTTACAATATCACACACGAATTAAGTGCTTTATCATTGTCTTAATCGCCGGCTCTTTGTGACAGTAGCTAGAACCTACGAGGCTCCGAGAGCATAGATAACTCGATTCACACCCACACGTACTATTACATTATCTTTGCTCACACGTACAGTAACGTGCATATATAGTTGATATTTATGTGAAATTCTCGGTAGACAGGCGTACGAATAAGCTAATTGGTAATCCAGATTTAGTTAACACCAATCTACAAAGCCCGGAGCACAGGCGTAGGGTAGCCTGCCTTACGGTATTTTACAGGATGCAATTTGGAGAGTGAGCAGGAATTACATAAATTGATTCCGCCATCTCATTTCTACCATCGGACGACCCGTCATACGGCCTGTGTCCACCCTTACTTTATTAATATCTCTATGGTCCGGACTAAGCGTTTTGCCTCGCCGTCGTTTATACCGCATACATCGAAGGATTGGAATAATTTGCCTGCAGCGGTCTTCCCATCCGATTATAATTTAGGTGTCTTCAAGGCTAGAGTGAATAGGCTCTCAATAAACTAGTGTGATTCACCATCAACGTTTGCATCACTGCTTACTTTTAGATGGGATCGCAGTCAAATACTCTAGTTTACATAATTTAATAAAAAAAATCTACTGTGACGTTCTCGTGAAACATCGGTTGTAATTTTGAGAAAAGTCTATTTTCGTTATTGCTTGCTTACTTCATTAATACCATCAATTTTTTATCAGCTTATATGTATATTTGCTAATTCTGTAATCCTGTAATGGCCCTTTGACCTTGTCTATTGTACTTCTCTGTTATGTACCCTGTATATTGAGAGGTCTGGCTCTTGTCATACAGGAAATCCTAGTACAAGAGTCAGAGCTACACTGATAACTATGTCTTGAAGTGTCAATAAAAAATATTATTATTATTTCATTTATTTATTTTATGTACATACTCATTACATTTTTAAATATTTCTTAAAAAAAAAACACATTAAAAAAACATTTAAAAATATGAAAAATAGTAGCCCACCGGCATCGGGAACAGGGTCCAAGCTACCGGTGGTCAGGGCTCCTGAGAGAGGAATCTCCTAACAATGCGGGCTGTGTCCAGGAGTACTGCTTTCTGGATCAGGCCCTTGATCCAGCTGCCTAACGAGAGCATCCTTAGATGTTGTTCGAGGCTCTTAGCTATTAAGCCATTGGCCGCTACGACTATCGGCACAATGATTGCTCTATCCACTTTCCACATGTCGACAACCTCGCGAACCAAGTCAAGATATTTAGTTTGTTTATCTTTCTCAGCTTTCACGAGGTATTTGTCATGAGGGACCACTATATCAACAATCATCAACTTATTATTATTATATTATTATTTGGCTTATGAATTTTGGGTATGTATATATTTTTTTTTGGAGTTTTAATCTTGCTGATTGTGTATGCTAAATAGCTTCGTTGATTGTTCCTATTTCAGAAACAGGAACACGCGGTAAGTCCTGTCAACCTGAAGTATACGTATATTGTTTGATCCTCGCGATTTGCGGTTTTAATATACGGACCGAAGTCTGCTTTGGAGTTTCTGAGAACCTATTTATTAACACGAGACAAATAGAGGACGATATTGATTTCAAATGTTTGTAATAAAATATGTGGTATCCAGTACTCATGAATAAATGTCCAATTTGTAAGAGAATTTAATATCTACAAACTGAAGTCCGACTTTTAAGAGTGACTAACCCTTGATACTTTTGATACAACTGCTAAAACTCCAAATAATTTATACTTATATAAATACTAATAATATAAAAAGGAACGATTTGTATTATTGTATGTAATGAAAAAACTAAAAAAAAAACTAGATCGATTTAAAAAAATCTTTCATCAGTAGGATACTAATTTACATTTTTAATTTTATAATTTTACGCGGGCGAATCCGCTGGCAGAAGCTTGTGAATAAATATTATGTTATAAAAGGTACTTCGGTAAAAACATGATATATTATCTAACAAACAACATAGTATATCTCAAATATGATAATGTCTACCTGTCGAAACATCAAAAGATTGGTTACTGAATAAATAACATAACGTTTGACGTTCACAAAGATATCAATCCAAAAATAACATTTTCTGCTTTGGTAATGTAATAATTCTTATATAATATTATTTGCAAAGATTTTATACAGAGGGCAAAACGAGTGTTTTTGTTGTCTGTAATAAAACTGATCAAATTCGCACCCATATTTGAGGAGTCCAGTAACTCACAAAAACATTTTTTTTCAGATACAACATTTTTTTTTAATATTTAGGAAACTAGAAAAAAAAAAACAAAGAATACATAATTAAAAGTGAAAGGTTTTCTAAAGCATGTTGGATTAATTTATTTCTGCAATGACAGTAGAAGAGAACCTTGAAAAATAATCACTTTTTTTGTTACCTTAGTCTTGCAGAGGAAGCACTCAACTTTTTATTTTTATTTTGAAAATGGTTTGCAGTATTGTTACGTGAGTTATATCTCGGTATTAGTATTCGATACAGGAATTTGAAAACGTTATTAGCTCCAAACGGGCTCTTTTTGAGTTACGGAAGTCTTCACCTAGGGGTAAATACATAATGAGAAAGATAAGGGTTCTGTAGCGCGTAAAATACCGAGAACTCACTCGAAATAAATTAAATCACTGGTTAGTAGACGAAACCAACTAAAAGGGTTCTGTTTTTGTCATTAAGTAGAGATACCCAAAAAAACATCGTAAATTCTGCTCTCGAACAATCAATTTTTGTAAGGTAATTAAACCTAGACCAGCAAAAAGGTAACTAAAAAGTTGGGTCGACATCGGCTTAGTCAAGTTGATAATATACAATTCTTAAAGCTATTAGAAAACTAATCAAATATATAGGAACTGTCTGCCCATGACGTCGCTCGCGTAGAACTAGGTTTCTCCATACAAACTTTGGACCCCCGTTTCATCCCATTAGGGGGTGAATTTTGGAAAATCTTCTCTTAGTACTCGCCTACGTCATAAAAGGAAATCTTGTGCAAAATTTCACACTCCTAGTCCCAGTAGTTTCGGCTGTGCGTTGATATGTCAGTCAGTCAGTTTCTCTTATAAGTATATAGATGACATCATCTCAACGTTAAGTTACGTGGTCAGAACAAACGAATAGAAAATTCGTAGACAAGTTCACATCATTCAAAATGATAGAATGAAATGTAATCGTTTCAACAATGTTCATCGCTACAGGAGTTTTAAGATATAAACGGTAGCCAAGTTACAATTTTGACAAGCGCTAACGAAACAATGTCGATGTTTTTGAACGATCGTAGATATAGAAAGAGATTTGACACGAAACGTTCATAACTTGGCTAGGCCTACAGAATATGCGAGGAGTAAATTGAATTATCGTCTCATCGTTTTAGTGTTGGAGACATTATGATAGTTTAGTTAAATGTCTAGACCTCCTATTAAAGTTTCAGGTTATCCAGACGGGTAAACATAATAAAACTAAACTAATTTCACTAGTCTGTCTTATTAGATTACATTACAAACACGCACGAATAATAAGAACCTGGACATAATTCAGCTGCTAGATTTTGTCCATTTAAATTTTTAACAGGTTAGTTAGTAAAAGTGTGAAACTCCCTCTTAATCTACCAAAAATTTAAAAAAGTTATTAATGATGTGAGACATCAAAAGACGAAAAGAGGACGAGAAGAGCAGTCGAAGCAAAACAGACAACAGATCAATCTTGTTGCAGACTTTTTTTTTTAATTTAGGAAATTGTCAAATAACTTCTCCCTCTTGATGAAACGAGAGAGAGTGACAGACATTTATCGACTAGAACCCACTTGTGTTTCTTCAGTTGCTTTTTGCGTTCCAGGGCCGTTGTGACTCTTTCGAATTAACCTGTAGGCCAATGAAATGCCAACCCGCACTGGGCCCGCGTGGTGGATTACGGCCCATCCCCTCTCCTAGAGAGGAGGCCTGAGTCCCAACAGTGGGAACATTATAAGGCTGATTATTCTATTCTATTCTATTCCAATGATATGGTTGAGTGTGCTTTTGTTGACAAAAACTAATTGAAAGTATGAGTATGTTTTAAAACAATTAGAAATTCGTGTCCCAACCAGATTTTTAATATTCTTAGTAAAACGTAGGCTGCCCCCCTAGAAAAGTTACAATCGTTTCGTTTGCGTCGAACGCCTCGAGTAGGCCACGCCTCCAATTCCTTTGTTCTGACGTCATCTCAACGCTCAGTCACGTGGAGGCTGATGAATACACATATATTATCCATTGTTTGTTGTGTTTCATTCAAATTAGTATTTTGTGTGTTTTGCAAAAGAGTTCTCAAGAGAAATTATTTCAAACACATAAAAAAGTAACTCCGATGGCACCTTACATTTTTTTAAATGTACAAAATGTTATATATTTTGAACCACTTCATTAAAATTCTTAGCAGACAACTAAAAATATTTTTTCATAAAAATATTTCTTTTATACACGTTTTAATGAAACATATTAAATATTAATGAGGAAGACAAATTCTTTCACGATTTTCACTGAAAGATATTGTAGTAATAAACTTTGCAGAGCCGTGAAAATATCTTTAACTAAAAATAAATTTCTTTGAATTAAGTGTCTTGATTAATTTTATGATAATACTAGAACCTTTAAGAATATATTCGAGACTTATACTCGTATTAATTTTTGGTTGAGAATTAATAATACCTGTCCTTTCTTGGAAATCCAATAATTTTTAATTACTTTTTTTTAGGTGGGAAATTATCTAATGACATATAGCCCTTGGGCGGAGCGAGAGGGCGTGTCAGACTATTACTGACTAAAACCCACTCCTGTTCCTTCTTAGCCTTCATTTCATGGTCCCAGGAATCACTTTCGCACAACCCATGGCCCCAGTAGGCTTTGACCCTGCTGGGCCCCTACGGTTTGCTGACATCTCCTTGAGGCACTCGTGGAACAATACGCGCCGTCGACGACTTGGGCTCGGTCCGGACGATTACCGGACGGTCGGACGGCAAGCTACCCATTGCTCGTAGACCACAAGCCCGCGCCTACGGTGGCTGGAAATCTTTTTGTCGATCGCCTCGAGTAGGCCACGCCTCCGATTCCTTTGTTCTGACGTCATCTCAACGCTCAGTCACGTGGTCAGAGCAAAAGAATAGGAGGCGTGGCCGACTCGAGGTGATCAACGAAAAAAGAATCGAAACGAAACGGTTGTAACTTGGCTAGGGGGGCTGTACTAAGGCCCGGCGTGAGAGATCACTGCTACAGATCGCCCCCACGAGGACAAGGCGATGCTTTGCCCAAGCGGGGCACACCTCTATCGTATGCTCTACCGTGTCCTCCAGGCGTCGTATGGTGACGTCCTCCGGGTGTCACCATACGATGGTGACACCCGGACGTTTCTTCCGCACGAATCAGGTGGAGGAATCCCCCGAACTTACCATGTCCGGTGAGCACCTGCGTCATGCGGAAGGTAAGGACGCCGTGAATTCTTTCCAGCCACTCCTCAAAGAGGGGACTTACTGCTATAATTGTGGCCTGCTCTACACTGGGTTGCGACAGTCGCTGTCGCCATTCCACCATGAAATTTTCAGTTACTTGCTTACTTATTTTACGCCTTTGGCCGTGTGAAAGTTAAAAATTATCCCAAGGGAACATTTTCCCAAGTTACTAACTATTCTACGTTTTATTTCAGATTTCATCTAAATCGATTCAGCCGTTAAAATGTGAAAGGTAAAAGATGTCTATCGGTTGCCTCCTAACATAGTCCATTTTTTTCTTTGTCTGTCCAGACCGAATTTATTTTACATTAATATATCATATAAGTATGGATTGAATTTTAGCAGATAGTTTACAAACCATCAAATTACATAAAAAGTATGATCCTATCTCTAGTTTTTTTTTTTAAGCTTTAGGGTGGTGGACGACCACGTCGAAAGTGGTGTGATCATATTCGTGGTATAAACTTGACCAGAGATCACTTAAGACAGAGAAACTTGAATAGAGGATAGTGCTGCACTCACCCAGTTGTGTGACAAATCACACAACGCAACTAAGTTAACAAAAAAGGAGTTATGTTGAGACTGGCTAGTATTTTTTTCTCCATAAATAAATAATAGCATCTAACGTGACATATAAATGAAGTTCCGTTAATAATGGATTCATTTTACGAGTATATACTTACCATTGACTAAAGAAATTGAGGAAAACTAATACCTAATATTTTCCACCTCTTTGCGGCCTTTCTTTCCAGCATTGATTTGATATTACGAGTACGTTGGAGAAATTGACACTGATTGAAGTGTATTGGTTGGAAAAAAGACTTGACGCGATTCTTATTTCAAATTCAATTACTTTAGGTTGGTAATCGGAGAGTGTCTGACTGGCCAGTATTAGATTTCCCAATATAATCGTATGTCTTAAAATGAAATGATTAACTTCAGGATTGGTTGGATGACTATAATAATAATTTATTTATTTTCACAAAATGAGGTACAGTCTAAACAGTTTACAATAGTTAAATGACCAATATAAGTGTAGAAGAAGGGTGTCCTGGCGTCCTAGCTAGGTTACATAGTAACCTGTATTAAGGTTCGCCAGCCCAAGATCAGATAATCATAGTTATAAATACAGAGAGACTGCCTAATAGTGAAATTAATTACTAAAAAAATTAAGTTTGCCATCAAATGTATAGTGTAAGTATGTGTGTTTGTACGTATGTATTATATGTTTAGTGTAAGAATGTATGATCTGTGCTTAGTGTGAAGTGTGAGTGTGTGTGAGTAAAAGGTGGAAATTAGAAATAGTTTGGGTTTAGACACGGAGTGTTACTTGGAAAGCGCTAAGATTGTGATGTAAGCAGAAGTTCAGTGTCGTCGTAGTTTTTATTGGCTAGGAAGAGTGTTATCTGCTTTTTACAAATGCCATAAGAAGATTGATGAATAGGGGTAATTTTACTTAATTTGTTGTATAAGAAAGGACCTAGATAATATAAGAAACGTTTAGTAAAAGCAAAGCGTGTGAATGGTACTTTGCAAATTTCGTAAGTTCGTCTAGAGGAAGATTGTGTTTGTGTAAAAGGAGTTTTGGTATGTTGATGTAGTATGGTGTTGAGAATGAATAATTGACGAATCGTAAGGATTTTGCACTTTTGGTAGAGGTCAAAAGTTGGGTAGAGCATTGGCCGGAAGGTAGCAACCTTAAGGATGACTATGTACTTCTACTCGATACCAATTACCTCGATACCTTTTGGAGTTTTAACGTTCTACATTTTTGGTCCGGCATCGCCAGTGTAGTTAGCTATTGACTACATTTGATGCAAAAAAGTTTACTGGTTAGGACTCTATTTTAAACAACGCTTTTAAAACTTGAATTTAGTTAATTTTTGGTAGAGGTATCACTTTTTTTGAAGTGGGGAATCATTTAATGACTGCTCTCGCCTAGGGCGGGGTGGGAGGGTGTCGCAGACTTTTACTGACTAAAACCACACCTATGTTCCTTCAGTTGCCGTTTGCGTTCTAGGACCACGGGTTTCTCTTCCAGAAGTCATATCATGGCCCAGTAGGCTTGGTCCCTGCTGGGCTCCTACGGTTTCGGTGCTCCGTTTAACGACTTGGGCTCGATCCGGATGGTTACAGGACGGCTGAACGGCGAGCTACCCATTGCTCGTCGTCCACAAGCTCACACCTACGGAGGCTCGTTAGTCGGGGTCGGCTCCTTTGCTAACATTACTGCTTCGCAGAAGAAGCTGACCTTTGTAAGATTGACGATTGAAAAACAAAAAAAATAAGTGTGGCACTCGGGGACTGCCGCGGTAAAGCTATTGCATAGCATTTTGTATCAACTTATGCAATTATAATTATTTTTTATTTATTTTATTTATGCAGTATTTCTTTTTCTTTGATATTAATTCAAGTTACACTTTTTGAGCGTGGTGACCGATAAGAAAACAAATTTTTTTCTTTCTTGTTTACTTCATAAATTGCTACAAGTATGTTCAGTTGATAACATAGAACATTACTATAATCTATTATAATACAAAAAGACTATTTTGTTTGACCGAGATTTGAACTCGAGGCACGATGATAACATAGGTAGAACGCTGTACCAATGCGCCACACAGGTCGTTAACGACTTTTCTAAAATAGGTGTTCGGTCTCTGTCGGCCTCCAAGCCACACCTCCGTGCCCGTCGGAGTGGGTCCAGCGTGAGGTATATTTTTCGTTACGGAATTTCTGGATTCGGTTCCCGCGCTCAAGGCCCGCGATAGAAGCTATGCAATAGCTTAAAAATACATTATAATCTCATTTCTTTTGTAATTTTTTTTTGGTTATGGGAAGTCATCAAATAATTTTTCCCTCTTTGTATGGAGTGATAGGGACTGTCAGATTTTAACATCCCAGGACCGTTGTGACTTTTTCAAACAATTAATCAGCTCAGTTCTTTTGTCGTAAATCTATGATTCTATCATTAATCAGGTAAATCTTCTTTTTACCTTAATATATCAAGTGCTGCCATGACACTTCTAACGAGGGGGTCCCAAAATGAATGGTACTATACAGGCTGAAGATTAATTTATAAAGGTTTATCCTTGGTAATAAAATATCGCATAAAAAGTAAGCTTGGCAAGTCATTAGAGGGGGTAGAGGGAGTTAGAAATGAGGTCGTATAGCACATAGCAACTATATTATACTTAATGTTTATGATAGGACGATTAATTTGTATGGCAGTCGGCGATACTAGGGACGAAATTTTTACTGTTGTTTTTTATGTTTTTATTATTCAATGAGATAATTCTTTGAGATTAGAGAGTTGTGTTGCTGGGTATACGATAATAGTGTCATCGGGAATCACGAGAGTACCTAGTAATGCTCAGCGAATCTTGGAGATACGGGAGGGATCATTTTGGGCGGTCGACGCGATAGGGTTTCGGGGGGTTAATACAATGTCAAAGAAACACTGGCTAAGGCCTTTCATAATCTGCTGGATGGTGGAGATTTTGCATCTGAGCACGCGCGCAAATCAAATTTCTGTAATGTCACTTGTACTCTGCTTCTCAAGAGTTGGTCCACACTACATGAATTTGAGCTCGACTCGTGCTCTGCTTTATAAGCGCGGCTGCCGCTCGACTTGTTACTTGGACTCCCCCCCCCCCCTAAGGCCCTGTGCCCCATATCGTCATCACCAAGCTACGCCCTCTCCAATCTGTTATTTGAACGCCAAAATTGGTTCATGATTGTTGTTATTAAAATTTGACGGCACGGTTTATGTATTGGACAATCGATTCGCTGTTGTGAAGATGATTCCCGAACGGAATCTATTTTACGGCATATTTGTATGGCCTATAAAGAAAGAAAGAAAGAAAGAAGAATGAAAAGAAAGAAAAAGAATTTATTTGGTACAGCACAAGGCACAAACACAATATAGGTAAACACGAAACAAAAATAAAAAAACAAGAAGCAAAAAATGTAGTTGTGTGCCTCACGGCTGCACCAAAATAGGTCCAGTTCAGCATGAAACATACATACATTTAGTTGTTTCAGGTCTAAGTGTCTCGTGTACGTGAGTTTACATGTTTGTAAATGCACCCACGATTCGGGATCAATTACTAGTATAATTGGGAAACGTTATTGAAAATATTTCTAACCAGCTTCTTGCAGTTTCACTGGCGAGAATGTACTACCGGGACAAAAAGTACCCTAATATTCTAATGCGGGCCATGTGCTCTGAGTTGCATTAATTATTATTTTTTTTAAATAATATTGACTCGCACTAGAAAATACTCCTGAATCGTGGGTGCGTTTACTCACATATGAACTCGCATACAAACAAAAGACACCAAGACCCGGAACTACCATCTTTAGGCTATACATTTTCTAATTTTGTTCAGTTGTTGAGTCGTCATTTATTAACAAATATCCAAATCCCTGATACCTGTAGAATTCCATATTTAAAATGACGATACTAAGCAGGATTATTCTGTAACATAATTTTGTGAGATTAGAGAATCATAACGCTGGCTAAAATGAAATATTTTGTTGACGCAGATATTTCAAATAATTTAGAAGCACAATTTTCTCATAACAAGATTTATTAAACAAATAACATTGTTGTTCCAGAACGTGCCAGTAGCGTAGGAAGGGGAACTGGTGCATTTTACAGGAGATCGTGTATGCTTACCTCTCCCCTTTGTGCTTAGAACTGTCTCGGTTTATTTAGGTACTGTCACTGTTTTGCTATTTTAAATAATAAAATAAGAACAGCATTAGTTTGAAGTTAAAGACCTAACTTCTTTTGAGACGTAATCAGATTTACTCTGTTTTTTGTAACCAAGAATATTATTTAATTTATTTTGAACTCGATTATTCATTGTATTCGACTTATTGTGCTGGCAACACCGAAACGTACTTTTGATGATCTGTAGTAAAGCTGTCTATGCATGTGGCGATCGTTGAGATGCACAATTTGTCTCTTGCATTATTGTAGCGACAAGAAATATGTAACCGATATGTTTGTAATATAACATGATTTAAAAGAGTATCCATGGAGTTTCGTGCACATCCTTCTCCATAGAAATCTGTGCATTGGAATGTGTAATTAGCATCATTTTTTTGACTGACTGACTTCTTGACAATTCAAAAGTGTCTGTAAATCGTTTATTATTTTATACTGAACGGTTTTATTACAATATCTTAATGTCGTAAATTAGTGTAAGTAAGACATCACTATTTTTAATTATTAATACCTCCTAGGTATTAATAGACTCTCAAACACTCTAATGGTGTCAACTAAATATATAGATTAAAATACACAACAATTTTGTAATCCAGATTTTGATCACTGTAATAGGTACATAGTAATTCTATGATTAAATTCTAGATTGTTTTAGCTCTTATGTTTAATTCGAAGTTATTGAAACAATAAGTAAATTTTTATATTATTCAATAAAATAAAATTGTGAGCCTGGTTGCACTTTACTTTCCAAGAAATTTTATTAAATTACTCTTACAATATCTAATTTTTTTGAGTACGAAAAGAGAGTAAAGGAAATTAATTGTCTTCTATTTAATAAAATTCATATATTCAATGAAAAAACTCACAGCTCAGAAGGATGTCTGTTATTTAGAGCTAAGTGGGGCTGAGGCACGTCATCTCTTAGCTGCCAGTGGTTTATTACATTTTTTTTTATTTATCTACACTGTGCTCACATAATGCAATCGACAAGAAATATGTAACCAATATTTATGTATTTCATAATGTGATTTAAAAGATTGTCCATTGAGTTTCTTACACGTTCTTCTCCATAGAGATCTACGCTTTGCACCGTTCAATTTAGCTTCACTTTTTTTGACTGACCGATATTTTGATAATTCAAAAGCGCCTGTAAATGGTATATTTGAAATGAACGTTTCTGATTTCTGATTTTAGATCAGAAATCAGAAACACAAAAGTTCTATATTACTTATTATACAATTTAAAATGAATGACACCTTACAAACTGCAACAAACTAAGACAACTTTAACAAATGATGTATTTCAAAGTATTTTATATTCCATCTCAGCGTCATTACAGTGACAGTAACACACTTATCATGTTTAAAGTTGACAAGAGTTCTACAAAAGCTGGAACTGGAAATATGAACGAGTCGGAAATTAAAGTGCAATTCAATGAGGCCGCCTCGTTTCTTCAAATGCTTGCATTTTGTGTATTTTGTAACATGCAAGCAGAAGTAGTAGGAGATTTTTTGATATGTTTTATAAACTGCAAAAGAACATTGTTTTTTTACGACTTGCTACATGTAATAACATAATAAGCTTTTTAATGTTCCTACTGCTGGGCCTCAGGCATTACGGCTCATCTCCTCTTTGGGAGAGGAAATGAGTCGTTATCCATTCACCACGCGGGTTCTGTGTAGATTGATATATAACCCGCTACACAGCTTGCATTCAAAATGAAACTTTTCGTTTCATCTGCTTTGAGGGTTGAATTTCGGTCAAATTTCTTAATACACCGCTAAATCTGAGAAACCCTGGAAAGCGTGACTTTAAAACCCTGTTTTATTCACTTTGGTGGTTTAACATTGCTTTGTATTCTTCGTCAGTAAATGGAACGCTTTAAGATGTCTTTAGACAATAGGAGACAAAACAAGTCTAATTAAGAGTTAGTTATCCAAAGGCTCATCTCACAAAATAAACCAGTTCTATTCTGCCTGATTTTCTAATACTTTCAGTTCACACTATGAATACATGCATGTTTATTGGAGGCATGCTGACATTATTGTCATGTCATTATGCGCTGTCAAGGCTGTCCAACGCTTGCCGAGCTAAACGGCACTAAACGATGCATTAGCACTACTATCTACTTTGTAGGCACTGGACACACGGTTATAGTGGGAGAGCTTATTGAAGTGAAGATTGTGAATACTATGGGTGAATTGTAAGTTTATGTAGGAAATTAATTTGGCCTGCGTTATTATGTCTAGTCTTCACAATGCTGGGCAAAGGTTTCTCTCCATTCCATCTATGGTTCCATTAAGGTCGTCCCGTCATCTATTTCGTGATTTGCTGCATCGTGTGATTTCAAGGCAAGAATTTTGGTTTAAGGGCCCATCGCTCGATCTGGATGCATGCGTTAGTGCATATTAAATAAGGTTAAGTTCTTTGTTTTAAATATTGAAATGAATGTTTCGGTTTGTGCAATGAAATAAAAGGAGTTGTAGGTATTATCAAGACGTCCACACACACACACCGTAATTCTTACGAACATATAAAATCATACACTCCTTTTTGGGGCAGTCGTATAATAGAAACAGACCGTCATGCACAGCGCACCGCACCATAATGGGTAACCATTATTATTTCCTTTTTTTCAATCGAATTATTATAAATAATGTTATCTAATTTAGTTTTATTTTTTGATTTTTTGGTTCATAAAGTAAGCAACATATTTTTTTAAATTTATTTATAATGTTACAATTAGCATTTAGCCCAGCAAATAAATTTTAATATCTATTTATTGTGAAGGGATCTGTCTTCTGACACAGGTTAACTACCTAGTTCAGGGGCAGAGCTTATATTTAACAGTGACGCTTATTTTCAAATAAATGAATTATTATTATAATGATGATCGGAATCGGGTAAGAAATATCGAATCTCTGCACGATTCATCGGTGTTAGAATGAAAACTGAAACGGATTTAATTTATAAATTAGTAAATGGCGTATCGGGCAAACCCCGCAAACCTCCGTTGAAAAGGGAGGATCCTCCGGCCAGACGGGTGTTATGTCTGGTGGGCAACTGCCCGATAGATGATTTCGGGCTGTTCTATATGTTCCAATCGTGCGGAGAACTTTAATTATTGCGCGATGCAGGATTAGTTCCTATGTGACGCCATAGATGTCACTACAGGCGTATTGTTACCTACCACAGTATACTATGCAGATACTGGCCACAAGGTTATAGGAGAGATCGATGAAGTGGAAGTTATGAAAACTAAGCGTGCAATGAGGCTGTGGTTTTTCTTGCGTCACTGGACCTAAACATGATGTCTAGTTATTTTTGTCTTTGTGTGTATTAATACACTCAATACTCAATACTCAATACTCAATACTCAATACTCAATACTCAATACTTTATTGCATTCCATATTATGTACATCATTTCAGCCGAAAGACGTCCACTGCTGGACATAGGCCTCCCCCAAGCGTCGCCACAACGAACGGTCCTGTGCGTCTCGCATCCATCGGACTCCCGCAATCGTTACCAAGTCATCGGTCCACCTTGTAGGAGGCCTTCCAACGCTACGTCTTCCGGTACGTGGTCGCCATTCCAAAACCTTTCGGCCCCAACGGCCATCTGTTCTGCGAGCAATGTGCCCTGCCCATTGCCACTTTAGTTTGGCGATTCTTCGTGCTATGTCGGCAACCTTGGTTCTCCTGCGGATATCCTCATTCCTGATTCGATCACGCAAGGAAACTCCGAGCATAGCCCTCTCCATTGCCCTTTGGGTGACTTTAAGCCTTCTAATGAGGCCCATTGTAAGCGACCACGTTTCGGAGCCATATGTCATCACTGGCAACACGCACTGGTCATAGACTTTCGTCTTGAGACACTGTGGTATATTGGACGAGAAGACACCGCGCAGCTTCCCGAACGCTGCCCAGCCGAGTCGGATTCGACGATTGATCTCTTTCTCGAAGTTAGACCTTCCCAACTGGACCGTCTGTCCCAGGTAAACGTATTCGTCTACAACTTCGAGTGTAGAGTCCCCGACCTTGATAGGAGTGGGTGCTACATGGCTGTTTACCATGACTTTGGTTTTGTCCATGTTCATTTTAAGTCCCACTCTTTCGGAAGCTCCACTGAGGTCACCAAGCATTATACTGAGCTCCTCCGTAGTCTCAGCCATGACTACTATGTCGTCGGCAAACCGAAGGTGAGTGATGTACTCGCCATTGACATTAATGCCTAGCCCTCTCCATTCCAAAACCTTGAAGACATCCTCCATTGCTGCCGTGAACAGTTTCGGAGAAATAACGTCTCCCTGCCTCACACCCCGCTGCAAGAGGATAGGTTTCGAGGTCTGGTCTTGTAGTCGGACTGACATAGTGGCGTTTTTGTACAAACACTTCAGCACTTCGATATACCGATAGTCAATTTGGCACCGTTGGAGAGACTGCAGTACAGCCCAAGTTTCAATCGAATCAAAGGCTTTCTCGTAGTCCACAAACGCTAAGCAGAGAGGCTGATTATACTCCTCAGTCTTCTGTATAACCTGCCGCAGCGTATGTATGTGGTCCACGGTGCTGAAGCCTTTTCGAAATCCGGCTTGTTCGGGAGGCTGGAAGTCGTCGAATCTGCGCGCGAGACGATTCGTGATGACTCTGGAAAACAGCTTGTATACATGGCTCAGAAGCGAGATGGGCCTATAATTCTTAAGCAGGGCATTATCGCCCTTCTTAAAGAAGAGTACCACCACGCCTCTGCTCCACGCCTGTGGCGTTTTTCCCTCGAGTATGACGGAATCAAATAGCTTCTGAAGGGCCTTAAGGACCGGTTTTCCACCCGCCTTCAGGAGTTCGGCCGTAATTCCGTCCTCACCCGACGCCTTGTTGTTTTTCAGCTGCTTCAGAGCCATCCTAATCTCGTACAGGCTGACGTCCGGGATATTTTATTTATTTTATTTTATTTTATTTTATTTTATTAGGAAAACATACAGTGTATTCATACAGAGTAGAAACTTCGGTATAGTGTCGAGTCAATCTAGCTCTTGGGTCGTTCACTAGATTTACAGCGGGTTTAGCGATAGACGTGTATAACTGTCCATAAAAAGCCTCGATCTCTCCCAGAAGCTCCGATTTGGCGGATATGACTCTGCCATCGTCGGTCTTCAGTTTCGTGAGCTGGCTTTGCCCAATAGACAGATCTCGTGTAAATACTTTAGAGCCCTTATTCCGCTCAATCGCATCCTTAATCCTTGCGGTATTAAAGCTTCGCCGCTTTAATACCGCAAGGATTAAGGGTCACGTTTCAGGGACTTCGAGATTTGTCTATTGAGCTGCCGGTATATGCACGCATCGTCTGAAGACTGCAGAATCATCTCACGCCTCTTCTTCATTAGCTCGAGGGTCGGATCGGAGAGCTTCTTGTTTTTATTTGTACGGTGAGTCTTGAAAAACTTAGACCCGACCGTATGGACAGTTTCCACGAACCCATCGTTATATTCATCCACGGAGCTTCCTAGGCACTCGAAACGATTGTGGAGTTCGAGCTGAAAGCTCTCGGGGTTTTGGATCTGGATCTGTGCTGGACGGAGCGTAGACTTCATCAGTCGAGACCTTTCAAGCTTAATGTTAATATTCAATGTGCCTCTTACGACGCGGTGATCACTTCCAGTTTTCACCGCGTTGATCACAGAGACATCATTGAATATTTGCTTTTTCGTCGACAGGATGAAGTCAATCTCATTTCTAGTTGCACCGTCAGGACTTTGCCAGGTCCACCTTCTATGCTCACGCTTTTTGAAGAAGGAATTCATCATATAGAGGTCCTCCTTCTCCATAAAGCTAGCCAGTAGGTGTCCCCGGTGATTCCGACGTCCAAATCCAAATTGCCCCACTCGCAGCTCGTCACCGTCTCGTTTGCCCAGTTTCGCGTTAAAGTCCCCCATGACCACGGTGAAGTGAGTCTTAGAACCATGCATGGCTCTTGATATATCCTCATACATGGATTCTACTTCGTCGTCGGGATGTGTCGAGGTCGGGGCGTAGACCTGTATGACCTTCAGCGAATATCTTGATGATATTCTGAGTATAAGGTACGCCACCCTGGTCGACACACTCTCGATCTTCACCACATTGTTCACAAGGGACTTGTGGACGCTAAACCCGACACCACCCTGGGACTGCTGGTCACCCTCCCGGAAATAGAGCAGGTTACCGGATTTGAGAATTATCGTATCCTCCCCCTGTCTTCGGACTTCAGACAATCCCACAATACTCCATCGCAACCTGCTCAATTCCTCCTCCAGTTCGGTGATCTTCTCGTCAGTCCTCAGTGTACGCGTGTTAAAAGTTGCCAGGTCGAGTCGTTTCATAGATGGGTAGCCATATTATGTACATAGGTGGTATAAAATATTGTCAAGATAAATATGGACCCTGTCGGGCACAGCAAAGTTATAAGAGAGGATGGCGGCAAAGTAACAATTAATGGAATTGATTATTGTAGGTAGATCAAATAGATGTATGTGTATATAATATATATAACTAGCTGTTGCCCGTGACTTCGTCTACGTTAAGTTTGTAAAACTGTACAATCATTCTGTGCTTGCAAATCATTCTCAAAGCATCGTAATTATTTATTGTATTTTCTCATAAAACTGTTAAAGGTAAAAACGCAAATTACCTTCAGGATACATGTTATGTACTCGTCCAGATCCAGATGTATGAACGTCAATGAATAGAAAGAGTATGTAAGGGTCGTAGCAGTTGGCATTTCTGCCTACCCCAAGGGAAAAGGCACTAGTTTATGTATGTTTCTGGTTTATGTTCCGGTAAAACAACATTGTCACAGTGAGCACGTCACAATCGCAGCGGTAATGCCTGTCTTTGAGGAGTGGCTACAGAGGCGTCACGGCATCCTCTCTTTGTGCAGGACTCACCGGATGTGGGTGTTTCGGGAGGTATCTGTATCGAATTCAGCGAACAGAAACACTCGAGTCTCACCATTGTGCGGATCGCCCGGAGAATACGATGGAACTTACGGTGGAAGTCAGTCCCGCTTGGTAGGAGCGCCGGCGCGGCGTGTCCTCATGGAGGCGATTAGTGGAAAAAATGCCAACCAGTAGCCTCCTTCAGTGAAGCACTACGATCGAAGAAGGTGGCTGAAACTATGAAGGATGATGAGGGAAGTGATGCTCCAGGTGTTGAAATCCGCAGGGCGATTGCGGTGGAGCCGTCCGGTCATCTGGTCAAAGCAATCCTGAATCGACGGCGCGTAGTAGTCTACGCGCGACTCATAATGATGTCAGCAAATGGATAGGGCCAATGTCTGCTAAGGCTTCGAGATTGTTCGAAAGAGTTACCTCCTGTAAAATTTTCGCCTCAATAATGTTTCACTGAAGAGTTTAAGCCGTCAGAAAGCTTTGGTAGAGGTAAACGAAGGATCATAATCGGGACACCGACCTTCAGCTGGATAACGTTTGCACTGATGGTGCAAAGCCAAAAAGCCAGTGAATCCAAAAATTACCATCATCATCAACTACGTATCTTCCTCCACAACAGTACTTATGAAGAATTTGCGAGAGCATGCTTGAATTGATTGTTGCAGCTTGATCATTTGGGGCGTAAAAATTACTTGTTCATTTACCTAGGATTTTTTGGTGTGTATTTGACTGAAGTCCTCGTATATCAGACAAATGTTATTCCATAGTGGGAACTACCCTATGAAGAGTCTCCAACTTTTGAATGAATTTCGGTGAAATCTTGAACGCGTGTATCCCTGTCCAATCGAACTCGCATATTGATGGCCAAACCGAGAGGTCACTGACGCCGATTGCCTATTGAAGACACGGCGGTTCACCCAAGCAGGATAGACCTCCACCGCATGCTACAACGGGTCCTCCGGGCGATTTGTAAAATGGTAATATCAGAGTACTTCCAACCGAATCCGGAACAGAAACCGCGTGAAACACCCTCAACAGTCCTGAGCTTGTGTATCCATAAAACAATTAAATTCCGGTAAACAAATGTAGCAGCCGATTAGTGTTATCCCTGAGACTGGCCTCCCTCAGAGGGTGGTGGTCCAGTGTTGGTCACCACTCACTGCAAGGAGGTAACGTACGGATGTCGACGTAAGGCTGCAAGGAATCTGAGATACATCATACGTTGTCGAACTGTGATCAGGAACGCAAACCTTTCGACCCAGTTTTATATGAAGCAGTGACTGCTAATAATAAAACACACCATTATTAGGCCGCAAGGTGCCATCATCCCGGAGGACACAGTGGAGCACACAGAGGTGTGTGTTGTCCTCATGGAGGCAATCGGCGTCAGTCACCTCTCGCGCCGGGCCTTGTGACTTTGGGCTATGGTCCAGAGCGAGGAGGAATGGCAGGCGGTCGCCTCCTTCTGCAAAGCCGTAATGCTAGTGAAGGAGGAGGCCGCACGCGTGACGGAACGAACGTCCTCACGCCGAGCCGAGATTCTGACCCCGACGACCAGCCACGGTAGACGCGGGCTCGCGGACATCCAGCAATCGGTCGTCCACAGCCGTCCGGCCGTCCGGTAATTGACCGGACCGAACCCAGTCGTCAACAGCGCGTAGTGATCCACGCGCTCCTCAAAGAGATGTCGCAAAGGGCAACTGAAGGACACAGGTGTGGCTTTTTAGTCAGTAAAAGTTTGACACGCCTTCCCGCTCCAACCAGAGTGGGAGAAATCATTGGATGACTTCCACCCTTAAAAAAAGAAAAATAAAGGTGCCATCATTATCATTATCATTTCAGCCGAAAGACGTCCACTGTTGGACATAGGCCTCCCCAAGTGTCACCATAATTACCGGTCCTATGCGTCTCGCATCCATCGGATTCCCGCGACCCTCACCAGGTCATCGGTCCACCTGGGGGCCTTCCAACGCAAGATACCATGCTACCCCTTCCGAAAATTTGACCATGTTATTTTAAAGTCAATAATTAAATACATATAAGTATTTACTTTTATCGCCTTTGGTTGGTATCCCTTGAATAATCACGGTCAATTAGTTTGTTACAACCACGGGAGAAAAAAAGCAGGAGGATTGTTAAAAATGCCTCCGTCTAACACCAGTTTAACCATTATTTTCGTCCAATTTTAAAGAATAAAACTGTCTGCAAACGTGGGCGATGGTCATTCTTCCGCCATTCAGAAAATTACGTAAAATACACAATGCCATCTATCAAATATGAAGTTCAACTGTCATTGTCATCATTATTTCTACTTTGAGTCTTTAGATGGCGTTGCGAGTATCTGAATAATGTAACATTATAATACGTGGTTTTTGTCGCCGCTTTGATTTTATTATGTGTTTTGATTAGTTTTTACAAAATATTTAGAAGATATCGAATAGAAATGTCGATTTTATTTTGAAAAAATGGTAAAAGTTATTTTATTACAAAAAAGAAGATAATAATGACAAAATTTTTAACTGTAGCTGGGGATCGAACGTGGCAAATGTCGTTCAATGTCGACATTTTGGATTATTGCTCACCCCCCATAGCAAATAGCGTGATAATATGTAGCCTAACAGTTGACCCGGCCTATAAGGATTATGTATGCAAAATTTGAACAGGATTGGTTCAGTAGTTTTTTCGCCAACTAATACCAACGCTCCACCATTTTACTGTTTTATTATATGTATAGATAAAATTTAATTTTAATGGTGGTTTTTGATGGGGATGAAAAGTAATTAATTTTGTTTTTGTGAAGTTGATTTCTAGGTTATGGTTATTCATCCAGTTTACAGTTGTAGAGAGAAGGGAATTTAATTTGGCGTTTATATTGTCATCATTTTGGCATGATGTGAGTAGAGATATATCGTCCGCGAATAAAACACATGGGCTTTTTATAATTTTAGGAAGGTCATTAATATAAATAAGGAATAATAAACAGCCTATAACACTCCCTTGGGGGATTGATCCATTAACTGCTTTTCTGTCAGACCTTATTTTTATTATTTCATTTGTGTTTTTGTCGAAATATTCTATTTCTACTAACTGTATCCTATCCTTTAGGTATGATGCAAACCATTCATGAGCTTTTCCTCGTATTCCTATCCCATATAGCTTATCTAATAATATTTTAAATTGTACTTTATCATAGGCTTTAGACATATCAAATAGCATACCTACGGCATATTTTTTGTTATTAATAACAGATAGAGCCTCTTGTACGTATTTGTAGACTGCTAACGTTGTAGATCTATTTTTACGGAAGCCGTTCTGGCAGTCGTCGAATATTTTATTTTTTTCACAGAAAGAGTATACGCGGTTGCACATAGCCTTTTCAAAGATTTTAGACGCAGTTGGTAACAACGCGATTGGGCGATAGTTACTAGGGTCAGTTTTAGAATTTTTCTTGTGTCCGGGTTTTATGAGTGCGTTTTTAAGTTGATTTGGAAAACTTCCCTCATCAAACGATTGGTTAATTAGTTTATAAAATGGTAGGGTTAGTTCATCTGCATATTGCTTTAGTAGAAATGGGGGAAGTTCGTCTACTCCAAAGCTCTTTTTATGTTTTAAATTTTTTATTATTCGATTTACTTCATGAGGATCAACAGGGCTGAGAAATATGGAGTTTTCTGTGGGGTACATCACACTGTGAAGCTATTACGTATTGTGGGATTAAGAGATGATTGAATTGTAATTCAGTAATTGATATTTTTATTCTACATTGATAGGAAAATAGGCGCAATACTAAAAGTACATAAGGTGTGTTGCCTACACTTTTCGAAGTGTAATTTATTTATTAAATTATATGTACGGTCTGTACTGATACAAGGCGGACATAATGCTACAAACCATTTTCAACCAGACAAGTCAGTTTTAAAAAATAATACACTGTGGTAGATGTGCAACAATAAATTATAATATAAAATAAATATTCAAAAAAAAAACATTAAAAAAAAATAACCGACTTCACTAAAAAAAAACACTAAAAGGATCAAAAGAACTTTAATTTCGGAAATCCATGTTACTCGGTATTGTTTGTTTCTTATTTAACACCGAGTTCCGAAATTATAGTAGATTATGTGACTTGGGGATAAAGCAGTGTCTTTAAGTCGCGGGTGGCGGATGTTGAATTCCGAACGAAACGAAGGTTGCTAATTTTAATCCCGAACGATAGTGAGGGACTTATATAATTAACTCCCGAGCATTGCCAGGGAGTTAATAAAGAAACCTGAGTGAAGTGAGGAATTCAAGCCGCCCAAGACAAAGACAGCTTTATCCCCGTGTTGGATACTCTACTTTTTACACCATCTGTGAGATAATTAAAAGACAATTTAGTAAAAGAAATCATATAATACCGAAATATAAGTATTATTTACGAGTTAATCTTAATCGTAGGGGCCCAGCAGGGTCGAAGCCTACTGGGGCCATGGGTAGTGTGAAAACGAAACCGTGGCCCTGGGACGAAGGCAACGAAGGAACAGGAGTGGGTTTTTAGTCAGTAAAAGTCTGACACTATCTCCCGCTCCGCCCAAGAGCGGGATTTGTCATAAGATGATTTTCCCACGTATAAAAAAAAAAAAAAACTATCACTCAAAATGTTTTGAGATTTGAAACAAACAAAATTCACTACTCAAAGATTATATAGTTTAAATTTTCTATAACGCTCCCGCTTGTTCATTACTTTTTTTTAGGAACTTTTTTTATTGTTTTTTTTTTGTTAGTGGCCAGTTTGAAATTTGAATAAACTTGTTTGATGCACTACATTTTAATTCACATAATGCTGACGGTTTTTCACGTTCCAAATTCAAATCTCATTATTCCCTAGGGATCGCCCACACTACATTATCTCCCTAGGGACATAATGACTTGCTTTAAGTGATGGTTGTATGACGTATAAAAGGGCTTTATCGAGCAGGTGGTGTAAAAAAGTTATTTTGATCCTTTTAGTGTTTTTTTAGTGAAGTCTGTTATTTTTTTTTTGTAAAAAGTTTTTATTTCACACTTTTTAGTTGCGATATACTTATGCCTGAGTGCCTATTTCTCATGACAATTCCAACTAACCCAAACACTGCTAGGTTACATTGTTTTATTATGAAGTTCCTGTGTCTACCTACCACCTTCCGGCTCCATCATCAGATCAGTTAGTAACTTATAGCCAAACTGCATTTCATGACGATTCGAATAAGCCCAACACACGACTAGGATACATTGATTAATTACAGAGTTCCGGTACCTATCTTCCGGCTCCATAACCATCATCAGGTCACTTCGATGATACCATTTTCAAAATAACTATTCAGAACCATTTATTTATTTGTATTGTCATAGTCGCTTAACTATCATCATTGTGATATCATCTGAGTATGAAGCTCCGTTGGCCATTTCTGGTCTTTTTCATCAGTTTCACTTCATCAAATGTTACTTTTTGACTGTAAATGCTTAAGTTCTTGATGTGAAAATACCAAAATCACTATATGGTTGCCTATAATATTTGAGGAGTTTCCTCGATTCCTCATGGACACAATCATCAGAACTGGATTCTGAAAAAAATGCGACCAATCGGAAAGCATATCCTCTAAGAGGAAAAAAAAAATTTTGCAAATCGGTCCATAAACGACGGAGTTCTGAGGTAAAACATAAGGTTCAACACATAAAAAAAATACAACCGAATTGATAACTTCCTCCTTTTTTTTTGAAGTCGGTTAAAAATATCTTAATTCGACTTAAGTATCGTTAAGGTACTGGTGGAGCAGTGGTGGCCCAGTGGTAACGGCCCCGACTTACGAGTTGTAGGTCGCGGGTTCAAACCCAGCCAGGCGCATTACTTTGTGTAATTTATTTCATCACCACTGCTCTCAAAACGGTGAAGGAAAACATCGTGAGGAAACCGGCATGTCCGAGAACCAAAAATTCGAAGACATGTAACATCCACCAACCCACACTGGGGCCGCGTAGTGGATAACAGCCCATTCCCTCTCCTAGAGAGGAGGCCTGAGTCCCAACAGTGGGAATATTATTAGGCCGACTATGCTATCGTTAAGGTAAGGGGGGTAAGGGAGGAAGGTAATCAACAAAGTGGAAGACAATTGGCTTCTGTAGCACTCCCGCACAGGTGCTGAGCTACTGTGGCCTCCCCCATGTGTAGTCGAGTTGCCCATTAACGAGGTGTACGATAAACCAGGTGTGTAGTTGGTCACAGAATGACGCAGCGGAGCGCTGTAACCGGGTAATTCGATGGTTTATACACTAAGCTTGGTGTGGTAGGACGATAGGCAACTGCTTCCGACGCCTCCGGGTGGGTACGTGGAGGGGCCTGCGCGGCCCCCCACACCCCCCGCGCGTCATTCGTACCTCTACCTCTCTTAAAGTAGATGAGGCTACAGTAGCCTTGGTATCCAAATAACCTCAAAAAATACTGGAGCAGAAGGCAACGGATAACCACTGCTACTATTTTTCCCATGAGAGTTATGGATGAGTCTAAAAACAGGTTAAAAAAGCCAAGCGATCCGCGTAGCATCCGGCGCCATGATCTTTCCGGGGGTCATGGTATGAAATGTGCTACCGGCCAGGATGATGTAGGCAACCAGGCATCTCCGGGAAACTATGTTACTGAAGGAGAACCATACAACTACGCAATAAGATCCGCATCGGTACATGGAATGTTTGTGGTCATATATTTGCTAAAATAATACACTAAAAACTACTTTGATAAATATCAAACTATACTCACATTGATCATCACATTCTTCCTGCCCTTGTCCCGTGTTATTTGGGGTCGGCGCAATACGTTTTTTTCTTCCATTCTGCCCTGTCACTCATCATTCTATCACTAACTTCCTTTTCTTTCATATCACTCTTCACACAATCCATCCATCTTTCCTTTGGCCTCCATCTCCCTCTCCATCTAGCCACATGTATGCTCATAACTCTTTTAGTAACATAAGTTTCATCCCTCCTCTTTACATGACCATAACAAGACAAACGATTCACCTTCAACTTTTCAGTCATTCATCTACCTTACCTAATTATTATATTGTAGAAGAAAAAATCTCTTAAAGATTTTTCTATTTATTAAAATAATAAAACTATTGGTAAGCGCCATAGTAATAGTAATATATGATAATGGCCACATTATCATACATTAATATTACAATTATATTCAAAGCTTTGATGAAATTGTTGATCGTATCGATAATAATATTCTCAAGTGCCATCAGTTTACGGGCAAACAGTACACCAACTCCTATTGTTCCTGGAAGGAGTGGAGTGGCGACGGTGATATAAAATTTTATGTACCGATTATGTTACCAAATTGATATTGTTATAGAAAAAAGGAGGTTTTGTTGCTTTTCCTTGATGCCAAATTGATATTTAACGACAATATGCCTATAGGGGCGTAACAATGTGTCGTCAATATTTTTGGACGATAGATTTTTATGCAAACTGGTGTCGCATTTTCGTGTGTAAATTTATTAAATTTTCTTTTAAACATATCTGCAGTTCAAGCGTAGGCAGTATAGCTAATCGCAGGACGATTTCCGGCCACCGTAAGTGTGGGCTTACAGACAGCGAGTAGTGACTCGCTGTCCGGCTGTCCGGTAAAGACCAACCTTAGGTCAAACGGTTTGCCGTCCGGTGAGTTGGTTCTTACTGGACGGTCCCGGCCGACGGCGCGTTTTGTCAGTAAGGTTGGCGGGGCTATTTAGGGCCGATGCCTGACAGGGCTGAGTATTATTTGAAAGAGTCACCCTTGCAATAGAGCAACTCAAAGAACACTGTAGGTTTAAGTCAGTAAAAGTCTGACACTCCCTCGCGCTCCGCGTCAGACTTTACTGACTCAAAACCCACTCCTGTTCCTTCTTTGCCATTGTTTCAGGGCCCCGGGAATCTCTTTCGCATCACCCATGGCCCCAGTAGACTTCGACTCTGCTGGGCCCCTTACGGTTGCTGACATCTATTTGAGGCGCGCGTGGAACACTACGCGCCGTCGACGACTTGGGCTCGGTCCGGACAGTTACCGGACGGTCGGAAGGTGAGTCCGCAAGCCCGCGCCTTCGGTGGCCGGAAATCGAGATCGGAATCCGACTGGAGCGCGAGGGCCATTGATTTGCGCGTGCGCGTGCGTCCTCCTCCTTTGCTAGCATTACTGCTTCGCAGAAGGGGGCGACCACTCCTCCTCGCTCCGGACCATGGCCTGTACCAAGGTCCGGCGTTTTCGTTCATGCTATATTATCATATCTCCTTCCGCTCTGTTTTAGGGCATCAGACTATTACTGACTAAAACACACCCATGTTTCTTCAGTTGCGCTTTAGTGTGACTCTTGCAAATAATCCCGCAGCTCCATCGCTCTTGTAGCTTCTCATATATTTGAGTTCGTGTAAAAAGCTGCGCAACTTTTTGGTAACAATAAAGCTTTAGCCTTTCGAATACCGTAATTAGAGACACAATATAGGGTGACTGGCAATTAGTGTACGATACTTAAACACGTGATTGTGCTCATGATAACCAACAACTTTTACTATGAGAACAAACCTGAAATCGCGAAAAAAAAATCAACTGTTCAGTACATTTATGTTTGCTTAATGTACTGAACAGCTGATATTTTTTTCGCGATTTTGGCTTTGCTCCCATAATAAAAATTGTTAGTTATCATGAGCACAATCACGTGTTTAAGTATCGTACACTAATTGCCAGTCACCCTATATAAAGACAATGAGAGAGCGTTCGCTTGGGGTTTAAAAAAATAATTATAGTCTCACTTACTACCTGTATAAACACTATCGTCCTCACAAAATATTCTCGAAAGCACCTCAACGTAGTTCATTTAAACAACAATGGCCGACTATGTTTACATTGAAGTTCTAAATTCTAAATAATATAATATTCTCTATAGAACTTCCTTGTTTATGATTTATCTGCGATAGAGCACGTAAGCACATTAGTATTCAGTTTGGAACTTGCTGGAGTAATAGTAATGAATCGCATTAATATTCATAGATCACACAAATCGTGCTTAGTTACCAAGTTGTAACTTGATTACATGTTGGTAGGTACTGTGACATCTAAAGAGGTCGCATACTGCTATGGCTCTTATTGACTTGCAAACTGCCAAGATAATTATATTTTTTAAGGTTTATGCTTTATATAGCATAGGTGTTCGTATTTTGATAGAAAGAAAAAAGAGATTATTTTATAGGTCAGGGAAGTCGTCTCGCCCCGCCCAAGGACGGGAGATGTCTTGGATGATTTCCAACCTAAAAAAAACCACACATAGCCCGTCAAAATCATAACCCTCCTTTGGTTTTGCCGTAGTCGGGTAAAAATACCAGGAAATTCTGTTTTTAAAACTACATTCAGCGCTGGCATTATTTTCATGCAGAAAATACTGCAATTTTTCAAACTCTCATTACTAGCAGCCAAAGTTTTGTGGTTAAGATACCAGTATGACGGAGATTGACGATGACCAAACTTTTAGCTCAGAAACATCAATACGAATATTACTTAACTTTGGCGATGGTTATCTATACCTAATAATTGTCTTCGGAGGTCCATAGTACTCCTAAAGTTGACTAATGACCGTATTAGGATCCAATGTGATGGATGGTTTTTAGAATTTATCGGGGACGTGATCAGGAGTAGTAATTGCGACCTATCTGGAACGGCATTTTCGTTTAGTTTATTCATCATCACGCTTTATCTTTGGAACGGATCTGCCCGATACCAGCTTGACGCACTTGAGGCAATTGAGAGGCGAGCCAGGAGGATCATTGGCAATGATGCACTCGTCGAGTCGAGGCTTCAACGTCTTGAGCATCGACGCCGAGTTGCTAGCCTGTCGGTTTTCTACCGGTTGCATTTCGGGGAGTGTGCGTCGGAATTGCATAATCTAATTCCGCCTAGGCCGTTCCATCATCGGACCACCAGGCGTACGGCAATGCACCTCCGTTACATGGTGGACATCCCACCTATACGCACAAAACGTTTTGGGAACACATTCATTGTGCGTACAGCTAAGGAGTGGAATTCCTTGCCGGAATCTTTGTTTCCTGATGGCTACGACCCGGGAATCTTTAAGTCAAGAGTGAATAGGTTACTTCTAGGTAAGCGCGCTCCATCGTCGACCGCATCGTCGCTTTCCATCAGGTGAGATAGCGGTCAAGCGCGAACCTGTCAAGAATAAAATAAAATCATGAATTAAATAAAAGCTTAAAATGAGTCGGCAGTTTCCTTTCAAGGTTATTCACTTTGGGACACCAAACTTTCACTTAATTAGTGGAACTTTAGAAAGTATGCGGAACAGGGGGTAAATTCCCGCAAACCTCCGTTGAAAAGGGAGGATCCTCCGACACTGCCCGATGGTTGATTTCAGGCTGTTGTGGATGTTCTGATCGCGCGGAGAACACTAATAAATAGGCTTTTAAATTTTAGTTCCTGTTGTGTCATAGATTATTACCACAGAACTATTTTATCAGTTTTTTATTTGGTTTGAAGTTCGCAACAACTTTTTTTGTCATAATATTGAAGTTACTAGCTCTTGCTCTTGGTAGGGCTACTTGTACCAAAGAGATTTAAATATTTAATGTCTTTGCTTGAGATTCATTGCGCAAGGTTTCTATTCAATTTTTTCACATTACTTTCCTAATCTATTAATCGCTCCACATTTTTACTGTTTTTAGAGTTCCGTACCTCAAAAAGAAAAACGGAACCTTTATAAGATCACTTTGTTGTCTGTCCGTCCGTCTGTCTGTCTGTCTGTCTGTCAAGACCCTTTATCTCAGAAATGCGTGGAGGTATCGAGTTTATTATTTTATTATTAAAACCATATACTCAAGTATACGGATTCTTAAAGCTGTAAAAAAAATCAAACTTTTAAGTTAACGAGAAAAAAAGATACTTCGGTTTATGGGGCAAAAAACGTACATTTTAGACATCAAAATTCATAGGGTACTCCGTTGACCCCGAATCCTGAAATTTGGCATAAAGCAAGGTCTTATAGCATAAGTATAGGAATAAATCTGAAAACTGTAAATTTGTTGTTACGTCACAATTTTTTTTTGCGATTCGGAAAAATCTTCCGAGATATTTCCGAACAATACTGGTTACAGTACTGGGACTGGGATACTGGGACAGTAGTAATGAATATCTTTTTTAGGTAATCATGCAACGACTTCTCTCGTTCTGGGGTGGAACGAGAGGATGTGTCAAACTTTTACTGACCCACATATGTCCTTCAGTTACCCTTTGCATTCTAGGTCCACAGTTTCTTTTCCAGAAATTCCCCGTGGCCCAAGCGGGCATCGGCCTTGCTTTGCCCCTCAAGTTTTGCTGATATCTCTTTGAGGCGTGCCTGGAACAATACGCGTAGATGAAGACTCCAGCTTTGTCTTTACCGGACAACCAGATGGCTCGTCACCCACGACCCTGCGACTCCCGACGTCCGAGTTATTTCCTATCGCGGCGGCTGGGGCGTGAGGATGTCCGTTCTCTTTACGGTTGCGGCTTTTGCGTTCCTTCGACTGCATCCCAATTCCTCTCGCTCCGTACCATGACCTCATCAATCGGGGTACACCTCCACTGTGTATTCTACCGTGTCGTCCGGGTGGTCCGCACAATGGTGACACCCGGGTGTTTCTTCCGCCTGAACTACTAGATGTATCAACATAAATGAAGCAAAAGGATTTAAAGATTCTGTCTACCTTCATGGAAAAAAGTCATCACACATAACATAAATCTAATTTATGTTATGTGTTGTCAGAGCTGAGGGAGAACCACGGCGGCTTTGGAGTGCAAAGTGAACTAAAAGAAAATGGTTGGGTTTTACTCATAATAGTCAGGAACTCTTCTGTCACTGCACTTAGACTGGGAGAATTTATGCAATGATTCTCTTCCTCAAAAAAAAAGATATTATTATTTTTTATTTTTTGTAATTTTATTTTTTTATTTTTTTTGTTTTTTTAGATATGTTACTTATGTAGCATCCGATGCAACACGGAAAAGGTTATTAATCTTGCAACACACTGTAAGTCCGCCTGGGCGCCACATAAAATACGTCTGCCCATATTTACACATCAGCATACTCAGTAATATTTTACGACTGCGTATGTATTTTATTCCACACTTGAGAACGTGGTGAGTGGTGAACACTCGAGGTAAGCGTTCTCGCCACATTTTATAGTTCTAGTCGTTATTCGTGCTTTTTTATGACAACTATACATGTAGGTCATAACCGTAGGTAGCGAGATGAGCACTTAAAAACATGAATGAATAATGGCTGGCTAGAAAGAAACTTTGTAGTTGTAATCAGTCTAACTTTGGATGAGTTAAAAAGTAGGATCATTTGTAAGTTCTTGTAAAAAATATTTAAAAAATACTATAATAAAAAATATTATTAATAAAAATATTATAATATTTTTATTTTTGTTATAGTATCCTACTGAGTCCAAGCTACCGGCGGTCAGGGCTCCAGAGAAATGAACCTCCTGGTGATATGAGCCTAGTCCAGAAGTACAGCTTTCTACATCACTTCTTTGATTCAGCCATCTAACGAGATTCGCCTAAGATGTTGATCGAGGCTCATGTCTATTAAGCAAAATGCTGACACGACTATCTGTACAATGATTGCTAAGTACAGAATATTTGTTATTTTGATCTTATTGCAATTGGTAATAATCTTTTTCTTTTCGAATCGATGGAATTCTTTTCCCTCAAAGTATTTGCCCAGTAAGTGGCCACATTTATAGTGGTGTCAGTAGCATTTAAAGGTCCCCTAAATTGTAGATTTAGGGACATTTTGGGCACTCTAGTAAGTTGGCCATCGTCTGGTCAGGTGCACCGCACTTGCATTGGGTGTCGGAGAAGTCTATAATCCCCCATTTTGCCAATTTGCGTTTGCAACGGCCTGTGTGGGCGCAGTTTTCTTAACCTAGTATTTAGTTACACACTTAAAATTCGTCCTTGTTATTAAGACAATTTGTATGCTAATGTTAATGGTAAATCATCTAAGATCAAAATTCTGTGATAGGTCTATTATTTTTCTTAATTGGAGGACCCTATCACCATTATAAATATGTTACAGAGATTATTTGAAGCGAAAGTATTTTGAAGCTATTAGAAAATGTTAGCAAAGTGGCAAGGAACATGCACACATCTTTAAATAATTATACGGAATTGTTTAGAACAAAACGGTATTATACTCAGTAATAATAATGATAAATTGTGGAGAATTCACTTATCTCTTTAGTGTGGAAACCACAATCAACTTAATAAGATATTCCACTCAATTCAGCAAAGCATCACAATACAAAGATATAAATTAGTAGGACAATGAATAAAACAGTTATGCTTTGTTCATTACCCTTAACCAAAGAATACTACAGACAATAGATGATATAGAGCCAATTTCCCTAAACCGTGAAATATACCTCTGTCGTCGCTAAACATGTCAGTTACAACCACAAATTCTAAAATATACAATGGTAGTGAAATTTATAGGAGGGTGCGTGTCTTGCTAGACGTATCACCTTTATTATTAGGGGCTGGTATATCTCAGAATCCTAAGGTCCTGGATCTTAGCTCGCCGTCCGACTGTCCGGTAACCGTCCGGACCGAGCCCAAGTCATCGACGGCGTGTACTGTTCCACGCGCGCCTCAAGGAGATGTCAGCAAACTGTAGGAGCCCAGCAGGGTCGAAGCCTATTGGGGCCAAGGGTCTGCTTCTGAAAAGAATACTTGGCATTGGTATGAAAGGCAACGAAGGAACAGGAGTGGGTTTTTACTCAGTAAAGGTCTGATACATCCTCGCGCTCCACCCAAGAGCGAGGGATGTCATTGGATGAATTTCCCACCCAAAAAAAAAAGTGTCCTGGACCTTTGGAAAGCATACGAGGGGCCAAAGCCAAGTCGTAGAGGTCTCTTAGACAATTTTCGTGGAGCTTGTTACCAACCGATGATTATTCCTGTACGCGCTATTCTAGTGCACCCAAGGATAAGCCCCGGTGGGTGGGAAACAATTGCGACAAATGAAAAACGATAAAAGATATAAGGCTATGGTTTTGGAAGGCTCAAGCTTATTATTATTATATCTAGCCTATACTGTCCCACTGCTGGGAAAGACCTCCCTCCATTCCTTCCATTGTTCTCGGCTCTGAGCCATTTCTTGCCATTTCCTAAGGAAGACATCTACGTCATCCCGCCATCGCCTTCATGGTCTGTCGCGACCTCGTCGTGTTATTTCAGGGCACCTGAGGTGGCGACCAAGCCTTAGACTACTACAATTAATTACTCGTAATTAGGCATTAAAATATTATATTGCAAAAGGCAATTGAAGAACCTAACATAGATAGATTTTAGTCAGAAAAAGTCATACATCCCGCTCCAAACAGAGCGGGAAAAGTAATTTTTCGATTTCCAAAAAAAAAATGTGATCTAGTAAGAGTTATGAACATTTATTCAAACTGTACGTACAATAGAGGTACATAGACAGACTTAAAGCAACAAGGCATTATCTACCAGTCAAACTTTGAGTTAAAAGGACTACACTATGATAGGTGTGCACGATAAATAAATAAATGATAAATGACATTTATTTTGTACAAAGGTTTTTAAAATACTTTTACATGTCAACTTTTTCGTTCATTTAAACTAGACGAGGCTGGTGTTTATTAGCTGACTACCCTGAAAAGCAACACCGAAAGAAATTGAAAAGTGACAGTTAAAAGTAGTTAAAAGGTAGTTTAAAGTCCATACAGCAAACATGCAAAAGTCAAACCGTAAGAGCACCATCTAGCTTAGTGTTTGAGTTGGTCTTTTTAGGAAAGAACCACACAAATAGGAGTGAATTTATCCAGCATTTGGCGGTCAATAATATGCAATACCTACTAGCTTCTGCCAGCGCCTTCACCCGCTTGAAAGTCGGTTTCTCCATTCAAACTTTGGACCCCCGTTTCATTCCCTTAGGGGGTGAATTTTGAAAAATTCGTTCTTAGCGGGTGTTGACACCATAGAAGAAACCTACCTGCTAAATTTTAAGGTTGCAGGTGTTATAGTTTCTGAGATTTCGTGATTAATCAGTGAGTAGTATTTCGCTTTTATATATATAGATTTAAAAAGAGTTAGGTAAGTAAAATTTGATACTTGTAATAATAAAATACAACATGATAATTATTTCGACTCACTCGTCTGCGATTTATTCAAGCAAAAGCTGACTATTTCATTTTTAAGTCCAACTTCATTAAGTAGTTACGCCCCCAGTCCCTAGCTCAGTTTTTTCAGCACCAAAATAATATAATTTTCTCCTCCACGCTACGAATTTGCCCGAAAACGTAGTCTCCTAATAAAAGTAAATCCTACAAATTGTTTATATAAATTATTTCCACGAGTATCATCTTTGCTTATTATTCCATAAAACGTACGTATAGTTTATCATGCCTGAACGTACTTGCGTGAAAATCCTCTGTACATGAATTTGTTCGTTATTTTTGTGATATCTTTCTTTTGAGTACTGTAAACCGGTGTAATTCTTTTATCTCATCAAAGCGTGTTGCCTTGGATATGTGTATAGGTTGTACGTACACATTTTTTTCTGTGTGCCTAAGCTGGTGCGTTTTGTGTCATAGAAAATACCTTAACTTCTTGATTAGCGTAATTAGAGACACAATAGTAAGACAATGGCGCACGAACGCCGGCGTTCGTGCGGGGATCAACAGCTTAAAGCTAATTCACACCGGAATGGCAGCGCACGGCGCACTATCGAAAACAACAAACAATAAAGATTACAATGGTGTACAACAATAATGAGTATATCTACCTATCTATCGATCTCCTCTTGACTAGTTTAGTTTTTACAAAGAAAATCGTTTTTGGAATAAAAATGATGAAATGGTTACAGCACGGGCAGTCGCGAGCAGGACCGCTGTCAAGACACGCGAGCCTCTGATACCGCATACTGCCCCGCAATTAGCCTTGCGGCATGATGCAGTGCGAACGGCGAGCAGTGGGTAGCTCGCCGTCCGGCCGTCCGGTAAGGACCGAACCTAAGTCGTCGACAGCACATAGTGTTTTTCGTTTATCTCAAAAAGATGCCAGCAAAATTGTAAGGGCCAAGTAGGGCCGATGTCCACTAGGGCCGCGGAAAATTTCTGAAAAGGAAACCTGTGGCTGCCTGTGGCCCTGGAACGTAAAGGGCTACTGAAGGATACCGGTGTGGTTTTAATAAGTGAAAACCTGACACGTCCTCGCGCTTTACGTCAGAGCGCGAGAAGTTATTGGATGATTTACCATCTCAAAAAATAGGAGACAGCTAGTCTAAAAACAAACACTATCAAAACCCAGACCTTTTGAATGTAGCCTGTGGCTAGACCAGACAGAATAAAAAATTATATCTATCTAAATAATCTGAGGGCGACAGTATTATGATGGAACCTCCTGACGAAAAAATAAAATAGAAACCTGCAAAATATATCCCTGCGTGGTAAATCGTGGCTGTCGCGTATAATGGTTGCCAATTACTTACGCACACGATGTCGTTCTCGTCTAAGTTTTGCTGTTAAGAGGGTCATTCCCGAGCCAACTATAATTAATGTGAACATGGTTTAAAGCTTGTTGATTTATCTAACGCAATGCTTGATAAAGAATCAACGCGAAAAAAGAGAGAATACTCGAATATTTCATAACGCTTGTTCCAAGGAATACGTGTTTTCTTAAAAATCTTAAAAGTTATTGGAAAAAATATTTCGTCATTTAGAATCTCGATTAAATGTGCAAGCTTTCAAATAGGCTTCTGCTACCTTAGCGAAATGTGAGGATGCGTTATGGTGGTGGAGAAGTTTATTGCTTCGAGGACGCTTTTCGAACTTTTTCTGGGACCCTGGGCAAGCAAGTATTGGCATTCCAATCTGCAGTCACTGTCCTTTGATCTTCAAGCAATACTGTAGTGTAATGTCATGATTTTCCGAAAAAAGAAGCAGCCATTTTTTTACCAACACTTCGACTTTTCTTAACTTTCGTCGGCAAATCTTTAACAGGAAAGACCCACTCTGCCGAAGCAGTACACCCAGGTTTCGTCACCTGTCACGATATTATAGACAGCCAATAACTGTTCTAGATTAAACTTTTTATCATTTTACAGCACCACTGGACACGCAGTCGTTTCTGGTCCTCCGTTAAGTCATGTGGTATCCCCGAGTGCAAAGCTTCCGAACCTTCAGATGCACAATGACATGTAAACAACAACAAGACAAGACCAGAGTGAATAGGTTATTTCTAGGTAAGCCCGCTCCATCGTCGACCGCATCGTCGCTTTCCATCAGGTGAGATAGCGATCAAGCTCGAACCTACCAAGAATAAAAAAAAAATGTTTTGCACTTGGCTCATTCCAATGCCTAACAAAGCACGAATTTGCTGGCAAGTAATTTTTTTGTCAGATTCAATAAGTTGTCGTACGGTGTCAATATTCAAGTCTGTAATCGCAGTAGCTGGCCGTCACGTACCTCGTCATAGAGATGATCACGTCCACGTCTAAATTCTCCAAACCACGAATACACAGAGCTGCGACATGGTGCTTCATTACCAAATGCCAATTGAATTCTCTGGCAACTCTCTTGTTGACATAAGCCATAACGAAAATCATAAAAAGTCTTTGAACGAAAATGTTCTTCATTTTGGTAGCGACACACCATCTTCGAAAGGACGCCACAAAAAAAATCAAATTAAAAAGTAACATGCTTACAAAGAGTTCTATTTTCGAATTCTATAATAGTTTTTTCCTTCTTTTATTGTAAGTGGCCAGATCCAAAGATTTTCAGTATGCCCCACGTATGGAAGTGTATCTCGAGTTGGCTGCTCTTAACTTAGTACCTACGTCTAAACCTCATCTCTCAGGACTTTTTTTTTTCGTGACCTTAGATGATGTGAATTTATTAAATCTTCTGTCGTATTTCAAGAGTTTAGGTTTTACTCGAATGTTAACCAAGATGGATTTTTTTTCCCTTAGTAAATACCTGTGCAGTATTTCATTTAGTCTCTATCCTGTGAAAGTCGTTTATAATATTTATTGAATTAAAAAAGTTTAAAAAAAAACTAGGTGTTCTTTTTTTGATGGGTGGCAAATCACTTCTCCCTCTCTAGAGTTAAGTGCAAGAACGTGTCAGATTTGTATTGACTAAAAGCACACCTGTGTCCTTCAGTTGCCCTTTTCATTCTAGGACCGTTGTTTTTTTTTTTCGAGAATTCCCTGCCGTCAATCTGTTGCCAACGTCTATAAATATATTTAAGGTTCTATACCTCTTCTCTTCTTTGTGTCCTCTTTTGTTCCTCACTGTTCGTAATCAGGATTTTCTATCCTGGATTGTCGACTCTTGCAATTGGGCTAACTCTAGGTGTCTCCCAATTCTTGACCACCCAATACCCTTTTTCTCAGAAATGCGCAGAGGTATACAGGCAACATGATAGTTGAAATTAATACTAAATATTCAAATCTGTAATTTCTTGAAGGTATGAAAATCAAACCCATAAGTCAACGTAATCAAGAGATATGGCCGTTTGTCTCTCATTTTCACACTCTGAAGAAAATCAAAATCTATAGGGTATTTCCCGTCGACATGTAATCATGAAAGTAAGTAAGATGCAAGGTCTTTCAGAACAAGTAATGGAAAAAATGTAACAAAAAAAAAATGCTTTATTGTAGGTACATAAAGAAACATAACAAAGAAAAACTTATATCTAAAATACAATGGGTGACCTTATCGCATTCCGCGATCTCTTCCAGGCAACCTCGAATGGACAGTAATTGTCAGAACATGATATGGAGCTGTCACAAGTTTGACAATAAGCACCAACATTAATTACAATAATTATAATAGATACACAGATACATACATATGCAATATAATGGACATATAAATACATACATACCAAATATATGGGCAATGATAAGAAATGGCGACTTTCGATAATCACAGCGACAGGTAGTGTTCTTTAACAAGTCTTTTGAAGAAAGGCAACGATTGAGAGCATATTTATTGTGATAACAGACTTTTATTTTGCTGATGGAGAATTAACCGTAAATAGCACGAGTAACTAGAACTATTTCCTTTTTTTTAAGTTGATATACACTAGTGCTTGACTGCGATCCTGCCTGATGGTAAGCAGTGATGCAATCGTTGATGGTAAAGCGCACTAGTTTATTTTTTTTTTTTTTTTTTTTTTTTTTTTATTCTTGATAGGTTCGCGCTTGACCGCTAACTCACCTGATGGAAAGCGACGATGCGGTCGACGATGGAACGCGCTTACCTAGAAGTAACCTATTCACTCTTGACTTAAAGATTCCCGGGTTGTAGCCATCAGGAAAAACAGATTCCGGCAAGGAATTCCACTCCTTAGCTGTACGCACTATGAATGTGTTCGCAAAACGTTTTGTGCGTATAGGTGGGATGTCCACCATGTACCGGTGGCGCATTGCCGTACGCCTGGTGGTCCGATGATGGAACGGGCTAGGCGGAATTAGGTTATGCAATTCCGACGCACACTCCCCGAAATGCAACCGGTAGAAAACCGACAGGCCAGCAACTCTGCGTCGACGCTCAAAACTTTGGAGTTATTAAGAGTCTATTCACTCTAGTCTTGAAGACACCTAAATTATAATCAGACTGGAAGACTGCTGTAGGCAAATTGTTCCAGTCCTTCGATGTACGCGGTATAAACGACGAGGCAAAACAGCCAGTCCGTACCATAGATGTGTCAACAACGTAAGGCCGTACGTCGGGTTGTCTGATAGCAGAAAGGTGATAGCGGAATCAATTCATGTAATTCCTACCATGTGATTCCCAGTTTGGTACGGAACCCTTCGTGTGTGAGTCCGATTTGCATATGGCTTCTTTTTTGCTAAATCATATGAGCGTGGTGGTTTAATAAAAGTGACCTCATTATTTGATTTTTTTTTTGTTGCTTCACACTAAGAACTACTCTTGTATCGTGGGTACGTTACCGAACATGTAAACTTATGTGTATACACCACTAGTTTTTAATTAGTACAAATAATTAGAAAAGGTTTTTTATTATTTAAGTAAAGTCTCAATAAATAATATTCATAAACAGCAAAGTTATTAGCGTTTGTTTATATCCCAAAATGTCACTCAATTTATGGAAACATTGTACAGGCTATTGATTATGAATGAAAAACAATGGAAAAACACTGCGCTTAATATTTTCTAGTAGCAATTGTTATGAAAAATTGATTCAATTATGAATTTACCAATTATGACAAATTTTCGTGGTCAATTATGGGATTTTCTTTTTTTTACTTTTGAAAACATAAATATGATCAGTAACGGGTACAGATAGTGCCCAATTGTTTTTGGTACTAATGAAAAAATAGGGGTGTATATTTTTTTTTTTAGGTGGGAAAATCATCTAATGACAAATCTCGCTCTTGGGCGGAGCGAGAGATAGTGTCAGACTTTTACTGAATAAAAACCCACTCCTATTCCTTCCTCGGGCCCCGGGTTTCGTTTACACACTACCCATGGTCCCAGTAGGCTTCGACCCTGCTGGGCCCCTACGATTTGCTGACATCTCATCGGAAGGTTACCGGACGGTCGGACGGCTAGCCACCCATTGCTCGCCGTCCGCAAGCCCGCGCCTACGATGGTCGGAAATCGGGATCGGAATCCCGGCGGCGTTTAGGGCGTGAGGACCGTTGCCTCACGCAATCGGCCGCCTCCTTTGCTAGCATTACTGCTTCGCAGAAGGAGGCGACCGCCTGCCACTCCTCCTCGCTCCGGACCATGGCCTGTACCAAGGCCCGGCGCGAGAGATCGCCGCCGCCGATCGCACCCAGGAGGACACGGCGTTGCTCTGCCCAAGCGGGGCACACCTCCACCATGTGATCCACCGTTTCCTCCGGGCGTTCCACACAGTGGCGACAACCGGGCGTCGCTTCTGCACGAATCCGGTGCATGAACTTCCCAAACTTACCGTGTTCGGTGAGAACCTGCGTCATGCGGAAGGTGAGGACGCCGTGAGCTCTTTCCAACCACAGGGGTGTATATGTGAATATATAAGATACTCAGACCCGGAACACCTATCTGAAGGCCATACAAATATTTGTTCCGTGTGGGAGTGAAACCCGCGCCCCACAGCACATCAGTCAGTTGCTTAAATACTGCACTAACTGTGCCATCAAATTATTCGTAGAATTAATTATAGGATTGAGTTAGATTGATAGCCGTTATTTCTAAGGACTTCAAATTTTTCCGACCAAATTTTCCAACGGCAAATTTTTCCTTGAAAAGCAATTCGTCCCGGCTGTCTCCACCACACAGTGGGTAAGATCTGAGTTTTATGACAGAAAAAATACGTGCAAATATTCACGGCTAAGAAGATTGAGCGACACCCCGTCGCGACCCAAATTAATGTCTGGCATAAATACAAATACTCCGCGATCGTCTGACTTGCAACTTTTTTATTGCGGTGGGCATAGAACCCGGAATCTCAATAACTTCGGCTGTGACTAGACAATCTGTTTGTAAAATAAAATGTTACAGTTTAGACCGATTAATTTTTTTTTAGAATATTTTGCAATTTTTTTTTTAAATTTTCGTATAAATATATTTTATAAAAATATCCAATAAAATATCCATTTTCTTGTGGATAATCACTAAATAACCCCCTCTACTCTAGGAGGAGCGAAAGCGATTCGTCAGTTTGAATTAATAGACGTTTATTTTATAAACGAAGTAATTATTATAATATTTTCTTTTGATTCAAGCAATATCTATACATTTAATAAAACAGTAAAATTATTTTGCGATGGTATTAATTGGCGCAAAAACTACTGAACCGATCCTGTTCAAATTTTGCATACATAATCCTTATAGGTCAGGGCAACTTATAGGCTATAAATTATCACGCTATTTGCTATGGGGGGTGAGCAATAATCCAAAATGTTTGTGTTGAACAACATTTGTCGCGAGTTCGATCCCCAGCTACAGTTAAAATTTTGTCATTATTTTATCTTCTTTTTTGTAATAAAATAACTTTTACCATTTTTTCAAAATAAAATCGACATTTCTATTCGATATCTTCTAAATATTTTGTAAAAACTAATCAAAACACATATACTATAATGTTACATTTTTCAGATACTCGCAACGCCATCTAAAGACTCAAAGTAGAAATAATGATGACAATGACAGTTGAACTTCATATTTGATAGATGGCATTGTGTATTTTACGTAATTTTCTGAATGGCGGAAGAATGACCATCGCCCACGTTTGCAGACAGTTTTATTCTTTAAAATTGGACGAAAATAATGGTTAAACTGGTGTTAGACGGAGGCATTTTTAACAATCTTGCTTTTTTTTCCCCGTGGTTATAACTAGCTAATTGACCGTGATTATCCAAGGGATACCAACCAAAGGCGATAAAAGTAAATACTTATATGTATTTAATTATTGACTTTAAAATAACACGGCCAAATTTTCGGAAGGGATTGCATGGCACCTTGTGTTGGAAGGCCCCCAGGTGGACCGAAGACCTGGTGAGGGTCGCGGGAATCAGATGGATGCCAGACGCACACCGGACCGGTCATTATGGCGACACTTGGGGAGGCCTATGTCCAACAGTGGACGTCTTTCGGCTGAAATGATAATGAGTCTAATAATGGCGTGTTTTATTATTTGCAGTCACTGCTTCATATAAAACGGGTTCGAAAGTGGTTTGCGTTTCTGATCACAGTTCGACAATGTATGATGTATCTCAGATTCCTTGCAGCCTTACGTCGACATCTGGACGTTACCTCCTTCCAGTGAGTGGTGACCAACACTCGAACAACCCTCTGAGGGAGGCCAGTCTCAGGGATAACACTAATGGGCTGCTACATAATTATGTTTACCGTAATTTCATTGTTTTATGGATACACAAGCTCAGGACTGTTGAGGGTGTTTCGAGCGGTTTCTGTTCCGGATTCGGTTGAAAGTACCCTGATGTTACCATTTTGCGAATCGCCCGAAGGACCCGGTGTAGTATGCGTTGGAAGTCTATCCCACTTGGGTGAACCGCCGTGTCCTCATAGAGGCAATCGGTGACAGTGACCTCTCGGTTTGGCCATCAATATGCGAGTTCGATTGGGCGGGCATACACGCGCTCAAAATTTCGCCAAAAGTTGGAGACTCTTCATAGGGTAGTGGATTCACTGGCTTATTGGCTTTGCACTATCAGCGCACGTTATCCAACTGAAGGTCGGTGTCCCGATTATGCTCCTTCGTTTACCTCTACCAAAACTGTCTGACGACTTAAACTCTACAGTGAAACGTTATTGAGGCGAAAATTTTACGGGAGGTAACTCTTTCGAACAATCTCGCTGCCCTAGCAGACATCGGCCCTAGAGGGCCCTATCCATTTGCTGACATCTCTTTGAGTCGCGTGTAGAATACAAAGCGCCGTCGATTCAGGATTGCTTTGACCAGACGGCCGGACGGCACTACCGAAATCCCGTGTCTGCGATAGCTGGTAATCTCCCTGCGGCTTTCAACACCCGGAGCGTCACTTGCAACGACAGCTGAAGAGTCAGGATGTACTATCCCTCATAGTTTCAGCCACCTTCTTCGATCGTAGTGCTTCACTGAAGGAGGCTACTGGTTGACATTTTCTCCACCAATCGCCTCCATGAGGACACGGCGGCACCGGCGCTCCGACCAAACGGGACTGACTTCCACCGTATGCTCAATCGTATTCTTCCGTGAGACCGAGTGCTGTGATGCCTTTTCCCTTGGGGTAGGCAGAAATACCAACTGCTACGACCCATACATACTCTTTCTATTCATTGACGTTTATACATCTGGATCTGGACGAGTACATAACATGTTTCTTGAAGGTAACTTGCGTTTTTACCTTTAACCGTTTTATGTTAAAGTACAATAAATAATTGCGATACTTTCGGAATGAATTGCAAGCACAGAATGATTGTACAGTTTTACGAACTTAACGCGGACGAAGTCGCGGGCAACAGCTAGTCAACTCATATAAAAAATAATAAAACAAAAGCAATGGCATAGTATTTAAAATGTTTACTTTTCCTATAAGAAACCCATTTAACTTTTGGATGCCATTAGTGTTATTTTTCACTTATATCACATTATAAATTCGAAAAAAAAAGAGATACAGCTGATCATGGACTGAAAATAATATTGCGTTTATGTTCAGCCCATGATCAGCTGCGTAAGTCTCATAAGTACAGTAAGTAGTTGAAAAACAGCGCCAGGCAAGTCCTACGTAGTTGCCCGGCATTATGCTGAACTGGACGTAGCCGTATTAGCGTAGCCGTAAGACACATTGTTGTTGTAATTTTTATGTTTAAGTTTTCAATAATTATTCATGGTTTCTTTCTTTTCTTTCTTTTCTTTCTTTTCTTTCTTTTCTTTCTTTTCTTTCTTTTCTTTCTTTTCTTTCTTTTCTTTCTTTTCTTTCTTTTCTTTCTTTTCTTTCTTTTCTTTCTTTTCTTTCTTTTCTTTCTCTTCTTTCTTTTCTTTCTTTTCTTTCTTTTCTTTCTTTTCTTTCTTTTCTTTCTTTTCTTTCTTTTCTTTCTTTTCTTTCTTTTCTTTCTTTTCTTTCTTTTCGTTCGTTTCTTTATTTTCTATATTTTCTTTTTTTTTCTTTCCTATGTTACATGCAGTCTCCGTACTCTGTGATGGCTACGAAAATTGCGTACAACTTCTACCGAAAATTGTTTTACGACAAAAACAAGATTTACTACAACAAAATGCGGCTTAGTTATTAGGTTTTTTGGTGTTCGTGGCAATGTTGGAAGACAAATGTTAAGTAATTCCATGTTGTATTTGTGGTAGGTGCCATTTCATTTTTTGAAACATGGCATTATAAATCTAGCTGAATTATCGTCTCTAACTTTTTACTTTTTCAGAACGTATTTTATTTTTTATTTTATTTTTATCTTTGATGGGCTCACGCTTGACCACTATTTCACCTGATAGAAAGCGTTGCTTTGGTCGAGGATGGAGCACATTTGCCTAGAAGTAACCTATTTACTCTTGACTTAAAGATTTCCAGGTTAAAGTTATCAGGAAATACAGACTCCGGCAGGGAATTTCACTCTTTAGCTGTACGCACAGTGAATATGTTTACACGCACAATGAAATAGGTGGAATGTCTACCATGTGGTTTATAAATTAATTGCGTAACAATTTGATTTGAAACTGATAGGTAAGTGACATGTTGAAACACACTAAAATTATAAAGGTGAAAGTTCTCGCTCGAACAGCTAAACAGATTTGGATGAAATTTGGCACAAGGGTACACCAAGTCCTGGAATAGCATATAAAATACTTATCATGAGAGTACCGTGACCTGATCAATTGGGGTACACCTCCACTGTGTATTCTACCGTGTCGTCTAGGTGGTCCACACAATGGTGACACCCGGGTGTTTCTTCCGCCTGAATTACTGGATATATCAACATAATTGAAGCAAAAGGATTTAAAGATTCTGTCTACCCTCATGGAAAAAAGTCATCATTTTAGATTTATGTTATGTGTTGTCAGAGCTGAGGAAGAACCACGGCGGCTTTGGAGTGCAAAGTGAACTAAAAGAACATGGTTGGGTTTTACTCATAATAGTCAGGAACTCCCCTCTCACTGCACTTAGACTGGGAGAATTTATGCAATGATTCTCTTCCTCAAAAAAAAGATATGTTACTTATGTAGCATCCGATGCAACACGGAAAAGGTTATTAATCTTGCAACACACTGTAAGTCTGCCTGGGCGCCACATAAAATACGTCTGCCCATATTTACACATCAGCATACTCAGTAATATTTTACGACTGCGTATGTATTTTATTCCACACTTGAGAACGTGGTGAGTGGTGAACACTCGAGGTAAGCGTTCTCGCCACATTTTATAGTTCTAGTCGTTATTCGTGCTTTTTTATGACAACTATACATGTAGGTCATAACCGTAGGTAGCGAGGTGAGCACTTAAAAACATGAATGAATAATGGCTGGCTAGAAAGAAACTTTGTAGTTGTAATCAGTCTAACTTTGGATGAGTTAAAAAGTAGGATCATTTGTAAGTTCTTATAAAAAATATTTAAAACATACTGCTAAAAAATATTATTAATAAAAATATTATAATATTTTTATGTATCAGTATATCTCGGAACCCTGAGATCCCGGACCTTTGGAAGGCGTATGAGGAGCCGAAACCAACTCGCAGAGGCCCTATAGTCACTTTTAATGGAATGTGATACTATAATAATAATATTTTTATTGCATTTATTTATTTTTATATACATATCATTTATATTTTTAAATATTTCTTTAGAAAAAACACATTAAAAAAACATTTAAAAATATAAAAAAATAGTAGCCGACCGGCATCGGGAACAGAGTCCAAGCTGCCGGTGGTCAGGGCTCCTGAGAGAGGAATCTCCTAACGATACGCACCGTGTCTAGGAGTACTGCTTTCTGGATCAGGCCCTTGATCCAGCTGCCTAACGAGAGCCTCCTCACATATTTTTATTATTATTATAGTATCCTACTGGGTCAAAGCTACCGGCGGTCAGGGCTCCAGAGAAATGAACCTCCTGGTGATATGAGCCTAGTCCAGAAGTACCGCTTTCTACATCACTTCTTTGATTTAGCCATCTAACGAGATTCGCCTAAGATGTTGATCGAGGCTCATGTCTATTAAGCAAAATGCTGACATGACTATCTGTACAATGATTGCTAAGTACAGAATATTTGTTATTTTGATCTTATTGCAATTGGTAATAATCTTTTTCTTTTCGAATCGATGGAATTCTTTTCCCTTAAAGTATTTGCCCAGTAGGTGGCCACATTTATTGTGGTGTCAGTAGCATTTAAAGGTCCCCTAAATTGTAGATTTAGGGACATTTTGGGCACTCTAGTAAGTTGGCCATCTTCTGGTCAGGTGCACCGCACTTGCATTGGGTATCGGAGAAGTCTATAATCCCCCATTTTGCCAATTTGCGTTTGCAACGGCCTGTGTGGGCGCAGTTTTCTTCACCTAGTATTTAGTTACACACTTAAAATTCGTCCTTGTTATTAAGAAAACTTGTATGTTAATGTTAATGGTAAATCATCTAAGATCAAAATTCTGTGATAGGTCTATTATTTTTCTTAATTGGTGGACCGTCTCACCATTATAAATATGTTACAGAGATTATTTGAAGCGAAAGTATTTTGAAGCTATTAGAAAATGATAGCAAAGTGGCAAGGAACATGCACACATCTTTAAATAATTATACGGAATTGTTTAGAACAAAACGGTATTATACTCAGTAATAATAATCATAAACTGTGGAGAATTCACTTATCTCTTTAGTGTGGAAACCACAATCAACTTAATAAGATATTCCACTCAATTCAGCAAAGCATCATGTTTTATTCATTGTCCTACTAATTTACAAAGATATAAATTAGTAGGACAATGAATAAAACAGTTATGCTTTGTTCATTACCCTTAACCAAAGAATACTACAGACAATAGATGATATAGAGCCAATTTCCCTAAACCGTGAAATATACCTATGTCGTCGCTAAACATGTCAGTTACCACCACGAATTCTAAAATATACAATGGTAGTGAAATTTATAGGAGGGTGCGTGTCTTGCTAGACGTATCACCTTTATTATTAGGGGCTGGTATATCTCAGAATCCTAGGGTCCTGGACCTTAACTCACCGTCCGACTGTCCGATAACCGGACCGAGCCTAAGTCGTCGACGGCGCGTACTGTTCCACACGCGCCTCAAGGAGATGTCAGCAAACCGTAGGGGCCCAGCAGGGTCGAAGCCTATTGGGGCCAAGGGTCTGCTTCTGAAAAGAATACTTGGCCCTGGTGTGAAAGGCAACGAAGGAACAGAAGTGGGTTTTTAGTCAGTAAAAGTCAGATACACCTTCGCGCTCCACCCAAGTGCGTGGGATGTAATTGGAAAGCCTCTTAGACAACTTTCGTGGAACATGGTACCAACCGACGATTATTCCTGTACAAGCTATGCTAGTATACACAAGAAAAACCCCCGATTGGTGAGAAACTGGGTATAAGATATGTATAGTTATAACCTATTATATAACAACACCGAAACAAATTAAAAAGTGAAAATCTCTTAGTCCATACAGCAAACATGCAACGGTCAAACCATATGAGCACCATGTAGATTAGTGTTTGATATGATCTTTTGAGGAATGAACGACAGAAATTTGAGTGAACTTATCCAGTCAATGCAAGCATTTGGCGGTCAATAATATGCGATATTTCAAAAGAGTTAAGTAAAATTTGATACTTGTAATAATAAAATACAACATGATAATTATTTCGACTCACGCGTCTGTGATTTATTCAAGCAAAAGCTGACTATTTCATTTCTAAGTCCAACTTCATTAAGTAGTTATGCCCCCAGTCCCTAGCTCAGTTTTTTCAGCACCAAAATAATATAATTTTCTGCTCCATGCTATGACTTTGCCCGAAAACGTAGTCTCCTAATAAAAGTAAATCCTACAAATTGTTTATATAAATTATTTCCACGAGTACCAACTTCGCTTATTATTCCATAAAGCGTACGTATAGTTTATCATGCCTGAACGTACTTGCGTGAAAATCCTGTTTCATTTTACTATGTACATGAATTTGTTCGTTATTTTTGTGATATCTTTCTTTTGAGTACTGAAAACTGGTGTAATTCTTTTATCTCATCAAAGCGTGTTGCCTTGGATGTGTGTATAGGTTGTTTGTTCCCCTTTTTTTTCTGTGTGCCTTAGCTGGTGCGTTTTGTGTCATAGAAAATACCTTAAAGCTAATTCACACCGGAATGGAAGTGCACGGCGCACTATCGACAACAACAAACAACAAAGATTACAACGGTGTACAACAATAATGAGTATATCTATCTATCTATCGATCTACTCTTGACTAGTTTAGTTTTTACAAAGAAACTCGTTTTTGGAATAAAAAATATGAAATTGGTTACAGCACGGGCAGTCGCGAGCAGGACCGCTGTCAAGACACACGAGCCTCTGTGACCGCATACTGCCCCGCAATTAGCCTTGCGGCACGACGTAGTGCGAACGGTGAGCAGTGGGTAGCTCACCGTCTGGTCGTCCGGTAAGGACCAAGCTCAAGTCGTCGACAGCACGTAGTGTTTTACGTTTACCTTAAAAAGATGCCAGCAAAATCGTACGGGCCAGGCTGTGGAGGGCCGATGCCCGCTAGGGCCGCGGGGAATTTCTGAAAAGGAAACCTGTGGTCCTGGAACGCAAAGGGCTACTGAAGGACACAGGTGGGGTTTTAGTAAGTAAAAGTTTGACATGCCCTCGAGCTTCACGTCAGAGCGGGAGAAGTCATTGGATGATTTTCTATCTAAAAAAAAAGAAGACAGCTAGTCTAAAAACAAACACTACCAATACCCAGACCTTTTGAATGTAGTCTGTGGCCAGACGAAACACAGTAAAAAATTATATCTATCTAAATAATCTGAGGGCGACAATATTATTATGGAACCTCCTGACGAAAAAATAAAATAGAAACCTGCAAAATATATCCCTGCGTGGTAAATCGTGGCCGTCGCGTATAATGGTTGCCAATTACTTACGCACACGATGTCGTTCTCGTCTAAGTTTTGCTGTTAAGAGGGTCATTCCCGAGCCAACTATCATTAATGTGAACATGGTTTAAAGCTTGTTGATTTATCTAACGCAATGCTTGATAAAGAATCAACGCGAAAAAAGAGAGAAAACGCCTGAACGCTCTGTTGGCATTTGGTAATTCAGCTGTCACTTACTCGAATATTTCATGCCATTTGTTCCAAGGAATACGTGTTTTCTTAAAAACCTTAAAAGTTTTTGGAAAAAAATTCCGTTATTTAGAATCTCAATTAAATGTGCAAGCTTTCAAATAGGCTTCTGTTACTTTAGCGGAATGTGAGGATGCGTTATCGTGGTGGAGAAGTATATTGCTTCGAGGACGCTTTTCGCGAACTTTTTCTAAGACTCTGGGCAAGCAAGTATTGACGTTCCAATCAGCAGTCACTGTCCTTTGATCTTCAAGCAATACTGTAGTATAATGTCCTGATTTGCCGAAAAAAGAAGCAGCCATTTTTTTACCAACACTTCGACTTTTCTTAACTTTCGTCGGCAAATCTTTAACAGGAAAGACCCACTCTGCCGAAGCAGTACACCCAGGTTTCGTCACCTGTCACGATATTATAGACAGCCAATAACTGTTCTAGATTAAACTTTTTATCATTTTACAGCACCACTGGACACGCAGTCGTTTCTGGTCCTCCGTTAAGTCATGTGGTATCCCCGAGTGCAAAGCTTCCGAACCTTCAGATGCACAATGACATGTAAACAACAACAAGACAAGACCAGAGTGAATAGGTTATTTCTAGGTAAGCCCGCTCCATCGTCGACCGCATCGTCGCTTTCCATCAGGTGAGATAGCGATCAAGCTCGAACCTACCAAGAATAAAAAAAAAATGTTTTGCACTTGGCTCATTCCAATGCCTAACAAAGCACGAATTTGCTGGCAAGTAATTTTTTTGTCAGATTCAATAAGTTGTCGTACGGTGTCAATATTCAAGTCTGTAATCGCAGTAGCTGGCCGTCACGTACCTCGTCATAGAGATGATCACGTCCACGTCTAAATTCTCCAAACCACGAATACACAGAGCTGCGACATGGTGCTTCATTACCAAATGCCAATTGAATTCTCTGGCAACTCTCTTGTTGACATAAGCCATAACGAAAATCATAAAAAGTCTTTGAACGAAAATGTTCTTCATTTTGGTAGCGACACACCATCTTCGAAAGGACGCCACAAAAAAAATCAAATTAAAAAGTAACATGCTTACAAAGAGTTCTATTTTCGAATTCTATAATAGTTTTTTCCTTCTTTTATTGTAAGTGGCCAGATCCAAAGATTTTCAGTATGCCCCACGTATGGAAGTGTATCTCGAGTTGGCTGCTCTTAACTTAGTACCTACGTCTAAACCTCATCTCTCAGGACTTTTTTTTTTTTCGTGACCTTAGATGATGTGAATTTATTAAATCTTCTGTCGTATTTCAAGAGTTACTTGAATGTTAACCAAGGTAGTATTTTTTTTCCCATAGTAAATACCTGTGCAGTATTTCATTTAGTCTCTATCCTGTGAAAGTCTTTTATAATATTTATTGAATTATAAAAGTTAAACAAAAATACTAGGTGTTCTTTTTTTGATGGGTGGCAAATCACTTCTCCCTGTCTAGAGTAGAGCACAAGAGCGTGTCAGATTTATACTGACTAAAACCACACCTGTGTTCTTCAGTTACCCTTTGAGTTAAAGGACCATGGTTTTTTTTTCGGGAATTCCCTGCCGCCAATCTGTTGCCAACGTCTATAAATATATTTAAGGTTCTACACCTCTTCTCTTCTTTGTCCTCTTTTGTTTCTATTACTATTTGGAATCAGGATTTTCTATCCTGGATTGTCGACTATTGCAATTGGGCTAACTCTAGGTGTATCCCAATTCTTGACCACGCAATACCCTTTTTCTCAGAAATGCGCAGAGGTATTCAGGCATATTGAAATGAATAATAAATATTCAAATCTGTAATTTCTTGAAGGTATGAAAATCAAACTCGTAAGTCAACGTAATCAAGAGATATGGCCGTTTGTGTCCTATTTTCACACTCTGAAGAAAATCAAAATCTATAGGGTATTTCCCGTCGACGTGTAATCATGAAAGTAAGTAAGATGAAAGGTCTTTCAGAACAAGTAATGGAAAAAATGTAACAAAAAAAAAAATATGCTTTATTGTAGAAACATAACAAAGAAAAACTTATATCTATAATACAATGGGCGGCCTTATCGCATTCCGCGATCTCTTCCAGGCAACCTCGAATGGACAGTCAGAACATGATATGGGGTTATCATAAGTTTGACAATAAGCACCAACATTAATTACAATATATTATAATAGATACACAGATACATGCCTATGCAATATAATAGATAAATACCAAATATATGGGTAATGATAAGAAATGGCGACTTTCGATAATCACAGCGACAGGTAGTGTTCTTTAACAAGTCTTTTGAAGAAAGGTAACGATTGAGAGCATATTTATTGTGATAACAGACTTTTATTTTGCTGATGGAGAATTAACCGTGAATAGCACGAGTAACTAGAACTATTTCCTTTTTTTAAGTTGATATACACTAGTGCTTGACTGCGATCCTATTACCTGATGGTAAGCAGAGATGCAATCGTAGATGGTAATGCGCACTAGTTTATTAAGAGTCTATTCACTCTAGCCTTGAAGACACCTAAATTATAATCAGACTGGAAGACTGCTGTAGGCAAATTGTTCCATTCCTTCGATGTACGCGGTATAAACGACGAGGTGAAACAGCCAGTCCGTACCGCAGAGGTGTCAGCAATGTAAGTATGGACACTTGCCGTACGTCGGGTTGTCCGGTGGCAGAAAGGTGATGGTGGAATCAAGTCATGTCATTCATACCATGTGATTCCCAGTTTGGTACGGAACCCTTCGTGTGTGAGTCCGATTTGCATATGGCTTCTTTTTTTGCTAAATCATATGAGCGTGGTGGTTTAATAAAAGTGACCTCATTATTTGATTTTTTTTTTGTTGCTTCACACTAAGAACTACTCTTGTATCGTGGGTACGTTACCGAACATGTAAACTTATGTGTATACACTACTAGTTTTTAATTGGTACAAATAATTAAAGAGCTTATTAGAAAAGGTTTTTTTTTATTATTTAAGTAGTCTCATTAAATAATATTCATAAACGGTAAAGTTCTTAGCGTTTGTTTATATCCCAAATGTCACTCAATTTATGGAAATATTATACAGGCTATTGATTATGAAGGAAAAACAATGGAGAAACACTGCGCTTAGTATTTTCTAGTAGCAATTGTTATGAATAATTGATTCAATTATGTATTTACCAATTATGACAAATTTTCGTGGTCAATTTTGATTTGGATTTTCTTTTTTTACTTTTGAAAACATAAATATGATCAGTAACGGGTACAGATAGTGCCCAATTGTTTTTGGTACTAATGAAAAAAAGTGGGGGGAATTTTTTTTTTTTTAGGTGGGAAAATCATCTAATGACAAATCTCGCTCTTGGGCGGAGTGGGAGATAGTGTCAGACTTTTACTGACTAAAAACCCACTCCTGTTCCTTCCCTGGGCCCCGGGTTTCGTTTTCACACTACCCATGGCCCCAGTAGGCTTCGACCCTGCTGGGCCCCAACGATTTGCTGACATCTCCCTGAGGCGCGCGTGGAAGTTTACGCGCCGTCGACGACTTGGGCTCGGTCCGGAAGGTTACCGGACGGTCGGACGGCGAGCCACCCATTGTTCGCCGTCCGCAAGCCCGCGCCTACGGTGGTCGGAAATCAGGATCGGAATCCCGGCGGCGGTTAGGGCGTGAGGACCGTTGCATCACGCAATCGGCCGCCCCCTTTGCTAGCATTAGTGCTTCGCAGAAGGAGGCGACCGCCTGCCACTCCTCCTCGCTCCGGACCATGGCCTGTACCAAGGCCCGGCGCGAGAGATCGCCGCCGCCGATCGCCCCCACGAGGACACGGCGTTGCTCTGCCCAAGCGGGGCACACCTCCACCGTGTCCTCCGGGCGTTCCACACAATGGCGACACCCGGGCGTCGCTTCTGCACGAATCCGGTGCAGGAACTTCCCGAACTTACCGTGTTCGGTGAGAACCTGCGTCATGCGGAAGGTGAGGACGCCGTGAGGTCTTTCCAACCACAGGGGTGTATATGTGAATATATAAGATACTCAGACCCGGAACACCTATCTGAAGGCCATACAAATATTTGTTGAACCCGCGACCCACAGCACAGCAGTCAGTTGCTTAACTACTGCACTAACTGTGCCATCAAATTATTCGTAGAATTAATTATAGGATTGAGTTAGATTGATAGCCGTTATTTCTAAGGACTTCAAATTTTACCGACCAAATTTTCCAACGGCAAATTTTTCCTTGAAAAGCAATTCGTTCCGGCTGTCTCCACCACACAGTGGGTAAGATCTGAGTTTTATGACAGAAAAAATACGTGCAAATATTCACGGCTAAGAAGATTGAGCGACACCCCGTCGCGACCCAAATTAATGTCTGGCATAAATACAAATACTCCGCGATCGTCTGACTTGCAACTTTTTTATTGCGGTGGCCATAGAACCCGGAATCTCAATAACTTCGGCTGTGACTAGACAATCTGTTTGTAAAATAAAATGTTACAGTTTAGACCGATTAATTTTTTTTTAGAATATTTTGCAATTTTTTTTTTTAATTTTCGTATAAATATATTTTATAAAAATATCCATTTTTTTGTGGATAATCACTAAATAACCCCCTCTACTCTAGGAGGAGCGAAAGCGATTCGTCAGTTTGAATTAGTAGACGTTTATTTTTATAAACGAAGTAATTATTATAATATTTTCTCTTTATTCAAGCAATATCTATATACATATAATAAAACAGTAAAATTATTTTGCGATGGTATTAATTGGCGCAAAAACTACTGAACCGATCCTGTTCAAATTTTGCATACATAATCCTTATAGGTCAGGGCAACTTATAGGCTATAAATTATCACGCTATTTGCTATGGTGGGTGAGCAATAATCCAAAATGTTTGTGTTGAACGACATGTGCCGCGAGTTAGTCATTATTTTATCTTCTTTTTTGTAATAAAATAACTTTTACCATTTTTTCAAAATAAAATCGACATTTTTATTCGATGTCTTCTAAATATTTTGTAAAAACTAATCAAAACACATAATAAAATCAAAGCGGCGACAAAAACCACGTACTATAATGTTACATTATTCAGATACTCGCAACGCCATCTAAAGACTCTGGTGAAGCGTCAATGCCTTTTCTCAATGTGTATACATTTTTAGAGAATTTAGAGAATAAATAATATAAATTAGTTACCTCTCCCGCATTCTCCGCAATTTAATAAGAACATTATTTAGTTTATAAAAAAGTAGGTTAATTGAGTCTCTGTTAAGGATTCCATGCACCAATACCTACGACCGCAACGCCCACTGGTGACGTATCGAATGCTTTCTTTAGACGCTCGTTAAAGACCGCTAGATGTCGTCTAACCCGCTAACAAAACAGTTGTCCGCTACGCAAATTCGACATTGCGTCGAATAAAAACCGCTCCGCGATCAAAATCCCATATCTGTTGAAAACCTGAGAATTCTCCTGTAATAAGTGTATCTGCTACTGTGAGACATTGAGACCTTATAGTGCAGTGTTGGTTTCACGAGTTCTGACCAGCCCACCGGTGGATGAATGAAGATTTAGCTCGCCGGCCAGCAGCCACACACACACCGACCACGCATCCGTGAGCGAAGCGCTTGCCTGACGACAAGTGGGGTCACTGGATTAGCAAGGTACGTGGGCTTTAAGTTGCTATCGTCGTTGTAGGGGTCGGTGCCTCAGGGAATCGTCAACAGGGATTTAATTTTGTGTAATATAACCATAATTTCACCGCCATATTGGTAGTCTTAAAACTTCTCCTCCTCTATTTCAGGTGAGGCTACTTACAAGCCTCACCAGAATTATTTGGTCCTTTCGAGCCTGGATAGGTAACCAGGTAACCGCTCCCTAGTTAGATTTTTACGTAATATTTGGTGAAAATCATAATAGGTAGATATAGGTTATAGATATTTACGTAAACCTTTGGTTATTCTTGCCTATAAACCGCTCTCCGCTATAACATAAACATAATTGACAATAGATTCTACGTAGGTTTTGGTAAATCTGTCAATATTGTTTCATAGAATTTACGTATTTCACTTTGATAACATATAATAGGAGGTAGTTTCACATCATTTCGGCTTTGTGCGTATTAGTGATTTTTATTCAGATACCGCCACAGAGCGGGAAGGTACTTTACTAGTGCAAACCGCCTGATAAGTTTACCCGCGCATATTTTTAGATATTGCTCTTGATATTAACTTAACAAAATGACTGAGAAACAATTAAAGCCGGAAGATTTACTGACTATCCTTCATGAAAAGAAAGGATTGTTATTCAAACGCCTTAATCGATTATATGAATTATCGAAAAACATTTCGTCGTTCGATACGAGAAATAGTGAAAGTTTTATGACTGAATCGGAAACTGTTGACGACATTCGTGACAAATTTGAATCTTATGTCGATCAAATTAACCACATAAACATTAATTTGAAACCTGGTTCGAGTCCCGACTATGCTTGTTTAGAATCCTTTGAAGATTTGTTTATTCGCATTAAGCGTATTAGGAATAAAATCGACAGTAGTCAATCTCAGTTATCTCAATGTAGTAATTCGAAAACGCTTTTTGAACCACTAAAAATAAAGCTGCCTCCGATTGCATTGCCATCTTTCGACGGGAAACCTGAGAATTGGCCTGTTTTCTATGAGTCGTTCAAGTCGAATATTCATGAAAATGATCAGCTGACTGACTCGCAGCGTGTGCAGTATTTAGTAGGTAGACTTACACATAACGCGTTAAAGATTACAGCCGGTATTGTGCCTACGGCTGATACCTATCATTTTCTATGGGACAGCTTAGTTAATAAATACCAGGATAAGCGTACATTAGGTATACACTATTTAAATAATATATTAGATTTAAAAAGTTGTTTGTGTAACCCAAATAGTCTCGATTCTTTCATTGAAACATTTAGTGCAAGTATTTCTGCCTTGAAACAACTTGGTATTCCGGATCTTGCGGATTTTATTCTCTTGCATTGCGCTATGAGAAAAATAGATTCACAGACTGGTCAATCGTTTGAACTTTCCGTTCGCGATGTTGAAATACCTACAACTAAATTGTTAATTAGCTTTGTTCAAGATCAGACTAAGATATTAGAACGCTTGAATTTATCTCATTCGAACGCGAAAAATAATTATAATAAACCTCATAGTCCCGCATCTCGCGAGCCTCGCACGCAAACGAAAGCGTTTGTTGTGAGTGTATCGCCTAATTCTACCGCTCCCGCTCCGCCCCGCTTCGTCTGCGCGTATTGTAAAGATAACGCTCATGTTCATTTGTATAAGTGCGCTGAGTTTCAATCCGCGTTGACTCCTAGAACTAGGTTTGAGTTTATTAAATCCGTACATGGTTGCGTAAATTGTCTGAGCACGTCGCACGGTTTGAGTAATTGCAAGTCGACCTCAGTCTGTAACGTATGTAAAAAACGCCATCATGCTTTATTACATTTTGAGAAAAATAATAAACAATCGCATGTAGCTGATGTTAAACCGACGAATTGCAATGTAGCCGTCGCATCCAGCCTGGCAGCGCCGCTGGCCGCTGCGCCCCGCGCGCTATTCTCGCTCCACGCGGCGTCTTGTGGTTCGGGTGACGTTGCTCAAACATGTCCGACCCATAACACGGCCGTATTATTGGCTGCAGATACGAGGGCTAAGTCGGCAGTCTTGTTGTCGACCGCTCAGGTTTATGCGCGCGCTAACAATAATAGTTCGGGCCATAAAACAATAGTTAGGTGCTTAATTGACAATGGTTCGCAAAATAATTTAATAACTACAGATTGTTGTAGAAAACTCAACTTAGCAATAATTCCTTTGAATAATTCTTTTGTCAAAGGAGTTGGTTCTGTGTCGCGGCCGATAATAGGTTATGTGAATTTAGATATCGAGTCTCGCGTATACCCGCATCAAAAATAAACTATTCACGCGTTAGTAGTTGAGTGCATTACGGACCAGCTACCTTCGCACCATATTAAGTGGGATTGTCATGTGGACTTCCACTCGCTTCCGCTCGCTGATTTAAGCTGGAATATTCCAGGAGATATTGGCATAGTGTTTGGCGCTCAACTGTTTCCGTATATTTATTTGGGGAATAGGGTAGACTTAGGTTCAAATGCGCCACCCGCATTATTGACCACATTCGGGTATGTCCTTATGGGTGATTTTCCGCATAGTAAAGATAATTTAAATTTACCTAGCTCTTCTTTCACAGCAATAGCCCTTAATGATTCATTACAAAAGTTCTGGGAATTGGAAGAAGTTGAAAATAAACGTTTTTTATCTCCTGAGGAAACCGAATGTGAGAATATTTTTTCCTCGACCGTGTCACGTGACGATGCGGTACGTTATACTGTCGCGTTACCCTTTAGTAAGGATCCCGCCGAGTTGGGTGGCTCCCGCGCCGCCGCGTGCCGTCGACTGGTTGCGCTGGAGAGAAAACTCCGCCAATCGCCGACGTTGCGGGAAAATTATAACGCAGTGATCCGGGAGTACATAGATAATGGATACTTGAGTCAAGTCGACGAATCCGCCATTTCGGACGACGGGTACTGCATCCGTCATCACGCTGTCTTTCGGCCAGACAAGCCGATGCCGCGCGTTGTATTGGATGCGAGTGCCAGGACTCATACCGGTTTATCTTTAAATGATGTACTCCATATTGGTCCGAATTTACAAACAGATTTGTTTCTTCTTTTAATCAATTTTAGATTATTTTCTATCGCTATCAATTCTGATATCAAGCAGATGTACTTACGAATTTGCGTACCTGTTGAGCAGCGTAAGTACCTACGCATTTTGTGTCGATTCAGTGAGAATGATCCTGTGTTGACATTCGCTTTTAACCGCTTACCTTTTGGACTGAAGTCGAGTCCTTACATAGCTATGCGCACTGTGCGACAGCTGGCCTCGGACAGTCCGAATTATTATATACTTAAATTCACTAGACCGAAGGTTCATTGTGAACCCCGGTCGCCTCAGGAATTGTCAGCGGCGGAACGAGTTATGATCCGTGCTGTGCAATCTGTTCATTTCGCAGATGACATTGAGCTCATCAAATGTGGTAAATTGTTACCAAAGAAACTCCGCAGTTTGTCTGTCCTTTTAAATGAAGAGGGTATATTACGCATTGGGGGAAGACTTTCAAAGTCATGCCTTCCCTTTGATGCTAAGTATCCTTTTTTACTTCCCAAACATGATCATGTTGTGCATTTGATAATTCGTCATTATCATGTGATGAATTGTCACACTGGGCCAGGGCTACTTATGTCTATTTTACGACAGCGATTTTGGATACTAGATGCCAGGACTGTCATTAGGTCCAAGTTGCGACAATGCAACACATGCTTTAGAGTTAATCCGACGCATCCCACTCTCATGATGGCGGACCTTCCTGAATACCGTGTATCGGAATCAAAGGCATTTGTCCATACTGGAGTGGATTATGCTGGTCCCATACGCATAACTCTCTCTCGTCGCAGAGGTCAACACGCTCAAAAGGCTTACATCTGCTTGTTTGTGTGCTTGGTGACCAAGGCTGTCCAAGTAGAGTTAGTCTCTGAACTTACTACCGACGCCTTTTTATCCGCGTTTAAACGTTTTATCTCGCGTCGAGGGCCAGTATCCTGTCTCTATTCGGATAACGCTACCAATTTCGTTGGTGCTAAAGCTCAGCTAGATGAACTTTATAATTTCTTAATGAGGTCAAACCTCAATTCGTCTCTTTTAAATGAGTTATCAACTCGCCGCATTAAGTGGAAAATGATTCCACCTCGCTCCCCACATTTTGGCGTTATGTGGGAAGCCAATGTAAAACCATTAAAAACGCATCTTTATAAAGGAACTGACAATGTCGCTCGCGTTGCAATGGTGAGGACAAGGTTCGGTAATTTTAAACGCTCTGTCACAAAACTATATCCTATTCCATCGCAATAAAATTTCATTTTAACGATACTCGTAGTTTTTTAAGGTTTAGGATTAGTATTCTAAATGATTTTTATTTTCCGCATTTAGTGATAAAGCTTAGACTTTCCGATCATGATCTAGGTCAGTAAATCTTTACAATTTTCACCTTTCCCTTTGAAAGCACTTGCGTCCTTCCAAGGGGGGGAGCATGGTGAAGCGTCAATGCCTTTTCTCAATGTGTATACATTTTTAGAGAATTTAGAGAATAAATAATATAAATTAGTTACCTCTCCCGCATTCTCCGCAATTTAATAAGAACATTATTTAGTTTATAAAAAAGTAGGTTAATTGAGTCTCTGTTGAGGATTCCATGCACCAATACCTACGACCGCAACGCCCACTGGTGACGTATCGAATGCTTTCTTGAGACGCTCGCTAAAGACCGCTAGATGTCGTCTAACCCGCTAACAAAACAGTTGACCGCTACGCAAATTCGACATTGCGTCGAATAAAAACCGCTCCGCGATCAAAATCCCATATCTGTTGAAAACCTGAGAATTCTCCTGTAATAAGTGTATCTGCTACTGTGAGACATTGAGACCTTATAGTGCAGTGTTGGTTTCATGAGTTCTGACCAGCCTACCGGTGGATGAATGAAGATTTAGCTCGCCGGCCAGCAGCCACACACACACCGACCACGCATCCGTGAGCGAAGCGCTTGCCTGACGACAAGTGGGGTCACTGGATTAGCAAGGTACGTGGGCTTTAAGTTGCTATCGTCGTTGTAGGGGTCGGTGCCTCAGGGAATCGTCAACAGGGATTTAATTTTGTGTAATATAACCATAATTTCACCGCCATATTGGTAGTCTTAAAACTCCACCCGTTCAGGTGATGCTACTTACACGCGTCATCAGACTCAAAGTAGAAATAATGATGACAATGACAGTTGAACTTCATATTTGATAGATGGCATTGTGTATTTTACGTAATTTTCTGAATGGCGGAAGAATGACCATCGCCCACGTTTGCAGACAGTTTTATTCTTTAAAATTGGACGAAAATAATGGTTAAACTGGTGTTAGACGGAGGCATTTTTAACAATCTTGCTTTTTTTTCCCCGTGGTTATAACAAGCTAATTGACCGTGATTATCCAAGGGATACCAACCAAAGGCGATAAAAGTAAATACTTATATGTATTTAATTATTGACTTTAAAATAACACGGCCAAATTTTCGGAAGGGATTGCATGGCACCTTGTGTTGGAAGGCCCCCAGGTGGAATCAGATAGATGCCAGACGCACACCGGACCGGTCATTATGGCGACACTTGGGGAGGCCTATGTCCAACAGTGGACGTCTTTCGGCTGAAATGATAATGATAATGATGGTATCGTTTTTCTTTTTTTAAGGATGGTAAACATCTAATGACTTCTCTGGTTGGAGCGAGAGGGCGTTTCAAACTTTTACTGACTAAAACCGCACCTGAGTCCTTCAGTTGCCCTTTGCAACATCTCTTTGAGGAGCGCGTGGATCACTACGCACTGTTGACGACTGGGCTCAGTCCGGTCAATTACCGGACGGCCGGGCGGCTAGCTACCCATTGCTCGATGTTCGCAAGCCCGCATCTACCGTGGCTGGTCGTCGGGGTCGAAATCTCGGCTCGGCGTGAGGACGTTCGTTCCCTCACGCGTACGGCCTGCTCCTTCGCTAGCATTACGGCTTTGCAGAAGGAGGCGACCGCCTGCCATTCCTCCTCGCTCTGGACCATAGCCCGAACCAAGGCCCGGCGCGAGGGGTGACTGACGCCGATTGCCTATACGAGGACACGGCGGTGATCCGCCCTTGCGGGATACACCTCTGTATGCTCCACTGTGTCCTCCGGGATGGCACCTTTCAGTCTAATAATGGCGTGTTTTATTATTTGCAGTCACTGCTTCATATAAAACGGGTTCGAAAGTGGTTTGCGTTTCTGATCACAGTTCGACAACGTATGATGTATCTCAGATTCCTTGCAGCCTTACGTCGACATCTGGACGTTACCTCCTTCCAGTGAGTGGTGACCAACACTCGAACAACCCTCTGAGGGAGGCCAGTCTCAGGGATAACACTAATGGGCTGCTACATATGTTTACCGTAATTTCATTGTTTTATGGATACACAAGCTCAGGACTGTTGAGGGTGTTTCGAGCGGTTTCTGTTCCGGGTTCGGTTGGAAGTACCCTGATGTTACCATTTCGCGAATCGCCCGAAGGACCCGGTGTAGTATGCGTTGGAAGTCTATCCCACTTGGGTGAACCGCCGTGTCCTCATAGAGGCAATCGGTGACAGTGACCTCTCGGTTTGGCCATCAATATGCGAGTTCGATTGGGCGGGCATACACGCGTTCAAAATTTCGCCGAAATTCATTCAAAAGTTGGAGACTCTTCATAGGGTAGTGGATTCACTAGCTTATTGGCTTTGCACTATCAGCGCACGTTATCCAACTGAAGGTTGGTGTCCCGATTATGCTCCTTCGTTTACCTCTACCAAAACTGTCTGACGACTTAAACTCTACAGTGAAACGTTATTGAGGCGAAAATTTTACGGGAGGTAACTCTTTCGAACAATCTCGCTGCCCTAGCAGACATCGGCCCTAGAGGGCCCTATCCATTTGCTGACATCTCTTTGAGTCGCGTGTAGAATACAAAGCGCCATCGATTCAGGATTGCTTTGACCAGACGGCCGGACGGCACTACCGAAATCCCGTGTCTGCGATAGCTGGTAATCTCCCTGCGGCTTTCAACACCCGGAGCGTCACTTGCAACGACAGCTGAAGAGTCAGGATGTACTATCCCTCATAGTTTCAGCCACCTTCTTCGATCGTAGTGCTTCACTGAAGGAGGCTACTGGTTGACATTTTCTCCACCAATCGCCTCCATGAGGACACGGCGGCACCGGCGCTCCGACCAAACGGGACTGACTTCCACCGTATGCTCCATCGTATTCTTCCGTGAGACCCGAGTGTTTCTTCCCGCTGAATTCGATACAAATACCTCTACCCACATCCGGTAAGTCATGCACAAAGAGAGCATGCCGTGACGCCTCTGTAGTCACTCATCAAAGATAGGTATTACCGGTGCGATTGTGACGTGCTCACTGTGGCGAGGGGTTAAAATCATACAATGTTGTTTTACCAGAACATAAACCAGAAACATACATAAACTAATGCCTTTTCCCTTGGGGTAGGCAGAAATACCAACTGCTACGACCCATACATACTCTTTTTATTCATTGACGTTCATAGATCTGGATCTGGACGAGTACATAACATGTTTCTTGAAAGTAACTTGCGTTTTTACCTTTAACCGTTTTATGTTAAAGTACAATAAATAATTGCGATACTTTCGGAATGAATTGCAAGCACAGAATGATTGTACAGTTTTACGAACTTAACGCGGACGAAGTCGCGGGCAACAGCTAGTCAACTCATATAAAAAATAATAATACAAAAGCAACGGCATAGTATTTAAAATGTTTACTTTTCCTAAAAGAAACACATTTAACTTTTGGATGCCATTAGTGTTATTTTTCACTTATATCACATTATAAATTCGAAAAAGAAAGAGATACAGCTGATCATGGGCTGAAAATAATATTGCGTTTATGTTCAGCCCATGATCAGCTGCGTAAGTCTCATAAGTACAGTAAGTAGTTGAAAAACAGCGCCAGGCAAGTCCTACGTAGTTGCCATTATGCTGAACTGGACGTAGCTGTATTAGCGTAGCCGTAAGACACATTGTTGTTGTAATTTTTATGTTTAAGTTTTCAATAATTATTCATGGTTTCTTTCTTTTCTTTCTTTTCTTTCTTTTCTTTCTTTTCTTTCTTTTCTTTCTTTTCTGTCTTTTCTTTCTTTTCTTTCTTTTCTTTCTTTTCTTTCTTTTCTTTCTTTTCTTTCTTTTCTTTCTTTTCTTTCTTTTCTTTCTTTTCTTTCTTTTCTTTCTTTTCTTTCTTTTCTTTCTTTTCTTTCTTTTCTTTCTTTTCGTTCTTTTCTTTATTTTTTCTTTTCTTTTTTTTTCTTTCCTATGTTTCATGCAGTCTCCGTACTCTGTGATGGCTACGAAAATTGCGTACAACTTCTACCGAAAATTGTTTTACGACAAAAACAAGATTTACTACAACAAAATGCGGCTTAGTTATTAGGTTTTTTGGTGTTCGTGGCAATGTTGGAAGACAAATGTTAAGTAATTCCATGTTGTATTTGTGGTAGGTGCCATTTCATTTTTTGAAACATGGCATTATAAATCTAGCTGAATTATCGTCTCTAACTTTTTACTTTTTCAGATCGTATTTTATTTGTTATTTTATTTTTATCTTTGATGGGCTCGTGCTTGACCACTATTTCACCTGATAGAAAGCGATGTTTTGGTCGACGATGGAGTACATTTGTCTAGAAGTAACCTTTTTACTCTTGACTTAAAGATTCCCAGGTTAAAGTTATCAGGAAATACAGACTCCGGCAGGGAATTCCACTCTTTAGCTGTACGCACAGTGAATATGTTTACACGCACAATGAAATAGGTGGAATGTCTACCATGTGGTTTATAAATTAAATGCGTGACAATTTGATTTGAAACTGATAGGTAAGTGACATGTGGAATCACCCTAAAATTATAAAGGTGAAAGTTCTCGCTTGAACAGCTAAACAGATTTTGATGAAATTTGGCACAAGGGTACACCAAGTCCTGGAATAGCATATAAAAAAATACTTATCATGAGAGTACGTTCTACTTTGACCATTTTTTTTCTTACACACAGGTGAAGCCGCTGGCAGAAGGTAGTAAAATTATATTAAAGAAAAACTTAATTATCGTGTATTTTAAAGTAAGCAAATACATGTAATTTTGAATAATATTCAAATAAAATGTGTTTTTTTTTTTTAAATCTAAGTTTCTTCAAAAATTTTGTGAATTCTCAGTCACCTATGATCATAAGACTATCTAGTTAAGCCACGTGCTCTTTCAATGCCATTGAATGGGTATTTATAAAAGAAGTGCTAGACACTTCAAGTCAAGTAATAAAAGCAAATAGTTTCGGTTACGACGTAGCACATCTACGGCGTAGCAGGGTTACGACGTAGCATGACTACGGCGTAGCACGTCTACGAGAAGTCCGTCCACCTAATCTTACGTGGCTATTACGTTCGTTTTGTGTGAAACCGGTCTTGTTAGTAATGTTGAGAATATTTTCCGGTACAAAGGTCTTACCTTTATGTTGTGTGTGAGTACTTTCTTTACCTTAGTAAACGGTTTGGCTTGTGGGTTAATTCTGCACAATATTATTATACATTTTTCTTTCTGCATAAATAGATTTGTTTTTCGTTTTTTTTTTACACAGGAGATTTTGAAGACTCTTAAACAGTACTTTAATTTAACAATAACAACATAACACCACGCTATCCACATATAGTTATTATGCATAGAGTTATGTTACATTAACATAACATGTTTTATGTCAGCAAGCTTATTAAAAAACTGAGTTTATTTTAGTGTTTTTTCTGAGGTTAGTCAGCTAGAAAACACCGGCCTCAACTAGTTTAAATTAACGAAAAAAATGACGTGTATAAGTGTTTTTATAAACTTTTTTGCAAAATAAATGTCATTTATTAACAAAAAAATCTGATTTTTAGGCTCTATTCCCTCTCTCCCTCTTTCTCTGTCATAAACGTTCTTAGAAGATTGACATTGTTCTTGATATCATGAAACTATATACAAATCTATCAAAATACCAAATGTTTACGGATATTATTAGAAGTTTAAAGTTCAATTTCCTCTCAAAATATCGACGTGTGTAAATTTCTCTTAAATTGTGGACCGACATCGTCATATATGTCCTGTTATTCTTATCTCTAATTAATCTTTAGTGCGTCACGCCCACAGGCTGTGATAATCTGTCAGGCAGAGACATGTTTATGGGTTAGCGACGAAGAAGGGATGGTGCAGAAGGTTTAAAAAGATTTATGTATTTCTTAACTAGAACGACAAAATGCTAATTACACTGATATTATCTATATGTATATATAAAAGGAGAAACTGACTGACTGTCATATTAACGCATAGCCGAAACTCCTAGGAGTAGGAACATGAAAATTTGCACAGATTTTTCTTTTGTGACGTTGGCGAGCACTAAGAGAAGATTTTTCAAAAATCACCCCCTAAGTGGATGAAACGGGGGTCTAAAATTTGTATAGAGAAGCCTACTTTGACGCGGGCGAAGCTGCTGACAGAAGCTAGTATTAGATTAAAATTATGTAAAGCATATTAATTTCATTAACCAGCGAACAGATCAAGTTCAGGACTAGATGCAGGCAGAGCGTTGAGTGCGATTAACACTCACGGAATGAGTGACATACGTCGCGCAACCGTACGACAACGTGGCACCACAAATACGTTATGCCAACTTGCCCAGCAACGATAGTGCTTTAAATATGTTCAGTATGGAACGAGGTCTAAAATGCCTCGTATGCGGCTGTCTTACAATGCGGCTAAGAAAACCGTTGTCTTTTTTGCCGTGCGGAGGCTGTAACTTCAATTTGGTTTAATTTTGTAAAGAGATGAATATACATCTAAGCTGCCTCATTAAAATAAAATGCAGTGGTATATCTACTTTAATACGGGGTCACTTTGACTTAGTACTTCACTTAGTAAAAAAAAAAGCTTTTAGTTTCATAAATCTTACGGGTCTAACAATCCTCTTATGATAGTTTTCAAATGAGATCTTAAACGCACTCTATACGTTTTCCGTAACGAGTAGGGTTCAGTTAATACAACTTTTTATCGATGTATATTAATAACGTTGGTAGGTGCCATAGTCTTAACATAGTTCTTGGTAATTAGATCACTTATAAGCCTCCTAGAACCATACACATACATATGAAAAATAAAGATATGGTGCCTATTTTTTACCGACTTCAAAAAGGAGGAGGTTCTATGTTCGGCTAATTGTATTTTTTTTTTTATGTATGTTCACCGATTTCTCGGTCAATTGTGGACCGATTTTGAAATATTTTTTTTGATTGAAAGCTTATGCTTCCGAGTTGGTCCCATAGAAATATTGTTATGATCTGATCATGAACTTCGAAGATATGGAACAGGACTCCTCATAGGATCACAGCAGAACCGGCGTAACAAGTAAAATTGCTTTGTTTATACGTGTAGTCGATGAGTGACTGAAAGAAGAGGGGAAATATATCGAACTGATATGATGAAGCCTGAAGTTAGGCACCGGAACTCTGTAATAAATGAATGTAATTTAACCGTATTTGGGATTATTAGAATTGTCATGAGATGCACTCTGGCTATAAGGTATTTAAGTTTGGCTGAGGGGTACTTTTTAGTGGTGGTATAATTCAAAAGTGTAAAATAAAAAACTTTTTACAAAAAAAAAAAAATAGAACCGACTTCAAAGTAAAAATAAAACACTGAAAAGTGCAAAATAACTTTAATTTCGGAAGTCGGTGTTGAATAACGAAGAGACAAAACTATTATAGAAACGACATCTTTCGCACTTGAGTGGAGCACGAGGGTGTGTCAGACTTTTACTGACTAATAATCCACTCCTATTCCTTCGTTGCCTTTCATACCTGGGCTGCTGAGTTATTCTTTCAGAAGCAAACCCTTGGCCCCAGAACGCTTCGACCCTGCTGAGCCCCTACGGTTTGCTGACATCTCCTTGAGGCGTGCGTGGAACAGTACGTGCCGTCAACGACTTGGGCTCGGTCCGGAAGGTTACCGGATGGTCGGACAGCGAGCTACCCACTGCTCGCCGTCAGCAAGCCCGCGCCTACGGTGGCCGGAGACGTGAAGGGTGTATACCATATTGGATGCATGGATTTATTTCGCGAATATGAAGAACGAATACTACTTCGGGCCTTTAAATTACCGTAGTAATAACAATAAAAAGGAAATGTCGGTAATGTCTGCTATTGTATGTCTGTTGTTTATGTAGTGAGGCTCAATGTTTATTGCATGCTATTGTGTTAAAAGCTTGGGGTAAACAAATATATGTGAGTGGTAAACTTATTTATAGTTGATTGAATGATGACAGAGCAGTAGTGGCCGAGTGGTAACGGCTCCGACTTACGAGTCGTAGGTCGCGGGTTCAAACCCAGCCAGGCACATTGATTTGTGTGATTTATTTCATCACCACTGCTATCAAAAGGTGAAGGAAAACATCGTGAGGAAACCGGCATGTCCTAGAACCAAAAATTCGAAGACATGTGACATCCACCAACCCGCACTGGGCCCGAGTGGTGAATTACAGCCCATTTCCTCTCGTAGAGAGGAAGCCTGAGAGTCTCAGCAGTGGGAACTTTATGAGGCCGACTAATGCTATTCTACGAATGATGATATGATTGGCGTAGTGGCTAAACGGTTGGTTAGTGAGCTGCATACCATGGGCTCAATTCTCGCATAGAGTAAATATTTGTGTGGCCTTCATATTTTGTGATAGTTGTTCCGGATATGTTTGTGAATGCACCCACGTTATAGGAGTAATTTTTAGTGTAGGAAAACGTTTTTTTTATATCATAATAAAAAAAAAAGTTTTGTCTACAAGTGTACTTTAGTCGGCGACAGATAAAGCAATGAAGTGCACTGACCTTTCCCTTACATCTCTTTTTAGATACCTAAAAATTAATAGCAAATCGTTTTTTATGACTAAAAAATGTAAAGGATCACAATAGATGTCGATCAAGGAGAGTTTTATGCCATTATTTCCTTTTTTGAAAATTAAACTGTCGTTAAATGTAGATGGGTCAATGATCGTTAATGCTTGATCTGGTACCTGCCATAGCTCTTTCCCGCACCGAAAGCGTGGTCTTGCGACCCTAGGCGTAGGCTTGTGGACAACGAGCAATGGGTAGCTCACCGTCCAGCCGTTTAAAAAGATGTCAGCAAAACCGCAGGCCTAAAAAGGACAAAGCCAAATTTTGAAAAGGTTACCCATGGCCCTAGAACCCAATGGCAACTGAAGGATCATATTTGTGGTTTTAGTCAATAAAAGTCTGACAAAGAGAGGGAGAAGTCATTAGAAGATTTCTCACCTTAAAAAGCTCTTTCTCGCGTCACTCCCGTAACCCTAAAGTTCAAACTTTTTCATAAAAATAAACAAGATAAAATCCCTTTTAAAATTAGTTTAGATTGATTGATATCCATAAAAAAAAAATAGGATAGAGGTATAAAAAAAGGTATAAAAATAAAATCGGATCACTTTTTTCGATCTGAACTCGGATTGATATACCCAAAAGTTTTAAATGGAAAACCATGTTATTTTTGTTTCCAAACATTGAATAAAATAAATTCGTTACTTTCGACAAAAACGGCATCAAAAAGCAATCTGTTTTCAACCTTATGTTTATTTAAAGTGGGTCACAAATTTACAATATTTTGCGAATTTTGGAACAAAAGGGTTAAATGTAGGGACAGAGGTAATTCGTTTTTAAAAATTTGAATGCGGAATAAAAGTCATAGTCACTGTTTTACAGGAGATGTGCTCGCGGCTAATTACCTCGGTATCCTTTTATGACAGTGAGAAAGGTGCTTTAGAGTTCCATTATTTTGTTTATATAAATACTGTTCAATGTGTTTATGTAGAGGTTTATTTGGGTATTTGAGAGAGATAATTGGTTGATTGGATTTTCGAGGATAATCGTTTAGGTTTGGCAGGTATTAATTTCGCTTTATAGAGCAGGACATTGACTGGCCTGTTGGTCAAAATTCAAAAGTTTTATATTTCACATGGGCACTTATAAAACGTCAGAAGCTAGTGCACGGTTCCAAATTGGTCGTTTCCTATGGAGAAGAACCGGCAAGAAACTCGATCTAGTGGTTAGTGGCCCTGACTGCTGTGCCGGAGGTCGTGGGTTCGATTCCCACCCGGGATAAATGTTTGTGTGATGAGCATGATCATTCGTTCTGTGTCTGGGTGTTATTTATCTGTAATATATATGTATTTAGAAATATATAAATATTTTTATCAGTTGTCTAGTACTCATAACACAAACTCTGCTTAGCTTGAGACTAGACGGCGTTGTGTGACAGTTGTGGAATATTATTACATTAATTAACCTTTAGGAGCCTCACAATCAAACGATATTAAACTCGTATATTTTTTTTTTGATGTTCGGTCGCCTACAAACTTAATGTTTTTAATATAAGTACTAACAGAATTACTTATTTATGTATTTTTTTAACATTAATTGCAATTAGGCCTTACATTTAAGTCTAGTTGTTGTGTCAAGAATTTCTAAAAATAATGGTCCTAATATAGCAATGTTTCACTAAAACAAATGTCGTTTTAATTTCGTTTTAGAAATTGACCACAAACAGAAGTACCTACGCACCTACCTTTTTTTTGTTAAAGGTATCAAAAAGGCAGTAAATACTTTAGCATAGATTATATATAATGCCAAAAGGCACACTGAACTGGGGGACATGGTCTAACCAGAAGTACAATAACCAAAAGAGAAAATATATTACTATCACCCCAGTTTGGAAATAAATGGTTATATTATTATTATTTATTAAGGCCTTAGCTCTCGGGCGGTGCCATAAAACAGTGACTTTCTGAAGCCTGCTCCTCGGTAACGGCTAAGTTGATAGGTTAGAAAAATTTTTTTTTTGTATAGATTCATGTACCTACAACATTATCAATATATGATTTTTTTCCTATAACTAATATTTTACAAAAAAAAAAAAAAACAACATGATATTTTTTCGCTTGATTTCCCTACTCCTTTCAAACGGTTTTTTAGAAATATGTTTATACAAAAAGATAGCTGGTTAAGCGTTTTTCAGAATATACATAACATATGTAAATTAATCAATATTTCGCAAAGAAAATGGTTTTAAAGGTCAGCGGGGCTCCATGCGGGCACAGGCGGTAATACGAGTATGTGTGCATTTAACTCCGGCCTGATGTTCAAAAGACTATATTTTGAGTTTTACCGGCCCACCACTCGATCAACATCCAACAATAATGACAAATTATAATTAATTACTTCAACATCTATTATTGTCGCCGTAAAACTTCGGATGCATTAAAGCGCGACGCCAACTTTCCAGTGACTACAAACTTCTTAAATGTTAATCCGGTTGGCCGTTAAGAAGCAAAGCAAAAGTTTCGCTTAAGCCCCATTTAGTCCCTGATTACACGCTTTTTTGTGTAAACTAGTTCTTATCCAACAACTCCCAACTTTTGGTTTGGCTGTGGCACCGAAGGAGAAAGATAAGTGACGAGTTTTACAATCTACTATCCCACTCCCTCTAATATTAAATTTATTCGAAGGTTTGTTTATCTGTCTTATGGCATGCTTGAACAGTTAAACAGATTTGAAATTACAGGAGCATGGTAGTCCATAATTACATAAACGCCAACGGTAGTCTCATTTATTTCCCCTCTAGGGTGCAGCTGGTTGCCCTTTGCGTTCCAGGAACACGGGTTTCCTTTTCGGCAATTTCCCATGGCTGATCTACACCATAGTTGCGACACATATTAAATCGCAGTTTCAATTGCAACTGAATGAAATAACTAATCAATTGCTTTAAATGTTTAAAAAATAATCAGAATCATTTGTTTTGTGTCTGAGTGTAATTATCTATAATATGTTTATGTGTGTATTTAGAAATATATAAGTATGTTTATCAGTTGTCTAGTACTCATAACACAAGCTCTGCTTAGCTTGGGGCTAGACGGCGTTGTGTGATAGTTGGGGATTATTATTGTTATTTCGTTTATTCATCAATATTACATATAAATTACATTTTTAAATATTTTTTTTATTATAATAAAGCCACATATTTCTATATAGGCTACTTGATCAAACTTCTTATTTTATAACTAAGCAATGGGAAAACGAGATAGCTTCTAATAAACTAATTCGTCTGTTTTACAACGCCAACTAAATATTCTCAAAATTGTTGGTTTTGGGTTTTTTTTTATAACCAGCCAGAAATTAATTGTTTTATTAAGTGGTTATTGTTAATCGTAGCAGTATGTTCCCGAGGGATAATTTTTATTTATTTAATCTTTTTTTACAATAGTGGTACATAGGTGAAATTATTGACACTCTCCCGGGCAAAGTAGCGGGTAAAAGCTAGTAATAATGATTTTGTGTGAAGTTCACATATTTCTGTTGCAAAATTTTGAAGATAAGTTTCAGGCTTAACGAGCTTGCACTCAAAGTTAATGTGTTTTTTTAATGACTATAGCTTGCATGTGAATGAGAATTTTAAGCTTAGTTACGTCGCCGTACAGACTTTATAATTACTAGCTTTCACCCACGGCTTCGTCCGCGTTTATTAACGTGTTGATAATCAATTCACGTTTTTGGTCAATCCCTTGCCTTTTTATCGATGTGTATTAATAATATTGTTCAGGCAGGGCCCATAGTCTTAATATAGTTCTTGGTAACAAGTCCACTTCAGCCTACCAAAACCAAAGCTTGACATAATGGTTTTCCAATGTCACAATTGTTTCTCACGAACCGGGGGTTGTCCTTGAGTGCACATGCATAGCGTGTACAGGGATATTGGTAACACGTTCCATGAAAAGTGTTTAAGGGGGCTCTGTGAGTTGGTACCAGCCCTTCGTACGAAGGTTTAGAACTGGGATACTGTGATATACACCTCTAATTGTTAATTAGTACAAAAAAAATGGGGCTCTATCCGTACCCGTCATATTTTTGTAGTCAAAAGTAAAAAAACCGATATCCCAAAATTGTCCACGAAAATTTGTCGTAACTGGTAAATTCGTAATTGAATCAATCATTCATAACAATTGCTACTAAAAAATACTACGCGCAGTGTTTTTCCAATTTGATCGACATTTATTAATTCATAATCTTCATTCATAATAGCCTGTACAATATATCCATAAATTGAGTGACATTTTGGGATATAAATAAACGCTAATAACTTTGCTGTTTACGAATATTATATATTGAGACATTACTTAAATAATAACAAGACCTTTTATAATAAGTCCTTTAAGTATTTGTACTAATTAAAAATTAGTAGTGTATAAAGATTTAAAATAATAATAGCAACCCACAAGATAAAACAACTGCACTCGTTTCTTCAGTACCCATAACTTGACCTTCAACAATTAGTCACAGCGTACCATTTAAGGGCCAGGCAAATGGGTTTCATTAAGGCACGTCTTAGGATAAGGGGTAATTAGTTCTCAAAGGGACGAGACTCAACTCAATAGTAGTCGTTAGTTTTATGTGAAAACTGTTGAGCCGTCTGCGTTGGCCGTAATCAAATTAATAATTTTGTGAATAGATAGGTTTGAAAGGTTGGTTTCTTACGTCTCTAGGACCAGCTGATGGATTTAATGCCAAAAGAGCCAAAAAACGAACGTAGTAGTAAAGTAGTTAAAAAAACTTTGATTCAATATTTAGTTACTGTGACACCATTCACTGACTTAAATATTATGTATTCAAAAGGTGCAATTGTTTTAGGTGGGAAGTCATCCAATGTCTTGTACCGATCAAGGGTGGAGTAGATTAGGTGAGAAATCATCTAATGACTTCTTACACTCTAAGGCGGTGCTGCGACGTCAAGCAATGGGTAGCTCGCCGTCCGGCCGTCCAGTAATTGACCGGACCGAGCCCAGTCGTCAACAGCGCATAGTGATCCACGCGCTCCTCAAAGAGATGTCAGCAAATCGTAGGAGCCCAGCAGGGCCAACGCCCGCTAACTAGGACCGCGGAGAATTTCTGAAAAGGAAACCCGTAGTCCTAAAACGCAAAGGGCAACTGAAAGACACAGGTGTGGTTTTAGTCAGTAAAAATCTAACACGCCCTCCCGCTCCACCCAGAGCGCGAGAAGTCATTGAATAAATTCCACATGAAAAAAAATGGCCCCAGGGGGCTTCGACCCTGCTGTGCCATTACGGTTTTGCTGACATCTCCTTGAGGCGCGCGTGGAACACTACGTGATGTGGACACTCGGGCTCAGTACAGACGGTTAGGAGACGGCCGGCCGGGGAACTAGCCATTGCTCGTCATCCGTAAGCCCAGTTGTAGTGATCGCAAGCATTACTACGCTTGAGGGTACGATTTTTAGTTCTGAATAATATTAGTGGTAACAACATAGCTTGCGTACGAGTATATTAGTGACAGCAACTGTTAGTTTACTCTTATAGGAACATCTTTACTTAATTTTTTTTTGGTTTAGAGGTGTGATGGAAGTAAATAATCAATTAAATAATGTCAAATGTACGCTCAAGTGGACGGCAGCTATCCATTAAAACATTACACAACTTGGTTGAACCAACAAACAAATAGGTACCGAATGAAAGGTCACAACTGCACGTGTAACAACTTGTCCAACGCCCACCACTTTTAGTATAAAATATTGATTGGCCACTTCCATTGAAATATAGGAGGATAAAAACACGGAGTTAATAAATGACCTGTTGTCAATAATGGCTTGCTATACACATTTTCTGTTGACGACAAGAAAAACATGAGAAAAAAATAAAAATAAAGAAGGTTCTCCATTTTACCTTAACTTATTTAATCTTTATGTGCAGTCGTGGTTACTTATGTGGATTTAATGCAACAAGGCATTATTTACTAAATAACCTTTGGAAATACAAATATTACACTGTGGTAGATGTAAACAATAAATAAAAGATAATAATAAAAAAAATAAGGATGAAGTATCATTTAAATTAGGTGCTTCATCATCATCATCATCATTTCAGCCGAAAGACGTCCACTGTTGGGCATAGGCCTCCCCCAAATGTCGCCATAACGACCGATCCTGTGCGTCTCGCATCCACCGCATTACCGCAACCCTTACCAGGTCATCGGTCTACCTTGTGGGAGGCCTTCCAACGCTGCGTCTTCCGGTACGTCGTCGCTATTCCAGAACCTTTCGTCCCCATCGACCATCTGTTCTGCGAGCAATGTGCCCTGCCCACTGCCACTTAAATTTGGCGTTTCTTCGGGCTATGTCTGTAACCTTGGTTATCCTGCGGATATCTTCATTTCTGACGCGATCACGCAAGGAAACTCCGAGCATAGCCCTTTCCATTGCCTTTTGAGTGATTTTAAGCCTTCTGATGAGGCCCATTGTAAGCGACCACAATTAGGTGCTTATAATAACAAAATACATTTACGAATATGATAAAATAATTAACCAATAAATACTAAGACAAATATCAAAAGAAAGAACTCATGATATAGTAGTTAAGACGAAGACCAGACTAAGGTTGAGAGGAATTCAAGTAGTAGTTCCCAATTTTACGCTTGACGAAAAGACTTACATTCTTTCCTAAATTCATATAGTGCGTCGAAAAGTAACACACTTGTTTTACAAAATTACTATATTTACAGATACAATGGTAGTCTTATCGCATGTACCAGACAACATTTAGATGGACTATAAATTGTTTGAGCAGTGGTGGCCGAGTGGTAACGGCCCCGACTTACGAGTTGTAGGTTGCTGGTTCAAACCCAGCCAGGCGCATAACTTTGTGTTATGTATTTCATCACCACTGCTCTCAAAACGGTGAAGGAAAACATCGTGAGGAAACCGGCATGTCCTAGAACCAAAAATTTGAAGACATGTGACATCCATCAACTCGCACTGGGCCCGCATGGTGGTTTACGGCCCATTCCCTCTCCTAGAGAGTAGGCCTGAGTCCCAACAGTGAGAACATTATACGGCCGATTATGCTATGCTATATGCTATAAATTGTGTTTTACACAAGTACTGACGCACGCACTAAATACATTACGGTGTGTCAAATTGTGTGTCCATCTGACGACGGCACCGTCAGCTAACGCGACCACAACCTGATTGGCCCATCACTACAATATAATCCAGGATTGACGTTGAATTTGGTTTTGTAATCTGCTGATGCATGATGTAGCGTTTAATCTAAATTCTCTTCAGGCGTAATACTACGACACCACACTGCAGTAGCTGCATCAATAACGTATTTTATTGTGTTTGAGAAAAAATCGAAAAGTATACAATTGAGATAGTTTAGGCTGAAAGAAGTCAGTAAAGGTTTATTAGTTCATGAAATAACTACATTCATTTCAAAGTGTTTTTAATGTTTTTTTTTTTAACAATATGAGCAAAACAGTAGCCGCCTTAACATTACATCATAGGGTCATGTAAACTAAAAAGTGTCAACAGACGTACTAATAAGTTACTTAAATTCTTAATGTCAGCGCATTTGTTTACATGACTAACTGACGTCATGACCATAGTAACATATGTAGCGTCCAGCATCGTCCTCACCACAATCTCCCTGCTGACAAACAAACGAGGCTATGGCGACCCGCCAACACGCACTGGACCAGCGTGGCGGGTTGTGGTCCAAACCCCCCCCAAATGCATAATGCAACAAGCGTCCAGCGCTTTCATCAAATTACGCGCGAAAATATAAAGCGTGAAATTTTAGTGCATTTTTATGGCACTTCTCGATTGAAACCAATTTCCTGTTTTTTAAGTGGTCTAATAGCCCCATAAGATCGCATTGAAACCATTTAAAAAAATAGGTATATATAATAGGCGTGTTATCCCTCATTTACCCATAGGGTACCCTATTGGGTAAATGAGGAATAACACGCCCTTTTAGGTACCTAACTATTTTTATCACTAAGTGTCCATTTTGTCCTATTTTATCTTACGCCCGTCTGTAAAATGTGCGAACATGGCATTTTACTTTGCGACTGCTGCTACATAGTTGCCTTACCAAGAAGACTGACTATTACACCGAATTTTGTATCCAAGTAACAGCAGATGTTATCTACTTTTTAGGGTTTCGAACCTCAAAAGGAAAAAACGGAACCCTTATAAGATCACTTTGTTGTCCGTCCGTCTGTCAAGACCCTTTATCTCGAGAACGCGTGGAGGTCATCATCATCATCATTTCAGCCGAAAGACGTCCACTTTTGGACATAGACCTCCCCCAAATGTCGCCATAATGACCGGTCCTGTGCGTCTCGCATCCATCGGATTCCCGCGACCCTCACCAAGTCATCGGTCCACCCTGTGGGAGGCCTTCCAACGCTGCGTCTTCCGGTACGTGGTCGCCATTCCAGAACCTTTCGTCCCCATGGACCATCTGTTCTGCGAGCAATGTGCCCTACCCACTGCCACTTAAGTTTGGCGATTCTTCAGGCTATGTCTGTAACCTTGGTTGTCCTGCGGATATCTTCATTCGTGGAGCGTGGAGGTATCGAGTTAAAATTTAAGCCATATATATACTCAGTCTGCGGTCCCAAACTTCTTCAAGCCCCAGCCGCCGGGACCCCGAACCAAATTTCCAACCACTGTAGGCTTGGGCTTGCGGACGACGAGGAATGGGTATCTCGCCGTCCGGCCGTCCGGTAACTATCCGGACCAAGCCCAAGTCATCCACGTGCGCCTTAAAGAGATGTCAGCAAAACCGTAGAGGCCCAGTAGAGCCGAAGCTTACTGGGGCCTTGGGATTGTCCTTAAGGGAAGCCCGGGATCTTGGGACGCAAGGCAAAGAAGGAACATAGGGGTGGGTTTTAGTTAGTAAAAGTCTGACACGTCGTCCCGTTCCACCCTAGAGCGTGTGGATTATCTCCCACCTAAAAAAAAAATAGTTTAAAAAACTAAAAAACACGCTTTTAGCACGCACTAAAAATGCGAAATGGTTATAATTAGGTAATCATCTTTATTGAATATTAACTATGATTTACTAAGAAAGAAAGCGTGGAGCGTTTATGTAATCTTTACTCTTTTTGGACAAAACGCTCCACGTTTTCTTTCATAATAAATCATAGTAAATATTCAATAAAGATGATTAGCCAATCCGCCACCTTGGGACGGCCACCATGTTGGATTTAAGTCAAGTGACTATTTTTTCGTTTTCCTGACAGCAAACCCTTTCATTTGATACCCATAGCATAGGGGTGGATTTCAAACAGCCAGTCCGCCATCTTGGGGAGGCCGCCATATAGGATTTGTAATGACGTTTCTTAGCTAGTCATGTATTGTCATCAGAACTCAGAGCGTGTGCACAATTTCATCCTAATCGGAGACCGGGAAGTGGGTTTTAAATTAGGATTCCAAGATTTTCTTACATACATAGTTACAAGTGAAGCTAATAAAAGCGTGTTAAAAAGGTGAGTTTTAGTCAGTAATAATCTGACACGCCCCTTTCGCTTCACTTTTGCGCGGAAAAAATCACTTAATGATTTCCTACATCAAAAAAAAAACCAGGCAAGTGCGAGTCTGACTCGCGCACTCAGGGTTCCGTATAAACTTACCTAGGAAAACAGTTAAATTCCCGATTTGAGTTACGAAGATTTTTCCGAACCGGAAAAAGGTTTTTTTTGTGACGTAACTACAAATTTAAAATTTTTGGATTTTTTCCTATACTTATGTTTTGTGAACTTGCTTCATGCCAAATTTCAAGATTCTAGGTAAACGGGAAGTACCCTATTCATTTTGAATCCCTTGAGAGTGTCAAAAAATACGTTTTTTTGCAAGATAAACGGCCGTATCTTTTTTGTTCTTTAAGTCATAAGTTTGATTTTTTCACAGCTTCAAGGGACCGCAGGCTTGAGTATATGGTTGGCAGCGATCTCTCGCGCCGGGCTTCGGTACAGACCATGGTCCGGAGCGAGGAGTAGTGGCAGGCGGTCGCCTTCTTCTGCGAACCAGTAATGCTAGAAAAGGAGGCCCTCACGCCCCAGCTCCCGATCCCGATTTTCAGCCACCGTAGGCGCTGGCTTGTGAACAGCGAGTAATGGGTAGCTCGCCGTCCGACCGTCCGGACCGAGCCCAAGTTGTCGACGGCGCATAGTGTATATGGGCGCAAAACCATTATTTGATAAGTGTTTAATTTGATCACTTCCTGTTTATTTATTTTAATATTGCAACATCCTGTTGAATGTATTTAAGGATTTAATTTGATAACTTCCCCTTCGATTATTTAAAATATTACGACATCCTGTTGAATTTATACAAGGATTTCAATTGATAACTTCCTTTCGAATTACTTTAAATATTGCAACATCCTGTTCAATTTATGTCAAATTAAATGACGACTTCCTTTCTAATTCTTAAAAATATTGTAGCATCCGGTTAAGCTTGTGAGTATTTAACCTGACCACTTCCTTTTTATTTCTTTAAAATATCAGAGCATCCGGTCATATTTAAATAAGAATTTATTGTGACAATTTCCGTTTCGTTTATTTATTTTAAATATTTTTCTACCTTCATAGTGAATTTTTATGCTTGTCAATTTCTGTGTATAAAAACCGATGTAATGTGATTAGAAAGGCACTCTTTCGCCGCCCATGGAATAAACACCTTGAACTGGAGTAAGGTATTTCTTTATTATCACTTCCTGCCAATCTATATTATTGTGACTGTGTATTTTGTGTGACGTCGACACCGATGGCGATCATACGCCGACATGTACCACGCGCGCCTCAAGGAGATTTCAGCAAAACCGTAGGGACCCAACAGGATCGAAGCCTACTAGGGCCATGGGTGATGCGAAAGAGAACCACGGGGCCCTGGAACGAAGGCAAAGAAGGAACAGGAGTGGGTCTAAGTCAGTAAAAGTCTGACACGCCCTCCCGCGATGTCATTAGATGATTTCCCACCTAAAAAAAAAGACTCGAGTATATGGTTTTAATTTCTACTCGATACCTCCACGCGTTCCCGAGATAAAGGTCCTTGACAGACAGACAGACAGACAGACAGAAAGACAGACAGACAGACGGACAACAAAGTAATCCTATAAGGGTTCCGTTTTTTCCTTTTGAGATACGAAACCCAAAAATGTGACTGTTAGGTAAAATTATCGGCCAGTTACACAATGGTGTGACAGTGTGCCGGATCCTCAGCAAACGTGTTGTTTTATCCTTACATTGTGGCTGCATTGTAGCAGACTGTATTAGCTCTCGTTGGACAATTAGGATTATTTCCACGAATGTGCCGGTCGGACGCTATCTGTTCGGGAAAAACCGTGTTTTTATTGCCTCCATTTTTATGCAGACGCAAAAACTGTAGGTAAACGTGTATGTTTTGTCCGAAAACATTTTCAGATATTGTTGTTTTTTTTTTACAAGCTTTTATTTAGTTTCATCTGTCCCGATGTTTGTCTGTAATCAAATCTTGCAAATTAAATTTGATCTACTTCCCGGCTACCGATTGAGCTGAAATTTTGCATGGATGTATAAATCTGATGACAACGCAAAATTATTATAACATGAAGTAACTTAAACACAATAACTTTTGATTGTGACACGAGTGGATTTTGTTGATGCTTATCCACATTGCCAGTTATTGAAGACATGACTAATTCTGATAACGAAGGGCGTCTGACAATATATTGGTATATTATATATTGATTTTATTGATTAATTTAAGTAAACTTTATGTACAGTAATGGTACATAGGCAGACTTAATGCAACAAGGCATTCTCTACCAGTCAACCTTTGGGTTCAAAAGATAACATTGTGGTAGGTGTGCACAATAAACAAATAATAGCTAAGTATATTTCAAATAGAATGAAGTATCATTAAATTAAGTGGCTTATAATAATAAAATCATCGATATATATGTACTACGCACTAGATTCCGCGTGCCGAACACTCACTTCAATCGACTCAGGTGTAGTGTAATCCATACACCTTGAACATTACACTATGTTGAACGAAACGCGTAAGTACCACGAAATTCATAGCGCTCTAGATATTTTGGTCGCGAAAAAAGTATCCTCTAAAAGCTTATCGATCTGATCTTAATCTTAGCTCTGATATTTAAATAGTTCTGTTAAACGGCAGTTAATGCCAATGTAGCGCCGCAGCGAACTTTTGTTTTAACTTTTCAGTATTTAGACAAATATTTTCCATGAACGTGCTTGTCTATCTCTAGAATATAAGTCGAAATATATACAATGTCGTTTTTTCGATATCCCATAATTCTAGGGTATGAAAAAATAATTCAGTTGATTCTTTGATATGGTCTATATCAAAGAATCAACTGAATTATTTTTCAATTATGCTTTTTTTTTGTTTTCATTTTCCATACATAATAATTCGATAAGTTCACGATCATTAATGTAATACACCCTTATGTAAAATATGACAGCGTCGCTGTCATATTTTTTTTATAACTTAACTACACTACTTGCGAAGTTTTGCAACGTCGCAAAAGTAATAATTTTTCATACTGGTGTCAATTATTGATCTAAATCAATTATGATTTATAATATCTTCGAAATCATGCATTTTTGGACCACATATTCTAGGACTTTTTGTATTATTTTTCCTTAGAGAATATAAACCTTCAGTTATGGAATATCAAAAACAACACGTTGTATATATATGCTAGAATTATAAACTAATAAATAGGTACTATGAAAATATCAAATAATTGTATTTCGTTTTGAATTGCATAATTATCAAGATTTTTATATCTCAGCCCTCCTATTTTGCGTTACATTATTAAAATCTTTTTCAACTTTGCAAAACAGGATTACATACATATTCAAAAGAGGAACAATAAGAAAGATTATGCAAAATATTTAACAAAGCAAACAGGTAGAGCGTGGAAACTTTACACGCAGTTAATTTTGCGAAGGTTCTGATCCTAAAAGTTATGTTACGGGGTGAAACTTGAAAGTTAATTAGCCTTTTGTTTGAGACAGAGGGCTTTGTAATTAATAAGACGCTTGCGCAGTTGTGCCCCAGTAGCAATGGTCCCAACTTACGACTTGTATGCTGTGGGTTGAAATCCAGGAAAGTGTTTTACTTTCTGTAATTTTTTTCATTGCCGCTGCACTCAAAATGGTGAATGAAAACATTGTATGGATTTCGGCCTATGCTAGAACAAAAAAATCAAAGGCATGTGACATCTACCAACCTGCAATGGATCTGATCGGCTTGCTGGATTACGGCCCATTCCCCTTAGAGAGGAGGCCTAAAGCTAGAACTACACTGCGCACAAGTGTGCTACACACGCCGATCAGGGCGCGTCGGTCTTCATATATTTTATATAGAAACTGGACTTGTAGAGCTACACTTGATCCACACCACGCGACGTCGTACGTCGTTCTACGTTCAAAACAGGCATGTTACACGTGGGCGTCGGTCTAATGTAGTTCTAGCTTAACTCTCTGCAGTGGAAATATTATAAGTCTAATTATTATTCGCACTCGTTTTCGTGCGTGATAAATCGGAACTTTTTGTGTCACTCACTTCACTTTTATATTCACTGAAGGGTTAAATAAAGGTAAGTAGCTGATCATTTATTGTACAAAAAAAAATTGCCTATTACAAGTAACATCAGTGATGGAACTCCAAAAATGGGAGTGGCTATTTCACATAAATAAGACTTCTGTCCAAACTAGGAAACAATTCTGTACCTATCTTGAAGAACAGTCTACTTTAAATTTATTTATTATAAATGGATGTAAATATGCAACAACATGTCATCTAGCTTCGATTTTAAGAAAATCGTGTTTCAAGTTTTGAAGACCTTCAAGGTTTATAGAATATTGATACGGTAAAAAGTTATAACTCTAAGCTCTAGCTCTACTCTAACATGTCACTACCCATCGATCAGCGTCCCATAGCACACCTGCATTTCGCTAGTACGACTCCACAAATTAACTGTCACGAATATTGTTAAATGAAGATATTAATTAAGAATTAAGAATGAAAATATTCGCAGGAGAATCAAGGTCGCATACCATAGCCCGAAGAATCGCTGAACTAAAGTGGCAGTGGGCAGGGCACATTGCTCGTAGAACGGATGGTCAATGGGGCCGAAAGGTTCTAGAGTGGTGACCGCGCATCGGAAAACGCAGCGTTAGAAGGCCTCCCAAAGATGGACCGACGACCTGGTGAGAGTCGCGGGAATGCGGTGGATGCGAGATGCACAGGATCGGTCGTTGTGGCGACGCTTGGGGGAGGCCAATGTCCAGCAGTGGACGTCTTTCGGCTGAATTGATGATGATGATAATGAATATTATTAAAACAAAGAAATTTTAAAAAAACCAGCGTACGATAACGGATCCCTTGACACTTATTGAAACCACAAAACCAGCATTGTATTCGTATTTTCACAAGTTTTATTCAAAAAATTTCTACACCGCTTTTCCACCCACGATAAACGATTTGTTTTGATCACCACACAGAAACAAAACAAAAAAGTGTTGGAACATCAACATTTTGATGCAAAACCTTTGTACTCATGCGTCATGTTGACAACGGTTACCAGGCATACATACAAGTGAAAGAGCTTTTCATAAAATGAATTTTATTTATACTACTAGCTTTAGATAGCGGCTTCGCTTGCGTTAAAAAAAAAATGTGTTTATTATCTTAAAGATCTATACAATTAAGTTGCCGGGGTTTCCCAGAAAGTAATCCGAAGATACTTGTGATGAGATAAACCTCGCTCTTCCTCTATTAAATAACAATTGTTTCGTTGTGCTAATTAGGTATAAGTTACACATATTTATAAAACCATTAAAAAGAAAAATGAAAAATGAACGATATTCATTGTTTATGGCAGTTGTGAATGTATATTTTGTGTGTGTGTATGTGTATGAATGGATGTGTGTGTTCGTTAAATTAGGAACTTATATCCTAACGGAATATGTGCCCTTGATATGGTGGTTTGACAGGAGGGAAAAGGCAGAAAAATATGTATATCATAATTTTACTCAGACTACCGATGACAGAGACTTACTTCAAGTTTATTAGCATAGCATAATCAACCTTATAATGTTTTCACGGCTGGGAATCCGGCCTCCTCTCTAGGAGAGGGAATTGGCTTTAATCCCCATTGCGGGTTGATGGATGTCAAATGTCTTCGATTTATTTGGCTCTAGGACATGTCGGTTTTCTCACGATGTTTTCCTTCACCGTTTTGAGAGCAGTGTTGATGGATGAAACATATTACACAAAGTAATGCACCTGGCTTGGTTTGAACCCGCAAACTAAAACCCGTAAGTCGGGGTCATTACCACAGAGCCACCACTGCTCTCGAAGGCTAGCTAACAGGCTGTCGCACCATGTAAAATTCTGAAAATTAATATCTCCGTTTTGACTGGGAGATGACCTCAAAATAGCTGAAAAAGGCAGACAAATCTACATCTACACTAATATTATAAAGAGGTTAAGTTTTGTTTTTTGTTTCTTTTGTTGGAGGTTATTTCTGAAAGTACTGGTCCGATTGCTAAAATTTTTTCACTGATAGGAAGCTGCTTTAGTTCTGAGTGACATAAGTTAAATTTTATGTGTGCGGGCAAAGCCGCGGGCAAAAGCGAGTAGTAAATAATCTTACTCAGAGAACCGATGATAAAGGCTTACTTCAGGTACTAGACAATGCAGTGAACTTACCTAACTTCCGTGCATCTTGTTAGTTGTGATCATGAACTTATTAATGAACCAAGCAGAATTTCAGTCACCCAAAAGTTTTGAGAGAGAATATTCACTCAGCTTTATTAATGTACCAGTTTCTACCACCGGCTCTACCCACGTAAAAGTATAAAATTAATTATCCCAAGGGAACATGGACTGGCCTGTTGGTCTAGTGGTTAGTGGCCCTGACTGCTAAGCCGGAGGTCGTGGGTTCGATTCAAACCCAGGACAAATGTTTGTGTGATGAGCAGGATCATTTGTTCTGTGTCTGGGTGTAATTTATCTATAATATGTACGTGTTTAGAAATATATAAGTATGTTTATCAGCTGTCTAGTACTCGTAAACACAAGCTTTGCTTAGCTTAGGACTAGACGGCGTTGTGAGATAGTTGTGGAAAATATATATACATAGATATCCCCGGGATAAAAATATCTTACTATTCCAAATTTCTGAAAAGGAAACCTATAGCCCTAGAACACAAATGACAACAGAAGACACAGGTGTGGTGTTAGGCAGTAAAAGTTTGACACGCCCACTCCATCCTACAGCGGGAGATCATTGGATGATTTCTCACCTCCAAAAAAAAACCAGGCAAGTGCGAATCGGACTCGCGCACTGAGGGTTCCGTAAAAACCTTTGAAAACAGTTCAATTCCCGAATTGAGTTACGAAGATTTTTCCAAATCGCAAAACTTTTTTTTTATGACATAACTACAAATTTACTGTTTTCAGATTTTTTTCTATACTAATTGTGCTATGTGACTTTGCTTCATGCCAAATTTCTAGGTTCTAGGTCAATGGGAAGTACCCTATGAATTTTGATTGCCTTGAGAGTGTTGAAATACACGTTTTTTGCGACATAAACGGCCGTATCTTTTTTATTCCTTAACTAAGAAGTTTGATTTTTTTACAGTTTCAAGGGACCGCAGACCTGAGTATATGGTTTTAACTTCAACTTGATATCTCCACGCGTTCCCGAGATAAAGGGTCTTGACAGACATACAGAAAGACAGACGGCCGGACAACAAACTGATACTATAAGGGTTCCGTTTTTTCGTTTGGAGGTGCGGAACCCTAAAAAGCATCCGTTTTGCCCACTGTCCACGGCTGCCATAAACCATAATATATCATATTCGTCACGGGCAGTTACGCAGATCGCAGACAAGATATTTTTTGTGTGATAATATCGGTCACCACAGATTTTCTTACACATGTTCTATTTGGCGTTTCCGGGCCATCAGTCATCGGTGGCCATTTTTTTGTAAGAGTAAATGTTATGGCGGTTGATATCCCAGGCTGAAACACAAGAAAAACTGCTGTCTGAATTTAATCTCGCATTTTCCTATATATTTTTGTAAGCAGATATATTCATTTCAAAGAACGTTAGTCCGCTTTTGTATTGGTAGGAGAAGCTACGTCAAATAACTGAATTGTCCTATTTTCGTAATTTGAATCTTTAGTTCGCTGCAGCGCTAAAATAATAACAATTCGTCTAAACCGTAACTAATTTACCACAGCGCTAGATTTGCTGCAGAAGTGTATTTATTTTCTGCAAAAAGGTCTTAAGCGCAATGTAAATCACGGCAATTACGCGTTTTCTTCGACAAAGTGCGGCGCGATCGCCGCAGTTGAACGAGACAAAGTAGGAATTTACGGTGTCTTCTCTAGTACGTTAGTACTTATATCTCGATGATTGGTAGCTATTTTTTATTGGTTTCCGTGACAATTTCTATTGAGGGCTGATATTTAAAAAAACATTATCTTCCTTCTGGGGCCAGTCGGGTAAAAGTGAGCTGCATTACAATCATAGAAAAATAGGTTCGTCACTTTAAAGATAGATACTATTCGCTCCATGCGTGATACTACACTCAGTATCATCAAAATGTTAATGCATGCCAATGTAATAAAATTACACTCAATAATTATTGCTTATTAAAAATCTGACATTGACAATTCAACTAAACAGTTTTGATTTATGTTTCATAAACTACCGTCTAGCTCATTATTATGGCTTCATTTTAATGTGAATTGCTCCAGAGTAGTAGTACTATTGAAATTAAAATTGTCGTATGTTTTTTGCAATTTGCAGTTCAGTATCGGAAAGTAAGATAAAATAAAAATATTTGCGTTAATGACATAATGCATTTGCACAATTATACTCATTCAAATCATAACTCTCTAACTTAGAGAAAAGCCAAAATGAACTATTTTAATAAAAAAATTACGTTTTGTACCTCGTCTCTAAATTATAGAGTTCGACGATTAATGTGTATAGTTGTGTAAAAATATACTTGTCGTTACTGCAAATATATACTTTCTTATTACTACGCGATACTGAGCTGCAAATTACAAAATAATTTGAATTTTACAGGTTTTTCTTTAGCATTCACTTTAACTAGACAATGGTGAACGGTTTATACTATTCTGAACTTTGATTGAAAGTCATCAAAAAATGCAATTTTGTATGACGTATTTTGGAGAGTGCCGTAGCTTAAAATGTATTCTGCATCTTACTTGATAAAGGAAAGAATTTGAAAACTGACGAAGGTATAAACGACTTGACTGTACATATAATAACCTGTTACTGGTTACCAAGAAAAAAACCGTTATAAGGATTTGAAAAAGAATAAGCTGCTGTTAATAATAACAGTTTATTATAGGTGTGTGTGTTGTACTATTATCACAACACACTAATATTTTGAAGGCGAAAATTTGCGATTGCGTGTATATGTTTCTTAGTTCTTCATGATCAAACGGCTGGACGGATTTTGATGAAACTTGGTATACGGGTAGACCATGTCTTGGAGTAGCACATAGTATGTTTTTTTTGGGATATCTTTCTTCTATAACGTGGGCAAAGCCGCTGGCAGCAGCTAGTTATTCTATAAGCTCAACACTATTTCGCTGTAATTAAACTCTAACTCAGTTTGGACCTTAGTTTGCGTTACAAGGACTCAACGGAAGTATAAGTTCTTAAGCTTGTTAACACTATCATGATGGATTATGCCCTTGATCAGTATTACTCAATAACTGTCGTAAATGTTTGATGTGGAGAAGGATAATTGATACTCCATTAGTACCGACGTATCGAGTAGGACTATACGCATTATAGCGGTTAATATTAACTAAGGGACTTGAAATATCATATACCGGGTGATATTTAAGTCATTAGCATGTGTTTCAGGGGATGAAAATGTTCATGAATATAAACAACTTTTATTTTTAGACTTTATCTTAAAACCAGACAAAAATCAGCAGTTTTCTTTATAAGCTTTTATTTATAACATATTTTTTGATTTTTTTATATATGTTGCAATGTTTATCTTTATATATATAATTCTTCTGTACGCGTTTTTATCACATAACTCCTAAACAGCTTAACCACTTCGAAAGTAATTTGGATGAAGGCACACCGGTGGGTTTTTGTCACTGAAAAACTGACAGGTACACTCGCTTCACCCAAAGCGGTTGGTTGATGATTTTCCACCTCAAATTCTTTTCAAAATTATTTATTTCACTTAGACCTATATGGGCTCTTATAAAACGTCAGAAGCTTAGTAAGCGGTTCCAATTAGTCGTTTCCTATGGAGAAGCGCTGGCAAGAAACTCCATGGTAACTACAAAATAAACCCCGTAAGTATGGCAATACTTGCTATGGCCAGTTATATTCTATGAGATTCACCTCCAAAAAGGCGTTAAAGGGATTTGGCTAATTTTAGAATGGCACGGCGGCGCTGACGCAATTAAGAATGTAGCAGAGTCATTTGATTTTCGGGTTGGATTATTTTTATCACCTTCATGAATTGCTGGGTTGACTCTCTATTTGTATTATATAAACATTGTAAGTATAGTATACATCAGCCATTAGCATAAAACTACATATAACAAAAAAAAAATACTCTATCTATTATTTCATCATCATCATCATTTCAGCCGAAAGACGTTCACTATTGGACATAGGCCTCCCCCAAGCGTCACCATAACGACCGATCCTGTGCGTCTCGAATATACCACATTCCCGCGACTCTCACCAGATCGTCGGTCCACCTTGTGGGAGGCCTCCCAACGCTGCGTTTCACGGTGCGCGGTCGCCACTCTAGAACCTTTCGGCCCTATCGACCAACCGTTCAACGAGCAATGTGCCCTGCTCACTGCCACTTTAGTTTGGCGATTCTACGGGCTATGTGCGACCTTGGTTCTCCCGCGGATATCTTCATTCTTGATGCGATTTCGCCACCTATTAATTATGTAACATAATTATATTAATTTGTTAATAAAAAAAATCTGAGATCCCACTTCGTTCTAGAGCAAAAGAAGTCATTCGATGACTTTCCACCTTTAAAAACAATCGTCGACTACATCATCGCTTACCTACCGCTATTGACCACTGTTCCACCTGATGGGAACAGTGGTCAAACGCGAGCCTATCAATAATAATATTACAAAAAAAAATGTAATGTCAAAGTAACTGATTCAGTTACGTTGACATAGGCTACTCCGACATATCCTTTAAAAATAAAAATAAAATAAATTACACTCAACTATCTTTTCAACCGTGAAGTGTCTACCTAATTACACTTAAAAATTGTAGCATTTCCTGCAAGTTGCTGAAAGGACAGAATTACCTGCGACTGGAGCTTTTAATTAGCTACGAGATATGGCACTTTAAGCCATTTAAGATGCAGAGAAAATGTAATGAAAATGCACGACCGAAATAGTAAGTTTTGAAAGAATTCCTTACAGTTTAAAATACACAGAGCTTCCTACATATTTGATATGCTTTCTGAAATATTACATTCTTATATAAGCAATTCTTTAGAAGCATAAATGTATTTAAAAGATTGTTTCTCCGTATCGTATCATAAAAGCGTCATCGGTTAAAGAAATAATTTTCTTAACAGAAAAATGGGATTCTCTCTAAAGAAATACCAGTTCTATATAATATTGATAGGCAAAGGTTAATTAGCTTCGCGTAAAAGTTTATAAACTTCTTTGAAAAGGTTGGAGAAAGTGCTCCTAGGCTAATATCAGTTTTAATTAACTGGGACTCTGAAGTAAAGATAGCGAACTAATTGAATAAAAAAAGGAAATCGATTTTAAGTAAAATCATAGGTCAGTCGGTATGCATTTAAGCGGAAGTTGCGGATTTATTTTCTGTAGAAATAGCAGAGCCGTCTCAAAAACCCCTTTCATTTACTTTGTAAATATATATATATATGTAGTTATATATTATATTGAATATATCAATAATGAGCGCTTGGGATTTAGTTAGGTTTAGTAAAACTCCAAAAGATTAAGCTCACAACAAAAGAAAAAAAAGACCAAAAGATTTAGCGCTTTTTTTGTGATTTAAAGATTTAGTCGGGTTTAGGTTTCTTATTAATCTTTTCTTTTTTTATGCACGTGCCATATTTTCTCTTCACCACCTTTGGTTGACTGGTTGAGAATGCCTAAGGCATTAAGTCCGCCTTTATACTTTTGTGTTGTATAAAGTTTTAATACATAAATAGTTTAAATGAAATTTATTCAGGTACTTATTGAACATTGGGCACCCACCAATTGGGATTTTTGTTTTTATAAGAAGTGTATGTACTATGAAAGACAAAAAAAAAACTGTTGTTTACGCATGTTACATCTATATACTTAGATAAGCGAGTCACGAGCCCACGGCCCCATAACTTTTTTTGAGAATCATCAAATCAACTTGGATAAACCTGAAGAGACAGAAAAAGATTTTTGATGGGAAAAAAAATAACATCAAATAATTTCTCCCCCTCTGGGTGGAGTAAGAGTTAGTGTCAGACTTTTACTGACTAAGGGCCAACGCTGTGTTAAGCGGGCGATCGCGCGGGTACCCGTTGCGTGACGTCGCGCGAGTTTCGTGTGCGGCGTCCCCGTAGCGGAAACCGAATTACTACCTACACAGTATGTCGCTAGTTCAACTTTAACGGTGTGCATGTAGTCGTGTCGATGGAGAACTTTATTTATTATTACGTAGCAAAACGGGCACGGAGCGCGGCTGCTTGCGACGGGTGCCCGCGCGGCGAGCCGCAACGGAGCAATTTTGTATGGGATCGCGCGGGCGCACGCTTTACGCAGCGTCGGCCCTATAACCCATCTGTGTTCCTTCAATTGCCATTTGGGTTCCAGAGTCAATGACTCGGGCTCGGTCTGGACGATTACCGGACGGCCGGATGGCGAGCTACCCATTGCTTCCCGTCCACAAGACCACACCTACGGTGTCTGGTAGTCAGGGTCAGGGTCCCGGCAGGCACCTACGGCATGAGGATGTCCGTTCCCTCACGAGGATGTGTTGCCATTATTATGTGTGTAGGTATAGTAGTACCTATAATTTCAAGTATTTTTTTTTAAATGATGCTAAATAAAATATATTTTGGTAAATCGATTTTTTAAATAATATTTAGAAGACTACGTTCATCAACTCTTAAACATTGAAATTTGTATAAATCATAATTATAGTGATTCAGCGAATCCGGCAAAGACTTGAAGGTTCGTTAAGTCGCCAAATTATTATTAGATAAGATTTTCAGTCGTTTCGGACCGTGTATTTTAATGTAAGCATCAATTTTCTTGGCTCATTTTCTTGTATCGTCTACAATTTGGAACACTCAGATTCAACTTTTCTATTTTAGGTTGAAGTACCTACTTTACCTTTCGAGAAAGTGATACTTTCAAGGGTGCTTATGCTTAAAAATATCTTAAAAGATAAATCAAATGTCTATAAATTTTGCTTTTGCGATAATACAGCTACTGTATGCGCTGCTGATGTGGGTCGCACACACCTTAGATGTTAGTTTGAAATGATAGTCACGGATAGCCGAAGAAGATCTGATTTATTGTCTGATCTTAACTACCACGTAACTTATGATACGTAGCTTGAATGATCATTACTGAGTATCAGCAGTCTTTTTTTTGGTAGGAAGTCATCCAATGACGTCTCTCGCTTTTGGTCGAAGCGGAAGGGCGTGTCAAACTTTTACTGACTAAAACCCACTCCTATGTTCCTTCGTTGCCATGCATTCCAGAGCCCCGGGTTTTCCTTCTAGAAGCGAAACCATGCCCCTAGTAGGCTTCGACCTTGCTGGGTCCCTACGGTTTTACTGACATATCCTTGAGGCACGCGTGGAACACTACGCGCCGTCGATGATCGGACGGCGAGCTATCCATTGTCGCCGTCCGCAAGCCCGCGCCTACGGTGGTTGGAAATCGGGATCGGGATCCTGGCGGCTGGGGCGTGAGGCCCGTTCCCTCGCGCGTGCATCTGACACGATCCAAAAACTCTGTTGGCATTCGGTAATTCCATGATTTACTCAAATATTTCATAAAATTTGTTCCAAGAAATACGTGTTTTTTTTAAACCCTTAAAAGTTTTTGAGAAAAATTGTCGTCATTCAAAATCTCGATTAAATGTGCAAGGCTTCTAGAGATTTCTTCTTTTTTATATTTTTAATATATGAGTACATTATGGAGGGCCAAAGTTCACGTACAATAGCAGATTTTCAGAGGTCTTTATTGGATTTATTTTATACAAATTTATATTTTGATCTCATTAGAAACCTAGATAATATCCACAAGGTATCTGTGCATGCAAAATATTTGGAGAAAAATGTGTAATAACATCATAATCACGTAAGAGCAGTTGTATAAAAACTGTACGTTAGGTTGGCCGCTCTTAACACTCTCATTGTCATGTGGTCCGTCAGCGGGTCGTAAATTTTTGAGTAAAGCACGCCACCTATATGTTACGTTGAATACGTTTAGCAGGCCAAACGGGCGGCTGGCGTACCGTAACTTTGACGCTAAAATTTAGCAAAATTTTCTTTAATATTTTAAACTTAAGATACTTTCAATAAAAACAATCAGTGAGCCTGCCGGCCGCCCGCAAGGCCTGCTGCACTCTTTAGAACATTTTCACTGTGGAGCTAGTGCAGATGGGTCAAGATGGGTCCGTCGGCAGCCCACATGGCTTGCTGGAATTGCAAATTCCTACATATGACGTGTGAGTGTTAACCTGGGAGATTGATACGTACAGCTATCTATGTAGCTCAGCTCCTGTGTGTTGGTGCTTATAATTCAGACGAAAATTTTATAAATTTTTGTTCGCTTTTTATAAGAAACGTTTTACCTACCGCTCGTCAAAAACCTTTTTACTTTAAAAGGAATTTATGATAATCTGATTACTTTTCTAGTTACTTCCGAGTACTTTAGCAAAGATGTTATAAGTAATGTAATCTAGTCTACGTGACATTAATTTATGAAATTGCTTTGAATTTTTAAGTGGGCTGGATTACCAAGCGAAAATGTTTATTTTTATTTTTGTATTGCTTAGAATTTGTCTAGTAGAGGCAAATTAGATAATAATATAATAATATTCCACAACTATCATACAATGCCGTCTAGTACCAAGCTTAGCAGAGCTTATGTTATGAGTACTAAACAACTGATAAACAGACTTATATATTTCTAAATACATACATATTACAGATAAATTACACCCAGACACAGATTAAATGATTGTGCTAATCACAAACATTTGTCCTGGGTGGGAATCGAACCCACGACCCCCGGCATAGCAGTCAGGACCACTAACCACTAGACCAACAGGCCAGTCATTGTAAGATTCCGTAAGATTGAAGCGGGAATTCGACAGTGTTGTCAAATGATCTAGATAAACAGGAATCGTGAAGGATTCCTGTTTATCTAGGTTATTTGACAAAGGCCTACTAGGCAAAGGCCTCCCTAATTCTTCTAGGTATTCTTTTCTGGATCCACTTTGAACCAATCTTTGCGGTAGGTGTTTCGATGTGATCGTCTTTCCACCTGTTCCACCACCAGGTCGAGCTCGGCGTTGTAGTTGTTTATCTTCAGACACCTGCTTTGTGGAGACTCTTGCCCAGGAGTCAGTGTGTATGCGGCTGATGTGATCCACCTAATCCCATTTTAACCTGTCAACCCTTTTCCCCTAAGTCTATGATTCCTGTTCTTGAACGCAGCTTGGAGTTTGTTATTCAGTCGGCTCTTTTGATACCCAGAGTGCTGCGATCACTTTGACAAACCCCAAGGTGAAACTTTTGAGTGAACAGGTGCACTATAGGTTAAGTTAAATATTAGTTGCAGGATTTTGTTATTATATACCATCATGAAAAATATTTTCACACTACTAGGCAAGTCCCTTGTTCTCTAATTCTTCTAGGTATTCTTTTCTTGAGCCACCTTGAACTAGTCTTTGCGGTAGGTTTAGATGTGATCGTCTTTCCACCTGTTCCCAGGTCGAGCTCGGCGTTTTCGTTGTCCATCTTCAGACACCTGATTGTGGAGACTCTTGCCCAGGAGTCAGTGTGTATGCGGCTGATTTGACCCACCTAATCCCATTTTAACCCATTTTCCCTAAGTCTATGATTCCAGTTTTTGGACGCAGCTTGGCGTTTGTTATTTAGTCGGCTCTTTCGATAGGTACCCAGAGTGTTGCGCTCTCTTTGACAAACCCCAAGGCGAAACGTTTGTGACTCGGTGTGACCAGGTGCACAATAGGTTAAATTAAATATTAGTTGCAGATTTTTTTTTATTATATACCATCACGATTGTATTCCTCGATACCCATAGTTTGCAGGAACACACAAAATAACAATAATAATATTCCACAACTATCACACAACGCCGTCTAGTCCCAAGCTAAGCAGAGCTTGTGTTATGGGTACTAGACAACTGACAAACATACTTGTATATTTCTAAATACATACTTATATAGATAAATTACACCCAGACACAGAACAAATGATCATGCTCATCACACAAACATTTATCCTGGGTGGGAATCGAACCCTCGACCTCCGGCATAGCAGTCAGGGCCACTAACCACTTGACAAACAGGCCAGTCGAAAAGAAAAAATACAGTTCTGTTTTTAGTTCTTTTTAAGAGCCGTGCATCTAACTGGGAACAAGCTTATTACCGTCTTCCGTGCACAAATCTACAGTAACACTTCTCCTGAATAAACCGGTATGTCCTAGAACCAAAAATTCCAAGACGATTACAGCCTCTCTCCTAGAGGAGAGGCCTGATTTCTAACAGTGGAACATTATAAATAAGGATAACTATAGTTACGCATGCTATGATTATGATAGATTGCACGAATACCCTAATTTGGCATACAGACCTTGACAGAACACAATAATATCCGCTATCCCGAACAATCAATAAGCCAAGTCGCCCTATCAGAGTAAGACATTACTATCTCCCTAATCTATCAAATCCAACGAGCCGTGCCACACTTAAATAATATTTATTAGTGTACATACGACGCTTATGAGTTACCACAGTGTACGGCAGATTCCTATTCTAAGCAGTCGCATGAATATCATTGGGCACACATGCTCCTTTTCCCTGACATTGTGGAAGTATTCCAGAAAGTCAAAAGATTTTTCCATCTATGACGTCACATAGTAACTAAACGACGAAATCCTGCATTGCGCAATTAGAGTTCTCCGCGTGATTTGAGCATAATATACAATAGCCCGAAATCATCTATCGGGAAGTTGCCCAGTTCAGACATAACACCCGTATGGTCGCAGGATCCTCCCTTTTCAACGGAGGTTTGTGGGACTTTGAACTCTGTTCCGCATACCTCTAAAAGTGAACTGAAACTAATCAGTAAGTGGAGAAAAAGACCCAATTGTATGCTCTCATTTGACTATCGACATTGATGGTAAGCGAACATGGGTGACAACAGACCATCCACTAGAGATTGCAAGCCCTTTTAGACATCCACCGGGCCCGGTAGGTACGAAAACTGCAGCACGGAAGCCCCAACTTGTAGAAAATTGGCATGGCAAGTTTAACTTTAATCAAGCAGGTCTTTCTCTTTACTCTGTATAGTATTAGTAATTAAACTGGGGGCGACTTCTTAAATAATCTGACTACTTTCAAAACTTTTTCTCGGAATCCTCTAAATCCAGGCATTTCATCAGCGCGTGGAAGATCATTTCTATCGTAAACTTAATTACTGAATACTCATGCTTGCTTAAACTCAATTAGTAACACTAATGTTACTATTCCGTTCATAAGTGAAACTAACTAATTCTGTATTAAAAACTCGTGATTTTGAGATTGATTAAGACAGATTATTGTTGTTTTGCTGGTTTGGAATAAATACTAATAACATGTTAGCAAAATTTTGAAAACAGGATTATCAGTTAGGCTTTACTTTAGGTCAGGTATCTCAAAATACAGGCTAAGAGGTAGTTTGAGCAGACTTAGTGAATATGATTAATTGCTATCTACATAGTTTACCACTAATTTAACTTAGCTTAGCAGCACCTAGAGGCTTGAGTAACTATTGAACTGAAATTTTGCGTGCACATAAGTTGGATGATAATACAATATTATTATGGCATTGATGTTTTGCTGATAGCTCTTTGAGGCGCACGGGTAACACAACGCGTCGTCGACCCGGATGTAGTCCTTATCGGACGGCGAGCTGCCCATTGCTTGCCATCCGCAAAACTGCGCCTGCGTTGGCTGGGAATCACCCTGAGACTGTAGACTTCCGGAGGATCTCCTGCGACAGCTGCAACAGTACAAGGATATCTGAGAGGACAGTTATAGAAATAGATTACCGGAAAGTTAAGGACACTTTTAACATTATCTTCTATTTACCTCAATGGAGAGCTAGCGTTATCATTTCCATATTAATAATGTCTTACAAACCAAGTAAAATGTTAAGATTAATTAATCATCGATAAGTATTTGCACCGACTAATACAAAAGGTCTCAATTAAGCTGAAGAATTCTGAATAGCAATTTTGAGATGAATATCAAATTCTAGAAGCAGAAACTTTTCTATCCTTTTAAAACTATCATTTGACTTCAAATTCGAGACGGCGCAGGTAAATAATATCTGGACAAACTTTGGGGAAAACCTTGTATCTTTCCCCAGCTGTGGGACAGTAATAGCTAAAAAAACCGAATGTAATGTGTTGTAACATTTATAATAATTACACTAGTTTATATGGATTTTATATCCGAGTTGCAAATGGTTAAATTATTATTTATTTTGGAACATATTACGGTTTAACAAATATAAGTTTTAGTAATAAACAATAACGAAAAGGTTAATTGCTGTGTTCTTTTTATAGTTTTTTTGTGATCGGAAAGCTAACAAGCTGACTTTTCATAACTTATTGAGTTGTATTTCTGGTTCCCCTATACCATGTAAGTCCCCAATAAATATTGATATGTCCTACCAGCCACCGTGCCGATCGACTCATGGATATTTTATGCGTTACGTATGTATACAATGTATTTGAGAGGATATTGGTATTTATAATCATGGTGACTATTGGTGACACTTTTTTTTTTCGGGTGGAAAAATCATCTAATGACATCCCGTGTCAGACTTTTACTGACTTAAAACCCACTCCTGTTCCTTGTTTGCCATTTTTCCAGGGCCCCGGGGATCTCTTTCGCATCACCCATGGCCCCAGCAGGCTTCGACCCTGCTGGGCCCGGAAATCGGGATCGGAATCCCGGCGGCGGTTGGAGCGTGAGGACCTTTGCCCCACGCGATCGGCCGCCTCCTTTGCTAGCATTACTGCTTCGCGGAAGGAGGCGACCGCCTGCCACTCCTCCTCGCACCGGACCATGACCTGTACCAAGGCCCGGCGCGAGAGATCACTGCCGCCGATTGCCCCCACGAGGACACGGCGGTGTTCTGCACAGGCGGAGCACACCTCCACCGTATGCTCCACCGTGTCTTCCGGATTGGTGACACTTAACATGTCAACTTGGTACAAACATTGGTACTAATTTAACGTATAGAGTTTTTTTTTTTAAGAAAAAATTGCATGTAGCAGACATTAGAATATTGAGATGGATGTGTGGTGTGACGAGAATGAATAAAGAAATGAATATAGTAGAGGAAGTTTGAAAGTAGCACCAGTAACTGAAAAATTGAAAGGGAATCGTTTGTCTTGGTATGGTCATGTCAAGAAGAGGGATGAAGCACATATTGCTGAAAGAGTTATGAGTAGATATACATGTGGATGGATGAATAGGGAGAGGAAAGCCAAAGGAAAGATGGATGGATTGTGTGAGTGTGGAGTGATATGAAAGAAAAGGGCGTGATAGCGTAATGGGTCACAGGACAGATTGGAAGAAATAAACATTGCACCGACCCCCAATATCATGGGACAAGGGCAGGAAGATGATGATGATGATAGACTTGATTTTGTCTTTTTGTCTTTTTTAGGGTTCCATACCTCAAAAGGAAAAAATGTAACACTTATAGAAACACTTGGTTGTCCGTCTGTCAATACGATTCGGCTGGCAAAAAAATAAATGGCCATTTATGTCACAATAAACATATAAATCGTCACTCTCTTGGGAATCAAAATTCATAGGATACTTCCCCTTGACCCAGAATCCTGAATTTTGTCATAGAGCAAGGTCTTATAGCACAAATATAGGAATAAATCTGAAAACAGTAAATTTGTTGATACGTCACAAAAAAAACTTTATTTGTTTATTTTTAATTTTGGAAAAACTTTTGCGATTCGGAAAATCTTCGAGACACGATTCGAGAATTGAACTATTTACATAGGTAAGTTTGTACGGAACCCTCAGTGCGCGAGTCGGACTCGCACTTGCCCAGTTTTTTATTCTCTAGGTTGTTTTGCCGCAAATTATGCCACAGAACGGTTGCTAGATTTTGGTAAATAGGTGTTCAAGACCCAGAACTGACCTTAAGGGAGTAGGTAGATTATGAAACCATCTGGTCCGTGATGAATGTAATGATTGGATGCAGGATGCCCAAGCCTGGGTAAAGTGATCATCAATTACTTTTCCTACTCTAGGGTGGAACGAGAGGACGTGTCAGATTTTTCTGAATAAAACCCACCTGTGTTCTTCAGTTGCCCTTTGCGTTCTAGGGCCACGGTCACTCTTTTAAACATTCCCGTAAGTGGAGGAGATTTAGGCACACTCCACATTGATTAGATAAATTCGAGTTAAAGAGAAATAAAAGAGACTGAAAAGATGTGTCATCTTCAAAGTCAGCAAAATGAATACCTGCCGAAGGTGATCAGATCTAACATCCTTACAAATTATAAAACGAAGTCCTCCACCACGTCTGTCGGTCTGATGGAGATATATTCAAAAACTGCTGAACGGATTTTAATGATATTTTCACTATAGTTATTCATGAGGAAGGTTTAGATGTATATTAAATGCATATTATAGTAGAGTAAACTCAAATATAATATATTATTCCATAACTATCACACAACGTCATCTAGTCCCAAACTAAGTATTTTTTATTTGATATAAATTAGTGCTTGACTGCGATCCCACCTAATGGTAAACAATGATGCAATCGTTGATGGTGAAGCGCACTAGTTTATTAAGAGCCTATTCACTCTAGCCTTGAAGACACCCAAATTATAATCGGATCAGCAGGCAGCAAATTGTTCCAGTCCTTCGATGTACGCGGTATAAACGACGAGGCGAAATGCTTAGTCCGGGCCGTTGAGGTTTCAACAACGTAAGGGTGGATACTCGCCGTAATGGGTGGTCCGATGATAGAAATGAGATGGCGGAATCAAGTCATGCATTTCCCGCGCATACTCTCCAAAATTCAACCTGTAAAACACCGAAAGGTTGGCTACCCTACGTTTGTGCTCAAGGCTTTGAAGATTGGACTTACCCAAATCTGGATCACCAATTAGCCTCTTCGCACGCCTTTCCACCGATTCCAAAGCTGCTAGGTGGCATATACTGCTATAAGTACTAGACAATTAATGAACATACTTATATATTTCTAAATACGTACATAAAACATATTAAAGGTGAATTACACTCAGACAGAACAAATGTCGTGCTTATCACACAAACATTTGTCTTGGGTGGGAATCGAACCCACGCCCTACAGGCACGGCATAGCAGTCAGGGCTATTAACCTCTGGACCAACACGCCAATTATTTCAAAGATATCTAACACCCGCGCTAAGCTGGGGCTAGTCACTAGTCTTTAAATATAATTCAATAACAACTTATAACTTCAGTGGTTAAAAGTTAGAGGACTATACCTAACGTTTCGCCTGAAGTTAGTTTTCATCTCAAAACCACAGTATTTGCTTCAGCAAACCAAGACTTCCTAGTCTAACTTCCCAGAGTACCTCGTTAGATTTATTTCGGTTTAGCGAACAAACAAGTGTTTAAAATAACACCGAGATTCTCAAATATGCGCTACGTAAATTGTGGTGCAATATGTATCGTCTTCAGAGGACATGGTGGAGCATACGGTAGAGGTGTGCCCCACTTGGGCAGAGCACCGCCTAGTATAATAGAGTTAGAGTATCCTCGTGGGGGCAATGGGAGGCAACGATCTCTCGCGCCGGGCCTTGGTACAGGCCATGGTTCGAAGCGAGGAGGAGTGGCAGGCGGTCGCCTCCTTCTGCGAAGCAGTAATGCCAGCAAAGGAGGCGGCCGCACGCGCGAGGCTACGGCCCTTACGCCCCAGCCGCCAGGATCCTGATTTCCGGCCAGCGTAAGCGCGGGCTTGCGGACCGCGAGCAATGGGTAGCTCGCCATCCAACCGTCTGGTAATCGTCCGGACCAAGCCCAAGTTGACGACGGCGCGAAGTGTTCCACGCGAGCCTCAAGGAGATGTAAGCAAACCGTAGGGTCCCAGCAGGGTCGAAGCCTGCTGGGGCCATGGCTTCGCTTCTGAAAGGAAAACCTGAAACGAAAGGCAACGGAGGAACTAGCAGTTGGTTTTAGTCAGTGGTTTTGGTAGTAGTCTGAGACGCCGTCGCGCTCCGCCCAAGGGCGAGAGATGTTATTGGATGATTTTCCACCTAAAATTATGTATACTTGTATAGTCTTTTCATCCTCCCTATTTAAATGCATGTTCAATCTATGTTTTAAAACAAACCAAGGAGATAATGAGACTAACTTCTGCCAGCGGCATTGCCTTTGTGAATGTAGAAAATATATGCGTAGATATGTGATAAAGTCGCATTCTACTGGAACGAATTTAAAAAATCGATCCTGTTTTTGAGTTTATTCATTACAAACAAAAATATAAAGATAAAAATTTTCCTCTTTATAATATTAGTACAGAAGTATAAAAAAAAACCGGGAAAATGCGACTCGGACTCGTGCACTGAGGGTTCCGTACATAATTTACGAATGAAAACAGTTCAATTCCTGAATTGAGTTACGAAGATTTTTCCGAATCGCAGAAAAAGTTTTTTTTTGTGACTTAACTACAAAACAAGTATAAGAAAAAATGTGAAAATTAAATAAAGAAAAAAATGAAAATTAATTAAAAATATTTCAACTCGATATCTTTACGCGTCCGGCGGCCCGGCTGAACGTATGCCAGAGGGTCATGGTCCGGAGCGAGGAGGAGTGGCAGGCGGTCGCCTCCTTCTGCGAAGCAGTAATGCTAGCAAAGGAGGCGGCCGATTGCGTGAGGCAACGGTTCTCACGCCCCAACCGCCGCCGGGATTCCGATCTCGACGGCGCGTATTGTTACACGCGCGCGTTGCGAGCGGGATTTGTTATAAGATGATTTTCCCACCTAAAAAAAAACACGTTCCTGAGAAAAAGGGTGTTGACAGACAGACGGACAACAAAGTGATGCTATAAGGGTTCCGTTTTTTTCCTTTTGAGGTACGGAACTCTAAAAATCAGTTAAAAATTATAAAATTGATTGAAAGATTGGAAGTAACTGCGGGGGCAGTTAGTATGTATTATAAAGTTGATAGATTACATGTACATAAATATGTTTGTTACTTCTTTAAGCTCAAACGGTGAACGGATTTGGTTGACAAACGGCTAAACCATTAGAAGCTAGTTTGACATTAAAGAAAAATTATGCCAGCCCATTTCGCTATTCGAATTTGATTTTTTTACATCTTCAAGGGACTAACTTAAAGTCTTAAACAAAAATAATAAACTTGAGTACACGGTTTTAATTTCAACTCGATACCTCTACGCTTTCTCCAGATAAAGGATCTTGACAGACAAACAGACGGCCAACAAAGTGATCCTATAAATAAGGGTTCCGTTTTTTCCTTTTGAGGTACGGAACCCTAAAAAAAAAGATTGGAAGTAACCGCGGGCGGCAGTTAGTATGTATTATAAAGATGAAAGTTTACATGTACATAATTATGTTTGTTACTTCTTCAAGCTCAAACGGGTGAACGGATTTGATTATACAAACAGCTAAACCATTAGAAGCTAGTTTGATATTAAAGAAAAATTATGCCAGCCCATTTCGCTATTCGAACAATATTCCACAAATTTCACACAACGCCATCTAGTTCCAAACTAAGCAGAGCTTGTGATATGAGTACTAGACAACTGATAAACATACTTATATATTTCTATATACATACATTAGATAAATTCCACCCAGACACAGAACAAATTATCGTGCTAAACACACAAACATTTGTCCTGGGTGGGAATGGAACCCACGACCTCTAACCACTAGACCAACCGGCCAGTCAAAAAAATGCAACTAAAATGTGATTTTAGTGATGATTTTTACATTAGAATTCATAATAATTAGTGATTGTACAAGGTTGAAAAGGTAGACGATAAAATGGCATGGTACCTACACACATTGTTTTCGTTACTACCCACATAAATATTTATCTGGAAACACGATAAAGCTTCCAAATAATGTAATATTTTTAGAACAGCAATATTCCTGGCTATATTTGGGGCAATTACCGCAAACAATTACATCGCAAATGCAAATTACGGCAATCTGGATTATTTTCGTTACGAAGCAAACTAACATGCCTGTTGTGTTTGACTGTTTGAAAAGTTATTCGGGACTTTAGTACGGTTAGAAGCACGTCAGTGATAGCGCTTGTAACTTGATCTGAACGGAGTAGGTACGGAGTTTCATTAGATCGTGAATCCAGAATATACTAAGTGGGGCTCCAATACGATAATTTTATTTTTTGCTGCAGACAGTATGGAAACCTTTGTGCGTAAGTCCGACTTGCACGTGACTGGTTTAACATAATTTCAAAGTATCAAGATATTACAGTCGCACGTAACAGTGTTAAAACATTACAAAATCCATATTTATACACAGCTGCGTCCTCAAATCTTATGACTGTTTTAATTCCGCACATACTCTATTTCACCTGATGGTAAGCGATAATATGGTCGACCATGGAGCACGCTTGCCTAAAAGTAACCTATTCACTCTGGACTTAACAACAATCTCAAGACTACTGTGTTTTTGCTCTTAAATCACTCCTATATAATGATATAAGCCTGGGTTTGGGCACTATTAGGTATAAGCATATTTAGTTTAATAACGTTCTAATATCAGTCTAATTGAATGCTGTTTACACTTACTGAAATCTAGCCAAAATTAATTTAAGCCGACTTAGGCTATAATATTGCTTTTACGTAAGTATCTTGTAAGCCTGCATAAGCTTATATTGGTCTAAGGTTAGAATATTTTGAGAATTTTACGTCAGATTCAACTTAAAAGTTCGTATGAGTATTGGTTTGAAATTAAATGAAAACAAATTAAAGTTGCGTGAAGTTAATGTTTATAATAATGTACGGCACTTTGGTATAAAAGTAAAAGTAGTTTTACGGTAAGTAATCGTATTGGAATTTATTATTTACTGTTAATTAGACCTCATATTACGCTTCAAAATTCATGCGCCTTGTTAAATAAGGTATTTTCTGTTCTCGTTTAATTATTTTATTTGTTAATTTGTATTGATAGTGTCGCCATTAGTATAGCTGCATTTTACAAGCGCACTATTAGACTAATGTAAGATTATTTACTCTAATTTTAGCATTCGGTATACTAAAGATAACTCCATATTGGAATAAATTAGGGTTCCTCGCAATTTTACATAAAACCTTAAATCGACAGAGAAAAAAAAGGAAATTTATCTTAAGGCTTTAAGGGCAGCGTTCGGGAAGCTGCGCGGTATCTTCTCGTCCAATATACCACAGTGTCTCAAGACGAAAGTCTATGACCAGTGCGTGTTGCCAGTGATGACATATGGCTCCGAAACGTGGTCGCTTACAATGGGCCTCATTAGAAGGCTTAAAGTCACCCAAAGGGCAATGGAGAGGGCTATGCTCGGAGTTTCCTTGCGTGATCGAATCAGGAATGAGGAAATCCGCAGGAGAACCAAGGTTGCCGACATAGCACGAAGAATCGCCAAACTAAAGTGGCAATGGGCAGGGCACATTGCTCGCAGAACAGATGGCCGTTGGGGCCGAAAGGTTCTGGAATGGCGACCACTTACCGGAAGACGTAGCGTTGGAAGGCCTCCTACAAGGTGGACCGATGACTTGGTAACGGTTGCGGGAGTCCATTGGATGCGAGACGCACAGGACCGTTCGTTGTGGCGACGCTTGGGGGAGGCCTATGTCCAGCAGTGGACGTCTTTCGGCTGAAATGATGATGATGATGATGATATACGGACACGAAGTCGGCATTTTAACTGACTTCAAAAAGGAGGAGGTTCTATGTTCGGCCGAATGTATTTTTTGTATTGTAAATATGTTGATCCAAAATCACTCTAATATCATACTTATCCAGTGCTATTGATCTTACATTAGTTTCAAATAAGATCAGAAATGCACGTACTCACAGTACTCTTATGCTATGCTGATATTAGTCTGACATCTTACAATAGCATTTAGCAAGTCTAATATAAAATCAAACGAGCTTAGAAAATACCCATATAAGACTAAGTTTTTCTCAAGTGCAACTAGTCTTAGTAAATGCTCTTATATACATATATGAGACTTGGTTATGAGACTGAGCGTTCTTGAGGCCATACCGGCTTGTCTAAAAGTAATATAGGATCGATGGTATGTTCTAAAACAAATATAAGAGCGCTTTAAGCCTGCCACTCTTAAAAAGTGCGAGTTCTGAGACTGTTTTGCTGGATTTTAACCTCGCACAGGTCTTTTGTTTTTATCTTTTAATATTGTTTTCTTTTATTTTAAGTTAAGTGTTTATAGATTAAGTCGTTACTTTTTATATTATTGTTGTTTGTCCTGTGCGAGTCTCAAATAAATGTTTTCTTTCTTTCTTTCTTTACTGGTGACGTATCGCTATCCATCTCGCAAATAATTCAGATCCAAAAGCTATACTTTTGATAGCTATAGCTAGATGAGAAGTTATCAAAAAACTTGCACAGAAACATTTTCTGTATAGCAATATATGTGTATACATTTTTTTTATTGACACAAACTAAATTGAACATCGTTAAAATGAAAACAACAGAAATAATTTCAAGATTGTTCGTCCCAATAAATAGAACAGTGCGAGCAAAATTTTTGAATATGTGTTGTTTGAGGAATGAAAGAAAAAAGGGATGACTGATCGCATGATGGTCGGCAGGGGCGACGTTGTATGTTCCAAGTAGCGGGTCAAGGACAAGAAGGTAAATATGGTGAGGAAGCAAATTCTATCAAGCCTTAATCTCTAAGTTATCACCAGGGGTCGGAATTAGGTAGAGTTATTCATGTACTTGCATCGAAATATTGATATTAATATGGATCTTCCCGGGAATTCTTATTAAAAATCCTGTGTGGCCAACCATATTACAAATAAATAATAATAAAAATCTTAGAGATAGATAATACAAATAAAACAAAGATATAGCATACAATTTTTATAAGTATTTTTCATTGTAAAGGTTCTCTCTACGTCAACTGAGGTAAGGTTAACATACACTTCCTCCTATTCGTCATTAATGCAGGAAGAATTTTTTTTCTGCTATATTACTGATAGTGTCATAAAAAAATCTCTTTTAAAATTAATCTCGGGATTTGAGACATATCCACTTTATTCTTTCGCTGTATAAAATCGGTGTAAGTACATGTTTAACTCTACCAAATTCCGACCTCTGGTAATCAGACTAATATTATAAGGATGAAAGTTTGTGAGGTTGTGTGCGTATGTTTATTACTTGTTCACGCTCTAACGGCTGAACGGATTAAGATGAAACTTGGTACACGGGTAGACCATGTCTTGAGATAGCACATAGGATACTTTTTTCCCAGGAGTATATTCCTTTGGGACAATTTGCTACTTTCACGCGAGCGAATCTAATGGCAGCAGCTAGTAAAGACAGAAAACGAAGACAGTTTCAAAATGATTTATAAATACGTATTACTTTAATTTCGGAAGTTGGTTTGGTTTCTATAAGTATAGTCATAGTGAGGACTTAAATATTAACTATAAATACTTTGATACTATACCAACTATGTACTTAAAATACAAAAACACAAAATACACTCAGGCATCGAAGTACTTCTCCACATCGCTGTCATCCGGTGTTATCAACGGTCCGGACTAAGCGTTTCGCTTCGTCGTTTATACCGCGTACATCGAAGGACTGGAACAATTTGCCTGCTGCGGTCTTCCCGTCCAACTATAATTTAGGTGTCTTCAAGGCTAGAGTGAATAGGCTCTTAATAAACTAGTGCGCCTTACCATCAATGATTGCATCGCTGCTTACCATCAGGTGGGATCGCAGTCAAGCACTGGTTTATATGAATTTAAAAAAAAAAATCCGGAAATGTGCCCAGAAGGTTGGCAGCATTGCCACGTTGAATGGCAATGCTAATTCTTTGGGCGAAGAACGAGCCAGCCCTCTGGTCACGCAAAATGTCGATTAGACGGCGTGAAATTTTTTTACGTGTATAATACGTATTACTTATTTCTAAAGTTATATTATGATTATGATAAAGTATAATAAATCATTCGGCTTTGTAATGTTCACACTGTTAGGGCTCCGGCCTCCTGTCTAGGAGAGAGAATGGACCGCAATCCACAACGCGAGCCTAGTGCGGATTGGTGGATGTCACAATTCTTCGAATTTTTGGTTCTAGGACATGCCGGTTTCCTCACGATGTCTTCGTTTACCGTGTTGAGAGCAGTGGTAAAAGAAGAATTTAGAAAAGACTCAAACAATATTTAACTCAACGAACCGCCATTTCCTAACAGGCGAACCTCGTTAATGTAATGTCGGTTTACCGAACGAAGGAATGTCTAAAAATACCGTCGAGTTTCTCAAGAATACGACATTACTTAGGTACGTAGCTTGTACTATAAACATTATGTATGTGTCATCTTACCACCTCCTCTACAATTATGTACTTACTCCCGCCACCAGGAGAATATAATACAATTACTTTGAATAAACGAGAAATCACGCAAGCCCATCTTGGATTCAAATATTTGAACTCGGTACACCTAATTTATTTAAAATTTAAACAATACAAAGGTATTGAAAATTATTAAATACCATTTTCATTTAAGTAAAAAATGAATTACGCTAATTCATTTTTTTTTTTGAGGTGGGAAATCATTTTTTATTTTTTTATTTTATTTATTAGGGACAAAAAAACAGTTACATGTTAAGGAGATACAAAGGAATTATTAGATAAATAGGTAAACATATAACCCACACTATTGTCCACGGATTAATCAAATAAGTATATGAAAAGCGGAGACTGATTTTAAGAATCAATTTTGTTTTTGATGACTTGATTTAATGACTTCTCTCGCTTTAGGACGGGGCGTGAGGGCGTGTCAGACTTTTACTGACTTAAACCACACCTATGTTCCTTCAGTTACCCTTTGCGTTTCAGGACCACGGGTTTCCCTTTCAGAAGTGAACCCATGGCTCCAGAATGCTTCGGCCCTGCTGGGCCAAAAATTCAAAGACACGTGACATCCACTAACGCGTACTAGGTCTGTGTGGTAGATTACGGCTCATTATGTAATCTAGAGAGGCCTGAGTCCTAGCAGTGGGAACATTTTATGGCTGATGGGTAGTTAGTTGATTGAAATTCTTGTAGGCGATAGTGCCATCTTTTTCAAAATGGAACCATGATGACAGTGTCATGTCATATTAGGGAGGTTAGCTAATAATTACTCAATACTCAATACTTTATTGCAATCCATATGTATACATAGATGGTGTTGAAAATTTTCATAGATCAATATGGACCCTGTCGAGCACAGAAAAGTTAGGAGAGAGGAAGAGAGCTAAGTGGTAATTCACGGAATTTAATAGTATTGCACAACACAATACAATCATAGGTAATTAGAATGTGATGCGTTTAATTATGCATGTACATCGTTATAATAATTATGTCTGTGTATAAGTATGAGTAAATTATGTCAGGTATGTTTGTTTATCTTGTGTCGTCATTATTATTAATTTTTTTTTTTTTTTTTTTTTTTTTAAATTGATATAAACTAGTGCTTGACTGCGATTCCACCTGATGGTAAGTGGTAATGCAATCGTTGATGGTGAGGCGCACTAATTTATTGAGAGCCTATTCACTCTAGCCTTGAAGAGACCCAAATTATAATCGGACGGGAAAATCGCAGCAGGCAAATTATTCCAGTCCCTCGATGTACGCGGTATAAACGACGAGGCAAAACGCTTGGTCCGGACCGTAGAGGTTTCAACAACGTAAGGGTGGATACTCGCCGTTCGTCGGCTTGTCCGATGGTAGAAATGAGATGGTGGAATCAAGTCATGCAATTCCTGCGCACACTCTCCAAAATGAATTCTGTAAAACACCGAAAGGCTGGCTACCCTACGCCTGTGCTCAAGACTTTGTAGATTGGAATTAACCAGATCTGGATCACCAATTAGCCTCTTTGCACGCCTTTCCACCGAGTCCAAAGCTGCCAGGTGGCATTTTGCAGCACCAGCCCATATGTGACTGCAGTACTCCACACACGAACGGACCTGTGCTTTGTATAACATTAAAAGCTGCCCTGGTGTGAAGTACCGCCGGACCTTTGCAAGTACGCCGAGTTTCCTAGCAGCTACCTTGGCTTTGGACTCAATGAACCGCCCAAAGTTAAGGTCTGAAGAAATTTCAACTCCCAAGAGCTGAAGGCGGTCGGTGTACTCCAGGGATACATTCTGAAAAACAGGAGCCAAGGTGAACGGGCTCCTTTTAGCGGTGAATAGACACGCTTGTGTTTTGGCGGCGTTGAATCCCACCAGATTGGCTTCACCCCACTTGGAGACTGCCTGAAGTGAGACATTCGCACGCTCTACCATAGCCTCTCTTTCGGACCGGATTAGCTCCTTACTAGCTCGAGCACCTGGCAGGTATCTCTCTACAACTGTGCTATCATCTGCATACCCATAGATACCGGGCATCAGCAGATCGTTGATATGCAGCAGGAAGAGAGTTGCAGAGAGAACAGACCCCTGAGGAACTCCGGCATTAGTCGTCATGGGCTCTGATGAGCATCCATCGATAACAACTCGGAGAGAACGTTCACTCAGGAAGTCTTTTACCCAGTTAATCAGACCAGGGGAAACGCCGTACGCTGAAAGCTTACTCAATAGACTAGCGTGCCATACCCTGTCGAAGGCCTTCGAGACGTCTAAGGAAACAGCAATCGCTTCCCCATTCTTCTCGAGGGTCTCGCCCCACAAGTGGGTGGCATAAACTAGAAGGTCCCCAGTAGATCGATTGTGGCGAAACCCGTACTGTCGATCACTGAGGAGATCGTTACCTTCCAGGTATGCCAAGAGGCGCGAGTTCAATACACGCTCCATAATCTTGCAGAGTATGGAGGTTATTGAAATCGGCCGATAGTTGGTAGGATCGGTACGACTGCCCTTTTTGGGCACGGGTTGCACGTTGGCAAGCTTCCAGGACTTGGGCACTATACCAGTCCCAAATGAGAGGCGATACAAACGCGTCAGTACAGGAGACAACTCGGGTGCACAAGCCTTGAGAACAATCGCTGGTATACCATCTGGTCCACTAGCTTTATTCACGTCAAGACGACACAGTGCTCTCAGAACCTCTTTGTTCCTTATGCGGACCTCGGGCATCGAAGTATCGCAGTGAGGTAGAGTCGGTGGAGTAGCACTATATAATAATAATTATTCAAATAAAATTGTGTAAGCATATTATTTTATTATGTTTGTGTATAAGATATAGGTTTATGTCAGATGTTTTTATTAATTTTTTAACGTCAATTACCAAGGACCCAAATTTTTTCAGCAGAAACCTAAAAAATATTAAGTAAGGCTTTCAAACCCAAGATCCGTCGACTACACCTACACCCAATCTGGTTTAACCTCTCAACAATGGTTCGTGACATCTGTACCAAAACATGGCCATATCATGATGTTTGAGTACGTATTTGAATAGGAGACAACCCTATTTTGTTTTATAGGGTCAGCAAGGGGTCAGTTGGCGTCGTATGTTGAATTTCTTAGATTTAGGGATACAGGCCAACCATAATAATAAAAGCTTGACCTTTTGTTTTTTTATTTTGACAGAAAGCAGCTGTGACTTTATTTGACAACTGACATTTGGCAATAAATAATAAGTATCGTATGATAAGCACGATTCCTGTATAACTAGGTTATTTGACAACACTATCCAATTCCCGTTTCAATCTTACGGAATCTTATAATGACTGGCCTGTTGGTCTAGTGGTTAGTGGCCCTGACTGCTATGCCGGAGGTCGTGGGATCGATTCCCAATCAGGACAAATGTTTGTGTGTTGAGCACGATCATTTGTTTTGTGTATGGGTGTAATTTATCTATAATATGTATGTATTTAGAAATATATAAGTATGTTTATCAGTTGTCTAGTACTCATAACACAAGCTTTGCTTAGCTTGGGGATAGTTGTGGAAAATTATTATTATTATATTATTTATTGGTTTTACTTGGAATGCTATAAATGTCATCAGCGAACCTAAATGACATCAATGTGGAGGAGTACTTAGACGCCTATGCATGTTTATTTTTGTATAAATACATTTTTAGGTACGTAGAAAGGTTTTAAATACTCGTAGTTAGTTAAATTATATAAATTATCTTATTTCGTTTTCGTAATTAACAAGTCAGATATTAGTAGTTTATCCATTTAGGTATAATTTATAAGAACCTGCACTTAATTTATAGTAGGTAAACTATAACTTAAATATTGAGTATCTTTTTTTTTGTTTTCGAGGGAAAACATTCAAAAGGCGCCCGACTTTGGGTATAAGTTCAGGGAGTGTGGGATTTTTGCCTCACTAAAACTACCCCGGTGATTACCATCAGCACATAGAAGGGTCGCCGTTACCTCTATCTAAAAGACCACTCCGGAACCCCATCTGTGCAATGCCTGTTTCGGCACATCCCTGAGGAGACTGTACAACGATCTCTCCTGAGCCTCACTGTGCACGCACGTTATCAAACCACCATCGTCACCACCACCGGTGGCAGACGATGTCACCGCCTTCCCTAGAATCACTCGATAGGAGAGCACAGTCCCCACTCTGAGCGCCCGTGGTTTCAAAGTTCCACCTGCATTGGATGCAAGCAGGGTTCGGCATACAAGGCATTGAGTCGGTTGCCTCCCCGACGCTTTCTTCTCCGAGTGGGATCGGTCCTCTCACGAACCCACTCGGTGGCCACGTTCTGGACCATCATAGTCTCACAGAAGGAAGCCACTTCCTTCAAGTTTTCTGGCTTCACTGGCATAACTGTTACTACTGCTGGCGGAGACAGATCGGGCCCGACCCTGGCGAACAGGACTTGTCGCTCCGTAACTTAATTATTACACAGTAAGTAAAAGATTTTCCTATTTTCTAACATAAAACTTTAAATAATTCTTACATAGCATAAAGCATAATCAGCCTTTTAATGTTCCCACTGCTGGGAACATTAAAAGGCTGATATCTCTAGGAGAGGGAATGGGCCGTAATCCACCACGCGGGCCTAGTGCGGTTTGGTGAATGTCACATTTCTTCGAATTTTTGGTTCTAGGACATGCCGGTTTCCTCACGATGTTTTCCTTCACCGTTTTGAGAGCAGTGGTGATAAAATAAATTACACAAAGTAATGCGCCTGGCTGGGTTTGAACCCGCGACCTACCACTCGTAAGTCGGGGCCGTTACCAGTCGACCACCACTGCTCTTGATTCTTTCAACATTCCTCATATTTGGTACCAATAATGTGCAAAAGATCGCAATATGTCGATAAATATTAATGAGGCCACAATAGCCTTAATTTAGCGCCACCCACGCCCTTTGCATGCGAACGGGTTTATTAAGTGACATTTATTCCCAGAATGCCTCGCGGACCGTATAACATAATAAATGTAGAGGGCATTTTGGTTAGTATGGTACTGATGACATGAATTCAGAGTCAAAAGCAATGTACAAGTCGTTGTCATGAAAAGATCAGAAATAATTTCAAGATTTTTTTTTGTCCTGATAAATAGAACAGAATCTATAATTTGTGTGAGGTATGAAAATTGTTGTTATGGAATGAAAAAAAACTGGGCATATACGAGTCGGACTCGCGCACTCAGGGTTCCGTAAAAAACTTACCTATGAAAACAGTTCAATTCCCGAATTGAGTTACAAAGATTTTTCCGAATCGAAAAAAGTTTTTTTTTGTGATGTAACTACAATTTTACAGTTTTCAGATTTTTTTCTATACTTGTGCTATGAGACCTTGCTTCATGCCAAATTTCAGGATTCTTGTGTGAAATACTCGTTTTTTGCGACATAAACGGCCGTATCTTTTTTTTCGTTAACTCAGAAGTTCACAGCTTCAAGGGACCGCAGACCTGAGTATATGGTTTTAATTTCAACTAAATATCTCCACGCGTTCTTGAGATACAAGGTCTTGACAGACAGCTAGACAGAAAGACGGACAACAAAGTATTCCAATCCAATAAGGGTTCCGTTTTTTCCTTTTGAGGTATGGAACTCTAAAAATATGTGTTGCAACGACCTTAAAGAGCATGGTGCTCCTATGCAAGACGATGATGATTATGATGCAGTTTTCTCATTTATTGATACTACTTTTCATTTGTTATTTATCTGTTATTTATTTATTGTGCACACCTACCACAGTGTTGTCTCTTTTAACCCAAAGGTTGACTGGTAGAGAATGCCTTGTTGCATTAAGTCCGCCTATGTACCACTACTGTACATGAAGTTTAAATAAATAAATAAATAAATAAAAGACATCCTCTGCTGGAGATAGGCCTCCTCCAAGTATCGCCACAAGGATTAGTTCTGTGCGTCTCGCATCCATCGGATTCCCACAACCCTCACCAGGCTATCGGTCTTCCTTGAGGGAGGCCTACCAACATTGCGTTTCTCTCTACCTTTCGGATTCATCGACCATCTGTCCCCTGCAATGCCATTGCTTGCAGTGCTTTGCCCACTGCCACTTAATTTTGGTGGTTCTTCGGCCTATATCGGTAACCTTGGTTCTATTGCGGATATCTTCATTTTTTATTCTAACACGCATAGAAACTCCGTTGCCCTTTGGGTGACTTTAAGCCTTCTGATAAAGGGCATTGTGAGCGACCACGTTTGAAAGCAATATAACCCTTAATTTCTTAGTTTTAAAGACGGGAGAATCTTACTCGTCCGAAAACAATTTACTAACCGTATTACTTGTTTTCATTAAAGTACCAAAATGTCTTGCGTGCCCCAAAACTTGGACATAACAAGTTCATAATCCGTTTATTACGTAATCTGTGCTTCTGGTACAAGTGGAGATTGCGTATACCTAACCCAATGACTCATGAGTCCTGAATTACATTCGTGTCCCGACCCTAACGAAATATTATAACTTATGTACCGGGAATGTTACTCCGTATTTCTTATGTGGTGTTATGTGTGGGCAATAGGTGTTACATAAATATGGGAGAATATTGCTACAGTCCTGCTTGGTAGTGTTTTTATGGGGTGAATTGATTTGTTGAAATATTTTTATGTGATTGGAAAAATGATTTCGTGCTTGACCCCGTTTTTTTTAAGGTTGGAAATCATCCAATGACATCTGCCGCCCTTAGGCGGAGCGAGAGGGTGACTGACTAAAACCACACCTGGGTCCTTTAGTTGCCCTTTGCGTTCTAGGACGTTGAGGACGCCGTGTAGCCACTCCTCAAAGAGGGGCCGTGATAATGGCGTGCCCAGTGCTTGACCCCGTTCTGTTTAAGCAGCAAGAAAAAAAATTGAGATTTCCGGACTCGAATTTGTTTTTTGAATCGTGTGAAAAGCCATGAATTTTGTGTCTTGTGTACTTAAGTTTACATGTTTGAGTACGCAGCTAGTAGAGTGAGTCAACGTAAAAAAAAAAATGGAATATATTGTTTAAGAATAGAATCTAACAAGATTAGATAAACGTGCATTTCGCTTTAATTGTCAATCACGTACAATTTGTGCCTTATGAATATTAGCTCAAGGTCGATTTCTCCTGTTCAATTTCAAATAATACTAAATTTTCTGCAAATAATTCAGAATTGCTTCCGCATCATCTTCTCTCACAATTAATTAAACAATCATTTTACAAACTCAGTTCCCGATATTATCGTTCTAACAAGGCGAACCCATTATCCGGTTTCGCAAAATAACCGAAGCGGCAACCGAAGGGCAGATTAATTACAAGAAATTATTAATTTCTCAAGAAGGATGGAAGGTTTTAATATTATCAGCGCTAATGTATCGGAAAATGAGATCCACCCGAGTGAACTAGATGAACACGACGAAGACGAGGACATAGTTGAAACTGAGAATATACTTACCTTAGAAATTACATAATATTGCCTCATTGGCCTTTTTTAGGGTTCCGTACCTCAAAAGGAAAAAAACGGAACCTTTATAGGATCACTTTGTTTTCCATCTGTCTGTCTGTCTGTCAAGACCCTTTATCTCGGGAACACGTGGAGGTATCGAATTGAAATTAAAACCATGTAATAAAGTCTACGGTCCTTTAAAGCTGTGAAAAAATCAAACTTCTAAGTTAACGAATGAATAAAAACTTTTTACAAAAAAAAATAACCGACTTTACTAAAAAAAAACACTAAAAGGATCAAAATAACTAATTTCGGAAGTCGGTGTTTCTCGGTATTGTTTGTTTCTTATTTAACACCGACTTCCGAAATTAGTTATTTTGATCCTTTTAGTGTTTTTTTTTTAGTGAAGTCGGTTATTTCTTTTTTGTAAAAAGTTTTTATTTCACACTTTTTAGTTGCGATAGACTTATAAACAGAGTGCCTATTTCTCATGATAATTCCAATTAACCCAAATACTGCTAGGTTACATTGTTTTATTATAAAGTTCCTGTGTCGACCTTCCTCCTTCCGGCTCCATCATCAGATCAGTTCGATAGTACCTTATAGCCAAAGAGCATCTCACGACAATTCTAATAAGCCCAAACACGGCTAGGATACATTGATTAATTACGGAGTTCCTGTGCCTACCTTCCGGCTCCATCATCAGATCAGTTCGATAGTACCTTATAGCCAAAGTGCATCTCATGACAATTCTAATAAGTCCAAACACGGCTAGGTTACATTGATTAATTACGGAGTTCCAGTGCCTACCTTCCGGCTCCATCATCATCATCAGATCACTTCGATGATACCATTTTCAACGTAACTATTCAGAATCATTCATTTATTTGTATTGTCATAGTCACTTAACTATCTTCATTGTGATATCTATTTGAGTATGAAGTTCCGTTGACCATTTCTGGTTTTCTTCATCAGTTCTACTTCATCAAATGTTACTTTTTGACTGTAAATGCTTAAGTTCTTGATGAAAATACCAAAATTACCATAGGGTTGCCTATAATTTTTGAGGAGTTCCCTCGATTCCTCATGGATTCCATCATCAGAACTGGATTTTGAAAAAAATGGGACCAATCTGGAAGCATATCCTATGAAGGGAAGAAAAAATTTTGCAAATCGGTCCATTAACGACGGAGTTCTGAGGTAAAAAACATAAAAAAAAAAAATAATGATGATAAAAAAAAAAAAAAAATACAACCGAATTGATAACCTCCTCCTTTTTTTGAAGTCGGTTAAAAAGATACGGCCGTTTTTGTCGTAAAAAACGTATATTTCGATATTGTCAAGAGAATCAAAATTCATAGGGTACTCCCGTTGACCTAGAATCCTGAAATTTGGTATGAAGCAAAGTTTCATAGCAAAAATAAAGGAAAAAATCTGAAAACTGTAAATTTGTAATTACGTCACCAAAAAAAAAAAACTTTTATTATGATTCAGAAATATCTTCCTAACTCAATTCAGGAATTGAACTGTTTTCATAGGTAATCTTAATTAAATAAAAAAATAATAATTGGTTAATCTGTTTTAGAATTGGTCACCGTGATCGAAATTCGGTTGGGAGGATTATTATTACACTATATTGTAAGATAATGCGATTACCCAGATGATGATGATCAGTGGCGTAGCTAATCCCAAAGGGGCCCAATATCAAAGGTTATCCAGGTTTTTTTTTTACAACGTAGGCACTACCTAGTAGCACAGAGACATGAGACAGAGTCACGGTAGGCCTCGAAAGATATGACCAGACTAACTGGATAGATTTCGTTTATGTCATGTAAGACCGATACCTATAACTTCGTTTATTGGAGTATTCTGGTATAGAAGAGAGATTGAGTTTTTGTTGTGATCTTGTGCAGAGAATGCTAGAACGAACGGAGCGAGCTATAAAAATGGAATATCCTATCATTTAGTAATTCATTAACTACGCATCTCTCATCAATAAGAGAATTCAAGGTTGTGGATAACATGTTGCGAATTTTTACAGGGGGCCCTGCAGCTTGGGGACCCCGTATGATTGATACGGCTAACACGGGGGTAGCTACGCCTCTGGTGATGATAAGGAAAGGTAGATATTCATCAAATAACTTTTCCCACCCTGGGTAGAGCGAGTCCCTCTCGCGTGTCAGACTTTTACTAAGGCCCGTATTTCAAGTCAATTTGAAAGACCTCTACTCGACTCAGTCAGTATGATAACGGAAATAACCCCAACTTATGTGAATAAATAACAAGCAATAGCTGTCAATTTGATTGAGGAGTTCGTGGCTAGAATAACAACAGCGACATGGGTCGATCTCTAAAGTTAAGAGGGCCCTTCCCCAGTCGTCTATCGTCAACGTGAGCATGGTTTAAAATCTTGTTGTTTTATTCAACGCAATCCAGTGCAATGTTTGGTAAAGAGGCAACGTGAAAGAAGATAAATCTACGAGTGCAAAGTAAATCAAGTCATTTGCAATTTTCTGATAATTAGAGTTAATAAGTGAATAATAAACAGTTAATAAGTTAATTTTTTTCAAAAATATTGTTGAAAAAACAATTATCATTTCTGCATTTTTGACACTTGAAAGACGATTTTCCATGTCTTAGAATATTTATATTTAGTAAGTTTCTGCAACTATCAGAAAATCGCAAAATTGCAGAAAACTTTATTTACTTTGCACCTTTGGCGAATAACGGATGGCAAAGAAAACACAGTAAATGCTGAATATGAGGAATATATTTACTGCCAATTTGTGGCTATTTACATTCACATTTTGGGTGTCGCAAGTAGTGATGGTATTATTCTTACTTTTGACAAGTGGATTTGGAATTAATAAAATATATCTAAATATCGCGCTACCCGAGGGTTTCGAGGCAGTTAGTTCCGCATCTATAAATATGGGTGGCGGCCGCGGTGACGCGTTCAGTGTGTAGCCCGTGCGCCTGGTGAGCGCACCGCTACACACCCATCGAAGTAATACCTGAAAGCTCTGTTGGCATTCTGTAATTCTGTTATTCACTCGAATATTTCACAAAACTTGTTCTTTCTGGAAATACCTCCTGGATGATGCCTCTGAAAATTACTTTGATTGATTAAAAGCTTTTTTTTTCGGCGGGAAAATAATTCAATGACATCCCCCGCTCTTTGGTGGAGCGTGAGACAGTGTCAGACTTTTACTGACTAAAAACCCACTCCTGCCCTAGCCAAGTTACAACCGTTTCGTTTCGATTCTCTTTTCGTTGATCGCCTCGATTAGGCCTCGCCTTCTTTTCCTTTGTTCTGACCACGTAATTGAGCGTTAAGATGACGTCACAACAAAGGAACAGGAAGCGTGGCCGACTCGAGGCGATCAACGAAAAGAGAATTGAAACGAAACGGTTGTAACTTGGCTAGGGGGGCTGTTCTTTCGTTGCCTTTCGTACCGGGGCCGAGTCTTCCTTTCAGAATCAAACCCTTGGCCCCAGTAGTAGGTAGTTGTTCGACCTTGCTGGGCCCCTACGATTGCTGACATCTCCTTGAGGCGCGAGTGGAATACTACCCGCCGTCGACGACTTAGGCTCGGTCTGGACGGTTACCGAACGGTCGGACGGCGAGCTACCCATTGCTCGCCGTCCGCAAGCCCGCGCCTTCTGATTAAAGGCTGGACTAATACATGCAATCATTCTGATTGTTTTGGCTGATTATTCTAGAAGCAATGTTTTACCGTTACTATACCTAGTGTTTTAATTTTATAACTAAATCTGCAGATTTTCAGTAAATCGTTTAAAGTGCTTCATATTTTGCAAGCATTATGTCTTTTCGCATCTCTTTCTTTTGTATGCAGTCCGAGAGTGACCACGCTTTAGGTGTTGTAGTCGTCTTAACATACTGACATTCAACCGTGCCTCGAAGCGTATTAAGCTGTTGGTCCTGACTGCCATTTGTAGACCTTTGTTAGTTGTTACGTCCGTAACAACTATCCAGTCAGAAGCTAGAAAATCTGCCTCCAGTCGTACTAAGAGGTATCATATGTTATCCAATTGGGCACTTTATTTATATATTTTTTTTATTTACATCAAAACGTGACGCAAATAGAAATAATTTTTCAAATTCAAAATTAATTAAAAGTATATAAGAGACAGCGAGATATTCACGTGCCCTGCCCACTCTTCCTCATACTTCATTTTATAATCTACTAGCTTTTGCCCGCGGCTTCGCCCGCATACCTACATAAAATATAGACTATGAGATTTAAACTATCCTATTGTGACTGTTCCTAAAAGACCCTAGGCTGATAAAATTTTCGTTTTTCCTGAATTTGCCTACATGAAGGTATGAAAGTCGGCTTCCCACTAAATGGGAGGGAATGGGGCCCCTCCCCGCCCCATTCTGTGGTCCTCATCCTGTTGACCACAGGAGTGGTTTGAGTAATGGACTCCCAGGAGATTTATCACCACGTCCCGACTTAGAAAGTTTAAGGGACGGGGATAGGGTAGAGAAAAACAAAATTAAACAATTGGGATTGGGAATCCATGGATAAGGAAGGATAATCTACTTTTCTTTTGAATTATGAAATTTAAGGGACTGAGAGGGCTACAAAAGGGAATATGACACGTGACGCTTGTATTTGCAAATTAAATTATTTTAGAATTACCTTGTTCCTTGTCGCCCGTGCATGTCCTGACCAATCCTACGGCAAAGGGTTGTGAGGCCTCTGCTATTGGATAAGACACACTTTCTATAACAATCAATTCCTTATAACGACCTATTCACCCATCAATACAATACAAGACTTAAGCAAGCGTGACGCATCGTCAGTCGCCGCAGAACTATTCACAGCTGCCTCGCTAGACGCCGAAGTGGTTTATAAATCGACACTTCTCACTTCCTTACTGCCCCAAGTTGAGGACATCATAACCTCCAAGCCTCCGAGCTACGTCTAGCTGCGGGACTTTTCTGAAATGACTCCAAATTACGTGTCTCGCTAAATATTTTTTTTTTTTGTATCAGTAAGAGGCCTACGGGGGCCGGGTGTGATTTAACGAGATACGTTCACTAGCGTTCCTTAGAACGACTACCAATGCAATCCAGGGTGCTCAGCGATGACTACCCCCTTCGTTCAGGAAGTGTGCGCCTATCAAGAGCAATGCAAAGTATTCTACTGTCAGTCAGTCCATAGGGGGAGGTAACCGTCGCTAACGTTTGGTGGTTTGTGATCTTGTTATAGCTTAAACTGGCTCTAGTATGTAACGAATATTTATTCGGTTCAGCCTTCAATCGGCAGTGCCTCAGTCATAGTTGTGTCAAGTAGGTACGCCGGCCGGCAAAGGTCATGTCCACCCCGAAGGAAATCAGTGTCGAGCCCACTCCTAAGAAGTTAATATCAAGTTCACTCCAAAGGAAGGCTTTCTCCGAGTCCCTAACACCAACCGCAAGCTTAGGTCACCTTGTCAAGGAATGGTATAAGGATAAAAGAGTTAACACTCACCCATTCGGTCACCAACACAGTCGCTAAGATTCACTCGCGTACTTACACACTACTTACGCACAACCAACGCCCATCCATTCGTACTCTAACTCACACACGGATCTGTATTATAAATATTATGCAAGCCTAAACTGGACTTAGTCCACTTGTATCTAATACTGGATCACAATCCTAGCACTTCTAAGAATTACCACGGAACATTATGTAGCCCTACAATATCTACTGAGTTAGTCAGCCCCGTTCCTGCTGGACGTCCGAACCCTATCTCTGCCCGAAGCCAAGTGCCCTGTCGTCGAGCCAACACCCTGGCTCCTCCGCGTCCGAAGGGTGGAGTCCCCTCTCACGCTTTCCTAACAAGTTTTTATTGCTCCGTTTTTGTATACTTTCTTAATTGCCTCTAAAAGGTTTGGGTCTGACTTGCACATGTGCGCTATTAGAAATCCCATAATTCAATAGTTTCTTTAGAATTCTATCGGCCCTTTCTTTAAAAAGGACAATTTACGTGGTGTTTAAAAATAAATATAATTTCTTGTTATTAATTTGGAATAAGTGACAGACAGTCACACTATCTCTCAAGTTGGATCGAACTGCACATGGTGTGCGAATTTTATTATAATCGGTTAAGTGGTTTAGGAGTCCATTGAGGACAAACATTGTGACACGGGATTTATATATATTAAGATAGGTATATATAAAAGCGAAATACCACTCACAGATTAATCGCAAAATCTCAGAAACTATAACACCTACAAACTTAAAATTTGGCAGGTAGGTTCCTTATAGAGTGTAGACATCCGCTAAGAAAGGATTGTACAAAACTCCACCTCTAAGTGGGTAAAACGGGGGTTGGAAGTTTGTATTGAGAAACCTACTTTCACGCGTGCGAAGCCGCTGGCAAAAGCTAGTTGTTTTATAATATGTGCGATTTTTATTATTGATAGGATCACGTTTGACCACTATCTCACCTGATGGTAAGCGATGATGTGTAAAAATATTTATTTTCAGTGTTGTTTGTTGTTTATAGAATATTGTTAAAAATTAACACAGACAAGTACCCAATTACACATTCATAGTGCGTACAGCTAAGGAGTGGAATTCCTTGCCGGAGTCTGTTTTTCCTGATGGCTACAACCCGGGAATCTTTAAGTCAAGAGTGAATAGGTTACTTCTGGGTAAGCGCGCTCCATCGTCGACCGCATCGTCGCTTTCCATCAGGTGAGATAGCGGTCAAGCGCAAACCTATCAAGAATTAAAAAAAAAATTACAAGGTTGTGGAGGTCTGTGCACATGGCACAGATTTAGTCTTTGAAAAACATCCAAAAACCCAAACTCGAGTTTTGCCAATGTGCTATAAAGTGCAGCAGTCTCAAATTAACAGATCACATTCGAAACACTTCAATGCGCTCCAAAATACAAATCGATTATGGGGCTATAAAGCTGCCCAACTTAAATGGGACTGGGCAGGACATGTCTGCCGCATGTTTAACGAACTGTGGGCCCGTAAAACACAGGATTGGTGTCCAGACACGAGGCCCTGCATACCACGAAGGAGATGTCGGGACGACCCGGATGTCTTCCTTGGGTATTGGAAAAAGGAAGTGAGGAATCGTGATCGTTGGAAGGAATGAAGAGAGGCCTTTGCCCAGCTGTGGGACAATAAGGGTTAATAATAATAATTAATAAGCAAACTAAGTATCTTAACTTAGCTCGCGAAGTGGTCGACATGTGGCTTTATAGCCAAAATCCTCAACCAACATATGAGGAGAGTCAGAAGGATCTCTTTGAATACAGCGCGAATTGTTCGGAGATTCCTTTCTCAAGAGCTTTGACCACCGGTAGGTTGGACCCTCTTCTCGATGCAACCTTGTTAAAAAAAAATTGAAAACGTAACTTATATGTTTGTCGTGCCCAGATCTTAGAAACTGATCAATGATATGGCCAAACGAGGATTGACATATCATCAAACGTTGACGTTTAAAAGATCTGGTCAGTTCTAGTTTTTTTTTTACGTGGGGGAATTATCCAATGACATCTCTCGCTCTTGGGCGAGGCTCCCAGGGTGTGTCAGACTTTTACTGATTAAAAACCCCACTCCTGTTCCTTCGTTGCCTTCGTCCGAGGGCCGAGTTTTCCTATCAGAAACAAACCCTTGGCCCCATCAGGGTTCGACCCTGCTGGGCCCCTACGGTTTGCTGACATCTCCTTGAGGCGCGCATGGAACAGTACGCGCCGTCGACGACTACGTCGATGGTCGGACGGCGAGCTACCCATTGCTCGCCGTCTGCAAGCCCGCGCCTACGGTGGCCAGAAATTGGGATCAGGATCCCGTCGGCTGGGACGGGAGGGCCGCTCCCTCGCGCGTGCACGTGCGGCCTCCTCCTTTGCTAGCATTACTGCTTCGCAGAAGGAGGCAACCGTTTGCCACTCTACTTCGCTTCGGACCATGGCCTGTACCAAGGCCCGGCGCGAGAGATCGTTGCCGCCGATCGCCCCAATGAGGACACGGTGGTGCTCTGCCCAAGCGGGGCACATCTCTACCGTATGCTCCACCGTGTCCTCCGGGTGGTCCACACAATGGTGACAGCCGGGCGAATCTTCCGCATAAATCCGGTGCAGGAACTTCCCGAACTGACCATGCTTGTTGAGAACCTGCGTCATGCGGAAGGTGAGGATGCCGTGAGGCCTTTTCAGCCACTCCTCAAAGAGGGGACTTACCGCCATAATAGTGGCGTCTGGGCACGCACACTGGGTTGCGACAGTCGCTGTCGCCATTTCACCACGAGATCCCGCCGGAACTCTGTCCGCCTTGCCGCGACTTGTCGCGGCAGCGGAGTTTCGCTCCGGCGTTGCATCTCCACGCGCAAATCGTGCATGCGTGCAAGGACTGTTGCCTCCAGATACCTTGGTGGTAGGCAAGCAAGGAGGCTAACCGCTTCGCGGGAAACCATGCCAACCATGTTATCCCCGCACCATTCGTATGGTCATGACCCTCTGGCATGCGTTCAGCTGGGCCGCCGGTCACTTTCGCAGTGATGGCGCCCACACCGGCGCTCCATAAAGGGTCATGGACCGAACGATGCCTGCGTAGAGCCTTCGGCAGGAGGCGTCTGGACCCTCTAGGTTAGGCAGGAGCCGCTTGAGGGCAGCCCCAGTCCGATTCAGTTTGTAAGCCAGACGTAGGAAATTCCACCGGCTGTCGAGCACGAGTCCCATGTACTTCATCGTCGACCCGACGCCGATGTGAACTCCTCCTACATTAATTGGGAACGCCCGCCGTGGAGGCTAGCTCCGAGGTCCGTGAAAACACATTGCCTCGGATTTGTGCAGTGCCACCTCGAGTCCCAACTGCTGGATCCTCTCAACGACTGTCGCAACCCCGCGTGTCGCTAGTTCGACCGCCGCCCGGTACGACTCTCCCTTTGGGCCAGTTTTAGTTGGCTATATTTATCATGAAGTGATCAATTCTAAGATCTGGTCACGATATGTGTATAAAATTAATAAAAGGAATAATAATAATAACTACTGTTATAATATAATTGATCGAAGGATGTAACTCTTGGATAACGAGACCACACACTAGTAAAAGGTAATTTACCATTCAGATGCGGCCACATTTCCCCATTAGCTACATGCCTGTTGTGGATTACAGCCAATTACTCACGCTTTATGGATGATTTTACTCGTAATTGTAACGGGACACGTGCGTTAAATATTTTATAACCTATTGGCTGTTTTCGTTGACTGAATATTTGAGGTTTTCGTTCATATTTTAATAAATCCTAAAGTATAAAACAAAAATATTGTTTCGATTTAATTGTGTTCGTTATAGACTTTAAAATCATTCAAACGATGTGCCTCAAACCGGTTTTTTTAGAAAGTCAATATTTTGAAAATGGTTTTAGAAACTTAAAAAAATGATTTAAAAAAATACTGCCATTTCCTTTTTTCGAATTCAGTAGGAAATAGGAAAAATATGATATTATAATTTTAATCATATAGCAAGAATTATCCAACAGCGACTTGCTCTTTATGGCGGTAAGTCACCTCTTTGAGGCGTGGTTGGAAAGACCTCACGGCGTCCTTACCTTCCGCATGACGCAGGTTCTCACCGAACACGGTAAGTTCGGAAAGGAGGCGGCCGACCGCGTGAGGCAACGGTCGTCACGCCCTAACCGCCGCCGGGATTCCGATCCCGATTTCCGGCCACCGTAGGCGCGGGCTTGCGGACGGCGAGCAATGGGTGGCTCGCCGTCCGACCTTCCGGTAACCGTCCGGACCGAGCCCAAGTCGTCGACGGCGCGTATTGTTCCACGCGCGCCTCAGGGAGATGTGTGGTTTTTTTGGACACGGTTCAGCAATTCCCATATATAACAATGTTTTTTTTTACGATACTGGAGTAATCCCTAGTGCAGGACAACGTATTTTTATTCACCCTATTATAGTTACTATTTCCAAAACATTTTGTATGCAAAGAAATGACGGCAAAGAAGGAACAGGAGCGGGTTTTAATCAGTAAAAGTCTGACACGTCTTCTCACTTCACTTATGACGGGAGAAGTCATTGTATGATTTCCCACCTAAAAAAAACATTTCTGTTCTTGTATACTTTCTTCTGTTTTTGTTACTAATTTGGTGTACAATAAAGTTTATTCTATTCTAAAATTACCTAGTTGTATATAATTATACGTGCATCACATTTCACAAACAACATTGTGAACCTGTATACACAGTACCTGTGAATATAGGTAAACATAAGTGTAACTATGTATTAACAGGGATGTTGTATCGAGTAGATCTCTGCTCGAGGCGGGAAAATAGTACAACAGCTGCATTATTAGCTAGCTCATCAACAGATACTGCATTACTCGTATCATCACGGGACATGCAATATGTCGAATGTAAAATGCAAAAGTGAATTTAACACTTCACAGAAGCAATTGAAAACGGTTTATTATTTGTAAACTGAATAAAATTTAAATTGTATTAATCTATTTTATACTGTACTAGCTTTTGCCCGCGGCTTCGCTCCCGTCAACTGACTACTATATCCTACTCTACCTTACTCTACCCTACTCTACCCTACTACCTCCCCACCAACTTTCAGCCAAATCGGTTCAGCCGTTCTTGAGTTATAAATAGTGTAACTAACACGACTTTCTTTTATATAATAAAATAGATATTTTGTATTTAAGGTTGTCATTCGTAGATCTTTGACAGTTTATAGGTAGTCAGACACCAGTAAATCATTAGTCTATCCAAAGAGTATCATGTTGCCCAGTAACTGGGTCGTGGAGGTCTAATATGCATTCGCTTCATGTAAAACATAGGTATTCAACAGTATCCGGTAATCCGGGTTTGACTTTAAGCAGACCCCAAGCTAGTTGGAAAAACGATTCGATAATAATTAATCTATTTTGAACTAATATTAGGTATTATCTATACTTATAGTAAATCTGTAGAAGTGAAAATTCTGTACATTGAAAATATCAAAAAAATAAATGTAAATTGTAACTAGACCGACACCGAACCTAAAAATGTAATTAAAAAAATTTTTGTCTGTCTGTCTGTCCGTTTGTTCTGGCATCACGCAAAAACTACTTGGTATTCTTTAATATCCTGCGGTTCGATCCCTAAACCCGATTACTGTACCAACCGCAAATAATAAGTTGGTCGTAGGTTACGTCACCCGCAGTGGAGTTCACTAAGGGGCGCTGCACGCGGCTAAGATGCTATAATATTTTATCTTAAGATACATTATCGCTCGCCATACAATTCAATCACACACGACGAAGATAATAAATAATATTTCATATTTTCTTATTTTAAGATGAATTTGTATGGCGAGCGATAATGTATCTTAAGATAAAATATTATAGCATCTTAGCTTAGATTAATAAATCTGTAGAAGTTTAGTTTAGATAACTTTTATACATTAAAATTGTGTGTAACTTGATATATTACTTAGGCTTTGTTTCATCGCAATCGGTTGACTATATCGAAAGATACCTACAGGTACTACATTCATTGACTGTTAGGCGGTACGAAGTTCGCCGGGTCAGCTAGTTTATTAATAATCAGCCTTTTTATGTTCCCACTGCTGGGACTCAGGCCACCTCTTTAGGAGGGGGAATAGGCCATAATCCACCACGCGAGCCCAGTGTGGGTTGGTGAATGTCTTCGAATTTTTGGTTCTAGAACATACCGGTTTCCTCAAGATGTTTTCCTTCACCGTTTAGAGTGCAGTGGTGATGAAATAAATTACACAAAGTAATGCACCTGACTGGGTTTGAACCGCGACCTACAACTCGTAAGTTGGAGCCGTTACCGCTCGACCACTACTGCTCCTATTATTTATTAAGTGCCACTTATTGGGTGCCATTAAACGCAAGGCAACATGGCGGCAGACCGAGGCAAAGGTGGAGAGATGAGCTGGACAGCTACCGGAGGGACTGGCCCGCAATGGCCGAGGACAAACGTGTGTGGAAAAGGGAGAGGAAGGCCTTCGCCTCGCAGTGGGACATAAATGGGCTAACTAACTAACTAATTACAACAGCAACAAGCCTGTGGTTTAGTAGTTAGTAATAATAATAATAATGTTTATTCAGGTCAGATTTACCCATTTACAGAATCAAAAAAAAAAAAAACAAAAACACATCAATACATTAATTAAAATAACCATAATTAAACCCAATTAAATACAGTGCCCCTGACTGCTAAGCTAGAGGGCGTGGGTTTGATTCCCACCCAGGACAAATGATTGTGCGATGAGCAAGATCATTTGTTTTGTGTCTGGGTGTAATTTATGTACAATATGTATGTATTTAGAAATATATAAGTAAGTATGTTTATCAGTTGTCTAGTACACATAGCACAAGCTCTGCTTAGTTTGAGACTAGATGGCGTTGTGTAATAGTTGTGGAATAAAAAAAAATATAAAAAAACTTAACGTGCTTTCTGAGTCACGGAAGAATCTGGATATGTGAAATCACTCATCCATAGTAGAACCAAATTAAGCGTTGTTTACCTTATCCTGTGCAGCTGTCATCATTTTAGCCATGAGCTCACGAACACGAACTCACGCTACAACGTTAACGTAAAATCGTTTTATCTTTATCTTTCCCCTCCGATAGCTAATTCGAACCGCCTACCGAAGATAATACCAGCCGTACGTGGGTTCCATGCTTGAACAAACGAAGTGAAGCCACATTAGGTGCAGAACAGACCGACACGTGACTCTGAGAGCACTCTTTAGGTTAGCGATACAACATAGAACTTTATTTACTACATAAAAGGTTCATTGTGGTGAAAAAATTAAAATAATTCCCGCGTAATTTTAAACTAAAGATTCGAATTTTGAATTTTATGTAATGACTTTGTGCAGTAAATAAAATTTTATTCAGTACTAGCAGTTTGCCCGCGACTGCGTCCGCGCGCATCGCCGTTTTAAGGGTTTGGCCCTGTGATTTTTTTATTATCATTGCAAAGCAAACTTTCAAAGGAAATTGGAAAAACGAAAATTCAGTACTACAGGATACGCGCTATGTGCTACTACTATGGTAAAAAAAAAAAACATTTTGTTGGTTTGTTGGAAAAGAAGAAAATATACATTTTTTTTTAATGCCTTTATAATGAAACCTGTTTGGGGACATCGGTTAATTAGTTCCCAAGCCTATAACGGACATAGGTTCTTTTTTATGTGGTGGTAATTTATCCAATGACTACATCCGCGCTAGGGTGGATCGGGTAGGCGTGTCAGACTTTTACTGATTAAAACCACACCACTTGCCCTTTGCGTTCTATGTCCACGGGTTTCCTTTACATAATACCTATCCTCGCGGCTCATAACGGACATTATTTTTTTTTTTTAAGTATTCATTTTCTATCTTAAAAAATGTCTGCAGCTTCATCAGTACTAGTAAACAACCAATTTGTGAAGAGAAGTTTTATGCCTTTAAAGGAATTTCTGGAAACAAAGAAACCTTCTATCAAAGACATTTTAATGAACCTTTAGAATGTGTCATCTTTGATGAAAATAATTTGTATTGAAAGGACACTTGGAGTTTGTGTGACAGTAAATAAGTTTTGTGCTTTACGGAATTGTGAATTGTGTATGGGAGTTGTATTTAACCTCGTAAACTAAGTAGCTACTGCATGCGGCTTCACCCGTGGGATTGTTGAAAATTGACCGATCACATCGGGGTCACCAGTTTAGTGGTATGTGGAACAGAGAGTAAAGTCCCATATACCTCCGTTGAAAAGGGAGGATCCTCCGGCCAGACGGGTGTTATGTCTGGTGGGCAGTTGCCCACTAGACATTCAACTACTTTGATTGCGCGATGCAGGATTAGTTCTTTTGGGACGCCATAGATGTCGCTACAGTCTTAAAGGAACACTCCCGTGATAAAAAAATGTGCTGTTCCAGAACAACACGTTCATCCAAGACCAAGAACCAACCATCAACTAACCAAGATTCATCGAATCTATTCAACAATTCGAGCATGAATAAGTATGAAACATATACACTCACAAACTTTTATTTTATGATATTAGTGTAATATATCTATTACTATCTTCTGACAATGGCTTCAGCCTCGTGAAAGTCAGAATTTATAACAAGCGAACATACTTCCCGGATGAATAATAATAACTATCTTCAATCCCGAAATATTTATTGAAATTCATATGAGATCAGGTGATGATATCATTTATGTTGAAATATTAAAAATCCCATCAAAAGAGGATCCTTAGTTTTTGAGAGTGTGTTTTTTTTTCAGAGTGCGAGATGAACAGATTTATATTAAATGACTAGCAACTCACCCTAGCGGTTGTTACAAATACAAATATACTGTACGGGTGTGAAAATATTTTAGAATTATCGGTTTTTTCTACTGTAATATGCATGTATCTAAACCTTTCTCATGAACCACTATAAAAATTTGTTCAGTAGTTTTTGGGTTTATCGCGTTCATATAGACAGACAGATGTGGTGGGGGCTTTGTTATAACCTCTAAATCCCCAAGCGCAGCGATTACGCGGTAAATATGAAACAGCAAAAATGACATAGCACGAAGAATCGCCAAACTTAAGTGGCAATGGGCAGGGCACATTGCTCGCAGAACGGATAGCCGTTGAGGCCGAAAGGTTCTGGAATGGCGACCACGTACCGGAAGACGTAGCGTTGGAAGGCCTCCTACAAGGTGGACCGATGACTTGGTAACGGTTGCGGGAGTCCGATGGATGCGAGACGCACAGGACCGTTCATTGTAGCGACACTTGGGGGAGGCCTATGTCCAGCAGTGGACGTCTTTCGGCTGAAATGATGATGATGATGATTCAAATTGTAGGAAATTTATCCAAGAACGTAAATAATCAAACTTCTTCATAGTCTGTAAAAATCGAAAATAAGGTCTACAATGAAGTGAGAGGGAGCGAATATCTATGTAAGTATAGTTTTTCACTCCTGGCCTCTATCATCAAAAACCACACAATTCATTTCCACACATGTCCCTCCTTACAAAGTACACAGAGCAAGCGAATCACTTGATTGCTCTCGCCATAACCAAGTTAGTGGAGGTGAAGCAATAATGTGATAACGATAGTTTAATGCTACACGAAGCCGATCGACTTTTATTACAACCAAGTGAACGGGAAAATAGAACCAGATGTTATTTTTATGTAACCACTAGCGGCTGTCTGCGGCTTTGCTCGCGTGAAGGTAGATAATTAATGTGCCACAGGAACTCGGATACTCTCGGGATAAGAAGTGGCCTATTCGTGTGCCAAATTTCATCCGAATCGCTTCAGCCATTCGAGCGGGAAGAAGTAATAAACATACATATAAATTTTCGCCTTTATAACATTATGGCTGAACTAGTCGCGGGCTCGAACTCGCTGATGGGTGAGGCCAAAAATTGCGATGTCTCATCTGATATTGTGTCGGCTCATACTTGATATTATCGACAGCGATAATATCAAGTATGAGCAGTTAGACGCTAAAATATATGCACATCGTATGGTTCGCATGCACACAAACACCGTTCCGAACTGAAATGAAATTAGACGGTGCGTAAAATCTGAGAGTAGTGATTTGGAAAATCTGGTTTTATGAAAAAACCACTGCATAAATCTAATACAAATAAATTGTATAGAACTCGTCGATAATAAAAGTTTGTCGGTACCGACTTAGTTTTTGAGATTTTATACGAGTTTTGTTACTTTTATATACTTAAAGTTGCGTTAAAATCATCAAAAAACAGAAACTTTGTTGGCTCATAACTTTGTAACGGAAACTATTTTTGTTTTTCTGTTTCCGTACAGACAAAATTAAGTATAAGATAAAACCATATCATGTTTTACTTTGGATGTACAATGTCAAACTGTGGAGTAATACCTCCCCAAAGTTTGTATGGAAAAAGTGTCGACTAGTGTAACCTTAATGTAATAATTTTAAAATTAGTAGTTTTTAGTACCACTAAGACCTTCAGGTTTAGAAGACTGTTAATGTTACCAAGTAACTGTATTGTGGAGGTCTAGGAGACAGTTCATCATCATTTCAGCCAAACGACATCCGACTGCTGGACATAGGCGTCCCTCAAGTGTCGCCACAATGACCGGTCCTATTCGTCTCGCACCTACCGGATTCCTACAACCCTCACCGGGTCTTCGGTTCCAGGGGCACGTTAACCCTTTCAAATAATCCCACTGCATCAATATAATGCCGGTTTTAGTGCTCGACCGACCGTCGATGCGTACCATTGTTCCTGACGATAAGCCTAACCGATCGTCAGTTTGCAACGTTCAGTGCTGTCTTGACCAACCATTCCAATGGCCGGACTGGTACAGTCACAAAGACATACACGAAATGGACGCGTTTACAAATTGTTTAATTGCTGCTTACTATCTTCACGTATAATGAACAGAAGACGTAGATATCACGTACACCCAATCGTCGCCCAAAGAGCACTTCAAAGGGCATTTACTACTTTAAAGGAATTCATTATTGAGCGAAGATGAAGAAAATTTTTTTAATTACTTTAGAATGTCGATCAAAAGTTTTAAACTAGTAAGTTCGATTTTTTTTACGATGATACGCACATCCGTATGGTCGGTTCACCGATCGGTGTATCACTGAACGCGTTATTATGTTTTCATAGCGCGTCGGTCAACCAACGGTCCTCGTACGCAGTGCGTAGCATTATACGCGTGCGTTGGATCGGTCGAGCACTGTCACGACTTGTGAATATTTATACAAATGACAAGCGCGACCGACGTACAATGCGTTCCAAATAAGAATAGGATCGATTGCCATGTTGTGACGTCACGTCATACTGTCAAATCGCAAGAAATTGGGCAAAATCTTCAATTTTGCTCATCACTGAAGAGCAAAATTGAAGAACTGGATTCTGATTAAACTTTTTTCGTTCACAGTTCGTAAATAAATAGAATTTTTAAAATTTCTTGTTTTGCTCACCATAATAATTCTTCGATTTGACAGTATGACGTGACGTCGTCACAACATGGAAATCGATCCTATTCTTATTTGGAACGCATTGTAGGCACCGACGGTCGGTCAAGCAGTAAAACCGGCCTAAGGCTGATTGTGCTATTATGTCCAACTTATCCCTTTGATTATATACTTGTCTAGATAGAGCAATGCAAACATACGACGCGCTAAAAGTGTCTCCAATTGCGTGACATGTGTGAGTACCGCACGTGTACTTATTGTCGTCAAACTGTCAAGGTGTGCGTGTTGAGGGATGCCTGCTCCAAATTATTAACTTTCCTTTTCTCCATTATTTATTATGACGAAAGTTTAACAAAATAGGTTCAATGAAATAATTATTTTGTAGATTAAAGAAAGAAAGAAAATACCTTTATTAAGCACAGACTTAAAGACACACAATACTCCAGTTACATGTAATTACATAAAACCAACAAATAAAAGTATAAAGTCCGATGTAAGGATATAGTAGGAATGTGTGCCTCACGGCTGCACCAAACAGGCCCAATTCAGCAAAAATCTGAAATCCAAAATATTAGAAAAAACAAAAAGAAATATATTTAGTGCATGACGTCATGGGTTTCATTTTTTTTGTAGGTTATCATTTACTGATCAAATAAATAATGTAATTTTTAAAATAATAATGTTCTCCTGAACCAAAGATGATGTAATGATATTTGTATTTTGTCTCCGATAGTTTCGCCAAATCTCCCTAGTAATAAAAATAAATAACAAAACTTACCGATGAAAAGTGATCTTAATGTTCTTATATTGTTTTCCCACATAATTATGGCACAGTCTGACAGCACAAACCGGCATAATTAATTATTTTTCGTGAGCACATTATCCTTAGTGGTTTCAAATGACACTGACGTAAGGGAGAAGCGAGTCTACCAATTTTAGTAGACTTTATTTGGGCCGTTTAGTACGGTCAATGTGGCATCTAGACAAGTATATAATCAAAGCTTAGGCCATAGTTTTTAAATGAGATTCGGATAAACCAACTGTTTCAAACTTAGAGCATTAAACTACAAAAGATCGCTTTACTTAATTTACTAACCTCATTTTTATGAATCACTTTATTCAATTAAAAAAGGAACGCTCCACCGATCCGTCACTATTGTGTTCGAATTTTGAATAAAATTGGGGCAACAATACAATGTCGATTATAATGGCGATCGCTTTCAGGGTTCCCGATGGGTCAAACTTTAGTTTCCTGTAATAAAATTTGTGTTGTGTTGAATAATGATAATAATCATGATTACATAATTATTTTTGATGCCATATTTTAGGTAGGAGTTATTGTGTTTATATTCATCATCTTTATCATTTCAGCCGATGGACGTCTATTGCTGGACATAGGCCTCCCCTAAATGTCGCCACAATGGATATATATTAGGTATATGGTGTATATATTATGTGATTTTAATTAGTTATGTGTTTTCATTTTTCTTGTTCTATCTATGTTCAAAATAAATCCGTACTATTTTTATATTGTTAAGATTATGTCAATATTTAGATAATTGTGGCCACTTTTTAATGTTTTACTTTCGTCTCTAAATCAAATACCTATTTGCATTGATTAAAACAGGAATAAAATGGAATATAAATTACTTGTTCGATACGGATACGTAGTAAAAGAGAAGAATAGTCCAGTAAGTAAAAATTTTTTTTTTCTTGTTTCCCTAAACCGGTAGACACGGGTTTGCATACGTTGAGCAATCGCAGTCAGACCGTCCGGTAATCGACCGGACCGAGCCCAAGTCGTCGATAGTGTGTAGTAATCCACGTGCTCCTCAAAGAAATGTCAGCATACCGTAGGTGCCCAGCAGGGCCGATGCTCGCTAGGGCCGCGGGTATTTTCAGAAAAGGAACCCCGCGGTCTCAAAATACTAGTGTAACTGAAGGACACTGGTGTGGATAGTAAAAGTCTGACACGCCCTCCCGCTCCTCTCAGAGCAAGCGAAGTCATTGGATGATTACCTTAAAAAAAAAAACTTAAGCCATAATTCCATGACTGAAAGTCAACTGAGTAGTCTTTTACCAATTTAATTCGTCCAACCATAAAATTGTGTATGACTTCAAATGTTTTTGAACGTACTTACGATACAGGAGTAATCCTAGTATCCTAGTATAGGGCAACGCTATCTTTTTTCTTAGCCTATACTTTCCCACAGCTGAACAAAGGTCCCCCAACTTCTTCCAGATATTCTTTTCTCGAGTCACCTCAAACCAGCCCCTGCGGTAGGCGTCTAGATCATACCCATTTTGTCGAGACTCTTGCCCGACGGTTAGTGTACATGTGGCTGATGTGACCCGCCATTTCTCATTTTAGCCTTTAAGGCCCTAGCTCCCGAGCAGTGCCATGAAACAGTGGCTTTCTGAAGCCTACTCCTCAGTAACGGCAAGGTTTATAGATTTGAAAAAAATTATATGTTTATCATAGATTCATGTACAAAATTATCAACATAATGATTTTTTCGTATGACTAATACTTAAGCAAAAAGAAAAATAACAATATGATATTTTTTCGCTGGTTTTCCCTACTCCTTTCAAATGGCTTTGATCTTTAGGAATATGTTTACACAAAAAAATAGTTTAAGTGTTATTTATTTATTTATTAAAACTTCATGCAACACAAAAGTACAAAGGCGGACTTAATGCCTTAGGCATTCTTAAGTGTTCTTCAGAATGTACATAGCCTATGTAAATCTATCAATATTTTGCAAAGAAAATGGTTTTAAAGGTCAGCGGGGCTCTATTCAGGCGCAGGCGGCAATACTAATATGTTTGCATTTAACTCCGGCCAGATGTTCAAGGGACTATACGCTTTAAGTGCAAAGTGGTATTCCTCATTCTGTCGGCTATTATATAAAAAAAATACAAAAAACCTTCATCATTCAATCGTGATTAAATATCCATAAAGCCGCTGAAATCCTTGATCAAAGAAATCGAGCCTTACTCAGTCGTACAATGAAAACAGCGATGTTCATTAGATTGATAGCTGGGTTAATTAACGAACCATGTTCCGTAATACAGACAAAGGAGAAGGCTGTTTTATTCAGAGGGTAGAATAAAAACCCCATTATTTGTACGGGAAACCGCCATTCATGGATAAAACTAGGGTTGTTGAAACAAAATTGGCTGGAAAAATGTCGCGACAAAATTTTTTTTAGTTAGCTTTCTACGACTTGTATTAAATCTTGAAAGAACTTAGACTAAAGGATAATTTGGGTATACTGAATTACTTATTTTTATTGGCCAACCAACAATTGCCCCCGTGTCATCAAATACCTTTTTTAGCTCTGAATGGTACGAATGTTTTTTTTTTTTGAGATATAAACTAGTGCTTGACTGCGATCATAGTTGTTTACTAAGAGCCTATTCACTCCAGCCTTGAAGACATCTAAATGATGATGGAACGGGAAGATCGCTACAGGCAAATTGTTTCAAACCTTCGATATACACGGTATTTAAAACAACGAGCCGAAATTAGTCTGGACCGTAGAGATATCAACAACGTATCGCTCACCGTACGTCTGACTTCTTCTGTCTAACTCCACCAATGTTCACTTTACGTTCTTTCTCTAAAGCTTTACTCGTACTTATGTGTTCTTGAAGAAGACATTTTCTGTCCTTTTTTTTTCTTCTTTCTAGTATACCTACTTTATTATTTCATTTTTTTGCTAGTTTTTTTTTTTGCGTTAGAAATTTTCATTACCTATGTGTCTTAACACGCATAATGAAAAGAACAACGGCGAGGAAATTGTTGATGAAATTATCAAGTGTCTACCATAAGTTACCATGATATATACCGGCAAAATAATTGACTAAGTTTTATCAAATCAAGTTAATGGCCAGTCTAAGGATCGCAAAAAGATCGTCATAATTGAGCACTGAATTGACTAGATTTTTTACGATAATAAATAATTATGGCTTAGTTTTTTTTTTGCTGGCTTGACTTCGTGATTTTTAGCTTAATTGAACTTTTAATGTTGCAACCAATATAAATCTTGGTCAAGTAACATAATAGGCTTTGCTTTATGTGTTGGAAATAAATACTCAGAAAATACATTTCCGCATTAGAAAATAAACATTAAAATAACAGCTGTTTGGGCTTAGAATGTTGTGATTATAATGACACATATGATCTTGTAATGTATTTCGAGTATAGCAACATCACTAGAAAAAAGCGTGGCATTAAGACATTTCAACTGCCATCCTAATGACTTATAGAAAAAAAACATGACATTATGATTATGACATCTTGTCGTTCATATAAAAATGCATTTATTGATTTTTAAAATTCATAAGGAGTTAGGTAGGTATTATTGACATAATAAACGTAATCTCATGAACTTGTAAACTGGAATATCTTTAAAACAAGGATTCTATTAATAGTAATGTCTAAGACAAAATTGTTTGAAAATTTAATCTATATACTTTTGTATATTTTACATCACTTGACGCTAAAAAAATATGCCAGCAAAATTTCTAACGAGGTGACTACGGTTACATTAGCTAAATTCACAGCCCTATAACTAGGGACGACGATACGCAATAAACAAAAGCAAAACAACATCAAAGAAATGACACTGCATTTTAACTCCAGTTATAAACTTGTTCCTGACTTCATAAGATAATCTAAACCATTTTCCTGGTTTTACGGAAGCCATGTTTTGGCACCCATTGTCTTTTTTGTAGACAAGAGATTAAGATTACGATTTTCCGTGTTGATTTTGAGAACAAAACGGGCGTTGTGTTCTAAACCTTTAAGTTACCCTTCATTATCCTTGGAATGAATGCATATCCATACATGAACAGCCAGTATAAAGAGGTCGTCATACACATATACGTTGGGCTGTGGGATTTTCGAGGACTGAGGGATTGTTCGAAAGAAGAAACGGAACGCATGGGGCAACTTAAGGAACATGTTTGGGTTTCAGTCAGTGAAACTGACACGCTTCTCGCTCTATTCAAACCGTAGAGACATTTTTCGCTCTAAATGGAGCGAGAGGGAGTGTAAATAACTTTATTTGATAATTAACCCCACAAAATAAAAAATACTTTAATATACAGCCACAAACCCTTCTGTATTATTTTGAAGTCAGACTTTAACAAAAAGAATCGATCTGTTAAGCTTAAAGTGCAAGTATTGCAGCTTGCCAGCGACATATCAGCATCACCACGATTCATTGCTCTGAAGCATGTCGATCCCTAGCACACTGCCAGATCATGCGATAATTTTATAATATTAAGGTGGGTCTACGCTAGTGGAGACGAGCATGAGCGGAGTACGGGCCGAGCTCAAATTCATGTAGACTATATCTATCTATCTACTTAAGCAAATTGAAGCAACAGCCTCCGCAATTGGACTTCGAAGACTATGTTTATTTAGCAGCACCGCAAAGAAGACACATGGCGTATTAAACCTCGTAACGTATTGAACTTGTTTAAAATCAATGTAAATCATATAAAAAAAAAACAAAATCACACATAAAACAGCTCAAGCTCAATCAATGTCATGGTGGCGGCGGTGACCTTAAGCAGTCTTATATTTTTCCAATGTTACTGAGAGATCAGTGATTATTCCCAAGTCATTAACCATAGCGCCTTATCCCAAAACTTTTACTTATTTATACATAGGCAGGCACTAAGACAGCCTTCATTCCTGGCCAACTGCCAAAACCTACTCTTTAACTGTCTGAAAGTAAATGCGAAGAAAAATAGGATTAAGAATTCAGCTTATTTTCGTGATCAGAATGTTTTGTGCAAACACGTTTTAGGGTTTGTTCGGGAATTTGTTCGATAATGTTATTTAGATTTTGGTGTCGTTATAGCCATTAACTTTTTTGTAATGAAAATATTGTTCGAAGGAGATCGCATGAATAAATAGGTCTTATTGAATTACGGGTTGGTTAGAAAAATATTTCTTCAAAGGATTGTGCAAAAGACAATACCAGAAACTCTATATCGTTTGCCCCATTCAGTAAAAGTCATTTAAAAGCATGCAATATGCAGCTTCTTATTGCATATTTATTACTGAAAACTATACATTCGTTTTAATACCTGTAGAACTTGCGGTTTCTGTTTAAATCTAAAAACAATTTTGACATTGGTTGTAAGTTAGGTGCAGTTTATAATTGTTAAAATAAATTATATAGGTGTTAATGTATTATGCCGCGGAGTGTTATTACAGACAGTACTTATTTAAAGTACAGTAATAACATAGTATAATAACATGGACGATGTAATCAATTCTACAGCTTGTTATTTAATTACTTTAATGGTTTTTACTAGTCATGACGTCGGTATCGATCGGAGTACAAGAAGTTTCCTTCTACGATTTACGATTTTTTTTTGGCTATGATAATAACGTGATACTATGAAAATCCTGCACCTCTCCTTTCCCCATGTCATTTTCGTATATCTTTCAAATTAACTTCAGGATATTACGCCAAGCCATTCAAATTTAATATCTCGCGAACGCCCCAGCATTCGTTACATGCTTCGTTGAACCTAAGAAGGAATTTAATAGACAATAAATTCTTTACAATACGTATTAAAGAGGTTTATACCTTTTATGAAACGTAGCAGATGACTGAAATGAGCTTTTTATTACATGATTATGATATTTATGAAAAGGCGCGCGAGATAAGCTGGGTAAAAAAGTTGAGTGGAAATCAATATGAACAAAAATACACACATACATAAATAAATTTGGTGTTATACAAATATGGTAAGTGCCTTTTAACGTAACCATTATATTTCATGCGTCAAAATCACTCTAACCCGTATAGAATAGAATAGAATAGATTAGAATAGATTAGAATAGATTAGAATAGATTAGAATAGATTAGAATAGATTAGAATAGATTAGAATAGATTAGAATAGATTAGAATAGATTAGAATAGATTAGAATAGATTAGAATAGATTAGAATAGATTAGAATAGATTTGAATAGATTAGATTAGAATAGAATAGAATAGAATAGATTAGATTAGATTAGAATAGGATAGGATAGGATAGGATAGGATAGGATAGGATAGGATAGGATAGGATAGGATAGGATAGGATAGGATATGATAGGATAGGACAGGATAGGATAGGATAGGATAGGATAGGATTGGATAGGATTGGATTGGATAGGATAGGATTGGATAGGATTGGATAGGATTGGATAGGATTGGACAGGATTGGACAGGATTGGATAGGATTGGATAGGATTGGATAGGATTGGATAGGATAGGATAGGATTGGATAGGATTGGATAGGATTGGATAACCATTAACGTAACCATTATATTTCATGCGTCAAAATCACTCTAACCCGTATAGAATAGAATAGAATAGATTAGAATAGATTAGAATAGATTAGAATAGATTAGAATAGATTAGAATAGATTAGAATAGATTAGAATAGATTAGAATAGATTAGATTAGATTAGATTAGAATAGAATAGAATAGAATAGAATAGAATAGAATAGATTAGATTAGATTAGAATAGGATAGGATAGGATAGGATAGGATAGGATAGGATAGGATAGGATAGGATAGGATAGGATAGGATAGGATAGGATATGATAGGATAGGATAGGATAGGATAGGATAGGATAGGATAGGATAGGATTGGATAGGATTGGATAGGATTTGCTAGGATTGGATAGGATTGGATTGGATAGGATTGGATAGGATTTGCTAGGATTGGATAGGATTGGATAGGATTGGATTGGATAGGATTGGATAGGATTGGATAGGATTGGTTAGGATTGGATAGGATTGGATAGGATTGGATAGGATTGGATAGGATTGGATAGGATTGGATAGGATTGGATAGGATTGGATAGGATAGGATAGGATTGGATAGGATTGGATAGGATAGGATAGGATAGGATTGGATTGGATAGGATAGGATAGGGCAGGACAGGATAGGATAGGATAGGGCAGGACAGGATAGGATAGGATAGGATAGTATAGGATAGGATAGGATAGGACAGGATTGGATAGGATAGGATTGGATAGGATAGGATAGGATTGGATTGGATAGGATAGGATAGGATTGGATAGGATTGGATAGGATTGGATAGGATTGGACAGGATTGGACAGGATTGGATAGGATTGGGTAGGATTGGATAGGATTGGATTGGATAGGATTGGATAGGATTTGCTAGGATTGGATAGGATTGGATAGGATTGGATTGGATAGGATTGGATAGGATTGGTTAGGATATGATAGGATAGGATAGGATAGGATAGGATAGGATAGGATAGGATTGGATAGGATTGGATTGGATAGGATAGGATTGGATAGGATTGGATAGGATTGGATAGGATTGGACAGGATTGGACAGGATTGGATAGGATTGGATAGGATTGGATAGGATTGGATAGGATTGGATAGGATTGGATAGGATTGGATAGGATTGGATAGGATTGGATAGGATTGGATAGGATTGGATAGGATTGGATAGGATTGGATAGGATTGGATAGGATTGGATAGGATTGGATAGGATTGGATAGGATTGGATAGGATTGGATAGGATTGGATAGGATTGGATAGGATTGGATAGGATTGGATAGGATTGGATAGGATTGGATAGGATTGGATAGGATTGGATAGGATTGGATAGGATTGGATAGGATTGGATAGGATTGGATAGGATTGGATAGGATTGGATAGGATTGGATAGGATTGGATAGGATTGGATAGGATTAGATAGGATTGGATAGGATTGGATAGGATAGGATTGGATTGGATAGGATATGATGGGATATGATAGGATAAGATAGGATAGGATAGGATAGAATTGATTTATTTGCTTTAAGACTAAAGCAAATAAATCAATATTACCTACCTATTTCCCCAACGCATTAATTAACACTAATAAATGCGTTGTCGAAATAGGTACATCAGAATAGGTCACGTGTATTTAAAACTATTATTACCTTATAACCATTAGCAAATAATACTATGATTTTAATCTACGGTAAGACATTATTATTTTGGTAAGTCATTAAGTAAATTTAATTTTGGGCTCTTTTTCTCTATCCATGTCATTTTGCTTTCATTGCCAGAAGTTTTAATAATAATAATAAACATTTTATTTTAGGGAACAGTACCCGTATCACAAATATCGTATAAACTAACATTAACACCGCGGTTCCTCCATGCAGCACCGCACGAGCCCTTCGCCCCGTCCCGCTGCCTGTTCTTGCAGCTCCAGCGAATCGGATCCGAAAGGATTTCGCTAGCGTCACCGCGAGCGCCCCTGGCGCTCCTAATCCGAAACCTGTGCCTGACAAGGCAAAGAAGAAGGTCCATGATAGTGATGGTTTCGTTATGGTGCAAAGGAGGAAGCGTCGAACGCAAACCAACCAGAATCGCTGCGGCATAGCTCCTGCAACTCCTAGCGTAGGACTGCGTGCTGCTCAGCCGAACACTCCCGTGTACATCTCCCGCCTGCATCACACCACAAGGGTGGAAGACATCGTGGAGTACGTGCGCCGTAAGACGAAGTTCGAACTGAGGGTACAGCTGTTGGAGTCGCACCGTAACGTCAATTTCAAGGCGTTCGTGGTGCGAGTCCCGAACACTTTTCTGCCCCTCATGTTGAAGGAAGACTTTTGGCCGCAGGGCGTGGTGTTCCGTCGCTTCCGCGGACAAGTGCCACAGAACAGCACAAAGTGAACAAGTGCAGTGAAGTGTTACTAACTTAGTCATAAGTCATATTTATTAACAATAAATTGTATTTAATTTACTTTATATATATTTTAGTCCATAAGGTATTTATCTATGGGCCAAGATGCCTGAAAATAAATGATTTATTATTATTATTTTTTATTATTAATACGTAACTAAATTACAATACATATGATTTATATGTTACACTTCACTTTGCACTACGAGTATGTTGTTTTTTTTGTGTTCTTTTGTATTGTGTTTTTATATAGTTTGGACTTTGTATTTATTATTAATAGTTTGTGATGAGTTGAAGGGATAATCATACGAACTAATTAACACTTAAATCACTTAAGCACTTTAATAATGAGACAACAACCATATTAAATGTTACCGGGACGATATGACATGATCGAACCACAGGCTAAACATACATTCCTAAAGATGAAACTACTCACGTAGTTCGTAATACCATAACAGTTTGAAATCGTGTAAATATTATTTATTGTGCGTACAGCCAAGGAGTGGAATTCCTTGCCGGAGTCTGTGTTTCCTGATAGCTACAACTTAGGGGTCTTTAAGTCAAGAGTGAATAGGCTACTTCTAGGCAAGCGTGCTCCATCATCGACCATATCATCGCTTACCATCAGGTGAGATGGTGGTCAAACCCGAGCCTATCATTAATAATAAAAATAAAAAAAAAAAAAATTTAGTCATTTGGTATACCACTGTAAACCTTTCTATTTTTAATATATCATCTGATATTTTTCCTTCAGCTTTTCTGTATGTGACCTTACTTGCTTTTAATTTCAACCCTTATTAAGGTTAAAGAAAGCGAACAAAGGATTTTTTCTTTTAAAAAAGGCACGTTTACGGTCTCGTTTATTGCTTCTTCTTGCTTTATATCTCAAGCTTTGAGTACAATATTACTTTTTAAATTACTTTGACGTTTTGATGTGTCATCCATATGAATTGAGGAAGTTTTTCTTTCAAGAAATTGTGGATGTTCTGCTTAGCCTAGTGTTATTAATTTTGGATGTTATACCATCGACACAACCATAATAGTTTATAAGCACCTACTAAATTAAGGCTAGCCATATTCTTTTCGCGTAGAGCTAGATGCCCCCCATGATCCGCGCTGATATTGTAGCTTTCTATAGGTGAAAGAATATTAAAATTGGTATAAAACGTTTTAAGTTAATACAACACAAACAAACATACAAAAGGTTAAATATTTTCTCTTTATATTACACTAACTATTTTTATTATAAACTCACGGATTATGCTGAAATGAAATTAACTTCCGCAAATATAAGAAAGATTAGAACCTAATTAACTCAAAAATAGGCCAAAAAATGATAATTGCTATTATTTTTTCATTATGTTTTGTTTGTAGTATTTTTAAATTTATTTATTAACTTGTTCTTTTTAGTGCATATTGTATATAAAGAAAAAAGAAAGAAAGAAAACATTTATTTGAGACTCGCACAGGGCAAACAACAATAAAATAAAAAGTAACAACTTAATCTGTAAATATTTAACTTAAAATAAAAAATAAAAGAAAACAATATATTATTAAAAGATAAAAATAAAAGAACTGTGCGAGACCTAAAAAGGCTTCTACCTCAACATATGATGCTGCAGTATATACGTATCCATCCATGCGTTTCATGTGCATCCGGCTTATCCTAGCCTAAAGTGCTCAGACTTGGGATTTAACCGAGGTCAGTCCAAACTCAAGGTTTGCCAATATGCGATTGAACGTAAGCATTCTACAAACCAAAATGACCGATCAAATTTTGCATCACCGATGTTGGTATCAATTCTGCGGGATCGAAGTGAGACTGGACAGGTCACACTACAGGTAAAACAAACGTGCCATGATTGGCATATAGCGAGTACCTGAAAACGTGCACCGTCCAACGTAGGCCTAAAAATAGTATATAAAAATAATAATATATTATATTCCACAACATTTTCACACAACGCCATCTAGTCCCAAACTAAGCAGAGCTTGTGGTATGAGTACTAGATAACTGATAAATTAATATACTTATATATTTCTAAAATGCTGACGCGACAACGATTTGGACTCATTTCTAGCAAACAACACTCAAAAGATGAGGGAGGCCTACAGCCAAGAGGGACCACTTGGGTGTAGGCTTGGGTCTGGCCTTATTATACAACAAAGTCCCCTACCGTATCTGTCATGTCTGAACAAGATAAATTCAAAAACTACTTTTAGAAATTTAGCGTGTTTCAAAATTTCACGTCCCCAGACCCAGTACTTTTAACTGTGCGTTGATATGTCAGTCAGTCAGTCAGTTTCTCTTTTTATATATATAGAAAACTAAGTCCCCCACCGCGTCTGTCTGTCTGTCTGTATGAACGCGATCAATCGATCAATCAGTCGCCTGGCTTGTTCAATATTTGAAGTCAGTCCTCCTGATACTGTTACGCTATTCTAGGCGATTTTGTGCGATTCTGTGTGTATGAACGCGATAAACTCGAAAAAAAAACTACAGAATGGACTTTCATGAATAGAATAGAAAATAGCATTTATTCGATGCAGGCAATACAATAGGCAACATGAAATAATAAAAAAAATAATACAGAAATACAATACAGTTTTCACCAATAGTCTATTGGTAACAACTGCATGAAAACTGGTGATTCTTAGGGATTTTTTTGCTGTATAATACATGTATATTAGATATATAGTAAAGAAAAACCTAAAGGTAAAAAAATACCACCATTTAATTTTGCCTATCCATCACACACACATCTCATATTCTGACGTCACCAATATTGGACAAACACTAATCCTAATATCACTGTTTGCGGTCCTTTTAGCCGGGCAGCTATCTAAACAGATCTAACTACACAGAGACCCAATTAACTGTATTTGTTTATCTGACACATTTAGTGATCGAACAGTGACGTAAGGTCTGTTGGACACCGAATTAAAATATTGGCTGGACTTTTCTGACTGGGGAAATGTAAGCGTGATAGAAGATGTTTTGAACTTCTCATTGTTTTAGAGAATCCTAATTGCTGGGCTAGACTGCAAAGGTAGGGTTTTTTTTAGGTGGGAAATCATCTTTTGACATCTCCCGCCCTTGGGTGGGGCGTGAGGATGTGTCAGACTTTTACTGACTAAAACCGTCTCCTGTTCCTTCTTTGCTTTCGTTCCAGGACCCCGGGGTTCTCTTTCGCATCACCCATAGCCCCAGTAGGCTTCGACCCTGCTGGGCCCCTACGGTTTTGCTGATATCTCCTTGAGGCACGCGTGGAACACTACGCGCCGTCGACAACTTGGGCTCGGTCTGAACGGTTACCGGACGGTCAGACGGCGAGCTACCCATTGCTCGTCATCCACAAGCCAGCGCCTATGGTGGGCAAAGGTAGGCGTGGGGCGTGCATAGCGCGACGCATTACAATATAAGATCTTCATTTGAAAGACCATAGAGAGCACGCGGGCGCGGAAATTCTCGCGGGCTGCTCGGTACTCGGCCGCGCGCGGGCAACTCATGCCATAGCTCATTCATAGAAGTGGCTGCAGTGATTATCTCGGAACTTTACACTCTGTTCCACATACTTCTAAAATTTCTCTCTGTAGCCAAAGGCAAGCATAACATAGTGGAGGTATGTAAAAAGTTTTATTTTCATTTCCTTACGAACTATTTTTCTTTCCTAGAAAGGCTATTAATTCGACCCAATAAAAAACACATTAGTTTTTGTGTTCACTATAAAGCTATGTTTGTGTTACGGGAGGAAAAATTACAACAAAAAAAAGGAAACGTATATTTTAATATACCGATCAAATAAATCTTTTATCCAACTGAAAATAGAATCCACAATCCCACATTAATTCAATGAGTAGTATTCATACAAACACGATTTTTCGCAAAGCAGATTCGAACACTATTCTCTCGATCCTTTTGTGTGTTTTGTAAAGCGTTTCAGATCTGAATAGAACAGAGAAATTGCCACAGAATAATTATATTCAGAAGATCAGTTTCACACGATTAATAAGAAAAAAGAAAGAACAAGAATTTATTTGGTACAGCACAAGGCACAAACACAATATAGGGTAAACACGAAACAAAAATAAAATACAAAAAAGAAGCAAAAATGTAGTTGTGTGCCTCACGGCTGCACCAAAATAGGTCCAGTTCAGCATGAATGTCAGACAACTAGTGCCTGACGCTGGTTTTTAACTGAACCTGTGGTTGACCTTGAACCTAATGAAAATAGCACTTCTATTCTATAAGGATCTTACCGTGAAGTGAACACGAAAAGAGCTGTCACACATAAAACGAGTGTTTCACTTCGTATAAAGGTTATATTTCGGTGATCTGGTGCAAGTATGGCATAAAACCAGAAACCAAGCTCTCTATGAGAGGGCGTTAGTGGGCGTGCGCAAAGGACCGTAATCTATCACGTGAGTTCAGTGCTGATTGCTATCCCCCCTCCTTCAAAATGAAAAAGGTGGTGGAAAGCAAGAGGGAGAGGACATCCTCACGAACCAAACACTGCCGCAGAAGATGCCCCGGGTGTCGAGAGTAGCAGAGTGATTCCAGGCTACCGTAGTCACGGGTTTGCGGACGGCAAGCAATGAGTTACTTACCGTCTGGTAAGGACCAAGCACGAGTCGACTGCGCGTTGTGCTCCACGCGTGCCTTGAAGAGATATCAACAAAATGGACGGGGCCCAATAGCGTCGATCTAAAGGCTACCCTGGAACGCAAACGACAACAAAAGGAACACAGGTGGGTTGTAGTAAGTAAAACTCTGACACGCTTTTTTGCTCCACTCAGAGCGGGAGAAGTTAATTGATGATACTAACCTCAAAAAAGAATAAAGAATGAAGATATTCGTAGGAGAACCAAGGTCGCTGACATAGCCCGAAGAATCGCCAAACTAAAGTGGCTGTGGGCAGAGCACTTTGCTCGTAGAACGGATGGTCGATGGGGCAGAAAGGTTCTAGAGTGGTGACCGTGCACTGGAAAACGAAGCGTTGGAAAGCCTCCCACAAGGTAGACCGACGACCTGGTGAGAGTCGCGGGAATGCGGTAGATGCGAGACGCACAAGATCGGTCGTTGTGGAGACGCTTGGGGGCCTATGTCCAATATTTTACGTCTTTCGGTTGAAATGATGATGATGATGACGATGAACCTCAAAAAAGACTTAAAAACTAACGTAACTCATAAGACGCAATTGAGCCACCAATTCAACAACTGCCCTTTTGTACTTATCTATTTTATGTTAATACCTACTGTTCTACAAAGACGATATTCGCCTAGCCATACGATTGGGTCGTAAGGAGATCACGTGTGTGAAGCATCTCTTATGTAAATCTGTACATACAACAGTAAATATTGGCATTCCATTGAAGTGCGTTGTTCGAAGAGAATAGTAATCATATATTAAGGGGCCTTTTTAGGGTTCCGTAGCCAAATGGCAAAAAAACGGAACCCTTATGGATTCGTCATATCTGTCTGTCCGTCCGTATGTCACAGTCTAATTTCTCTGTAACTTCTAAAATAAGAGAATGATAAAACTAAAAAAAATATACGATGTACATTACCACCGAAAATTGGTTTGAACGAGATCTAGAAAGTACTTTTATTTTTATACGTCATAAATCGTAAACCGCAATTTACCTTTCAAGTTTGTACGGAACCCTCAGTGCGCGAGTCCGACTCGCACTTGCCCAGTTTTTTAAGGTTGTGAATCATCAAATGGCATTTCAGAGCGACGGTTACTCTATCGAACAATTCCCTAATAACCACTAAATCAGGTTTATTTGTTAAGAAAGCTTGATTGCAAGTAAGCGAATATAAAAAAATATTTAAAACTATGTGCATAAACCTGTACTATTCAGACGGGTGGGACACAAATATCCTATTTGTGACAAGGAGTGGGCTGTTGTTATTTACCACGCGGGCTTAAGACATGTTTGTATATTTATATATACTTGTATAGCTTAGTGTTTCAACTAGAAGCGATTTTCATAACAAAAATATGCGTAGTAAACACGAAATTGTACAGTCAGTCAAAAGTACAGTCATAAATATAAATAAGTATCAAATACTGAAACTACAGAAGCTTCTTGGTGATGGATGGTGTAATGAACTTAATATTTTCGAAGCAAAACTACATAAGTATTATAAAATAGGTTTTTTTTTATGAAAGTTATAATAGTAGTTTTATGGAAAAAATGCGTTATGATTTTGTAGTATAAGGTGTTCATGCTTGTGGCTGTACTACAAATTACTATCATACGGCTGCCCTGTAAACTCTCTGAAGTGTAGAAGGAGTGCACAGGTTCAGTGCTAGGTAAACTGTAATCTCTGTGACTGTGAACTCTTACTAAACTACCGTCTCCATTCTACTTTAGTGCTTTTAACACCATGTGACACACTATTGATTCAGTAACCCACCTCACCATTTGCCATTGCACTGGAGTTGGATAAATGTCTAAAGCAGTTTCTAAAACTACTAAAAAATGTTTATTATTATGAAAAAAAAAAACCGGTGCAGAATCTTCCCGAAGTGACCATGTTCGGTGAGAACCTGCGTCATGCGGAAGGTGAGGACGCCGTGAGGTCTTTCCAGCCACTCCTCAAGCGGCCCAGCACTAGGTTACGATAGTCGCTGTCACCATTCTACCATGAGATCCCGCCGGAATGTCAATTGCTATAGTTTGTTGACTGCATAATCTTCTTCTCTACTCCTTTACAAAGTACGAAAGAGCAAAGTGTAACAGAGAGGCCCATTTGGCAGAAAAATCGTTGCGAGATTTCGTGCCAGCTTCCACTAAGGAATATAATTATCGTTCTTTATTTTCTGGTGAGTGTCGTCTATAAAGAGGTACCTGGGATATTAGGTGTTATTGCAAAATATATTTTTTGTTTTTGTTTTCATTCACCATTTTACCGATGTGCACTGAAACACCGGATTAAAGACAGATTTAAAGAGATTAAAGACAATGTAATTAAGTAATTAACAACATCTTAGTTTTGATAATACAACCATACTTCAGCAAAGTAAGAAAACATTATGTTAATAGTAAGTAATTATTAATGTCTTCGACCTTGACTGTAGGGTCAATGAGATAACTGGCGAGGTAAAACAGCTGACCAGCGTTGGATCGATTCCAATGAGAGATTTCTCATGGGAACTACTGCGTAATTTATCGAATAAGATTAGCTGCTAGTAGCACTTAATCTTTTCTAAAGAACCTGTGAGTTATCTGTAAAAGAATTTCTATTTAACGATATTTTTTTCAACTTTTTCTAGAGCTGCTAACCTTTCTTATCGGCGTGGTATTTAAGATGTTATGCAGCTCCTTTCTTGTGTGGATGGTGTTCACCGGGGTGGTTTAATTTTTAACCTGCTTTGTTTCCCACAGCTGGGCAAATGTTTCCCAATTCTCCATCCAAACCACTCTTTAGATTAAAATGGGCAGGATACATGTGTCAATAAGAATCTTTTTAGTAATTATCGGAAGATTTGCGTTTGTTTGTTCTTTAAAAGTCCAGTAGGACTTCCAAGCATTTTGGACTATCTAGCCTTACCTATTTTCAAACGCCACAATCTGGCCTAAGAACCTACTAATCGACAAATTACAACTCTAGCCCGTCTACCTCGACCCCATTTTGCGTGCGTGTTGGTCATGACCTGGGTCTTGGATCTGTTCGTTGAAAGGGTTGGTTTTAGTCAGGTAAAATTCCCACAATCCCTAATATTTCTCCATAGGCGTCCTTTAAAATTTCCCCCGAAAACATAATTTGTAAAATTTAATCTCTGAAAGAACTAAATAATTGCAAATGTTAAAGCTACTGTCAGACAGCCACACTACCTCTCAGTTTCATAAACTACTTTTTCGCAATAAAAAGTCATGGTTCGTGCAAGAGTAGGCTACGGGAGAAGAAACTGCGGGAAAAAGCCATATGACTGGCTTTTTCCCGCAGTTTCTTCGTCAATAAATCTAGAGTTTAGTAAAAGTTCATTTGCATCTTAATCCTCATAAACCACAAGATTGCTAATAAATATTACAACTAACCAAATTAAAAACTTCCGAGATAATTAATTTGAGGTAGCGTTAAATATTGCACCTGTTTTAAAATTTGTCAAAGTTTTTTTATGAATACCAGAACATCTTGGTGATTAAGTTGTAAAACTTGGCGAATTTATGAAGTCAGATGAGCTGTAAATACTATTTCTTGGAAATATTCTGGAGAGTATCACTCTGTTTAAAAACAAACTGAACACTTTATAAGTCACTAGCTGCTACCAGTGGCTTTACTTGCATAATAGCAGAAAATTATCCTAGAGAACATATTCCTACAATAAAAAGTATCCTTGGTTCTATTTCGGGACATGGTCTACCCGTGTGCCGATTTCAACTAAATTCATTCAACCGTTTGAGCATGTCCAGTAACATACAGGTCGGAAGGTCGAGTAAAAATGTACCAACAAATTGTCGCTTTTCTAATAATTGTGTGTTAAAACCACTTCGAAACTTTTCCTGTTCTTAGAATAAAATTAAATTAATGTCCATTAAATTATATTAACTTGAGAATCGCTTGGACAGCTCTAGGTTGGCCTTCGTTATTTATTTTTTGAGATCAAAATAAACGTAGGAAAATTTAAAATGAAACATAAATTTATTTAATAATAACTGCCACCCGCGGCTCCGCCCCCGTTTTATTACTTCCTACTTTTTTTAAAAAACCACCCCTCAAACAAAGCCTAATAAAAATTGTTTAAATCAGACATGCCGTTTTTGAGTTTTAGCGAGACTAACAAACAGCAATTGATTTTTATATAATAAGAAGAAGATTAAACAGTCATTTCAAATTCAAATCTCGTGGACGAAGAATGCAATATCCTTTAGTAATGTCAGCATAAAATATTGAAGAAATATTACAAATAAAACACTCATACTTCACTTTAACGTTTCATATTGCAAGTTATTGCATTTCTATATATATCTGTGTATTAACTGTAGTTCTGAAATATCGCGAAGGAAATGCAATTTATAAAGATTTCCTTGTCATAAATGTTTGAAACTATCTGAGATATTTGCTTTCATTCTTAACTATTTGGGCGCTTTTAGTCAAACATAATAAGATTCTTTCTAGGCAAGCCTGCACCATCATCGACCACATCATCTCTTATCATCAGGTTGAAAGTTAGCAGTTGGTAGTCATTGACGGCGCGTAGTGTTCCACGCGCGCCTCAAGGAGATGTCAACAAAATCGCCGCCGGGATTCCGATCCCGATTTCCGGCCACCGTAGGCGCGGGCTTGCGGACGGCGGGCAATGAGTGGCCCGCCGTCCGACCGTCCGGTATCCATCCGGACCGAGCCCAAGTCGTCGACGGCGCGTATTGTTCCGCGCGCGCCTCAGGGAGATGTCAGCAAATCGTAGGGGCCCAGCAGGGTCGAAGCCTACTGGGGCCATGGGTAGTGTGAAAACGAAACCGTGGCCCTGGGACGGCAGGCAACGAAGGAACAGGAGTGGGTTTTTAGGCAGTAAAAGTCTGACCCTCGCGCTCCGCCCAAGAACGGTAGAAGTCTTTGGACGATTTCCAACCTTAAAAAAAAATCATCAGGTTTTTTTTTTTTTTTTTCGGGTGGGAAAATCATCTAATGACATCCCCCGCTCTTGGGCGGAGCGGGAGATAGTGTCAGACTTTTACTGACTAAAAACCCACTCCTGTTCCTTTTTTGCCATTTTTTCCAGGGCCCCGGGGATCACTTTCGCATCACCCATGGCCCCAGTAGGCCTCGACCCTGCTGGGCCCCTACGGTTCCTGACATCTCCCTGAGGCGTGCGTGGAACACTAAAATTAAATATTATCATAGGGGGCGATTTCAATATTGATATTTTATCTGATAACTTAAAAAAAAACCGGCTATTAGATTTAATGCAGGAATACAATTTAACACAACACATTAAAACCCCAACACGCATCACACCAACGACGAAAACATGCTTAGATCTAATATTTACGAACTTCGAATATAATGATATGTACACATCAGTAGAGGAACTGGGATTTTCGGATCATAATAGTACAATTTTACATTTAAATATACCCCAACAAACTAAACAAACAAATTGGCACACAAGAAAAAGAAAATTCAACGATAAAAATATACAATTATTCAAAACTAAATTACAGAATATTAATTGGGACGAAATTATAACGCCTGAAAATAACATTGACAAAAATTATGAAGCTTTCAATGACACACTGATAAATATTCTGAATCAATGCATACCATCACAAAAAATTAAATTAAAAACGAATCATAATAAATATTGGCTTTCTAAAGGAATAAAAAACTCGTGTAAAAGTAAAAGATTACTAAAAATATTAGTCACTAAAACTAAAAACCCAATCCTCACAAAATATTACAAAAATTACGAAAAAATATTAAAGAAGACTATAGTGACATCAAAAAAACAACACTTCAAGAATAAAATAAAAAAATCAAATAATAAAATAAAAACAATGTGGGGAATCATTAACGAACGAACAAATAAAAAAATTAAATGTGAAAAAAATAATATAACCCTACAAATAAATGACAACCTAATTTCAGAACCCAGGGAGATAGCCAATATCTTCAATAAATTCTTCGCTTTTATTGGAGAAACTGGAGCAAGCCGAACAGACAGCAGAAAAAAAGTAACCACTGCTGTTGTCTCTTCTACAGAGAACAGTATCTTCTTAAGCCCAGTAGATCCCTATGAAGTAAACGCATTGATAAAAAACTTAAAAAACAAATCAAGCTATGGTATAGATGAGCTTCCACCAACTCTAATGAAAAAATGTGCAGATGAACTTACTCTACCATTCTACAAACTAATTAATCAATCGTTTGAAGAAGGTGCGTTTCCTGACCTTTTAAAAAAAGCCCTTATTAAACCAGTGCACAAAAAGAATACAAAAACCGACCCAAATAATTATCGACCCATTGCACTCTTGCCAACAGCTTCAAAAATATTTGAAAAAGCCATGTGTAATAGAGTCTACGCGTTTTGTGAAAAATTTAAAATATTTAATGATTGTCAAAACGGCTTTCGAAAAAACCGATCCACTATCTTAGCGGTATACAATTACGTACAAAAAGCTCTCAATATCATTAACGATAAAAAATACGCCATAGGTCTACTGCTAGATATGACAAAAGCTTACGACAAAGTGCAATTTCAAATATTATTAGATAAACTATTTAAAATAGGAATCCGCGGAAAATGTCATGATTGGTTTGTTTCTTACTTAAAAAACAGAGAACAATTGGTAGAAGTAGAGTACTACAATAAAAAAACCAACGAAATAGAATTATTCCGGTCGAATAACATACCAATCAAAGCCTCTATCCCGCAAGGAAGCGTTATTGGCTGTTTACTATTTCTTGTGTATATAAATGACCTTCCAAACCATATTAATGAACCCTGCGTTTTGTTTGCAGACGATATATCGATAATAGCCACACACGACCCCAAAACCAACCTTAATAATAAATTGAACTCCATACTTAACGATACTACAAATTGGATGACGGAACATAACCTGGAAATAAATTATACTAAAACCAAAATAATGACCGCCCGCGCCAAAAACCACCATTAGACATAAATTTTAGTTACAAAAACTCTAAACTAGAAGCTGTTAGTAGGTTCACTTTATTAGGCTTGGACATAGATTCTCACGTTGATTGGAAGTCCCATGTCCAAAAACTAAGAACTAAGCTATCAAAATTCTCATATGCACTCCGCGAAATCAAAAAAACTACAGACCTTAAAACAGCACTGGTCATGTATTACGCGTACGCTTATGCATGGTTCCAATATGGTGTCATCTTATGGGGTAATAGTACCGACGCGCCCGCATTATTTACCTTACAGAAAAAGCTTATAAGAATTCTAGTCAACATAGATAAAACTGACAGTTGTAAGCCTCACTTTAAGGAACTGGAAGTTTTGACTTTGCCTTGCCTTTATATATTGGAAATTTGTAAATTCGTACGCAAATATCCCGAATTATATACAAAAAGAGAAGATATACAAGGTAGATTTGCTCTAAGACATAAAAACAGATTGAACATCCCAACTTCACGACTTAAAATGCATTCGTCAAGTACATATGTAATGTCAATCAAGATATATAATAAGCTACCGGAACACCTGAAGAATATTAATAAACATAATATGTTTACTAATAAATTAAAGCTATTTCTACTAAACAAAAGCTACTATAATATAAATGAATACATGAATGATAGACAGAATTGCAATAAACTTTAAGTAAGTATTTAAATTGATATTATTCTACATTTACCAATATTTATTTTAGTACTAGTTAGTAATTATCCATTTTGTTATATTGAGTTTTGAATGAATCTTGCTTTATTATTTTAATTTGATTAACGTTTGACATTATTTATTGTTTTGGTATTAATGTTTGATTTTGATTATGTTATGTGATTGTTTTTGTTTGATTTTAATGTATTGTTTTAATGGATTTTAATGTTTGATTTTACCAATTTTAATTTTATTATTTATTTGACACTTTTTATTATTTTGTTACATATGAATTTTATTTGATTATTTTTAATTAAATTATAAGTTTGACATTATTTATTATTGTTGTTTATATTAATTTATATTAATTCGATTAGTGTTTGATTGTGATTATTTTATTTGATTAATGTTTTATTTGATTAATGTTTGATTTTGATTATTTTAATTTGTTTCTGATATTTTATTTTTGTTTTGATGTAATATTTGATTATTTTAATCTGATTTTAATGTTTGTATTTTGATTATTTTAAATTAGTTTTAATATTTAATTTGTTTTGAGTTATAATTTGATTCTAATGTTTTGATTTGATTTAATGATTTATTTTTTACCAATTTTGCTGTGCCCTTACAGGGTCCATAAATGTACCTTAGCTTTAAGCCTATTGTAACATCTTTAATCACATTATGGTATGCAAATAAATGAAATGAAATGAAATGAAACTATGCGCCGTCGACGACTTGGGCTCGGTCCGGACAGTTACCGGACGATCGGACGACGAGCCACCCATTGCCTTCCGTCCGCAAGCCCGCGCCTACGGTGGCCGGAAATCGGGATCGGAATCCCGGCGGCGGTTGGGGCGTGAGGACCGTTGCCTCACGCGATCGGCCGCCTCCTTTGCTAGCATTACTGCTACTACTATTAAAAAAAATCATCAGGTGTGATTGTGATTCGTTACTAGCCTATCTATTAAGTATAAAATCTATGTGAAAATCTATATCTATATACAATATAGATTTTCACTACCTTTCTGGTCAGCTTTCAAAATGAAATAATTTACGTCCCGGCAGACCTTTCAAACGAATATTTTAGATACCTTTAATATCACTTCTCCGTTACCTATAATATTTGTTTTCCGATACTGATCACGACTATTCGAACCGTATTATTAATATCCGACATTAATCGATGTTGCTAGAACATCGATCTTAAGTCCCCGACGGGCGATAAATTATATTTTGACATAGCCTTTCCAAAAAAAAAAAAATACATTGAGTAATTGGCTGTAGAGACTTACTGCCTGGATCACAGTCTCAAGTTTTGTAATAAAAAATGGTATAAAACTCGCTTGGGTAATTCTTTTCAGTTTTTAGCAGGTGTCTGAAACCTAAAAACAGCTTTTAAATGTAAATTAAAAGTAGCTTAAAACAACACTTTTAGGTTCAAATGGAACTTTCAGAGTAATTTTGAAGGAACCGTAAATTGAAGCACTTAAAAAATTAAGTATAGATAACTTCGTTTGGGCTGGGACAATCTAATCTGGCGACCTAATTTATTATTCTTGTACTGTTGTTGCCAGCCTATGATATCCATTTAAAATAGTTGCGCCAGCAGTCTCAGCATGACTTATTTAAATTTGTAATTAATTGCCTCTAATTAAAATAAAGCTTTTCTTCAATGAAGTAGCTAATTTCTTGTGAACTTAACATTAACATGAAAATTTGCTTAAGGCAGTCTGAAAAATATCTATTTATTTCTTTATTATACACCTTAACTTGTCACAGCATAAACATTTGCAAAAATAAGTGTACAATATGCGGTCTTATTGCACAAAGCAATTTCTTACAGACAACCTTTGAATGGACTGAACGAAAGGAAAAGATTTGGGACTTTCAGTGTACAACAACTTATACATATAATGTAAATATATTGTTTATGTATATATGTTACCGGTAATCTGTATAATCCGGTATTCTATACAATACCTAGGCAATGTATAGAATACCTAAAACATGTTTGCTGAGGTATTTTATACAATACTGAATGCGCAGCTGGTAGCGTGTGTAAAAGACGCGAGCAAGGATGAGGGTGACGTATTTTTAGGGCATCCCGATACAGACAGGTTAGGTTAGAAGGCTAAGAGTACTTGTAATCAAATTACATTAGGTTACTTGTAGCCAGAAGAATTGTTTTATTTCACTTTAATTTTATTATTTTTACTCAGGACCTATTTCTATCCGTGGGATTTAAAGTAAGGGTCCTATTTCCGGGTGGTTATAAAAAAAATATAACCACGAAGACTAAGGCGAGAGCTCCGCTTTGATCCAGTCCCGCTTTAGCCTTTTAACCTAACCTGTCCAAGTCAGGGTGCCCTAAAATTACGACACTTCCTTCCCTGCTCTCGTCTTTTAAACTTGATTTTATGTAATAGAAGACGTTTTATTGACCCATAATTTTACAGCTAGGTCGGTTAAAATTGATAAATAGAGACGAAAATCCATTTATTTTACACATTGCCAGTGGACCAGCGGGTACCTCTATACAATCCTTAGAAATTGTATACATTACCTAGGTAAAGAATGTATTTGACAATAATATTTCATACATTGCCTTGACGCCCCAGGTATTCTATACATTGCTTTGGTATTGTATAGAATACAGATTGCCGGTAACATATTATATAAATAAATACAATAAAAAATATCTAATACATAAATACCACTAATAAATATTAAAAATATACAATTGAGAAAAGAAAAGAAAAATTAAAGAAAAATCTATTTTAGGTTTAGATAAATAAAATATGGGATATTTGACGGCAAAATTGTAACAGCTCTTATACAGTTCCTGCAAAGGTACAAAGGCCTTCGTGAGATTTAGAGGCAACAGTCCGTGCACACGTGCACAACCAGTACATGGTGCTGCAACGCTGGGCCGAAACTCCGCTACTGCGATGGCGGACAAAGTTCTGGCGGAATCTCATAGCGGTGACTGTCACAACCGAGCGCTAGGCACGCCACAATTGCGACAGTAAGTCCCCTCTTTGACGAGTAACTGCCACGGCATCCTCTCTTCCGTCTGTTGCAGGTCCCACATGGCAATTTCGAGGTTCGTGAATCGGATTCAGGCGAAAAAAACGCAAAAAACAAAGTTATTTTACAGTAGCTAGTGGGATGTTTCGAAAGAGATACCGTGGCCCTAGAACACATATGACAACTGAAGGAACACAGGTGGATTTTAGTCAGTAAAAGTCTGACACTCCCTTTCACTAAACGTAGGCGGTAGAAGTTATTAAAATTTCGTTCTCTCTCTTCATGATTACCTTAGTTAATTAGTATGGATAAAAGTCTAGAATTTCCTAACACTCTTCCCTAACTTACCAGTAATGTAATTTCCAAGTAATACTAACTCCAAATAATGAACAAGTTACTGATTACTTTCCTTTAGTACCTAAACACAAAAACTAATTCCAATCGTAATTACTTAAATAATGTAACGTACATTGTACGCAGCCTATTTCTATCAAGAGGGGCTTTAAGAGTAAATAGGTTACTTATAGGAAGGCGTGTTCCATCGTCGACCATATCATCCCTTACCAACAGGTGAGATAGTAATCAAGCAGTAATATAATCGTAGTTGTAGGTTTCGGGTTCAAACCCAGCCAGGAGTATTACTTTGTGTAATTTATTTCATCACCACTGCTCTCAAAACGGTGAAGGAAAACATCGTGAGGAAAACGGCATGTCCTAGAACCAAAAATTCGAAGACATGTGACATTCACCAATCCGCACTAGGCCCGCGTGGTGGATTACGGCCCATTCCTTATCCTAGAGAGAAGAGGCCTGAGTGAGCAGTGGGAACATTAAAAGGCTGATTATGCATATGCTTATATAATCTAATTAGTCAGTTATGTCAACGGATTCCCTCTCTTTTTTCCATACATGTCTGTCTTCGGCCATGGCAGGCCAGTCCTTAGGGTAAGAGTCAAGTTCATCTCTCCACCTTCTTGGCCGCGATGTCATCTAATTTTTAATAGGACCCAATAAGTGGCTTTTTTAGACCATACTACACCGATTTTTTTTTCTGTGGTTTTGTTACCGATTCGTAGTAAGTACCGTTTCGTTTTAGTACACTTCATACATGTCTGCCCTTTCACGTTGTCTTGCAAAATTCATTGTTCTTGTATATAAAGCACGATTAGTTGCTGCACTGAGTTTAGCGGTTTGTTTCCCACATAAAACAAATATTTCTTGAACTAAAAATGATTGTTCCTGGTCTGGGTGTCTTGTAAATTTAACTTTACATGTTAGTAAAAGCACTCACGATACTGGGAAAAATCCTAGTGCGGGACAACGTATTAAAAAAAAAAACAATAGATATTGATTAAGATTAGTAATAGTGTAGAATTTCTTCAACATATATATATATATATATATATATATATATATATATATATATATATATGTATAGCTACTAAGAAACTAGGCGTACTTGCAAAGGTCCGGCGGTACTTCACACCGGGACAGTTTTTAATGTTATACAAAGCACAGGTCCGTTCATGTGTGGAGTACTGCAGCCACATAATATTATGGGCTGGTGCTGCAAAATGCCACCTGGCAGCTTTGGACACGGTGGAAAGGCGTGCAAAGAGGCTAGTTGGTGATCCAGATCTGGTTAAGTCCAATCTACAAAGCCTTGAGCACAGGCGTAGGATGGCCAGCCTTTCGGTGTTTTAAAGGATGCCTTTGGAGAGTGTGCGCAGGAATTGCATGACTTGATTCCACCATCTCATTTCTACCGTCGGACAAGCCGACGAACGGCGAGTATCCACCCTTACGTTGTTGAAACCTCTACGGTCCGGACCAAGCGTTTCGCCTCGTCGTTTATACCGCGTACATCGAGGGACTGGAATAATCTGCCTGCTACGGTTTTCCCGTCCGATTATAATTTAGGTGTCTTCAAGGCTAGAGTGAATAGGCTCTCAATAAATTAGTGCGCCTCACCATAAACGGTTGCAAAACTGCTTACCATCAGGTGGGATCGCAGTCAAGCACTAGTTTATATCAATTTAAAAAAAACATCTTATTTTCAAAGTAACACCAAGAAACTCTAAATAAATCCTTAATTAGTTGCTGTTCACTTTTCTTTAGTACCTAACATTATATCCTGACTCCAATCCTAAAGGCCTAAATAATGTACTGTACATTGTTCACAGGCTGTTTCTTTCGAGATTACCCGTGATAAGGTATTCAAACCAGCTACCTCGCCGTCGGGGGCTAAGCCCGGGTAAATTAATAGCCACTTGGAGAAGGTTGCGCAGTAGATATTCCTAAACCCAATGTTTCTCGTTTGTGGTCGGAGGCTGTGTGGTACACACCTTTGAATTTATACCTAACCTTAGAGAGTAGCTGGCTGGAAATAAATACATATAGCACGGGTCGGGTGTACTATGCCAAATCGAATGCCAAATAATTAATTACCAATTGATCGAACACTATAAATCGAAGGTTCTGGAGTGGCGACCGCGTACCGGAAGACGCAGTGTTGGAAGACCCCTTACAAGGTGGACCGATGACCTGATGAAGGTTGCGGAAATCCAATGGATGCGTGACGCAAAGGACCGTTCATTGTGGCCACATTTGGAGGAGGCCTATGTCCAGCAGTGGACGTCTATCGGCTGAAATGATGATTATGATGTATAAATTGAACATCTAAATATTCGAACGATCATAATATCGAATTGTCAATAAATCGAACATTTTGTATACTCGTATCATATACTCAATACACCACAAATTTTTAATTAGTACAAATACTTATAGGGCTTATTAGAAAAGGTCTTGTTATTATTTATGTAAAGTCTCATTAAAAAATATTTATAAACAGCAAAGTAATTAGCGTTTGTTTATATCCCAAAATGTCACTCAATTTATGGAAATATTGTACAGGCTATTGATTATGAATTGAATAAATGACGATCAAAATGGAAAAACACTGCAAGTAGTATTATATAAATTAGCAATTGTTATGAATGATTGATTTTATTATGAATTTATCAATTATGACAAATTTTCGTGGATAATATTGGGATTTCGTTTTTTTTACTTTTGACTACAAAAATATGATCAGTAACGGGTACCTACGGATAGAGCTCCATTTTTTTTGTACGACACCCCTAGATTTTAATTATAATATCGAATGATCAAAATATGGAATGTTTGTTTGATTTAGTGTTCAACAGTTCAACGCATTTCATATTCATTCGATCGAAATATTAAAATACTTTTTATACAGAATACTACAAAAATACAAAATTTAGTAATAATAATCTTTTAATCAAATTTTAAGCTGACTCGGCAAACGTTGTTCTGCCATATAGATTGTAAAAGAAAAAAAGGGGAGGTGGAGTAGGAGGGTTAAATATAACCTTAGACCTATTTTCAGACCTACCAAAATATAGGTACATAAAATAATTCAAGAAAACCGGTCAAGTCGTTTCGGAGTAGTTTGATAACAAATATTGTGTTGTAGGGGGTGGATTTCAGTCAGTAAAAGTTTGACGCGCTCTCGCGCTCCACCCAAGGGCAGGAGATGTCATTAGGTGATTTCCCAACTAAAAAAAAGACATAACAAACATACACAAAAAAATAAATAAGAAACTGTCAAGCCGTTTTGGAGGGGTTCGATAACAAACACTGTGACACGAGAATTTAAATATATAAGATAAAGTTTTGGAAATGTTCGACTTTATGGAATCTGGTTTTTGTGAACCATATTGTCCCATACACTCCTCCTACTCCTGTACTACTACACTACTAAACTACACTACTACACTACACTACTACACTACACTACACTACTACACTACACTACTACACTACACTACTACACTGAACTACTACACTGCACTACTATACTACACTACACTACTACACTATACTACTACACTATACTACTACACTACACTACTACACTACACTACACACACACACTACACTACTCCTGTACCGTGGCTATAGTCACGAACATCTAAACTCACACACACATATACAAGATACTTAGACCCGGAACAACTATCTGTAGACTATACAAAAAAACTGTGCTGGAATTGACCTTCGATACGTAGTGTAGCAGCCAATCGAGTCGTCAGATTCCTTAAAACGTGCGCCTTACAGAGATGTCAGTAAAACAGTAGAGCATCAGCTCTACTGAGCCCCTATTGTTTACTGTTTCATGGGCCTGCTAGGGCCAAGGGAATTTTCGAAAGAGATACCAGGGTCCTGGGCCTCAAGTCTGCTATTACAATAGTGTCAGAATGGTCTATCATTGATTTTATAATTGTTGATTTTGAAAAGTTTGGTAATCTATTATTATAATGGCGTCATCATGACTTTCCAATGATCAACCACTGACACCCCATTGAAAGAAATGGCTTAGAATGATAATCTCGTACTTAATGACAAATGAATGTCTGACGTATGCGGTAATCTACTAAAACAGTTTACAGTTTCTTTAATCAGTGACCTACCATTAGAACGTCATTGTGCAGTCATTGCTTTTAATAACCTCGATATTGTCATTCTACCACAACTCTTGTACGAGACCATTGACCGATCAATGATCAATCATTATGAATTAGCAGATTACCAACTTTTGGCAAAATGACATTAACATGATCGCATTTAAATGTTGAATTTATAAAAATAGCAGTTTTGGGCACCTGGAACGCAAAGGCAACTAAAAGACGTAGGTGGGTTTTGGTTACTAAAAGTCTGACACGCCCTCTCACACCATCCTAGAGTAGAAGAAATATATAATTGGATAATTTCCTACCTCGAGAAAAATCGCTTTCAGGCTTTGTGTCTGCTTGTAACTGAAAACTTCCTAATTAGAAAATTAGATTTCAAATTAGTATGTATCTAAGTAAGTCATGTTTTTGTACGTGTCGTATTCCTCATGCCGTGATTACTCGCTCAAGTTTCAAACGTGTTTGTTACTCAACAGACACACATATGAGCGAACTTTTAAATCGATTAGGTACTTTAGCGATGATTCAAAGACAAACTTTTTGTTTTTTATTTGACAATATTACTGTGGCAAAAATTTTTGGTAGTCACCTCTTTTTTTGTAGTTGAGGATGAAGATTACGAATAATTTATGAAAAATAATTTATTTTTGATTGATACAATTACCTAATACAAGCTTTTTATCGCAGCTTCGTCCGCGTTTTCCCTTTTTTTTAAATTTGCTTGACAGAACGGACGAAATACACCTCCATCACACTTTATAGTACGAGTACTAACCATTGTCGATAAAAAAGAAGAATGTGCCAGATAAATATTTATATCGCGGATGGCGAGAGATGGGTAGCTCGCCATCCGACTGTCCGGTAACCGTCCGGACCGAGCCCAAGTCATCAACGGCGCTTAGTGTTCTACGCACGCCTCAAAGAGATGTCAACAAACCGTAGGGGCTCATTAGGGTCGAAGCCTACTGGGGCCATGGGTGATGCGAATGAAAACCCCGGGGCCCTGGAACGAAGGCAAAGAAGGAAAAGGAGTGGGTTTTAGTCAGTAAAAGTCAGACACGCCCTCTCGCCCCGCCCAAAGGCTCAGATGTCATTAGATGATTTCCCACCTAAAAGAAATAAAAAATGATATATATTTATATATGTTCTTATACATAATATTACTAGTTGTTTTTTGTGACACACGTCTGAAATGTGTACTACTTCAACAAATATCTTGGAGATTATTTGCAGATGACGAGTGGGGTCTATTTTTGCGCGAGCTTTTAATATCGAGACGTTCCTGAGTAGACCTTACAGGGAAGGGTGGGAAGGGTCAAGTGTCTTATCCTTACACTAGTACCTACCAATTATAGGATAACACACAGATATGTTTTCCCTTCGAAAACCACAAGTATTATCATAGTTTTAGAAATATTGGTCAAGTTTCTGAACAGAAATATCGTGTTAACTTTTGCGATTGACTTCGATTGTTCTTATAATCGAACGTGGTATTTTTATCAAACTTGTGTGTGTGAGTTAGCGGATTAAATTGTTTATTTCGACTTCGTATACAAATATAGAAAGGTGGTATGAATACCTTACGTGTTCTCGTTTGTTGCACAAAAAAAATGCATTCGTGCAATCTGACTTCAATCCGACGACTCTAGTCGGCCGGTATTTCAGAAACTTGGTTTGTTACCGCTACCGTCTCTTTATATATATGTGATATGTACGTTTGGGTGAAAGCATAAGGAAGTATTTACAAAAGCAGACGATGTACATCGTCTGCTTTTGTAAATACAAAAAACACACAACATACATCCACAAACACAACACACACACACACATCACATCCACACACACACACACACACACACACACACACATCCTCGAATCCGGCGCGACCCTCACAGTCTCGTACTGGATGTCATGCCAAGGCTAGTTAAATGTAATAAAAGCTGTTTGTTTATGTGTGTAGAAATATTTTATAGGATAAAAAATTACCTAAAAAATCTTAATACCAGATTATTCAAAAGTAAATTGTATGATTGGCTGTCCACTAATAGTTTTTATAGTCTTAAAGAGTTTTTTGACAAAAAACATTAATGAATTGTATGCACAAAAATGTGCACGCTTATAATGTTAATCCAAAATATTTATGCTCTGTATTCAATCTTTGTACCATCTTTTATATCGTGTTTTTATGCAAATAAATGTTATTCTATTCTCAACCAGTCAGCAAGCGGCGACAAACAGGAGTCTAATGGTAAAATTTCTGGTCAATTTTAGAAGAAATTAGCATTCCCTATCGAAGTCTGTGTTTCCTGATAACTACAACTCTTACGTTGTATCATATTATAGGTATATATGTATGTATTGCTAGGTATTAGATAAATAACCAAATGAACGAACACATAAAGATTGTAAGAAATTTTTAAGTATCAGACGTCTTTTTTTAAAATAAATCTTTAAGTTTTCACTTAGTAATTTTTAAAGATTTTAAATAATACAAGTTAATTAAAGCACTTACAGTTATATTAAAGACCCCACACTTAAGTCTGTAAGACAAGAGTGAATAAGTTAGTTTTAGACAAATGGGCGCCATCGTGGACCACATCAAAGCTTACCATCAGTATCTCACATTCTGCTCAAACGCGAGCCTATCAAAAATAAAATATAAGTAGTAAATATACTTTATACCTGGTTCAGAATATAACAATGCAAATAACCCATAAAGAAAGTTAACTAACTACTAAAAATAAACAAACACGTTTGTAACTCAATGTCTTGAAGCTTCTTTACAAGTTTTAGTTCTGAAGCCGAATTAATGTGGCTCGACAATAAATTGAGCTGTCAGTTCCAAAACCACTTTTGTAACTTAAGTAAAATGTTCTTTTGTTTCAAATGTAGGGTACAACGCTGACCTCTTTGATATTTTACAATACTATTACATTAGCGAAACGAAATTCTGAAAATGGTTTACATGTTTCGGCTGCCAAGTGGGAATAGTAAAACGAGAAATGAAGGAGAAATTGTGTGTTGACCTATGGTTTAGACGTCATTTCTGGTATAGTGAAAAAAGAATTTCGTTTATTATAAGCCAATGCAAACTTTAGGCATGATTTACTTTTTTCTTTTCGCCACAAATGAAACCTAGGTTATATGTTAGAGGACATATAAAATATACGAGGAATTAACAGCAAAAAGAACCAGGTCTTTAAACCGTAACCGACCGAAGATATCTATAGAAACATTACTCGTATCTTTTTGTCAGGCGTTACTTATTTTCCTAATATTATAATGAAATGGAAATATAATACGCAATATTTTTAGGTTTCGATTGATAAATAAAATAGATTAAGTTGGTTATTACTGTTATTTTTTTTTTAACACCCGCTGTTTTTTATCACTAAAACAAATAAATGACATGATATACGAATAGAACAGATACGCGTTCTTGTTGTGATAGTGATCGACACTATTTAAAAAAAAATGATATTCTAGATAGATAGACTAGTGCGTTCCCACCATAAACACCGAAACCAAAACTATACTTAATAATGGGAAACTATTAAGTTTCCTATAATGATAATTATATCATTTTAGGTTTTCTTTTGATATATATTTTTTAATTGTTTTAGTTTTAATAGGATTGTGTGAGGCACAAAATAATATTTTTTTCTTTCTAATATTATAATCTATATATATAAAAGAAAGTCGTGTTAGTTCGCAGAACGGCTGAACCGATTTAGCTGAAAATTGGCAGGGAGGTAGCTTAGAACCAGGAGACGGACATAGGATACTTTACTTTACTTTTTTTTTTTTTTTTTTTTTTTTTTTTTTTTTTTTTTTTTTTTTAGAGTAGGGTAGAGTAGGGTAGAGTAGGGTAGAGTAGGGTAGAGTAGGGTAGAGTAGGGTAGAGTAGGGTAGAGTAGGGTAGAGTAGGGTAGAGTAGGGTAGAGTAGGGTAGAGTAGGGTAGAGTAGGGTAGAGTAGGGTAGAGTAGGGTAGAGTAGGGTAGAGTAGGGTAGAGTAGGGTAGAGTAGGGTAGAGTAGGGTAGAGTAGGGTAGAGTAGGGTAGAGTAGGGTAGAGTAGGGTAGAGTAGGGTAGAGTAGGGTAGAGTAGGGTAGAGTAGGGTAGAGTAGGGTAGAGTAGGGTAGAGTAGGGTAGAGTAGGGTAGAGTAGGGTAGAGTAGGGTAGAGTAGGGTAGAGTAGGGTAGAGTAGGGTAGAGTAGGGTAGAGTAGGGTAGAGTAGGGTAGAGTAGGGTAGAGTAGGGTAGAGTAGGGTAGAGTAGGGTAGAGTAGGGTAGAGTAGGGTAGAGTAGGGTAGAGTAGGGTAGAGTAGGGTAGAGTAGGGTAGTGTAGGGTAGAGTTGGGTAGAGTTGGATATAGTAGTCAGTTGACGGGAGCGAAGCCGCGGGCAAAAGCTAGTAATTTTATAATAATGTAACAGAAATGACTTCTATTTAATTTTATTCTTTCTCATTTAATATCAGTTAGCCTTATTTAAAAAATCTTGAATTTTTTAAGGCACTTATTTCTAACATACAAATTAAACATATTAGTTAATTTAAAAAAAAAGGTAATTTTTTCCTACAAAAGAGAGTACATACTATGTTTTAATAAACATTTATAAAATATAACAACAGAAAAGTAAAGAATAAAATTTTTGAGAGCATCAGAAAACACTAATTATTGTGTAGGCGGATTCGTGAGTAATGGAGTAATGGGGAACAGGTTTTTGCCCGTTCAAATCGGTTTTTACCTTAAAAGCTGCTTCCTTATAAATCCTTTTTAATCAAAGCTTAATTCCGCGTCTATACTTTGCTCCATCTCAGATGCGGTTAGATATACACTATGATATATATATTAATTTATTTGTTGCTGAGGTCACCATCTTCTTCAGTAATAGCCGTTTCGATATGACTTTCATTGTGTTCAAAACGACCAGATTCTATCAAAATTCTTTTTATAATATCTTCACTCGATGCACGATTCCTTTTTAAAACAATACTAGTTTTTACCAGTGGTTTCGCCGGCGTGATGAAAATGTTAACGAATGCTATTTCAGAACATGGTCTATCCGTGTGTCAAACATCCATTCGTGCAGCCATTTGAGCGTTAAGGAGTAATAACATACACACAAATAAATAAAAAAAAAAAAATATCAAATAAAAAAAAAAAAAAAAAAAAAAAAAAAAATATCTATGGCGTCACATAAAAACTAATCCTGCATCGCGCAATTAAAGTTCTCCGCGCGACTAGAACATATAGAACAGCCCGAAATCATGTATCGGGCAGTCACCAGCCCCACCACCAGTCACACCCGTCTGGTCGGAGGATTCTCCCTTTTCAACGGAGGTTTGCGGGACTTTACTCTCTGTAACGCATACCTCCAAACAAGCATTCGACTTTTACCCGGGCGAAGCCGCTAGCATAAACTAGTGTTTTATACTTTTCGTAGTATATTGTTGTCCATTTTCTTGAATAAGCCTTACCCAGAGAGGATTTCGACGCCGTAGACAGAGATTGGACAAGGACCTCTACGCCAAGAACCGAACGTCTGAAGCTACGATTTTTCCTTTGCTCCTATACTCTCTATTCGCGATAGCATTAGACAGAAGTCAAAAAAGGTTGTTTTGGGGTACACTTTGTAATAAAAGTACAATATATGTATATTGTGCTTTGTTACAGTTAAAATTGATGCTGAATTTATTATAATCAACTTATATACCAACTGTTATACTTAAATGAACTCACTTGAATTATCCATCTTCTTAATTTATGAAGCTTTTGTTTAAATAAATTATTTAGTTCTTACTTATACTACTGGTGTCATTGTCAAAAACCTAAAAGAAGTAGGGGTGCTCAGTACCTGGGACGTTTATTATTGTACTATAAGTCTACCAAATCTAAAATGTTTCCTATTCCCTTCATACGCTGTGGCAGTAGGGTTTTTCTAACTTTGCCGGGTTATAATGTCTGCCGTCAAAATAATTATTTAACTAAAATCTGTGATTGATTTTCGATATTGTTTTTTGTTATTTTGTTATCGTTATTAATATTATGTTTGAGTGGTTACTGTAATTTCTTTTTTGGTTTTATTTTTATTTTTCGGGTGGGTAAATCAACAAAATATGACATCGCTTACCATTAGGTGAGATGGTCAAACGCAAACCAATCAATAGTAAAAAAAAAAAGACTCGCCAAGGAGGGCGTGGACCACTGGTATGGTTAACCCTTTAGTTGTCCGCATCCCATTCTCTTTCGCTCCGGACCATGGCCTGAACCAGGGCCCAGCGCATAAGAATACCGCCTCCGATCAACTCCACGAAGACACTGTGGTACCTCATCTAAGTGGGGCACAGGCGGCCCGCACAATGGTGAAACTCGGGCGTTTCTTACGCTTGAATCCGGTGCTTCATGCACAGGATTCAGGCGTAACGTGCGCACTATTTCACCTCCCGAACTTATCCTATCCGATGAGGATCTGCGTCATGCGGAAGGTGAGGACGTACTGACGCTTCTTCAGCCACTACTCAAAGAGGGGACCTACCACCATGATTGTGGCATGCCCAGAGACCAACTCGCAGCTTTGTTATTACTTTAACGACGAGTTCTTAAACAATTACCCAAGTTTGTTCCTTGAAACGTTTAGTTCAAGGGTCCTCTTTATTTTATGTGGCAAATCATGAAATGACTTTTCCTGCTCTCACTGAAGCGGGAGCGAGTATCATATTTTTACTGACTAGCAAGGGCAACGGTATATTGATATATTATGAAAGGAGAAACTGACTGACTGACATATCAACGCACAGCCGAAAGTACTGGGACTAGGAACATGAAATTTTGCACGAGGCTTTCTCGTCTTTGAGGAGAAAGAAAGGATTTTTCAAAATTCACTCCCTAAAGCGATGAAACGGGGACCAAGCGGGTGAAGCCGCTGGCAGAACCTAGTTATTCATATTTAAATAAGTTTCTCTCTCTTTACGTATGACAATATTTTGAGCGGCAATTTTACGTTAACCTTTCTGAGAGCAATATTTCTTCTCAAAAGGACCCGTGACAGTTACCTCCCAGGCCAAAATTCCCTACTGTCGTATATCAGTCCGTCTCGTCCCACTCGTACGGTCAAGTTTACATGAAAGCGTCGTATCCCTCTGTCCCTCACTGCCGGAGTGCCACTTAACAACTAAACTTTACGCAGGTACTTCACAACCATTGCTGGCGACAGGATTAGGAAACATGCATGTTTCATTATGACGGATTTTTCTTTGGATAATCTAAGATACTTAAACACAAGAACTATTAAAACTTCGTTCTCCTTAGGGTGCGTTTACACGTGGGCTGAGCCTCGGGGCATGAGACACTGAGGAAAACGTAATAAAAACTAACGTACAGAATTGACCTTGGTTTTAACCGACTTCAAAAAAAAGGAGGAGGTTATCAATTCGGTTGTATTTTTTTTATCATTTTTTAAATGTTTTTTACCTCAGAACTCCGTCGTTTATGGTATATAATATATTAACAATTTTATTTTTGGCTTTATAGGATATGCTTTCAGATAGGTTCCATTAGTTTCAAAATCCAGTTTTGATGATGGGATCCACGAGGAATCGACGGAACTCCTCAAATATTATAGGCGACCATTTAGTGATTTTGATATTTTCATCGAGAAATTAAACATTTACAGTCAAAAAGTAACATTTGATGAAGTGGAACTGATGAAGAAGACCAGAAATGGTCAACGGAACTTCACCTTCACATAGATATCACAATGAAGATAGTTATGCGACTATGACAATACAAATAAATTAACGGTTCTGAATAGTTACGTTGAAAAAGTTATCATCGTAGTTATCTGATGATGATGATGGAGCCGGAAGGTAGGCACAGGAACTCCGTAATTAATCAATGTATCCTAGCCGAGTTTGGGCTTATTAGAATTGTCATGAGATGCACTTTGGCTATAAGGTAATATCGAACTGATCTGATGATGGAGCCGGAAGGTGGAAGGTAGACACAGGAACTTTATAATAAAACAATGTAACCTAGCAGTGTTTGGGTTAATTGGAATTGTCCTGAGAAATAGGCACTCTGTTTATAAGTGTATCGCAACTAAAAAGTGTGAAATAAAAAACTTTTTACAAAAAAAAATCACCGACTTCACTAAAAAATCACTAAAAGGATCAAAATAACTTTAATTTCGGAAGTCGGTGTCAAATAAGAAACAAACAATACCGAGAAACACCGACCTCCGAAATTAAAGTTAATTTGATCATTTTATTGTTTTTTTTTAGTGAAGTCTGTAATTTTTTTTTTTAGAAAGTTTTTTTTATATGCACACAAAAGTACAGAGGTGGTCTTAATGCCTTAAGCGTTTTTTGCCAATGTTTCACCAGGTTTCCTTCCACCTTTGGGTAAAGCAGAGGTAAACTCTGGTAGGTGCAATTACCCTAATATTATTGGATGTGTATGTTTATTACTTCTTCACGCTGAAACGGCTGAACGGGTTTCGATAAAACATCCAATGACATCTCTCGCTCTTGGGCGGAGCAAGAGGGTGTGTTAGAATTTTACTGACTAAAATCCCATTCCTGTTCCTTTGTTGCCTTTCATACCAGGGCCGAGTTTTCCTTTCAAAAACAAACCCTTGGCCCCAGTAGGCTTCGACCCTGCTGGGTTCCTACAGTTTCCTGACATCTTGAGGCGCGCGTGGAACAGTACGTGTCGTCGACGATTTGTGATCAGTGCAGACGGTTACCAAACGGTCAGACGGCAAGCTACCCATTGCTTGCCGTCCGCAAGCCCGCGCCTACGGTGACCGGAAATCGGAAATCGGGATCAGGATCCCGGCAGCTGGGGCGTGAGGGCCGTTCCCTCGCGCGTACACGTGCGGTTTCCTCCTTTGCTAGCATTACTGCTTCGCAGAAGGAGGCGACCGCCTGGCACTCCTCCTCGTTACGGACCATGGCTTATACCAACCCGTCAATTATGGTATTTTAAAAGGATTTGAAATGCCCTCATACTTTCTTTTTATCTCGGGAGTATGTTACCTTGAGATAGTTTTCTACTATCACGAGCGAAGCCGCTCGCATCAGCTAGTATTGAATGTATAAAAGTAGGGACTGCCCCCCTAGCCAAGTTACAATCGTATCGGTCGCGCCGATCGCCTCGAGTAGGCCACGCCTCCGATTCCTTTGTTCTGACCACGTGACTGAGCGTTGAGATGACGTCAGAACAAAGGAATCGGAGGCGTGGCCTACTCGAGGCGTTCGGCGCGAACGATACGATTGTAACTTGGCTAGGGGGCCTGAGTTGATAATCTGCAATCGTTAACGCTAGTCGAATCTAATCAAATGTATGGGAATGACATCATCTCAACGTTAAGTCACGTGGTCAGAACAAACGTATAGAAAATTCGTAGCCAAGTTCACATCGTTAAAAATGGTAGAATGAATTGTTATGGTTTCTACAATGTTCAACGCTACAATCCTTTGTTATTGTAGAACGGCATTGTAAAACGAGCGGCCGACTCAGGCGCGTCAACATGGCTACCGAATTCTCGTTTTCTACAATTGCTGACACCGAGGCGTTACCGATTGGAGAACGGAATTCAACACGAAATGGTTGTAACTTGGCTAGGGGGACTGGGGCCTTACATCGACGGGTTAAGTGTTAGGCGTGCGAGAGGGATGGAGCTATACAACCTATATAGCTCCATCCCTTTAACAATTATTCAGTTTACGTCGTCAAATGGATCGCCTTAAGAGCTCATAGTAGGGCCCCTAAGCTTAAAGTGTGAGCAATTTGAAAATAATATAATATAATAATAATGTAATAATATTCCACAACTATCACACTATTTCGTCTAGCCCCAAGCTAAGCAGAGCTTGTGTTATGAGTACTAGACTACTGATAAACATACTTATATATTTCTAAATACATACATATTATAGGTAAATTACACCTACAACCTAGGGGTCTTTAACTCAAGAGTGAATAGGTTAGTTCTAAGCAAGCGTGCTCCATCGTCGGCCACATCGTCGCTTACCATCTGGTGAGATAGTGCTCAAACGCGAGCCTATCAATAAAAATAAAAAAGACAGGACAAATGATCGTGCTCATCACACAAACATTCGTCCTGGGTGGGAATCGAACCCATGAACTCCGGCATAGAAGTCAGGGCTACTAACCACTAGACCTGTTGGTCTGGGCCAGTCAAGTTAGTTTGACATTAGACCTGTATAAAACAAAGCTTTCACACAAAGTCTTTACCAGTCATAGCGAAAAAAATCTTCGGAAAAAAACATTCTTGTTTAACAACCCTCAGCCAATTACAGCACATGTACCATGTACGTTCACCATCCCTGCACTACGTCCACCCAGGGAGAAATTACCGTCGGCGACTTGTTAACGTCTGGTTTAAGGCAAGAGCTCTGTTTGTATTTTCTGAACAATCCCCGGCCTGTGATAAAGTTAACGCCAAGGATTTGTGGGAACCGTGTTTATTGTACTAACAATTTCTTGTCTTATACTTACAATGGACATTTTGTTTTTCTTCATTTGTTTTCATGTTGTTAGCTTTGATCAGTGTTGGAGATTATGGGGTGGTTTTTATTTTATTTGGGTACGTACCATCTACTTTTACTGTTACAGAGATTTTCGTCTAAAGAGCACAAGAACGATTAAGGGTGCGTTTCGACGCGGAGATGGGCGGAGAGGCGAGAAACGGACCGTATATTTACTAATCACAGTTTTCAAAATCTCCTGAAAAGAGTGTCCATAGAGTTTTTTACACATTCTTCTCCATAGGGATATACGCTTTGAAATGTGCAATTAGCATCATTTTGCTGACTGACTAACTTCTTGACATTTCAAAAGTGGCTGTAACTGGTTTATTTGAAATAAGTGCTGTGATTCTTCTTCTTCTTGATTCTCCTCCACTTCACATCACTGGAAATAATCTAAATGGAGCGGAATGGAGCTGAGCGGACTTTCAAATACCTAAAACATATGAATACACAACCCCGAGCCAGACAGAACGAGTCGAGCAGGCTATAGTGATGAGCAGAGAGTGCGAAGTGGAGGGTAGTTCAATTCCACTCCGCCTTGCTCCGCTACAATGGATACATTTTCCACTTTTTACCGTTTTTCACGTAACTGTCACAATAAGTTAATGGGTTAAAAGTTATTTCTAGTTGATTAAAAATTTTAATTTTAAATTACTAAACTTATCTTCCATACCCTGACAACGATATCTCTCAGGCAAACTTTGGATGGACTGAAAGAACTTAGATTAAAAAGAGGTTAGTCTGCAGTGTGTTGCTAGTAAATTAGTCAACCATTAAATTTTACATATCTATATATATTATAAAACCAAGTCACAAGGATTTGTGACTTTGTTCTTTGACTTTTACCACTTACCGGATCTTCATGCGGTTTTTACCAATTAAAAGAAAGTGATTCATGAGAGAGATTTAAGTGTATAATATAATACATGCATATTGGGTACAGGTGCGGTTTGCTAGTAAGTTTATAGAACATGATAAATTGAAGCGAAAAATATAGAACATGATAAATTGAAGCGAAAAAAAATAAAACTGGGTGATATTACTTCAAAATCAACAATACCAGCGCTGCGTTATTTTTACTTTTTAGTTAAATATCGCAGCATGTGCTGAGATAGGAGCCTTTTTTGGTCTCGCACAGGTCTTTTATTTTTATCTTTTAATATTGTTTTCTATTATTTTCAAGTTAAGTATTTATAAGTAGATTAAGTAGTTACTTTTTATTTTATTGTTGTTTGTCCTGTGCGAGTCTCAAATAAATGTTTTCTTTCTTTCTTTACTGCTGATGAATTAAAAGACAATTTATCTAAAAAAGTAAAGAAGCTAGCAATTCTCATTACCTTTGACTCTGAAAAAACACATGGAAAAAAAATCTTCTTCAACACAAAGGCTTTGTATATTTAAATTCCTTTGTAAATAGCAAATGGGAGTAATGCTGGGCCCATTCTCTTGGCAGTCACGTAGTCAAGTAATGATGAATGCATGAAGGCTACTGTCTTCTGAGCATCTGTGCGCTAAGCAGTCTTTGTACTACAAATGAGACAATTTGATGAATGTTGCAGCTCCTGGAAGGGTTTAGGATAATTATTTATTATGGACAAGCGATGAATGGGTACAGTATTGAAATAAGCAGATTGCGCTGGTGAGGTATAGACTGTTATATTTGGTTATCTTTATGCTTCATTATATCCTTATTTACATTAATACATTATTCATTGTATATTATCTACAAAAAAGTTAGTAACTGTAGCTGGGGATCGAACTCGCGGCAAATGTCGTACAATACCAACAAAATGCTATATTACTCACCCACCATACCAAATAGCGTGATAATTTATGGCCTATGTCCTTTCTCAAGCTCTAGTTTATCTTTGTACCAAATTTCATCAAAATTGGTTCAACGGTTTAAGTAAAAAAGAAAATCTTCAACAAAAATTAAACTCTTCAACACTCTGGTACGCCTGATATTAGAATAGGGCTCAGTTATTTGGAACCGGATACGCAGCGTTGGAAGGCCTCCCGCAAGGTGGACCGACGACCTGGTGAGAGTCGCGGGAGTGGGGTGGATGCGAGACGCACAGGATCGGTCGTTGTAGCGACGCTTGGGGGAGTGGACAGTCACACACAACAGTGGACGTCTTCCGGCTGAAATGATGATGATGATGATGATAATTTGAAACCCACACTATGAGGTCTACACTAAACGCCTAAAGAGTGTCCAGAGACGCTTTCTCTATCATCTTAGTTATGGGGACCGTTTGGCTAAGCAGATCACCAGTTACAAGGATAGGCTGAATCACTATCAAATTAAAAGCTTGACCAGTCGAAGGGGATTAATGGATTTATTACTTTTGTATAAGATTATTAATGGGTCCATCGATTGTTCGAGCTCTTGAACTCTGTGAAGATATCCATACCCTCGCGCCTTCCAAGGAAAAACGTTTTCAATCTGTTTGTAATACCTTTTTCTAAAACTAATCTGGGTCATTACGTCGCTTTGCACAGCTTAGGCTCTGTAGGCAATATAATATTTTGTCTAAAACTCACGACATCGATATTAATTCAGTCATTGCCTAAATTAAAAAAAAAAGTTTAATCAGTGTTTTGTTAATTATTTAAGTTGGATATTTTTTTTTTATTTAAGTAATAATTTAAATCATAAGTAATTTTTAGGTTAAGTATATGTTTTAATTTGTGTTAGTTTAGTAGTAAACTTTAGCAAATCATGATGTGGTCTCTTGTAATTGAGGGAGTGCACTAATTTGAATGAAATTTAAATGTATTAATCATTTACTTGTGTATGTACATCCTTTGTTGGAGGTCGTTAATAAATAATTAAATAATAGTAGGAAACATCCCAAGAGAATATATTCCCGGAATAAAAAGTATACTGCTATTTCACAACATGGTCTACCCATGTACCAAGTTTCATTGAAACCGTTCAGCCGTTCGAGCATAAAGAGATAATAAAAATACACACACTCACAACCTTTATAATATTAGTGTGACTTAAACTAACACCTGTTATATTGGTAACCGCCATTGGTACTCTCGTTGGGGGATAAGCAGAAACTACAGCACGCATCCTGTTACGATCTTTTCATAGTTACTCCAATTCTTTCGTTTACGATCATACCTATTAAGTAAACACAGATCTAACAAAAATCCAGCTGCCTACAAAGTTAGGTAGATATTCTTTCACCAGAGGCCAGCAATTTCCCGTTTTAAATGCTCCGACGGCTCCTTACAACAATCATGGCTAACAAGGCGATTATTACACCGCTGGGTTTTTTCTCATTCAACGTCGTCGAGACCACGGATGTAAAGAAAGAATCTAGATACGGCAAACTTTGAAGTGAATTGGTGATGCGCAAATGTGTAAGTTCTTGTGGTCGTTTTATTTTTTGTTTTGTTTCGATAGTGTTGTGTGGTGAAGGATTTTCAGGAATACCTATATCTTTTGTTCTAAATTTTAAAGCTTTTAAAAATAACACATAATGTCTTTTTTTTTCAGATAGGAAATTATCTAATGACATCATGGCCCCAGTAGGCTTCGACCCTGCTGGGCCCCTACGGTTGCTGACATGTCCTTGAGGCTGACTTGGGCTCGGTCCGGACGATTACCAGACAGTCGATCGGCGAGCTACCCGCACCTACGGTGGCTGGAAATCGGGATCAGAATCCCGGTGGCTGGGGCGCGAGGGCCATTGCCTGTACCAAGGCCTGGCGCGAGAGATCGCTGCCGCCGAGTGCCCCCACGAGGACACGGCGGTGCTCTGCCCAGGCGGGGCATACCTCTACCGTATGCTCCACCGATTCCTCCGCGCGGTCCACACAATGGTGACACCCGGGCGTTTCTTCCGCACACAATATCTTAAGACTACCTATTTTTTAATATGCAGGTGAGTGTTGATTTCGTGACACTTTCGTAAAAACTGTATGACACTATCATTACAAATCATTGCACATGTGACATAAACATCGTAAAACTCACAGCACATATAATAAATACAGGTACGCTAATATAGTTGAACAATGTACAGTCAGGGGTCAAAAGTGCACTTCCACCTTACCAATGCTAAAATGTCTAAAATTTTTTTGTAGAAGAGGGTCAATGGTTCTTGACTGATGTAATTTGTAGCATAGAATCTAAAGTATTGAATAAACTAGTATTGGACTATTGAACTTCTACAACAAAGAAATTTTAGACACTAGCATTTGTAGAGTTTTTTTTTTCCGGTGGGAAAATCATCTTAAGACATCCCCCGCTCTTGGGCGGGGCGCGAGATAGTGTCACGACTTTTACTGACTAAAACTCCTGTTCCTTCGTTACCTTTCGTACCAGGGTCGAGTCTTCCTTTCAGAATCAGACCCTTGGCCCCAGTAGGCTTCGACCCTGCTAGGCCCTTACGGTTGCTGACATCTTTCTGAGGCGCGAGTGGAACACTACGCGCCGTTGACGCCTTGGGCTCGGTCCGGACGGCTACCAGACGGCGAGCTACCCGCACCTACGGTGGCCGGAAATCGGGATCGGAATCCCGGCGGCGGTTGGGGCGTGAGGACCGCTGCCTCACGCGATCGGCCGCCTCCTTTGCAAGCATTACTGCTTCGCAGAAGGAGGCGACCGCCGGCCACTCCTCCTCGCTCCGGACCATGGCCTGCACCAAAGCCCATCGCCGCCGCCGATCGCCCCCTAGCATTGGTAGAGTGCAACTGCACTTTTGATCCCTGACTGTACGTATCCACTATTCAACGATTTCCACTATCCAGTTCTTTATAGCTGTGGTCTTAGCTTTCTATTTCTTTTGTTCTACTATTTTTACTACCGGATCGCTGGCACAAGAAATCCCTGGAAAAGTAATTGCTTTCATCTCTGACTGCGTTGTTTTACTGTAATACATACGTATTTTATGACGTTAATCTTGTGTATAATCCTGGCCCTTTCATAGAAGTGTGGTAAACGCCAAATAATGTCTATCAACATCATCATTTCAGCCAAAAGACCAGCCAGGCTTACTATTGGGCATAAGCCTGCCCCAAGCGTCGCCACAATGCCCAATCGTACGCGTCTCGCATCCATCGGATTCCGGTGAACCTCGTCAATCCTCTCTCGTCCTTGGTGATCAGTGACCAGATAATCGGTCCACCTTGTGCGAGGCCTCTCAATGCTGCATCTTCCGGTACGCATTTGCCAAATTAAATAAAGTTTTTGATCGCTCAAATCTCATGTAATAGCGTGATTACACCAAAATAATCGATCTTATTCGATGAAATAAGATTTTACTGATACAAATTAAGAAACTGAGCAAGTGCGAGTCGGGTTCGTGCACTGAGGGTTCCGTATAAACTTACCTAAGTAAATAGTTCAATTCCCGAATGGAGTCTCGAAGATTTTACCGAATCGCAAGTTTTTTTTTTACAACAAAACTGTTTTCAGATTTATTCCAATACCTGTGCTATAAATACATAAAACCTTGCTTAATGTGAAATTTTAGGACCCAAAATCCTCAAAAGGAAGTACCCTATGAATTTTGATTCCGTTGAGATTGTTGAAATATAGGTTTTTGCGTTAATTTATTTCGTTAACTTAGAAGTTTGATTTTTCACAGCTTCAAGAGACCGCAGACCTGTGTAATTTGGTTTATTTTCAACTTGATACCTCTACGCGTTCCCGAGATATAAGGTCTTGACAGACGGACAACAAAGTGATCCTATAAGGGTTCCGTTTTTAGGGTTTCGTATCTCTAAAGTAAAAAGCGGAAACCTTATATGTATTATAGGATGACTTTGTTGTCCGTCTGTCTGTCCGTCAGTCAAGACCCTTTATCTTGAGAACACGTGGAGGAATCGAGTTGAAATTAAAACCATTTACTCAAATCTGCGGTCCCTTGAAGCTGAGAAAAAATCAAACTTGTAAATTAACAAAACAAAAAAAGATGGTTTTGGTTATATGGTTTTAAAAATGGTTCCAAAAAAAGATAAAGTTAACGAATAAAAAAGATACGGCCGTTTATGTCGCAAAACAACGTGTATTTCAACACTCCCAAGGGAATCAAAATTCATAGGGTACTTTCCTAAAATCCCTAAATTTGGCATAAAGCAAGGACGTGTGTAGGGTGTGTTTTCTCATAACACAAGTATAGGAAAAAATCTGAAAACTGAAAACTTGTAGTTACGTCACAAAAAAAAAAAATCTGAATGTCTGAATTAAAATTTGCATGCTGAATAAAAGGCGGAACATGAAGAACCTTGTACTTGTTGTATTTTAAGATCCTTCCAGATCCAACCATGTTTCATAAATGAATTATTATTATATACCTAAATATACACTCCACACAACACCCCACACCCATATTCCACACTGCGATCGCCATCCCGCTTGCCAAGCGTGGCGATTATGGCTAACCTCCCCTTTTGGAGGAGGTCTATTTCCAACAGTAAAAGTCTTTCGGCTGACATGATGATGATGAATATCTAAACGGTACATAGAATTTTGAGGGAAAAAGTTCGTTCTCATTCTTATGTTTATTTTCGGTGCTTCGAGCCTGGTATTAATAACACATATTCATTGAAACTTATTGTTTTAATAGACAACTTGCCTTAGGCGATAATAGCTAACTGATATCATACTAATATTAGGAATAAAACTTCTATATACGTATATTATGTATGTGTGTGTGTCAGGAGTAAATATTTATTTGGGATTTTTCTACTAATATCAAGGCAACAGTTTGTTTGCATGTATTTGCCTAAGTGTATGTTTGTTTGTTTTTTTTTTAATGAATATAAACTAGTGCTTGACCCCGATCCCACCAGAGAGTAAAAGAGCTGATGGTGAAGCGCACTAGTTTATTAAGCTGTTGATCCCCGCATTAACGCCGGCGTTCACGCGCCATTGTCTTACTATTGTGTCTCTAATTACGCACTCAAAAGGTTAAGACCCTAGTCTCCCGTCTCTCTCTTAGTCCTTCATAATGGAAAGGCTGAACGGATTTAGATGAAATCCGGTACATGGCAGGACCATGTCCAGATTAGGACATAGAGTACATTTTATCCCGGGAGTAAATATAGACAGATATATTCTTTATTGTACACCAAAAATACAAATTACATCAGGCATAGCATAGCATAGTCGGCCTTATAATGTTCCCACTGCTGGGACTCATGCCTCCTCTCTAGGAGAGGGAATGGGCCGTAATCCACCACGCGGGCCCAGTGCGGGTTGATGGATGTCACATGTCTTCGATTTTTTGGTTCTAGGACATGCCGGTTTCCTCACGATGTTTTCCTTCACCGTTTTAAGAGCAATGGTGATGAAATAAATTACACAAAGTAATGCGCCTGGATGGGTTTGAACCCGCAACCTACAACTCGTAAGTCGGGGCCGTTACCATTTGGCCACCACTGCTCTCTCCAATTACATCAGGAACTTAAAATAATAATATAATAATAATATAGTCCCTTTGGGATAATTTTCTATTTTTATGCAGGCAAATACACTGGCACAAGCAAGTTTAACACGAGTATAATCTAGAATATTAAATATCAGTTAGTTACAAGTTACAATCCCTCAAGGCAAGTTTCCTAGAAAAACAATAAGCCAAGAGAGATTTTATTCTATCTCGAGCTGGGGTAAACAAAGGTCGGTAAGAGATTGTTTTTCAACAGTTATATATATTTAATTTGTAAACGTTGTTTCTGTATAAAATATACCTATCTGAATAGCAAAATGATGATATAAAATAGAAGAAATTTACTCTTTTATTCATTGAAAATATTGTCATCTTTTTAATTTAATTTGTCTCGCATCCATCGGATTCCCGCAACCCTCACCATGTCATCGGACCACCTTGTGGGAGGCCTTCCAACGCTGCGTCTTCCGGTACGTGGTCGCCATTCCAGAACCTTTCGTCCCCATCGACCATCTGTTCTGCGAGCAATGTGCCCTACCCAACTTCAATTTTGTTTTTAATTGTTTTTTGTTTTTAAATGTTTGATGTAAATTGATGGTTTTAAATACAGGTTCACATTAACCTAGATCAGAGAGGTCTACATTTTAGTTAGAATTAAATTTAGATTGATTAATGTACTTAAATCATAATTTTACTTTATACTTAAATATTTATTTTTTATTGTTTACTATTATTTTTGTCAATTTTTGTAAGAAACATCACCATCTATATTATTATTTTTTCATTGGTATAAACCAGTGCTTGACTGCGATTTCACCTGATGGTAAGCAATGATGCAATCGTTGATGCAATTGTTCATGATTTTTAAGAAAATAAATAAAATACTAATACCCAGTTATTTCTTTAATTATAACTCGTAGAACTTTACACAGATTTTATTTCTATGAAATTGACTATTTATCGATAAATAATGTAATTTTAATGTATTTACCCATAATTTTACAAACCATATTTGTACGCCGAAAATGGTAGAATATTATGATTATAATATATAAGCTCATAACAACTTTGTACAATATTCTGACAAATAAATACATTCTATTCTATTCTATTCTACCTTCTGCTGAAAAGCATATGTTAACAACTCAATTTATACTAAAACACACGTATCGCCAATTAAGAGTAGGTAAGTAACCCTGTTAACGATAGAAACATTCACTTAAGCCATTATCGTTAATACAGAACAAAGCCATTTACAGGATTTATATTAAGTGTGGCAATTACCTACTTTATTGGGGTTCTGATATATTTGTACTTTTCATAAGTCGCTTACTTTCCCTTTGCTATTTCCAAAAATTAGTTGTTTTGATTACCTTCTTAGATAATGGGTTTTTATGGCAGTAAGTGTCCTCTTTGAGGAGTGGCAAAGCCTTGAGCACAGGCGTAGGGTAGCCAGCCTTTCGGTGTTTTACAGGTTGCATTTTGGAGAGTGTGCGCGGGAATTGCATGACTTGATTCTACCATTGGACAACCCGACGTACGGCGAGTATCCACGCTTAAGTTGTTAAAACGTCTACGGTCCGGACTAAGCGTTTCGCCTCGTGGTTTATAATACGTACATCGAAGGACTAGAACAATTTGCCTGCTGAGGTCTTCCCATCCGATTATAATTTGGGTGTCTTCAAGGCTAGAGTGCTCTTAATAAAATAGTGCGCCTCACCATCAACGATTGCATCACTGCTTACTATCAGGTGGGATTGCAGTCAAGCACAAGTTTATATCAAATTAAAAAAAAAAGTGGCATCCTCACCTTCCACATGACACAGGCCCTCACTGGACATGATAAGTTTGGGTGGTTCCTGCACCGGATTCAGAAGGAAGAAACGCCCGGGTGTCACCATTGTCCAGACCGAGCAGCGTAGTGCGGGCCTCAAAGAGATGTCAGCAAAACCTTAGGGGCCCAACAGGGCTGATGCCTACTAGGGCCACGGGGAATTTCTGAACAGGCAGCCCGTGGTCCTAGAATGCATAGGGCAACTGAAACTGGTGTTGTTTTAGTCAGTAAAAGTCTGACACGCTCTTGCGCGCCACCCTAGAGCGGGAGAAGTCATTGGAAGATTCCCAACTCAAAAAAAAATACAGTGGTTTTGCTATTTATTTTAAAACTTTCTTATTTTTTTAGCAAAAAAGGTTTCTGAAAATAATACACATTGTCATAACCTTACGTCAGTTTTAGATCGAAAGTAAAAACAAATCAGTTCGATTTTATGATCCGGCTCGAAGGACCAAATCTCAGATAGTTTGATATACCTATCTTTATTTTATATCATGTCTTCCGCTATAAATCCAAGCATGAATTCTAACCATACCCTTCGGATGTGGATGATAAAATTATTTGCTCGTAATATAAGGAGCCAGAAACAACACAACACTTTGATAACCGACTAAACAATAGCTCATATTTCCTTGTTTGTGTATTTGCTCAGAATTCTGGCAATCCATTAACTATGGATATCAGTATAATTAATCCTAAGCTATCGTTGGCATAATGATAAGGACATACGCGTGTAAGTAATTATCCTGTCCCGTTTATTATTATTATTGACTTGCAGGGTTAGTGCGCCCATGGTTTTGATACTAGTGAAGCATAAACAATTATAGTCTTACCCATAACATAACTAACTTGAAATTCTTAATTTTCTATACCACAGAATATGAAGTTCTATTTAATAATAACGATCAGACAGAAGAGTTAAGCAATTGGTTTAAAAAGAAACAATCTGCCTTTTTTTAGGTTGGAAATCATGTAATGTCTTCGGCTCTAGGGCGGAGTAGAATGACGTCACGCTCAGTCACGTGGTCAGAACAAAGGAATCGGAGGCGTGGCCTACTCGAGGCGTTCGACGCAAACGAAACGATCGTAACTTGGCTAGGAGGGCTGACAGAAAGCGACAATGTGGTCGACGATAGAGCGCGCTTACATAGAAGTAGCTTATTCACTCTTGACTTAAAGATTCCCTGATTGAAGCCATCAGAAAACACAGGCCCTGGCAGAGAATTCCACTCCATAGCTGTACGCACACTGAATGTATTTCCAAAACGTTTTGTGCATATAGGTGGGATGTCCACCATGTACCGGCGGCGCATCGCCGTACGCCTGGTGTTCCGATGATGGAACGGGCTAGGCGAAATTAGGCTATGCAATTCCTACGCACAATCCCCGAAATGCAACCGTTAGAAAACCTCCGGCATAGCAATTAGTGGCACTAACCACTAGACCAACAGGCCAGTCATATAAGCCGATCATGTTTTGGAAAAAGAACATTAAGTTACTTTTCATCCAGGAAGTCTGTTCCCTAAGGATAATTTTCGATTTCTAGAAGCGAAGCCGCTGGCAGAACCTAGTACCTATCAACATAATTTATTTGACTAGACAAGATGATTATAATGAAAGAACATAAAGCCTGAAAGAAACGTCACGGGTCAAAGGACCAAACTAATGATATTCATATTTTCGACAAGACATTGAGACATGATACTAAAATATAATTATTTATATTCTTTTTACGGTTTTGCCTACTACATTTGTGTTGGCAGAGGTCCACAATATAAGGGAGGGGAGAGTTTCAGACTTCCCCTATAATTTCCATAAAAACATATAAGTAGGTACAATACTAAGAATATAATGAAGCAGCACATATTTCTATGGAAGGACAAGTTTTTTGTTTCGAAATCTGACTTGCCCAACTAGATAGACGCAGGGCTGTGGGAACGTTCGAAAGAGTTACAGTGGCCTTGGAACGCAAAAAGCAACTGAAAGACAGTGGGTTTTAGTTAGTAAAAGTCTAACACGCCTTCACGCTTCGCCCAAGAGCGGGGGATGTCATTAGATGATTTTCCCACCCAAAAAAAAATCTCTAAAATATATATTCGGGAGTATTTATTCCAGGATATTAGCAACGATGTAGATAGGGCTCAGTTTCATTTTCTCTGTAATACCCGCCCCAGCAAATTCATCCTGGTGTGCAGGCTTCTGCATTGTCATTAGTGTGGTCACTAGGTGGAACGAGAGGGTCGTTCCACCTAGTGCGGGAGAAGACATTTGATGATTTTCCACCTCAAAAAAAAGTCAGAAAGTCACGATGCTACAATAATGCGACAGTCATGAAAAATTGTGTGTATTGTCCATACATTTATAACAATTTGTATGAAAAAATTACACTACATACAAGGACTGTCGACCATTTCAAGTTAGTGGTGGGCCTGTCTTGGCGTCTCTAAGCAACTTAAAAAAAAGACTCCATCGTATCCATATCAAAGTAGCAGTAGTGGTGGCCGAGTGGCAACGGCCCCGACTTACGAGTTGTAGGTCGCGGGTTCAAACCCAGCCAGGCGCATTACTTTGCGTAATTTATTTCATCACCACTGCTCTCAAAACGGTGAAGGAAAACATCGTGAGGAAACCGGCATGTCCTACAACCAAAAATTCGAAGACATGTGACATTCACCAATCCGCACTGGGCCCGCGTAGTGGATTACGGCCCATTCCCTCCCCTAGAGCGTGGAGGCCTGAGTTCCAACAATGGGAACATTAAAAAAAAGGCTTTATCCATGTCTAAAGAAATCGGAAAAAACAGACGAAAGTTACATGATAAAAAAAACACAATTCAACTAAGGTAACAAAACGAACTACCTGCGTATATTTTCTCCTTCTTTGTCAAACCAACCAAAAGTTGTCTTTAAAAAACAGTTTTAGCCATAAGACCGCCTATTATTACACCCTATTAATTTGTATTTTTATGATGTACAATAAAAAGTATTCGAATATTATCTATCTACTGGCTTCTGCCAGCAGCTTCGTCCGCGTGAAAGTCGGTTTCTCCATACAAACTTTGGACCCCCGTTTCATCCCCTTAGGGGGTGAATTTCGGAAAATCCGTTCTTAGTGGATGTCTACACCCTATAAGGAACCTCATCATCTTCCTGCCCTTGTCCCATGTTATTTGGGGTCGACGCTACACGTTTTTTTCTTCCATTCTGCCCTGTCACTCGTCATGCTATCACTAACTTCCTTTTCTTTCATATCACTCTTCACACAATCCATCCATCTTTTCTTTGGTCTCCCTCTCCCTCTCCATCCATCCACATGTAAAGTCATAACTCTTACCAACACCTTATAAGGAACCTACCTGCCAAATTTTAAGTTTGTAGGTGTTATAGTTTCTGAGATTTCGTAATTAATCTGTGAGTGGTATTTCGCTTATATATACCTTTTGACGTGCGTAATTAGAGACACAATAGTAAGACAATGGCTTGCGGGCGCCGGCTACCGCCTGAGCGTTAATGAATATATTTATATAGAGATAAAACAATGGTGCTAGTTCTAATGCTTTCAACCATCTTAATTAATTGCTAGAGTATATTAATTAGAACTCCACCGTATACAGATAATTTAAAGAATGTCTATAACGCGAAGTTCCGTAGTCAAATATGCGAAACTATTCGGTAGGCGACGTCGTAAGGCGCGTTTACACTAGGAGAGTAACTAACTTGTTGGATTGAATTAAAGAAGCTATTTTAGAGCGTAACCGTCGCTCTGGGTCAACAGGTGTAGTGGTGGCCTAATGGTAACGGTTCCGTCACGGGTTTAAACCCAGTCAGGCGCATTAATTTGTGTTATTTATTTCATTACCATTGCTCTCAAAATGGTGACGAAAAAAATCGTGAGGAGACTGGCACATCCTAGAACCAAAAATTCGAAGATAATTATGTGACCACTAATCATCCACACTGGGCTCGCGTGGTGGATTACGGTCCATTCCCTTTCCTAAAGAGGAGGCCTGAATCCCAGCAGTGGTAACATTATAAGGTTGATTTTGTTATGTAAGTTTTGTATATACCAGTGTAATTGTTATATACGACATTACTGTCGTTGGGTATAATAAATTAGTCCATTGTAACACTTACTGTAAAATTCTTCTACCGTAAAGTGATATTTAAATGGTATTCTCTGTTGCGGACAATTGTTTCTTAAACGTTTTCATTTGTAGCATAACTTAATTTAATTTAATTTTAAAACCTAAAATAACTTAATCCTTTTTCGACCAGCCTAATATTGATGAATGAACTTAACTACAATTAATCAATCAATGTATGAATATTTCAAAAAGTAACAGCCATCTGACACTTATTTTCTACTAGCTTTTGCGGATTCCCCCGCATTCATAAAAAATAAGCCTATGTCACTTAGGAATAAAGCAGCTATCTATCGGTGAAGAAATTTTCGCAATCGGGCCAGTACTTTCAGAGATTACCTCCTACAAACAAAAAAACAGAAAACAAACTTAACCTCTTTATAATATTATTAGTGTAGATGAATACACAAATACCCTACTAAGAAGTCCGGAGGGAATGGGGTGCGTTCGCCTCCTTTTGTGAAGACATCTTCACTCCCCAACCGCCGCCGCAGGAGATATCCCAGGCGTCCGGAGTCGCACTGCGATTTCCAGCCACCGTAGGCGCAAGCTTCCGGACGATAAGCAATGGGTAGCTTGCCATTTGGCCATCCGTTAAGCACCAAACCCGAGCCCCTGACACGGCATCTCGCTCTACCCAGACTGGGAAAAGGTATTTGGTGATTTACCACCCCAAAAATACAGGTTAAACATCAGACTATTTGGATTTATACTTGAATGCTTACTCGACCCATTTGAACGCGCCCTAAGCCTTGTAAAATAATTAGAGAGAGCAGCCGAGGCGCGTCTTCTGCGAACCACAGAGAAATTTAACCTTGAATCTCTGTCTTTGTATGATAATTATGTCAGTATTATAATATTACTAGCTTCTAACCACGGCTCCCACGTGGAATAAGTACTTTCAAACTTTAAAAATTATAGCCTATATGTTAATTTAGAATATAAACTAGCCTGGTACCAAATTTCATTTAAATCCGTTTAGTCGTTCAAGCGTGAATGAGTAACAAATAAACACACATACAAACTTTTGCCTTATAAAGCCCATACGAGATGCCTTTTAAGTTTTGTCATTTGAAGAAAAAAAACACAACTAGAACCTTATAGTACTTTTTATTGTTTTTCAACGTATTCACCACGTGGCTTAATACACTTTTCCATTCGCTCAAACCAGTTAGTATAACATTTATTTCACTCTAATGTGGGGGTGTTCAAAATGGCTGACTTGAAAGCGTCGACTGCTTTTTCACCGGACTGGAACCTTTGACCACGAAAACTTTTCTTAATTTTAGGAAATATAAAGAAATTGTTTTAGGTCAAAGGTAATTGGGCTTAGGTCAGGACTGTATGGAGGAAGGTCAGAAATACAGATGCGGTATCCAACGGCAAACTAGCTTTCTCACACCAAGCGCTTTGTGCAAGATTTTTTAAATGGTTGTCCCTAGGTAACGAAGGAACAGGAGTGGGTTTTTAGTCAGTAAAAGTCTGACACTATCTCCCGTCCCGCCCAAGACATGTCATAAGATGATTTTCCCACCGGAAAAAGAAAATGGTTGTCCCTGAGATGCCTAATAGAGCTTCTCTCGATACGTCACATGACGATCTTCGAGAATTAGTTGTCTCACAGCAATGATGTTATCTTCAGTGAAGGCGGACACTAGTATGTCCACGCTGGAATTCTATATACCAGCGTTCGACAGTCCGCAGACATGGGGCTTCATCACTGAACACAGATGTTAGCTCTTCAAAACACTGAAGCCATCTCAGGCCTCTTCTAAAGTTGTAGAAAATTATTGCACGAACATTTTCCTTAGAAAGATTCATTTTCGTACGTAACCTGACAGATTCCAACCGACGCTGTGACTAAACAATAGCATTAATCCTAATACTTTCAACTGTTTTGAGAATCAAAATTTAAACACATTCGAATAAAGAACAGTTTCAAATTTAAAATTGCCGGGAAATATGGAAACGACAGAACTTAAAAGGCATGTCTAGTAATCATGTGACATTTACGTTTACATTCTATGTACGAGTATTACAGTGTCATTAAAACAGAAAGGTAATAATTAGGGTGTTTTTAATATCGTGCGGATTTCATCACGGATGCGGGATTGCTCCGCATGCAGAAAAGTTTAAGAAAACGCGTCCCGCGTGCGTATTCCACGCATTATAATGAATACTTGTATGAAATTGACATTTGCGGGGATTACGCGTGCGAGGCAATTTCGCATGCGTGATCAAAACCGCACAATATTAAAAACACCCTTACTACTTTAATACATTTTTGATCTCTTTTTTATATTAATCCAAAGTTTGTATCAGAAATGATTGGTCGATTGAAAGGTCTTTGTCACATTTTTGGGGAAAGGGTCCTACAGTTAGGAGCGATGGGTGTGGAGATAACTATGCTTCTAGAATTGTTGTACTGAAAGAATAATTTGGCGTTATTTCTTTTTTTTTTTTTTAATTATCGTCTAGTCGTCACAGTAAATAAATATGGCTTTTGCAGACGGCTGCGCCTGGACAGCCGTCTGCAAAAGCCATATTTATTTATTTTAATTCCACAGATAACAAAGATGCACTATGTAAGTAAAATTGCCATAAACCTAATTTTAGTACTATTTAGTAATCATACTACTTTTACCCGACTGCAGGAAGGGTTATGTTTTTAAGCATTTAGCATAGAAGGTGACTAAGTGTTTTTACTCGGTCATCCACCCCACAAGGTGCTTCCTCCTCCTTGCGTCGTTTATCCCCAATGCTGAGGGAGGTGACCTCAATGAATATCTTTCTTGTATCTTCGGTGATGTGAATGGACAAGATATTGCCTAAAAAAGGGGAAGTACACTCTCTGCGACTGTTTTAGAATGCTATTGCCACTGGTCCGGGTTTAAAACATGCCAGTTAGTGCATCATCATCATCATCATTTCAGCCGAAAGACATCCACTGTTTGACATAGGCCTCCCCCATGTGTCGTCACAACAAACGATCTTAAGCGTTTCGCATCCATCGCATTATACAACATTATTCTTAGTATAATCGAAACCTGAATACAGTTTGTTTAAAATTAGTAACTGAATCGATTCCAATAATTTTTACACTTTTTTTCCAAAAATATTTAAAAAAGGTCACAAATTGGATACCACCGACACTAAGTACAAGACAGGTCACGGCAGGTCATAGCGGGCATTAGGCTTTAGCACACAGCTGGGTGCGGGAGTAAAACTAGCTCTCAATTGCCCGAATGGCCATGTATTTGTGCGGACAACCAGGTTACATAACAAGCTTATAACTTTGTGATTTTCATGATACAGTTATTAAATCTTGTACATAGATTCTTTACATAAAAATACTAGACACGTGTTTCGAGTTTCGCATAAAAAATAAAACTAAAGTTGTATAATTAAATGGTACAATCCTTAAAGCTTCAATACTTTTTTACGTCCATAAAACCAAACACAAGCAACTCATCTCGATCATCTGACCTTCTCAAATAGTTCACAGAATTATTCGAAAATCCTACCATTTATATTCGACTAGACACCCGAAGTCAAAACCTAAATCTACCACTTTCTAGCGCAAATATCACAAAGCAATATTGAACGAAGTGCCTTCTACCTTCCGATTCAAATCCCGAACACAAATTAGAAATTTTCTGCCCGAAAAGACGTTTTCATTGATTCCATTCGATTCTGAATCCAATTGCTAATATTCCAATTTCATTTGACGTCTTGCTCAAAGTAAAGTTTTAATCAAAATGCTCAAGTTATATTTTTAATATACGAGAATTTTTTAAGAATGTGACGCGTTTACTGTCGGGCTGCCTACAAAATAAAAAAATGCGCGACGATTCAATGCTTATTGGAAAATATGAAGCAAATCTGATTATTTTTACCAACAAAATTGTATAATTTTTCAACTTTTCCTTTTATTTTAAACTTTTATAAAAAGTCCCGTATTTAGAAATATGGGACTTTTTATAAAAGCTTAAAGTAAAAGGTAAGTTTAAAAAATTATAAAGCTCTCAAAAATGTAGTCAAAACTAATCTATGATTTTTTTCGCAACCTCAGACTTAATAATTTGGGTAAGAATTTTTTTAAAGTTAGCAATAACTGTCTTTACTCAAATGACAGCTTATTACATTATTACAATAAAACATAATTCAATAATAACATTATAAATGTTAATGTAACTCTATCCAGCCGCTGACACAAACTGGTAAGATATTCTAATAAGAAACACTTTTTATTTCAATTATAAATCATAGATTGTTAATAAACAAAACCTTCAATAACTATGTTAGTAAACTTTTAAACACGCCATCCCATTATTAAGAGGGCCCATTCCCACGCCTATTGTCAACGTCGAGCATGGTTTAAAAGCTTGTTGCTTCATTTAACGCAATCCAACGCTATGTTTGATGAAGAGGCAACGCGAAAAAAGATAGTTACCTAACGCCTGAAAACTCTGTTGGCATTCGGTAATTACGTAATTTACTCGAATATTTCACAAAACTTGATCCAGAAAATACGTGTTTTTTTTAAAACCCTTAAAAGTTTTGAAGGGCAAAATAGCAGATTTTCAGAGGTCTTTACTGGATTAGTTTTACACAAAGTATTTTGATTTCTATAGAAGCCTAGGTAATATCCAAAAGATATCTATGTATCCAAAATATCTGGAGAAAGATGTGTAATAACATCATAATTACGTAAGAGCGGTTGTATGAAAATGTACCTCGGGTTGGCCGCTCTTAAACAATCAAATTTGCCCTGCCTGCAGAAGCGTGGTGGTCCCAACACCATCCTAAACGCATTGTATTGGAGTCGAAGATCATTGATGGCTTTCTGCGCGCAGCTTGTCCATAGACTGCATGCGTAAAATGTCTGACAGTATGCTTTGAAAGGTGTCAGTTTCACTAATATTTATATTATGAGAGCTGATTAAAATTGTTGTAGCTTTGAAAGCATTTATTTTGATAACGTTATGTTTCAGAAACAATTGTGTTTGATAACTTTGAACTCATGAGTGGAAATCTTGAGAAGCAGTTAAAAGTTACACCAAGATTTAATTACAAACTTTTCGAACGAAATTTTCAGGAGTTTCCAGAGTTTCCATATTCCGTGTTCCATGAGTTCGCATACTGTCCATTTTCTAACTATTATAATAGAAAACACAATTGTTGTAATTTCAGATATTATGTTTGGTTCAAAATTCAAACACAAGAACTCCACTCACTGACGCAGTTGTAAGATCCTTAGCGAACCAACAGATGACGGTCCATATGCGTAAGGAAACGGACGTCCTTAAACCCCAGCCGCCGGGATCCCGACCCCGACTTCCAGTCACCGTAAGCATGGGCTTGTGGATGACGAGCAATGGGTAGCTCGCCGTCCGGCCGTTCGGTAACCGTCCGGACCAAGCTCGAGTCGTCGACGGTATATCGCTCATGGCTCATAGCATAGCCTAGGAAAAAAAAAACTGATCCGGAAAAGTCTTCGTAACTCAATTCATAAATTGAACTGTTTTTATGGGTAAGTTTGTACGGAACCCTCAGTGCGCGAGTCCGACTCGCACTTACCCGGATTTTTTTTTAAATAAAAAAAAAAATTAATTCATTTCGGAGCTTATCTTTCTGCAGATACTTCGGAAGAATGATAAGCTGTGACATTTTGACGATCTACAAGTCGAAACTTGACTGCAGAGGAAGACTTCGATTTTCAACAATATTTTATTAAAAAGTGAAGCAGTAGCAGAGTGATATTATTGGCTGGTTGCCAACCAAACAAAATTTCGTCCATTTTTGTCCACTACATATTTATGATGGATGCCGATTCAAGTAGTATCTTTGGACACTAATTGAATCGTTTATCATAAACCCGGTTGGTTATGTTATTGTTATATTTTATTTTGTGGCCGTGACCTATGGAGCTAATTCTGACTAGTAACCACTAGTTACGTCACAATTCTTTGGTTCTATATTTCTATCCGATGGTCGATGGGGATGAAAGGTTCTGGAATGGCGACCACGTACCGGACGACGCAGCGTTGGAAGGCCTCCCACAAGGTGGTCATATGACCTGGTGGGGGTCGCGGGAAACCGATGGATGCGAGACGCACAGGACCGATCATTATGGCGACACTTGAGGGAGGCCTTTGTGTAACAGTGGACGTCTTTCGGCTGAAATGATGATGATGATGATGATATTTCTATCCTGCTAAACTTTCTTATTTATTTATTTATATAATAAAAAGCCAAGTCTTAACTCACTCACAGACTTATCAACCGACCAAACTCTTGGACCTAGAAACACTGAAATTACGCACAGAGGTTTCTTTATACCTCTTTTTTAGAGTGAGAAATCATCTAATAACTTCTCCTGCTCAAGGCTGGAGCGAGAGCATGTCAAATTTTTACTGACTAGAAACATACCTATGTTCTTTCAGTTGTCCTTTGTGTTCTAGGACCACGAGTTTCCCTTTCAGAAGTCCACCCATGGCCCCAGTAGGCTTCGACCCTGCTGGGCTCCTTCGGTTTTGAGCCGCACGGGGAACACTATGTGCCATAGACGACTTGGGCCCGGTCCTTATAGGATAGGCGGACGGCATGCTGCCTATTGCAGCGTGTTTGTGCTGGTTTATGGTTCGGTTTCTATTATATATTATAAAACAAAATCAGTTTTAGTGTCTATCAGTGTTTATTCGCTAACTTCTTCAAAACCACGCAACCAATTTTGATATAGCTTTCACTAATAGAATGAATTATGTACGAAAAATCATCTAAACTAATATCGTATCGTCACCTGCCTCCCTAGCCAAGTTACAACCGTTTCGTGTCGAATTCCGTTCTCCAATTGGTAAGGCCTCGGTGTCAGCAATTGCAGAAAACGATAAGTTGGTAGCCATGTTGACGCGCCTAAGTCGGCCGCTCGTTCTACAATGTCGTTCTACAATAACAAAGGATACAACGAAAGAAACGATAACAATTCATTCTATCATTTTGAACGATGTGAACTTGGCTACAAATTTTCTATTCGTTTGTTCTGACCACGTGACTAACGTTAAGATGATGTCATTCCCATACATTTGATTAGTTTTCGACTAGCGTTAACGATTGCAGATTATCAACTTGGTAGGGGTGCTGTATGGTAAAGTTGCGAATGTGCATAATTAAAAATTTTACAAGAGAGCAAAAAAAAATTCTTATTTTGTAAAAAGAAAGCGACTCAATAGTTCAGTGAATGCAGACCCGCGTCTCACTTATTCGTATTCATAACCTTAAGAGCTCTCCTGATATCAAGTACAGAACAAGTTGGATGTATGGCGGAAAAATAATCCTGAAACGTATTTTATGAAGAGGATATTCAATGGCAAATACGATATCTGTATGATGGAAAAATATCTTGGATCATATATGAAGATATTCAACAGAAAATACAATATCTGTAAAAAAAATACCTAAAATCAAGCTTTTTCTACACGTAAATGAAATAAAATTTATCCGTGTCTGCATTTTTTTTTTAAGTACGTTTCCCGAAACTAAGAACTGTACCTATCGTGGGTAGGTTGATAAACATGTAAAGTGACATACACAAGACACAAGAAATGTTTGTTCCATACGGGAATCGAACTTGCGACACGCAGTGCAGTAACCAATCGCTCAACCACTGCCCCGACAGTGCCGTCGTCGTCGAGTTGAAAAAAATTAATCGATTTCTGATTTCCTTTACTATCTAATTAACAACTAGCTTTTGCCCGCGGTTTCACCCGCGTAGATAATATATAGCTTAGGTCACTCAGGAATAAAGCAGCTTTCTATCGGTGAAAAAATTTTAGTAATCGGACCAGTACTACCAGAGATTACCTCCTACAAACAAAAAAACAAACTTTACCTCTTTATAATATTAGTGTAAAAAATCAGTTCACAAAATCCAACATCGCATTTTCGGCCAAATTAAATCCCAAACAATTTATCAAATTGTCCATACACACGCGTTACATAAAAGCAGCACAGCACATAATCAGGCGATTACACTTAAGCCAAAAACAATGGCCCAGTAACCAGCAGCGGTCAATAAACAGGCCGGTCGTGTAATTGGGTGACGTAAACAAAAAATATTTATTGGCAGGGTTCATCGACCCGTGGCTCGTAACTGGGCACCCAGCCAACTGCTCAACGCCCCGACGACAGATAAATTCGGGTGTCTTTGTGCACGTGTTATAAATAGTAGCATTCGTGAAAATGTACGAATACTACAGACTTTTGACTTGACATTTTTAAGTGTAGGTGTTGTGAATTGAATTGTAGGAGAGAATAAAATGAAAAATAAACAGCTGACTGCTGTTTATTCGTCGTTTTATTTTTCGATAAAGCATTGACAGTGTTAAAACGTGGTCGATACCTGGATACTTTTGGACTTTTTGACGATGCCGACTGTGAAATGCAATGTACCTACGTAGTCATATTGTAGAAATGGTAATTTATTATTATTTATTTATTTATTATATTCTTTGTACACCACATAAACAAAAATACAGGACAAACATAATTAAAAATAAGTGTACAATGGGCGGTCTTATCGCACAGGGCAATTTCTTACAGACAGCCTTTGGATGGACTGAAAGAAAGGAGATGGATTTAGGGCTGTCAGTGTACAACATCAGAAAAATACTAATAAGACATAATAACACAAATACATACATACAATATAAGAAAAAAATATACTAATAAATATCTATACATATAATAAAACAGTAAAATGGTGGAGCGTTGGTATTAGTTGGCGAAAAAACTACTGAAGCAATCCTGTTCAAATTTTGCATACATAATCCTTATAGGCCGGGTCAACTGTTAGGCTACATATTATCACGCTATTTGCTATGGGGGGTGAGCAATAATCCAAAATGTCGACATTGAACGACATTTGCCACGTTCGATCCCCAGCTACAGTTAAAAATTTTGTCATTATTTTATCTTCTTTTTTGTAATAAAATAACTTTTACCATTTTTTCAAAATAAAATTGACATTTCTATTCGATATCTTCTAAATATTTTGTAAAAACTAATCAAAACACATAATAAAATCAAAGCGACGAGTAAAATCACGTACTAAAATGTAAATATGGCAATTCAGATACTCGCAACGCCATCTAAAGACTGAAAGTAGAAATAATGATGACAATGATAGTTGAACGTCATATTTGATAGATGGCATTGTGTATTTTACGTAATTTTCTGAGTGGCGGAAGAATGACCATCGCCCAAGTTTGCAGACAGTTTTATTGTTTAAAATTGGACGAAAACCGTTATGATTAAACTGGAGTTAGACGGAGACATTTTTAATCCTACTGCTTTTTTCCCCCGTGGTTGTAACAAACTAATTGACCGTGATTATTCAAGGGATACCAACCAAAGGCGATAAAAGTAAATACTTATATGTATTTAATTATTGACTTTAAAATAACATGGCCAAATTTTCAGAAGGGGTAGCATGGCACCTTGCGTTGGAAGGCCCCCAGGTGGACCGATGACCTGGTGAGGGTCGCGGGAATCCGATGGATGCGAGACGCACAGGACCGGTAATTATGGTGACACTTGGGGAGGCCTATGTCCAACAGTGGACGTCTTTCGGCTGAAATGATAATGATAATGATGGCACCTTTATTTTTCTTTTTTTAAGGGTGGAAGTCATCCAATGACTTCTCCCACTCTGGTTGAAGCGGGAAGGCGTGTCAAACTTTTACTGACTAAAACCACGGCTTACGGCTTTGCAGAAGGAGGCGACCGCCTGCCATTCCTCCTCGCTCTGGACCATAGCCCAAAGTCACAAGGCCCGGCGCGAGAGGTGACTGACGCCGATTGCCTCCACGAGGACAACACACACCTCTGTGTACTCCACTGTGTCCTCCGGGATGATGGCACCTTGCGGCCTAATAATGGTGTGTTTTATTATTAGCAGTCACTGCTTCATATAAAACTGGGTCGAAAGGTTTGCGTTCCTGATCACAGTTCGACAACGGCTGATGTATCTCAGATTCCTTGCAGCCTTACTTCGACATCCGTACGTTACCTCCTTGCAATGAGTGGTGACCAACACTGGAACCACCCTCTGAGGGAGGCCAGTCTCAGGGATAACACTAATCGGCTGCTACATTTGTTTACCGGAATTTAATTGTTTTATGGATACACAAGCTCAGGACTGTTGAGGGTGTTTCACGCAGTTTCTGTTCCGGATTCGGTTGGAAGTACTCTGATATTACCATTTTACAAATCGCCCGGAGGACCCGTTGTAGCATGCGGTGGAGGTCTATCCTGCTTGGGTGAACCGCCGTGTCTTCATAGAGGCAATCGGCGTCAGCGATCTCTCGGTTTGGCCATCAATATGCGAGTTCGATTGGACAGGGATACACGCGTTCAAGATTTCACCGAAATTCATTCAAAAGTTGGAGACTCTTCATAGGGTAGTTCCCACTATGGAATAACATTTGTCTGATATACAAGGACGTCAGTCAAATACACACCAAAAAATCCTAGGTAAATGAACAAGTAATTTTTACGCCCCAAATGATCAAGCTGCAACAATCAATTCAAGCATGCTCTCGCAAATTCTTCATAGGTACTGTTGTGGAGGAAGATAGTTGATGATGATGGTAATTTTTGGATTCACTGGCTTTTTGGCTTTGCACCATCAGTGCAAACGTTATCCAGCTGAAGGTCGGTGTCCCGATTATGTTCCTTCGTTTACCTCTACTAAAGCTGTCTGACGGCTTAAACTCTTCAGTGAAACATTATTGAGGCGAAAATTTTACAGGAGGTAATTCTTTCGAACAATCTCGCAGCCTTAGCAGACACTGGCCCTAGAGGGCCCTATCCATTTGCTGACATCATTATGAGTCGCGCGTAGATTACTACGCGCCGTCGATTCAGGATTGCTTTGACCAGATGACCGGACGGCTCCACCGCAATCGCCCTGCGACTTTCAACACCTGGAGCATCACTTCCCTCATCATCCTTCATAGTTTCAGCCACCTTCTTCGATCGTAGTGCTTCACTGAAGGAGGCTACTGGTTGGCATTTTTTCCACTAATCGCCTCCATGAGGACACGGCGGCGCCGGCGCTCCTACCAAGCGGGACTGACTTCCACCGTAAGTTCCATCGTATTCTCCGGGCGATCCGCACAATGGTGAGACTCGAGTGTTTCTTTTCGCTGAATTCGATACAGATACCTCCCGAAACACCCACATCCGGTGAGTCCTGCACAAAGAGAGGATGCCGTGACGCCTCTGTAGCCACTCCTCAAAGACAGGCATTACCGCTGCGATTATGACGTGCTCACTGTGACAATGTTGTTTTACCGGAACATAAACCAGAAACATACATAAACTAGTGCCTTTTCCCTTGGGGTAGGCAAAAATGCCAACTGCTACGACCCTTACATACTCTTTCTATTCATTGACGTTCATACATCTGGATCTGGACGAGTACATAACATGTATCCTGAAGGTAATTTGCGTTTTTACCTTTAACAGTTTTATGTGAAAGTACAATAAATAATTACGATGCTTTCAGAATGAATTGCAAGCACAGAATGATTGCACAGTTTTACCAACTTAACGTAGACGAAGTCGCGGGCAACAGCTAGTTAAATATATAATTGAACCAGGAGAAAAAAAAATCAAAGTGAAAGGTAATGCTCCTTCACCATTTTTTAAACGTAGGCGTTTGAGCACGCCTCACTTCTAAGGGTAACGCATTCCACAAACGAGCTGCTTGAATATTGTGAAAGATTTGTCAACGAAAGAAGTGGAATGCGTGCGAATACCTTTTTTTAGGTTTTCCGATGATCTCAAGGACTACTATGTGTGTCACTGAGAAACTGAAAGCGTTCCTAATTAAAATATAATAACTAAAAAATAAAATAATTTAAAAAAATAAATAATAATAATTAATATTAATAATTAATATGTTATTATTATTATTAATTACTATTTATTAAATAATTATTAATTTTTATTTTTATTTCCTTCTCAAAACTATCATGAAATGGCCAATTCTACGAAATGGCTACGACATAGGTACATATAACATAAAAAGAAAAAATAACAGAATTAAATACAAAGAAAAGTATGAAAATAAAATACCAAATAAAAAATGCACTCCACTATAATACAAAGTTTTCGGATAAATGTACTAAGGGAAATTGTAAAAGCACTTTAGTACATACGAAATGATGACCTCCATCGGGACCTAAAAGTTCAGTTCATCGAAAAAGTTATTAATAAAACTACAGAAGCTAGAGCAAACAATGTAGTTCATCGGCATGTACAACATCGAGGCATCCCAGTTTCTCGATTGCAATATAGAAAAGACTATAAAGAACAAAACCTTTCAAGTTTTAGTGTTTAGTGAATAGTGTAATATAGTACAAGATCCAACTAATACAGTACAAAAACAAAGTCTTTTAATAGAGACAAAAAGAAAAGTGCTATTGGACACATTCTTAGTAAAGAAAATTTATTAGTTTAGGATATAATTTAATTACTTAATAGTCTACTGTCTTCTTTCAGTGGCTTTGCCCGCGTGATAAAGGAAATCTAATCCAATGAAATTCCCAGAATAAAAAGTATACAAGTCGTGGAATAGGACAACCTTTTTCCGGAACATGGTCTTGCCATGTTCCAAGTTTCTTCTATATCCGTTTGAACATGAAGGTATAACAAACGTACACAGAAACACACTTATGTGCTGTATATACCTACAAACTTTAGCCTTTATACCATTAGTGGATATACAAAACCAGAGTGTGATACAAATAGGGTCCATCCTTAATAATCCTAGCCGAATCTTAAGATATCAATACACATTATATGAAATCACTAATACATATTTGATAATATTTAATTTAAATAAACACAAAAAAGTGTCTCCTGAAAAGATGCTATTATGCAGTTACGCCCCTATTCGTAGGATACGACGATATGTGCTGTATGTATCTACAAACTTTCGCCTTTACACCGTTAGTGTCATATTCAATACCTGAGTGTAATACAAATAGGGTCCATCCTTAGCATGGTAACACCCTATCCTCTAGGATTAGAGGAAAAAAATCTATTCTCAATGGTCTATTTACTACACTAAAACATAAAGATTTACGTTACTGCATCAAATGCATCAACGCTCGTCACCGCAACACCACTGCGAAACGCGATAATTTTACACACATTTGTTCGGCTACCATTATGTTTCCGTCGACTGTGGCAGTTGTATGCAAATGTATGATAAATTATGACTGCATTTGAATATGATCGGTTTTTTCTGACATTGTTTTACTTAAGTTATTAAGGCTTTTTTTTGAGGTGGGAAATTTTTTTTTTTTTACAATATTTCCCGTTGTTCTTGAGTCGCCTTAAGCGTTCTAAAGCCACAGTCATTATTTCAAACATTTCCGCAGCCCTAGCTGGCATGGCCCTCCTGAGCCCCTCCTGTTTTGCTGACATCTCCGCCGTCGATATAGACTTGTCCTTATCAGACGGGCAGATTGCAAAACACCGATTGCTCGTCGTCCACGAGCCCGCGCCTACTGTGGCCGTAAAACGCCCTGTGGCTTTCGACGCCCGGGGCGTCTCCAAATTATTTTGGCTTGTTTCCTAAATTTAGTCTTCATATCATCTTCCTGCTGTTATATGAGGGTGAATTTTTTTTACGAGTTTCATTAATATAAAGAACGATAAACAAGGGAGATTTGTGTATATAATTTATACTAGTACCTGTGATAAGACTGAGGTGAGTCAATGGCGTATATATAAATGTGATATACATGCTCGCGCTCGCACACGCTCGTGTGTATGTGTACTGTGTGCTCGCTGATGTAACACAGGGCTTTAGTTTTAAATAACTCAGCTAAGGTTGTCGCATTATTGCATCACATCTGCGTGCGAGAGTCTGAAACTAGGTTAGTGTCTTTAATTTCTTGCCGGGAGAAGTTTTGCAAACGCTTACCTCTTTTGAGGGGGAAGGAATCATCTATTATTTCTCCTAATCAGGGTGCAGCGAGAAGGAGTGTCAGATTTTTGTTGACTAAAACCCGCCTGTTTTCCTTCCGTTACTCTTTGCCTTCCAGGACCGCGGTGACCCTTTTAAACAAACTTACAGCCATAGCAGGCATTGACTCAATCGAGCCTCGTCACTTCAGCTGACATCTAAATAAGCCGCGTATGAAACACAACGTGCCGTTGACCCTGCCCTGATCCTCATCGGACGGGGAACTTCCCATTACTTGTCATCCGTAAGCTTTTGACATTCAGGGCTTCCCTTGTGTCCTGCCTTAATCTCATGTTACACCAATATGGCAGAAGAAACGTTTTGAAAATTTGGTTGTAAGGCGAATGTTTGGCCGATCCACGGGGTTGTATCTTCTCTTACCTTGTGAAGATGAAGGGTGGTATGATATCATAGAATGCTGTTTTAATATTATGCTCTTAATGAATAGTTGACGCACTGTGAGAACTTTCGCATCTTTATATAAGAGCTCTGTAGAGTAACGGTAAGGTAAAAACGAAGACACCTTTAGTATGGCTCTTTGCGTTCTCTCCAGTACTAGGAGTGTAGACTTTGGAGCGCCACCCCATACATTGATGCAATAGGTTAGCAATGACTGTGCGAGAGCAAAGTATACTGTTTTAGTTAGCTTCGCATCTGCCACCTCCCTCAACGTTTTAAAGACATATATCAGCTTGCGTAACCTAGTGTTAAGTGCATCAATGTGTTTCCGGAATCTGAGGGTATTATCTATACCCAGGTATTTAATATGTTGAGTGCTTCTAAGGTGTGGACAATTACATGCATCATTTTCTTGAGGTGTTTGACAATTATGTGCTATGATTGCATAAGATGTAGCTGAGTTGGGGTCGTTTTTACTGGTTTTTAGAGTGAATGTAATGTAATTAGTTTTATCGGCATTTAGTGTTAATTTGTTATTCCGTAACCACTTTGTCACAGTACTGAAACCCTGCTGAGCATGTGAAAAGACCTCAACCCATGTGACAGCATTGAAAAGTATAATAGCATAATAGCATAATCAGCCTTTTAATGTTCCCACTGCTGGGACTCAGGCCTCCTCTCTCTAGGAGAGGGAATGGGCCGTAATCCACCACGCGGGCCCAGTGCGTGTTGGTGAATGTCACATGTCTTTGAATTTTTGGTTCTAGGACATGCCGGTTTCCTCACGATGTTTTCCTTCACCGTTTTGAGAGCAGTGGTGATGAAATAAATTACACAAAGTAATGCACCTGACTGGGTTTGAACCCGCGACCTACAACTCATAAGTCGGAGCCGTTACCACTCGGCCACCACTGCTCTTAACACTCACACTATTGAAAAGTAGTGCGGTATAATAATAAAAATAGATGTTGTGGGTATTGGTGTCTCAGAGGTATCGTCAACAGGGATTTAATTTTGTGAAATTTAAATTTACTTTCACCGCCATATTGGTTGTCTTAAATACCAGGATAAAAAAAATATCCCATGTGCTATTCCATGTTATGGTGTACAGATGTACCAAGTTTCATCTAAATCCGTTCAGCCTTTCGAGCGTGAAGAACTAACAAACATGCGCAAACACACACATACGCACCATCACACACACTAACAAACTTTCTCCCATATAATATAAGTGTGATACATAGTGTGATTGCTTTTCTAGTCATTATTAAGTTACTTAATCTTAGTTTTCTCAAACTAAAGTTAACTAAAAGTTTTCTTGTCGACGTATCACTAACTTCGACTACCCCAGTTTTTCTTGAACGTAAACTAATTTTACCAAAACTTGTCTACTGAGTCTCGGTCACTTGATATCGGGAATTAAATGACTGTTACATAGTTTTTATTGCTTTCTAATAGCAGAGAAAGGATATTGTATACTGAAGATACTAATAAAAGAATTATTTCGTGGTTAGTGAGCGACGCTACTTCATCCACAATAATCAGTGCGGTATTTATTGTATAGAAGAATAGTGTTGCAATACATAATTTCATATATTCCAGAGTTGTTCAAATTAATAAAAAAAAGATAACATGTTTATTTGGTACACAATGAACAAACAAGTATCGAAAACTTCAATAAAACATAAAGAAAATTAAAAAAAAAAAACTGGGCAATTTGTGTTATGATACCTTGCTTCATGCCAAATTTAAGGATTCTAGGTCAACGGGAAGTACCCTATGAATTTTGATTTCCTCGAGAGTGTCGAAATGTACCTACGTTTTTTGCCACATATATAAACCGAGTATCTTTTGTTCTCGTTAACTTACAAGTTTGGTTTTTTCACAGCTTCAATGATGGTTTTAATATCAACTCGATACCTCCACGCGTTCCCAAGGTCTTGACAGACAGGCAGACAGACAGACGGACGAATAAGGGTTCCGTTTTTATCTTTTGAGGTACAGAACCCTAAAAAGAACAACAATGTGTCTCATGACTGCGCCAAATAGGTCCAGTTCAGTATAATGCCAAACAATTACTGTACCAGCTGCCGGAGGCTAGTTTTGATGGAAGCTTTAAAAAAAAATAAAAAAACATTTGAAAAACAAATTTTTTCGTTGTGCTTTTCATAAAGGAGGTTTGCCAGCTGAGGGTCACGGGAATCTAATGGATGCAAGACGGTCAGAACCGGTCGTTACAGCGACATTTGGGGGAGACCTGTGTCCAACAGTGGACGTCATTCGGTGAAAATGATGGAATAATAATAAATAAGTAATACTAGATTAAATTCATTATTATTTGCACTCCGAAAAACAAAAATAAAACCCAATAACTTACATAAAATCGCACTTTAACTGAATTTCCATTCTTACATTTGAAAAACAAGATGCTTGAATAACTTAGTACACAAGGGAAATACTTGAAAGCGTCCTAACTTTAAGCCTTCAATACCTTAAGTGAAAGCGCAGACTTCGAGTCGCTATGCCAATTTGTGAAAACTTTTCTCTTAGAGCGAGGTTGTAAGCATGTTTTGAACAAAAACACTTAGTATAATATCAGAGATTTGAAAGTTTTTTTGGTAATCCCCAATGTAAGAAATATTGAAATCAGAACACTGTTACTTTCAATATCATACTAATATTATAAAGGGGATGGTTTGTATAGGCGTGTGTGTATATTTGTTAATTCTTCACACTTAAACGGCTGGACGGGTTTCAATGTAACTTAGTCACAGTATAGATATATGGAACAGTACGGAAACTACCTACAAATATTCGAAACGGCACACTCACACAAACATACGCATCGACGAGACTCCTAAGCGTTTCTCGCGGTCCTGTCAGTAGCGAATGCCACTTAGGAGTCTCGTCGATGCGTATGTTTGTATGAGTGTGCCGTTTCGAATATTTGTAGGTAGTTTCCGTACTGTTCCATATATCTATACTGTGACTTAGTACACGGGTAAAACTAGTACTACACTACGCACACGTGTGCCACACGCGCCGATCTGGGCGTGTCGGTCTCAATACACGAACATTTTATATGGAAACTAGACTTGTAGAGCTACACTTGATCCACGCCACGCGACGCTCTACGTACAAATCAGGCGTGTTATACGTGTGCGTCGGCCTAAAGTAGTTCTAGCTTAAACCATGTTCTGGAATAGCATATAAATAATGTAAAATAATAATAATAAAATATAAAAAAAATAATAATATAATATTTACACAACTATCACACAACGCCATCTAGTCCCAAGCTAAGAAGAGCTTGTGTTATGAGTACTAGACAACTGATAAACATACTTAAATATTTCTAAATACATACACATTATAGATAAATTACACCCAGACACAGAACAATTTTTTTTTAAATTTATGTTCAAAATCGCAGTATACATTATTTTTTTATACTAAATACCACAAAAGCCTTTACTGGCTTATAAATGATTATGCTCATCACACAAACATTTTACCTGAGAGGGAATCGAACCCACAACCTCCGGCATAGTAGTCAGAGCCACTAACCACTAGACCTTAATTTAATTTCTATCTTTTAATTAGTTTTATTTTTTATTACTTATCTATATTGTGCTCACATAATAGAAGCAACAAGAAATATGTAACAAAGATTATATGTAATTCATAATATAATTTAAAAGAGTGTCCATGGAGTTTCTTGCACGTTCTTCTCCATAGAGATCTACGCTTTGCAATGTGCAATTTAGCTTCACTTATTTTTTTGGACTGACCTACATTTGACTATTCAAAAGTGCCTGTAAATGGTCTATTTGAAATAAATGCTTTTGACTTTGACTTTGACCACTACTACTTTATATCCCGTAGTAAGACATACTTAAAATGAATGTTCCCTTGAAATAATTTTCTAGTATTACGTAGGCAATCCCGCTGTCAGCAGCTAGTAAAAACATAGTTTTTGTTTATTAGTAAAAGAGTTACTCGGTAAAAAAAAAATTAGGGTCATTCGAAAAAGTTCATGTTTACTCGTTGCGTAATTACATTCTGTACATGGCCAGAACGCAAGGGTGTGAAACTAGTCGCGTATAGATTGGAAATCACTTTTTAATCGAGGTCTTACAATCTATACAAGAGTAGTACGCAAATACTCGCATATACTTCGTAGTGACCTAATTACCTAACCTTATTCCATAATATACAGTGCCAGTACGAATATGGACTAATCGTGCGTAGATCGGAATAATCGTGCCTGGATTAGGTCAGGTTAGAATAGTGACCATTAGAACACGATGGCGAGCTAACGAAGCGATCATGTGGGTTAGGTTAAGTTAGAACAGTGACCATTAAAGCGTGAAGGCGAGCGAGCGCAACGATCGTGCCGCGGCAGCGGCCGCCGAGCGCCAGATCCCCTTCTAATGTTAGTGAATCATTTGGGTTAGGTTAAGTTAAAAATCGCGCCTGGATAAGGTCAGGTTAGAATAGTGACCATTAGGACGTGGTGGCTAGCTAACGAAGCGATCATGTGGGTTAGGTTAGAACAGTGACCATTAAATCCAGATCCCCTTCTAATGTTAGTGAATCATTTGGGTTTGGTTAAGTTAAAAGCCTAAGGTTTAAGGTGGTAAGGTTGTCTGTAAGAAATTGGCCTGTGTGATAAGACTGCCCATTGTACACTTATTTTTAATTATGTTTGTCCTGTATTTTTTTTATGTGGTGTGCAATAAAGAATATAATAAATAAAATAAATAAAGCCATTATTTTTATCTAATTCTACGTTAATAATGTTAAAACTTCATTCCATTATATGCGTAACTGATTTTATTAAACTATATCGCAGCTTTTGTCAGGTGTAAGTGATGTTAACTGTAGTATAGTTTGGAAACACGTTACAAACTATACAAGACCAGTGAGCAGAATTCGTGTATACATTGTAATTGCAGATTAAAAAATAGCGATACAAAGTATACGCGAGCAGTTTCCTATGGCTGCGTTTTGGCCTTGTATACAATGGAAATACGCATGTGCGCGTCTAAGTTACAAACTATACACGAGTAGTACGCAAAATTCGTGTATACATTGTAATCGCAAATTTAAAAACTGCACTACAATGTATACGCGAGCAGTTTCCTATGGATACGTTTTAACTATGTACAGAATGTAAATACGCTTACTCGTTAGCGTATCTAGTCCGTTCATTAGTGAGACCCATTAGTTCAGTCAATCGATACTGAGCAATATGGCTTCAGTAATAATTTATATACAACTTTCAAATGATTGATTGATATCAGCTTTCAAATTCCACTTCAAAGTGAAAAGATGTCTCAAATCGACGTTGAACCACTAAAGTAAATAGCTCCAAACCAGTTATTGAGATAAAGTTAAAACGTAAAATGTATATTTCAGTAGAACCACACGATCCATCCTCGTCTAAAGGAATTGAAAACAAAATATTCTAGCTGAGTGAAACGTTGGTGCAGCAGGGATACTCAACGTTCAAGTATCAGGTCATTTGTAATAAAAGTACATTAAATGTATATTGTGCTTTATTACAGTTAAGATTGATCCTGAATTTATTATAATCAACTTATATACCAACTGTTATACTTAAATACTTAAATGAATTTATTTGAACTATCAATCTTCCGAATTTATGAAGCTTTTAATGAAATAAAATATTTAGTTCTTACTTAAACTACTAGTGTCCATGTTAAAAACCTAAAAGTAGCAGGCAAGTGGCAGGCATACTATATAATATTAGTTATTTCTATTTCTACGAATGTTAAATGATTATCTTGTTGCCTTGTATTGTGTACAATTCATGTTTTGTAAGGAGGAAACTTGTTGACATGCCATTTGAAAAAAAATGTAGAATTGTTTGTAATAAAGTTATGTTTAATTTAAAAAAATCCATTTCATTTATCTATATAAGTGTTTAGTACTTACCTTACAATAATCAAATTTATCTAAGTAGGCAATGTTAAAATTTGATATTGAAAATATTATTTATTAAAGTTGTTTGAATTTATCTCGTAAAATATATGTTGTGCACACCTGCTTCTATTTACCTCTTTTGTCTAATGCAGAAGTGAATGGAGTATAGTGATTAACTACAAAAGGTTGACAATCCCGGGTGTAAAGTAAAGACGAATGATAGCCGGCGATTCTATCCTGTCTACGGCGTAGACGGCGCTACGGCGTAGACTGTGCTACGACGTAGCACTGCCCGGCTACGATTGATATCTTGAGATACTACAAGTTTAGCATCTTTATTGGAGGATCTTGTTTATGTGAATGTTTAAAGTAGGTGGAAATAAAATTCTTGTTTTACATTCATTTTACTGGATGCGATGCTTTATATGGGTATGTTTAAAATGCATTTGCGGAATCTGGTTTGTACGGGAAGCTGGAAATTGTCAAATCTGCGCGCGATATAGTTTGTAATGATTTTGGAAGTTCTGTAGTCATGACTCAAAAGTGAAAAAAAAAGTGAGTGCTTAAGAAATAAAAGTTTAATACTTGTAATTCTTAAGCAAGACTTTGTTGCCCTTCTTAAAGAAGACTACCATCACACCTTTTGCTACGCCCATAGCTGTGGTGTTAGCCCTTCGGGATTGACGAAACTCCAATGCCTCAAAATAAAGAATAGTAACGAAATAAAATTGCGTTTATTGGCATTATGAAAAACAGAAACACCTCAAAATCAAACCACTTAAATAAACACAGTGATTAATGCCTATATGACTTCAGCATAATACCAGAAGGAAATACAAAGCCACCACCTGACGCTGTTTTTCAACGGAAGCCCACGAGTGTCATCCGTAGGCGTGGGCTTGCGGACGATAAGCAATCGGTAGTTCGCCGTCCGGCCGTCCAGTGACCGTCCGAATCAAGCCCGAGTCGTCGACGGCGCGTAGTGTTCTACACGCGCCTCAAAGAGCTGTCAGCAAAACCGTAGGAACCCAGCAGAGCCGAAGTCTACTGGGACCATGGATTGACTTCCGAAAGGGAACCCCGGGGTCCTAGAACGCAAGGATAAGAAGAAACATAGATGTGGTTTTAATCAGTTAAAGTTTAACACGCATCCGGCTCCACCCTAGAGCGGGGAAAGTCATTTTATAATTTCTCACCTCAAAAAAACCCACGAGTACTGTGATATCGAAAGGAGATCGCATGAGTTGGGTTGACGAACTGGCATGTAAAATGTACTTCTAAGGATTTTGTTGTTCTAGAATAGGTTTAAAAATTGAATAGAACAAAATAATGTCTAGTTTTTGCAGTTCGGATGCGACCATTGTAAAGTGAAGTCATTACGCGTAATGCAATACAAATATTCAATGAAATAAGTGTTTCATTGCTAGAAGCCACGACGATCCTGATACTGTCGCAGAGTGCGACAGTACCATAACCTCGAAAACATAAACAAACATATAAAAGTCTAAAATATTCTGTGAAGAAACCAAATAAAATTAAATGTAGCGCCTCTTAATTATAAAACAACAACGCCAAAAAAAGATTTATGTGCCCATTAATAACATGGACCCACTAAGAGGACTTAAGGACCGGTTTTTCACCCGCCATTAGGAATTTGGCCTTAATTCCGTCATCATCCATCACCTCGTGGTTTCTGAGCTGCTTCAGAGCCATCCTAATCTAGTACAGACTGGCGTTCGGTGTGTCTTCGGTATAGTGTCGGGTCAATCTAGATATTGTGTCGTTTGCTACATTTACAGCGGTTTAAGTAATTGACGTGTTCAACTGTCCATAGAACGATAATAATAATATTCCATAACTATCACACAACTAGTCCCAAGCTAAGCATAGCTTGTGTAATGAGTACTAGACAACTGATAAAATGATAGACATACATATATTTCTAAATACGAGTACATATATATCTTATAGATAAATTATACCCAGACACAGAGCAAATGATCATGCTCATCACACAAACATTTGTCCCGGGTGGGAATCGAACCCACGACCTCCGGCATAGCAGTCAGAGCCACTAGCCACTAGACCAACAGGCCAGTTAAAGAATGTCTCGATCTTTCTCAGAAACCCCAATTTGATGGATGTAACTCTGCCATTGCCGGTCTTCAGTTTCGTGAGCTGGCTTTACCCAATAGACAGATACCTTGCAAACAATTTTGATTGAGTTGATCTGGCTCTTTGATTATTTGATAGATTTATATTTCAAAGCACTTTGCCCCACACTAGGAATTACTCCTGTATCGTGGGTGTGCTCACAAACATATAATTGGCCTGTTGGTCTAGTGGTTAGTGACCCTGACTGCTATGCCGGAGGTCGTGGGTTCGATTCCCGCCCAGGACAAATGTTTGTGTGATGAGCACGATCATTTGTTCTGTTTCTGGGTGTAGTTTATCTATATATGTATGTATTTAGAAATATATAAGTATATTTATCAGTTGTTTAATACCCATAACACAAGCTCTGCTTAGCTTGGGACTAGACGGCGTTGTGTGATAGTTGTGGAATATTATATTATTATTTCTTTATTCATTCAATATACATATTAATTAAATTTTTAAATATTTTTTTAACAAAATCATATAAAAAAAACATTTAAAAATATAAAAAAATAGTAGTCCGCCGGTATCGAGACAGGGTCCAAGCTACCGGTGGTTAGGGCTCCAGAGACAGGAACCTCCTCACGATGCGAACCGTATCGAGGAGTACTGCCTTCTGTATCAGGCCCTTGATCCAACCGCGCAATGACAGCTTCGACAGATGGTCGTCGAAGCTTTTGGCTATAAGGCCGTTGGCGGTCACGACAATCGGCACAATGACAGCCGAGTCTACATTCCACATGTCAACAACCTCGTGTGCTAAGTCGAGATATTTAATTTGTTTCTCTTTCTCAGCTTTCACGAGATTCTCGTCATGTGGGATGGTGACATCGACTATCATTACGCGGCGCGCTAATCGGTCTATCACTACTATATCCGGCTTATTGGCTACAATAGTCCGGTCAGTAATGATAGACCGATCCCAGTACAAGGTGACATGGTCATTTTCGAGAACTGGGTCGGGCACATACCTGTAATACGGTACCTCATAATCCACTAGGTTGTATTTCAAAGCAAGTTGCTGGTGAATAATCCTGGCTACTTGGTTATGCCTGTGCAAGTACTCGCCGTTAGCCAGACGAGAACAACCAGAGATAATATGTCTGATAGACTCACCCGGACGATGGCATGCCCGACACACGTCAACCGTCCCGTCCTTCATTATATATCTTCGGTAGTTATTCGTCAAGATGACTTCGTCCATAATTGCACAGATAAAACCTTCAGTTTCCCCGAAGAGGTTGCTGAAACGTAGCCAGGCTACGGACGCTGCAAAATCTATATCAGACTCATGAAGAGCCCGATAAAAGCGCCCGTGGAGCTCCTTACTTTTCCATACTTCCTTGCGGTCATCAGTTGTAAGTACCACAGGTTTGCGCCAGTTCTCTTTAGCCATGGACAACGGGGTGAATCCCTTGTCCACTGCGACCACATCTCGGTGCATACCCACATCGGTTTTGTGAAAGTATTCTCTGAGGCTGCACACCTCGCGGTTGTGCAGGGTCTTCGCGTTTAAAAAACCTCGACCTCCACACTTCCGCGGGATGTACAGTCTCATCACCGACGACCGTGGGTGATGCATCCGGTTTGCGGTCAGCAGTGTACGGACCCGCCTATCCACCGCGTCTAGCTCGGTCTGAGTCCATTTGAGTATGCCGAAAGAGTACATTAAGACCGGCATGACCCAGCCATTGAAGGCGCGCACCTTATTTCCACCTGACAGAAGGCTGTTTAATACCTTCTTCAGGCGGCCGAAGAAGCGCTCCTTCAACGATTGCTTCATGTCAGCAACGGTAATGCCTAACGCTTCCGACATACCCAAATACTTATAGGTTTCGGTCGAGGAGAGGGATCTAAAGTGTATGGAATCTGAGAGTTGAATCCCCTCAGATTCCATAATCTCCCCTCGCTTTACATGCATGACTGCACATTTATCCACGCCAAATTCCATCCTGATGGCACTACTGAAGGTTTCAGTTACCTTCAGTAGTTCCATCAGTCGTAACTTGTTGGGGGCAATGAGTTTCAGATCATCCATGTAAAGAAGGTGTGATAGAACCTGACCACTTCTTCTCAACCGATAGCCCAAGCCTGATTCCTCCAGCAATGTGCTTAGAGGATTCAGGGCTAAGCAGAACCAAAGTGGACTCAGACTGTCGCCCTGGAATATTCCCCGTTTAATCCATATAGGCTCATCGTCCCTCCGAATCGATCGACATCCTGGATAGCGAAGAACTGTGTTCCATTGCCCCATACATGACTCAAGGAAGGTGCGTAGAGTTGCATCTATTTTATACAACTCCAACACCCTCATGAGCCATGTATGTGGCACAGAGTCATAGGCCTTCTTATAATCTATCCAACATGTCGACAGATCCTTGCGAGATCGACGAACCTGTTGGCTTATGGCCATGTCTATGAGGAGTAGCTCCTTAGTACCGCGAGACCCGTTCCTACATCCATTCTGAGAGGCAGACATAATTGAGTTGCTATCAATGTGATTGTTAATTTTCGTTCTCAGAATGGACGTAAGAAGTTTATAGACCGTTGACAAGCATGTTATCGGTCTATAATTCTTGGGTTCCGCAGTACTACCTGTCTTATGGAGCAGATGGGTAACGCCAGTTGTTAGAAACTGAGGTAGCGACCCAGACTCTAAGGATGACTGGAATTGAGATGCCAGGAGCGCGTGTGAGCTGCTATACCATTTTAGCCAGAAAATAATAATAATAATATAATATTATTAATATATAATATTATTTTTTTATATATTTTATTTATCTCAGGACCCTGAGGTCCTGGACCTTTGGGAGGCGTACAAGGAGCCGAAGCCAACTCGCAGAGGCCCTTTAGATAATTATAATGGAACATGATACCAACCGACGATTATCCCTGTACGCGCTATGCTAGTGCACCCAAGGACAACCCCCGGTTATTGAAAAACTGTTGTGACATATGGAGAACAAAGATAATAGGGCTATGGTTTTTGGAATCTTAAGTGGACTGGTAACATGGAACTATGTCAAGACTATGGCCCCTGCCTGAACAACGTTATTAATATGCATCGAAAAAAGGCAGGGGGTGACTTGCACACTCAATAAATGGGCCCCCAAAAACGGCCGCTAGCACGAAGTGACGTAGCAACAAGAGGGCAACATATCCTGAGGTGCTTGAAGAGTGGAGAGGTATACCACGGCTATCAGGACAATCCCGGAAGTACGGTCAAGATCCCTACCAGCACCTTACTGGATTATACATCCTTCTCCCGAGCACGTTTGCTCTTGCGAATCTCCACTCAAGCCAGCCAATAAAGGCAAGAGAGAGGTGGGAGCTCAGTTCCTCGTCAGTGTTCACTACGGCCGGCCAATAAAGGCAAGCCGGAGATGAAGAACAAGAATTCTCCCGGGAGATCGGGTCCGTGGGGTCGCTAATGCCCAACAGTTCGCCACAAAACTGCGCTGCGGATTGTATCTCTCTTAGTCTGGCCCCTCACCCTAGGCATATTACGGCAAAGCAAACTTTACCGATACAGACCTAGGGTATATTGGAGCACGCAAGCCCCACCACGACGTCAACGTAGAGATACGGCGATGGGGTATATTATTATTATTATTATATAAATACATACACAAGACACCTAGATTCGGAAAATCTATCTGTAGGTCATACAAGTATCTGTTCCGTGCAGGAATCGAATTCGTGACACGCAACGCAACAGTCAATCGCTTAACCAATGTGCTGACCGTACTGTCAAAACAGGTATAGTGATTGTCGAGATTCACAACATTTTTTTATTTTATTTTTTATTTACTAACACATACAATGGTTTTAACAGGCATACCCAAGGTAATAAATGTAGTCGCAAAATAGCCCCACTCTGAGACGCCACAGACTTATCAAATATTCATTAGTGTAGGCAACATACATACATAATAGTCGATGGTCAGTCTCAAGCAGTGCCCTGGAGAAAGGCACAAGTTATACTGAGGACAACACACTTAGTGTCACCCTCTCGAATTCCGCCAATGTGCAAGAAAAATATCTAATCGCCGAGAGACGCTATTAAGTATTTCAACCGCCCGAGTCACGGGTGCGAACTTTAACATATTTGTGCGGGCTGCATGTTTAGTGATTGTCATGTACAACTGTTTATAGAATGACTCGATCTCTATCAGAAGCTCTGTTTTGGTGAATATGATTCCACCATAGTCGTTCTTTAGTTTCGTGAACTGGCTCTGCTCTCATCATCATCATCATTTCAGCCGAAAAACGTCCACTGCTGGACATAGGCCTCCCCCAAGCGTCGCCACAACGAACGGTCCTGTGCGTCTCGCATCCATCGGACTCCCGCAACCGTTACCAAGTCATCGATCCACCTTGTAGGAGGCCTTCCAACGCTACGTCTTCCGGTACGTGGTCGCCATTCCAGAACCTTTCGGCCCCAACGGCCATCTGTTTTGCGAGCAATGTGCCCTGCCCATTGCCACTTTAGTTTGGCGATTCTTCGTGCTATGTCGGCAACCGTGGTTCTCCTGCGGTTATCCTCATTCTTGATTCGATCACGCAAGGAAACTCCGAGCATAGCCCTCTCCATTGCCCTTTGGGTGACTTTAAGCCTTCTGATCCTTCTGAGCTCTGCTCTCGCTAGATCTTAATACAAGCTCTTACAAAAACTTTGAACTTCTTATTTCCCTTAATTACGTCATTATTCGAGGCATTTCGAGGTCCATAATTTTATTGAATGTGCTTCGTATCAAGCGGTGATCACTTCCCGTTTTTATCACTATGATCACAGGAATAACATTGAATATTAGCTTGTTCGTAGACATGATGAAGTCAATCTAAATTTTTGTTGTACCACCAAGGTTTTAAAAGTTCTGTTTCTTAAATTCACGCTTTCTAAAAAAGGAGTTCGTTGTATACAGACCCTTCTTCTCCATGAAACAGGCCATTAGTTCCCCCCAGTGGTTCCGACGATCAAATCTAAATTGGCTTACTAGCAGCTCGTTACTGTCTCGAATTCCCAGCATTGCATTGAAGTCCCCCAGCCCACAATAATATTATTCGTATCAGAAAATTGCATCTATTGGCATTATGAAAAACAGAAACACCTTGAAATCAAACCAAATAAATAAAAAAAACAATCATAGCGTGCTCTATCATCGGTTACATCATCGTTTACCATCGGGTGAGGTAGTGGTCTAACGCGAGACTACCCATAATAAAAAAAAAAACATTTTATACTGTGATTTAAAAATCATAGCAAATTATCTCCAAAGGCTTACGCAGAGGTGACCTAATAATTGTGTATTTTACATTTTTCTCAACCTCTCAGGCCGCAGTGTACCGAAAACAGTACACTTCGGTACCAGCTATCTTAAACCTTATTTTTACTTAATAAGGTTTAAGGTAGCTGATACCGAGGTGTACCGTTTTCGGTACACAACTGTACACAAATCCGAACTCTGGAATGTTACTAGGAAATACCAAACGATAAATATTTTGTCAGACCCCTGAATTATTATTACTTCCAAGCGATAATAATGAACCAGTGTGAGGCAAAACAAAACATTTTATTTTTTAATAATATAAAATAGCTCTTGACTGCGATCCCGCCTGATGGTAATCAGTGATGCGATTTTTGATGGTGAAGCGCACTAGTTTATTAAGAGCCTATTCACTCTAGCCTTCAAGACGCCTAAATTATAATCAGACGGGAAGACCGCAGCAGGCAAATTGTTCCAGTCTTTCTATATACACGGTATAAATAACGAGGCGAACGCGTAGAAAATTCAAATGAAAATTTCAAAAGACATAAGTCATAGCGATGACATTGCAGGAATGCACAATATTTACTTTGTAACTAAACCACAAAACAAACATTTCCAATACAGTTCTTTGTCAACATCTAAGAATAATGGTCTCCGTGCAAAGTTTTATCGGTCCCTTGCCTCGCTCTATAGTATAACAGACTATGCATGTGAATTCGCCAAAGTGTAAGGTAATAGTGGATCTGTCGTGGCCAGATCTTAGAATTGATCACTTCATGGGTAACCTATCATAAGTTCGAAAAATATTTGACTGAATTTCATTTCACCTAAAACTTTTCAACTATTTTCGTTTCATTTTTTTTTATTTTATCGAAGTCACGTCTGCCACTGTATCAGTTGACCTATTATCAATTCGATTTTTTTCGTTACTTCAACGTTTCATTTGGTCGAAAAACTTTTCACCGATCTTACACTTAGCCGAAATAACGTTTGTTCGAAGTATCATGTTTCCGAACATTCATTATACCACTGTTTTAATTACCATATTTTCATTTCACCAAACATCTAGAAATGTAATTATTACACTAGCATGATTGAAGCAACATGAGCTAATTTTAGATTAGTTGAACCTAATATTTTGTTTAATTAATTATTTAAATGTAATGGCACTTAATAATATAGTTAATTATGAACAAAAGTGGTTTTAATTGGTCCCGGTAAGAAGCATGCAAACAAGGATGCTTGCTTTAAACATGCAGCATGCAAGCTGGCATTCAGCATGCAAGCAGGCATGCAAAATGCAGCAGGTATATAGCATTCAAGCAAACATGCAGTATGCTAGCAGGCATGCAGAATGTAAGCAGGCACGCAGTATGCAAGCAGGCATGCAGTATGCAAGCAGGCATGCAGTATGCAAGCGGGCATGCAGTATGCAAGCAGGCATGCAGTATGCAAGCAGGCATGCAGTATGCAAGCAGGCATTCAGTGTGCAAGCAGGCACGCAGCATGGAAGCAGGCATGCAGCACGGAAGCAGGCATGCAGAATGGAAGCAAGCATGCAGCATGGAAGCAGGCATCCAGCATAGAAGCAGGCATGCAGCATGGAAGCAGACATGCAACATGAAGCAGGCATGCAACATGCAGCATGCAAGCAGGCATGCAACATGCAACAGGCATGCAGCATGCAAGCAGGCATGTAGCATTCAAGCAAACATGCAGCATGCAAGCAGGCATGTAGCATTCAAGCAAACATGCAGCATGGAAGCAGGCATGCAATATGCAGCAAGCATTATTTCTGTCACGGCTCCGACGCTGCGGAGTTTGGGCGGCCCCACGCGAGCTTATCGTCGCAGGCTAGAGTGAATAGGCTCTTAATAAACTAGTGCGCCTCACCATCAATGATTGCATCGCTGCTTACCATCAGGTGGGATTGCAGTCAAGCACTCGTTTATATGAATTAAAAAAAAAAAGATAGTTTTAACGCTCACCACCGCAGCTTCGGCTTACTGGCCGGCTTTGCCGGCCAGCCTCAGCCGCGGCGGTGGGCCTTCAAACCACCTGCTCCTCAGCTCGCGGGCCGCCCTACTCCTCCGCGCCTACGCAATTTGAATTACACTCTAGGGGTAGGGCAGATGTAAGACTATGTGAAGTCGGTTTTGCAGCGATTCGTTTCTGCCACAAAATTTTGTAGCACAACATTATTTACTTTTTATGACACTATTTTAATTTAATATTGAAATGCTACCAAGTAACCGTCTTTAAATAATTGTGACCAAAATTCCATCAAATATTGTTTTAGTGTGGTGAAAATATGGCAAATAAATCATTTGGAAAATGAAAAAGTTCAAAAGAGGCTTCGGCCAATAGCAAAAAGTTATTTTGTAAATCGGCGAAGTATAGTTCGGTAAAATAATACTTATGACAAATGATACTTCGATGAACTTAAAATATGTTAAATAAAGCATATAGCAAAAAAAGACGTCGGTCGGGTTTTCGGTAAAATGAAATTCGATTAAAAAAAATTCGGAAAAGTGATCGGTTCCCCACTTCATGATATTGCCAACTAAAACTGGCCAGCTAATTTAAACGTTAACATTTGATGATATGTCAATCCACGTTTGGCCATATCATTGATGTAGGATTTCTATGACAATAAAAGGTCTAAAGAAAGTAGGACAAACGAGGATTGAAATATCATCAAACATTAACGTTTAAAACGATCTGGTCAGTTTTACTTAGCCATATCATGAAGTGTTCAATTTCTAACACTACTACCTTACAATTTGGGGAATTCACTTGCAGAGTTACACTATATTTTTGTAGTTAAACTTTGAAATAAACATTCCTAAATATTTATATTTCCAAGCAAAACAAAGTTTTATCTTTCCTCTACCTCGCTGCGGCAGACTGATGCATTGAGTGTCCAAACTTGCAACCGCCCTGTGTTTCACTGACGGGGAACTAAACTGCTCAATAATGCTACATTTTTAAGGGGTACTACGTGTTTCAAATACATTGGCAGTTTTAAATGAATAGTACAAAACAGATGCAAGTCGCAGTGAAAATCATCTATATTGGAATATTTTGGTGAAAGTTTGTGTTAAGATAAAAACTTGTGGTTTGAAACAATATTTAATAAGTGGCTGTCAAATAATACTACATTATATTTTACTAGCTGACTGCGCAGATGTCGGTCTGCCATATAAGTTATCGAAAAGAATGGAGAGCGAGGGGTAAAAGGTTTAAAAATAGAGCCCACACATTCTCAGACCTACTAAATATACACAAAAAAGTTCATGAAAATCGGTCAAGACGTTGCGGAAGAGAGCGATAACAAACACTGTGACACGAAATTTTTATAATATTAGATGAGTTTTTATTTATTGGCTGTTAACAATGGTAGGTCCTAATATGTGTAAAGGAGTCTACTATTATTTTCGATTGTTCGATAGAGCTACTGTGGCATGATAGGTGCTTCTCGTCCTGCGTCGTTTGCCCTCAATACTGAGGGTCGTGACCTCAACCAACGACTTTGTTGTGGACAACATTTAATATATTTTATTTTATTTAAAATATATAAAACTAAAATGTTGTGTCCTGCAAGTTCCACTTCGGTGCACCCATACTTTAACGTAACAAGCGAGTCCAACCACCAGTACATTGTTGGAATATTTAAGCGCAATACATTTCTGCAGCTGACCCCAACTCGTTTCATATATCAGCGACCCAGTGCGCGCTATTTTTAAGAAAGTTTAAAGAAAATAGCTGTACTGCACGTAGAATGAAATGTTGCCATGTCAAAATTCTGTCGGGATAATCATCTATTAAAGCTAGCAATGGTTGTAAAAATTGGATTGAAGAGGAAAGCTTGGACGTTAAGGCTATTGAGGAATTACTTTATGACAACATTTTGTTTCTGTTTTAAAGTTTTGATCTTCAGATATATTTTTAGGGCTCCGTGCCTCACTCGGCAAAAACGAAACCCGGGAATCGAACTATTTACATAGGTATGTTCGGAACCTTCGGTGCGCGAGTCGTGCCCGCACTTGACCGGTTTTTTTTTGCCACCAGACTACAGAATTGATGCTTACTGAATATTACTATAATAATTTGACTACAATTTGACTGGCCTGTTGGTCTAGTAGTTAGTGACCCTGACTGCTATGCCGGAGGTCGTGGGTTTCGATTCCTACCCAGGACAAATGTTTGTGCGATGAGCACGATCATTTGTTCTGTGTCGGGGTGTAATTTATCTATTATATGTATGTATTTAAGAAAGAAAAAAAAGAAAAGAAATTATAAGGGTTCCGTTTTTTTTCCTTTTGAGGTGCAACCACATGCTTAGCCTTCCAACGGTTTATCTGGGAAAACCAGGGTCCTGGCTTCGGATGCCCTCGGGCCTCGACTAACATGGCTCCTTAGCGCATGTTTAGAGAGGAGCTGGTTCCTACATCGTTAGAAAACTGAAAAACAGGTCCTAACCAGCTTGTAACCACAATACCATGTCGTCATTTCGTATTATGAACAGGACATTTGAAACATGAAAAAAAAAAACATTGATTTAACGCAGCCATTCCGCCTTCAATGCGTAACAAACGGCAATAAGTTTTCTGGATCTACAGTTTACCAACATCATTAAAATTTGTAGATATTGCCCTACTATTATAATAGAGACAGCCACACAATTATTTAACTAGAATAATAACTATTAGATATTTCAATATTGTTTCTATAAAGCCCGTTTTCTCGAACACTCGGAAGCATCTAAATTCGAAATAGACGCCTAAATATTATTGCACTATTGGATTTTCAACTCTATGCGTTGAGCTAAACGTTAAAAATCCAACAAACAATAATAAACTTTCAATTGGGCATTAATTTGGTTGTTCGTGAAAACGGGTATAACTGTTACTGTTAATCGGAGAAATTCATATATTGTTAGTAGGCTTTTATATTCAAGGCACGTTTGAGACTGTCGAGCCAACGTTATTGTAATGGAAATGGTCTGAAGCTATGGGCTAAGTGCCCATGATTTGTACAGCCTGTTACTGTGTCCGTTTGCTGGCATTATTATCATAAGTCTTGTATTCCTTGTGGTAATGGCCATTCTCAACGACCTAACGTCACCATTGAGGTTCTTAGTGTGATGTAAGATGGTGAAGATTGTTGTTAATTTATATTGTACATTTGGTTGGTATTGTATATCCCCTCGTGCGTATATAGGTATTATTATTACGTAATTGTGCGTTTTTACGTAAAATCACCAAAGAAAAAGATATAAAAAAAAACTGTTTTCTGGATTTTTCTAGGAAAAACGACGATATAGAGACCAAAATGTGCAGCCGAATAAATTTCGTACACCTGCATGTACAAAACGATAATTAAGCGTTTTTCAAGGTCACACAAGTTGTACAGTTGTTGTGTGTTGTTGTATGTACAATGCGTTCCAAATAATAATAGGATCGACGCCATGTTGTGACGTCACGACATACTGTCAAATCGCAAGAAATTGGGCAAAATTTAAGAACTCAGAGATGAGCAAAATTGAAGAACTGGATTCTGATTAAACTATTTTCGTTCACAGTTCGTAAATAAATTAAATTTTAAAATTTTCTTGTTTTGCTCACCATAATAATTCTTCGATTTGACAGTATGACGTGACGTCACTACCTGTCAATCGATCCTATTCTTATTTGGAACGCATTGTACAATCGGCGCTCGAGGGGAGAATATTGTGTTTTGCCACATGGACTTTACACCCTGTACCGCATATTCGTTGAAAAGGGAGGATTATCCGACCAGATGAACGTTGTGCTTATCTCGGGCAACTGCTCGATAGTCGATTTCGGACTGTTGTATATATACAGGGTATCTTTGACATCGACGCACAAACGAATACCATGGATCCAGTACATGATTCTGGACCCTCCAGTAGTAAAATTTTTCGTCGGCTATTTACTAATTAAAAAAAAAACTGTACTTTTTTTAAATGTAAACTGTGTAAAATCGTTATTCTAACCAACCCCGATGATATTTTAAGTAAAAAGAAAAAAAAAACTTAAAAATTAATTAATTAAAAAGTCGTCGGGATAGATAAAATCGCTATTCTAATCAAGCATTAATTTTTATCACTAAAAATGTTAGAATGACGATTTTATACTGTTTAAATTAAAAAGCGTAAAGATTTTTTTTTTTATTAAAAAAAATTCGACTAAAGATTCCACCACTAGGGTGTCCAAAAATCATATACTGGATCCATGGTATTCGTTTGTGCTTCGATGTCAAAGACAACCTGTATATTCTAATCACGCGGAGGACTTTAATAAACAGCCCCCCTAGCCAAGTTACAATCGTATCGTTCGGCGCGAACGCCTCGAGTAGGCCACGCCTCCGATTCCTTTGTTCTGACGTCATCTCAACGCTCAGTCACGTGGTCAGAACAAAGGATTCGGAGGCGTGGCATACTCGAGGCTAGGGGGGCTGGATTTTGAATTTTAGTTCCTATATGGCGTCATAGATATCACTACATATACTTTTAAGCCGTTGATTGCATTTTTTTGTTTTACGTTGTAAATAACTCCTCCTGCTCTAGGTGGAGCGAGAGGGATTGTCAGACTTTTACTGATTAAAACCCACTCGTGTTGTTCTTTCAGTTGCCCTTTCCATTTCAGGGTCACGTAAAAATCTAAAATTAATTGCTACTATAGAAACATGTAAGCGTGTGAGGTAGAATGCAAGGTAAACATACCTTCTATGTGAGCGACACTTATGCGTGATCGGTCAGTTATTGCGCACTGGTCCGACTGAACGGTTCTCCTTTAGGTATTTTATAATATACACCTTTTTTATTTATATTTTTTTTTTTTTTTTTTTTTTTTTTTTTTTTTCCCAATCTGCAATCAGTTTTTACTTTTAGCAGGTGTGTTGGAGTTTGAATACGTGGCGGGATGAGCGTGACTCCAGTGAGCCATCTACCCAATCAGTTGCTGAGTCCACTTTAGCAAATGGACTATGTTATGTCTTTCCTTTTCAGTCTTTTCGAGTAACTTCTGGTTTTAAGCGCAGCCGCCAGATCATTAGGGTGTCTTTCCAGTCTCTCCTGGTATTTTTGTGAGTGTTTTTGTATTTCCTCCGACACAGTATTCATTTTTAGTTCGTCGTGGATTTCGGTGTTGGTAATGAACCAAGGAACATCAGAAATAGATCTCAAAATCATGTTTTGCGTTCTTTGTATTATGGTAATACTTGATTTACAGGCACTTCCCCACAGTTGAATCCCATAGAGCCACACTGGCTTAAGGATTACTTTGTAGATAAGGAGTTTGTTGTCAACACTCAATATGCTATTGCGTCCCATTATCCAGTGTAGGTTTTTGTATCGAATATTGATCTCGTGCCTCTTGGTCTTTATATGATGTTTCCACGTTAGACGGCGGTCGAGATGTAATCCAAGGTACCTTACAGTGTCTCGGTGAGGAAGCGTGATGTTATCCAATTTCACGGGTGGGCAATCACCTTTCCGCAGCGTGAAAGTGACGTGAACAGATTTGCTTGCACTCGATTTTATTCGCCACTTATGTAGCCAAGTTGTTATTTTATCGAGACCTTCCTGCAACATTTCTGACGCTATAGAAGGGTCTGTGTGGCTTGCTAGTATTGCGGTGTCATCAGCAAAAGTTGCTGTCGTAACTCCTTCAACCTGTGGTAGGTCAGCAGTGTAGAGTGTATAAAGAATAGGTCCCAAAACTGAGCCCTGAGGGACTCCAGCTCTTATGTCGTAGAATCTAGACTTCGTTTCTGCTATTTTTACTTGAAAGATCCTTTCCGAGAGGTAAGATTTCAATAGTAAGTAATACTGATGGGGAAGGCTCATCTTCAGTTTACAGAGCAGGCCCTTGTGCCAAACCCTATCGAAAGCCTGTTGGATGTCGAGAAAAGCCGAAGAACAGTATTGTTTTTCCTCCAGGCTTTTTCTAATTTTGTCGCAGACTCTGTGGACTTGTTCTGTGGTGGAGTGCTCCTGTCTGAAACCGAACTGGTGATCAGGAATCACATTCCTTTCGCTTAGGATTGGCGATATGCGGTATTTCACCAACTTTTCAAATACTTTTGACAAGATAGGCAGCAGGCTTATAGGTCGATATGAGGATACTTCGGTTGGCGGTTTACCTATTTTATGTATCATTATGATTTGGGATACTTTCCACGCCAATGGGAAATACTGAATCCTCAGAATTCCATTGAAGAGTGACGTTAGGAACACTATAGCCTTTCGAGGAAGATGTTTGAGAATTTCTTTGGTAAGTAGGTCGTACCCGGGAGCTTTTTTGTCTTGTAGCTTTGAGATTACTCTCCAGACCTCACGTACTGTTATTGGGCGAGGCGGAAGTGTCATTTGAAAAGCTTGACCGAGGATGTTGTCAACTTTTTCCTGATTTTGTGAGTCCATGTCCTCATTCGGTGTAAAGACTTGCTCCAGGTGCTGGGCAAATTTATCTACCTTCTCCTGTGGTGTTCTCGCCCACCCTCTTGCAGTTTTAAGCGGGGGATTAGAAATTTGAGGTCTATTCAAGTTTTTAGTGAATTTCCACAGCGAATAGTTGGTAGATGCAGTGGCTGTCAACGACTCCAAACGGTCTTCCATAGTTTTGTTGTGCCAATCTCGCAGCATTTCCTTTAGATCTTTTGTTGCTCTGTAGAACATTTTTTTGTCCTCAGTCAATCTACTGTTTTGCCATGTTCTGCGATATCTGCGTTTGTCAAGCAGCGCTTTTCTAATGGCCAATGGATAATTAGAGTGCCTGTCATTTAGTTTAGGCTCCGGAGTGTTAATCCAACATGCTTTTTGGATAAGTTCTGTTATATATTTCGTGGCCTCTTCTATGTCATCTGGAGTTTTTAAGGGTACATTTAATCTTATATTAGCTTCAATAAACTCTCTTAACGACTCCCAGTCAGTGTCTTTTGTAGTAAGCTTTTCTATACTCTCAGATTCTATTATCTGAGTGCTTATGGTAAGTATAACTGGGGTGTGATCTGAAGAGCTATCGTAGCAGGATTCAGGTTTTAGGTAGTGCCTAGGTAGTCCCTTTAATATAAAGAAGTCGAGGAGGTCTGGGGTTTTGTTCGGGTCTGTGGGCCAATAAGTGGGTTCACAGGTGGATGACGTCAAGAGATTATTACTGTCTATGCTTGCTTTGAGTTGTCTGCCTCGAGTAGTGGTGAGTCTAGAACCCCAGCAGATGTGCTTTGCGTTCCAATCACCACCAGCTATAAAACGATTCCCAAGCTGGAAGAAGTATCTTGAGAACATGTCGTCATTTATTTTATGTTTCGGAGGACAGTATATTGCAGATAGAGCAATGTATCCTGTGCTATCTTCCACGGCAATCGTAGTTGCTTGAATATAATCTGTTCTGTATTCCGGCAGTATATGATGCTTTATCTTATTATTGACTACAATTGCTGTCCCACCATGGCCAGTTCCATCAGGATGGTTCGTCATGTAGCATTGATGATCTTTAAATTGTATTTTCACATTACTTGTGCCATGGGCTTCGGCTACTAAAAGAATGTCAATCTTGTGTTCCAACATTAAGAGTTCAACTTCTTGTTTGTTCGGAGCTAAGCCGTTTATGTTCCAGGTAGCTATTCTAAACGTACTCACGGTGTAAGTCTATCGACGAGCTTAGCTATGAGCCCCATTAGAGTACTCATTTGTTGTAGGATCATGTCGAACTTGTCGGCTTGTTTTAAGAGCATGTCTTCGATCTTGGCTGATAAGAACAATTGGTTATCGTTTTTCATAGGACTAGCGGGTGTGGAACCATCTTTACAAACCTTAGCGTATGTTTTGTAGTTGGTGTTTATCTTTAAGGTAGAGTCATCCTTTGTGTGAATTGTGCTTTCTACGGGAGCGATTTTCTCAATCCTGGGTGTTTTTGCGTTACTAACGACGGTGCCTTTGCTTCTCCGAACAAGAATCTCTTTGTAGACATCACATCCCTTGTAGTTCGCTGGATGGGGCCCGTTACAGAGAGCACAGGTTGCTGGAGTGTTCCGGTCTTTTTTCGGGCAGTCAGAGGTTTTGTGTGATTGCCCACATTTGACACATCTGTAAGGGCGCATACAGTAGTTCTTGGAGTGGCCGTATTGTTGGCATCGTTGGCATTGTACAACAGTCTTTCTCTTCCTAGGGTCTTCTATGACCACTGCTTGGTGATAGATGTATTTCAAATCTTTTACTGTCTTATTTTGGGGTCCAGGTTGTAAATTAACGAAAAAGGTTGAGGTTGGTTTCTTGTTAGGGCCAAATTTCACGTTAATGATCTCTCCAGATACAAGGTTGCCTGTTCGTTCAATATCTGTTTTTATTTCCTCGAGAGGTGTGGAGTGATGAAGATTTTTAATTACTATTCTGTAACATTTCTCCTCCTTTCTGTTAAAAGTGTGTCCTATCAGACCCTTCTCACGAATAATTGAAAGAATATTCTTATATGTATCCAGTTCAGTGCAATTTTTTATTTATATAATCTAAGTGTTTGTCTGCGATCCCACCTGATGGTAAGCAGCGATGCAATCGTTGATGGTGAGACGCACTAGTTTATTAAAAGCCAATTCACTCTAGCCTTGAAGACACCTAACCTTTGCTGGAATGAGGATCAATTAAATAATAGCAAATACGATTTTTACTATACATCGTATGTGTAATAATTTACTGAGCATTTAATAAATTATTAAAATCCATCAAGAAATAGTGGATTTATTAAAGTTTTTCTGAACGGCTATTTGGAAAAGCGCGCTCTCGCTAGACTGTTTACGATGACGTCATCTGACATGATCCGTTCGACGAACGGCTTGATCAGACGTGACATGAAAGATGACGTCACAGCGAGTCGCTTCATTCACGGGCGCGTTTCTGGAACTAATACACTAAAATTGCTGTATCTTCGTCATTTTTGGTCCGATTTAAATAATTTCTTCACAGTATTTACTGTTTTTTTTTTGACGCTATAAGTCTGCATACTCCACAAAAATCATGACTGATCCTCATTGCGTGTTTTCAAGACAAATAAAACAAAGATTATTAACATACAAATTTTATTAGTATTTTTCATCGAAAAAGTTCTCTCTACGTCAACTGAGGTGAGGTTGAAAAATTTATACACTTCCTCCTCCTGGTCATTAATGCAGGAAGATTTTTTATCTGCTATATTTCTGATAATGTCATAAAAAAATCTGCTCTATAAAATAATTAATCTCGGGATTTGAGGCATATCCACTTTATTCTTTCGTTGCATTAAATCGGTATAAGTACATGAATAACTCTACCTAATTCCAACCTTTGATGATTATGAATGACTAGTTACTGCCAGCGGCTTTGCCCGCGTGAAAGTAGAAAATTGTCCTAAGAGAAGATTTCAGGACATGGTCTACCCATGTGCCAAATTTCATCAAATATGTTCAGCCGTTCGAGCGTGAAGAAGTAACAAACATAAAAACGCACACATTCGGTTGTCTATGGTAGCAAGATGAGCAGACGACATTGTGGTAGAACTGGAATGAGGCTGGCTCAAGTGCGTAGGATTCTGAAGTCACACTGCACCCGCTGCCCTCGATGCAAGTTATGTGCAAGGGAACACCGGAATGGTTTTAGGAAGTACCAGTCTAATAGACCCGAGTGTCTACCCTGATGTGGGTTCAGCCCACACCAGGGTTGAGGACACTCGTGAAGACTTTTACCCCAAAAAAAGGAGCGTAGGAATTGACAAGACGAATGACTTACATATTCTCAGAAGTAGGCATAGTGAGTTTTTTTTTTAATTGGTATAAATTAGTAATTTACTGCGATTCTACTTGATGATAAGCAGTGATGCAATCGTTGATGATGAGGTGCATTAGTTTATTAATTCATTAACGCTCAGGCGGTAGCCGGCGCCCGCAAGCCATTGTCTTACTATTGTGTCTCTAATTACGCACGTCAAAAGGTTAAGAGCCTATTCACTCTAGCCTTGAAGAAACCTAAATTATAATCAGACGGGGAGACCGCAGCAAGCAAATTGTTCCAGTCCTACGCGATATAAACGACGAGGCGAAATGCTTAGTCCGGACCGTAGAAGTTTACACACGCCGTACGTCGGGGTGTCCGATGGTAGAAAGTAGACGGTGGAATCAAGTCATACAATTCCCGTGCACACTCTCCTAAATGCATCCTGTAAAGTATCAAAAGGCTGGCTACCCTAAGCCTGTACTCCAGGCTTTAGAATGGAAGATGATGATCAAAGTAGAAGTAGAGAAATGCTTTCTAAAATAAAATTTCATAAAACCCAGAAACAATTCCACTCATCCGTTCTTACCAAGGGCCATTGTATTCTATGAAGGCGCATTAAAGTCGTGGACGAAGCGCTCCTCTCTTTTGGCAGCCATCTTACCATATTTCCCCCCATTAACAAATCGTCTGCATAATACAGTTCCTGGAATGTGGCCAGAATGATGTTATGCAGGAGAAAAAAATTATTTCTCGTACTTGACACACTTTCTTAAGAGGTTTCTGGGTCTACTTTTATAGCTTAATGATATGAGTTTCAAATTTTATTCAAATATCCGACATCTTCAAGTATGCTCTATAATTATTTTAATATAATTTATTTCTATAGGCTGTCAGCTTTGTTGTTACGCTGATACATTGGGTACCAGGGCCTTACCATGACATGTTGGAATGTCAATCGGGCGAAGCGAGAAAGAGTCATGGAGCTATACACCCTAAATAGCTCCAACAAAAAATGTAAACTCTGCATAGATCGCTAGACATCGTTCAGTGACAGCTTAGATCTTCTGACGGAAAAAGATCTTTCTTTTTTATAGTGGTTTATGTGACACTAATCCTTATTCTCCATATCTCAATACAGGTACTGGAACAAACTAGTATGTTTGTACCGCCTTCACCATGATTTATATCATAACTTGAACAAAATTATTTACCATATCTTCCCAACTACGATGGGGTGTGGTTCGGATATTACCGGTTATAGTTAGATACCCTTTATATATGGGGTCTGGACTTTTATAGCTCAGTATATAAGCAACATTGTACCTCTTAGTAAGGCAGATTCACACACATATCCCTCATAATGAGTGCCTTAGAAAAATATCTAATAATGACTTCCGAGACTAAATGGATTATCATGCTTTTTTAAGGTGAGATGTCATCAAATAACTTCTCCAGCTCTAGTTGTGAGAGTGCGTGTCAGTCTTATACTGACTAAAGCCTGCGTTCCCTGCGTTCTAGGTCCACAGTATATATAACGAAGATTCCCTCAGCCCAAACGGAATAGCACACTAACTGAGACATGGAGGTATCTTGGTATGCAATCGATGCCATCCACAAACCGATCTTGCTTTATTTAGCCATAAGATTGGTCCGAGCGGCTGATAGAATAGGATAGAATAAACTTTATTGTACACCAAAATAGTAACAAAACTTTTACACAAACTTAAATCTAAGGCTAATATTACTTAAATACGACCTTCTCATAACTTAAAAAATGCTAGGTGGAAAATCACCCCTACAGTTCAACACTTCAAAAGTAGAATTGATATGGGTAGACAGGACGTGAAAGGCGGCATACGAAATGTGCAAAATTGATTTTGATGAGGAAAATATGCTTTCTGATTGACCAATTTTGGCACAGAACGCTAAAAATAGCCTGTTTTCTGTTTTCCACGTTTGTTGTTTTAATTGACTCAAGTATTCTTAGCCTTTGTGCCTTGTTGGGCGTGTCTTGTTTAGCGCTACCGAGCACACGTGCACAGAATTTGAATAGATTTTTGTATTTCAGCACAATTTGTCGTGAATAAATTCGCATCCGGATCGGAACATTGGTAGGAATTACTATTTTATTTTTAAATGTCGTTTCATACTAGCAATTATTTTTCGACAGGCGAGGGCTTGCGGACGACGAGCAATGGTTAGGTCACTGTCCGGCCATCCAGTAACCGTCTGGCCCGAGCCCGAGTCGTTGACGGTGCGTAGAATAGAATAGAATAGGATTTATTCGATGCAAGCAATATAATAGGCAACAACACAAAAAATAAAAAGTACAGTACAACAGTAAAGTTACAATATTGCGCTGAGCGTGCCCGATCCGAAAGGGTCGCCAACTCAGCAATTGCTGGGCGTCAGACACCCAGCGCTGGTTTGCAGCTGGCACCCCGCAGTGACGCACGGATGATGATAAATAAGCTTAGTGATTCACGCGCGCCTCAAAAAGATGTCAGCAAAACCGTAGGGGCCCAACAGGGCCGCTGCTCCCGTTAAGGCTGCGGGGAATTTCTGAAAAGGAAACCCGCGTTCTTAGAAGGCAGAGAGCAAATGAAGGACACAGGTCTGGTTTTAGTCAGTAAAAGTCCGACACCTCTTCTCGCTCTACCTTATATTTAAAAAAAACACTAGGAATAATAAATTTCTGCATTATAGCTGCATTCATAAATAGGATAGTTTTTTTTAAAACTATGGCGTCGAATTTTCGTAAATTATTCATTTAGTAACTCAAATGAAATCATTTTATGTCATGGAATTTTTTAGCCATGACTATCTCACTATCAAGCAAAGACCTTCATCAAGTCCTTCCAGACATTTTTCTCCCGAGCCATTTCAAACCAGTCGAATAACAGGCTCCAGTGGGTTCCCGTAGATGGTAAGAGACATCGAGGCGTAGAAAGAATTGGCGAGATGATTTAGAATTTAATTTATATTCCTAAAAGTATAAACTTTTTTTTTATTTAATGTATAGGATTTCCAACAATATAATATATGTGTTACTGGCAATCTGTATAATTCAGGTATTCTATACAATACCTAGGCAATGTATAGAATGCCTGGGGCGTCCTAAACCTAACTTTGATCACACAAACAAAAATACAAAATACACTCGTGCGTCAAAGTACTCGTCCACATCGCTGTCATCCGGAAATGTGCCTACTCTGCCTAGTACCCAAAATAAAATCACGAATTACGAATTTATATGTGAACAGACCGCTTTTGAAACCAAAAAGCCTATTTACTATTTAATTAAGTTTCCGCATGATCAAATAAATAGGTCCAAGTAGATTTTAGCCACTAGCATCCATTAAGCATTGTTCAGACCAAAGGTACTGTCGGTCGCTGACTGTTAGCGAGCGTTACGCATAGACTAAGATCCCAGAGCTATCAGACATAACTCATTTTCACATGGATGAAACCTTAGGTTCTCAGTAGCGTCTCATGTACTTTGAATACCTGTGTGCTTGTGGAGCTCCCCCTAGGGGCCCCTGAGCAGGTACCAGAAGAGAAAGGGAACTAAAAATAACGAGTTACTTAAGGTATTCAAAGCACATGAGACGTTACTGAGAACCTAAGGTTTCATCCATGTGAAAATAAGTTATGTCTGACAGCTCTGGGATCTTAGTATAGAGGTTTATCGTTTTTCACGCCGAACCAACTATACTCTATTACGTAATGCGTTGTCGCTAACTCTCGGTGGCCGATTATTGTACTATGCGTAGCTTTTGCCTACTCTTTTGTTCACACAAGTAACGCATTTTACGCTATAGCGTACTGCCCCCCTAGCCAAGTCACAATCGTATCGTTCGCGCCGAACGCCTCGAGTAGGCCACGCCTCCGATTCCTTTGTTCTGACGTCATCTCAACGCTCAGTCACGTGGTCAGAACAAAGGAATCGGAGGCGTGGCCTACTCGAGGCGTTCGGCGCGAACGAAACGATTGTAACTTGGCTAGGGGGGCTGTTGGCTTGGTGAGAACGCATACTGTAGACTGAATCCACATTCACACTGGGGCTGACAGTGAGCATACTCACAGTCGGCGGCGGACAATACGTTTGGTGTGAACGATGCCTTAAAACCTATTCCAAATCCGTGTCTGATTCAATAAGGAACAGCAGGAAATTAAAACCAGTACACAGGAAGCTCGCATTAGGTTCTATTTTCTTACTAACGTGTGTTTGTTAATTAACGAAGGCGCTGTTTGTTTGAGTAAATTAATATGGTATTGTCTATACGTACACATCCTGTAGTGGCTTGAATTTTGTGGATTAAAATAAAGTGGGTGAGCTGGGAAAAAGTGTACTTCTGTGCTTAGAAATATTACAGGTAAGATGAACAGGACGTAAAATCTTACGTACCTCTGTTAAAAAGGGAGGATTATCCAACCAGACAGGTGTTGTTTCTGGTCCGGTAACTGCACGATAGTTATTGTTGTTTCGACCTGTTGTAATATTCTAATCGCGTGTACTGTGATACTGTGACACAGGATTTTGAAGTTTTAGTTTCTATGTGGTGATAAAGATGTTGTCACAAATCTTAAGAAAAAAGAAAAAAAATCTTTGAATATTACCGATTTTACCGGTAATAATTATAATTGATGCGTTTAGAAAAAAGTATATTCTTTTTATTTTATAAACCTATGATTTTACAGTTTGAAACAAAATTTGTTTTTTTTTATCGGTAATTTCTAAAATAATTAGTAGATCAATTATAAAATATTTCACTAAAAGCGACACTAGCCTACCTTTAGCCCAAAAAAGTCCCGGCTTGTTCGGGAGGCTGGAAGTCGTCGAACCTGCGCGCGAGACGGTTCGTGATGACTCTGGAAAACAGCTTGTAGACATGGCTCAGAAGTGAGATGGACAAAAACTGCAGGAAAAAACAAGATTAAAAAAAAAGACAAACTATCACATTAAGTAGACAAACATTGAAAATAAACAAGCTGCAAATATATACACATTAAACCTATTTAAAAGCAAACCTTTTAAAACACAGTTACAAAATAAGATAGCAAACAGCAAACATACAGTATCTAATATATTCAACCAGTTATCTTGTTAGTAACAACAGCAAAGCAAGACACGCCAACTGAGTACACAATTCATACTCGAAACAATACTCCAAGATATCGAACAAAGATTACTCAGTAATTAAACATTTACTGAAGTTTACTTTAACTTAATAGATGCTGCTAATTTTAAATACTTCAGGATAGGGTTGTAACTGGACCTCGCATTCAATCAAACCAAAGCATTTATTTCAAACTAGCTGACTTGGCGAACTTTGTACCGCCTAATAGTCAATGAATGTTGATACCTTTTAGCTAAACTGTCAAAGAATAACGCTATCTACTGGCATTACCAGAACCAGTATAATTCATTCTAAAATGATATTTTAATTAGAGATGGAGTTAAATGGAGTGACGTCATGGACATCGGTAACAGCTGACTAGCTTGCTTTACTTACGAGTGTTAAAATATAAACAAAGTATTTTTCCTAAATCTTTATTGTTTAAAGACTTATACAAGATACAATAATTCACATATATTGTAGTGCAGTGACAGTGACAATAACAACATTAATAATTACAAAAAGAAAACAAATCCAAGCATAGCCAGTGTAAGACTCCTACCCGAAACTTTATACAAATAAAAACTTAAAACTAATAACAATAAACAATATAAGTGCAACGTTGTAGTGAAAGTTGGGTTTGGGAGCTTGTGATAAACTCAAGCTCACAGCTCACTGAAATATACAGGACCTATAATTAAAGAGTTTGTTTCTCAATTCTAGCTAATAGCGCCATCTGTGATTCCCCAGTGGTACTAATCTCTGCTGTGTTTACATACATAGTCAAGCCAATTAACGATTATGGCAAAGTGTGGAGGCTGTGGTCAGTTTTTGGCTAGGGCAGAATGTATACGCTGCACTAAGTGTCCTGGGTCTTATCATCCCACTTGCATTGGTGTTACGTCAACAAAGGTGTCGCCTAATTGGTTGTGCCCTGACTGTAAGGTAAAGATTCCAAGGAAGGATAACTCGGCTACACCTGTCAAAGGTCCCTCAGACGGTGTCGCCGTGAACAGTCAGCCAAATACAGTCCGGTCTTCGCCGGGAACACAGCCTGCAGCGGTAAGCCAGAAGGCGCTGGCTGGGCAAATAACTGTGGAATCAGCAAACAACCAGCATATTGAACCCCTCTCCCCACTGACAGCAGAGTCTCGGGAGCTCAACGTAGCCTATGAGATTCGCTGTTTCCGGGAGGAACTAAGTGCCATGAGAGTGGAGTTGCGATTATTCCGGGACGAAATGGCGAGTTTGAAGACTGATGTCGGGTTATGTGGGGAGCGAATGGATGTGATTGAGGGCAAGGTTTCTCACCTCGAGAAACGTTTTGAGGAGAGGGAGAAGGAGCCATCGTCTCTTGACCACTTTAAAGAAACAATTACCGAGCTGAAGTTGCAGCTGAACGAACGAGATCAAGATCTTCTGCTCAATGATGTCGTAATTTCGGGCATTCCCGAAACAAAGGATGAGAGCCCGCTGCACATAATACGTTTAGTATCTTCAAAGCTGGGAGTTAACATTGACGAACGCGAAATTGTGAACGCCGAGCGTATTGGTATGGTTCGCCGTAACTTTACTGTGGCTGGCGGTGGGGACACGGCGGAGCCACCTAGACCTCGCGCGCTCGCTGTGCGGCTGTCGCGTCGCGCTGCCCGCGATCAACTGCTGCGAGCGGCGCGCGTGCGGCGCGGCCTCACCACGGCGGACCTCGAGCTGCGCGGGCCCTCCAGAAGATTTTATGTAAACGAGCGGCTAACGCCGATTAACGGCAGGTTATTTTATAACGCCCGCGAGGCTGCTCAGAAACATAAATATAAGTACGTGTGGACAAAAGATGGCCGCATCTATGTGAAGAAAGACGATGGTGTACCTCCACAACGCATTCGTTGTGACCTTGATATTGTCCAAACTTTTGGCAATGGTTCTGTTTGACCAGCTTTTTATTAATTTTAAAAGTCTTTTTTAAATTACGCGCTCGTTATTTCACATGTAATGTTTACTTTTGTTATTTGTATGTGTTTGTTGTTACTTGTTTAATTTTTTTGGTGGTTTTTTGGTCTGAAATTTTATGGCCGCAGCTAGCCCGGACTAAAGGGTGCATTGTTTTGGTTGGCATTTTCCGTAGTGGTCCAAGTATATTGGTAACTACTTCCCATCAAAACAAATTGCTTTTATATCCTGTCATATGTACTCGTATTGTTATTTATTTATCACAAAATTCTCCCTTCATTTACATTTTTTATTCACCCACAATTGCACTGCAAGTAGCTACAATATTATTAGTATTTAATGACATTTTAATCGCATGTATGCCTATTTTAACATTGCCAAGTAATATTCTTGTTTTTACAATAAAATTAAGTCATTGTTATTATTTCCAAAAGCCGATTAATATTTGCCACCTCCTTGCAAGTAAATGTTTCCAATGTTATATATTGTTTAGTAATACAGATTCACTGCGATGAGTGCAAAGTATTTTAAATTTGGATTTCTGAACCCAGGCTCATTGGGCACTCACCATGATGAGTTCATCGCTGCATTGGAGCATCATGATGTCGATATAATGGCAATCAATGAGACGTGGCTTAAGAGGAATGAAGAGGGGCGCGCACCCGCCGTTCCCGGGTACCGGCTGCGGCATGTTCCGCGGCCGGTGAGCGTGCGCGGTGGTCGCGGTGGTGGCATTGGGTTTTATATCAAGCGTGGGATAAGGGTGCGCACTCATTCGCATCCGGTTGACCCTCTTTATGAGACAGTAGAACAAATGTGGCTAGTTTTAAGCACTAATGGTGTGAAAATTGCAATCGGCACTGCGTACAGACCGCCTTGGATGAATGCTGATTTATTCTTGGATGCGCTTACTTGTTCTATCACTTCTTTAACATTTTGTAAGCACACCGTACTCTTGGGTGACTTTAATATTAATTGTCTTGACCAATCAGACTCCAAAACAAATAAATTGAATTTGTTTCTTCAAAGTCTCGACCTAAGCCAACTGGTGACATCTCCTACTCATTTTACCTCCACTAGCGAAACTCTTATAGATCTTGTGTGCACGGATGCTAGGGCGCGCTCCGTTGAGGTGGACTGGATTAGTGCGCTTGGTGCGCATGCTTTTATAACGGCTATTTTTTATTTCAAAAAAGAGAAAATACCACCTATAGTTATAACTCGTAGGAATCTTAAAAATTTACCATTGGGCAAGTTTAACGAGGACTTAGTCTCAGTGGACTGGCTTGCGACAGCTGTGTCAGGTGACGTTAACGCTATGGTGGCTGAATTAAATTATAATATTACCACGCTTTTTGATAAATATGCCCCACGTAAGACTCAGATTATTAAGGAAAGGTCATACCCATGGATAACAAATAACATCAAACTTATGATGTCCCTGCGCAATCGGGCCCACTTACGATGCCGAATCTCACCTTCAGAGAGTAAAATATTATATTACAAGGAGTTAAAAGGTTTGGTCAACAAGTCTTTATATAATGAAAAAGTGGCTTATTTTAAACACAATATTAATAGTAAGATTCGTCATCCCAAAACTTTATGGAAAAATCTGAAGTCAACATTATTACCCTTTAAAATAGTGTCGGAATTGCCCTCTCATTTTAACGACCCTGATGAGATTAATACGCACTTCTTGAATGTTCCAGGTGATAGTACTGCACCGGCATCATGTATAGCGTACTATGAGTCTCAAAGATTTAATGAGGGTGTTTTTTCTATGAATCCTGTAGACCAATCTGCCGTAATCAAAATTATATCAAAATTTAAATCTAATGCAGAGGGTTTTGACCACATTACACTTGACATGTTTTATCAGACTCTTCCTCAAACTTTAGATATACTGACTTCTATTATTAATTATTCAATTTCTACGTCAACCTTTCCAGACCTATGGAAAATTGCAGTTGTGCGTCCAATTCCTAAAGTCACGAACCCAAGCACTATAAAGGACTTAAGGCCTATAAGCATTTTACCCTTCTTGTCAAAAGTGTTGGAGAAAGTTGTAAATGCCCAACTAACGTCCTATCTTGAGCAAAATAACATTCTCCCGGAGGCGCAATCTGGTTTTAGGAAGGGTCGTAGCACTGCAACAGCTCTGTTAGATGTTACAGACAATATATTATCGGCTCAAGATGAGGGGTGTTGTACCCTGGTAGTTTTACTGGACTTTTCCCGCGCATTTGATGCTATTAATTTGTCTCTTTTGCTCTCTAAAATGACGTATTATGGTTTTGACACGCCTGCGGTTACGTGGTTTAGGAGTTATCTAACTGACCGTAAACAGCTGGTTGAAATTCAAGATGCTAATGGTTCTAGTGTTGTATCTAATATGACTCCTGTGGTAAAAGGGGTTCCACAGGGCTCTATACTGGGTCCCCCTTTGTTTATTTTGTATAGTGCAGATATTGTTAATGTTCTGAAAAATTCTAAATTTCATATTTATGCAGATGACATTCAATTGTACCTTTCTTTTAAGCCTGAAGATTATGATATCGCCGTAAAATTGTTAAATGAAGATCTGGATAGCATAGTAACCTGGTCAAAACAAAACTCCCTACTACTTAACCCAGCCAAATCAAAATTTATGCTATTTGGTTCAAAAAGTCAACTAAATACAATAACCTCTCCTCGTGCAGATGTGATCGTGATGGGAAAATGTATTGAGCGGGTTTATCAGGCGAGAAATCTCGGTTTAATAATGGACGAAGATCTACGTTTTGAGCTTCATATTGCAGACTGCGTAAAAAACTGCTTTTACCGGTTGAAAGTCCTGTATAAGATGCGTCCATATTTAAGCGAAGACCTGCGTGTACAGCTAGTTGAAAGTCTGGTTCTATCGAAGTTGAATTATGCCGATACCGTTGTAGGACCTCGACTTCTGTCACGTACCGCGAAACTTATACAAAGGGTTCAAAATGCTTGCGCACGATTTTGTTTTAACGTTCCACCAAGAAGCCACATCACACCATTTCTAAACAAGCATAACATTTTAAAAATGAAGTCGCGTCGCAAGTTGCATTTGGCTTGTCTTCTTTTTGGCGTCATCAAGACTAAATGTCCGTCATACCTGTACTCAAAGCTCTCGTGGGTAAATAGTCACCGGCAATGCAAGGCCAGGCGTTGTGCTCAGCAGCTGGCTACTCCGCATCATCGTACTGCAGCTTTTCGAGGTAGTTTCAGATACTCGGCCTCCAAATGTTGGAATAATATTCCCCCACCCATTAGGGACCTAAAAAACATAAGTACTTTTAAGACTAGACTTAAGCAATTTATTTTAAGTTCACAAATCCAATTTAATGAAGTTAATGTTGATAAATCGTTTATATAATTCAATAGTAGGTAGGCTAATATAATAATTCTTAAGAATACAATAATATATTATCAATTTTTTTTTTTTTTTAATCTTATTAATCACCAATCTAATGACATTCTTTCAATTTTAATAGTTTATATCGCGTAATATAGAAACTGACCTTTGCGTTATGTACCTAGTTCTTGGCTATATAAGGTGGCTAGTGGTTGAGCTTGATGCGGTAAGCCCGTTGCATCTGTGTCCGGGAACTTCATGGTCTCACTCCACTTTTGTTTGTTTTCGTCCGACTCCTTTTCAATTGCAATAAAAAATCACACAGTAGTTTATTCAAATATTTCTTGCAAGTTTTGATTTACTGGCACTTGGAAATGTTATCTAGAAGGCAATGTTTTTGTTCTTTGTTTTTACTGGCTTATATGTTTTTGTTTTTTCTTTTTTTTTTATAATTATGGTATTAGTCCTAGGTGACGGCTAGTTGCCCGGCCCGTGCAGCGCTGTCGATAATTATGCGTCATGGCGTCATGGCGTCATGTTTTTTATTAGAGTATTGTGGGTACCACGTAATTTTATAGTTTTATCGATTTATCCAATGTGGTACAAATTTCATATTATAGTATTGTGTTGTTATTTATCAAATAGTTATTTATGTATTTTATTTCAATAATACTCCAGTAGGTACACATTATCAATATAATTTTAAATTACATAAAAGTATTATATTTATATATGTTTACCCTAGTCCGTGCGTCACTGCGGGGTGCCAACTGAAAACCAGCGCTGGGTGTCTAACGCCTAGCAAATGCTGAGGTGGTCACCCTTTCGGTGCGGGCACGCTCGGCGCACTTTGAACTTTGTTCTTTTTTACTTTTTGTTTATAACCGTTGTGCTGTGTCTGTCACGAATAAAAGCATTTCTATTCTATTCTTTCTATTCTTAAATGGTTTTCGGATTCCTTTTTTCGTGATTTTTTTTTCATATTTTCTCACCGTTTAAACCTTCCCTGGACTATCACGAATATTTCAAGACTAAAATTAGCCAAATCGGTCCAGCCTTTCTCGAGTTTTAGCGAGACTAACAAACAGCCGGGGGGCTGTTCGTTAGTCGGTTGTAACTTGGCTAGGGGTAGCCAAGTTACAACCGTTTCATTTCGATTCTCTTTCGTCGATCGAGTCGATCGCCTCGAGTAGCCCACGCCTCCGATTCCTTTATTCTGACGTCATCTCAACGCTCAGTCACTTGGTCAGAACAAAGGAATAGGAAGCCTGGCCGTCTCGAGGCGATCAACGAAAAGAGAATCGAAACAAAACGGTTGTAACTTGGCTAGAGAAGCAGCTATTCATTTTTTTTAATATATATATAAGATAAGAAGATAAGATAAGATAGGATCAAAAGTGCTTCCACTTTTGAATTGTCAAGAAGTCAGTTAAAAAAATTATACTAATTGTACATTCCAAAGCGTAGATCTCTATGGAGAAGAATGTGCAAGAAACTCCATGGCCTTTTTTTATATTACAAATATCTTGGCTTCATATTTTTTGTCACTTTTACTACGGGAAAAAATATAAATAAATGAAATAAAAAAAAAAAAAAACATTCATAACATGGAAATTAAAATAAGCTACTGGCAGTCAAGAGAAGACCAGTCTCAACTGACAGCGTCCGTTCACGGACATGACGAATTTATCATCATCACTCAGCTCGCCGTGCAGCCGTGTAGAAAGGACCCAGCCCGTGTAGACAGCGCGTTATTCCACGAGCGGTGTCAGAATACGTGAAGAAGCCCAGTAAAGCCTGTCTGCTAGGGCTGCGGGAGAGTTCGAAAGAGTTACCGTGGCCCTGAAACGCAAAGGACCACTGAAGGAACACAAGTGGTTTTTTTTTAGGTGGGAAATCATCCAATGACATCTCGACTGGTAGAAAATGCCTAAGGCATTAAGTCCGCCTTTGTACAGTGTTTCTTACTAGTGCATAAAGTTTTAATAAATAAATAAATAGACATCCCCCGGGGCGGGAGAAGACAATTGTCAGACTTTTACTGACTAAAACCCACTCCTAGTTCCTTCGTTGCCTTATATTCCAGGTCCGAGTTTTTCTTTCAGAAGCGAACCCATGGCACAAGTAAATAACAATTTGACACGCCCTCTTGCTCCAACCGGAGTGGAAGAATCCATTTTAAAACTTCCAACCTCTAAAAAAAGCACTAATAAATTGCCTAAAAGGTGATAAGGTCACAAAGCGCGAAATTGAGATGCTTCTTTCAAAGTTGTATTAAGAAAAGATCTTCTTTTTATCAAAAAGCATATATAAATGACTAGCTTTAGATAACGACTTCGTTCACGTAATTGTCGGTTATAGCAGACGCGAAGCTGAAACTCAAGCCGAAAGGTGGTTACCCCGTACAAGATTACTTGAAAATCGGTTCAGCAGTTTAATCCTCAAAACGTAACAGACAGATAGAGTTACTTTCACATTTATATTAATCTTGAATGGGCGGCCGGCCGATGCGCAGATGGCCGCAAGCGTGAGGCAACAGATATCCTCACACCCCAGCCGCCGGGATCCCAACCCCGATTTCCAGCCACCACAGGGTAGTGTCTGGTGAGGTGAGGCCATGACTTCTGAAAGGGAAACCCGTGGTCCTAGAACGAAAAGGGTAACTAAAGTAACACAGGTGTGATTTTAGTCAGTAAAAGTCTGACACTCCGTCCACTCCGTCCTAGAGCGAGAGAAGTCATTGGATGATTTCCCACCTTAAAAAAAGTATGATTGGATTATTTTTTATACCAATTCTATATTTTTCCACCTCCGCTTTCGTTAATGCCCTCTTCTCTAAAAGCGCATCCCTACTTTCAAGTAGGACCTTCAGAATAATATACTGATGGTTTTGTTCAAAACAATTGTTGCTTAAAGTTTAAAAAGTTTTATTTAATCGGTACAAATTATTTGTACGTGTTTTGGGTAGTTATTAATTTTGTACAATGCTCGCTTTTTGTCCGGATAGTCTGTTATGTGTTAAGTTGGGCATACCTAATAATAAACTATGCTTACAGTACACATGTACAGTGATGATGATGATGATGACAGTAAACAGAATGACTTTTATTAATTAACAAACTTTTAGAAGTGAATATGAAGTGAATATTACAAGCGGAAGAATCGCCCGGATGTCACCATTGTGCAGACCGCCTGGAGGATACGGTGGAACATTCGGGGGAAGTGTGGCCCGCTTGGGTGGAGCACTGCCGTATCCTCTTGGCGCCCCAACCGCCGCCGGGATTCCGATCCCGATTTCCGGCCACCGTAGGCGCGGGCTTGCGGACGGCGAGCAATGGGTGGCTCGCCGTCCGATCTTCCGGTGACTGTCCGGACCGAGCCCAAGTCGTCGACGGCGCGTAGTGTTCCACGCGCGCCTCAAGGAGATGTCAGCAACCGTAGGGGCCCAGTAGGGTCGAGGCCTACTGGGGCCATGGGTGATGCGAAAGTGACCCCCGGGGCCCTGGAAAAAAATGGCAAAGAAGGAACAGGAGTGGGTTTTTAGTCAGTAAAAGTCTGACACTATCTCTCGCTCCGCCCAAGAGCGGGGGATGTCATTAGATGATTTTCCCACCCGAAAAAAAAAAAAAAAAATCCTCTTGGGGGCGATCAGAGGCGGCGACCTGTCGAGTTGGACCCTGGTACAGGGCATGAGAATGGGCTGCGGACGCCACCTTCTGCGAAGCTGTAATGCTATAGAAGGAGACTGCCACACCGACCGACCCCGACTCCGACTATCAGCCGCCGTAGGCCTGCAGACGTCAAGCAATGGATAACTTGCTGTCCGGCCGTCCGGTAACCGTGAGACCGAGCCTGACACGTCACACCCGCGAATGCTGTTCCACGCGCGCCTCAAAGAGTGTCAGCAAAACCGTAGGGGCCCAGTACGGCCGAAGCCTACTAGGGCCATGGGACTGCTAAAATCGTAACCCGTGCCCCTAGAAAACTAAGGCAACTGAAGGAATATAGGTGTGGTTTTAGTCAGTAAAAGTTTGACACGCCCTCTTGCTCCACCTTAAACACCCGAAAGCAGGAGAAGTCATTAGATGATTTCACATTTTAAAAAAAGACGTGAAAGATACACATAAATGGAATAAGTTTTAAATGAAAAACATTTTTTCATAGCAAACTGTTCACACACATATTTCAAATCTAACTACATACTATGGCGGACGTTGTCAATGAGCGACGCGGTACTGTGCGGGGACCGGCAGACAACAGCATCGATATTGCATTGTCCAACGCGACCGCGCTTGGACGTACCTTTATACTATATATATCGTACCCTTATTGCAAAAACCAACTATCTGCATTTTTTACCCAAATTAAAGTTAAATATAGCTGTCCATTCGTATCATCAAGATGAATCTACAGGTAAAACCGGTTATTAGCTACGACACTTATTTAAAAAGATAGCTTCGGCAAAACATAAATAACCTACAAATTTGATTGAATATAATAGTATTAACATAATATAATAATACAAAAATGTTGGTGCATTTAGTTGGTTTTTGCAATAAGAGTACGATCTAAGCTTTAATTATAAATCGCCTATATTAAACCTTTTATTATGATCCGCATACCGTTTTGAGAGCAGTGGTGATGAAATAAATTACACAAAGTAATGCGCCTGGCTGGGTTTGAACCCGCGACCTGCAACTCGTAAGTCGGGGCCGTTACCACTCGGTCACCACTGCTCTCATCTGTCACTGTCCAATAGTCCATATAAATGTCTCTCAGAGGGCTGTCTCTCATGAACCGTTATATTGTCGCTATAAAAATAATGATTGAATACAATCACTGTGTTATTATAAAGGCGAAACTTTGTGACTGTGTGTGTTCTCTTGTGATAATTTTCTAATTTAACACCGTCGAAGCCGCCGATAGAAGCTAGTAATATTTGTGAAACTTTAGATTACTAGTTATACGATGCCCTTGTCCCGTCTTATTTGGGGTCGGCGCAACACGTTTTTTTCTTCCAATCTGCCCTGTCACTAGTCATGCTATCACTAACTGCTGAAAAGCTGGGAATCCTCGCGAAGGTCAGACAGTACTTCACGCCGGAACAGCTGCTCAAACTTTATCAAACGCAAGTTCGATCGTGTATGGAGTACTGCTCTCATCTTTTTTGACGGATCTGCCCGATACCAGCTTGACGCACTTGAGACAATTGAGAGGCGATCCAGGAGGATCATTGGCAATGATGCACTCGTCGAGTCGCGGCTTCAAAGCCTTGAGCATCGACGCCGAGTTGCTGGCCTGTCGGTTTTCTATCGATTACATTTCGGAGAGTGTGCGTCGGAATTGCATGACCTAATTCCGCCTAGCCCATTCCATCATCGGACCACCAGGCGTACAGCGATGCGCCACCGGTACATGGTTGACATCCCACCTATACGCACAAAACGTTTTGGGAACACATTCATTGTGCGTACAGCTAAGGAGCGGAATTCCTAGCCGGAATCTGTCTTTCCTGATGGCTACAACCCGACAGTCTTTAAGTCAAGAGTGAATAGGTTACTTCTAGGTAAGCGCGCTCCATGGTCGACCGCATCGTTGCTTTCCATCAGGTGAGATAGCGGTCAAGCGAAAAAACTATACTCACTAGTTATACAAATAAATACATAATAAAAAGTGTTAATTAATTTTAGTTCGTGAACACATCAGTTCAAAAGCTTCATTATAGTAGTTTGCTCATTAAAAGTTTCGGTAATAACCTAACTTATCTTTGATACAGTGTGTTGGATCCTTGAACAACTGGGAGTTATTTACCTGTAAAATAATTATAATATTTACTACTTTTCTCAACACATCATCATCATGATTTCAGCTGAAAGACGTCCACTGTTTGACATAGGCCTCCCCCAAGTGTCGCCATAACGATCCGTCCTGTGCGTCTCGCATCCATCGGATTCCCGCGACCCTCACCAAGTCATCGGTCCACCATGTGGGAGGCCTTCCAACGTTGCGTCTTCCGGTACATGGTGGTCGCCATTCCAGAACGTTTCGTTCCCATCAACCATCTGTTCTGCGAGCTATGTGCCCTGCCCACTGCCACTTAAGTTTGGCAATTTTTCGAGCTATGTCGGTAACCTTGGTGCTCCTACGGATATCTTCACGAAAGTCTATGACCAGTGTGTATTGCCAGTGATGACATATGACTCCGAAACGTGGTCGCTTACAATATAGGCCTCATAAGAAGACTTAAAGTCACCCAAAGGGCAATGGAAAGGGCTATGCTCGGAGTTTCCATGCGTGATACTTGATCATAATATTTTTTATTTATTTTTTTATTTATCTACTACTTAGTTAGTTGTGTGAGAAAGGAGAGGAGAGAGACTTTGCCTAACAATTCAATTCAAAATATTTAAACTCGTATTTTCACAAAGGTGCTCATACAACGTCAGAAAAACGTAGAAGTTATTGGACGATTCCAATTGGTCGTTATCTATAGAGAAGAATCAGTAAGAAACTCTTCAGTCACACTTAAAAAGAAAAAAAATGATTTTTACAATGTTTCCATAGTAACAGGTTTTTTTTTGGGAAATCATCAAATTATTTTTATTTATTTATTTAACAATTTATGTACCTACACACAATAATAAAAGAAAACAAGAAGGAAACAGAAGAATAGTACAGAGGTGATGCTTATTTCTAAAGAAATCTCTTCCAGCATACCTGCGAAAGGAGAGTTGGAGAAAATACAAATGTAGACACTGGAATTTAGTACACACAAAATACATAGGTAGTTAACAATGAAATAATATAACAAACAAAAAAAGATATACTATTAGATATAATTATATACATACACAATATACATAGTAAAATAAATATCACAAAAATACATACTAAATAATATAATAAAATAATACATACTATCATGCATCTATGAAGAAATAGAAAGATAGTATTCTTTCACTCTACTTTTAAAAACTGCAAGAGTTTGGCACTTTGGCAGCCCCTAATGTCAGGCAGTAGTGAATTCCAAAACTGTACCTACTGCGTGCGAAGTGAAGGAGTAGTATCTTTGGAGTGGGGAGGGGATATAAGGAGATTCAATTCAATTCAATTCTTTATTGCTATATCACATGTGTTACATAAGATCTTAAAAATAGTTAGTTAAGTGCACATGGACCCTGTGACCCATTATTTAGATGCGACCTGCAAGGTGCATCAGAAGGACGTGAGTAGGAAAAGCGTTCCCGCAAATAAGAAGGCGTTTTAGGGTTGTGAAGGATGTTAAATAGCAGACATAATATCCGAGAGTTCCTGCGAAGTCGAATAGGGAGCCACTTGAGTATCTTGCGAAAGCCTGAGACATGATCAAATTACTTCTTCCACTGTAGACTGGAGTAAGAGGATGTGTCATATTTTTATTGACTGAAACCCACCTGTGTCCTTTAGTTGTCCTAGCGGGTATCGGCTCTACTGGCCCCCTTCGGTTTTGCTGCCATCATTTTTAAGTTTTATAAATCAACTAGTTGACCCGGCGAACTTCGTACCGCCTAATAGTAAGGATAACGCCATCAACTGGCATTACCATCAATGATTGCATCGCTGCTTACCATCAGGTGGGATCGCAGTCAAGCACTGGTTTATATGAATTAAAAAAAAATACCAGAATAGCATAATTCATTTTATAATGACATTTTAATTAGAGATGACGTTGTATTTGGTTTTTTTTTTCGTGATTTTTTCCATATTTTCTCATCGTTTAAACCTTCTCAGGACTATCACAAATATTTCAAGACCAAAATTAGCCAAATCAATCCAGCCGTATTCATTTTTATATACATAGAAGATTTACTTTTCATTTCGATATGAATAGTGCCGTTTAACAAAATATGACATTAAACAGGTAATACAAAATAGAAAAAAAGAAAGAAGAAGAATAGATATTATTCTTTTTATAACTATTTAGTATGTACTTATTTTCCTATTACTATTACACACGGTGTCTACATATCTATTTTCTTCCAACTCTCCTTTCGCAGGTGTGCTGGAAGAGATTTCATTAGAAATAAGCACCACCTTTGTACCTATTTTTCTGTTTCCTTCTTCGAATCTTTTATTTCTGTGTGTGTACATAAATTGTTAAATTGTTAAATAAAAAAATAAATACAAATGTAAAAATAACAAATCTAAATCCGTTTCCACTCATTTATTAAATGAAAACTGTTTTTTAAAGCGATTTAGACAGCTGCCAAAACGGTTCCAGTCCGATTCCTGCAACATTCGTGTGCTTTATGTTTGTTTAGTGAGAGCAATATCAGTGGCCTGAGAATAAAAGTATGGACAAACATGTGCCGTGGCCCGGAAATAGATTTGTTTTTTTATTTAAAAGAGCGCATTGAAGAACGGGACATCGATGAGGCTAAAAGGTTCTATAGAAGCGGCCACCTCTACCAGCAAACATACCATCATCATCATCATCTTCCTGCCCTTGTCCCATCTTATTTGGGGTCGGCGCAACACGTTTTTTTCTTCCATTCTATCCTGTCAACCGTCATGCTATCACTAACTTCCTTTTCTTTCATATCACTGTTCACACAATCCATTCATCTTTTCTTTGACCTCCCTCTCCCTCTCCACCCATCCACATGTATACTCATAACTCTTTTAGTAACATGCGTTTCATCTCTCCTCTTTACATGACCATACCAAGACAAACGATTTCCCTTCAACTTTTCAGTCACTGGCGCCACTTTCAAATTTCCTCTAATATCACACTCATTTCTCACTTTATCCGTTCTCGTCACACAACACATCCATCTCAACATTCTCATCTCCGCTACATACAATTTCTTACCAGCAAACATACCGATATGTGAAATTGGTGGATGCAAGAGGCGTACACTTGGGAAGTGCTTAGGAACAACAGTGAGTATCGGTTGAATAATTATCATTAAAGAGCAGGGATACTATGCAGTGGCTTGGGAGAAACCTATGTACGGTAGTGGATGTCTTTCGGCTCAAATGATAATGATGACAGAGCACGCAGACAATGCCGTGGTTTAGAAGGGACTTATGTAAGGCAGTGGGTGTCTTTCAACTGTAATGATCATGATCACAGAAGACGAAGATGATGCAACGGCTTAGGAGAGACCTATATACGATAGTGGATGTCTTTTATCTGAAATAATAATACTGTAGCTATAATAATAATAAGAAAGAAAGAAAAAAAGAAAACATTTATTTGAGACTCGCACAGGACAAACAACAATAAAATAAAAAGTTACTACTTAATCTATAAATACTTAACTTAAAATAAAAGAAAACAATATATTAAGCGACAGGCATGCAATGATTATTGACATATCCGTTTCGCATGACGAGAACCTCGTGAAAGCCGAGAAAGATAAACAAATCAAGTGTAATGACTTGGCTCATGAGATTGTCGACATGTAGGATATGTGGACTTGGCGATCATTGTACCAATAGTCGTGTCAGCCACAACGGCTTAATAGCCAAGAGCGGAGGAGGTTCGCGTTAGGCAACTAGATTCAGAAAGTGGTACTGCTGGACACGGCTCGAACAGTTAGGAGGTTTCTTTCTCTAGAGCCCTGACCGCCGTTAGCTTGGACCCTGTTCCCGATAGCGGTGGGAAACTGTTTCTACGACACTTATTTCTATGTGTTTGAATGACCGCGCAAGACAGCGTATGAGTGATTTGTTCATACAGCTTATCAAGAATTGAGTGATGATCCTTGTTAGCGCAAAAACCATCACGACATTCACTCTTGTGGAAAATCTATCAAACGTAATTTCGGATGACAAATATCATGGTATTTATTAATCTGTTGTATCTGTCTGTCGCCACACAAGATATGGTTTACAGGTTTTTCCACTACCAAACCTTATACATTTAAGCTTATTAAGATTACATTAAACTACGAGCGCTGACTGAAACCAGTGCTGACTCTGTAACGATGCAGTGATCCAACCATCTGGTACAACCGTGAGCATCACTATAAAATGTAGGTATAGGTAGTTTTAGGGCACCGCACCTATTCAAATATATACAAAGCCAATTAAAATCTACACAAAAGTTCAACATTTTATTGCAAAATAACTCATTTGGGTGAGCATTAAAGTCATCCAATATATAAAAGGCCTCAACTCCATTGTTCTCCTCCACTTCTACTACCGACAAATTTGCACCAAAACACGCGGTAAACTCAGGTAGATTGTCATACGAATTATTTGACATATATACACTGAACAGTACCGCTGATTTACCGCACGCGGTTATCTTTATTGCACAGACTCGTACGTTATTACACTCTATCACAGACACAGATTCAAATGCAGATTTACGCCACAATAGCGTGACGCCACCATAGGGCCTCCCGCTGAGTACTCCCTCCGTAGTGTCGACCGCAGACGTGCCGGTGCACCCGAACTTGTCGTCGATCGTAGCAGCAGCAGGTCATGCGGCAGCAGCCAGGTCTCCTGGAGGGCTACCACATCGGCTATTGAGTATAACGTTCTGATTCCTTCTAAAGCTTTATTCATAGATTTACAGTTAAAACTTATTATTTCGCTGTAGCAATCCATCAAATATTAATATTAATTTTTCTTTCTGTACTATAGCCTGTAAGGCCTTGTCTCTTATTTTTAATCTCATACAAGTTCACAAAACGCCTGAACGATATACTTAAACGGCCACAATTTATCATCCAGGAACTTAGCGATTTTATATATTTAGTTACATATAGTTTATAGGCGTTCTAGTCCCTTTCTTGCGTGTTTTCTCGTATATGTAATTATTAATATCTTGTTCAGCTACATCCCTATGCATGTTAGATATAAATAATGGCACTTTCGTGTCCACCGCTTTGAACTCAGAGCTATTCATCAGTAAAAATTAACATTTTGCTCATGAACTAGAAATGAATTATCTTTATGGTGTCCTTATCTTATGTATAATATGACCCTTCAATTCACTTTTGGATACATAGTTATGTGGAATGTCATGCACGGCTTTCTCTAAAAGGACTATTCTCTTAAGCAAGGGTTTCACATCGACATGATCAAAAGTGACGGGTAGAAGTCTTTCTAAATTTTTTGCCACAAATATAGGTACCAGTTCAGGGTCTGTTTCTTTAAACAAGCAGATGATGTCCTCTCAATGTTCCACGGGAAGACAGTTTTCTGGTCTTCAACCGCTTGCACACTAATTCGAATAGTAACGATTTCGCTACTTCAATCTCATCCGAACTAAAAGCACTTTCACATATTTGTACGAAGCATTCAGAATCAGAATCAGAATAATTTATTTGTAAACATAGGTCAGATTACAACAGTGTGAGGTGTTAAAAATTGGTAGATCCTCTATGTTTTACCCAGAGGCGTACAAATAAATTATTTGTACGCCTGACAATTAACATTGTCAGTTTTCATTCTTGCATCATAACATCTATTTTATTTTGAACAAAAGCTAAAACTTCAAAAATGACCAGATTGCAATTAGAACATTTTAATCTATTCGATACGTTATCCGTCGTTGTAGCTGAGGTCAACAACCTCGCGTGCGCGCACAATCACGGTCAAGACCGCACATTAATGAGTAATTTAAATTGTTAAATTAATTTAAATATCAAAAAATATATTGCTGTGCTCAAACAGGGTCTACAATAATGCATAGCTCTAAGCCTGTTTGTACCAACTTACCAACATTGTAGATGCAAATAAATGAAAATTAATAGCTTGGACCCTGTTTCCGATGCCGGTGGGCTACTATTTTTTATATTTTTAACTCGGAAGACAATAAAATAAAGACCGTTTGGAAAGTTATTAATAGTGAAACAGGTTGGAATAATGTACAGTCACCCATTAAAAGTGCTTAGATACCTTAACGCCTATTTTCCCTTGCACGTTAGAGTTCAAGTTTTCGAAAATTAAACTAGATGGCGTTGGTTTCTTCACAGCTAAGTGGCGAGCAAAGGCAATCTCACAAAGTATAAACTTGACTTTTAGTTTAACAAATAATAGACACATGCGTCATCATTGTCGTCAACAACTGATTGTAGTTCATAATTTCATCGTTCAAATTAGTCATGTTGACCTAGCGGTTTAGCATGTGCAGATAGATGGGTGAATCAATGAGCCATGAGTTCAAATCTCACGTAGTACTCACACTTTTTGTAAGTTTTTTTGTAAGTCTTTTTGTAAGTAACAAAAGAAGTTGGAAGGAATATTAAATCAAAGCTGTGGATATTTATTTGTAATATAATATTCAAGTGGGTAGTTACTCAGCAAAATGAAAAAAATGCAGGTAAACAGTTGACAAAAGGCACTATTAAAAAATAATATGTTTATTTCTTACAATTTCTTAATCAAATTTAACAATCACCGTTTATTAATCACCCAATTAGATTATAATATTATATATAATTTCTTATTAAGGCCATAGCTTAAGTATTCTTTTCCAAAATTGGAAAGAGGTTTGAAGCTTATGTAACCTTAACAAAAACAAACAAAATACCAGATAATTTTATCACAAAGGTCAAAAGGATTAAAAATGTAGGCTAAAAACTATAAAATTGCACAACAACACATCAAGTGTTCATAACTTTTTTAAGTTGTTTTATATACGGATATTAAGTTAAACACACATAACAAGGTCTCCAGTTAATACAGAAAATAAGTATATATATAGCATAGTGGTTCGTCGACCGACGTCCGTTTTCTTCGTACTCCCTTATCATGGTTTGATGCTGCAACATGTTTATTAGTTTTAGTCTGCCAGCTCTTTGATGGTGTTTCAAAGAACCCTCTTCTTCAAATCATCATATCCATAGAACAACTGTTTTTCTCTGCAACAATAAAACAGAAATATATAATATCCAATAATGATTATTATATAGGAGTTTTTTGTTTAAAAGCGTTAAAAAAAACTACTTACGTTTACACCGGTCTCTCTGGTTACTTCTGACAAGTTTTTGCCTTGATTATGCATAGCAATTATTTGAGTTCTTTTTACTAAATCTATATAACAATGCATATTTACTCATTTTCGTAAAATAAGTAGACAATACACCTGGTTAAAAATAAAATTGAACGAAAGGCGCTGGACCGATATAATCGAAATTAACTTAGCGAACAACCAATTGAGCTTAGTCATAACTCTTTGGTCTAAGTATTATTTATACTACCTACTAGTTATTTTTTATAAGTAAATCCATATTCAACCTACCCTCTCAAGTTTGAAAACTAACACATAGATAATCAAATATTTATAAATTGATACTTATTCAATTTTAATATCTTCATCTCTTTAAAAGAAATTATAAATTATTTCAATGTTTGAAGAAACAAAAAGAAAGTACAAAAATAAGCATTAATTAAGCATTAATCATTTGAAGCACAGCGGCGCCATCTATTAACAGTATAATGTAATGTTGTCGATAGCAACATTTCAATCAGGTTTTACGCTAGATGGCGTCATTTCTCGCTTCACACGATTTTATTTCTGTACTTCCTATGCACTTTTGCAGCAGACTTTACCTACGCAACACGGATTTTGTATTGGAGACTTCACATGGTCCCATGTTCTAACTTGCCCAAGAGTTTGTGAATTTTTTCATCAATATACCTCTTAAGACAACGGAAGCTTTAAATTCCTCGCCCGAGACCCGCAAACTTGCCTGTCTGTCCAGTTGAATTTCAATTCAATCATATAAACCCTATGACAGTCATAAAGGTCTTCCGGCATGGGCACGCCATAATTATGGCGGTAAGTCCCCTCTTTGAGGAGTGGCTGGAAAGACCTCACGGTGACCTCACCTTCCGCATGACGCAGGTTCTCACCGAGCATGGTCAGTTCGGGAAGTTCCTGCACCTGATTCGTGTGGAAGTAACGCCCGTGTGTCACCACTGTGTGGACCGCCTGGAGGACTCGGTGGAGCATACGGTAGAGGTGTGCCCCGCTTGGGCAGAGAACCGACGTGTCCTCGTGGGGGCGATCGGCGGCAATGATCTCTCGCGCCAGACCTTGGTACAGACCATGATCCGAAGCAAGGAGGAGTGGCAGGCGGTCGCCTCCTTCTGCGAAGCAGTAATGCTAGCAAAGGAGGAGGCCGCACGTGCACGTGCGAGGGAGCGGCCCTTACGCCCCAGCCACCGGGATCCTGATACCGATTTCCGGCCACCGTCGGCGCGGGCTTGCGGACGACGAGCAATGGGCAGCTCGCCGTATAATCGAGACAATAGCACCATACTTGGCTTTAATTTTTAATTTGTATATGAACCAAGGAGTATTTCCAGATATAATTAAATTTCTATTCCCACCTACAAAAAAAAAGATACTCGTATAATGAAATACAGTAAAGTTATACCGCTTTTTAAATCTGGCGACCATAATGACGCCAATAATTATAGACCAGTATCCGTGTGGCCGGTATTCAGTAACGTGTTTGAAAAAGTTATGCTCATTCTTTACCCATTTTAACACCAATATACTTGCACTCTACTTGGTAAAATCTTATTTAAATGACAGACAGTAGCAACTTCAAACAAATGTTGTCAATTTACGGGGTTTAAATGTCAAAATGGGTATGCCACAAGGCTCAATATTGAGTCCTTTCCTCTTTTTGGTATATATTAATGATCCACCACATTTATTGAAAAAACAACCACATACAGTTTTGTTTGCTGACGATACGTCCTTAATATTTCAGATCAATAGACGTTCCACAAATCTTAATGACGTTAACAACGCTCTATTGCAGAACCAAAACTGGTTGATTTTTAATAATTTAGTATTAAATGGGAACAAAACTAAGAGCATAAAGATTTGCGTTACCGAATGTTAAAAATAATAAATCTGAATTAATAGTATTGAACAAAGAGAAACTAGAATTCGTCGAAAACACGGTTTAATTTCCTGGGGATCACGCTTGACTCGAGGCTACAATGGGGTTCTCATTTAACATCTCTGGCAGGGCGGTTTAGTGCAGTAGCATATACTGATAGGAAAATCCGTCAATTAAATGATGTATATAGGGTGACTGGTAATTAGTGACCGATACTTAAACTCGTGACTGTACTCATAATTACAAACAACTTTCCCAAAGAAACTTTTTTTATATACAATAGTTTCATCAAAATAACAAAACAGCTGTTTGAATCTAAGGCTGTTTGTAATACGCGCGCGCCTGCGACCGGCGACCGCCCAGCTGTTACTGATACACTGATTACGTATACCGATGGGTTTGCAAGCAGCGCGGGTGTTCTATCACTATTGTAGGTACGACGGCGTCACGCGGCTATCAGCTGAACGGTCACCGGTCGCAGGCGCACGCGCGCGTATTTTAACAGTGTTTTGTTACTGTGATAAAACTAATGAGAATATAAAAAAGTTTCTTTGGGAACATTGTTTGTAATCATGAGTACAATCACGTGTTTAAGTATCGGTCACTAATTACCAGTCACCCTATATACTGCGAGGCTGGTCTATTTTAGTTACTTTCATAATATAATGTCTCAGGGTATTTTGCTATGATATGAAATGTAGACGTGCTGTGTAGAAATAGAGTCTATTTTTATTCTGCAGAAAAGAGCTATCAGAGCCATTTACAATCTTTGCAGATGCGTTTCTCTTAGCGAACTATTTAAGGATATAGACATCATGACGGTACCCTGTCAATACATTTATGAAAAGATTATGTATGTTCGGAAAAATATTCATCTTTTTACTAAGATATGTGACAGGCACAATTTTAATACTAAGAATAGGAATAAATTAGATCAACTTAAATTCAGATTGGCTAAAGTACATAATATTTTCATGGAGTTCTGTGTGAAATTTTATAATAAAACACCATTTGAAATTCTACAACTAAATGAGTCCAAATTTAAAACATGTATTAAACCCACACTATGTAGACAAGCATATAATCAATTACACCACATGGCCAGAATCATAAAAAAATAATCATTATTAGGGGCGTACCACAATACGCCCCCTATACAATAAAGCAAAGTATAGTGGCAGTCGTAACACCAGCGCAGCGACAGTCCGAACACAACCGTCTACCTACCTGTGCACATGGACCATGTCCAGCATACTCGGAAAATGTCTTTTTCTGCTAGGCGTAGTTTTTTTCGTTCCTCTGGATTGTGAAATCTACCAAGACCGGCCAAAAATCAAGACTTCTGGGGGTGATCTAATCCTAGAACCAGCATTTGATAAAAATATTTATCTACGCCCCAATGGACCGAAATCGAGCATCTTTGTTGGTGATTTCAACGTACTGCACCCGAACGTCCCGAGTGAGGGAACGCAACCCCTGCCATCGAATAATGAAAACACTGACAAGAACTTAAACGAAATATTAGAAAGACTTGAGAGATTGGAGAACAAGGAATCTATGCTCCCAAACGACTTCCTTTTCAATATATCAATGCTTTGGCGGAGAGTCAACAATATTCACAGGAAAGTGATAAATCTCCAAAACCAATTGAATAACAGAGGAAAAGATGAATGTGAATCTCATCCGTGCGAGCATGGCGGAACTTGTCTCAACTTAGTGAATGGTTACCACTGCCTTTGTCCTCCGAACTGGGAAGGCAGAAATTGTGACGTCGATGTTAACGAATGCCGAAATTTTGCAGGAACGGACCTTGGATGTCAAAATGGAGCTACTTGTATTAATAGACCAGGATCATATGAGTGTTTGTGCAAATCTGGCTGGTTTGGCTTACATTGTACAAGAAAAGCTAAAGATTGCTCCGGCGGTGACTTTGAAATGTGCGGCCATGGAACTTGTGTACAAGTAACATCAGGGGAGGGTGTTAAATGCATATGCCACCAGGGATGGAAAACGAATGGTACCGGGGGTGTTGCTTGCTTAACCGATATTAACGAATGCGAAACCTATCAAGGTCCTCGGTGTTCAGTAAACCCCAAGGTTGACTGTATCAATCTGCCGGGTTCATTTCGATGTGGTCAGTGTCCTTCTGGTTACGAAGGCGACGGCTACACTTGTTACGATATTGACGAATGCACAACTGTTGCCAACGGAGGCTGTAGTACTTTAGTAACATGTCACAACACCATTGGCTCCCGAATATGTGGTCCGTGTCCACCTGGTTATCAAGGTGATGGAGTTACGTGTTTCTGGAGAGGCACATGCAACATCGATCATGGGGGGTGCCACCCATCCGCGCAGTGCATAGAAAGCGCATCGCCAACTGGCCAATCAGCACAATGTATATGCCCCGACGGTATGGAAGGCGACGGAGTTGGCATCAGCGGTTGCTACTTTGCAGAAGGCGGAGGAAACTCCACTGGTGGCTGTGAAGTCAATCCATGTGGCATCCACGGACAATGCCATCCTCTTCGTGCTGGCTACACTTGTATTTGCTTCAAGGGCTATGGTGGTGCTCACTGTGAAATGGCCACCGACGTATGCAGAGTGAATCCTTGCCACAACGGAGGAATCTGCAGAGCAGACGAAAGTGCAATTGGAGGCTTCCGATGTGAGTGCACGGCACAATACTCGGGCACTCTGTGTCAGGTAAGGACAAAGTCTTGTGGTGGTGTTTTAGATAACGAAGAAGGTAGCATAGTTTATCCTTTGATTAATACCACGTATAATCATAACTCTCAATGCGCCTGGGTAATACATACAGCTCCTGATAAAGTAATTAATGTAACGTTTAGTAAATTTAATTTAGAAGGAAGTCCTGAATGTATGTACGATTTCTTACAAATTCATGATGGTCGAAAGTCTTCTAGCCAACTTCTAGGAAGATTTTGTGGAAATAATTTTCCTAGAGGTGGTAACATTGTATCGAATCATAACAATTTATATTTCTGGTTCCATTCTGATAAAACAGTAGCTAAAGACGGCTTTGCATTACACTGGACTAGTATAACCCCAGTGTGTGGGGGTGAGGTCGACGCCACCACGCACGGTCACATTAGCTCCCCAGGCTCTCCCGGGCCGTATCCTCCTAATCGTGATTGTTATTGGCATTTAACGACCTCTCTCGGTAAAAGGATTAACTTACATTTCTTTGCTCTCGATATTGAAACGCATTCAAACTGTAGTTTCGACTTTTTAGCAATTTATGACGGCGAACACGTGACAGATCCTCTTATCAATAGGTACTGTAACACGACACAGCCCGCGCCCGTCCAGTCGGCGGGCTCCGATGTGTTAATTCACTTCCATTCAGACGCTTACGGTTCGGGAAATGGATTCCAAATAGCTTATGCGCCGGTCGAAGGCATTCCTGGTTGTGGCGGTTACTACACTACTGAAAAGGGGGAAATTGTTTCTCCTACTTACGATGGGCATTATTTGAGTAATTTATTATGCGAATACAAAATTAAAACTGGTTTGGATACCAAGATAAAAATTGACTTTAAATTATTTAAACTCGAACAATCTTTTAGATGTCAGTATGATTATTTAAAAATTTATGACGGCCCGTCTCCTGACTCACGACTGGTTGGTAAATTTTGTGGAACTACTTTTCCAAAAACATATACATCATCGTCGAATGAGCTTTATTTCAAATTCAAAACTGACAGGAGTATGCCTGCCGATGGTTTTCGAATAACGTATGAGGCCATATGCGAGAAAACTTTGGAGGGTGATAGTGGAGTTATAAAATCACCCGGGTACCCGTTTAGTTATCCTGAGAACAAAGTGTGCGTTTATACCATCAAAACAGTCCCTGGCAAAGCAATTCAATTAACGTTTCAAGATTTTGATATTGAAGACAATCGGTACTTTGATTGTCGGTATGATAACGTTGAGGTCCGTGACGGGCACGACCAGAATTCTACTTTACTAGGCAAATACTGCGGCGGTGCTGCGCACACGCCTCCTGTACAAACGTCCACTCTTAATTACATGTATATAAAATTTACGTCAGATTTAAGCATTTCTGGCACGGGATTCTACGCTAACTATACTACTATCGATACAGAGTGCGGAGGGATTCATAGAGATACTACTGGATTGATAAATCATCCATCTGGAGACGATACTACTTACAAAAACTATCAGACATGCAAGTGGTTACTAATTGCTCCTGAAGGAATGCATATAAAGATAACTTGGAACAGATTTGACGTTGAGGACATGCCCAGCTGTGGCAGCGACTACCTGGAGTTGGTCGAGATAGACGAAAATAATGAAAATAATGTTTTGGGCAAGTTCTGTGGTAATCACGCGCCTCCCACCTTGACCACATCCACCAACCGGCTCATGTTAAATTTTGAGTCTGATGGTATTATTCGTTCTTCAGGTTTTTCTATGTCATACACATTCTTGGATGAAAAAACACATTGCGGAAGATCATATATTAAAACACATGGCTTTATATACTCTCCTGGCTGGCCTCACTCTTACGAACCCAATCGCGATTGCACATGGATTATCACGGTGCCAGTCGGCCAACAGATCATGCTTTACATTTCACAGTTTAATCTGGAACAACCTGTAAGAGACAAATGTAGTCAAGGCGACTTTTTAGAAATAAGAAATGGTGGCAACGAAAACTCACCATTGATTGGCCAATATTGTGGAGTGTTCCAATCAAAACGAATTGTATCTTTATCCAATGCCTTACACCTCCGTTTTTATTCTGATTTCTATTTAACCGGGACTGGGTTCAAAATTGAATGGGACGGTACTATAACAGGATGCGGAGGCACTCTGACGAGCCCGTCTGGCTCTGTAGCATCGCCTAACTATCCAAATGAATATAACGAAGACGCCGAATGCTTCTATAAAATAGTTACCAGTGAAGGCTCACGGATCCGTATTATATTTATAGAGCTTGATCTTGAAAGGACTCCTAGTTGTATAGACGATTATGTTGAAATTTTTGACGGTCGCGATACGAGTGCTGCAGTTTTAGGAAAATATTGTGCCATGTCACCGGAGCTAGCCACTATCGAAACAACAACTAACTATGCTTATGTTAAATTCAGATCTGATGTTTACCGAAATGGTAAAGGATTCCTGTTCAATTATCAAACAATATGTCATAACAATATAACTGGAAGATACGGAGTAATTGAGAGTCCGGGTTACCCAAGTAAATACCCGCTGAACTTGAATTGTTTGTGGAGCATCGCAGTTCCCAAAGGTAACAAAATTAATGTGACTTTCACTCACTTTGATATTTACAAAACCAGATTTTATCGTAATTCGATGAGCCGTCATCAGATAAATGTGTTTAAAGACGATTGTCATCTCGACTATTTGCAAACAAAAGAGATATCTGATCCAAACTATTCCAGTAAACTCTGTGGCAGTACAGCTCCGAGTCCGATAAGTACAAAGACTAATACATTCCAAATAAAATTTTCGACTGGTCCTTATATGCCCTGCACTGGTTTCCGCTTAGAATGGATCACTTACGGATGTGGTGGACATATTAAAAAATCCATGGGCACCATAAGCTTTGACAAAAGTCAAACTAACGACAAGGAAATTGATTGTGAGTGGCTGATAGAAACTCAAGTAGGTAAAAGTATTACAATCACACTTACGGAGGTTTATATGAAAGATACCGCGGATTGTATTGAAGATGCTATTGAAATATATAACGGTCAAAACAAAAACGCGCCACGTCTTACAAAAACTTGCCATAATGGTGTTGTGACCGTGCAATCTGATAGCAATTTCATATTGGTACGATTCTCCAAAGGGTCTAAACTTAAGGATGTTCACTTCTCATCAAAATTTAGTTCTCTTAATTCAAAATGTGGCGGTGCTATAATTTCCAAATCTGGACTCATATACTCCAAAAACTACCCAAAGAATTATGATAATAATATGGATTGTTTATGGTATATTACCGTCCCCACATATCATCGTATCGAAATTAACATTATGGATCTTGATCTTTATTCTTTTGATTTAAATGCTGGCGAACAAGCTTGCGGTGATACGATTGAAATTTATGATTATGAAAGCAACTATAGACTCTCTTCAAATTACACCTTCCGTATATGTCCAAATTCAAATAAAACACAATTTGTTAGCAAATCCAATAGCATAGTTGTACAATTCAAAACTGATGATGATGGATCAGCCAAAGGATTCAAAGCTAACTTTACTGTTACTTGTGGTTCTGTCATAAGGGCAGCACATGAAGGTATCATAGAGAGCGATAATTTTGTACAACATATCAACAAAAGCTGTATTTGGACAATACTTGCGGATTCACCCGATCAAAAAATATATTTTACGTTGACCCTAATGTCTTTGCCAAAAGACAGTAATGTAATCACAAATAGATCATGCCCCTCCTCTTTCCTGCGAGTTCTCGACGGAGATGACAATAATGCTCCACTAATCGGGGAATATTGTGGACGCAAAGTCCCACCAATGATAGTCAGCCACGGTAGTGCTTTGACGATAGAGTTCGGTAGTTACACTGGTAGAGTTACTGGAATGTTTGCAGCTCACTATTCACCGCTTAGTAACGCCTGTGGAGGTGCATTAACTTCAGAAGAAGGGACCATAGCATCTCCAAACTACCCCGGCCCGTATCCTGTGGACATTGACTGTGAATGGGTATTAAAATCATCCCCCGGAAACACTGCATACGTCCAATTCGAGCGATTTGACTTAGAGTTCTCTGAAGGTTGTAACGATGACTACGTAGAAGTTCGTGAAACTAACGGTGCTGGTCGGCTACTGGGCGTTTATTGTAGTAGTGAAACTCCTAGCAATCATAGCACAGCATCACAAATATATGTTAAGTTCCATAGTGACTCCCAAATCAGTGGTCAAGGCTTTCTCTTGCATTATGGATTTCAAAGAGAAAATGATATTACGGGGGAGAGTGGTGAGATATCTTCTCCATTGTACCCAACTCGATATTTAGGATCTGGTGAATACAGTTGGCGCGTGTTTGTTACCAATTCGGATACTATATCTATTACACTTGATGTTTTAAATATTTATTCCCATAGCGAGGTAAACTATAACAAATTAACTATTTATGATGGATATGATTCAACAGCTCCAATTTTAGAGGAACTTAATGGTGTACTGGCTGAAATCAAAGTCATTAAGACTTCCTCCAGTGTAGTGTACATGACGCTTACAACGGATGAATCAAACACGGGATCAAAGTTTCATATGACTTGGACAAAAGCTTCTCGAAATGTCGAACCTGGAAAAAAAGATAAAATAAACTGTGGTTCGAATGAGACTATAATAGTTTTACCTGAAAATAATAATATTACTTTTACATCACCGAATTATCCAAATGAATATTTAAACAATTTGACTTGTGAATGGGTTTACATGTCAAAAATAGGAGAACATTTAAGTTTAAATTTCATAGATTTTAATATCGAAGAGACCCACTCTTGTTTTGCAGATTCAGTTTCTATTTATTCCTCTGACACTCCTGGAAATTGGAAGCCTGTCCAGGAAAATATATGTACAACAGAATCAGCTAAAGCAGGCTTTAATTCATCCACGTACATGAAAATAAAATTCAAAACCGATTCATCCATGGTTAGAACAGGATTTCGTGCTCGAGTCAAATCGAAATGCGGTGGACTAGTGACTGGTTTGTCCGGTGAAGTTGGTCCGAATTGGTGGGACGTACAACCAGAATATCGGTACCAATCCAAAATTCAATGCAACTGGGTTATCAAAGTGCGTCCCGGTAGGACTATTAAATTAGAATTGAACAATTTCAACATCACAAATAAAAATGACGACTGTTCAACATACGTCATTTTACGAAATGGTGATTCTTTGGAAGCGCCCCTATTGGCAAGTGGAAAGTATTGCGGTTATGATCACGAAAATAAAGCAGATATAATAACTTCTAGTAACGCGTTATTTATAAGTTACACAAAAGGATCACTCCCGTATCAAAGTTTTGTGGTAAATTACGAAGAAACTAACTTTGAATGTGGTTCAACATCATCTCTAACAGATGACCATATTTGGGAAGTCATAAATTCACCAAATTACCCATCGGTACCAGTTCCGTATTCAGAATGTGAGTGGGTATTTGTCGGCCCACCTGGAGAAATTTTAAGATTAGATTTCATTGACAGATTTGACTTGGATAATGAAGATAATTGCGCAACTGAAGCCGTCGAAATACGCTTTGGAGCAACAAAATTTTCTCCCTTAGACGGCAGATTTTGTGGCAATAATAAACATGAAACTATTAAGAGTACCGGCAATACAATGTATATTAAATATATGACTCAAATCCAAAATCCGCGAAATGGATTCAGAGCCAACGTTTCCATTGACACGTGTGGTGGAACTATTGTCACCGACGCCGGAGAGCTAAAATCACCTGGATACGACTTACAAAAACTCAGAGACGGAACGGTCTGTGAGTGGCATATTATAGGACCTCCAAGACGCGTTTTTCGAATTAAACCAGAAGATATTCAGTTACCTCAATCTGAGGTATCTTGTGGGACCAAAATAACAATTGAAGAATCTATGCTTATCAATAACACTATTACTGTAATAAAAAGCATATGTAATGATGGAGATCACTCTCTTGAGCCGATTGAAACTTCATCAAACAGGTTTAGTATTAAACTTTATATAGGTAAGCCGGATTCATGGGATCACATGTCAGAGAATAGGGGATTTCGAATTAGTTTTAATTCTTCTCGACCTATGTGTGGTGGCACAATAACAGATTCAGATGGCTACTTAACTTCTCCAAGTTACCCTCAAGAAACCACATTAACATACTGCCAGTGGCTAATAAAAGTTCCTAACAAGTCTCGAAGAGTGCGTCTAGAACTTATCGACATGGATGCAGAAAAGCACAGAATTGGTATTTTCAACGACGTTGCCTTCCATACTATTATTCAATTAATTCCTAGCGATGATTATATTCCTGGAACAAACGTCTTTGAATCTTCTGGAAGCAAATTGGCACTTTATGTGTGGCGAACAGCTATCTCACACCGCTTCAAAGCTAAGTTTAGCTCTGATCAACAAGCACTATGTGGCGGTGACTTATCTGACATGAACCAAGTTATCATGTCACCAGAACTAAATCAATCTTATACTTGTGAATGGCATTATAATAGCCAAGCAAACACAAACAATTATGATAATGGTCTCATTTCAAATCTGACATACAATTCTATATTTTTAACGGCCACGGTGAATTCGTCTGTAACAAGAACACGTTGTAAATTCTTTGATCCTCAAATCGTAATTAAATCAGCTGTTAGAAATAGGTTCACTCGGGAAATTTGTGGGAACACTGCAATATCATACAGAATTCCATCATCAATAATTGATGTAACTGCAACCAAAAGTAAATCTAGTTCACTTTACTTCTATTTAGAATGGAAACCTCAGCCTTGTGGTGGTGTTATTGAAATAGGTGAAAATGCTATAAATATTTTAAATATACCTGATTCATATAATGATACTATTGACTGTGCTTGGGTTCTTACTGGCACGAGTAATAGAGTTGAAATTAAAACAGAAGGGTATTTTACGTTTAATTGTGATGATGAGTATTTTATAATAAGTTCAAGCTTAAGACAACACTCGCGTTCAATTGGGGAGGAGAAATATTGCGCTACAACGCCTTTAACTAGTCCGTTAGTTACGCATTTCAGTTACATGTACGTTGAATATCACTCTAGTGTGAAAAACAGCACGAACATAAAGCTTATGGTTAGATCTGTTACTGAGCAATGCGGCGGATCTCTTGGTTCGTATCAAACCGAATTTTTATCGCCAAATTATCCTAAAAATTATTTACCTAACCAGGAATGCTCCTGGGAGATACAAGCCGATCTAGGCTACAGAGTGTCTCTTAAATTTGTAGATCGATTTTTTATTGAGGATACAACTAATTGTACTAAAGACGCTGTCATAATTTATGACTGGAAGGACAATGACTATACGGAAATAGCAAAGGTATGTGGACGAAACATACCTCCTATATATAATTCAACTTTTAACCGCATGAAAGTTGTGTTACGTACAGATGCTGACAAAAATTTTGATGGCTTCAAAGCTGTATGGAATTCTATCTGTGGTGGAAATTACGTAGCCACTTATAAGGAACAATTTTTATACAGTCCAGGTTTTCCATATAATTACCCACCACGTATGAACTGCGAATATGAAATATCTGCTCCAAACTATGATATAGTTGCACTGACATTCTTTGATTTTGAACTAGAAGGTTCTACGCCGGACTGTATATCTGATAATTTAACACTATCATCCCAGTCAAATTATAACTTCGATCTGTTTAAAGTATACTGCGGTGATAAAATTCCACCCGTCACAACGCACTCTGAAAAAATATCATTGATATTTAAAAGTGATAGATATATACAGAAGAAAGGTTTTAGAATTGCTTATTTTATATATTCATGTGGAGGCAGAGTAAATGAAAGTACAGAACTCACATCATCACCTTCTGAAACTTACGACATAAATATGAACTGCACGTGGTTTATTGAAGCACCAAGTAATAAGATAGTTGTACTTAAATTCCTCTATATTGACTTAGAAAGTCGAACAGATTGTTACAATGATTATATAGCAATATACGATGGACACAAAATTGATGCTGACAAACGCTTAGCACTAATGTGTGGTAATATCAACTCGACCACAACGCTAAAAAGCAAAGGGAGCACGGCGCTGTTGCAGTTCATAACAGACTCTAGTGTAAACATGAGAGGCTTCAAAGTTCAAGTTTACTTCAGTTATTCTGAAGCAGCTAAATGTGGTGGACTTATTAATTTAACAACCACTTCATCGCAAGCTCTAAATTCTCCTTTCATGGGTCATTCTGTATACGAAGAATTCTTAGATTGTCATTGGTCGATAGTATCACCGCCTGACACTGTAATTAAAATCGCATTCACTTCATTCCACGTAGCCCCATGCCAAAATGTCAACCAAACTGCATTGGGATACAGTAAATGTGATTGCGACTTAGTTGAAATAAAAGATGGCTTAAATCCTAATAGCTTAGTAATAGGAACCTATTGTGGTCACAGTCTCCCACCGCAATTAACTTCTTCTGGTAATGTGATGACCGTCAGGCTTTCAACGGATGGTGAAATAGAAAGTCAAGGCTTTGTTTCCACTTTAACAGCTCAGCAGTCAGTATGTGGGACCTCCATCATTACAGTAAGCGATATACCACACACCTTTAAATCTCCTGGTTATGAAGCGGGCTCGATTCCTCGGGGGCTTCACTGTATACTGGATGTAAGTGCCTCTACATATACTTTACTACGTATAACTGTTAAAGAGTTAGACTTACAGCCCCCTGTCGCAGATAACATTGGCGTAAAGCGCTGCAACACAGACAAGCTGATTATATCTAGCAATCCAAACCCAATTAATGTAACACTTGGAAAAGATTATATCTTGAGCCCACGTACAGATGATTTCTTTACCCGTTATTCCTTTTACGACAGCTCTTTACGCTTTCCTGATCGTTTTGAGTTATGCGGACAAAAGGAGCCTACGGACTTTTACGTCTATGGAACTACGTTAATAAACTTAATCACATCAGCAGATTCTGATTCTAAAGTATACAAAGGTGTAGAAATAGAAGTAGCATTAACAGGATTTTGTGAGAGAAATTACACGGAGCCTCACGGACGTGTATATTCTCCATTTGTAAGTAATGTGTTGAGTGCCTCCAACCACGACTGCTACACGCTCATCACCGCTCCAGTGAACTACACGATATCCGTGTATTTCTTGAGCGCCATTCCAAGTTATTGGGACCCAGAGTGTTATCTTGAAATTTTTGATGGAAATAACACTACTGCGCCCAGCCTCTCCAAAATTCACACAGAATATGACAATAATAACCCTATCTTTTCCTCTGGTCGATATTTATTATTTCACAATCATGAACACAATGAAAATCTTGTAAAATTTGATCTGATTTACATGATATCCGATAAAGGTCGTGGATGCGGCGGAAAACTGCAAAGTTTAATGGGTAAAGTCACCAGTCCCTTGTACCCTAACGTTTACAGGCAGGTGGCGAGCTGCGAGTGGGAACTAGAGACTCCCTTAGGAACACGTTTATTGCTACATTTCGCTACATTTGACTTGGGTATTATTTGCGATCAAAATTACGTGCAGCTCGTGGACAGTAAGGGCGTAGTAGTACGGACGTTCTGTGAGGACACGCCCGCAGACTACACGAGTGACGATAACTTTGTAAAGATAGTATTTGTTACCACCATGAATAATAGTGGCACTGGATGGGTTGCTGAATTTATAGGAATTGTATAAATTTGTCTAAAAGAACTGTAAAAATTTAATGAAATGGGCCTAACAGGGTTCATGTTCGAAACAATATTACGTAACAAGACCTTGTTAACGACATGAATGCAATAAATAAATTCCACTACATTCAGATAACATTTTTTTTTTTTGTGAAATGTTTATGTTTTTTAGCTTAGCTCTTTTTAGCCCCAATGACCAGACTCAAATGACGTAATTATAATATTACTCAGGCGCTTCTAGAGTTACTCCAGCCTCGGACACCACCATCTCCCGATACCGTTAGAAATTAACGGTCATTTACTGGCTTAATGAAAAACCTTTTCGTCAGACAACCCTGGAGAAGGTTATATAGTCAAAAAATAGAAACTTTACCACTAAACGTAGCTATCTAAGTCTCTTGAGCGTATTGGCAGGAGTAGATAGTTTGATGATGTACCTTTTTGTTTTATGTAGGTAGTTAAGGAGGATTATCGGGAAAATGTACGTCTTCTACTTTGAAAAACGTTCATAACGTAAAACGTAAACATGACGTTGACGTCTGTTTAATTAGTACCTAATGTCAAAACACACGTTTTGACAGATGCCTGGACCTAATGCCTCAATGCTGCCACGTTATGTAAGTAATTCCTAAAGAAACTCTCATTAGGTACCTACCTAGCCTAGTTAGTTAGTTATTAGTGGATAGGCAATATTGTGAGATTATACCTTGTAAACTCAAGTCGTTGTTAACTCGAACTCGAAGAACGAAAACGGTTCAACAGTTTTCGATGAAGGTAGGTACTTACTTATAACCTATTTGTTCCTAAATATTACCTTCCTTCATAATACATTTTTGTAAGGCTTATTATGTAGATACTTTTAATTATGGTTTTGTAATTAGTTTATGTATTAAGAGAAATTACTCCTAGACCATTCTAATGATTTTGAGGAAGACCCATGTTAGACAACAAATTCGTTACATAAAATAATTATTGTTAAGTTAAATAAGTTTGTTAATAAAGGTTATTTGGAATTTGATGAAGTAATAGAATTTATGTTTAAAACTGACTGATTGTGTGATTTTTGTAATAAACATTTTTGCCTGTTTCAATTTTCTTTCTCTTATTTAATAAGTACAACTATCACACTAATATTATAAAAACAAAATTTTATATGCTTTGTGTGTGTGTGTGTGTGTGTGTGTGTGTGATAGTGTGTGTTTGATTTACGTACCATGCGAGAACATGCGCATGGATACACAAGGCACATCCGAGGATCTTTTCAATGCGAGGATCTTTTCAATGCGAGGATCTTTTCGCACGTCCTCGGATGGACCTGACCAAAAAATCGTATTCTACATTCGATTTTGAGCCTTTCTATAAATTAATGTTATATGTTTTAACACACCACTTTTAACACTTCAGTCATGTTTTTAGTACCTTGTGGAGACTTATGTGTAAATCTTTACACAAATGTCCTCGGGTTGGTAGCTTTTCCAGACAGTGTGTAATTAGGTCCCCATTTGGACAAGTTTTCAGATAACGATAACAGTTGTATCATATGAAGACGATTTGAGCTGCAGCTTCATAACACTACAACTGTATTGCTATGCAATATCAACAAACAGCATGCAAAATTTGAAGACGAAGCAAGTGATCGTTGAAGAGTTGCATCGCATAGAGACGATTCTAACATCAGCTTCGTAACACCACCATGAATTATGTACTGCTACACATTGATGTTGACTCAACAAAGCTAGCTAGCTACATAGCGATTAGATTAAATCAATATAAGTTAAGTATGAATGTAAACAAACGAATCAAATCATTTTCTGTCAAAATAACATCAACAGATCTTACCTTGCTGCTGCTTACCTTCATGGGCACGCCATAATCACGGTGGGAAGTCCCCTCTTTGAGGATTGGCTGGAGTGGCAACACGGCGTCCTGACCTTCCGCATGACGCAAGTCCTCACCGGACATGGCAAGTTCGGGAGGTTCCTGCATCGGATTCAGGCGGAATAAACGCCCGGGTGTCACCATTGTGTGGACCGCCCGGAGGACACGGTGGAGCTTACGGTGGAGGTGTGCCCCGCTTGGGCGGAGCATCGTCGTGTCCTCGTGGAGGCAATTGGCGGCAGCGACCTTTCGCGTCGTCGCCTGGTTCGGGCTATGGTCCGGAGCGAGTAGGAATGGCAGGCGGTCGCCTCCTTCTGCGAAGCAGTAATGCTAGCGTTAGGAGGCTGCACGCGTGAGGGAACGAAAGTCCCTAGCCGCCATAATTCCGACCCCGACTACCAGCCACGGTAGATGCGGGCTTGCGGAGTATTCTTTTGTGCTAAGGCAGCCAGGGGCGCTGACTGCGTGGGTGCTCGGAGGCTCGAGCACCCATGAGAAATAAACAGTGGGTCCCGAGCACCCCTGAGAATATACATCACGAAAAAGATCAGTAATCACCTTTTAGGTAACGTATAAATTATAATATTTCTTGATAATAAAAACTAGTTTCATTTTTACATAATGGTTTAATTATACATTTTTATCAAACATGATTACTAATTAAGTACGCAGTATGTAAGTAGAACATTTATTTATTTGACGGTCGATCCATGTGCATTTCTCTTCTCACACTTCGCCATTTTTTCGAGTCATCAAATAAGCATGAACACCCATGAGGTATTCTAAAACGCCCCTGACGGCAGCCATCATGATCTGCAATAGATGATTTTACTACAATGATTGAACGAGACAGTTGGGCGCTCTAGTAGGCTTGGTAATCGCTGGAAGAAGACCGCTGCTAAGCTGAAGCTGCTACAAGAGAAGGCAGTATCGAAATTGTCCATAAAATCCAAGCATATCTAAAAGTGTCAGGGTTACTCACAGAAATTAACGGCCCACCAAAAACATACGGCGACTTGATCCACAATGTATAGCGGGTTATCCTATCGTGACGTGTTTTCTCAGGGTGAAATAACAGATGATTGCTCGCTAGCGTCGACACTCCGTTACATCGCGCTAGGCGCCTGCCACACTCACTTCAATATTGATACAAACTGCAATTTCATATATTCCCTGTTCGCACAAGCTTTTGACCCTGACTCAGAACAAAAGTGTGGACCAACATATGTGTGCTGTGGTTCGGAAACGATTTGTGATTTGTTTTGTTTGAACAGAAGGGTTTTGGCCTGCGGTCCCTTCGATTGGAGTGTTTAGGCCATTGGGATGTAGTTATTATGAGATGAGAGTAAACACATCTTATATACGAGGCCATTTATGTTTGACCGTAAACTCTTTGGTAAATAGTCTAATATAAGTTTTAAGATACACAAGATGGATTCAAGCTGGTTGAAAATTAAGATTAAAACAGTTAACATAATATAACATCTCGCATGTATTCCCGAAGTCTTTAGCAGTTCAATGTGGGTGTATTGCAAATACACCACCCGTAAGGACATTCACATTGTCACAGGGAGCGAGCGTATTGCTACAAATGGAGTACAAAACCAGACATCAGGCCGATACTAAAATATTCCTAGTAAAAAACCGAACAGCACTTTACCATAACCGAGAACTGAATATGAAACCTCATGCTCAGCTTTGGGCCATGGGTTGTACAAAAGAGAACCCTGGGGCCCTGGAATGAAGGCAAAGCAGGAACAGGAGTGGCTCTTAGTCAGTGAAAGTCTGACACGCCCTCTCGCTCCTCCCAAGAGCGGAGATGTAATTGGATAATTTCCTATTTAAAAAAAATGCTCAGTTTTAGCTAGTTTTTATTAGTTTTAAGTTTCAGTCACTAACATAATATGAACATTGAAACAAGTCTGTTTTTTTTTTATTAGCTTTTGAACCAGTTGACAAACAACCCAGTTATAAAATTAGTAAATAGACAGGATTGCGATAAATTAGACAATATTTTTATTGCTCCTAAAACGGTGAAGGAAAACATCATGAGGAAGTCATGTCTTAGAACCAAAAATTCGAAGACATGTGACAACCCCCAATCCACACTGGTTCTTCGTGGTGGATTACGGCCTTTTTCCACGCCTAGAGAGGAGAACTGAGTGCCTGTAGAATTATTTTTACGTAGATTATGTTATATTTTTTTTTAAGTGTTTTAATAATAAAAAAAAAATAAGTAGTTTTTCGTTTATGTTTAAATTGGTGTTAGCAGGCTTTAGTTAGAAGAGTTCTTATTTTAGTTTTAACTTAGTTTATATTCAAAAACATGCTGTGGTTCCTAATTTAAAACTCTTATCATAATACCGTGTATTTTGAATGCATCTTTTGTTCTAATAAAGGAAAAAAAAGAAATTGAACATGGAGGATGTTCAATTTCTTTTTTTTTCGTTAAATATTTTTACACCCACACAAACCCAATATAAGTACTGTTGACATGTCCTAAAAAACGAAAACCGACGCTAAAACAATATTACTCGATCCATTGAAATTTATAGGTGATAAAGACAAGCCGACCTTGAATCCTCTCAGAAACTTTGAAAACCCCAAAAACGATCTTACCATGACCCCTACGTTTAACTCAAAGCATTCAATAAAGGAAAAAACCTTCATGTTCCTAATAACAATATAAACAAATAAATCCATTTCTTACAGCTTCAAGTTAGTTACTAATAATGAAACAGTTCATTCATCCTACAACACAATCCTTAAAGCTAAACGAAGTACAGGCCGAAAACATTCCCTATTTCCACACTAGGCCAGTTTGCATGTTTATTGACAATGCCAGGCCAATTACGCATTGGCTCAGGCCTCGGCCCCAATCGAGGCCGAAAGCTGGAGCGACACTATTCGGCCCATCACTACTTCCACCTGCAACCAATTACGTTAGGGTTGACTCTTGATTAAAAATTAAATTGTTGTTGATTAAATTGGTATTTGTTAAATTAAACTTTTAATGGATTTTAATTTGGTTTAAAGTGTGATGTGGTGGATGTGGCGATGTTGGACTAATAATATTAAATTGAGAGCTTGTAAAAGTTATTACTTCGTAGTCTTTTTTTGTACTTGCTACTAATTACTCTCGTATAATGGTTGCTTTCACAAACAAGTAAACTAAATTGCACAAGACACCCAGACCTAAAACACCAATTTGTAGGCCATATAAATATTTGTTCCGTTTTTTTAGGGTTCCGTACATCAAATGGAAAATACGGAATCCTTATAGGATCACTTTGCGGTCCGTGTAAGGCCGATTATGTCGCCAAAAACGTACCTATATTTACATACACTCGCAAATGAATCAAAATTCATAGGGTACATCCCGTTGACCTAGAATCCTGAAATTTGGCATGAAGCAAGGTGTCATAGCACAAGTACAGGAAAAAATCTGAAAACTGTAAATCAGTAGTTACGTCACAAAAAAATTGCGATTCGAAAAAATCTTCGTAACTCAATTCGGGAATTGAACTGCTGTACATTGGTAAGTTTGTACGGAACCCTCAGAGCACGAGTCCAACTCGCACTTGCCCGGTTTTTTAATAATATGAACTAGTGCTTGACTGCGATCCCATCTGATGGTAAACGGTGATTTAATCATTAATGATGAGGCGCACTAGTTTATTAAGATGACATGAAGACACCTAAATTATAATCGGACGGGAAGACCGTAGCAAGCAAATTAATAATAATAAAAGCGTTTATTTTTCTCCACCACATGATGCAAAAATAGCAATTCATAAATTGTTCCAGTCCTTCGATGTACGCTGTATAAACGACGACTTCCCATTAATCGAACCTGCGACATGCAGAGTAGCAGTTAATCGCTTGCCTACTGGGGCCAAGGGTCTGATTCTGAAAGGAAGACTCGGCCGTGGTACGAAAGGCGACGAAGGAACAGGAGTGGGTTTTTAGTCAGTAAAAGTCTGACACTATCTCCCGCTACGCCCAAGAGCGGGGGATGTCATAAGATGATTTTCCCACAGAAAAAAAAAGCAGTTAATCGCTTAACCAACCATGCCACCAACCGTCATGCTGTCGGCGTTTAACTTTAAGGCTTTTATTAATTTATTATCTATATTTTAGTAGCTGGGTAATAAAGATAAGTGAATTTATAACTCTTAGATAACGCTGATGTAGTCAAATAAAATTGATAGGTAGGCTTTCATTTTGCCGCTAACAATAGAAGGCTATTAAACTGACAAAGAGAATGTATTAATTTTAAACTAATCGCGGCTTAATAAACTTGAATCAGAGTTGAATGTTTACATATTTGAATGTCGAACATTAAAATACTTATGGGTAAAATGTCAACTGAAAATTAAAATAACGTAAGTTTTATAATGTCGAATGGTTAGATAACCTACGTCCAACATATATTTAAAATTTAATTATCTACAAAAGTAGCATCGAAATACTTAAATATCGAAAGTACAGAGTATCGAATGTCCTAAATATTGAAGTAGAGTATCGAATGTCCTAAATATCAATATTTATTTATTATGTATGTCACAGGTTAATTTGAGAATTATGATATTACGAAAACCCGGATAATTAAAAAATGGTGAAATAAAATTTGCGAGCAATTGGACGTAGCGCGGTTGGTCACAGTTCTAACCTAACCTAACCTAACCTATTTTACCCAGTTTATAATCATCATCATCATCATTTCAGCCGAAAGACGTCCACTGTTGGACATAGGCCTCCCCCAAATGTCGCCACAATAACCGGTCCTGTGCGTCTCGCATCCATCGGATTCCCGTGACCCTCACCAGGTCATCGGTCCACCTTGTGGGAGGCCTTCCAACGTTGCGTCTTCCAGTTTATAATGCGACAAGTTAATTGGACAATGGTGAAAACATTTCTGCGGGAGATTGTAGGTATGATTCGCCATTTTGAACTTTTATGTGTGTACAGAAATAATAAAATAAAAGAATAAACAATTTCCAATTTCTATTACGTTAAATATTTGTTATACCCACACGAACCCAATATAAGTACCGTCGACATGTCCGAAAAAACGAGTACCGACGCTAAAACAATATTGCTCGATCCATTGAAGTTTATAGGAGATAAAAGCAAGCCGACCTTGAATCCTCTCAGAAACTTGGAAAACCCCAAAAACGATCTTACCATGACCCCTACGTTTAACTCAAAGCATTCACTATTCAACCTTAAGTAGCTTGGTTTAAAGTCGTGCTTGATATTAGAAGATGGGTCAATTCATGTCGGTAGTTGGTATTTGATACACAAAGTTTAAATCTTTGGAGAATCCGACATTGATCTTTCGGTCAGTGTGAGAGGTGCCATCAATCCAAAAATATAAAGATTGTACGGATTTTTCTTTTGTGAATAGACAAGGCCACATGTTTTTGAATAAGAAAAACCCCGTTTGTAGAACAAAGGCTTCAGTGATGTGGCAAATTGATTTTCAGACTTTGCTCCTTTATCGTTTCCTATGTTTTTTTTTAGGTTGGAAAATCATCTAATGACATCCCCAGCTCTTGGGCAAAGCGAGAGGGCATGTCAGACTTTTACTGATCTATGGCCTCAGTAGGCTTCGACCCCGCTGGGCCCCTACGGTAGCTGACATCTCCTTGAGGCGCGCGTGGAACACTACGCACCGTCGGCGGCTTGGACTCGGTCCAGACGGTTATCGGACGGTCGGACGGCGAGCTACCCATTGCTCACCGTCCGCAAACCCACGCCTACGGTGGCCGGAAATCGGGATCGGATCCCGGCGGCTGGGGCGCAAGGGACATTGCCTCGCACGTGCAGCCGCTGCTTTGCTAGCATTACTGCTATGCAGAAGGAGGTGACCGCCTGTCACTCCTCCTCGCTCTGGACCATGGCCTATACCAAGGCTCGGCGTGAGAGATCGCTGCCGCCGAGCGCCCCCACGAAAGACGCAGCGGTGCTCTGCCCAGGCGGGGCATACCTCTACCGTATGCTCCACCATGTCCTCCGGGCGGTTCACACAATGGTGACACCCGGGCGATTCTTCCGTACGAATCCGGTGCAGGAATCTCCCAAACTGACTTGAGAACAGCCCTAGTCCGCTCCAGTTTGGGAGCCAGACGTCGGAAATGCTCCTCGAAATTCCATCGGCTGTCGAGGACGAGTCCCAGGTACTTCATCGTTGACACGATGCCGATGTGAACTCCTACCGTTATTTGGGAACCCGGGGGTGGCGCGTTCCGAGGGCCGTGAAAGTACATGGCCTCAGACTTGTGCAGGGCCACCTCGAGTCCAAACTGCTGGATCCTCCCCACAACTGTCGACCGCCGCCTGGTACGACTCTCCCTGGACCAGCGTGTCGTCTGCGTAGCAGACCACGCTGAGGGTCGCCGCGCGGCACGTAGTCGTATCCGATGTTCCACAAGGGTGGTCCTAGTATACACGTACCTATATTATTTAGGTACTGGTTTACCTTAATTATTTTGATAGGCACTAAGTAATACATATAATGATGACTAAAATGAATAAATGTCATTGTAATGGTCATTGCAAAAGATATGTTTACCCAAAATTGTAGGCTTTTAAATTTGAACGGCAAATCCGATGGTATCAGAGGAATTCGGGAAATGAATACATCTTCTCCGGTACCATATCCGGTGAATATTGAGCACTCTATTATGAAAGTTTTTAGTGATTTTACCAGCAAACGCGTGCCATTGTAAAGTTTAGGTGGATTCATGTATCTTAATAAAATAACAGGAAAACCTACTTTCAACACCATTTTGTGAGAAGGAAGTCCAGACGAGATCAAAAAAATAAAAAAAATCTGTAGGAAAATGAACAGCTTCTTCAAAATCGAGACAAGTATCGACCGAGTATATTTGCGACGGCCGGCGCATCAATCTTTAAAAGAATCAAATTACTCGTATTTACCTTATCTGGTTGCGCTCTTTTCTAAATCATGATATAGTCTTACAACTTATGGTATCAATGTCGGAATAAGTCAAAGTCAAAAGTTTTTATTTCACATAGTCCTTATAATCCGTACTTTTATAAGTACGGATTACGTTGTCGCGCTGAAAAGCACGTTTTTATTAAGTATTAACAAATAATTGCTATTTTCCTCGCTAGAGAGGTCTGATAAACACGTGCAATCGCTGCTAATCATAAAATGCTAGAGGGTGCTGCCGGCCCCCCGGCCGATACCACTGCAACCGCTATGTCCCTGCATTTTAAATCTGTAATATCTTCGAAAATATTCATTTACATTACATGCTGTAAAGGCCTTAAAGGGCCATATTGATTTATATTAAATGCACAATGTATTTAAGGTATTTAAATGTATAACGATTAATGCTGTATTGCTTAAAATCGCTTCGTAAAGAAGCCATTATTTCTCGTAAAAAGTAAAGGTTATAAAATGGTTTTTGTGGGTTATCACTAAGAGATAGACATATACCATAGCGAATTATTTGTAGACCTTTTTAAGGTGTACAATACTGTAGTACATTATTTTGATCTAACTCGTAGGGTCCAGCCAGCGTTTGCAGTGTATGCGCAAAAAAATGTAATGTAATGTGTGTGTGTGTATGTAATTACGACATCATATTAGAAACCTCTAAAATTATCAGTGTTTCTCTACTATATTATGCATGTATTATACACCTCTTTAATCACTCTATCTATTAAAAAAACCGCATCAAAATCCGTTGCATAGTTTTAAAGATCTAAGCATATATAGGGACAGACAGACGGAAAGCGACTTTATTTTATACTATGTAGTGATGATGTATTTTAATCGTCTTATATGTGAAATTTGCGGTGCCCTTGCAGGGTACATATCTTAATACTGTATAATGATATATTGTATGCCTAATGTCCAGTGTTTAACATGTCAGCAAGTAAACTTAACGTACTTTTAGAAAAAATATCGTGTTTAACCGATCCCAAGTTATATGGAAAAAAAGGCAGAAACATTACGATAAAGTATAAAATTTTTATCAAACTTTCAGAAAACTAAGAGGGTCAAAACAAAATAATTAGAAATGAAGAAAGCCCAAAGTTTTATATTACCCACATTTAACGTCCGTGCCGTGCAATGTTTTATGAACATTATTAACGTTGTTAGTAGGTTTATATTCGCATGAATTATTATAGAACTGTATTGAATGAATAAAGAGTAACTTCTTTTATCTGTTTGTTTTTTTTATGTACAGTAATTGTACATAGGTGGACAATGTTATTCATTAATGCAGCAAGGTAATCTCTATCAGTCAACTTTTGGGATAAAAAATATTACAATGCGGTACGTATGTAACAACAAATTAAATTATATTTAAAATCGAGTTACTTATGATAAATACATGCTAAGAGAATAAATATAAAATATTACAATTAAGAGACTCGGGTGTGAGAGAACTAATATTACAATGCGGTACGTATGTAACAACAAATTAAATTATATTTAAAATCGAGTTACTTATGATAAATACATGCTAAGAGAATAAATATAAAATATTACAATTAAGAGACTCGGGTGTGAGAGAACTTTAAGGTGTTTTTTATTTCACAAACCCAAATCTGTTTGAAATTTTCGACCATATTTTATATCACCAGGCAGTTTGTTTGCCAACTATAAACAAAACCATATATCAGTTGACGTATATACTACATAAATAATATCCATAAAACCCATTTTATCGCTTCACCAATCTTCAATTAAATCAGTAATACTCCAAAGGTTTACAGCCCCTAACTTTATACAGGGGTTATAAATTACGTAGTCTCAAACGGTATTTCATTGAAATAGACACCTAGGGAACGTGATAGAACTTGTAAATGATCCTGAAACACACTTTGGTTAATATTGCTGTAGCCACCAATAGTTTTACAAATTCGAGTTCCATCAGATAAATTTTAATGTACCGTAGGGGCCCAGCAGGGCCGAAGTCTACTGGGGTCATGGGTTCTCCGAAAGGGAATCCCGGGTTCCTGCAACTCTAGACAAAGAGGGCAAATAGGAGTGGGTTTTATTCAGTAAAAGTCTAACACGGGCTCCTGTTCCGCCCTACAGTGGAAAAATGTTGGATAATTTCCAACCTAAAAAAACTGGGCAAGTGCGAGTCGGACTCGCGCACTGAGGGTTACTTACCTATGTAAATAGTTCAATTCCCGAATGGAGTCTCGAATTTTTTTCTGAATCCCAGAAAAGTTTTTTTTTTCTTTGTGGCGTAACAACCAATTTACGGTTTTCAGATTTATTCCTATTCTTGTGCTATGTGACCTTGCTTCATGCCAAATTTCAGGATTCTAAGTCAACGGAAAGTACCCTATGAATTTTGATTCCCTTGAGCGTAGCCGTAAGCCGTATCTTTTTTTGGAAGTTTGATTTTTTCACAACATCAACGGACCGTAGACTTGAGCATATGGTTTTAATTTCAACTCGATACCTCCACGCGTTCCCGAGATAAAGGGTCTTGACAGACAGTCAGAAAGACGGACAACAAAGTGATCCTATAAGGGTTCCGTTTTATCGTTCTGAGGTACGGAACCCTAAAAAACTGGGCAACTGGGAGTCGGACTTACCAATGCAAATAGTTCAATTCTCAATTGCAGTTTCGAAGATTTTTCCGATTCGCAAAAAAGATTTTTGGTGACATAACAACAAATTTCCTGTTTTCAGATTTATTCCTATACCTATTTGTAATTTATTTATTTATTTACCTATGCTATAAGACCTTGCTTTATGCCAAATTTCAGGATTCTGGCTCAACGGGAAGTACCCTATTAATTTTGATTCCCATGAAAGTTTTTTTCGTTAAACTTAGAAGTTTGATTTACAACTTCAAGGGACCGCACCTTTGAGTACATGGTTTTAATTTCAACTTGATACCTCCACGCGTTTCTAAGATAAAGGGTCTAGTCTAGACAGACAGATAAACAGACAGACGGACAACAACGTGATCTATAAGGGTTCCATTTGTTTCCCTTTGAGGTACGGAAACCTAAAAAAGTTGGATCTTTGAATGGTAGTTAAAAGAAAAATAGAAGAAAATGGTTAAGGCAACAGTTTTTAAACTCGAAAGTATCAGGCTCATTTTCTGATAAAAATTATAGTAATATGAATCAGACAAGTTGTCCAACGTGGCTGACGAAATTATTGAATTCATTATCGTCTACCAATCGCATCGCTTGACTTATGTTTAATTTGTGAGGTGTCGATGCTTGACCCCAGAAACCCACCGTCTGTGTTCTACCTAGCTTCCGCTAATTAATGCTGCATGTAAAAAATACCCGACCAAGAGAAATTTGTGAGGGATATAAGTTCTACTACTGTGGAAGTGATGGAAAAAGAAATGGTGTAGGAATAGTGTTAGACAGTAAATTGAAAGAAAGCGTGATGGAAGTACAAAGGATTAGTGAAAGATTTATAGTTGTGAAAGTTATGTTAGAGAATGTGATGTTGAATGTAGTTAGTGTGTATGCACCACAAGTAAGATGTGATGAAATGGTGAAAGAGAAGTTTTGGGAGGATTTTGACACAGCGATAATGAACATCCCTGTTCATGAAGAACTGATAGTTGGAGGTGATTTTAATGGACATGTGGGAAGAATGAAAGGTTTTTATGAAAGAGTACATGGGTATGGGGTTTTGGTAGTCCCAACAGTGAAGAAGAGACACTGCTGCATTCCGCTGCATTTGATCTGGCAGTAGCTAATACGTGATTCCAGAAAAGAGACGAAAACATGATCACGTACAAAAGTGGTAATCATAAGACCCAATTCCACTACTTTCTAGTTCAGCGCAACCACTTAAAGCACGTCAAAGACTGCAAAGTACTGCCAGGAGAAGACCTAGTCGCACAATACAGACTCCTGGTTATGACATCAGTGGTCAAAATACTGTCTAGCAAAAACAAAGAGCGTCCTCCCCCTAAAATAAAATGGCATATGTTAGAGAGGAATGATTGTGCGAAGAAGTTCAGGGAGCGAGTGGTGGACAGAATGATAGAGATGGGAGACATGAATGATCGAAGTATAAATGAAAGCTGGAATGAGATGGCTGGGTGTATCAGGCATCCAGCGAAAGATATTTTGGGAGAGACGAGAGGAAAGGGCATAATAGATAGGGATACATGGTGGTGGTCGATAGAAATTCAGAGTGTATTGAAAGAAAAGAAGAAAAAAATCAAAGAATGGCAGCGTATAGAGCTAAGAAACGCTAGTTTAAAAGCTGTAAAAAAGAATGAGTATGACGTTTTAAAGAAGAAAGCCAAGAAAGCCGTAGCAATAGCAAAATTAAAAGCCCAGGACCAACTATATGACACACTGTACAGTCCTGCAGGCCAAAAAGAGCTGTACCGGCTTACTAGAATAAGAGAGAAAAAAGCGAGGGATGTTTGCCGGATAAGATGTATAAGAGATAGATACTGGAGACCGGTACTTCGTGGGGGTCGACGCGCGCCCAGTCTGACACGATAAATGTACTAAAATTGTGGTGGAGGAGAGCACGCGCACTTTTCTGCACTGGTCCGGAAAATAGTCTATTGCGTACCTAAAAGCGGTGGGATAAGAGCGGATTTTCGAGTAAGTGTGTTGAAAAAAAATTATATAGCGTAAGTACCTTGAAAGGCCCGCTAGGACAGCGGGCCAGCTTCGGCTGTAGGATTGTTTAAAAGAGTTACTGTGGCTTGTTTTTTACTGACTCCTCTTTGAGGCGCAAGTGGAACATCACGCATTGTCGACAACTGTCGGCTTAGTCCGGACGGCCGGACAGCTAGCTACCCATTGCTGACCGTCCGCTAGCACACGTCTACGATTGCTGGGATTCGCCCTGTGATTTTCAACGGCCAGAGTGAACCTATGGCTGCGGTTGGGGCGTGAGGATGTCCGTTTCCTTATTTTTGCGGCCATCTCTGGAACGCAATGACAACTGGACAGGGAATTTAAGTGCATTTTCTTCTATAAAAGTCAGTGTCAGTCTGACATTACCTCTCGCACCAGCTAGAGCGGGACCTTAAAAGAAGTATCTATAAAAGGTGAAGTATATGATGTTTCGTAGATTTATCAAAGAAACTATAACATGAAATGTGTATGTCATTATCATCATCATTATTTCAGCCGATAGACGTCCACTGCTGGACATAGGCCTCCCCCAAATGCTGCCACAATAAACGGTACTGTGCGTCAATTGCCAAACTTAAGTGGCAATAGGCAGGGCACATTGCTCGCAGAACAGATGGCCGTTGGGGCCGAAAGGTTCTGGACTGGCGGCCACATAACGGAAGACGCAGTGTTGAAAGGCCCCTTACAAGGTGGACCGATGACCTGGTTAAGGTTGCGGGAATCCGATGGATGCGAGACGCACAGGAAATGTGTATGTACCTATACGTAATTCGAAATTTACTTTAGCTTCCTTTCATCATGAAAACTAACTGTTAAATTACGAAAAAGTAATGTGAGGCCTTTATTTTACACAGCAAAAGGTAAGTTCTCTTTATTGTGAAGTATTTTTCGTTTACGACCGTAATTTCAGGCAACGAGGATGATTTAAAGATACGCCTTAAAGCACCACTGCAGCCTTTGGTGGAAATTTATGAGTGGCACGGATGATGAAGATACATTTCATAATACCGCATTGCACTCAGCAGACTTGATGTAGGACACAACAGGTGCTATAAAATCTTATAAAAAAAGCATCTATCGGGTTTCAAAGGTTACCTATCATAAGTTTGAAAAATATTTTACACTTAGCCGAAATAACATTTGTTCGAAGTATTATGTTTCTGAACATTCATTATACCACTGTTTTGATTACCATATTTTCACCTAGAAAGTTTGTGCACACTATTTCATCTCTAATATACAGTTAATTATGAACAAAAGTAGTTTTAATGGGTCCCAATAAGAAGCATGCAAACAAGGATGCTTGCTTTAAGCATGCAGCATGCAAGCAGACATGCAGCATGCAAGCAGGCACGCAGCATGGAAGCAGGTATACAATATGCAGCAGGCATGCAGCACGGAAGCAGGTATACAACATGCAGCAGGCATGCAGCACCGAAGCAGGCATGCTCCGGCGCCGCAGGGTTTGGGCGGCCCTACGGGAGCTTACCAACCTACCCCTCCGCGCCTACGCCGGCTTAATTTACACTCTAGGGTAATGTAATGGTAATGGCAGACAAGACTGTGTGAAGTCGGTTTTGCGGCAATTCGTTTCTGTCACTAAATTTTGTAGCACAACATATTGACATTTTATAACAATATTTTAACTTAACCTATATACTGAAAATGCTACCAAGTAACCGTCTATAATAAAAATAAAAATAAAAAAATAAAATAAATTTATTTCAGACTAATTCCAATGTCCATATTATGTTAGTAACTGAAACTTAAAACTACGTTAGTATAATATTCAAATGCATTAAAATATTAGTCAATTAGTCACAAATTAAATTAAATTAAATTAATATATGTATATTACGAAACGTGTCTATATATTACGAAAAATACCAAATACCTTCGAAGAACACACAAAATTACTTTCAAATAGATCAAGCCTTTTAAGAGCAAATCAGTAACAAACACACGTACGAAGAATTATCTATAGATATCTAACAATGATCGGCGATAGAAAATAGCCTCTAAATAGTTTCTAACTAGTAAACTGATAAAATGTTAACAGAGAAACTATTACATCACATCTTGATCAGCGAAAAAAAAACCGCTGAGACATAAAACGAAATCAAAAAGATTTATCTGCAGATAAAAAAACACCCCGCGATCGAATATTTTTGCGAAGTGTCAAAAGTTCTTGTCAAACGTGATCGATGGCGTCACAATATCCGTGCTTAGACCTAATGTAAGTAAACGAGGCTTGCCTCGTATGTTCTCGTGTTGACGTGGAATAAAGTGGTGCTGACGTAATACCTATCAAGGTGACGACTCTTGGGAAAATACGTGCTGCTTACGTCACCAGTTTTTCTAGATACTTCAATTTTCAGTTATTTTTCGCTGGGATTTTCCGAATAGACTACGCTTCATTTATTTAGGCTGTCAGACTACTGTCAGAAGTAGGTACTTAGTGCTCTTCAAATTTTTACCATTAATAATTATAAAACGGTGATTTTAGTGCTAAAAATACAATCAAAATGTAGATAAAGTGTTGTGTCTACTATGTTATTAATATCTAGTGCTAAAATTAACTAAAACACAATAAAATTGAAAATAAAAGTAAAAAAACTTCAACCCTCTTTTAAATTAAAGTTAAGTGCAAAAATAACTGTCATTTTTAATTGACAGCTGCTGTCATTAGATGTTTGTAACAAAAATGTGGGTGAAGTTTTTATTCAATTCATGCTAGTGGGAACTCAATCAAGTGAAAATGGATTCCGTAAACAAGCCCACCATACAAAACAAACCAGAAAATAAAAAGCTAACACAGCAGATATTCCACCTCAGATGTTAGTAGGAGCAGTATCATCACAACAATAAATCTCGATGACTCAACACAATTAACCGAAAACACAGATATAAATAAAAAAAGGCATCTAGATAGTCCCGAAAAGCCTAGGACGGCAAAGCAAGCCTAAACCTAACAGCTAATAGCTTAGTCAACCTCTACGTATATCAAATTCATTTTCTGAACTGGAAGATACACAAAATGATTTGCCTCAGACACAACCAACCGAAAGACAACCTAGACCTCCGCCTCTGTTTGTCGACAATGTTACAAATATTCGACCATTAACACAACTACTCTATGATAAAGTGGCAGGGCTATTTGAGCTAAAGGTTTTACGGAATAATCAAGTCAAAATACAACAAATATCAAGCGAAGCATATAAAACTATTACGAAGGAACTGGATGCTAAGAATACTGAGTATTTTACATACAAACCCAAACGTAACTTCAAAGTCATATTAAAACACATGCAACTTTCACTGAACTTGCCGTCTTAGACCATATAATGTGCGTACAAAAATTATAAAATAAATAAATAAAACTGAAGTTCAGCATGCAATACGTAAATCTAATATTTCAGTGCTGACACGACTGAAGAAGAATGCTTATAGCAGCTTTGATTTAGTTTTATTACTTCAAAACAGTCTGTAATTCCGTACCTACTTATCAAGGAAAGCGCCACAAAGATAAGATAATACGTTTAATTAAAACCCACAACATTAAAACACAAAGACGTCAGTTAACTTCAAATATCAAGTTATGAATGGTTGAGATACACAGAGAGAAACGAACAAAGGGGATGTCACTCGAGGGGCCTTACATTCCTACATTACAGGTCTTGTCCACAGTGAACACTCGATGACTAGGGTGGGAGCGGAGCTTTGTCGCAACATGTCTCTTTCGCAAAATGGCTACTGCCCCCCTAGCCAAGTTACGGTCGTTTCGTTTGCGTCGAACGCCTCGTGTAGGCCACGCCTCCGATTCCTTTGTTCTGACCACGTGACTGCGCGTTGAGATAACGTCAGAACAAAGGAATCGGTAACGTGGCCTACTCGAGGTGTTCGACGCAAAGGAAACGATCGTAACTTGGCTAGGGGGGCTGGTCGTAAAATTACGCTTTCGCAGATTGTCACTTTCACAGAATGATTCTTTGATTTAACATTTTGTGAAAGTGTTAAAAATTTAAAGAAAAATAAAGACAGAATGTTCTGCGAAAGTCTTTTTTTTCTTCAAATTTTCTGTAACTTAGCAATAACTAACTACTAATAACTTTTGTGTAACACACAATGGGCCATTCGTATCGTATCATAAGATTATAATAGGCATCTTCAAAGGAAGCTTACCCTAAGTGGTGGGGTCTTCAAAGCGGTCTACCAGGGCAGGAACGCTATCTTTTTAAACGAAAGTATTGAGCGCTTCCGTGCCTTCAAGCCTTGATGCAAGTAGGTTTACATGTCTTGACAGTTTAGTCTGATACTTTATATATTACCATCACTACATAGTATAAAACAAAGTCACTTTTCGTGTCTGTCTGTCCCTATGTATGCTTAGATCTTTAATACTACGCAACGGATTCTGATCCAGTTTTATTTAATAGATAGAGTAATTCAAGAGGAAGGTTTATAAGTATAATACACGCACATTATAGTAGAGAAACACTGATGATTTTAGAGGTTTTTAATGTGATGTCGTAAATAAACACATTTTTTTGCGCTTACATTGCAAACGCTGGCTGAACCCTAAGAGATAGATCAAAATAATGTACTACAGTATTGTACACCTTAATAAGATCTACAAAAAAGTCCGCGATGGTATATGTCTATCTTTTAGCTATAACCCACAATAACTATTTTTTATCCTTTACTTTTTACGAGAAATAATGGCTTATTTACGAAGCGATTTTAAGCAATACAGCATTAATCTTTATCCAATTAAGTACCTTAAATATATTGTGCATTTAATATAGATCAATATGGTCCTTTACAGCGTGTAATTTAAGTGAATATTTTCGAAGATATTAAAGATTTAAAATGCAGGGACATAGTGGTTGCGGTAAATAACTTGATTCTTTCAAAGATTGATACTCGGTTACTTCCAGATTGGTCCCATTTTTTTCAAATCCAGTTCTGATAATGGAATCCACGAGGAATCGACGGAACTCCTCAAATATTCTAGGCACTATATAGTGATTTTGGTATTTTAATCGAGAACTAAAGCATTTACAGTCAAAAAGTAACATTTGATGAAGTGGAACTGATGAAGAATACCAGAAATGGCCAACGGAACTTCACCATCACATAGATATCACAATGAAGATAGTTAAGTAACTATGACAATATAAATAAATAAATGGTTCTGAATGGTTATGTTGAAAATGGTATCATCGAAGTGATCTGATGATGATGGTGGAGCCGGAAGGTAAGCATTGGAACTCCGTAATTAATCAATGTAACCTAGCCGTGTTTGGGCTTATTAGAATTGTCATGATATGCACTTTGGCTATCTATCTATCTATTTATGTATGGTTTCCGCACTTAGTCCTATGTGGACCATTGTACGTGGGCCATGGCGGTCATAACCTTTGGTGGGCTCATTCCAACCGGCCCAACTCTTTCCAAAAAAATAGATTAGGCCTCTTAGGTTTTTCAGGGCATCAATAAGGGAGTTCGGGGATCCTAAGGTTCGTGAGCGTATTTCAGTGACACCTGTGCAGTCTAGGAGCACAAGTTGGCTATAAGGTACTATCGAACTAACCTGATGATGGAGCCGGGAGGTGGATGAGGACTTCATAATAAAATAATGTATCCTAGCAGTGTTTGGGTTAATTCGGATAGTCATGAGAAATAGGTACTCTGGCTATAAGTGCATCACAACTAAAAAGTGTGAAATAAAAAACTTTTTACTAAAAATAAATAACCAACTTCACTACAAAAAAAAAAAACAAACACTAAAACGATCACAATAACTTTAATTTTGGAACTCGGTGTTAAATAACAAGCAAACAATACCAGAAACACCGGCTTCCGAAATTAAAGTTATTTTGATTGTTTTAGTGTTTTTAACCGACTTCAAAAAAAGGAGGAGGTTATCGATTCGGTTGTATGTTTTATTTTTATTTTTTGTGTGTTATCTCTGAACTCCGTCGTTTATGGACCGATTTGCAAAATTTTTTTGGGATCCATGATGAATCGAGAGAACTCCCCAAGTATTAAAGGTCCCATTTTTTTCAAAATCCAGTTCTGATGATGGGATCCATGAGAAATCGTGGGAACTCCTCAAATATTATAGGCAACCATATAGTGATTTTGGTATTTTCATCGAGAACATACGTATTTACAGTCAAAAAGTAGCATTTGATGAAGTGGAACTGATGAAGAAGACCAGGAATGGCCAACGGAACTTCATACTCACATAGATATCACAATGAAGACAGTTAAGCGACTATGACAATACAAATAAATAAATGGTTCTGAATAGTTATGTTGAAAATGGTATTGTAGTGACATCTCTCGTCACATAAGAACTAATCCTGCATCACGCAATCAAAGTTCTCCGCTCGATTAGAACATATAGAACAGCCCAAAATCATCTATCAGGCAGATGCCCACCAGACATAACACCCGTCTGGTCGGAGGATCCTCCCTTTTCAACGGAGGTTTGCGGGACTTTACACTCTGTTCCGCCTACCTCCAAACTGGTGACCCTCGACAAAGAACGCCAGCGCAGCCTTTGTGCAGCCACTACTTCGTGACGTCATCATCACTTCCTCAAGCTTTCGCGCAGCGAGCCATACAGCCAGCACCCACGGCTATAAAGGGTGTCCTGACCACCAGCTTGCATACCTGTTCATTGTCATCACCTTCAGCCTCATCAGCGACCTTGGCGAAGCGCACTTAACCTTCGGCCAGTCACATGAAGAGCCACGAAGAACCTCTCCAGGTCGACGCAAGCAGTCAAGTCACTACGTCGCACAGCACCGCTCCGACTCACTAGAGCAAGCGGCACTACTCCGATTCACCGGAGCCTGCAGCATCATCCCGACTCACTGGGAAACCACCACCCCGACTCACTGGGGCATCATCCCGACTCACTGGGACATCATCACCCCGACTCACTGGGGCATCATCCCGACTCACTGGGATAGCACCACCCCGACTCACTGGGGCATCACCGCAGACAGTTCCGACCCACTGGAACCAACCTGCCACTGGCCTGGCACGCATCAAGAAGCACCAAGAACCATGCGATCTCCGATCTCTGGAGGGGAGTGATGTAGCGACATCTATGGCGTCACATAAGAACTAATCCTGCATCGCGCAATCAAAGTTCTCCGCGCGATTGGAACATATCTGAACAGCCCGAAATCATCTATCGGGCAGTAGCCCACCAAACATAACACCCGTCTGACCGGAGGATCCTCCCTTTTCAAAGGTGGTTTTCGAGACCTTACTCTCTGTTCCGCCTACCTCCAAAGTATCATCGAAGTGACCTGATGATGATGATGGAGCCGGAAGATAGGCACCGAAACTCTAATTAATCCTAGCCGTGTTTGGGCTTATTAGAATTGTCATGAGATGCACTTTGGCTATAAGGTACTATCGAACTGATCTGATGATGGAGGAAGGTGGAACGTAGACTTAGGAACTTCTTAATAAAACAATGTAACCTAGCCGTGTTTGGGTTAATTGAAATTGAATTCTAACACCATCAAATTTACCGTTCCAATATAAACGCCTACAATTTCCGCTAAAGATATCTTTTGCAATGACCATCAATAAATCGCAGGGTCAAACATTCAACGTTGCAGGCTTAGATTTGAGCGTTGAATGTTTTTCACATGGCCTATTATATGTCACTCTTTCAAGAGTAACTTCAAAAGAAAACATGTTTGTATTATCTAATGACAAAAAATCTATGAACATTGTGTATAAAGACATTCTGTAGTATATTTAATACTAGCGACTTGCCCTGGTGCAATGCTGGACAAAACCGCATCAAAATCCGTTGCGTAGTTTTAAAGATCTAAGCGTGCATAGGGACAGACAGCGGGAAGCGACTTTGTTTTATACTATGAAGTGATCAGCATTGCACCCGTGCGAAGCCGGGGCGGGTCGCTAGTATTTATATATTTAAACTTTATGCACTTGTAAAAACATTTTACAAAGGTGAACTTAATGCCTTAGACATTGTGAGAAAGCTACATTTTGAGAATTAATCATTCTACGAAAGGAACAAGACAGAAACATTTTACGACCGGTAGACATTTTGCTAAAGAGATATTTTGTAATATTATAACAGTTGTATTCAAAAGGCCCTAAAAATACTAATTGTAATAGAATGTGTTTCTATCGTAGGTACTAGCTGTTCTCCGCGGTTTCACCCGCATCGTTGATTACTCATCATCATCATCATCATTTCAGCCGAAAGACGTCCACTGCTGGACATAGGCCTCCCCCAAGTGTCACAATGAACGGTCCTGTGTGTCTCGCATCCATCGGACTCCTGCAACCGTTACCAAGTCATCGGTCCACCTTGTAGGAGGCCTTCCAACGCTACATCTTCCGGTACGTGGTGGTCGCCATTCCAGAACCTTTCGGCCCCAACGGCCATCCGTTCTGCGAGCAATGTGCCCTGCCCATTGCCACTTAAGTTCGTTGTTCGTTGATTACTGCTCCGCTCTAATTGATCGTAACATGATGTTATAAAGCTTATAACCTTCCTCAATGATTGGACTATCAAACAATGAAATAATTTTATAATTCGAACCATTAGTCCCTAAAATATGGGCGTACAAACAAACAAACAAACTCTTTGTCTTTAGATTATTTTTATTTTATTTATTTATTACATTTTAACTAGCTATCTAGCTATTATATATAGCTAATTGTTCCAAAATTCAAAGGATTACCGTTGGGGATACCATGTGCCATATCAGCTACTATCCCAACTGGCAAAATAGCCATAAGAATAATCCGTAATAAGAGCTTAGACCTTATAAAAGGTTTATATCTGTCTTGGCAAAGATTGTGTAACTTATAAAGGCACCTTATAAAACGTATTGTGCTAAAAGACACTTGTAAGTGTGTTTGTTCTTACAAAAGCATTATCAAAATTAATGTACGATGAAAAAAAACCCTGAAACCATCATACAAGTACTATAAGGGCAAATAATCTTACAAGGTGCGCCCAATTCCATACTTACAGACGTTAAGAAGTGTGTTATAAGAGACATTTTGCTAGTTGAGATATCTCCGGCTATGCTGTTTAAGGGTTGCACCAGTTTAGTAATAGTTACAGTAACATTACAAATTTAATATCGACGTGTTTTCTCAGGGTAAAACAGTAGACGAACGTTTCATAACCCGCGCGATCTTCTTACCCTGTTCGGGGCCTTACATCGCTATTTTATAGGGTTACGTATTTCAAGCGGGCATTCCCGGAACGCCGTTTTAAGAACAATTGTATATAGAATGGTCGGAAACGGTTAGAAAGAAATAATGGGACCGTTTTATGAATAATGGAAAGTGGATATAAGTACTAAAATTTATCTCATTTTGAGACTTAACATCGTTGACGTTTTTGTGGGTCAGAACTTAAGTATATTCTATTGTATCCTTTTGTCACGTAACTGTAAAAAAAATGGGCAAGTGCGAGTCGGACTCGCGCACTGAGGGTTCCGTACAAACTTGAAAGGTAAAGTGCGGTTTACGATTTATGACATATTAAAAAAAACTACTTACTAGATCTCGTTCAAACCAATTTTCGGTGAAAGTTTATAAGGTAATGTACATCATATATTTTTTTTAGTTTAATCATTCTCTTATTTTAGAAGTTACGGGGGGGGGACACATTTTACCACTTTGGAAGTGTCTCTCGCGCAAACTATTCAGTATATAAAAAAATGATATTAGAAACCTCAATACCATTTTTGACGACCTATCCATAGATACTCCACACGTATGGTTTTGATGAAAAAAAAATTTTGAGTTTCAGTTCTAAGTATGGGGAACCCACAAAATTTATTGTTTTTTTTTCAATTTTTGTGTGAAAATCTGAATGCGGTTCACAGAATACATCTACTTACCAAGTTTCAACAGTATAGTTCTTATAGTTTCGGAAAAAAAGTGGCTGTGACATATGGACGGACAGACAGACAGACAGACAGACATACATGACGAATCCAAAAGGGTTCCGTTTTTTGCTATTTGGCCACGGAGCCCAAAAAATACGAAATCTAGAGTAATAAATTACAGTAAAAAACAGTACATCCTCTGCCCTATGCTTACGCTTTTGTGGTCACAATCAGACAAGGATAAGCCGGGATACAAATAAATATATTCGATGACTGGAATATTCCAGGGTCCAAAGTCCCGTTCTAGCACCTGGGAGCTTCATCCAACTGTCGAAAATCCTCCGCACCATCGAATACCCTGCGGGACGTCATCCGGCTGGCGCCTAGTCCTCGGCCTCTACGACTATGTGACCTCTTCTGCTGCCAGTCCAGGACAGTACTTAGTGCGCCTACCTCCATAGACGTAAATAATTTAAGAAACGGCTTTTTGTGCCTGCGACCCTCGATTAACAAATTTTTATGTAGATAGTGCTGCGTCTTATTTGTCTCATAATAGATATTTAACCCGCAAACGCTACAATGTATAGGAACACTATCCAATTGCGGGATAAAGGGTCGATTTTCTCGCATCCTCTGGACAGCTGGAACAATAATGCGCCCATTGGTTGGACAAAACTCAGGTGTACCCATACCTCTCTCGGTATGCCCGTATAGTTAAAGCGGCGTTTCTGTGACACTCCCCATAAATTAAAATCATGTATGATTACTCCGAAACTGTGTAATTTTAACGAAACATGATAATTATAAAATAAAACGTAATTAAAATACAATGCTTTTCAAATAAAAATATTAACGTCAGTGACCTTGATAAATGTAAACTATCACTTTAACTTGATTAATCATTACTGTTTTAAGGTTTTATGTTCATGGCACCGAATATAATTTTTTTCTCAGTTGCCAAAGAATTGTTTTTTTTGTAATCGTGAACTTCATATACATCACGTAGAAAAAGCTGAAAATGAAAAATAATGTCCTCTATCTAAACTACTGGACATATTTGAATAGTTTTTGTTATGCAGACTTTTTTTTTCGGTGGGATAATTATTCTCTGACATCCCCCGCTCTTGGGCAGAGCGGGAGATAGTGTCAGACTTTTACTGACTAAAAACCCACTCCTGTTCCTTTGTTGCCTTTGTACCAGGGCCGAGTCTTCCTTACAGAATCAGACCCTTGGCCCCAGTAGGCTTCGACCCAGCTGGGCCCCTACAGTTGCTGACATCTCCTTAAGGTGCACGTGGTACAGTACGCACCGTCGAGGTATACGCACTTTAAATTATTGGTTTATTGTCGGTGCCACCCTGTATATAGAGGATTGTGTCTGTAAACATGCAGTTCACTACCATAAATACGAATTTTACCACGTATTTTACCTTACTATTCGATACTGAACTGTGAATTTCAGAAAATATGCAAATATTTGAACTTTGCGCGTAATTTTTTCAATGCGATTTTTGTGCTCTATTTATTAATAATTTATTTTCCCACGATAAGAATAAACCAAAAATCTACATTTATGAGTTCACGAGATGTAATTTAAACACTTGGGAGTGGACTGGTTAAAGTCACGACGCGGCGGAAACTGTTGACATCAAATTAGGACGTGACGTGCTGCGAATGCTTCCAACAAGTCACTTGATGAAAATGTGTATTAATTTTAAAGGGATTTTGTTAATATTAAGAATAGTTTTATGTATATTGTGTGAGAAGTGATATGAAAGAAAAGGGAGTTAGTGATAACGTGACGAGTGACAGGACAGAATGGAAGAAAAAAACGTGTTGCACCGGCCCCAAATTAAACGGGACAAGGACAGGAAGATGATGATGAGTTTTATGTATATTTTGAGTCCTTTTCTTGTCAAACCAATGCCTTACTTTTAAGTTAAATTGGACCCAGATTGTAGTCGTATAATAAAAATTGTAGTGTCTTTCATAAAACTGCGGGAAATATTCGAAACAGTTACCGGGTTCTTGGCACGCAAAAGGCAACTAAAAGAACACAGGTGAGTTTTAATCAGTAAAATTCTAAGATTCCCATTCCCACTCTGCCCTAGGGCAGGAGAAGAAGAGAAAGAAAAACCTAGTCATAATCAAAACCAACCAATTAACTATCCACGAAACATACACACAAATTCCAATACCTACCCACTTATAAAAACATAGTCTAGCCAAAATAGGTTTGTTCTCCTGCACAAAAAAAAAACATATTGTATCAGTACGATATAGGATACTGCACGATACTGAAACAGGGTTTTATCACGATACAAAAGGTAGTTTTGCACAGAACCCGGGTTTTGCCGCGAATTGAATGTATTTGCATGAGAATAGTAAGCTGATTGAACAGACTGAATTGAGATGTTCGCGATCTTGCCCTGTTTTGCAGTCAAGTGTACAGAGATTTGTTACATGACATCTTATTAATTTGCATAAGCATTATAGCATAGTATTATAATTATTATAATCAGCATTAATAATGTTCCTGGAACTCAAGACTTCTCTGTAGGAGAGAGAATTGGCCGTAATCCATCACGCGGGCATAGTGCGGGTTGAAGTTGAGGGTTGTGATCTCGACTTCGATTTCCAGCCACCGTCCGTAAGCCCACACCTAGGTTTACGGACGACAAGCAATGTGTAGCTCGCTGTCCAGACCAAACTCAAGTCGTCGACGGCACGTAGTGTTCCATGCGCGCCTAAAAGAGATGTTGGCAAAAGGCATGGGTTTTAGTTAAAAGTCTGACACGCCCTCCCGTTTCGCCCTAGAGCGAGAGAAGTCATTGAATAATTTCCTACCTAAAAAAGGTAATGAAATATCCCTTGACGGCGCATCCTCTCAGTATTTACGATATTAAAATCAAATGAAAATTTTTGTTTTTTATTAAATATTTTTTGCGACTATCACATAAAAAAATATTTATCCGATTTTTTCACTCGTACGATTTTTTTGAAAAAACAATATTTTGAGACTCGCACAAGACAAACAACAGAAAAAGAAACAAAAAAAAATACAACCGACTTCAAAGTAAAAAAAAAAACTGAAAAGTGCAAAATAACTTTAATTACGGAAGTCGGTGTTTCTATATTAGTTTTGTCTCTTCGTTATTTAACACCAACTTCCGAAATTAAAGTTATTTTGCACTTTTCAGTGTTTTTTTTACTTTGAAGTCGGTTGTATTTTTTTTTTAAGTTTTTTATTTTTACACTTTTTAGTTATGGTACCACTAAAAAGTAACCCTTAGCCAAACTTAAATACCTTATATCCAGAGTGCATCTCATGACAATTCTAATAATCCCAAACACGGTTCATCATCATCTTCCTGCCCTTGTCCCGTGTTATTTGGGGTCGGCGCAACACGTTTTTTTCTTCCATTCTGCCCTGTCACTCGTCATACTATCACTAACTTCCTTTTCTTTCATATCACTCTTCACACAATCCATCCATCTTTTCTTTGGTCTCCCTCTCCCTCTCCATCCATCCACATGTAAACTCATAACTCTTTTAGTAACATGCGTTTCATCTCTCCTCTTCACATGACCATACCACGACAAACGATTCCCTTTCAACTTTTCAGTCACTGGCGCCACTTTCAAACTTCCCCTAATATACTCATTTCTCACTTTATTCATTCTCGTCACACCACACATCCATCTTAACATTCTCATCTCCGCTACGTGCAATCTTTTTTCATCCGTCTTTTTCACAGCCCAACATTCTGATCCATACAGTATGACAGGCCTTATCACGGACTTGTAGATTTTACCCTTCAACTTGAGGGGCATCCGTGGGTCACAAATTGTTCCCGTGACCTGTCGCCATTTCATCCATCCTGCGTTGATCCGATGTGTTACGTCGCGGTCTACCTCACCATCCCCTTGGACAATTGACCCGAGGTACCGAAAGTCGGAGCAGATCGGTATGGGTGTTCCAGCGAGAGATAAAGGTGTAGGGTTCACCCCTGCCACATAGTTTATTTATGTTTATAATAACCCAACACAAGACACTACAATTGAAACACAAACATAAACACAGCCACAGTATTATTATCATTTACGTATATCAATAACACTACTCAACATTCACGGCATTTATAATGTTTATCATTATAATGTCGGATGGTGTCGGCTGCCCCAGTGCGCGGGCCGGCGCACGCGGCGGTTGAGCGTCCAGGCTCAACTTTTATATTTCGAGTTGTGAGGGTCAGTCGGTCACAGACCTCGCCGCTTACCGCCTGCGCCGCGCCCGCGATTATATTTGTTACGCAAATTGGTACTGTTTTTGTGAACTGACTATTGTATTGTGCTGTAACTATTGTGTGTCTCTTCTGTCCATTCTCCTTCTGTGTTTTATGTGTTTTATGTGTTGTGTATGGACCTAGTGCAAGTAAACCGTGAGTACTTTCCGAGTGACTTTTATTTCCTCGCACCCGCACTCACCACATACACTCAACTAAACTGGTGACCCCAAGACGAACACACTAAGTAATAATGAGTGACAGTGAGACCGAGCACACCGCGTCATCGCAGCCCGACGATCATGTTGCACACCGCGCGCGCAAGGCCAAACGCCTCTCGGGCTCAAAGGTCGAGCCGGCTGAGGTGTACCGCGTCGCATTGCGCCTACCCCCATTTTGGCCCGAGGAGCCCGACATTTGGTTTGCGCAGATTGAGGCGCAATTTGAAAACGCCGGGGTGACAAATGACGTCACCAAATACAATTACGTCGTCGGACATCTCGACCACCAGCAGTCCAAGGAGGTGAAGGACATAATCATGTCCCCCCCGGCGCACAATAGGTACGAGAAGTTGAAGACGGAGTTGGTGCGGAGGCTCTCTGCCTCCCAAGAGCGGAAGGTGAAGCAGCTGCTGATGCATGAGGAGCTGGGAGACCGGAAGCCGTCGCAGTTCCTCCGCCACCTGCAGGGTTTAGCAGGACCTACCGTGCCCGAGGACTTTGTGCGCACCATCTGGTGTAGCCGACTCCCTACCAGCATCCAGCCCCTCCTGGCATCGCAGCCCCACAGCACCCTGGGCGCGCTAGCCGAGCTGGCAGACCGCGTCCAGGACATCATCGCGCCAGCAAGCCACGTCGCAGCAGCCTCGGCAGCAGGACCCTCGACAAGTGAGATGGCCGCCGAGATCGCCGAACTGAAGCGGGCAGTGAAGGACCTGACACTGCAGCTGCGTGACAGCCGTTCGCGGAACCGCTCCCACAGCCGTGGCCGAGACGCGCGACGGCGCTCACGTCATCGTTCCTACACCCGCTCGGACTCCAGCTATCGGCAGCACCCCGTGTGCTGGTACCACTCCATGCACGGGGAGAAGGCGAAGCGCTGCGTCAAGCCCTGCGACTACCGGCAGGGAAACGCCGCGGGCAGTCGGTGATGGCGACAAGCGATTGCCCTATCTCAACTGGTCGCCTGTTCGTCATGGATCGCAGCACCAAGACGCAGTTCCTGGTCGACACAGGTAGCGACCTCTGCGTCTACCCCCGCCGTCTACTAAGTGACCGTCGTGAGTGTACCAATTATGACCTAGTGGCCGCGAACGGCACGCCCATCAAGACATTTGGGTATGTAGAACTGAACTTAAATCTAGGACTCCGTAGGGACTTTAAGTGGCGTTTTGTGGTCGCTGAGGTGACAAAACCTATTATTGGTGTGGACTTTTTATGTTTTTACTCGCTAGTCGTTGACTGTCGTAATCAACGACTAGTCGATAGTAACACAAATGTTTTTACCGTTGCCTCGAATCACACAGATTCATCTTTATTTTCTGTAAAAATAACTTCTGGTGATTCGAGGTACCATAGAATTTTAGACGGGTTTCCCGACATCACCCGACCCGCCGGTACACTACGCACCACGCCTCACAACACCGTACACCACATCCGCACCACCCCAGGCCCTCCAGTATCTTCACCATTTCGGCGCCTAGCGCCAGACAAATTGAAAATTGCTCAGCAGGAGTTCCAGCTGATGCTCGCCAATGGAACCGCCAGACCGTCGGAGAGTCCATGGGCATCACCTCTACACCTTGCTCCCAAAAAAGACAACGGATGGCGACCCTGCGGTGATTACCGCATGCTCAACGCCCGGACCGTCCCTGACAGGTATCCGATTAGGCACATCCACGACTTTGCTCATAGCATCTCTGGTTGCAAAGTCTTCAGCACCATAGACCTAGTAAAAGCCTATAATCAGATCCCTGTCAGTCCGGAAGACATTCCGAAGACGGCGATCACCACACCGTTCGGCCTGTACGAGTTTCCGTTCATGACGTTCGGTCTGCGTAACGCAGGCCAATCGTTCCAACGTTTTGTGGACGAGATGACCAGAGGTTTGGACTTTTGCTACAGCTATTTGGATGACTTCCTTATATTTTCTAGGTCACAGGTGGAGCATGAGGAGCACCTCCGCATTATCTTCGGCAGGATGAAGGACTACGGCATGCTGATTAACACCTCTAAGTGCGTTTTTGGTGTCCCGGAGGTAACTTTCCTAGGTTACCGCATCTCCGAAAAGGGCACCCAACCACTAGACTCCAAGGTTGAGGCGATCAGGAACTTCCCGCCACCCAAAGATGTTCGTCAGTTGCGCCGCTTCCTGGGTATGATTAATTATTACCGACGTTTCATACCCCACGCAGCACAGATCCAGGCGCCACTTCATAATCTTTTGATTGGCAACGTAAAGGGCTCGCAGCCCATATGTCTTGCGGAGAATACTTTGCAAGCATTTGAGGACTGCAAGGTGAGCTTAGCTAACGCTGCTCTTTTAGCTCACCCCGATTGCAATGCCAATCTCGCGTTAGTCACTGACGCGTCGGATAACGCAATCGGCGCGGTGTTACAGCAGCTTAGCGATGATGGCTGGCAGCCATTAGCTTTCTTCTCCAGGAAGCTCAGCCCTTCGCAGGCAAAGTATTCTCCCTATGACAGGGAACTGCTGGCCATTTACGAGGCCATCAAATACTTCCGCCACATGCTCGAGGCTCGACACTTCGTCGTCTACACGGACCACAAGCCGATCAGTTTTGCATTCCACGAGAGGAAGAAAAACTGCTCGCCCAGGCAATTCCGGTACCTAGATTACATTGCCCAGTTCACCACCGACATAAGGCACATTTCCGGCAAGGACAACGTCGTAGCCGACCCCTTATCTCGCGTGGAAGCGCTAAATGTACCGGTCAGCTTCGACACTCTCGCGGAATCGCAAACTTCTGATCCGGAACTGTCCAAGCTACTCCAGGAAGGCTCTTCGTTGGTTTTGGAGAAAGTGCAGGTCCCAGGGAAGCATACATTTGTGTACTGTGACGTCAGTACAACGCCTTCCAGACCCTTTGTGCCCGTAATGCTACGAAAGCAAGTCTTCGACAGCTTGCACTCCCTCAGCCACCCTGGTGTCTCAGCGTCTGCCAAATTGATCGCAGAGCGCTTCGTTTGGCCAGGCATGAGGAGAGACTGCAGGGAGTGGGCACGAGCTTGTCTTGAGTGCCAGCGGGCCAAAGTGAACCGACACGTTTCTGCGCCATTAGGGTCGTATCACCTCCCACGTGCAAGGTTCACCACTGTCCACATTGACCTGGTGGGCCCGCTTCCAATTTCGCAAGGCTTTAGGTACTGTCTGACGGCAGTCGACCGTTTTACCAGGTGGCCAGAGGTCGTACCTATCGTCGACATAACTGCAGAGACAGTAGCTAAAGCGCTGCTATCCGGATGGATTGCCCGGTTTGGCTGTCCCTTGGATATTGTTACGGACAGGGGACGACAGTTCGAGTCGGCCCTGTTCGAACAATTGTCTAAATTGGCTGGTTTTCAGCACAAGCGGACAACGGCATACCATCCGGCTTCCAATGGCATGGTGGAGCGCTTCCACCGCCAGCTCAAGGCGTCCATCATGTGTCATGCAAATGACAAATGGACAGAGTCCTTGCCGTGGGTATTGCTTGGTATACGGAGCGCATACAAGAAGGATGCCCAAGCGTCTTCAGCCGAACTTGTTTACGGCGAACCACTAAGGCTCCCAGGTGAATTTTTCGCACCTAGTGACGAAGGAACGACCGACGTCACAGACTTCACTGCGCGCATACGCAAGTTTGCACAAAACCTGCAACCAACCCCAGCGTCCCGTCACAACAAGACCAGCATTTTTGTATACAAGGATCTGCAGACCACTGATCACGTGTTCCTTCGTGAAGACGCATTACGTGGCTCGCTTCAACCAGCGTACACAGGTCCTCACAAAGTTCTGCAAAGGGGAGACAAAGTCTTCAAAATATTATCCAAGGGCAGAGAGGTCACGGTCTCAATCGACCGCCTGAAGCCAGCTTATATTTTGGCAGACAAAGCTGACCCAGAGGAAGTCACTCCACCTAGCAGTAGCAAGGAGTACACCACACGCTCTGGTCGTCATTTCAGGTTCCCTGATTTTTATCGCCCTTGACGGTCTCTGGAGGGGGGTGATGTAGGGTTCACCCCTACCACATAGTTTATTTATGTTTATAATAACCCCACACAAGACACTACAATTGAAACACAAACATAAACACAGCCACAGTATTATTATCATTTACGTATATCAATAACACTACTCAACATTCACGGCATTTATAATGTTTATCATTATAATGTCGGATGGTGTCGGCTGCCCCAGTGCGCGGGCCGGCGCACGCGGCGGTTGAGCGTCCAGGCTCAACTTTTATATTTCGAGTTGTGAGGGTCAGTCGGTCACAGACCTCGCCGCTTACCGCCTGCGCCGCGCCCGCGATTATATTTGTTACGCAAATTGGTACTGTTTTTGTGAACTGACTATTGTATTGTGCTGTAACTATTGTGTGTCTCTTCTGTCCATTCTCCTTCTGTGTTTTATGTGTTTTATGTGTTGTGTATGGACCTAGTGCAAGTAAACCGTGAGTACTTTCCGAGTGACTTTTATTTCCTCGCACCCGCACTCACCACATACACTCAACTAAAAAGGCAATGGATTGGAGAGACCGCCGAAATCGCAGAACAAGTATTCCGTTTTGGTTCTACTCAATTTCAGGCCAACACTCTCCAGTCTGTGCCACCATACCTCCAATCTGTTCTGGACCTCTAGGCCACTCTCGGCAACCAACACAATGTCATCGGCAAACAGCATACACCAGGGAGCCTCTTCCTGAATGTCCGACGTCAGAGCATCCATTATCATCAGGAAGAGGTAAGGGTTGAGAGCCGACCCTTGATGTAAGCCGAAAGCCACATTGAAGCTGCCAGTGGTGCCCACTGTAGACCGGACTTGGGTACTGCATCGACTGTACATCGCTCGGATCAACTGCACATACTTCCCAGGCACACCTTTCTCCTTAAGGGCCCACCACAGAACCTCACGAGGTACCCGGTCGTATGCCTTTTCGAGGTCAATGAATACCATGTGCAAGTTTTTATGCGTACCTCTGTATTTCTCGCACAGCTGGCGTATAGCAAAAATGGCATCCGCTGTACCCCGACCCGGCATAAAACCGAATTGGTTCTGTGAAATTTCACTCTCTTCTCTCAGTCGCCTTTCAATAACTTTCTCCCAGACTTTCATAGTATGTGACATTAGCTTTATTCCTCTATAATTGTTGCACTCAAGCACATCACCTTTGTTTTTAAAAATCGGCACCAAAGAGCTATTGCACCACTCATCAGGTATGGCTTCTTCCAGCAACAACTTATTGAAGAACAAAGCTAACCACGTCCATCCATCCACTCGCAATAACTTCCACACTTCAACTGGTATTCCATCTGGACCAATGGCTTTACCATTCTTCATTCCATTTACTGCTATTCTGACTTCATCCATACTAACCATTCTCACTAATCCCACATTCACTGGTTTATTCTTTAACACCCCACTCCAATTATTTTCCTCATTCATCAATCTTTCAAAATATTCCTTCCACCTCTTTCTGATTTTTTCATCATCCGATAGAACCATTCCAGTTTCATCTCTTATACATCTTACATGACAAACATCCCTCGCCTTTCTCTCTCTTATTCTAGTAAGCCGGTATAGCTCTTTTTCGCCTGCAGGACTGTCCAGTGCGTCATATAGTTTGTCCTGGGCTTTTGATTTTGCTATTGCCACGGCTTTCTTGGCTTTCTTCTTTAAAACGTCATACTCACTCTTTTTTTCAGCTTTTAAACTAGCGTTTCCAGGCTCTACACGCTGCCATTCCTTGAATTTTCTCTTTTTTTCTTTCAATACACTCTGAACTTCTGTCAACCACCACCATGTATCCCTATCTATTATGCTCTTTCCTCTCGTCTCTCCCAAAATATCTTTCGCTGCATGCCTGATACACTCATCCATCTCATTCCAGCTTTCATTTATACTTCGATCATTCATATCTCCCATCTCTATCATTCTGTCCACCACTCGCTCCCTGAACTTCTCCGCACAATCATTCCTCTCTAACATATGCCATTTTATTTTAGGGGGAGGACACTCTTTGTATTTGGTAGACAGTATTTTAACCACTGATGTCATAACCAGGAGTCTGTGTTGTGAGACTAGGTCTTCTCCTGGCAGTACTTTGCAATCTTTGACGTGCTTTAAGTGGTTGCGCCGAACTAGAAAGTAGTCGATTTGGGTCTTATGATTACCACTTTTGTACGTGATCATGTGTTCGTCTCTTTTTTGGAACCACGTATTGGCTACTGCTAGGTCAAATGCAGTAGCGGATTGCAGCAGGGTCTCTCCTTCACTGTTCGGACTACCGAAACCCCATCCCCCATGTACTCTTTCATAAACACCTTTCATTCTTCCCACATGTCCATTAAAATCACCTCCAACTATCAATTCTTCATGAACAGGGATGTTCATTAAAGCTGTATCAAAATTCTCCCAAAACTTCTCTTTTACCGTTTCATCACATCCTACTTGTGGTGCATACACACTAACTATATTCAACATCACATTCTCTAACATAACTTTCACAACTATAAATCTATCACATTAGTGATAGATTTATAGTTGTGAAAGTTGCGTACACAGGTCCTCACAAAGTTCTGCAAAGGGGAGACAAAGTCTTCAAAATATTATCCAAGGGCAGAGAGGTCACGGTCTCAATCGACCGCCTGAAGCCAGCTTATATTTTGGCAGACAAAGCTGACCCAGAGGAAGTCACTCCACCTAGCAGTAGCAAGGAGTACACCACACGCTCTGGTCGTCATTTCAGGTTCCCTGATTTTTATCGCCCTTGACGGTCTCTGGAGGGGGGTGATGTAGGGTTCACCCCTACCACATAGTTTATTTATGTTTATAATAACCCCACACAAGACACTACAATTGAAACACAAACATAAACACAGCCACAGTATTATTATCATTTACGTATATCAATAACACTACTCAACATTCACGGCATTTATAATGTTTATCATTATAATGTCGGATGGTGTCGGCTGCCCCAGTGCGCGGGCCGGCGCACGCGGCGGTTGAGCGTCCAGGCTCAACTTTTATATTTCGAGTTGTGAGGGTCAGTCGGTCACAGACCTCGCCGCTTACCGCCTGCGCCGCGCCCGCGATTATATTTGTTACGCAAATTGGTACTGTTTTTGTGAACTGACTATTGTATTGTGCTGTAACTATTGTGTGTCTCTTCTGTCCATTCTCCTTCTGTGTTTTATGTGTTTTATGTGTTGTGTATGGACCTAGTGCAAGTAAACCGTGAGTACTTTCCGAGTGACTTTTATTTCCTCGCACCCGCACTCACCACATACACTCAACTAAAAAGGCAATGGATTGGAGAGACCGCCGAAATCGCAGAACAAGTATTCCGTTTTGGTTCTACTCAATTTCAGGCCAACACTCTCCAGTCTGTGCCACCATACCTCCAATCTGTTCTGGACCTCTAGGCCACTCTCGGCAACCAACACAATGTCATCGGCAAACAGCATACACCAGGGAGCCTCTTCCTGAATGTCCGACGTCAGAGCATCCATTATCATCAGGAAGAGGTAAGGGTTGAGAGCCGACCCTTGATGTAAGCCGAAAGCCACATTGAAGCTGCCAGTGGTGCCCACTGTAGACCGGACTTGGGTACTGCATCGACTGTACATCGCTCGGATCAACTGCACATACTTCCCAGGCACACCTTTCTCCTTAAGGGCCCACCACAGAACCTCACGAGGTACCCGGTCGTATGCCTTTTCGAGGTCAATGAATACCATGTGCAAGTTTTTATGCGTACCTCTGTATTTCTCGCACAGCTGGCGTATAGCAAAAATGGCATCCGCTGTACCCCGACCCGGCATAAAACCGAATTGGTTCTGTGAAATTTCACTCTCTTCTCTCAGTCGCCTTTCAATAACTTTCTCCCAGACTTTCATAGTATGTGACATTAGCTTTATTCCTCTATAATTGTTGCACTCAAGCACATCACCTTTGTTTTTAAAAATCGGCACCAAAGAGCTATTGCACCACTCATCAGGTATGGCTTCTTCCAGCAACAACTTATTGAAGAACAAAGCTAACCACGTCCATCCATCCACTCGCAATAACTTCCACACTTCAACTGGTATTCCATCTGGACCAATGGCTTTACCATTCTTCATTCCATTTACTGCTATTCTGACTTCATCCATACTAACCATTCTCACTAATCCCACATTCACTGGTTTATTCTTTAACACCCCACTCCAATTATTTTCCTCATTCATCAATCTTTCAAAATATTCCTTCCACCTCTTTCTGATTTTTTCATCATCCGATAGAACCATTCCAGTTTCATCTCTTATACATCTTACATGACAAACATCCCTCGCCTTTCTCTCTCTTATTCTAGTAAGCCGGTATAGCTCTTTTTCGCCTGCAGGACTGTCCAGTGCGTCATATAGTTTGTCCTGGGCTTTTGATTTTGCTATTGCCACGGCTTTCTTGGCTTTCTTCTTTAAAACGTCATACTCACTCTTTTTTTCAGCTTTTAAACTAGCGTTTCCAGGCTCTACACGCTGCCATTCCTTGAATTTTCTCTTTTTTTCTTTCAATACACTCTGAACTTCTGTCAACCACCACCATGTATCCCTATCTATTATGCTCTTTCCTCTCGTCTCTCCCAAAATATCTTTCGCTGCATGCCTGATACACTCATCCATCTCATTCCAGCTTTCATTTATACTTCGATCATTCATATCTCCCATCTCTATCATTCTGTCCACCACTCGCTCCCTGAACTTCTCCGCACAATCATTCCTCTCTAACATATGCCATTTTATTTTAGGGGGAGGACACTCTTTGTATTTGGTAGACAGTATTTTAACCACTGATGTCATAACCAGGAGTCTGTGTTGTGAGACTAGGTCTTCTCCTGGCAGTACTTTGCAATCTTTGACGTGCTTTAAGTGGTTGCGCCGAACTAGAAAGTAGTCGATTTGGGTCTTATGATTACCACTTTTGTACGTGATCATGTGTTCGTCTCTTTTTTGGAACCACGTATTGGCTACTGCTAGGTCAAATGCAGTAGCGGATTGCAGCAGGGTCTCTCCTTCACTGTTCGGACTACCGAAACCCCATCCCCCATGTACTCTTTCATAAACACCTTTCATTCTTCCCACATGTCCATTAAAATCACCTCCAACTATCAATTCTTCATGAACAGGGATGTTCATTAAAGCTGTATCAAAATTCTCCCAAAACTTCTCTTTTACCGTTTCATCACATCCTACTTGTGGTGCATACACACTAACTATATTCAACATCACATTCTCTAACATAACTTTCACAACTATAAATCTATCACTAATCCTTTGTACTTCCATCACACTTTCATTCAATTTACTGTCTAACACTATTCCTACACCATTTCTTTTTCCATCACTTCCACAGTAGTAGAACTTGTATCCCTCACCAATTTCTCTCGCTTTTGTTCCTCTCCATTTAGTTTCCTGCAAGCATGCTATATTTATCCGTCTTCTTTTCAATACATCCGCTAACTCTCTGGCCCTTCCTGTCATAGTCCCAACATTCCAACTTGCATACCTCAATCTCGTTTCCCGAGCTAGCTTCTTACGTTGCACCCGCCCGAGGTGGTGCAACAACCCTGGTCCATTTCCCACAGGAGCCGGGTGCTGCCCCTGCGCGTCGCCTGTGGGGTACGCCCTAACCCTATCGCGCATTCTATTAAAACCAAACATGTTGCAAATGGGATTTGGCTAGTTTTTTTTTTAAAGTCGGCCGCCAGCCTGACACCAACCCTCCTTGGGAATGCTTTTGTTGGTAGTTTACCCGCCACCACGGGGTGACCTAAGGTGCTGTAGTATGCACAGAATCTAAATATCCCTTAGTCGCCTCTTACGACACCCACGGGAAGATATGGGATGGTGCTATTCTTTACGTCCGACACCATACAGTACCCCAATCCCAAACACGGTTAGATTACATTAATTTATTACAGAGTTCCGGTGCCTAACTTCAGGCTTCATCATCAGATCAGTTCGATATCCCCCTCTTCTTTCAGTCAGTCATCGACTACACGTATAAACAAAGCAATTTTACTTGTTACGACGGCTCTGATGTGATCCTATGAGGAGTTCTGTTCCATATCTTCGAAGTTCATTATCAGATCATAACAATATTTCTATGGGACCAACTCGGAAGCATAACCTTTCAATAAAAAAAAATAAATATATATCTAAATCGGACCACAATTGACCGAGAAATCGGTGAACATACATAAAAAAAAAAAAAAAAAACATTCAGCCGAACATAGAACCTCCTCCTTTTCGAAGTCAGTTAAAAATGTAACTAGTTTACTTTTTGTTTTTATTTTTTCTTCAATATATATAAACCAACATGAAAATATAACAATAACTATACTCGTAACTCATATAATCTTCTATATGTACACGGAATTAATTATAATTACTTTGTTTTATTTCGAATTCAACGTTTTAAAATTACGCGGGACATAATGACACCATCGTCGTATTTCCAATAATATTTAGATCAAGTAAATGCATAAAGAATCATTCACAACTTATTTTTTTATTTAGGTAAACCAGCACAGCCACTCACTCAATTAACTTACTAATAAAATTTATATGATAATTTCGAGTACATAGTAGGTCGGAGTTTCACGAAATTCGGTTACATTTGTAGCAGACATTATTAACTTAAAGTGTTACCAATTCGTATTCGCCAATTTTCCCGCAGCACATTTATGTTATCTGATAATGAAAATTGTCAGAAGTACTTTCATTACTTGAAGGGAGGGAAACCTTTTAAAAAGTATGGGTACCGAAAGGAAGTTTCTAGCTTTTTTTTGTAGGTGGGAAAATAATCCAATGACATCTCCCGCTCTTGGGCGGAGCACGAAGGTGTGTCAGAGTTTTAGTGACTAAAAACCCACTCCTGTTCCTCCGTTTCCTTTCATATCAGGGCCGAGTCTTCCTTTCAGAAGCAGACCCTTGGCCCCAGTAGGCTACGACCCTGCTGGGCCCCTACGGTTTACTGACATCTCCTTGAGGTGCGCGTGGAACAGTACGCGCCGTCGACGACTTGGGCTCGGTCCGGACGTTTACCGGACGGTCGGACGGCGGGCTACCCATTGCTCGCCGTCCGTACACACTGAAATCTGCGGTTCCTTGAAGCAATGAAAAAAACAAACTTCTAGTTAACGACAAAAAAGATACGGCCGTTTACGTCGCAAAAAACGTGCATTTCGACACTCTCAAAGAATCAGAATTCATAGGGTACTTCCCGTTGACCCAGAATCCTGAAATTTGGCATAAAGCAAGGTCATATAGTATAGATATAGGAAAAAATCCGAAAATTTGTGGTCACGTTTTTTTTTTATTCTTGATAGGTTCGCGCTTGACCGCTAACTCACCTGATGGAAATCGACGATGGAGCGCGCTTACCTAGAAGTAACCTATTCACTCTTGACTTAAAGATTCCCGGGTTGTAGCCATCAGGTCACAAAAAAAAAACTTTTTTTTGCGATTCGAAAAATCATCGAGACTCCATTCGGGAATTGCACTATTCACATACTCGTATGTACGGAACCCTCAGTGCCCGAGTCCGAGTCGCACTTGCCCAGTTTTTTTTATACATATGAATGCCCTATTGCTGGAAGAAATTTCCATTTTACGAACGAAATTTGATTAAGTTAAATAAAATACACAGACATAACTCAAAACTTACGTTAAAAATGCAACAAAGAAAATTAAGTAGCTTATTTTCTTGAAATCATACAACATATAGATACGTACAATATATAGAATTACTTTTGTATAATTCTAACATTATTGTCAACGAGAAAAATGGTATATCGAAATACTGAAACAAGTTAGCATACGGGCAGAAAAGAATTGGTTTTGAAAACTGTTTTCGATTCCAATACCGGTTAAACGAAACTCGTACATTACTCGTATATTTTACTTGTAAACTTGGTCTATTTTTGTTTGCCTATATTTTTAACCTACAATGCAAAAAAAGGGTGTTTTAAGTTTGACTACTATGCGTGTACCTGCGTCAGAAATCAGAAACGTTTATTTCAAATAGACCAATTACAGGCACTTTTGAATTCAGTCAGTGGCACCGTTGCTATGAAACAATTGAACCGATTTGGAAGTGTTTCTTTTTTTTATTTGGACGTAGATTTTCTAACCCTGATTTTTAGATATGTTTTATCAAAATCAGTTCAGCCAGTCTATTTTTGTAAAGTTTTATTTGGCTTGATTTTGATTTTGTGTACATATGGACAATGTCTGAAATAAATGAACAGTTATAATTATTATTATAGTTATTAACAAGTTTAGTAATGGGGAGGGGGGTGAAAGTGGGACTGAACCGAAAGTTTGCAAATATCAAATGAAAGGGTATAAGATATACATTACAAAACTATAATATATGATAAATAAGGGAAAAGTAGCAAAACACTACTTTAAAATAATAACATCGTTCATAAATTAAAGTAATAAGTCGACGAAAAAAATTATAGTATTATTATATTAAATTCATGAAAAGGAACAAACTAAAGCTATTAACAACTATTTTAGAAAACAATTTTACATAGAACGTATTCAAAACCAGACAGAAATTATTCGCATAAACTTTTTGATGGCCCCATTATGTATGTTAGTCGCGCCTAAGGCAAACTTTAGACTAAACTCCAAATTGATGCCCCATTTAACTCTGCACCTATAAATAGATCTGCGTCACAACTTGTTCTCTGTCTGAATAATTTGGTTACCAACTGTCCCCTAGACAGTCTATAGGCAGTAGGTAAGTACCGTAAGTGTTTCACATCACACTAAAATGTTATAAGCATAAGCTTAATCAGTCTTTTACTGTTCCCACTGCTGGGACGCAGAACTTCTCTGTAGGAGAGGGAATGGGCTATAATCCACCACGCGGGTCAAGTGCGGGTTGGTGAATTTCACATGTCTTCGAATTTTCGGTTCTAGGACATGCCGGTTTCCTCGCGATGTTTTCCTTCATCGTTTTGTGAGCAGTGGTGATGAAATAAATTACACAAAGTAATGCGCTTGGCTGGGTTTGAACCCGCGACCTACAACTCGTAAGTCGGGGCCGTTATCACTCGGCCACCACTGCTCACACTAAAATATTATAAAGGCTAAAATTAGTATGTATGTTTATTACTCCTTCACACTCAGACTGCTTGACAGATTTTAATATTTGACGCACAGATTGACAATATCCTAGAATAGCACATTTTTGGGTTAATTTTTAGGGTTCCGTAGCCAAATGGCAAAAAACGGAACCCTTATAGATTTGTTATGTCTGTCTGTCTGTCCGTCCGCATGTAACAGCCACTTTTTTCCGAAACTATAAGAACTATACTGTTGAAACTTGGTAAGTAGATGTATTCTGTGAACCGCATTAAGATTTTCACACAAAAATAGAATCAATTAAATTAAGGGGTTCCCCATGCTTAGAACTAAATTTTTTTTTTTCATCAAACCCATACGTGTGGGATATCTATGGATAGGTCTTCAAAAATGATTTTGAGGTTTCTAATATAATTTTTTTCTAAACTGAATGGTTTGCGCGAGAGACACTTCCAAAGTGGTAAAATGTGTGCCCCCCCACCCCTGTAACTTCTAAAATAAGAGAATGATAAAACTAAAAAAAAATATATGATGTACATTACCATGCAAACTTCCACCGAAATTTGTTTGAACGAGATCTAGTAAGGAGTTTTTTTTTTTAATACGCCATAAATCGTAAACCGCAATTTACCTTTCAAGTTTGTACGGAACCCTCAGTGCGCGAGTCCGACTCACACTTGCCCAGTTTTTTACCTTCACAATGGTAGAATCAGTTTACTTTCAAAATTAAATTCCACGCCTGGCCCAGTATTTAATCACAGTAATGCTGTTCGCTGACGCTATCATTACTTAAAATATCCTTGAATAATTTGTTTATAACAATTGAAAATTTATCCTATGAAACATTATCTACCTTTACTGATGCTAGCATAGAATCTAGGCTTGTGCGGATTTATCTATTGCCAATGAAACCTTGATGTCGAATAATAGTTTTGTTGAAAACTTTGCTATTAATCAAAGTTGCTATTCAGTTTTATTCAATATGGAATTAATTAGTTTGCTGTTCTGAAACAACTTTATCCAACGGTTTCAATCTTGTGGCTAATGAAGTAGAAACTGCAGTTTCCAACATAAAAAAAAACTTGATTTTGATTCAGCGATAAGGTCTACAAACATAGCGTCTTTTGGTACGCGGTTGCCACTCCAGAAATCTTTCGGCTCCATCAACCATCTGTTCTGCGAATAATGTGCCCACTTTCATCAAGAGCACAATTTAAAATATCATAAATTCCATATGTAATATGGCTGTAACAAAATCTAACAATCATCATATCATATTATCAATGTACATAGGGTCCGTTTTTACATTATTGTAGATTCTAAAACTATCACACAACACCGTCTAGCCCCAAGCTAAGCAGAGCTTGTGTTATGAGTACTAGGCAACTGATAAACATACTTATATATTTCTAAATACATACATATTACAGATAAATTACACCCAGGTACAGAACAAATGATCGTGCTCATCACACAAACATTTTTCCTGGGTGGGAATCGAACCCACGACCTCCGGCATAGCAGACAGAGCCAGTAACCACTAGACCAACAGGCCAGTCAACAGACCGGTCTTATCGCTAACAGTGATATTTACCAGACAGCCTTAGGATGACTATAAGAACTTAAACGTTACGTAACATAGAGACAAACAATTTTCCCTATCTACGAGTACTTATCCGGTTTCGTAATTTTTTTTAACTGGCCGTTAGCAACAAAATCGATGAGAACCATCGCATAGGCTACTTTTACCCCGAAAATTCAGTTTCTGCGAGATATGCCACAAGAGAAAAGCGTCGCGAGAAAACCTAGTATTAAATATTCTGAGGGTTAAATAACTATGTATAAATGGCCGATAAGGGACAAGAGCTTATTAAAGTAGCAATCTCGGTACTCGGCTCTGGAGTATAACATTTTCTTCAATATAATAAGGCAATATTAAGGCTCAAGGATATTCGCAGAAATTAGGACTTATAAGTGCGGCACGTTATGAAAAGGTTTTTATATTAAGTAGCTCCTTGGTTATATTTAGGTATATAGATTTTTTTTTGAAGTTGAAAATTATGACTTCTAGATTGGAGTGGAAGACAGTGGAAGACACACCTGTGTCATATACTATATAAGTCAATGCCTGTGTCCTTTAGTTGCGTTTTGCGTTCTAGGACCACGGGCTTCCTTTTCAGAAATTCCTCGTAGCCCTAGTGGGTATCAGCACTGCTGGGCCCCAACGATTTTTCTGGCATCTCTTTAAGGCGTGTGTTGAACACTACGGGACGTTGATGACTCAGATATTTAGGTATATAGTGGAATCAGAATTAGGGCAACTTGTCTATTAATTTACCGATTGTATGAAGTGTTTTGGGTTGTGGGGTCTATTTTATTTGCATTTTTTAAATTATGTTTTAAAAATTAGTAATGCGTGTATTCTTTTACATATTTGAATATTTTTTAAATTACGCAAATTATCTTTGATACTTTGTGATTCCTGGATAAAATTGGCCCCTCGCTTCGGACCATAGCCCGAACCAGGGCTCGACGCGAGAGGTCACTGCCACCGATTGCCTCCACGAGGACACGACGGTGCCGCGCCCAAGCTGGGCACACCTCCACCGTATGCTCCATCGTCCTCCGGGCGGTCCACACAATGGTGACACCCGGGCGTTTCTTCCGCCTGAATTCGATGCAGGAACCTCCCAAACTTGCCATGTCCGGTGTGGACCTGCATCATGCGGAAGGTGAGGACGCCTTGTTGCCGCTCCAGCCACTCCTCAAAGAGGGGACTTACCGCCATAATATTAACCATGTACTGGTGGCGCATTACCTTATGTCTGTTGATCCAATAAGCTGAGCCCGTTCCATCGGGCTTAGCGGAATTCACTTATGCAATTCCGACGTACAACGATGATCCTGTGGATGATCCGATGTTCTAATGGAGTCTGGTTTTAGTTGTTGATAATCCATTTTGTTACTACAATTCGATATATCTAATTAAATAAGACTATTACATCCCCCATTTAAATTTAAATATATGCATGCAATTAGTGAGAAATAAAGGTTTATTATTATTATTTTATTTATCTCAGGACCCTGAGGTCCTGGAATTTTGGAAGGCTTTCGAGGGGCCGATACCAACTCGCAGAGGCCCTTTAGATAATTTTAATGGAACGTGATACCAACCGACGATTATCCCTGTACGCGCTATGCTAGTGCACCCAAGAACAACACCCGGTTGGTGAAAAACTATTGCGACATAAATATGGAAAACAAAGACATTATGGCAATGGTTTTTGGAGTCTTAAGTGGACTGGTAACCTGGAACTATGTTAAAACTATGGCCCCTGCCTGATATTATTATTGGATTTATTCATTTTTATATACATATCATTTACATTTTTAAATATTTCTTTAAAAAAAACATGATAAAAAAAACATTTAAAAATATAAAAATAGTTGTCCGCCGGTGTCGGGAACAGGGTCCAAGCTACCGGTGGTTAGGGCTCCAGAGACAGAAACCTCCTCACAATGCGAGCCGTATCGAGGAGTACTGCCTTCTGTATCAGGCCCTTGATCCAACCGCGCAACGACAGCTTCGACAGATGGTCGTCGAAGCTTTTGGCTATAAGACCATTGGCGGTCACGACAATCGGCACAATGATAGCCGAGTCCACATTCCACATGTCGACAACCTCGTGTGCTAAGTCGAGATATTTGATTTGTTTCTCTTTCTCAGCTTTCACGAGATTCTCGTCATGCGGGATGGTGACGTCGACTATCACTGCGCGGCGCGCTAATCGGTCTATCACCACTATATCCGGCTTATTGGCTACAATAGTCCGGTCAGTAATGATAGACCGATCCCAGTACAACGTGACATGGTCATTTCAGAGAACTGGGTCGGGCACATACCTGTAGTACGGTACCTCAGAATCCACTAGGTTGTATTTTAAAGCAAGTTGCTGGTGAATAATCCTGGCTACTTGGTTATGCCTATGCAAGTACTCGCCGTTAGCCAGACGAGAACAACCAGAGATAATATGTCTGATGGACTCACCCGGACGATGGCATGCCCGACACACGTCAACCGTCCCGTCCTTCATAATATGTCTCCGGTAGTTGTTCGTCAAGATAACTTCGTCCATAATCGCACAGACAAAACCTTCAGTTTCTCCGAAGAGGTTGCTGAAACGTAACCAGGCCACGGACGCCAAAAAATCTACATCAGGCTCATGAAGAGCCCGATAAAAGCGCCCGTGGAGCTCCTTGCCTTTCCATACTTCCTTGCGGTCATCAGTAGTAAGTACCACAGGTTTGCGCCAGTTCTCTTTAGCCATGGACAACGGGGTGAGTCCCTTGTCCACTGCGACCACATCGCGGTGCATACCCACATCGGTTTTGAGAAAATATTCTCTGAGGCTGCACACCTCGCGGTTGTGTAGAGTCTTTGCATTTAAAAAGCCGCGACCTCCACACTTCCGCGGGATGTACAGTCTCATCACCGAAGATCGTGGGTGATGCATCCGGTTTGCGGTCAGCAATGTACGGACCCGCCTATCCAGAGCGTCTAGTTCGGTCTGAGTCCATTTGAGTATGCCAAAAGAGTACATTAAAACCGGCATGACCCAACCATTGAAGGCGCGCACCTTATTTCCGCCTGACAGAAGGCTGTTTAAAACCTTCTTCAGGCGGTTAAAGAAGCGCTCCTTCAACGTTTGCTTCATGTCAGCGACGTTAATGCCTAACGCTTCCGACATACCCAAATACCTATAAGTTTCGGTCGAGGAGAGGGTTCTAAGGTGTATGGAATCCGAGAGTTGAATTCCCTCGGATTCCACAATCTCCCCTCGCTTTACATGCATAACTGCACATTTGTCCACTCCAAATTCCATCCTGATGGCACTACTGAAAGTTTCAGTTACCTTCAGTAGTTCCATTAGTTGCAAATTGTTGTGGGCAAAAAGTTTCAAATCATCCATGTAAAGCAAGTGAGATAGGACCTGACCACCTCTTCTCAACCAATAGCCTAGACCTGAATCCTCCAGCAACGTGCTTAGAGGATTCAGGGCTAAGCAAAACCAAAGTGGACTCAAACTGTCGCCCTGAAATATTCCCCGTTTAATCCATATTGGTTCATCATTCCCTTGGATCGGTCGACATCCTGGATAGCGAAGGACTGTTTTCCATTGCCTCATACATGACTCAAGGAACGTGCGTAGAGTTGCATCTATTTTATACAACTCCAACACCCTCATGAGCCATGTATGTGGAACAGAGTCGTAGGCCTTCTTATAATCTATCCAACATGTCGACAGATCCTTGCGAGATCGACGAACCTGTTGGCTTATGGCCATGTCAATGAGGAGTAGCTCCTTAGTACCACGGGACCCATTCCTACATCCATTCTGAGCGCCGGGGCGAAACTCCGCTGCCGCGCCAAGTCGCGGCATGGCGGACAGAGTTCCGGCGGGATCTCATGGTGGAATGGCGACGGCGACTGTCGCAACCCAGTGCTGGGCACGCTACAATTGAGGCGATAATTTCCCTCTTTGAGGAGTGGCTGGAGCGGCAACACGGCGTCCTCACCTTCCGCATGACGCAGGTCCTCACCGGACATGGCAAGTTCGGGAGGTTCCTGCATCGGATTCAGGCGGAGGCAACGCCCGAGTGTCATCACTGTGCGGACCACCCAGAGGACACGGTGGAGCATACGGTGGAGGTGTGCCCCGCTTGGGCCGAGCACCGCCGTGTCCTCGTGGAGGCAATTGGCGGCAGCGACCTTTCGCGTCGGGCCCTGGTTCAGGCTATGGTCCGAAGCGAGGAGGAGTGGCAGGCGGTCGCTTCCTTCTGCGAAGCAGTAATGCTGGAGAAGGAGGAGGCTGCACGCGTGAGGGAACGAAGGTCCTCACGCCCTAGCTGCCGTAATTCCGACCCCGACTACCGGCCACGGTAGACGCGGGCTTGCGGACGTCGAGCACTGGGTAGCTCGCCGTCCGGCTGTTCGGTAATAAACTGGACCGAGCCCAGTCGTCAACAGCGCGTAGTGATCCTCGCGCTCCTCAAAGAGATGTCAGCAAACCGTAGGGGCCCAGCAGGCCAATGCCCGGTAGCTAGGACCGCGGAGAATTTCTGAAAGGGAAACCCGTAGTTCTAGAGCGCAAAGGGTAATTGAAGGATTCAGGTGTGGTTTTAGTCAGTAAAAGTCTGACACGCCCTCCCGCTCCACCCAGAGCGCGAGAAGTCATTTTGATGATTTCCCACCTAAAAAAAAAAAAAAAACATCCATTCTGAGAGGCAGACATAATCAAGTTTTTTTCTATATGTATATAAATTTTTGCTCTCAGAATGGATGTAAGAAGTTTATAGACCGTTGACAAACATGTGATCGGCCTATAATTCTTGGGTCCCGTGGGGCTACCTGTCTTATGGAGCAGATGGGTGATACCAGTTGTGAGAAACTGAGGTAGCGACCCAGATTCTAAAGATGACTGGAATTGCGATGCCAGAAGCGCATGTGAGCTGCTGTACCATTTTAACCAGAAGTTGTGCAGTCCGTCCGTACCTGGAGACTTCCAATTAGGTAACGGACGAACTGCTCTGGCTACGTCTACTGGTGTAATTTCAACTTTTTCCATTTCTGGTACATCAACGCATACGCGCTCGACATCACGCATCCAGCCACCCTCAGTGTGACAGACGGGCACCGACCAAATGCTGCGCCAGAATGCATTCGTGGTGGCGTCATCCGGGCGGACCGCGTCGATCACACTTTGTTCAGGTCGCTCCCAAGCTCTGTACACCCACCTCTCATCGCTCTGGAACATGCGATTCTGCGAGTATCGATCGACCCGACGCTTATACCGCCGGATACGATTGGCCCATGCACAAACTTTCTGCTTCAGGAAGTCGATGCGCTCCGTGACACGGGACATGTATTCTCGGGGGGTAATTCCAGTTCCCGAAAATGCCCGCCTCACGAATCGCATCACACGTGGACGTGTATTGCCCTCCCTGAAGCAGTATAGCTTGCCAATGAGTGCTCTGGCCTCATCAATACGTCCCTCGATCCTGCACTGCCAGGCTGGTACAGCAGGCTTTGGTCGAGTAGCTACATCACAACTTGAAAACTTTATATTAGCTAAACGACATGCCGCAACAGCCCCACAATACAGGATGGAGTGCGTATCAACGAGGTCTTCGCTGCTCTCAAAAACATTCTTAAGCAGCGAGTCCAGAGCACACACTAGCGCCCTATTTCGTTTGCACATAGGTAACCGCGGCAATCGGGGTCTAAATTCGGCTGGAGTGGAGCTATGCTCGCGAAGCGCATCCTCCAGTGCGCTCCTCAGTCTTTCATTGCACTGGCTACTTACTGTGTCAACCCTATCATCTAACTCATTCTCAACAACATTGGACCGCGGCGGGATTACGTCAGTGGCCGGCAGTACCCCTGTCTGTGTCGGAGTCGAGACGATATGGTTGTTCAGTACTTCTGAGCGCAGCCTATCAAGTACGGCGTCGTCCAACCTATGATTGTGTTGGATTACCCGCACCTGATCCGACAATCGTTGCGCCGAGACGTCTACGGTTGGTTCAAGGTCCTGAAAAAGAGACAGATACTATTATTATTATTACATCCCACTTTTCCTCCCACAAGGTAAACTAATGACCTGGTGAGGGTTAACGGAATGAAGAGTTCAGGAAGTCGCAGGGTTAGATGGCCTCTCACAAGACAGATCTATAAACTGGTGAGGACCACGGAAATACGCTGGATGCCAATAGTTGTTAAGGACAGGTCGTTGTGGCGGCGCTTGAAAAATACATATAGTAAACACAAATTTAAAAAATAGTGAGATGCTTGCGATTGTTTATATTTTGGTCTGTGTGTGTATTGCTGAAAGAAAATTTTCCTTCAAGCGTAAAATTCGGAACTACTACTTGAAGTCCTCTCAACCTTAATTCGGTCTTCGTCATAATTGTTATTTTTTTAAGTTCTCCTTATTATAATTTATTTATTAGTCTATATAAGTATTTTATTATTGTAAGTAACTTAATTATTTTAATGATACTATATTCTATTTCATATATCTGTTATTTATTTAATGTGCACACCTACCTGACCTGGTTGACTTGTAGAGAATGCCTTGTTGCATTAAGTCCACCTATGTACCACTACTGTACATGAAGTTTAAATAAATAAATAAATATTGTTTGTTACTCTTTCACACTCAAAAGGTTAAACTGATTTGGATTAAATTTGGCACGGGATTTGTTCCCTAAGAATAATTTTGCTTCTTTTACGTGGGTGTAGCCGCTAATGTGGTGTGTGTGAAGGTAGTCAATAATAAGAATGATTTCAGAGTAAATAATGCCTGAAACGCTGTTTCAATTGCATTTACTGACTACAAAAGCTAAATCAAAAGCAAAATACAAAATATCTTTTAGTAAAATACGAAAATCCTTGCGGAGGTGAATTTCGTTGGTGACAAACCAGATAAGGCTACTTAAGTTTTCAATGTCTAGTACCTCTATTAGTTAGGGTTGACCCCTTTACGTGATAAATCTAGCCAGGTTTTACGAGTTTAGGCTTGAGCGTGGTTTGATACGATAGCAAGTTATAATGTCAAAATCCGAAATATTAAAACATAAGATACGCTACCAAATCCCAGTCAATGGTCGAACTTTATACAAGTTTAACACGGAAAATTCATATATATATATATATATAAAAACAAACTGGGCAAGTGCGAGTCGGACTCGCACCCTGAGGGTTCCGTAAAAAATTACCTATGTATATATAGCTCAATTCCGAAACGGAGAGTAAAAAAAAAATGTGACGTAACAAAAATTTACAGTTTTCAAATTTATTCCTATACTTGTGTTATAAGACCTTGCTTTATGCCAAATTTCAGGATTCTGGGTAAACGGGAAGTACTCTATGAATTTTGATTTCCTCGAGATTGTCGAAATGTACGTTTTTTGCCACATAAACCAAAGTATCTTTTTTCTCTTTAACTTACAAGTTTGATTTTTTTACAGCTTCATGAATCCGCAGACTTGAGTATATGGTTTTAATTTCAACTTGATACAAAAAAAGAACTTCCAGAAATTTTCGGCTTTTTGTGGCAATGCTATAGGCATCCATCAAAATTATTATATAAAGACAATGTTTTGGAATCTGCAGTTGGATGCCAACAAGGTGACCCTCTCGGGCTAGTCATTTTTAGTTTGGCTATTCATCCTATCATTCAACAATTAAATTCAAAATTTAACCTTTGGTATTTAGATGATGGAACCCTGGGAGGTGACGTAAATACTGTTTTAAATGATCTCCAATTTCTGAAGGAGCAGTTTCGATCCATCGGCCTTGACCTCAATCATTCTAAATGTGAAATTTTTGTTTCTGACAATACTGACAGACAATCGACACTTCAGAAATTCAGTGCAATAGCCCCAGAGATCAAAATTTTAGAAAAATATTCACTGCGCCTCCTAGGTTCTCCAATTTTAGAAGACAGTTTTCCTTTATTCGTTGACGATAAAATTACACGTTTCAACGATATTTCAGATAGACTTTCAAAAATTAACTTACATTCGGCTTTCACCCTAATTAAATATTGCTGTTTTGCTCAAAATTTTATGTATTTCCTTCGCTCTTCCTCTTTATGGAAACAACCACATCTCTTGGACAAAATTGATCAAACCATTCGATCCGCTTTAACGTCCATCTTAAATGTGGCCCTGGATGACCGAGCGTGGGTACAAGCCACGTTACCCATCCGTTTTGGCGGGCTCGGCATCCGCAAAATTTCTAGTATAAGTCTACCGGCGTTTCTGTCTTCGGTCCACAGCACTCAACAGTTAGTCGAACATATCTTAACTCCATCACTGGTTGACTGTGAGGTGCCTTGCTTGACCGACGCCGTGAACGCCTGGAAAGTGGCTTGCCCGGACAAGGCGTTGCCCGAGAATCCATCTTCCCAGAGACAGTGGGATGAGCCGCTCTGCAGGCTGGTACGGAATAATCTTATTAATACGTCCACCAATACTGCTGAGCGCGCCCGCCTACTGGCTGTGGGTGAATGGGAGTCGGGCCTCTGGCTACAGGCTCTACCGTCACCTAACATAGGTACTATGCTGAGTGACACCACCTTCCGGATCGCTACATGCCTGCGTCTGGGTGCTCCTAGTGGAGCTCCACATCGATGTCAGTGCGGCGAAGCAGTCGACCGCCTCGGACACCATGGCCTATCATGCAGTAGAAGCGCTGGTCGGATAGCACGACATGCCAGTATTAATGACATCATCCGCCGAGCTCTTGTCACCGCCGGGGTGCCAGCTGTTTTAGAACCCAATGGCTTGGCACGTGACGATGGGAAGAGGCCAGACGGGATGACTATAATGCCTTGGAAATTGGGTAGGCCTTTGGTGTGGGATGCAACATGTGTCGACACCCTTGCGCCATCCCATCTTCTGAGTACGGCGGGCTGTGCTGGGGCGGCTGCTGCAGGTGCAGAAAACCTCAAACGGCGTAAATATAATAACCTCATCGGAGGTTATATATTTGAGCCGTTTGGGGTTGAAACACTAGGGCCATGGGGTCCGAGCGCTCATCGAGTTGTTCGGGATATCAGCAAACAGCTGGTCGACTCTTCACGTGACCAGAGGGCTGGGCTTTTCTTCGGTCAACGAATCAGCATTGCCATCCAGCGTGGTAATGCTGCCAGCGTTCTGGGCACATCTCCCATTGACATCGATGTGGACGAATTTTTTGATGCCCTATGAGTTTTATTTCTACCCGTTTGTACATATATTATTTTCAGTTTGTGTATATATTTATTAAGTTATAATATTTAGTAGTTAAGATGTATATATAAATTAATAAATAAACAATTTTTACTTGATACCTCCACGCGTTCCCGAGATAAATGATTTTGACAGACAGACAGACAGACAGACAGATGGACGGACGGACAAAAAAGTGATCCTATAAGGGTTCCGTATTTTCCTTTTGAGGTACGGAACCTTAAAAAGAACCTTAACTATTTGCAATAAATAAATACCAACACCTATCAGCATCAATTCCCTAACTTTTCCCAACTAGCTTGGGGTCGCCTTCTAGTCTAACGGGATATGTAGGTACCCATGAAATACTGAATACCCGTGTTTTACATGGAGCATCTGCCTATCAGACCTCCACAACCCAGTTACTGGGCAACACGATACTCCTTGGATAAAACTGATGGTCAGACTTTCTGGCATCTAACTATCTGTTACGATTGTCAAAGATCTATGGACGACAGCCCATGATCAACGGCTTTTATGTGCTTTCAGAGGCAAAAAAGTACATTAACGTAAATATCAACACCAATTTCACGTCAGTAAAAACTGAAAATATATAAACTTTCCTAAAAGTCTACTAAACTCTCATTTCTTCGTATACCATTTTCTTTCTAGAGCTTCTATAGAATGCTTCACAATGTGAACTACACAGCAGCTCATTTTATTCACGAAAATAAACAAGTGACTCTCAATACCCGTCCTCATTCAGTCAAACCCGACGTGCGTCGTCTAGATCCCTTTTACCGACATCGCCTTGTATTTTAATCAGTACTTGCATTCAGTGATTTACGAGCACTTCTCGCGTCGACGGCAGACGATGCTATTAATCTGATATTCCCGTCGATCCTCCTGTATCACGGTATAGCCACTAAATAGGTAGGAAAAAGAAGGTTAAGTCCATGCGGAGACCGAATACAGGAACAGAATTACGCTTATCTTTAAAATAATAAAAAAAGGTATTGTTCGTCAAGGTGTTGAGATCCTTAGCAGTTCTGAGTTGAGCTACATGAATACTGACAAATGCTTGCACTGACTGGACAGGTCCGCTCAGAACTGTATGGTTCTTTCTTCAAAAGACCATCTTAGACTCCAATCTGTATGGTTCTCATATGATTTGACCATTTTATGTTTGCTGTATGGACTTTAAGAGACTTTGACCCCTGAGTTTGTTTCGGTGTTTCTTCTCAGGGTAATCAGCAAGGAAACACCGGCTTCATCTAGTTTAAATTGACCAAATAATCGACGTATAAAAGTGTTTTTAAAAAACCTATAATTCCCCGGTTCCTGGGTGCCATTCGTAGATCTTTGACAGTCGCTACAGGTACAAAAAGTCTGACCATCAGTGTATCCAAGGAGTATAGTGTTGCCCAGTAACTAGATTGTGTAGTTTTGATAAATACTCGCCCTTTATAAAACACAAGCATACAGCCGTATCCAAATAGACTGGAAACCGACCTTGGGGTCGGCTTGAGGGAGCCAACCTTGCTAGTTTTGAAAAGGCTAGGAAGATGACAATTTGACTGAATTTTTGTTTTTACTTTTTTTATCTTGTCCAGTATTAGCTTCACCATATATTTCAGTCAGTCATTTCAGCCAAAAGACGTCCACTGTTGGACATAGGCCTCCCTCAAATGTCGCCATAATGACCGGTCCTGTGCGTCTCGCATCCATCAGATTCCTGCAACCCTTACCAGGTCATCGGTCCACCTTGTGGGAGGCCTTCCAACGCTGCGTCTTCCGGTACGTGGTCGCCATTCCAGAACCTTTCGTCCCCATCGACCATTTGTTTTGCGAGCAATGTACCCTGCCCACTGCCACTTAAGTTTGGCGATTCTTCGGGCTATGTCTGTAACCTTGGTTCTCCTGCGGATATCTTCATTTCTGACGCGATCACGCAAGGAAACTCCGAGCATAGCCCTTTCCATTGCCCCTTGAGTGACTTTAAGCCTTCTGATGAGGCCCATTGTAAGTGACCACGTTTCGGAGCCATATGTCATCACATCAATACCAAATGTTTACCAATTTCAATTATTCGTTTTTATTTGAATACAATGTTGTCCACGTGATCTCATTTTAATTTGATAAAGATCTGAGGAAGAACTTTGAATACTGTATACAAAATAGAACTCTTGAATAAATGAGATTTAATTTAATTCGAAGGGTTTTTTAAGGTAGAAAATCATCCAATGACTTCTCCAACTAGTTAAAAAGTGAATCACACATAAGTAAAGTATTTATTAAATATCTAGAAAGTATGTGTAGGTGTATTCATTACATATTCTTCTTCTGTTTTTACATACCATCGTCTAAATGTCTTTTAATTTCATCCTACGCACCTCTGCTGCAAGAAACATCTATGGAAATAAAGAATACCTGTTTATGTGTATTTATAACATCCAAATTATCTATTACCTAGTGTTTCCTCGCGTGTATATTGTACGGACATGAAACCAATCCCGGTTTATTTTCCTATCCAAATTGCTTCCCTTCTTATTTCAAATTCACCGCCATCACTGACGAAGTCAAAATAGCACGTACGGCTCCCCATTGGTCGACCCACGCGCACCAATAAGAACTCTTAAAACATTCAAAAAATATAACGAGTCATGGTCGCCTCGTGCCCGTGAAAAAATAAATCTGTAAAATTAATGCCTTGCTAGAAGTTCACTGACTGATTAGCTTACGATCAATCCTGCGTGATCTGGTGAATAGTGGTGAACAACTGGCCAGCCAGCACCAGCGTGCGACTAACGTGCTCCGTCGCCGGTAAATCCCGTCAACTCCTGATTAACTCCCAGGTGAGTTTTTGTGTAAATAATACATTTTACATAACATATTTACTAAACGGTTATTTATCATAAATATAACAAATCTATATAATATATATACCTAAAAGCGAAATACCACTCACTGATTAATCACGAAATCTAAGAAACTATAACACCTACAAACTTAAAATTTGGCAAGTAGGTTCCATATGAGCTGTAAACATTCGCTACGAACGGATTTTACGAAACTCCACCCTTAAGGGGGTAAAACAGGGGTTGGAAGTTTGTATGGAGTAACATACTGATTTTAATCTAATATTTACGTTATAAAGACTACGTTACGTCTAATATTTACGTTATATGACTTTACAAGGGTGACCAGACGGTTGAAAACGTGTTTGTGTTGCGGCTACATGGATGTGAACCATGCGCCAACACGTTCGGTGGTACCTACCTAGGTAGTAAAACCTCCCAAGGGCGTTGAAGGATCATGGATTACCTACAACTTACCGAATCTAGGTACACAGCAACTACCAAGGTCACCCCTTTAGTGTGGCCAACATATGCACGGATAGGTACCTACCTACTGTCGTCCGCAGTTACGATGTTACCTACACAGGAACTAGGTACCTAGTACAAACATTCGATACCGCGTAGGTACATTGTTGGAACGTCTAGTACCTATCTGTGTAGAAGGCAGAGCAGTGGTGGCCGAACGGTAACGGCCCCGACTTACGAGTTGTAGGTCACGGGTTCAAACCCAGCCAGGCGCATTACTTTGTGTAATTTATTTTCATCTCCACTGCTCTCAAAACGGTGTAAATCGTGAGGAAACCGGCATGTCCTAGAACCAAAAATTTGAAGACATGTGACATTCACCAATCCGCACTGGGCCCGCGTGGTGGATTACGGCCCATTCCCTCTCCTAGATAGAGGAGGCCTGAGTCCCAACAGTGGGAACATTTAAAGGCTGATTATGCTATGCTTATGTTTATTTACGTTATTAATTTGCAGTACACCGCAGACTACCCCTCTTTTTCTATTTCAAGTTCTTAAATTCCATCCTAAGGTTGTCTAGTAGATATCGCTGTCAGCGATAAGACCGCCTTTGTACCCATAAATTTAAGTTAGTGTAAAAGTTTTGTTACTATTTTGGTGTACAATAAAGTCTATTCTATTCTATTCTACTTTTACGTAGGTGAAACCGCTGGCAGAAGCTGGTACATTAATATGCGTAACTTAACCTAATTAAAACTAACTTACAAAATAAAAATAAAAGCCCTAAAGTACTAAAAATGCAATATAAAATACGGCGTCGAAAAACTCCTCCGTATCGCTGACGACTGGTAATGTAAACAAAAGACTGGCGGCATTGCCCCGCTGAATGGCAATGCTTATCCTTTGTCCGAAGTAAAAGCCAGCCCTTGGGTCACGCGAAGTGTCAACAAGGCGTTTTGAAAATTCTTTAAGTAATTTGTGAGCACTCGTACCCCACGATCCGAGAGTTTCATCCCCAAACGGCTCGAAAATATAACTACCAACAAAATATTTACTGGAGGTAATTTCCATTTTGACCTTTAACCGTTTGTGAAAGTAAAACAAATAAATTAGATGTTTTCGGTTCCAGGTTACGTCTTCTAATTCATTTCCGGTTTTGCGCAGGTTCCGGATTCAAACACAGCCAGGCGCATTACTTTGTGTAATTTGTTTCATCACCACTGCTCTCAAAACGGTGAAGGTAAACATCTTGAGGAAACCGGCATGTCCTGGAACCAAAAATTCGAAGACATGTGACATTCACCAACCCGCACTGGGCTCGCGTGGTGGATTACGGCCCATTCCCTCTCCTAGAGAGGAAGTCTGAGTCCCAACAGTGGAAACATTATAAGGCTGACTATACTATGCTAGATGCTTTCGGCATGAATCACAAGCACATAATTATTAGTTACGTTTGTGCATTTATATGAACTTGACGTGGACGAAGTCGCGGCAACAGCTAGTAAATAACAAAATAAATAAATACTTTTGTCCAAAAAATACAAAAGATTTTGCCGAGTCGACCTTCTGCACTTATTTCTTTTGTGACATAATCTGATCGTGTCGTCATCCTTCTGTATCATGGTACGTCGCTCAATATTAATTTTGGAGCTCAAACTTCAAGAATAGACGCTTGAAGTAGGTCAATGTTAGGTTACTTTAGATTTTTACGTAACATTTTTCGTTATCATGTAAATGTTAAAGTTTGAAGACGGTATATATTCCAAAGAAAGTTTATTGCTCATTGAGGCAAAACTAGATAAACTTGAGTGACATCAGAACATTTGTCGTGCTTAAATAAGATATTGCTTATATCCGAATTTCGTAAGAAACTCAAGCGGCTTCTGATACATCTTTATTTCTCTAACTGAATTTCTTTTTTTATAAGTACCTACATGTTTTTTTTTTTGTTTTTCTTTGAAGTTGTATAAGTGCTTAGTTTTTATTATTTATTGTGCTTTGTTGTATATTTTGTGTTGTGGCAAATAAATGCTTTATCTATTTTTCTATCTTCACCGGAACTTACCAATACACCTTTTCTGCTCTCTAGTTTTCTATTAAATTCTAAAACCACAACTTATCTTGAAGGACGATTCAAGCTTCTTCATGACTCTCACACTTGATTTCTAAGGTTATCGGAAAACTTTAGGTTAGAGATGCCAAGCCGGTCCACAAATTTCTACGACAAGTCGTTTAAAGCTTTTCATAGCCTCTATGCTTGAACTATCAAACAGGGATTATGAAAACCTTTGTTTGTGTCAGTAAGACATGCACAAACTTTACCATATTTTGTAAATATTGACTGCTTTCCTTCAATGTATACAACATGTAACAATAAATACACATCCTGAAAATACTCAGATTTCAGCTGTTTTTAAAATAGGAATTTTTATCCTAAAATAATTAATCAAGAATTATTTTAGTATTAAAAGATTAGCAACTTTGATAAATTCTTGATTGCTTCATTACCGTGTTTGTGTGTGCATGCGTAGATACTTACCAAGGAGGAAGAGTGGCAGGCGGTCGCCTCGTTCTGCGAAGCAGTAATGCTAGCAAAGGAGGCGGCCGATCGCGTGAGGCAACGGTCCTCACGCCCCAACCGCCGCCGGGATTCCGATCAAGATTTCCGGCCACAATAGGCGCGCGGACGGCGAGCAATGGGTAGCTCGCCGTCCGACCGTCCGGTAACCGTCCGGTAACCGTCCGGACCGAGCCCAAGTCGTCGACGACGCGTACTGTTCCACGCGCGCCTCAAGGAGATGTCAGCAAATCGTAGGGGCCCAGCCTACTGGGGCCAAGGGTCTGATTCTGAAAGGAAGACTCGGCCCTGGCACGAAAGGCAACGAAGGAACAGGAGTGGGTTTTTAGTCAGTAAAAGTCTGACATTATCTCTCGCACCGCCCAAGAGCGGGGGATGTCATAAGATAATTTTCTCACAGAAAAAAAAACCACTTTAGGTAGTGGGTTATCATCAAAATAAACTGTTCTTATCTGACCACCAACAAAAAAAAAAAAACAACCATTTGCCTTCGTTATTTTGTGAGTGGTGTAAAATAGTTCCTAAATATTATTTAGGTTCGTTTTTCTCAGTACCTAAGTATCAGTAGATCAGAAACAGGTTTCCTTACTCAATAAACTGTAAGAGATGCCCACAGTAAATTGTGAGTGGGGACGTAATTTTGTTGCAGCTGGTGCGCATCCGACCGCGTTTTGTTTTTGCCCGGCATTTCGAGCGAGGCCGGATTTTTGTTCTATTTTGAGGAAAAGCTGTTGCTACCATTTAAATTAGTTTTGTGACTTAAAATAAAGTTTAAATTACTTTTAACGTGATTCTTGATTAATGTTTTAGCTTCTAGTATTTTATTACTATTAAAGAACAATAAGTTTTTGTAATTTCTCTTCACGTCGTTGTCTGGCACTTTAGCTGAACTGCCCCCCTAGCCAAGTTACAATCGTATCGTTCGCGCCGAACGCCCCGAGTAGGCCACGCCTCCGATTCCTTTGTTCTGACGTCATCTCAACGCTCAGTCACGTGGTCAGAATAAAGGAATCGGAGGCGTGGCCTACTCGAGGCGTTCGGCGCGAACGAAACGATTGTAACTTGGCTAGGGGGGCTGAACCTATTTGGCGCAACAGTGAGACTCACAAAGTTAGTTTAATTTTTATGTTAAGTTTATATATGTTTGTTTCTACACTGTGTGTATCTGTGTGTGACAATTAAAATATTTTTCTTCCTTTCTTTCTATTTAAAATCATAATAACTATTAAGTAACAAGTACCAACCATTATTGTAGTAAAGAAAACACATCTTACCAAGACCTCGGCCTAAAAAAAAAGGCTTTATAATTTTGAAGCAATAAATAAAGCAATAATCCTTAAAAAACAAAAAACACAAACGATCAAAAAACCACCGTTAACTAATTAATCGTAAAAAAATCTTATAGCTCAAGGGGCTATTTGAAATCGCAAAAAAAAGCAGATGACTGTCTAAAATCGCCTCGACACAATTCGAAGGAATCTTTTGTCTATCTACTCTCACTCTACTCATTAATCTTTCATTCAGGAACTGTCTTCACAAAGGCTGAAAGAAATACTGCCGGGTTACTAAAATGTCGCGTCAATTCCAAGCAACGAATTTGTTTTATGTCGAGCATAAAATTGTGTGCAATCTCCTTTGGAATGACGTCAGTATTGGTGCTAAGACTTATGTGTAGTTCTTAGTTTGAAATTGTTTTTTTTTTTTGTAGATTTTAGGTAACAAATGTTTCGCCAAAGTATAGAAGAATCCGATTAGAATCGCCAATCTTAAGTAAGAGGTGGCAAGGCACATTCCTTGCAGGGCTGAAAGTTTCTGAAGTGGTGACCGCGTTCCGGAAGACGCAGTGTTGAAAGGCGGCACAAAGTGGACCTGATGAGGAGCAGGAGTTCGATGGATGCGAAACGCACATTTAGACCCATTGTTGAGAAGGTGACGTCTGTCGCTGAAATGATGATGATAATGACTGTATGTGAGAAAAGATGTACCACATTTTTTGATGGTTGATACTGTTTATGTACCTGATGACTGTCACAAAATAAATATTTTTCTTTTGTTCTTCCATTTTCTTTTTTAGGGTTCCATACCTCAATAGGAAAAAACGGAACCCTTATAAGATCACTTTGTTGTCCGTCCGTCTGTCTCTCTGTCAAGACCCTTTATCTCAGGAACGCGTGAAGGTATCAAGATGAAATTTAAAACATATAGTTAAGTTTGCGGTCCCTTAAAACTGTGAAAAAATCAAACTTCTAAATTAACGGGAAAAAAAGTTATGGCCGTTTATGTCGCAAAAAACGTACATTTCGACACTCTCAAGGGAATCAAAATTCATGGGGTAGTTCCCTAGAATCCTGAAATTTGGCATAAAGCAAAGGATCATAGCACAAGTATAGGAAAAAATCTGAGAACTGTAATTTTGTAGATACGTCACCAAAAAAAAATTTGGAAAAATGTTTGAGACTCGATTCGTGAATTGAACTTTTTTCATAGGCAAGTTTGTACGGAACCCTCAGTGCGCGCGTCCGACTCGTACTTGCCCAGTTTTTTTTTAATTTATTTATCTTTCTCTCTTTCGAGAAGAGACAGAACAATGTGAGCAAAGTCTTTTAAAACTAAATAAAACCCCTTTTGATTGCATTTTAGTTCCCACTACCCCAGAACCTTACGGCCCTAGTGACCATAATGTTTTGCGAGCAACGTGCCCTGCTCACTGCCAATTAAATTTAAGGATTCTTCAGGTTATGGGATATCTTTGATTTTCCAGCGGATATACCTACAGTAAAGTAAAGGAAGTGCCTAAATAAAGTACATATTTCCTTCCATTATCAAGAGCTTCCGCCTCATCTTTCCCGTCCCTTTTTCCTCCCCAATTGTACTCTATAAATCACTTCTTGTCACTTTAGATTTAAGTCAAGGCCAAAATGTTTACTGGTTACATTCAGAGACGTAAAATTTCAGAAGTCTCATTATTTCTTGGTCTCAAATAAGTAATGGTGGATCTGATGTTTTATTTCGTTACCTTGGATAATGTCTGTTTTGTACCGAATACTTTTTTTTACTATGGATAGGCTCACGTTTGACCACTATCTCATTTATTTATTTAGATACACACAAACACTTAAAATTGAAAAGAACAAATACAGATAGAAAAGTACAAAGGTCCTGCTTATTTCTAACGAAATTTCTTCCAGCAGACCTGTGACAGGAGAGTTGGATGAGAGATGTAGACGCAGTGTGCAAATAATTTAGAGATTTTTTTAATTAAATATTAATAGATATTACCTAAATTAAATCATATATTACATACATCAATAACAGTAAATAAATGTTTCTATCTCACTTGATGGTAAGCGATGACGTGGCCGGTGATGTAGCACGCTTGCCTAGAAGTGACCTATTCACTTAAAGACCCCTAGGTAGCAGCTATCAGGCAACAGAGACTCCGGCAGAGAATTCTACTCATTAGCTGTACGCACAATAAAATTAAATCTGTTCCCAATACGCTTTGAACGTATGGGTGGGATCATGTCATCATCATCATCATCATTTCAGCCGATAGCACTGCTGGACATAGGCCTCCCCCAAATGTCGCCACAATGAACGGTCCTGTGCGTCTCGCATCCATCGAATTCCCGCAACCTTCACCAGGTCATCGGTCTACCTTGTAGGGGGCCTTTCGACACTGCGTCTTCCGGTACGCGGTCGCCACTCCAGAACCTTTCGGCCCCAACGGCCATCTGTTCTGCGAGAAATGTGCCCTGCCCACTGCCACTTAAGTTAGGCGATTCTTCGTGTTATGTCGGCAACCTTGGTTCTCCTGTGGATATCTTCATTTCTGACGCGATCACGCAAGGAAACTCCGAGTATAGTAGCCCTTTCCATTACCCTTTGGGTGACTTTGAGCCTTCTGATGAGCGATGACATACACCATTAGAAAATACAGAAATACTTGCTTCTGCCTGTGGCTTTGTTCGTATAAAAGTAGAAAATTATCCCAAAGGGACACACTCCCGAACGTGCTATTCCAGGACATGATCTACCCGTATCCCAAATTTCATTCAAATCCACTCAGACATTTGAGCTTGAAGGAGTTACAAACATACACACATACATATATACAAACACACTTTCACTTTTGGAATATTAGTGTGAATAATGTGATATATAAATAAAATCGCTTATGCATTTATTAAAATAAAACTTTTATGTATAGAAGTTTAGTTTACAACAAATGTTTTCAATAAAATGAAATAAACATATTATGAAATAACCAAAACGAAATATTTAAGCAAAAAGTACGCTAAATAAAATACACGTTTGTTATAACAGTTAGTGAAAATATTTGGCTTGATACGTACAATAGTGTATCAGAATTTGATTTCGCAATTTCATAGTATTGTTTTAAACTTTTCAATTCAGAGCAATGTCGAGTGGCAATCAAAGTTGTACTGTACACAAAATGATTTCATTTTATTAACTTACTGATTTCATTTTCCAGAATAAAAGCAGTTCTCCCGCTCTGGGCGGAGCAGAAGGGCGTGTCAGATTTTTACTGACTAAAACCACACCTGTGTCTTTCAGTTGCTCTTTGCGTTCTAGGACTACGGGTTTCTTTTACGAAAATTCCCCGCGGTCCTAGCTAGCGGGCATCGGCCCTGCGGGGCCCCTACGGTTTGCTGACCTCTCTTTGAGGAGCGCGTGGATTACTACGCGCTGTTGACGACTGGGCTCGGTCCGGTCTACGGCCGGACGGCAAGCTACCCATTGCTCGACGTCCGCAAGCCCGCGTCTATCATGGCTGGTAGTCGGGGTCAGAATCTCGGCGGCTGGGGCGTGAGGATATTCGTTCCCTCACGCGTGTGGCCTCCTCCTTCGCTAGAATTACTGCTTCGCAGAAGGAGGCCACCGCCTGCTATTCCTCCTCGCTTCGGACCATAGCCCGAACCAGGGCCAGTCACTACCACCGATTGCCTCCACGAGGACACGACGGTGCTCCGCCCAAGCGGGGCACATCTCCACCGTATGTTCCACCGTGTCCTCCGGGCGGTGACACCCGGGAAAAGGCAGCCTATAGCTCTCGGTGTTAGCGCGTGTAGGGACACATATTAATATTATATATATACATATGTAAGTATCTATTTTATGCTGAGAGCGCACCTTAGTGGCGGCTGCGCCCGCCTCATAAGTTTTAGCGCCAGTCGCAAATATACGGAGTTAACATCAAGTCGTGTATCATTTCTCCACACTAATTACCCAACACACCTATATTGGTGACCGCGACGTGATTCGTGATAATTCGTGAGTGTTGTGGTAATTAAAAATTGTGGCAATGAATCCATCTCATCATCATGGTACCGCAGCGGCGGGTGCTCAGCCCAAGGTCGAAGGGGAAACCGCCTTAGCCAGCATCACTCAATCAATCAATCTTCAATTGGGTCCGAAGGTACCTCATCCAGAAATTACCTTTCAATAAATTATAAACCAACAAAATGTTTTATTTCTAGTATTGCCATTCAACCTGACAATGCTATCAGTTTTCTGGACACATTTCCAAATGACAGCAATGTTGTTGTTCTTCTTTTCGAATCTATGGTAAACTCGTTAAACGGTTTAATCCCAGTAGCTGGTTACGTTACTTGCACTTATCAAATCCTCCAAGGTGCAGGTGTATGGGAACTTGGGGCACTCTAAAGTATGGCTTATTTTCTGAACTGGGGCACCGCACTGACATTAAGTATCTGACTTGCAGCGGCCTACCTGGGTGCACAATCGATTTAGTGCTTTAGAGACCACTGCAACTCACGTCCAGGCGGAATATGTTCCTGAACTATTTCAAGAACTCCGATGGCGGTGAGTAGGGTGTTTCATTTTTTTAAAATTTTCAAATTTTGACTTTGCTTGAATTCTTGATACCACTCATGCACAGTGTTCATATACCAAAAATCACCATAATCGGTTAATATTTACAGATTGCACAACGTCAATAAAATTTTCTCATACACCTAGTACCTACCTACGTCAACAGCACATGAGTAGATAAACGGAACAGAGTCAAAGCTTCATCAACCGCGCGAATCGGTTGCACTACTACAACCACACGGGGAATGTGTGCGTGTCCACTGTCCGCTTGTTGCGTACGCGACGACACTGGAAAAAACCGGTTAACGCAGGCTCAGTCAGTGGACTCGTCTAGGGTTTATGCGAAGCACGTTGTTTGTTTTGTTTGTACAAGTTTAAATATGTTAACGTAAAAACGTGGTATTTTATTATCAATAATGGTGGTTTATTGTACTGTGTGTATAAACTATACTAGAAAAAGTAAAAATATATCATACTAAAAATAAAACTGTACGTTAAGAGATCTGAACAACCTATAAATGTGGGCAAAGATTCTTTATTCAGCCATTACAATGATTTTAATGATGGTGATGTACAATTGGGTTTATTTATTATACCTACTGATAATATTATCGCATTTGTTGAATTGCTCGAGCAAGTTTTGAATATTCTTGTAATAAATATTCTTAATGTTGGCAATGAAAAACTTAAACGTATTAATGATTTTAAATTTGATATGCCGTGTGAGTGTTTCCCGTTAGATCTCTTGAAAAAACTTTATGTTGAATTCAGAATTTACCACGTTATTAAAAATTATAAAAATAAAATTATTAGAGTAAGTAATTTGTAAAATATCGTACTGAATAATAAAACTTAACAAATGTTTTATTTAATTTGTTTACACCTAATGTGGCAACCCTACTAAAATAGGTAACCATATTGCACGTTCTTAGGAAGCTTTGCCTCTGTTCCGTTTATCTATTCATGTGGTCAACAGCGTAGGTTAAATTTTTAATATTATTATTTCTTACAGTGGAGGGTAGGGCAGTGGAGGTTACTAGTGTGTTGTTGTGTCTAGTAAAACTTACTTCCCTCCTCTGTTAAATGATAATAATATTAAAAATTTAATCTTCACTGATGACGTACTTATTGGCGTTGTGCAACCTCTAAATATTAACTGATTATGGTGATTTTTGGAGTTCTTGATACCACTCATGCACAGTGTTCATATAAACACTGTACATGAGTGGTATCAAGAACTGACTGACATATTAACGCACAACGGACACTGCTGGAACTAGGAGCGTGAAATTTTGCACAGGGTTTTCTTTTACGACTTATGCGAGCACTAAAACAGAATTTTCTAAAATTCACTCCGTAAAGGAATGAAAATAGGTCCCAAAGTTTGTATGGAGAAACCTACTTCTATGAGAGCGAAGCCGCTAGCAGAAGCTAGTTATCATATAACTACTGATCTAATACAAAGGTTTGCTATAAATAAATAATAAAAACACTTAACTAATCTTCTTCTTTTCGTGTCGAAGTACTCTAACAAAATTTTATCTGACCAGTATTTCGCAACCTCTACGGCTCTGTTATTGGCCTCGTATAGATCCTGAAAACTGCAGGTGGTTGTGCAGGATGGATAGCCTAACAAATGACGCATGTCCTGTGCAGCGGCTGCACACTGGCACTGCCTCTCGAATGTCTTATGTTACACAGTTCGACATAAGAAAAAATGCTCCAAGTGTCTTAAGTCGGACAGTTACACTTAAGGGCTTGGTCAGGATTGGTCGCTAAATATCTGTGGTTGTGTTGCAAGTAGCAATATGTTCTGCATTTATATGAAAGAAATGGTTCATTCACTCTTTATTTTAATATTTTTCAACAGCAACAACACTATTTTGAACGAATAAAAAAATAAATAAATTCATCTGACATTCCACTGTTTGACGTTAGCCGTGAGTGCAAATTTCTGCGAAACGTACGGAGTTATAGACGATGAATAGAGGCAATAAACGGTAGTTTTCTTATAAAAATCTATATAGAATTACTGAGAAATAAGTGTAGATTCCGTTGCAAGTGTTTGTTTTTGAAAAAGTAATAAATATGCCAGTGTAAAAGTGACGAAACTTGTGAAGATGCGTATTTTTTTCCGTCATGGCCGTCGTGTTTCGACTTGTTTTAGTGCAAAATTTATCTCGAAATGCTTTGAAATCTACATAAGTTGTTAGTTTATTTACCTATAAACATAATGAAGTTACTACAAAGTGATAAAATTGCATATTGTTATCATAATCGTTGTTGAAAGAAAATAAACCGGTAAAAATGGCGCCACAGTCGTGAACATTACCTATAGATAGTACAGACAGTGTTTGTTTACATTTCGCGTACCGCCGCGCGCCGCGCGCCGCGCTTCTTGTTGAGTTGCGGAAATAGTTATTGTGTCGTGTAATTATTGTAATTTGATGTGATATGAGTAACATTGTTTTTGCGCAAATGTATGGACTATCGTATTCAAGTGTTTTTTTCGAGAATATGTGTGTGGTTTTGGTGTAATGTGAGAAAGTTAAAGGTTATGTGTAAGAAAATTTGCAAAATGCCAATTTATCTCGTCGCTACGAAGTCAGATCAGTTTCATTTATTTATAATCTTACACAGTTCGATAGGAAAACTAATGGGCTTTCCGGGAAGGTATAATTTATTGCATATAATTATCAATATAACCACGAAATTTGCGTTTTTCTCAAGGTCAAACCAAAAAAAAAGAATAATCGAAAAATCCTCGACGCGTGGGGCATTTCGGGGAATGTTCGCGAACGTTCAAGAGGTTAAAGATGGGTCGAGGAAGCCCCATTTGGCCAAATTATTTTTACAGCGGCCAACCTGAGTCCGCAGTCGGTTAAGAGATTTCCAGATTGGCCACTTAACTAATTAAAACTATATATACACTAAAGGCAAAAACTACTAGCTAAAATAAGGCGTCATAAAATTCCTCAGCATCGCTGTCGACTGGACTGGAAGTGTGCCCAAAAGGCTGGCGGCATTGCCACGTAGTATGGCAATGTTTAATCTCTGACCGAGGTAAAAGCCAACCCTTGGGTTGGTGGTAGCTATTAACAGATTTTCATAAACATTTCTTATTTATGGAAGAGAAATCCCATTCCAGTAAAAAACGCAAAGTTGGTTTTATATACACTAAAGGCAAAAACTACTAGCTAAAATAAGGGGTCATAAAATTTCTCCGCATCGCTGTCGACTGGACTGGAAGTGTGCCCAAAAGGCTGGCGGCATTGCCACGTTGTATGGCAATGTTTAATCTCTGACCGAGGTAAAAGCCAACCTTTGGGTTGGTGGTAGCTATTAACAGATTTTCATAAACATTTCTTATTTATGGAAGAGAAATCCCATTCCAGTAAAGAAACGCAAAGTTGGTTTTATATACACTAAAGGCAAAAACTACTAGCTAAAATAAGGCGTCATAAAATTTCTCCGCATCGCTGTCGACTGGACTGGAAGTGTACCCAAAAGGCTGGCGGCATTGCTACGTTGTATGGCAATGTTTAATCTCTGACCGAGGTAAAAGCCAACCCTTGGGTTGGTGGTAGCTATTAACAGATTTTCATAAACATTTCTTATTTATGGAAGAGAAATCCCATTCCAGTAAAGAAACGCAAAGTTGGTTTTATATACACTAAAGGCAAAAACTACTAGCTAAAATAAGGCGTCATAAAATTTCTCCGCATCGCTGTCGACTGGACTGGAAGTGTGCCCAAAAGGCTGGCGGCATTGCCACGTTGTATGGCAAATGCTTATTCTCTGACCGAGGTTAAAGCCAACCCTTGGAGTGGTGGTTGCTATTAACATATTTTCAAACACTTCTTATTTATGGAAGAGAAATCCTATTCCTGTAAAGAAACGCAAAGTTGGTTAATATTTAAGTTTTTTATGTACATGTGTGTAAATAAATCAAGTGTCTCCACAAGTTGTGGATGCGGCAGCAGGCGCATTTGTTATGTGGACGCAGCTTCATGTGTGGACCTCCTTTCTTTATACTATTTTTTATATTTTAAAATATAAAATAATAATTGGATTTATTTGTAACTATCTAAATCATCAAGTCAAGGTAAACTTTTTTTGTAAAATATAATTTAATATAATATATTATAAAAAAGGTAAACTTTTTTTTGAAAATATAATTTAATAAATATTTTTTTTAACAATTTATGTACACACACATATCACACTAATATTATATAAGTGAAAAATTGTAAGTGTGTATGTTTGTTACTTTTGGCAGACCATGGTCTACCCATTAAATAACCTGGAATAGCACATAGGAAACTTTTTATCCCGGGAATATGTCCCCTTGGAATAATTTTCGTAAGTCACGCGGGTTTAAGCCGCCAGCAGCATCTAGTAAGAGTGTTTTTAATATCGTGCGGATTTCATCACGCATGCGGGATTGTTCCGCACGCGTAGTCCCCGCAAATGTCCTTTTCATACAAATATTTATTGTAATGCGTGGAATACGCACGCGGGATGCGGGGCGTGATATCGGTCAGCAGCCCCGCATGCGGAACAATTCCACATGCGTGATGAAATCCGCACGATATTAAAAACACCGTAAATGAATTAAGAACATATTGAGACTTGAATAAAGTCAAGAATGAATCAGGTGCAGGAACCTCCCGAACTTACCATGTCCGGTGAGTCCCTGTGTCATACGGATGGTAAGGACAGTGTGACGCTTCTCCTGCCATTCCTCAAACAAAGTACTTACCACCATGATTAGGTAAGGCGTGCCCAGCCTTGAAAACGCTGCCATGATAATATGTGATAATTCAATCGACACAATTAAAACTATTCAAAATGTTTCTAAATCCTATATTTCTGAAGAGATATGGTAGGAAGATTAATTTTAGGCTACCTTTAATACAAATTTAAGGCTAATCTTATCCTAAAAGCTTATGAGCCATTCCACCTGTCATTTCTAGGCTGGGATTTAACGATCCATTTCGGCGTAGAGATATGCACCATTTGCTCTCTGGGTCTCACGTATTCCCTGCTTAAAATGTTTAATTTTAAGTTTTACACGAGGATATTTTAATTTTTTCTATGATGAAACGAAACTTGGACAAAACTAATAGTAATGACCATGTTTCGTTTCTTTTATATATCTTCTTCAAATAGGTCATTTTTCAGGGTTCTGTACCTCAAAAGGAAAAAACGGTACCCTTATAGTATTACTTTGTTGTCCGTCTGTCAGTCTGTTTGTCTGTCAAGACCCTTCATCTCGGGAAATACGTGGAGGTATCGAGTTGAAATTAAAATTATATAATCAAGTCTGCGGTCCCTTGAAGCTGTGAAAAAATCAAACTTCTGAGTTAACGTGAAAAAAAATACGACCATTTATGTCGCAAAAAATTTGTTTAAGGAATAAAAAATCATAGTGTACTTCCCGTTGACCTAGAATCCTGGAATTTGGCATGAAGCAAGATCTCATAGCACAAGTATAAGAAAAAATCTGAAAACTGTAAATTTCTAATTACGTCACAGTAAAAAAAAAACTTGAAAGGTGTCAAGGGACACCCGGATGGAACGAAGTTCCTTTCAATTAATTAGTGAAGGAATTGTAATAAAATTTCATTCCATTCCATTCCATTCCATTCCATTCCATTCCATCGCGCGATAAGGAAATTCGTTCCAAAATTAAGACCATCATCATCATCATCATCATCATTATAAATAAAAATATATAATAGAAATATATAAAAGAAATATAAATTAAGACCAAAAGTTGTAACGACACTTTTTGCGTGTCGCAACAACTTTTGGTCTTAATTTTTTCCGTCTAGCCCCCTTTCGCAACGCGCGATAAGGAACTTCGTTCCAAAAATGCGCGAATAAGTAAAATCTTCGTAACTCAATTCGGGAATTGTACTCTTTTCATAGGTAAGTTTGTACGAAACCCTCAGTGCGCGAGTCCGACTCGCACTTACCCGGTTTTTTAATATTAAAAGTAGTGATTGTGACGTAATACTAAACGATGAAAAACTAGAATTTGTCGACAAAACTGTTTTCCTGGGGATAACGCTTGACTCAAGGCTACAATGGGGTCCTCATTTAACATCTCTTGCAGGACGGCTTAGCTCAGCTGCATATGCTGTTAGAAAAATCCGCCAATTTACGGATGTTGATACCGCTAGACTAGTCTATTTTAGTTATTTTCATAGTATCATGTCATACGGTATCTTACTATGGGGACGGGCTGCAGACATCGACTCAATTTTTATTCTACAGAAAAGAGCTATCAGAGCTATTTACAGTCTCCGCCGGTGCGATTCTCTAAGGGAACTGTTTAAGGATATTAACATCATGACGGTGCCTTGTCAATATATCTATGAAAACATCATGTACGTTAGAAAAAATCTTCATCTTTTTAGCAAAAGAGGCGATAGACATAATTATGTTACAAGAAATAGGGACCAATTAGTTCAACCAGGTTTCAGACTGGCTAAAGTGGCCTCTTCTTTCATGGGGTACTGTTTGAAATGTTATAATAAAATACCTCCACAAATATTAGAACTCAATGAAACGAAATTTAAATCTTGTATTAAACGCACACTATGCAGGCAAGCATATTATAAGTTGGAGGATTATATTCAAGATAAAAATGCTTGGCTCAATGCTGGTCCAGCTCCACTACCACCGGGGGTACAAATTGATTAGTTTTGAAACTATTATTACTATTCTTTGATGTTTTTTTTTTTTTTTGAATTTGTTAAAATTATTTTAGTTAATTATTATTGTATTTAGTATTGTATAATGTAGAAGCATTTTTTTCAAACTTTGTAAATGTGAGTACCATGGAGCTATTTTATGGTTTTTGGGTTACTATTGGATTTGTTTGACAAAATGAGCATGGCAGTTGAGAGTTTGTCATGCTCACTCAAATGTCTCACTGATGGTGGCGCGTGTGTTGGATCATTCGGTTCCCTTCAAAATGGTTGAGCTGAGTGGTGCTAATATTCGCGTCAGGTCCGTGAACGGGCGCTGTCAGTTGAGACTGGTCATCTCTTAGCTGCCAGTTGCTATTTTAATATCTATATTTAGTTTTTATTTTTACATTATTGACATTGTTCTCACATGATAGCGACAAGAAACATGTAACAGAAATATTTGTAATTGCAAAACATGATTGAAAAGAGTGTCCATGGAGTTTCTTGCACATTCTTCTCCATAGAGATCTACGCTTTGGAATGTGCAATTAGCATCATTTTTTTTTTTTTTATGACTGACTGACTTCTTGACATTTCAAAAGTGCCTGTAAATGGTTTATTTGAAATAAATGCTTTTGAATCTTTGAATCTTTGAATCTTTGAATCTTTATTATTGATAGCTTCACGTTTGACGAATAATAATCTCATCTGATAGTAAGTGATGATGTGGTCGAAGATGGAGCACACTTGCTTACTTAGTAACCTCTTGACTTAAATATACCTAGGTAGTAGCTATCAGGAAACACAGACTCTAGGAGGAAATTTCACTTTATAGTTTTACTCAAGTTGAAAATGTTCCCAAAACGTTTTGTATGTATTTTTAATTTGATCAGTGTCTATACTTTAAACAGGTATTAAAAAGTAACCATTAAGTGTTATTCCCTGCCGGAGTCGGTTTCCTGATGGCGACAACCTAGGGGTATTTAAGACATGAATGAATAAGTTAATTCTAGGCAAGCGTGTTCCACCGTTGGCTACACCATTACTTACCATCAGTTGAGATAGTGGTCAAACGCGAGCCTATTAATTTAAAAAAAGAAGAGAAATATCTCCACTTCAAGGCTCCTCCAGACACAGACGACGCAACGATATGACAATAATATTTACTATAAACATTTTTCGTAGTTATTTTTCTACGAATTACATAAATCCTTAGAACGATTTTTGTAAAACAGAGTGGCGATGGCGTCGCGCCTGATTGTGGCAGCTGTAAGGGGGATGCAACTCGTCATAAATTTTCACTGTTTTTCATACAACCGCTCTTACGCTATTATGACGTTACTACACATTTTTCATTAGATATTTTGGAAACACAGTATCTTGAGGATATTATCTAGACTTCTATTGAAATCAATTTATAATTTTGTATAAAACTAATCCAGTAAAGACCTCTGAAAATCTGCTATTTTGCATGAACTATGACACTTCATAATTTATTCAAAAATTTTAAAAAGTCAAAATATTATAAACATATAAGCCTTGCAAATTTAATCAAGATTCTATCGGATCTAAAAAAAAAAACATATTTTCTGGAACAAGTTTTGTCGAGTAAATCACGGAATTACCGAATGCTAACAGAGTTTTCAGGTGTTATCTCTCTACTTTCGCGTTGCCTTTTCGTCAAACAGCTTTTAAACCATGCTCGATGTTGACGATAGGCGAGTGGAAAAGGACCCTCTTAACATTCCGTCGTCTTTCACAACATGCTATTTTTGTTCCAAAAGCAGTCAAAAAAGCTTGTACTTGAATCCCGGAGCGTCATTTTAAGCCGGGTATGAAAGCGGCGCGTACTCGAAGAAGAATAAAAAGCCTTTTCACCCAAGTGGCCCGTCTCACGCCGAATCTCTTTGTGGCTCCATCTGAGAGATTTTTGACACAACGTGCAACTGTTGCGTTTCACTGTGATCTTTGTTTTGTTCTCTCTGTCTGTCTTATCTGTGATTATTCCAATAATGCGGTTTCTGCTGACGATAATTGAGATTAATTGTATAAAATTACGGTCAAATTAAATCTTTGGTTGGACAATCCACTTGTAAAAGATTTAAGCCACCTTTTGTAGCTGTGGACTTGCAAACTTTTTTGACTAAGGTGTTTTTTTTTTCCGGTGGGAAAATCATCTTATGACATCCCCCGCTCTTGGGCGAGGCGGGAGATAGTGTCAGACTTTTACTGACTAAAAACCCACTCCTGTTCCTTCTTTGCCTTTCGTACCAGGGCCGAGTCTTCCTTTCAGAATCAGACCCTTGGCCCCGGTAGGCTTCGACCCTGCTGGGCCCCTACAGTTGCTGACAACTCCTTGAGGCGCGCGTGGAACAACACGCGCCGTCGACGACTTGGGCTCGGTCCAGACGGTTACCGGACGGTCGGACGGCGAGCCACCCATTGCTTGCCGTCCGCAAGCCCGCGCCTACGGTGGCCGGAAATCGGGATCGGAATCCCGGCGGCGGTTGGGGCGTGAGGACCGTTGCCTCACGCGATCGGCCGCCTCCTTCGCTAGCATTACTGCTTCGCAGAAGGAGGCGACCGCCTGCCACTCCTCCTCGCTCCGGACCATGGCCTGTACCAAGGCCCGGCGCGAGAGATCGCCGCCGCTGATCGCCCCCACGAGGACACGGCGTTGCTCTGCCCAAGCGGGGCACAACTCCACCGTATGCTCCACCGTGTCCTCCGGGCGGTCCACACAGTGGCGACACCCGGGCGTCGCTTCCGCACGAATCCGGTGCAGGAACTTCCCGAACTTACCGTGTCCGGTGAGGACCTGCGTCATGCGGAAGGTAATGACGCCGTGTTGCCTTTCCAGCCACTCCTCAAAGAGGGGACTTACCGCCATAATTACGGCGTGCCCATTGACTAAGGTGTAGGACCACTTTACACAGGTAACAGAAGAAACTGTGTAAACCAAATAAAACACGTTAGTAAAATAGTTGCAAAACTTATAGAGAACGCAAAGGGCAACTGGAGGACACAAGGTGTGTTAAGGTGTGTTTTAATCAGTAAAAGTCTGACACGCCCTCTCGCTCCACTCTAGAGCGCAATAAGTCTTTTAATAATTTTTCACCTCCACCGAAGACCAAAATATTTCTGATAAAATTTAAATCAGTTCGCATCAATGTTACATTTCAGTTGAGAAGTTTAAAATTTTAAAACTTTCGTGGACCATATTTTAGCTCTGGCGGATCACAAGTTAGGCACCACTGATCTATAGAAATAAAGTGGCTAAAATTTAAGTTTTTGTACATTTTATAGCTCGTAGATTGCCTCTGAAGGTAGCATTCGGTTCTTAGCGACCGCGACTCGCGACCGCGACCATTCAACTGCGCTCGCATGGTCGCCTGCCGCGGGGCGACCGCTAGTGGTGAAAATGCCGCCATTTTGATATACTTCTTGCTTGCGTCGTGCGACAGCACTGCCTCCACTAGCTTGGATGCGACCGGGTCGCGGTCGCCACGAAGCTCTCTAGCCACACTCATCGGTCGCGCGTCGCGGTCGCTAAGAACCGAATGCTACCTCGACATCTCCCACTATCATAAGCTATAACTACTGCAAGAAAGCTCAATGTCTTAATACTCACCTGTTATTTTACAAGCTCCTACTTACGAATTGACAGCACGGATGGCACAGTGGTTGAGCGATTGGCTGCAGCGGCGCGTGTCGCAGGTTCGATTCCTGTACAAAATAAATATTTGTATGGCGTACAGTTAGTTATTCCGAGTGAGTGAGTGTCTTGTATATGTTAGTTTTCATGTTTGTGCTTCACCCACACTCAGGAATAACTTCTAGAGTGGGAAAACATTGAAAAAAAAAATCACACGCACCTAGAAACGCTGACGGTACAAATACCGTGTTAATGACTTGCAATAAACCACTTTCACTATCGTATACCTTCTTCATTCCTTGACATTTTCCCTGCCCATATATTCCACATACTTCGCCACCAATCTTCAGCAATTATTTCACCTCTGTTTCTGCCACAGTAATCCCAAAGACTTTATTTATCTCACTGACATAGATACCAACATACAGGTGTTATTTTTCTTACGTGGGATCGTTTGTTGGGAAACAAATGGCCTTAATCCATCATGGCGGATTCTCCTCAGTTATTTCTTGTTCTTGAAGATGTCTGTTGTGATGGTAAAATTCGTAAAACTGGGAAATGCAATGCAATGTATTTAGAAGTGACTAAAAAATGGTACGTAGATACTAAACCGTGTTTGTAATGCTGGATTGAGGAATTGTTCGAAAGAGTCACCACGGTCAACGCCAAAAGCAACTGAAGGAACACTACTGGGTAGGGTTTAGTCAGTAAAATCTGAAAGTTTCTCACGCTCCGCCCAGAGCGGAAGAAGTTATTAGATGATTTCACATCCTAGAAAAAAGCTCATAATTATGTTCAGACAAAATGTGTCGCCTAATTACCCAGCCTATTAAACATCATAGCAATATATAGCATATAATCAGCCTTTTTAATATTCCCAATGCTGGGACTTTAGCCGCCACTCTAGAAAAGGGAATAGGCGCAGTTTAACTTAAATTGACATTATACCTAAAGATTGAGATGATCAAAGTATTTTTTTAATTTATAGTTCAATACGATAAGTAGCATGATAAACAAATATAATTTCATACAGTTTTTTTTTTAATTTTGGCCTAAAGTTACAACAATAATTTATGTTCGCTATGTAAAAATATTCGATTATTATTTTTATAAATCTGGCTATTTGGCGGTTTCGTAAGCTAGGCCAGTACGCGGCCCTGTGTGTGTGTGTGTGTAATGTATGTCACATGTCTTCGAAGTTTTGGTTCTAGGACATGCCAGTTCCCTCACAATGTTTTCTTTCATCCTGAGAGCAGTGGTGATGACACAAAGCAATGCACCTGACTGGGTTTGAACCCACGACCTAAACTTGTAAGTTGAGCCATTACCACTAGGCCACCACTACACGTATCTTATATTATAATATTACAATATCAGGACAATCTTCAAATACCCAAGACAGATTTCAACAGTCGACAATAATGTTCTGAAGAAAAATTTCTCTTTAAACTTTCGTTTCAATTTGGCATAGAAACCACGCTGTGGCCTTTATCCTATTAATATTTTAGACAGAACTATGTCAAATATTCGACTTAAATTCTGCCAAAGAAATAATGGAAAAACACTGACTACGATATCTAAGTCAGGCAGAACAATAAAAGCTATTTGGAGAAGCTCCAACGTCTTGCTGTTTCAAATTGCTTTCAAGCATAAAATCAAAACAACGCGGTTTGTGCAGTGATTGAGCGATTGGTGGCTGTGCTGCGTATCGCAGAGTCACAGAGAACAAAATAGTTGTATGACTTATAGACTGACTAGTACGAGTTAGCGTTTATGACGTTCTGCGCTCTGATTGGCCCACTCCAAGCCATTCAGTGATGGGCACGCCATAATCACAGCGGTAAGTCTTTGAGGAGTGCCTGGAGGGGCAACACGGCGTCCTCACCTTCCGCATGACGCTGATCCTTACCGGACATGGCAAGTTCGGGAGCTTCCTGCATCGGATTCAGGTGAAAGAAACCCCCAGGTGTCACCATTGTGTGGACCGCCCGGGAAGGCAAATGGAGCATACGGTGGAGGTGTGCCCCGCCTGGGCAGAACACCGCCGTGTCCTCGTGGAGGCAATCGGTGGCAGCGATATCTCGCGCTGGGCCCTGGTTCGGGCTATGGTCCGGAGGGAGGAGGAATGGCAGGCGGTTGCCTCCTTCTTCGAATGCTAGCGAAGGACTAGGCCGCACCCGTGAGGGAACAAACGACCTCACGCCCCTGCCACTGAGATTCCGACCCCTACTACCAGCTACGGTAGACGCGGGCTTGCAGACGTCGAGCAATGGGTAGCTTGCCATCCTTCCGTCCGGTACTTGACTGGACCAAGCCCAGTCGTCAACAGGGCGTAGTGATTTCAAAGAGATGTCAGCAAACCGTAGGGGCCCAGCAGGGCCGATGCCCGCTAGCTAGGACCGCATTTCTGAAAAGGAAACTCATAGTCCTAGAAAGCAAAGGGCAACAGAAGGATACAGGTGTGCTTTTAATCAGTAAAAGTCTGACACGCCCTCACGCTCCATTCAGAACGGGAAAAGTCATTGGATGATTTCCACCATAAAAAAAGCCATTCAGATCGCGTTAACGTAAAAACAACTAAGGGCTCAGATAGTTGTTCCATGTCTGAGTGACTTGCGTATGCGAGTTTAGATGTTTCTGAACGCACTCACGACACGGTAAAAATTTCTATTGTCAGGTAACGTATTAAAAAAAACCTACCTACCTAAGGGCATTTCCTTTCACAATGACATGGTACATTATATTTATAATATTATTTTATAAGTATGTTTGTATTTATGGACATAAGTATGTTTATGTATTAGTTACATGGTAGGTAGTAAACATCAAAAAATAATTAATTATAACAAACTAATACACAGATTATAGTAGAATCAAGTTTAACTTAACTATCTAAATATTTCTTTGGTCGATTTAACTCTCTCGCTAATGATATACCAAAACAAACATTAGTTTGGTACTTGGTCCTTACCAAAGTCAGTGGTGATAATATTATGGATTCAGAGTTATAATTATAACTAGCTGTTGCCCGCGACTTCGTCTGCGTTAAGTTTGTACAATCATTCTGAGCTTGCAATTCATTCTGAAAGCAACGCAATTATTTATTCTACTTTAACATAAAACGGTTAAAAGTAAAAACGCAAATTACCTTCAGGAAACATGTTATGTACTCGTCCAGATCCAAATGTATGAATGTCAATGAATATAAAGACTATGTAAGAGTCGTAGCAGTTAATAAATAGAAAGAGTATGTAAGATTCGTAGTAGTTGGCATTTCTGCCTACCCCAAAAGAAAAGAAATTAGTTTATGTGTGTTTCTGGTTTGTGTTCTGGTGAAACAACATTGTATGATTATAACCCCTCGCCACAGTGAGCACGTCACAATCGAGTGTCTACAGAGGCGTCACGGCATCCTCTCTTTGTGCAGGACTCACCGGATGTGGGTGTTTTGGGAGGTATCTGTATCGAATTCAACGGGAAGAAACACTCGGGTATCACCATTGTGCGGATCGCCTGGAGAATACGATGGAGCATACGGTGGAAGTCGATCCCGCTTGGTCGGAGCGCCAACACCGCTGTGTCCGCATGGAGGCGATTGGTGGAGAAAATGTCAACCAGTCAACCAGCCTCCTTCAGTGAAGCACTACGATCGAAGAAGGTGGCTGAAACTATGAGGGATAGGACATTCTGACTCCTTAACTGTCACTGCAAGTGATGCTCCGGGTGTTGAAAGCCGCAGGGCGATTACCACCCATCGCAAACCGGGATTGCGGTGGTGCCGTCTGGCCGTCTGGTCAAAGCAATCCTGAATCGACGGCGCGTTGTATTCTACACCAGACTCAAAGAGATGTCAGCAAATGGATAGGGCCCTCTAGGGCCGATGTCTGCGAGATTGTTCGAAAGAGTTACCTCCCGTAAAATTATCGCCTCAATAATTTTTCACTGAAGAGTTTAAGCCGTTAGACAGCTTTGGTAGAGGTAAATGAAGGAGCATAATCGGGACACCGACCTTCAGCTGAATTAAGTGCACTGATAGTGCAAAGCCAAAAAGCCAGTGAATCCAAAAACTACCATCATCATCATCAACTATCTTCCTCCACAACAGTACTTATGAAGAATTTGCGAGAGCATGCTTGCATTAATTGTTGCAGCTTGATCATTTTGGGTGTAAAAATTACTTGTTCATTCATTTACCTAGGATTTTTTGGTGTGTATTTAACTGACGTCCCCGTTGAATGAATTTCGGCGAAATCTTGAGCGCGTGTATCCCCGCCTAATCAAACTCGCATATTGATGGCCAAACCGAGAGGTCACTGTCACCGATTGCCTCTATGAGGACACGGCGGTTCGCCCAAATGTGATAGACCTCCACCGCATGTTACACCGGGTCCTCCGGGCGATTCGCAAAATGGTAATATCAGGATACTTCCAACCGAATCCGGAACAGAAACCGCTTGAAACACCCTCAATAGTCCTGAGCTTGTGTATCCATAAAACAATGAAATTACGGTACACAAATGTAGCAGCCGATTAGTGTTATCCCTGAGACTGGCCTCCCTCAGAGGGTTGTTCCAGTGTTGGTCACCACTCACTGCAAGGAGGTAACGTCCAGATATCGACGTAAGGCTGCCAGGAATCTGAGATACATCAGTGATCAGGAACGTAAACCACTTTCGACCCCGTTTTATATGGAGCAGAAACTGCAAACAATAAATCACGCCATTATTAGGCCGCAAGGTGCCATCCCGGAGGACATAGTGGAGCATACAGAGGTGTGTCCCGCAAGGGCGGATCACCACCGTGTCCTCGTGGACGCAATCGGCGTCAGTCACCTCTCGCGCCGGGGCCTGGTTTGGGCTGTAGTCCAGAGCGAGGAGGAATGGTAGGCGGTCGCCTCCTTCTGCAAAGCCGCAATGCTAGCGAAGGAGGAGGCCGCACGCGTGAGGGAACGAACGTCCTCACGCCGAGCCGAGATTCCGACCCCGACGACCAGCCACGGTAGACGCAGGCTTGCAGGCATCGAACAATGGGTAGCTAGCCGTCCGGCCGTCCGGTAATTAACCGAACCGAGCCCAGTCGTCAACAGTACGTAGTGATCCACGCGCTCCTCAAAGAGATGTTTCAAAGCGCAACTGAAGGGCACAAGTGTGGTTTTAGTCAGTAAAAGTTTGACACGCCCTCTCGCTCCAACCAGAGAAGTCTTTGGATGATTTCCACTCTTAAAAAAAGAATATAAATATCATTATCATGGACATAGGCCTCCCCAAGTGTCGCCATAATGACTGGTCCTGTGTGTCTCGTATCCATCGGATTCCCGCGACCCTCACCAGGTCATCGGTCTACCTGGGGGCCTTCCAACACAAGGTGCCATGCAACCCCTTCCGAAAATTTGGTCGTGTTATTTTAAAATCAATAATTAAATACATATACTTGTTTGGTTGGTATCCCTTGAATAATCATGGTCAAATCTTGTTACAATCATGGAAAAAAAAAGCAGTAGGATTGTTAAAAATGCCTCCGTCTAACACCAGTTTAACCATAACTATTTTCCTCCAATTTTGAACAATAGAACTGTCTGCAAACGTGGGCGATGGTCATTCTTCCGCCATTCAGAAAATTACGTAAAATACACAATGCCATCTATCAAATATGGTTATATTCAACTGTCATTGTCATCATTATTTCTACTTTGAGTCTTTAGATGGCGTTGCGAGTATCTGAATTGCGTGTGGTGCCATATTTTACTAATTCCATTTTATTATGTGTTTTAATTAGTTTTTACAATATATTTAGAAGATATCGAATAGAAATGTCAATTTTATTTTGAAAAAATGGTAAAAGTTATTTTATTACAAAAAGAAGATAAAATAATGACAAAAATTTTAACTGTAGCTGGGAATCGAACTCGCGGCAAATGTCGTTCAACACTGACGTTTTGGATTATTGCTCACCCCCCATAGCAAATAGCGTGATAATTTATAGCCTAACAGATTCACTGACCTATAAGGATTATGTATGCAAAATTTGAACAGGATCGGTTCAGTAGTTTTTGCGCCAATTAATACCATCGCAAAATAATTTTACTGTTTTATTATATGTATAGATAACGTTTTCTTTGTTTTTCCCTCAAAACATGATCCTTGTAAGGAAGTTTCGGTTTCGGTCGAAACTGACACTGTTGCCGAAATTCGGATTCCAGTTTTGGTCGGACACTATAAAACTCATATTTTCCTTGTCTCTTCAAAATTAAAACCACAATAATTCATAGAAGTCAAAATTACGTCGGTTGAGCGTTACACAAACTTCTAAATTAGTTGTCTCAGTGAAACCGCTGTACAACGTTGTGTGACGTGGTTCAACTCCCTCGCTATAAGAAGACACTTGTAATTAATTACATAGCTATGTCACACTTTCATTTCCCCGTGATGTATGATGGGAAAACATGATGTAAAGATTAAATTTTCTGAACGATTTCTTGTGGGGGTTTTTAAGTCAAGAGTGAATAGGTTAATCTATTCAAGCGTGCTTTGGCACGCCATAATTATGGTGGTAAGTCCTCTCTTTGAGGAGTGGATGGAAAGACCTCACGGCATCCTCACCTTCCGCATGACGCAGGTTCTCACCGAGCATTCAGTTCGGGAAGTTCCATCACCGGATTCGCGCGGAAGTAACGCCCGGGTGTCACCACTTTGTGAAGAGCCCGAGAAAATGGTTGAGCATACGGTAGAGGTGTGCCCCGCTTTTGGCAAAGCACCGCCGTGTCCTCGTGGGGGCGATCGGTGGCAGCGATCTCTCGCGCCGGGCCTTGATACAGGCCATGGTCCGGAGCGAGGAGGAGTGGCAGGCGGTGGCCTCCTTCTGCGAAGCAGTAATGCTAGCAAAGGAGGCCACACGTGCACGCGCGAGGCAATGGTCCTCGCGCCCCAGCCGCCGGGATTCCGATCTCGATTTCCGGCTACCAAGGGCGCGGGCTTGCGGACGGCGAACAATGGGTAGCTCGCCGTTTGATCGTCCGGTAACCGTCCGGACGGAGCCCAAGTCGCCTCAAGGAGATGTCAGCAACCGTAGGGGCCCAGTAGTGTCGAAGCCTACTGGGGCCATGGGTGATGCGATAGAGATCCCCGGGGCCCTGGAAAAAAGGCAAAGAAGGAACAGGAGTGGGTTTTTAGTCAGTAAATATCTGACACTATCTCGCGCTCCGCCCAAGAGCGGGGATCATCATTAGATGATTTTCCCACCCGAAAAAAAAACGCTACCTGTATTTTAAAATCTGCGAAAGTAGGTGGTACTAGTAATAATTCAATTTCAGACATAAAACATTGAGGAGGTCCAATTTTAATTATGTTTGTTTCAGCGGGAAATAAACCCGTGGTCGCAGCAATTGTTATCAATTTAATTAATTTTGTTCTACTTTGTGTACATTAATTTTGTTTCACTCAGTGTTGGGTAGTCCATTTATTGAGGAAGGCTATAGGCTATGTTTTTTTTTCAAAATTAGGGATCCGTAATAAAATTGCTATTTTGTAACACAAGGTGTAAAATCGAAAACCTATTTTTGCGTGCGCTGCAAAAACTATTGACAATAGAACAAAATGATGTACTACGGGTTTGTAGATCCCATTAAGACCTACAAAAAAGTCCGCGAGAACATATATCTAGCTATCATGGTTTAATCACAATAACCGATTTTGTGTTCAAAATAATTATTAAATCGTCTGAAGAAAAAAAAACTACGTTAAATATGTATCGTAATATTAATCTTTATCGAAATTAAGCATTATGTTATCAAGAGTATTTATGTAGAAGTAAAATACTTTTTGTTTCATCTCAATCGGATATTTCGTTTAAAAGTTATCACGTGTGTAAGATGTTAAGAGTTGGTACCTATTAATGAGTTATGGGTCATAGAGTTTTTTATCAACATAAAATCCTGTAATAATCTTTTTCGAAATATATTTGTTGATGAGATCAAGAAGATGCAGTCCATTATCCACAGGAATTTCTTAATTCTTTAAACCCGAGTGGCCTCCCCCCACATTCTCTCAAGTTAAAAATTGGTGCCCCAATTATTTTACTTAGAAATCTTAAGCCACCAAATTTATGTAACGGGACTCGACTTCAGGTTAAATTTCTTCGCAATAACGTGATCGTTGCAACAGTTTTGACTGGTCCAGCGGTTGGTCAAACAGTACTTATACCTCGGATCCCAATGATTCCAAATGATTTGCCTTTTCATTTTAAAAGAGTCCAATTCCCAATTAAATTATCTTTTGCCGTAACGATAAATAAATCACAGGGGCAAACATTTAAATATGTAGGATTAGATTTACGGCAAGACTGTTCTTCGCACGGCCAACTATATGTCGCGTTGTCAAGATCAGGTTGCGGAAACAATCAATATATTCTTCTGCCACAAGAAAATAAAACGAAAAATATAATTTACTCAGAAGTACTTTAAAATAATATTTTAACCCGGTTTAAAGTGGACGGACACTCCCGCCTATAGTCGTAATTCTTATGTGTCTGGCTGAATGTCGAACAGATAGACAGCTATTGCCTGCGACTTATACAATTTAACTTAATCTATATTTTTCTTAATATTATAAAGCTGAAAAGTTTGATTGTTTGTTATGAACGCGGTAATCTCGGGAAATACTGATCTGATATGAAAACTGTTTAAATATTCAATAGTCCATTTATTGAGGGAGGCTATATTTATCTCGGTATTTCCACGGAAACGAGAAAAACGCGGGTGAAACCGCGGGGCACAGCTAGTTTAAATATATAAGTATGTCGCATCAAGGGTGGCCGAGATGCGAAACATCGGGTCTTCATCACGATCCGACATAGTTCTTGGTAGGTGTGGGCACTGACTTGGGTACTCGAACGAAAGATAATTTGAATCAGAATAATTTTATTTTGATAACGGTTTTACAAAAGGAAACAAACACGTGCGTTGGTACTAAGCGTATGCCGAGGCTGTCCGAGGTAGAATGCCTCACCTCTCGGGCTTCCCTCCAGTCCTCGCTGCATCCCTCCTACCGACGATCGTGTCCAAGCGGTAGGGTGCCGCTCGCGTTTCCGGTGACGATATTATTAGTTTACGAAACTAATTGTTAGATGGCGCACCCTTGCGTTATCAATCCACGACACGGCCATCCCTGACTAGCACCCGTCCTCGGGTGTAGTACCTGGGGACAAAATATGCTCAGAGAGTAAACTAGCTTCGGCTATCCTGCCAATAGACGCAAAGGTGGCTGATTCTGAATTTTGAAAATCAAAAGAGAAATTCTGAATAATCAACTTTTACAACTTAAAATGCCTCGTAATTAAGCTTACGTACACAGTGCTCCCTGCACAATATAATTCACTAGAAAAGATCCGACCACCAAGTTAAAAGGAATAAGCAAGGTAATTCTAACAATTCTGTTTCTTTACCATAATTCATAAGCAAAGCATACTCAACTCATTAACTTTCCCTACATTCTGTGCACCAACACAGACCCGAATCGCACCAACGATTCGTTACAGATCCATCGCCTCGTGTCACTCATGAGGTGCGGTCTAAACACACACTGAATTCGCACCAACGATTCCTTTCAGACCCATTGCCACATGTTACTCATGAGGTGCGGTCTAGAGTTTCGAGTATGAGTATACAAGCCATTCTTAATCAGATTTGGTTTCACTACCACTGTCATCAACTATGACATCTAATTCTCGAGAAACTTGGTGATCGGGGATCTTCCTCATACGATCATAGGGGTTTTTGTAAGTTCGCTTAGAGTCAAGCGCCCTTGGTAGGTATTTATCCCCGTCTAACACATCAATAATCTTAAATGGACCTTTGAATTTAGGATCTAATTTTGTTTGATTTCTTTCCTCATTTTTAATCAAAACATAATCATTAATAGCCAACTTAGAAACCTGAGCCTTTTTTGATCAAATCGATTTTTATCATAATTTGCATGTTTCTCAATATCCTGTGTCGCTTTCTCTCTAATCTCATCTAAATTAACCTCTGTCACATCATCATCGGCGGTCACCATCTCGTTTACCCACCAACGTAAACGAGGATAACCCACTACAGGCGCCGCACCAACGACTCATCTCGTTTACGCACCAACGTAAACGAGGATAACTCACTACAGGCGTCGCTACACTAAGTTTTGACGCAACAAAATCTTTGATGAGAGAGCATTCGACACCAGAATCATAATAAAATTGAAATGACTCACCAGATTCATCAGCGTACTGCTGGGATTGCCAACATAGCAAACTTCAACACGTCTCGTTGCGCTTTGCTGCCGCAGGCGCTGCCCCAGAACTGCTCGGGCCTCCAGCCGCACCGGCACCTCCATTGTTGCTTTATGGCATCAGGAACAGACGACGTCCGAAGGCTGCTTTGGTCTTGAAGAACTTGTTCTTTGGTCAGAAGTGGTAACATTGGTTGCCTTGCCCAAGGTGATGATCAAGGCACTTCCTTGAAGCGGTACTTCAGATAGGTATAGATCCGCTGTCGTATGCCGGGCACGTGCGTCTGCATCCGGCTTATCTGGATCAAAATCAGGCAAAGAAATACGCTTGGTACTTGCCGGGCCCCTGATGGATTCTATCAGGGACATCATATTCTGGTTTAGAGCAGCCAGCAGCGTGCGGAGTAAATTCTCGTCGCACCGTGACGTCATGGCTTCATTCTGCAATATTTCTTGAGTTTCTTTCAGTTCGAGTGTATCCCACTTCTGATGTCGCATCAAGGGTGGCCGAGATGCGAAACATCGGGTCTTCATCACGATCCGACATAGTTCTTGGTAGGTGTGGGCACTGACTTGGGTACTCGAACGAAAGATAATTTGAATCAGAATAATTTTATTTTGATAACGGTTTTACAAAAGGAAACAAACACGTGCGTTGGTACTAAGCGTATGCCGAGGCTGTCCGAGGTAGAATGCCGCACCTCTCGGGCATCCCTCCAGTCCTCGCTGCATCCCCTCTACCGACGATTGTATCCAAGCGGTAGGGTGCCGCTTGCGTTTCCGGTGACGATATTAGTTTAGTTTACGAAACTAATTGTTAGATGGCGCTGTCCGTCGCACCCTTGCGCTATCAATCCACGACAAGTATGTTTATCAGTTATCTAGTACCTACTCATAACACAAGCTCTGCTTAGTTTGGGACTAGATGGCATTTTGTGATTGTTGTGAAATATTATTGTTAGATATTATTCTATATTACAGAATTTACAGTAAATACCAAAAAACCAAAAAAAAATGTTATGCACTAATAGATAATATAAATTACCTAAAAAACTGATGTCGGGCCTGTCAGGCCATATCATAACTTAAAACACATTTAAGTTAGTAAAATGGCATTCTCTGACAATAATCAAACATTTAATGGTGTGGATGCAAAAAGACTACCACCTACTGGAAAATAAGGAACTATTAAACAAAAATCTACAACAACACGAACCATCTAGGGACTTGCCGCGGTCTCACAGACCCCACGTCTTACACGTAAAGGTGAAATGAAGATCTGTATATTTTAACGCCTAAAACGGCGCGCGTGCATTTTGCACGCGGCTCTTTCGTACCAAGCCCCTGCGCCGCGCACGCTTCGTACGAACATGAAATCAAGCGGCTCGCGAGCGGCGCATTCACCAGGTCTGGACACACCATTACGGTTAAATCGATATAGCATAAAGCATAATCAGCCTTTTAATGTTCCCACTGCTGGGACTCAGGCCTCCTCTCTCTAGGAGAGGGAATGGGCCGTAATCCACCACGCGGGCCCAGTGTGGATTGGTGAATGTCACATGTCTTCGAATTTTTGGTTCTAGGACATGCCGGTTTCCTCACGATGTTTTCCTTCACTGTTTTGAGAGCAGTGGTGATGAAATAAATTACACAAAGTAATGCGCCTGGCTGGGTTTGAACCCGCGACCTACAACTCGTAAGTCGGGGCCGTTATCACTCGGCCGCCACTGCTCTCTCACTCGGACGCCACAAAATAAATCGATATAGATTTGTGAAAAACGGGTTTATACCATGACCTTGATCAGAACATAGGATAAGTTTTGATCCCAAATGTAAATTCTTGTGGGATAATTTTTGACATACACAGACGAACGATGCTAATAAAAGGATCATTGTCTCGAAGAACTTCTCCCGCACGAAGCCACAACGTTGTGTACCAAACTAAAACTATAGATGCCAATAACATTACAGTAATTTATGTAGTACATTAAAACTTTGTTAAAGTTCGGGAAAGCATCGACGACCTCCTTAATGTTGCAGGGACTATGTGCTGTCCATTAAGTCAGCCGTTGGCTTGTTATATTAGATAAGCCTTAACAGTGACCAACCGGAGATACATTTCCCGGTTGTAAGGAAATGTAACTCAGGTTGGGCGCTCTCTCTTACATGATTATGACGTTATTACACTAAATACACATCTTTGTTTTGATATTTTGGAAACACTGATATCTATATTTATAAAAACCTTGCACATTTAATCGAGATTCTGAATGAAGACATTTTTTTCCTAAAAAAATATAGGTTTTGTGAAATATTCGAATGAGTGACGGAGTTTTTTTCACACGGTTTCCAAATGCCAACAGAGAGTTTAGGTGTTATCTCTCTTTTTCGCGTTGCCTCTTTATCAAACATTGCGTTGAATAAAACAACAAGCTTTTAAACCATACCCACGTTGACGATAGATGGATCGAGAAGGTACCTCTTAAGATGGTCTTTCTAACCGATAAAATAAATAATGTTAATACCATTTCACTCGAAACCTTAAACCATAAATAAAAGCTATTTCACCTTTACTAAGTAAGAAAGTTCATAAGCCCATAACCACGTCTAAGTTGGGCCACATCTCTTATAATCCTTACTTAGCTACGAAATGACGAAACTTGGCAACTTCGGCATCGCTGTAAATAGCCGAAAGTCGAACGAACGACGGAAGGCGAACTTTTGCATCGTGTGGTATTATTGTGCTGTATCAGAGCGGTGAAAATCTTCTACGTTTTGATGGATGTGTGTACGTCCGGTTCATTAGAAGTCTGTTGTAGATCTACTAACTATGCCGTGCAAGATGTTTGGCTACTTATAGGGGGTATAAGAAATACCAGGGTTGCTGGATCTCGCAGAGGCGATCGGCGGCAGCGACCTATTGTGTCGGGCCCTAGTTCAGCCCGTGGTCCGGAGCGAGGGGGAATAGTAGGCGGTCGCCTAGCGAAGGAGACGGCCGCACGTGTGAGGGAACTGACATCTTCACGCCCCAGCTGCCGCGACCCCGACCCCGACTACCAGCCACGGTAGGCGCGGGCTTGTGGACGACGAGCAATGTTTAGCTTGCGGTTCGGCCATCCGGTAATCGTCTGGACCGAGCCCAAGCCGTCGACAGCAAACCGTAGGGGCCCAGCATGGCCGGTAGGGAAACCCGTGGTCCTAGAACGCAAAGGGCAACTGAAGAACACAGGTGTGGTCTTAGTCAGTAAAAGTCAGACACCTCCTGCTCGACCCTAGAGCGTTAGAAGTCATTGGATGATTTGAAACCTCACAAAAATAAAAAAAGGGCTGCGGGATTGTCCGAAGGGTAAAGGCCGCGGACGGTGACTGGCACGTTGCTACGTCATGTACCCTGTCGTGTCACACGGATGCACGATATGCACGCTACGTTGTCACGTCACATCACAACACCGTGTTGTTCAAGCGCTGCTTTGTCAAAAATTTTGCGATCATTCTTCAACCAAAGGGTGGGCTTTGCGAAGTGCCGTGTAAACACGACGCAGCACTATAGAGGAGGCTTGAGTCCCAGCATTGGGAATAAATAAGGTTTTTATTTTGATCCCATACCTGGAGATTTACGGAGAGGAAATGAGCCGTAATTTACACCTCAGCCGACTGCAGGTTGTATGTCACATGTCTTTAAATTTTCGACTATATGACATGCCGGTTTCCTCACGACGTTACTCTTTACCGTTTTGAGAGCAGGGCTGATGTTTTTTGAAAAGTGCTGGGGTTGGTGCCACGACGTATATTTCGTTAGTCGGGGACGTTACCACTGAGCCACCACTGCTAAAGGTTTTTTTTTCCGCTGTTTTAAAGGTTTTTTGTGGGAAATCCTCGTGGACGCCCAGGCTGCCTCACAGACGAGCCAGTCTGGGCAGTGTCAGACTCCTACTGACTAAAACCACACTCCTGACTTACATTTGAACCACGGACATGACGTCCGTACCCTTGTATAATAGTTATACCCCAAGTAACAAAAAGTGGTCTTGTAGTGGTTCCGGAGCCAGGTCTATAACAGGCTAGTAAAAGTTTATAACCACGGAAAAGGGCCCATTTTATACGCGTACTTTTGCTAATAAAACACTTATAGTAGACTTGACAAGCACCACTTAGACCAATAACATACTTATAGTTGGACTACGCAGAACTATCTGCTCCCGCGAAGCCAGCTATGAGCATCTAATAGAACCAGTCACCACGACTTAAGCCCATAAAACACTTATAGTTAGACTCCGCAGAACCATTTGCTCCCGCGAAGCTCACTATGAGCATTTAATAGAACCAGGCAGGCGTGTAACGTACTCCGCGCTTCTATTACTAGCTACTTCAAACATTTATGATTTTTTGTTGTGTTGTGTGATTGTGAAGAAAAAAAATAAAAGGTAATCATCTATTTTATATAAAATGTATTAACAAGTATTTCGCACGTAATATTATATGTACATATATGTTTGCACGGCAAACGCGTAAGTATTTTCGGTGAAGTATATTGTGTTTTACATCTCAATTTTTGTTCGCCTTTTGAACACGGCGTATTTACTAAGTTGTGTTTAAAAATAATATTAGTCCTAAGGTAACAGCATTGTCGCGCCATATTGTAACGAGTTAGGATTTACGAGAATAGTTTTATAAGAAACCTTTATTCAGAAATTAAGACTATAACAGCATTCGAGAGTCCACAATAATACCAGGTACACTTACTCTTAAAAGAAACCACTGTAGAACTAATTCACTTAAAATTGGCGCATAAAGTTGACTTATACACCCCTATATGGTCAAGTAACAAATACAAATGGTTCTAAGTGCATTTAGTTCTATAAATTACTATTACTGGCGTATGACACTTATAGCGGATTTATAATTATTTCTTGTAGGCGATTATAAGTGTAACTTACTGGACCAAGTTTTCTCAAGTGTATTTACACCTATGCAACACTTTTATAGGCCATCTTAGCCTTTACTGCGCCTATAATTTCGTTCTATATACGAGTATAAGTCAACTTATAAGAACAGATGTACTATAAACCCAAACGAACTCCGTGTAACCTGTTATAAGCTTGGTAGTAAAACCTAGAACTACTAAGAGAGAGGTACTAGTGCTGTGAGCCTGTAAACTATGCGCTACAGGAGAACTTTGTTACTTGGGACATTATTTGCTTCTGGGCAACTCCACGTGCAAATAGCGTTACTCCAGAGCACCTTTCAGCGATCACGATAAATCCCGTCAGAATTTCAGGGTTAAGAGGCCATCGGCCTGAAGCGATACCCAAGCAACAACGACCCACATACGCATCAAAAATCAGGAATTTCCAATCCTTCAACACACATACAACCCACTGTCACCCAAAATGCCGCACCAAACAAATGGCCCCTCACCCTCAATGCTCAAGGTTAATACGTCTGAATAATTAATAGATATCGTAGAATTTTACAGGCAATTATAATTTAACTTCTATCTATCTTAATTAGGTATAATTAAACTATAAAGAAATTAATAGTCATAGTAGGTAAATATAGTCTAAGATTGTAGCAAAAAAAACTGTTTTACTGTTCAATCAAGTTCTTTTTCAATATTTTTTCAGTCGCTACCTGCAATCTAAATCATCTGCAAAATAATTTTCTCAGTCGAGCGAAGCTCTAAAACTCTAGATGCTCCATTCCTTTGAAGTGCAACTAAATCAATTTGAAATTAAAACAGAAATAGCCAGCTTTCTTACCAAATGCTTTCGAGAAAGTTCGATAGCGAGGCGGAAATGTAACGGCTGTAATCACTGAACTTACTCAAGGGGCTTCTAGTTGAGAGCGGTTCGTATAGCTATTTTATTCTCATGCAAATTGTTTTTGCTATGTTGTTCTAAGCCAGGGTTTATATGTGCTTCTACTTCGTTTATAGCGTTACAAATTCGATTTTAGTGGTAGTTATGATGACCGGAAATCGGGATCGGGATCCCTGCGGCTGAGGCGTGAGGGCCGTGCCCTCGCACGTGCTGCCGCCTCCTTTGCTAGCATTACTGCTTCGCAAGAAGGAGGCGACCGCCTGCCGCTCCTCCACGCTTCGGACCATATGGCCTGTACCAAGATCCGGCGCGAGAGGTCGTTGCCGCTGATCGCCCCCACGAGGATACGGTGGTGCTCTGCCCAAGCGGGGCACACCTCTACCGTGTGCTCCACCATGTCCTCCAGGCGGTAGTCATTCCTAGTATGGCATTTTTAAAAAAAAATCATACATTTATTGCAAAGACTTACATTGACGTAAATTGGACAATAACTTATATTCGTATGAAATGCTAACGTTGTTAAGAAAAACATAGTCAAACCATGATCTATAAGACTCACCCATAATTCTGCTCTATATATATTTTTTCCCATTAAAACAGTTTTTACTTCGAAAAAGCTGTATTAAAAAAATATATTTCATTTGACAATTCAGCAGAAAAAGGAAGTGAAATTATCTGTGTCACTCATCAAACGTCCCAAATGTAAGCGTCCAAAGAAAAGCTCACATTAATCAAAAAGAAAAACGGAAAAAGGAATCGTCAAAGAGCGACTTTTAAATTAGTTCAACTTCGAATAATCCTGTTGTCCTGGATATTAATTTTATTCAATTTTAGAATGTTTGCTTTAATTATTATTCGACTTTTCGTTTCAATTCTTGAATAATTAATAACTTTTTATAATTTTGCTTATTGATATTCTGAGAACGAAGCACTCAGTTACATTTAACGATTTAAATCGAAAAGTCGAAAATGTTTTGTTTTATGTTATCTGTGGAACTTGGTGACAGTGAAAAGATAAAATTAAATGGTAAGTCTTTATCTTTGGACGCTGTCATCTTTCACAAAAATATTTGATTTCTTTGGAGTAATCTTGATGGACATTAATGTTTTTAGAATTTCTTATTTTAGTACGAAAGCTTTCACTGTAGACAATAATAGCCTTTATTCAACAATCTTACATAATACATAGTTTTCTTACATCATCATCATCAGCCGAAAAACGTCCACTGCTGTACATACATAGGCCTCTCCCAAGAGTCGTCACAACGACTAGTCATATGTGTCTCGCTTCCATAGGATTCTTGCGCCCCTTACCAAGTCATCGGTCCACCTTGTGGATGGCCTTTCAACGCTGTGTCTTCTGGTATGCAGTCGCCACTCCAGAACCTTGCGGCCCACCGAACCAAACCCGTCTAATGAACGTTGCCCACTGCCACTTAAGTTCCTGCTAAATTTTCATTTCTGAATTGATCACGCAAAGAAACCGTTTTCTGATATCGACTGTGAACTGGCAACCGGTACTATCTCAATTTTGACAACTTTACAGGATGAAGAAAAAACATGTTTGCATCATTTATACAGCATCTCGTATGTTAAATAAAAATACGTAGTTTTTAAATATTTTTATTGCACATGTAATTAAAAACAAAAGTAACATTATATGCTTCCTTCCAATATAAAATCGAGATAGGACAAATAAATCAACACAAGAACAAACATAGGACTTTTTACTTGGAACAATATGGGATATCTTCAAAATCAAAATAAAACAATAACGATAGAACATTATCAACACAATATTCTTTATAATAAAATTAACTTATTAATAATAAAAGAACATTTTTAGGTAGGAAATTTCATCAAATTTCATTTCTAGGTGGTTCAGTCAAGAACAATGTTTTTTTAATATTCTCAATTTTAGAGGGCATAATTTCTTAGAACCTATTTATCAACAAAAGCTTTAGATCACAAATCTTATTTTATAATAAAAAAAACAATAATTACCAAAATTAGGGAATCTGCAAAAAGTTACAAAATAATGTTTCTTTTATGCTACTTTTGTCTACTGTCCTACACCAACAACAACGATGGGTTCGTGGAAACTGTCCATACGGTCGGGTCTAAGTTTTTCAAGACTCACCGTACAAATAACAACAAAAAGCTCTCTGATCCGACCCTCGAGCTAATGCAGAAGAGGCGTGAGATAATTCTGCAGTCTTCAGACGATGCGTGCATATACCGGCAGCTCAATAGACAAATCTCGAAGTCTCTGAAACGCGACCTTCGCCGCTTTAATACCGCAAGTTAAAACTAATAAGCTGAAAAACAACAAGGCGTCGGGTGAGGATGGAATTACGGCTGAACTCCTGAAGGCGGGTGGAAAACCGGTCCTTAAGGCCCTTCAGAAACTATTTGATTCCGTCATACTCGAGGGAAAAACGCCACAGGCGTGGAGCAGAGGCGTGGTGGTACTCTTCTTTAAGAAGGGCGATAATGCCGTGCTTAAGAATTACAGGCCCATCTCGCTTCTGAGCCATGTCTACAAGCTGTTTTCCAGAGTCATCACAAACCGTCTCGCGCGCAGGTTCGTCGACTTTCAGCCTCCCGTACAAGCCGGATTTTGAAAAGGCTTCAGCACCGTGGACCACATACATACGCTGCGGCAGGTTATACAGAAGACTAAGGAGTATAATCAGCCTCTCTGCTTAGCGTTTGTGGACTACGAGAAAGCCTTTGATTCGATTGAGACTTGGGCTGTACTGCAGTCTCTCCAACGGTGCCAAATTGACTATCGGTACATCGAAGTGCTGAAGTGTTTGTACAAAAACGACACCATGTCAGTTCGAATACAAGACCAGACCTCGAAACCTATCCTCTTGCAGCGGAGCGTGAGGCAGGGAGACGTTATTTCTCCGGAACTGTTCATGGCAGCAATGGAGGATGTCTTCAAGGTTCTGGAATGGAGAGGGCTAGGCATTAATTTCAATGGCAAGCACATCACTCACCTTCGGTTTGCCGACGACATAGTAGTCATGGCTGAGACTACAGAGGAGCTCAGTACAATGCTCGGTGACCTCAGTAGAGCTTCCGAAAGAGTGGGACTTAAAATGAACATGGACAAAACCAAAGTCATGGTAAACAGCCATGTAGCACCCACTCCTATCAAGATCGGCGACTCTACACTCGAAGTTGTAGACGACTACGTTTACCTGGGACAGACGGTCCAGTTGGGAAGGTCTAACTTCGAGAAAGAGATCAATCGTCGAATCCGACTCGGCTGGGCAGCGTTCGGGAAGCTGCGCGGTATCTTTTCGTTCAATATACCACAAGTGTCTCAAGACGAAAGTCTATGACCAGTGTGTGTTGCCAGTGATGAAATATGGCTCCGAAACGTGGTGGCTTACAATGGGCCTCATCAGAAGACTTAAAGTCACCCAAAGGGCAATGGAAAGGGCTATGCTCGGAGTTTCTTTCCGGGATCGAATCAGGAATGAGGATATCCGCAGGAGAACTAAGGTCACCGACATAGCACGAAGAATCGCCAAACTTAAGTGGCAATGGGTAGGGCACATTGCTCGCAGAACGGATAGCCGTTGGGGCCGAAAGGTTCTGGAATGGCGACCACGTACCGGAAGACGTAGCGTTGAAAGGCCTCCTACAAGGTGGACCGATGACTTGGTGACGGTTGCGGGAGTCCGATGGATGCGAGACGCACAGGACTGTTCATTGTGGCGACACTTGGGGGAGGCCTATGTCCAGTAGTGGACGTCTTTCGGCTGAAATGATGATGATAATATTTATTGGTAAACCTAATGAAACGTATTTTCGGTTGATGGTAGGTAACCTTAGTTGAATAGAACCAAGAAGTCCTATCTCTGAATAATTCCAACCTGTCAAAACTTTGAACAGCAATGCATAATGTACTATTTCGATTTACAGATTATTAACGTAGAAATCTTAAATATTAATAATAAATTTATAACAAAACTTACCATTTCAGCTACTAGAAGTCCCCAATAATGTCAATTTATAACTTAGGGCACAGAAACCTAATAAATCCACATAAAACAGTTATTTGTTTCAAGAGCGCGCGAAATCGCGTTCAAGTCCGTACACATTTAGCGAGATAGGATAAAATGCTCGCATTCGCTGCGCGTTGAAGTTAGTACTAGTTGAATGAAGCCAATTCTGGCGCCAAATTTAAATGTATTTTAGTTAGGATTTCTTGCAACGATGTGGAGTATTAAATAGTATAAAATGGCATTAAAAAGTGAAATCTTCAAAAAATTGAGATAGGACCGGTTGCCAGTTCACAGTCGATATGCTAAGTCTTATTATTGGACACCAGTGTCAACAAGATTGGGTTGCTTCTCCTAAAGCTTGCCACAGAGTGCGATTATGTGGCTTCTTTTTCCACGTAAGTCCTCCCATCTACGACGCTGTCTGCCTTTATTTATTTTACAATAGTCATTGAATATTGTGATACCTTTTAGCTAAACTGTCAAAGGATAACGCCATCTACTGGCATTAGGTACCAGAACCAGCTCCGTTAATTTTAAAATGATATTTAATTAGAGATGGCGTTGTACACGGCTTTTTTTGTGATTTTTTTTTCCATATTTTTTCACCGTTTAAACCTTTCTTGGACTGTCAAAAATATTTCAAGACCAAAATTAGCCAAATCGGTCCAGCCGTTCTCGAATTTTGGCGAGACTAACGAACAGCTATTCATTTATATATATATATATATATATATATAAGATAGCTTACTACTTGGACACCAGTCGATTACATCCTTGGCCCATTTATAGTTTTTATTCCTCATCATGTGGCCTGTCCACCTTGATTTTAATTTTTTAAATACAATAAAAAAGTCTGACTAAAGTATTAAAATTTACATTCTAGATAGTTTTTATTTAAGTAATATTGAAATTGAGCATTCCATTATTTTGAAAGTCAAAGATTAAATTTATTCACACAGCATCGATCACTCAATACTCATATCATCATCCCAGGCTATCTATTTGATCGATAGTTTGGCTATACGTAAATCGGCAATATATCGAGCGGTAGATACATGGCACGAGGCCATCAAACTTTCAGCGAACCACGATATGAGTCGGGTTCCTTGTAAAGAATATTGTAGTCTGACTTCAATATTGGTTGGGTGGTGCAAGTAGTGGGTGGTTGCGTGATGCAATTGGTCATTCAGGTAGCAAGATTGCAATAATGTTGCAAGGATATCAGTCAAACTAAGTTTTCTGCTGTTTAGAATGGCAGCTTGCCATATCCTTCTTAGAGGATTGGTTAGTCGTGGAAAGCACGTTTATGAATTCCCCATATCTGGCATTGCATCATTGATAAAGAGTCAATACAACTACTAATATGATGGGAATGTATAGCTAAACAGGACGACTGAGCCATGGATCGATATCGAAGATGATATTTCACTTTGTTTTCACAAATGTGTAATTTCACTTCACATACGCAAGACCCTTAAGCAGAAACAGATATCTGGAGGCCATACAAATATTTGTTCCGTGCGAATCGAAACCATAACATGCAACGCAGCGGTTAATCTCACTCAACCGTGCTAGTCGTGTCGAGTTTCGATAAAGAATAATTTGACCGGTTTTTTATAAATCCAACTCACTTTGGTCCACAAACCTACCTTTTCCCTTACAAACTACTTGCATGGGACTAAGTGCGAATGGGACCCAGTGCGAATAGGACCGAGTGCGAATGGGGCCAACTGCGAATGGGACCAACTGCGAACGCGGTACGAAGTGCGAATGGGACGAAGTGCGAATAACCCATCGTGTCCTCGTGCAGTTTTTGGATAACAGACATCTTTACAATAAGTTTTGTTATAATCCTAATAAACAGGTATGTGAGCCCAAAGGCAGATCGAAGAAAAATTTGTACATTATTTAAAGAATAAATAGAATTCGTTTATTTTGTTTAAATACGTTATCAATCGATGCCAATTCAAGACTAATGGAAAGCCTACATTGCGCACACTGGCCGAGGGCAATGTTTTGGTATCGGCATTTGAATTTATTACGCTTGAGTAGAAAGAAAATCGGATTACAAAAAAATCGGTTCACTGGGAAATTCGTCGTGGAATTTTCATACACAGATTAGAAAATATGATCAATTGGGATAAAAAATATTACATTTCGCCAATCTCATATTAAAAAACGTTGTTATTCAAGTCGTAATAATTATCTGAGTCCCAATCAATCACACTTATATTTTAGAGGCGAAAGATGCGAGTGTGGGTGTATGTCTTCTTGCATATTATTCACGGGTAAACCATGTCCTGGACTGTGCACGAGCGAGGGAGCGGTCCTCACGCCCCAGCCGCCTGGATCCCGATCCCGATTTCCGGCCACCGTAGGCACGAGCTTGCGATCGTCCGGTTACCGTCCGGACCGAGCCCAAGTCGTCGACGGCGCGTACTGTTCCACGCGCGCCTCAAGATGTCAGCAAACCGTAGGGACCCAGCAGGGTCAAAGCCTGCTGGCGCCAAGGGTTTGTTTCTGAAAGGAAAACTCGGCCCTGGGACGAAAGCAAAGAAGGAACAGGAATGGGTTTTTAGTCATTAAAAGTCTGACACGCCCTCCCGTTCCGCCCAAGAGCGGAGGATGTCATTGGATGATTTTCCCACCTACAAAAAAAAACACATAGGTTACTTTTTATCCCGGGAGTATGTTCCTTTTGGACAATTTTCTACTTCCATGCATGCGAAGGTTGCCGACATAGCACGAAGAATCACCAAACTTAAGTGGCAATGGGCAGGGCACATTGCTCGCAAAACAGATGGCCGTTGGGGCCGAAAAGTTCTGTTCAGTGGCGACCACGTACCGGAAGACGCAGTGTTGGAAGGCCTACAAGGTGGACCGATGACCTGGTGAAGGTTGCGGGAATCCGATGGATGCGAGACGCACAGGACCGTTCATTGTGGCGACATTTGGGGGAGGCCTATGTCCAGCAGTGGACGTCTATCGGCTGAAATGATGATGATGATGATGATGCAGGCGAAGTCACTGGCAGTAGCTAGTAGAATATAAATACTAAATCTTCAGTTCCTAAATCAATATCCCACATCAAACAAAAGGGTAGAGAGAATGGAACAAAGCGGTTAGCTTACAAAGCCAATTAGTTTATTGTCTACATTTCATTACAGCTTGCGTACCGAATTAATAACTAACACGTGTCACTTCGTACCTTTGATCAAGATGGATGAAGACACAGTTACCTGCCGAAGGTTTAGAATGTATGATGTTTGTACTATTCGATCCCCATCATCATCACTCCAGCCGAAAGACGTACACTCCTGGGTATAAGCCTCCGGCAAGTGTCGCAATGACCGGTACTGTGCGTCTCGTATCCATTGGACTCCCGAAACGGAATCAGAGGCGTGGCTTACTCGAGGCGTTCGACGCAAGAGAATCGAAACGAAACGGTCGTAACTTGGCTAGGGGGGCTGGTGAGTGTTTCGGGAATCCGATAGATACGATCGATCCACCTTGTGAGAGGCCTTCGAACGCTGCGTTTTAGTAGGTACGGTACGCGGTTGCTACTTCAGAACCTTTCGGTCCCCGGTTGACTACCTGTTCTGTAAGCAATGCCCTGCTCACTGCCAGTTAAGTTTTGCTAAACCTCGATTTTGTTACTCAATTTATTTATTTAAAATTGGGCAGTGCGATAGATACTATTATCCGCAGGAGAACCAAGGTTACCGACATAGCACGAAGAAGAAGGTGGACCAATGACCTGGTGAGGGTTGCGGGAATCCGATGAATGCGAGATGCACAGGACAGTTCATTGTGTCGACACTTAGGGGAGGCCTATGTCCAACAGTGGACGTCTTTCGGCTGAAATGATGATGAATATGATACTATTATAATACTATTTATTATTTAGAATAGAATAGAATAAACTTTATTGTACACCAAATTAGTAACAAAACTTTTACACTAACTTAAATCTACGGGTACAAAGGCGGTCTTATCGCTGAGAGCGATATCTACCAGACAACCTTAGGATGGAATGGAAGAACTTGAAATAGAAAAAGGGGGATTATTGGGGGATTTATCTTATATTAACACTAATTATTGTTAATATTTGTTATATAAAAATAATAAATAAGATATGGTCAAAGAACTTCCTCTATATTCTTCAAAGAAGTCTATTGCGTAGTGTAACCGGCGAGCGATGTATGACTCCATGTATTATTATTATTTTTACTAATTCATATAAACTAGTGCTTGAGTGCGGTAAGTAGTGATGCAAATTATATTATAATAGGTACAATTACCACTTATAAACATCATATATTATATTGGTCTAAAGTCAGGTCTTGGAACATGACGCCGCTGCAACAACAGCTTTTACCATTGATTTTGTTAGCATTTTACGTTTTCACAATTATGACTTTCAGCAATATTTTTGTTATTACTTTGAACATTATAAGAAGCACGTATATTTTGCATTTGTCCACTTTCAGAAGATATTGATTAGTGAATCGCTACATTCTGTTTAAATGTCGCAAAAGTTCACTGATTTTGACAGATCAAAGCGTAGCCGTAGAGTTAGAGCCATAGGCTTTAACTTTGCCCTATGAACGTAGACAAAGCGAAAGAAGAACCTAAGTATGTCTCGTCGTAACGCATAGCGTGTTGTTGTTTCTCGCCGTCATGCGGTAAAAGCATGTACTTATTCACTTAAATGATATCAAATAAAACAGCATCAAGCTTCCATGAGCCAGCATGTACTTTGAACAAAATGGACTCTCTGTGTTTATTCACAAAGTGACGATAATAATGAACTTAAATAATACATTGTAATTTGCACGGATCCTTTGATGATCCTCCTTTGTCTCTGATTACTGTAAATAAAGGATAATGCTAAAACATAATAGCACATTCTGCCTGTAATAAATTCATTTGTGTCATGGCTCAACTTGACGGGGTTGGTAAATGGATAGAATTGTATGAAAGGAATTGGATATAGATGAAAACGGAAAAGGGAAAATGGATAAAATTGGATAAGAGGAAGTTTCAAGTGTCAACGGTGACTAAAAAGTTGACTGGATATCGGATGTCATGGTACGAGTATGTGAATTTTTGGGCTGCGGGTGGGTTTTAGTCAGTAAAAGCTTGACACTCCCTCTTACTTCAACCAGAGTGGGAGGAGTTATTTGATGATTAAGGAGGAGTTATTAAATATTGCTCTTTCTGAGGGCTACGGCAACTCTTTCGAGATATCTACAGCCATCGCAGGCATCGGTCTCTCTATTTGTGGTGCGCGTGGAACACAACACGCGCCGACCGGGACTTGGTGAAGGTGGCCAGGAATCATCCTGTGACGGCGGCGGGAGCTGGAGCGTGAGGCTGGTCTCCCGCACCCTTTGCTCTCATTTCTGCTCCACAGAAGGAGGTGACGCCTGCCATTCCATACCATAGCCAGAAGCGAGAGATAACTGCCGATTGCTTCCACAATGACACGGCAGTACCCCACCTAAACAGGGCAGACCTCCACAAGGCTCCACCGAGCGTTTGTTCCCACTGAATTGAACGGAGAAATCTCCCGTAACAACCGTGGTGTCAGGTGGAAAGTAAGGATGTCATTATGCCTCTGTAGCCACTCCTCAAAAATCTACTATACTAATCAATACTAAAGATATTATAATGGTGTTGCCTTCCATTTATGTCTGACAGGGCCTTTTCGAGTTGGTTTTGCTCCTAGCATATCTATCAAAGTCTAAGGTTCTGAGATGACATATATACTTAATTATAAATGCAAAAGTAACTCTGCCTGTTTGTTGATTGTTTGTTTTTCACATCGTAATGGCTGACGGATTTGCATGAAACTTGGCACATAGTATAGAACTAACCATAAACCATAATTAGGTTTAAGATAAGATGCTTTATATCCTGGGAAATATGTCCATGGGATGCATTGGGTTTTCGACAAAGGTTTGGTTTATTATAGTTTCCAAATTATTTGGGATGGAAACAAGATCTCCGTACAGAGAGGAGGCATCATATGAGGTCGAGTGTTTAGTGGCCCTGACTGCTATGCTGGAGGTCGTGGGTTCGATTTCCACCCAAGACAAATGTTTTTGTGATGAGCACAATCATTTGTTTGGTGTTTGTTTGTAATTTATCTATAATATGTATATAGAAATATACAAGTATGTTTATTATTTTTCTAGTACTCATAGCATAAGTTCTGCTTAATTTGGAACTAGATGGCGTTGTATGAAAGTGGTGTAATATTATTATTATAAACTTGTTACTGTGAAAACCTATTTCTCCACTCAAAAAAGTTTATGCTCGCTAACGATCATGACTTAGAGCCAAAAGAAGCAACCGAGCCATTAACTCTAGGAGATAACAGCAGCGCCAAATGTCAGCCACAATTTATCTAGCATTGAACTCCAACAGTACTTTCATTTATAGTTCAACTTTCCTTTGAATGCGGTTCGGTTGCTATCTACATAATGCACTTTATGTTGACAGATATAGGTTATAAGTTTCATTGTTTATTTGTTTAATTAAATGCATTTACTTATTATAGATACATTACACCCAGACAAAGAACAAATGATCGTGCTCATGACAAAAACATTTGTCTTGGGTGGGAATCAAACCTATGAACTCCAGCATAGTAGTCAGGGCCACTAACCACTAGCTAGTATCTTTATTCAAGCTTGGTTAAAAATGATAGTGCTCTTTTTATAACACTATACGTAATAATTACCTTTTAGAAAACAAAAATAGTGGAACTGTCAATATTTGCACTACCTACCTAACTATTTTTTATTGATCTTTGACCCAAACAAGTATACCCTTATCACAGAAAGTAACACTTGATACTGCGTGCTGGTTGCGAATGATGTAATATGTCTCAATCGAAGAGATTTAGGTTTGATAAGGGGCAGTGATTTGACTGTTGTTAGCCCCTCACTTGATACTTGTGCTTAGAATGTAAATGTTACATTTTTTTTTACAGTCTCTTGGACTAGTGTTTAGTGGCCCTGACTGCTATGCCAGAGTGAGGTCGTGAGTTCCATTCCTACCCCAGACAAATGTTTGTGTGATGAGCACGATCATTGTTTTGTTCTGTGTCTGGTTGTAATTTATTCATAACTAGCTGACCCGACCTAATAGTAAGGATAACTCCATCTAGTGGCATTACCAGAACAGCATAATTCATTTTATAATGACATTTTAATTAGAGATGGTGTTGTATTAGGATTTTTTCAATTTTTCCTCACCGTTTAAACCTTCCCTGGAATATCACGAATATTTCAAGACCAAAATTAGCCAAATCAGTCCAGCCGTTCTCGAGTTTTAGCGAGACTAACAAACAGCTATTCATTTTATATTTATAGATATGTACGTATTTAGAAATATATAAGTATGCATAGTACGAGTATGTTTATCAGCTGTCTAATAATCATAACACAAGCTCTGCTTAGTTTGGGACTAGTTATGCCAATGGCGTTGTGTGATAGTCCTGGACCTTTGGAAGGCGTACGAGGAGCCGAAACCAACTCGCAGAGGCCTTTAGACAGTGGACCATGGTGCCAGCCGACCATTATTTGTATTATTATTTTGGAGTTAAAGAAAAACTATGAGAGTGGTATATTATCAATTTGATTTCATTCTATTCGTTAGTTTCACTAGATATTACCACAAACAAGTTTCACAACACAGGTGAAATGTCTAGACATTTCATGTGTTTTGCGAAGATTTACTTACAGATATTGATGATGTTGTTGTCAATGTTGACTACAAAAATTGATAGAGCACTATAAATATATGTCGTTCATGAATAATAAAATAAAAGACTTGTTCGTCAACTCGTGACTCATGACTGTGAAATACGCGCGTGCGCGTGATTTGGCACCTACCAATTTTACCTACTTTAAACTAACTCGCTTTTACGCACTACTAACTCGCTCGCACGTATTAAGTACAGTCAAATAAAAACAGATTGAAACTAATATTATAATTAACTAGTTATTGCCCGCGGCTTAACCCACGCTGGCTGATCCGGTTAAGTACCGACTATATACTTAGATTTTGGTAGATATACGTTATAGGTTACGCACCTATAATGCGGAATGAGACGAGTGATACCTAAGCACGCTAACGAGCGTTGGTTACTTTTTATAGGTCGGCTGAACAGAGTATAAAGTCATGCCCTCCGGAGATCGGAGAGCGAAGGTTTTCTAGGTTTCTGATGAGTCGCGATGTTTGCCAGGCTAGTGGAAGGTTGGTTCCAGTGCGTCGGAAACAGAAGCCGAATTGTCCGAATGATAAACATTAAAAAAAAATACTATTTTGTAGAGATAAATGATATTTATTTTGTAAATAGGTTTAAAAAAACACTTTTACACGTCAATTTTTTTTTTCATAATTTTTAAACTAGATGAGGCCGGTGTTTCCTAGCTGACTAACTTGAGAAGAAACACCGAAACAAACTCAGGGGTCAAAGTCTCTTTTAAAGTCCTTACAGTAAATATGTAATGGTCAAATCACATGAGAACCATGCAGATTTGTCTGAAATGGTCTTTTGAAGAATTGAAGAAAGAACCATACAGATTTGAGTGGACCTGTCCAGTCAGTGCAAGCATTTGTCAGTATTCGTAAAGCTCAACTCAGGACTACTAAGGAGCTCAACGACTTGACGAACAATACCAAAGAAAAGACATTTGGGTAGGCCGCAGAAAATACTCAAATTGCCAGACATACGTTAAAATTACTGAAAAGGAAAAAAAAGCAATCAACATATATTTAGAGACTTGGTTAAATGAGACAGACTTCGTTTTTCCCGACTTTGCCCTTACAATAATATGCAACACCGCACTAGAAACATGGTCGAGAGCTGTTATTATACTGAAAACATGGATTATTATTTTTATTTTACAATTTAACATTTTTTTTTCTTTTCAATAATTTTAATGTAATGTAATATTTTTGGCAGTTTGAGTACTTTCTGCGGCCTACCAAAATGTTATTTCTATGGTATTATTCGTCAAATGAGCTACACGATAACTGACAAATGCTGGCACTGACTGTATAGGTCCACTCAAATATGTGTTGTGCTATCCTCAAAAGCTCACCTTTGAACGATTTGACCAGTATGAGTTACATGGACTATAAAAGAGACCTCTGAGTTTGTTTCGATATTTCTTCTCAGAGTAGACTAGATGAGACGGTTTTTGTCTAAAAACGGTCTCATCTAGTTTAAATTAAAAAAAAAGACTGACGTGTGTTAAGGTGTTAACTGCTTGCATTTGAATTGGTCCGACGAGTGTTTTCGTGTCCTATCAGCCAGGGTCGTGTGTTTGCGACTGGGTAGGTACTCCATCTCGTTTAGCTATTCAATCCCTATAGAACAGAAGAGCTGGCGATGTGCGACCCTGGTGTAATGTAAAAAACGAGAAAGTGTTTGTCGGATATACTCGACGTAGGCCGTTTAAGGTTTTTTTTTTAATTATAATTATATGTATAATTTAGATTTCAACAACCACCGTTCAAATGAGTAAACGCTTGATTAGATGTTGATGAACAAGGCCTTATAAATACAGTGCTTCTAACTAATTAAGTCATTATTATTAATTATTTGACAATCGATAGCAATTACATTTACCGCTGAAAATTACCGCGCGGAACAGCTATGAAAACATAATTACTGTGTTAGATTGAAATCACGCAGGTAAATTAATTAAACGTCACGTTTCGCCGATGAACGTCAAGTTTAATAACGTGGGTATGCCTGGCTACGGGCTGCGGGATTGTTTATAAGAGTAACTGTGACCCTAGAACGAAAAGGGCAACTGAAGAAACACGGGTCAGTTTTAATATTCTTTAATTAAGAGTTGTAAAAGTCTGATATTCCCTCTCGCCTCATCCATAGTGAAATAAATCGTTTGATAATTTCACAATAAAAAAACGTATGATAAAAACTTGTGTTAGGCCAACATCTTGGATATTTTTGTCTATCATTACCACTAATAGAATACTAAAATGTCACAAGCCTCAGCCCCCCTAGCCAAGTTACAACCGTTTCGTTTCGATTCTCTTTTCGTCGATCGCCTCAAGTAGGCAACGCCTCCGATTCCTTTATTCTGACGTCATCTCGACGCTCAGTCACGTGGCCAGGGACAAAGGAATAGGAGGCGTAGCCGACTCGAGGCGATCAACGAAAAGAGAAACGAAACGAAACGGTTGTAACTTGGCTAGGGGGGCAGATATTGTCGCAGGCGTATTTGAGGAGTGTTCTAAAAAACGTTGGTATTATGAGAAGGCAAACAAATAAAATCTGTATATGTACTCAAAGAAGATCGAAATAGGCTCCAACTTATTTGTAAAGGGGTTCAGACAAGAGCACAGAATGCACATCTTTTGGCCTTGGAATAGAGGGACAGAGCCGAGACAGACCACTCGTAAGTCCCTAAAAGTCTCAAGCATAATCTGTGTTTCTTAACAGTTACAACCTAGTAGACTTTAAGTCAAGAGTGAATAGGTTACTTCTAGCCAAGTGTCGTAGGCGCAGGCTTGCGGACGGCGAGCAATGGGTAACTCGCCATCCGAGCGTCCGGTAACCGTCCGTACCGAGCTCAAGTTATCGACGGCGCGTACTGTTCCACGCGCACTTCAAGGAAATGTCAGCAAAACGTAGGGGCCCAGCAGGGTCGAAGCCTACTGGGGCCAAGTGTCGGCTTCTGAAAGGAAGACTTGGCCCTGGAAAGGCAACGAAGGAACAGGAGTGGGTATTTAGTCAGTAAAAGTCTGACACGCCCTCTCACACCACCCAAGAGCATTTTACTTAAACATTGCACGTATTTAGACAGCTACTTAAGCAAAGATGTCTGAAGATTTTACTATCGCGGGTGAGGAGGGTTCTTACACAATCTCGAAACATCTCGAGGCACCTCGAAACGTCTTGAAACTTCGTATCGAATTCGATCTGAATCGTTAAACGTAGAAGGTAGATTTTATCGCATTAGACGTTTTAGGAGATTGAAGGAGGGTTAAGTGAAGTCTTAATTTGTCGTATATACCTATTTATATATGTAAACCTAGAAGGTGAACAGATTACCTGGTGAAGCTCACGCGATTGCTTGGGGAAGCCTATATAGGCCAGCAAAATTATGCTGATATAGGTGCTTATACTCAGGTGGTCTGAAAAGTTTCCGAACTAACAAAGTTACAGGACATTTTTTTCTTAAAATTCTACACACTTTTCCCATCAATGCCCCCATCTCTCAATATATCATCATCATCATCAAAATAATTGTTCACGGAGGTGATTGCCTCCTCATTCGACGAAAATTTATATCCTCTCAGCACAATTATTAAATAAGGGAACAAAAAGAAGTCGCTTGGGGTTATATCTGGTGAGTAAGGTGGATGGTTAAACAGTTCTTCTCCATAGAGATCTACGCTTTGGAACGTGCAATTTAGCTTCACTTGTTTTTTTTTGACTGACTGACATTTGAAATAAACGTTTCTGATTTCTGTTCAAACCGTAATTTGTAGATTTCGCCGTGGCAACAGCTGAGGTACATCGAAGCAAAGGCTCAACTGGCAGCAAAAAAGCTGGGAATCCTCGCGAAGGTCAGACGGTACTTCACGCCCGAACAGCTGCTCAAACTTTATCAAGCGCAAGTTCGATCGTGTATGGAGTACTGCTCTCATCTTTGGGACGGATCTGCCCGATACCAGCTTGATGCACTTGAGGCAATTGAGAGGCGAGCCAAGAGGATCATTGGCAATGATGCACTCGTTGAGTCGAGGCTTCAAAATCTTGAGCATCGACGCAGAGTTGCTAGCCTGTCGGTTTTCTACCGGTTGCATTTCGGGGAGTGTGCGTCGGAATTGCATAACCTAATTCCGCCTAGCCCGTTCCATCATCGGACCACCAGGCGTACGGCAATGCGCCACCGGTACATGGTGGACATCCCACCTATACGCACAAAACGTTTTGCGACACATTCATAGTGCGTACAGCTAAGGAGTGGAATTCCTTGCCGGAATCTGTTTTTCCTGATGGCTACAACCCGGGAATCTTTAAGTCAAGAGTGAATAGGTTACTTCTAGGTAAGCGCGTTCCATCGTCGACCGCATCGTCGCTTTCCATCGGGTGAGTTAGCGGTCAAGCGCGAACCTATCAAGAATAAAAAAAAAAAAAAAAAAGGTGTGACAGAGTGCATCGGTTTGGTGAAACAGTACTTTCTTATTCTGCATCTCACATCGACTCACTAAAACGACTATCAAATAACAACTGCGCGTCCAAAATGGCTGAATCTTTGGTGAGGAACTGTCAAAAGATGCAGAACTACATTCACTAGCTTTTATTGACGAGTGCTGCTATCTTCACATTGAGGTCGGAAACTTTTCGCCACCCTCGTACCATCCAAGGAGTATTGTGTTGCCCAATAACTGGATTGTGAAGGTCTGATAAGCAATCGCTCCATGTAAAACACAGATATTCAGCCGTAATAGCCTGACCAAAGCTGGTTGTGAAAAGGTTGAGAGATGTTGATTATTTATTTATTTATTAAATGCTTTACGCACATAAAAGTACAGTGGTGGACTTAATGCCTTAGGCATTTTATACCAGTCAACCTTTAGGTTATGCAGAAAAAAATAGCGGTGGGTGCAATAAACAAGAGAGAGAAGACGAATATGACAATAGATATACATACCTAACTAGTATATTCAAACAATTAGTCCAAATCGACAATTGGAAAACAATAACGCTGTGATGATACTACTGCCAACTTCTTACGAATTAGCTCTCGAACTTTATGATGCCTCATCATCATCAAAAAGTTCGAGAGTTTGAGTTCGAGCTTATACCTAAATAACCTCGCACAGTTTCTTTATTAATTTGAAATTATTTTTTCTTTTTTCTTTATTAAATTATGAGGGTTTAATCTATAAAGATTATGCCACCCTCATCGTTACAAGTACGTCAGTTTAAATGCTAAGTGTTATTAGGAACTTAAAATACCCCTTGCGCTTAATCCCAATTATCACGAGTTTATACATCATCCTGGCTGCGTCCGAAGAAGGATCAGCCAGGACGCTGTTACACACACCAGTCTCGCAAATGTTCGTAAAGGTGGACAGAAGATCTCGTCTCTCCACCTCGTTTCGGGCACACTCCATCATGATGTGGTATACATCCTCAATTGAGTTGCATTCTGTACAGTTTGGTTTCAACTTTACCCATCAAAAATGCGAATTTATCATTTGAAATGATGATGATATAATATTATAATATATGAAAATGAAATGCTGAAAAATTTCAGTATTAAAATGTAATATTTTTTTTACAATTTTATATATTTAAATTTCATTATCATCTTCCTGCCTTTGTCTTTGCGCAAAAATCGAATTCATTCGATTTTTTTTCCATTCTGTCCTGTCTACCGTCACGCTATTACTTTCTCTCTTTTCTTTTATATAACTACTTATATATTCAATCCATTTCCCTTTGGCCTCCGTCACTATCCATTCACTTGTATACTCTCAACTCTTTTAGTAGCATGCGTTTCATCCGTCATCTTCACATGAACATAACAAAGACAAATGATTCCCTTTCAACTTTTCAGTCATAGATATTCTTACATGTGGATGGATTGAGTGAAAGAGGGAGACCGAACTCCCTCTTTCACTCAATCCATCCACATGTATCTAACTCTTTTAGTATAGCATTTCATCCCTGCTCTTTCAATATTTCCATCACAGATATTCTGATTTTGGTCTCCCTCTCTCACTCAATTCATCCTCATTTATACTCTTAACTCTTTTAGTAACTTTCACCTTACATATCTAAACTAAAATGCTAAAAATACTGCTATCATTCCAAACTCATTTGTATTCTAAATCAAACAATTTCAACTCAAATGCAACTTGGAAACAAACCCAAGAAGATAGTTTCAAGTAGAATTAATTCTAAAGAAGTAGCACAGAATCGGGATTTTTCTTGATCCTGACTCTTTCTACTTTAATATTATAATAGTGATGTTGAATATTAATAAAAATCTACCAGATCTGGCGATCAAAACTATTATTTAAATAGTTTTTAGACTAGGTAAGTTTTTTTAACGATCTCGTGAATTGTTAATAAATTATTTATTGCATATTTATTGCAGTCGACTTTATTATTTACTAGACTGTTCCGCGGATTCACTTGTGTTAGTGTTGATTTTGGCAATCAATTCAGGTTGTTGGCCAATAGAGGGAGCACATAGATTACACCCAGAAATCTGACGTGAAACTATACCTCAGCCACAGATAATGAAAATTGTAATTTTTATCATAATAATAAATATTATCACATTTCAATTAAATGTCTAACAGGGCCTCTAACAGTTAGATTCGGTTCCTTTTTTTGTCTGCGAGAAATCATCAAATGACTTCTTTCGCTCTGGGTAGAACGAGAGTGCACCTGTGTTCCTTCAATTGCCCTTTGCGTTCTAGAGCCACGGTAACTCTTTCAAACAATCGCGGAACCCTGACAAGCATCGGCAAACAGAAGTCGTCAATCTGGCTGGCATCTCTTTGAAGCGCGCGTGCAACACCATGCGCTGTCGACCTCACCCTGGTCCTAATCGGACGACGAGCTACCTAATACTCTCCGGCCGTGCCTACAGTTACCCATAACAACTGGAACTAAATTACCTAAATATTACCATTAGTCTAGAAATCTTCATGCTTGTATTATAAAGCAACAAGTTGTTTATGAAGATAAGGTAGGGTACGTAAGGGTCAGCTTGTGGGCAGCGGTTACAGGCGTGCGGTATTTCGTATTCAGATATGCATTCGTATATCACGTGACGTCACAGAGGGAGCTTTGGATAACGCGGTTGAATGCTGTGAAAGGTGAGGTTGAGTTAGTGCAGAGGACTGTACTAATTTACATTTGAACTCATCAAGTTCAAACCATGATTAAATCATGGTTTAAATTTTAAAGTTTCTACAAACAGGCAGAATGCGACACTGTTACCCTAATTCTACGACAATTTTTCTACTAGCCGCTGCCAGCGGCTTCGCCCGTGTAAAAGTACATTTCTCCATACATACTTTGGAATCCCGTTTCATCCCCTTAGCATAATCAGCCTTTTAATGTTCCCACTGCTGGGACTCAGGCCTCCTCTCTAGGAGAGGGAATGGGCCGTAATCCACCACGCGTGCCCAGTGCGGATTGGTGAATGTCACATGTCTTCGAATTTTTGGTTCTAGGACATGCCGGTTTCCTCACGATGTTTTCCTTCACCGTTTTGAGAGCAGTGGTGATGAAATAAATTACAGAAAATTGGAAAATTCTTTCTTCTTTGTATACATCATAAAAGGTACCTCTGTGCAAAATTTTAGCAATCTAGTTTCAAGGGTCTGGGCCCGCCGTTGATGAATCAGTGAGTGAGTCAGGATCTTACCTTACCTTATTTCTCTACGCGATTAAGTTTTAAGATCGATGAAGTCACTTTATAAAAAAAACTAGCTTTTGCCCGCAGCTTTGCCCACGAACATAAAATATAGCCTATGTCACTCAGGAATAAAACAGCTTTCTATCGATGAAAAAATTTTAGCAATCGGATCAGTACTCACAGATTACCTCAAATAAATAAAAAAACAAACAAAAAAATAAAAATAAAATTTTACCTCTTTATAATATTAGTGTAGATGTTGACACGAAGACCATTCTCAGGTCTGTCAGTCATTTTATAACAAAGACAATACGCTTTTAATGTTAAGATATTTTTTATTTTTAGCGAAAAATTGTATTTCTTATGCGAAAAATGTCTACTAATTTTCAAACCGAAATAACTCGGAACATATGCGACATGAAATCACGAACACATCATGCGTACGTAATATATTCCTTATTTCTGGTTGGTCTTGCGAAAATTGGAGAATAATACGAGATTAATGTCCAAAAAGGTCTGGATATAAAAAGCTGACGAATTCCAGTGGATTTGGCTGTTAACTTGTCATAAATGTAGACGTGGCGAAATGCCAACGCTTTGAGCGGCGTCGAAGATTTTCTAACACTGCTATAAATCTGGAGATCGTATAAAAATGTTTGGGTCTGAGGGTCATTTATTTAGTACCTTCGTAAGGTTTTACTTGTGTTTTTGTAAGAAATTACGGTTTGTATATCATTTATTGTTCAAAAATTAACATATATTTGCTAAATAAACACTAAAAAACTAGTAACAAATAAGAAAGTCCAGGGTGCACTGTTTTCGGGCTGCGGGAATGTTCGAAAGACCTGAGGGCTTAGCCAAGTTGATAATCTAAAATTGTTATCGCTAGTAGAAAATTTCGAATGTATGAGAATGACATCATTTCATTCATTCATCTCAGAATTGAAACGAAACGGTCGTAACTTGGCTAGGCCTACTGGAGCGCAAAACAAAACGCACCTCAGCCCCCCTAGCCAAGTTACGACCGTTTCGTTTCAATTCTCTTGCGTCGAACGCCTCGAGTAGGCCACGCCTCCGATCCCTTTGTTCTGACGTCATCTCAACGCTCAGTCACGTGGTCAGAACAAAGGAATCTGAGGCGTAGCCTACTCGAGGCGTTCGACACAAGAGAGTCGAAACGAAACGGTCGTAACTTGGCTAGGGGGGCTGTACTTTTGATTTCATAATTGTAAATTTAAGATACGAGAGTTGGTTATTGTTATTATTGAACAATTCAATATAATGATGAGCTAATAGAGAGCATATCAATTGTTTCATTGATAATGCTGGTTTTATACCTGAATAAAACACCAGCCAAATTGAAGATTATGGCACCATTGTTACTTTCATTTCATGACTTTAAGTAAGATTAAATAACTACATAATAATACACAAAATGAAGTCGCACCAAATTATAAACACAAGCCGGCTAAGCCAGCTTAAATTTATTTCAACCTGAACTTATTTTTAACTCACCCTGTATTTAATTTTACAAACTCTTTTAATTTAGCTTTTTAAAAGGTCGGCCGAGTCTTAAGTACCAGTGGTTTTAATGCCGTATATTTTTCCTCCTTCTTGATACCATCTCAGGAAATTAATATTCCACTGTGCTAATCTTAAGACTTCTTAGAAGATCAAGCACTTACTTTTAAGAAGATTAATGGCGGCCCCTCATTAATAATTAATTAGGTAAAAGATTTAAGCACAGTTTTTATAACCAATTGGTATTAATGAAATTCAGGGTTACTGAGTAAAATGTTGTACTAGACCCAATATAACTAAGTAAGCACCTACCTATACATATGTATGTACCTAATGTAGAGTTTCACTTTACCAATGACTGAATTTATTCGTGTCTGAACTTTTTTTGTGGAGAATCATCCAATCACCCAGCGGGAGTAAGATTTTAATTGTCTAAAACTCGCCTGTGTTCCTCCAGTTATCCTTTGCTCCACTTTCCGAAGCTAATAAGTAAATAAGTGAAATTAGAAGCATTATTATTATTCTAGAAGACAGGGGATGGTTGGCGGACCACAATACAATAAAAGCGATATGGTAACCCAACAACAATGAATTGCACTGCGGTAAAACTGCCATCACCATGCCTTGGTGGCTTTTGTGGTGACGACACGAAAATAATATGGCTCATTGTTGTAATTTAAAATATACACCTGTAAAAAGAAATACTTGGGTACCTATTACATACAATACAATAAATCATTTAAATTGATTATATAATTATTATTAGGATTAGTTTAATTAAGTAATTAAACGATTAAATTAGATTAAAGTAAATTATTAAAACATTTTATATCATTTATTCATTATTCATTTTATATCATTTTAATCAATTTTATTCAGAATGTTGGGCTGTAACAAAGACGGATGAAAAAAGATTGCACGTAGTGGAGATGAGAATGTTAAGATGGATGTGTGGAATGACAAGAATGGATAAAGTGTGAAATGAGTACATTAGGGAAAGTTTGAAAGTGGCGCCAGTGACTGAAAAGTTGAAAGGGAATCGTTTGTCTTGGTATGGTCATGTGAAGAGGAGGGATGAAACGCATACTACTAAAAGAGTTATGAGTTTACATGTGGATGGATGGAGAGGGAGAGGGAGAATATGGATGGATTGTGTGAAGAGTGATATGAAAGAAAAGGAAGTTAGTGATAGCATGACGAGTAACAGGGCAGAATGGAAGAAAAAAACGTGTTGCGCTGACCCCAAATAACACGGGACAAGGGCAGGAAGATGATGATTAAAACATTTTATATACAGATTCCAGAAAAAAATAATTAGACGATTGAATAAGCAGCCCCCCTAGCCAAGTTACAATCGTTTCGTTCGCGCCGAACGCTGGATCCGAAGCCGGATCGAACACAGATCCGGGCCGGGTTGGGTATTCCGAGTCTGGGTGTCCTGTGTATGTGAGTTTACATGGTTGTAAACCCACCCACTATACAGGAGTAATTCTACGTATTTCTAGTTTAAAGCAACATTTTCTACACTAATATTAAAAAGAGGTAAAGTTTGTTTTTTGGTGTTTTATTTTGTAGGTAATCTCTGAAAGTACTGGTCCGATTGCAAAAATTTTTTCACCGATAGAAAGCTGCTTTATTATAGGCTATATTTTATGTACGCGGGCGAAGCCGCGGGTAGTTTTAAATAAACATATTTGCTTTATACAGTATTCGAATCCGCGACACGCAGCAGCAGCCACTACTTCGACGGTGCCGTCAAAGTCTGGTTGACAGATTATCAGGCTTCTGATTAGTCGGAATGACTGTCAAAGACATTCAAATAACAGCTTAGGTCTCAGTATGCCATGAATGGTGGTCACTCACTTTTGACTGGCCTGTTGGTCTAGTGGTCAGTGGCCCTGACTGCTATGCCGGAGGTCGTGGGTTTGATTCCCACCCAGGACAAATGTTTGTGTGATGAGCACCATCATTTGTTCTGTCTGGGTGTAATTTATCTATATATGTATGTATTTAGAAATATAAGTATGTTTATCAGTTGTCTAGTACCCATAACACAAGCTCTGCTTAGCTTGGGACTAGACGGCGTTGTGTGATAGTTTTGGAATATTATATTATATTATATTATATATACTCATGACTATGAATCATTAAACGACCAGACGTACGGCGTTGCGCCGCTGGTATACGGTAGACTTCCCAGTCATACGCACAAAATGTTTTAGGAACTCATTCGTTGTGCGTACAGCCTGCTAAGGAATGTAAATTCCCTAACGCGGCGTCTGTGTTTCCTGATAGCCACAAACTAGAGGTCTTTAAGACAAGAGTGAATAGGTTATTTCTAGGCAAGCGTATTCTATTGTCGACCACATCATCGCTTACCATCAAGTAAGATAATGGATGTGAACCTATCAAAAATAATAAAAAACCGGGCAAGTGCGAGTCGGACTTGCGTACCGAGGGTTCCGTAAAAACTTACCTATGTAAATAGTTCAACTCCTGAATCGAGACTCAGTAATTTTTCCGACTCTTAATTTTTTTTTTTATGACGTAACCAGAAATTATCAGTTTTCAGAGTTTTTCCTATACTTTTACCATGAGACCTTGCTTCGCGCCAAATTTCAGGATTCTAGGTTAACAGAAAGTGCCCTATAGGTTTTGATTTCTTAACGATTGTCAAAATACGGCGTTTACTTAAAAATTTGGTTTTTTCACTGTGCTGCTTAGGGTAGCAGACCAAATGTCTTAAGAGGCGTACAACAAAGTGAGACGAGTGAGTGTGAGTGTTTGATCCTATAAGGATTCCGTTTTTTCCGACTTAGGTACGTGACCCTAAAAAAATCAATCATTTCTTTACGTTTTGAATCGGGCCTTGCGGCTATTATTATTTGATCACGACCCCATGAGCTAAATACTGATAAATAATAAGTCAATTTTGTGTGTTCCAAATACAGAGAGCTTTATGTAAATTCCGCAATGCGAACACATACATATAAACAAAATCCATAGCTTAAATCAACGAATGTACGCTAAAAGCCGTTTGATATGTTAATATCTCTAGAAGAGCCGCTATTCAGCGTTGATGGTACCAAGGCTACAATTTGTGCCAATTAATGAACCATAGAAGGTCACAATTGAATGGTTTTGAGTATAAGCATAATCAGCCTAATAATGTTTCCACTGCTGGGACTCAAGCCTTCTCTCCAGGGTAGGGAATGGGCTGCAATCCACCACTTGATGGATTGGTGGAGGTCACATGTCTTCAAATTTTTGGTTCAAGGACATGCCAATTTCCTCACGATGTTTTCATTCATCGTTTTAAAAACAGTGATGATGAAATAAATTAGACAAAGTTATGTGCCTGGCTGGGTTTGAACCCGCGACCTAAAACTCGTAAATCGAGGTAGTTATCTAAGTATAGCGTAATTAAGTAACAAAATATATATGTATGCCGAGTGTGGTAAAAATGACGTAACAATTGTATAACGATGAATTTTCAATGAAGCGAAACTGGACGGAGTGGAGTGGAGAAGAGCAGTGACAATTAGCAAGTGTTTCCTTTGAAACTGAGCAGGGCGGAGTGATGTTGACCAGCTACTCTTCATTTCATGCCCTCCGCTCGGCACCACAGCCTGCCAGACTCCTTTCAATCCAGCTCAGGCCCGCGTGTTCTTATGTTTTATTTGAAGCTCCTCTCAACTCTACTCAGCTCCACTTACACCGTTTTCAGTAAGGCGAAGTGGAGATTTCGAGCACTGCGATTGACCAATTTACGGTCCGCTCCACCCAGCCCCGCGAAAATGGAAACACACCCTTAAAATAGAATAAATGCTGTAAAATTATCTTCGCATGGGGACTTTGCCCACGTGAAAACCCCAAAGGAAATACTACAGGGATAAAAGTTTTCTATGCGCTATTTCAAGAAATGACCTACTCGAGTGTCAAATATCATCCAAATCTGGTCAACCATCTAAGCGTGAAGGAATAACAACACACACTCTCATACATTCATACTTATATATGCATAAAAACATTCGCTCTTATAATAGTGATGATAGATTGATTTGTGCTACGATCTGTAGTTTCTACCTCCATGGGAAAAGGGTAAGAATTCGAGTGTGTACTTACGTTTTTACCATTATGTTAATCTTTTCACAGAAAAACTCGCTACCAAACCGATGACTGTTAAATATCGAATAATGCGTACTGATATGAGAAAATATTTGGAGAAACTGACGATATTCCGTAAGTGAAACAAAACAAGACAAGCGGGTTTCTGAATTGGATATTTTGAGTTAAGCACGTCACAAACCTTACTATAAATGTCTATGTGTTTATCTTTTCTTTTTCTGTATATTATTTATGTTGTGGTACACTGACAGCCCCAAATCTTTTCCTTTCGTTTCAGTCTATCCAAAGGTTGTCTGGTAGAAATTGCCCTGTGCAATAAGACCGCCTATTGTACAATTATTTTTTTATAAATGTCTGTCCTGTAATAAGTTAAGGTGTGCATTAAAAAAAAAAAAATATAATGACTTTTGACCAGTTTTCTGGTTTAAGTAGAGTTTGAGAAATACTCAACTTCCAATGCTTAAATCAGATATCGAGGATATGGTACTATAAGATAAAACACACCACTTGTCGGTAGGTAAAGGCATATATAAATAAAACATTCGAAAGACGTTGCAAAAAATAAAGGTACGGGAAGGGTAAGAAGATTACTTGGAGAATTGATACGATTGTATAACTCGAATGGTTTTGTCATCGGAGATGGAATGTTTTTTTCATAAAGCTTACGTAACAGCTTAAGTAAATATATCTTTTTTTACATCATTCGTTTTTCAAATCTACCTCTATACCCGTATAAAATGATTTAGGGGGTGTTAAATGTTGTATGGGAAAATCTTTTTCCTTGGGCTAATACTATAAATACTATTATTATTAATTTTTCAAAACTTCCCTAAAAATACGGTTTTATGAAAACATTGTCGCGAACGAAGTCGCTGGTTATTTATATTCCTGGGAAAGATTATCGGGACAGATTTTTTTTATTTAATGTATTTGATGAGAACCAAGACATTTATTTATTCATAACGCCTTGCAACAAGACATACACTGTATAAGATACAAGTTCAGAATCTGTTACTTTTCAACATTCAATGCGCGGTTCAGTGGTTGGTATTAAATAGACGACGGTGGGTCACGTACGCTCACTTAGACAGCACCAGGTCAGCGCCCCTCCAAGGTTTACTAAGGTACGACTAGATATATCTGTTTTACCAAAGCCATTATTTAGGCTCCAGTGAACATCAGTCGTGACATTGTCATGAAATTTGTGATAAGTAATAATAATATTCCACAACTATCACACATCGCCGTCTAGTCTCAAGCTAAGCAGAGCTTGTGTTATGAGTACTAGACAACTGATAAACATACATAGATATTTCTAAATACATCCATATTATAGATAAATTACACCCAGACACAGAATGAATGATCGTGCTCATCACACGAACATTTGTCCTGGGTGGGAGTCGAATCCACGACCTCCAGCATAGCAGTCAGGGCCACTAACCACTAGACAGACTTAGCTGACCCAGTAAACGTTCTGCCTTAATAATCAAAGAAGTAAGCTTAAATCGAAACAAAAATACTAAAATCGCGATTGAGAAATGGTGGTTGGGGTAGGAGGACGAAAATAACTTCATGACCTATTTGAGAATAGGTCCTACCAAATATACACAAAAAAAAACATAAAAATCGGTCAAACCGTTTCGGAGGAGTTCGTTAACAAACAGTGTGACACGAGATTTTTATATATTAGATAGTGTTGCGTTGAATCTGTAGAGAAAAGTACCTTAAAATCAACAACAACAACAACAACCACAATCAACAGATATAACAACATCAATCAACAGATATAATTACCAGGGGTCGGAATTAGGTAGAGTTATTCATGTATTTACATCGAAATGTTGATATTAATATGGATCTTCCCGAGATTTCTAATGAAAAATCCTGTGTGGCCAACAAAATTACAAATAAATAATAATAAAAACCTAGAGATATAGATAAGACAAATAAAAGTAATATAATTAACATACAATTTTTATTAGTATTTTTCATTGAAAAAGATCTCTCTACGTCGACAACTAAGGTAAGGTTAACAAATTTATAGACTTCCTCCTCCTTGTCATTAATGTGTCATAAAAAAAATATGCTCTTTAAAATTAATCTGGGGATTTGAGGCAAATCCACTTTAATCTTTCGCTGTATGAAATCGGTGTAAATATATGTTAAAGTCTACTGACATCTACGGTCCGGACTAAGCATTTCCCCTCGTCGTTTATACCACGTACATCGAAGATCTGGAACAATTTGCCTGCAGCGGTCCTCCCGTCCGAATATAATTTAGACGTCTTCAAGACTAAAGTGAATAGGCTCTTAATAAACTAGTGCGATTCACCACTATCGATTGCATCACAGCTTACAAGCAAATGTTGCTTACCACCTGATGGATAGTATAATAAATAGTATTTTTTTTAACTCATTTAAACTGGTGGTTCCTACAACCAGGCTGAAAAAAATAGGGGGCTCATTTAGATGCCAATGCATACACTTCTATAATAAACTTCCTAGTCATATTCAACAACTAAGCCTTAATAAATTCAAATTATTTGTAAAGCGAAAACTTTGCCAAAAGGCCTTTTACACTATAAAGGACTATGTTGAGGACCAAAAGGCTTGGGATTGACCTGCTCCAGTACGCACTGCAACTGTTGTCTTATTATTTTTTTTTTTCTTTTTTGTTTTTAATTTCAATTTTGCTTTTTATTATTATTATTTATTACAATTTGATATTGTAGATTATTTTTATTTTGCAATTAGACTTTTTTTTTTTTCTCTTTCTCTATTAATTTTTGACATCAATGTTTACTTAGTATTGTAAACAATATTTTTCTTTTTATTATTGTGAACGTGAGGACTATGTTGATTGCTTTTTTTTCCTTTTCAGTAATTTTAACGTATGTCTGGCAATTTGAGTATTTTCTGCGGCCTACCCAAATGTCCTTTCCTTGGTATTGTTCGTCAAGTAGTTGAGCTCCTTAGTAGTCCTGAGTTGAGCTTTACGAATACTGACAAATGCTTGCACTGACTGGACAGGTCCACTCAAATCTGTAAGGTTCTTTCTTCAAAAGACCATTTCAGACAAATCTGCATGGTTCTCATGTGATTTGACCATTACATATTTACTGTATGGACTTTAAAAGAGACTTTGACCCCTGAGTTTGTTTCGGTGTTTCTTCTCAGGGTAGTCAGCTAGGAAACACCGGCCTCATCTAGTTTAAAAATGACGAAAAAAAAAATTGACGTGTAAAAGTGTTTTTTTAAACCTATTTACAAAATAAATATCATTTATCATTTATCATTTATATGAATTAAAAAAAAAAGCTTTTTGCATCCAAGATATCTCTTCACTGCTTTACAGACCAGCCACGGTGATATCTTCCATCTTCAAGTGCCATGTGCGCATATGTGAAGACTTTTGCTTAGCAGTTGTCATGCATGTGGCTGACGTGACCCGCCCAATCGTACTTGAGCCAGAACTTAATCTAAGTTTCAACCTTAATCTAAGTCTAACCTACACATGGTGCCTATATTGCGAAATACTTGACCGCATGACAAACCCTGTTACACGTTTGGAAGTTTCTCGTGGGAATCTAAGTGCATCCGGCGTCCGGAATGTTGGCCGGAGAGACTTATTCGATTCAATTATGACGTGATTCTATCGTGAATCTGTCCGATAAACACAAGCGTTCTTCGTAATTTCATTCTTAATAACGAAGGATCTCGTTAAATTGAAGTTTATACAATGCTAGCGGTCCAGACAGATGTTGTCAGAAAAAAATTAAGAATCCGGTTGTAACGCCACTTAATGGGTTTAATTGTATTTCCAAACAATTCAGGGATCCTCGCAAAAATAGGCACAAAATTTCAACCCAATCGGTCAAGCCAAGTTTATGAGCAGTAAGGTGATAAAAACACGTACAGAAGACTTATAATAAATGAAGATAATGTGTAAGGAGTTAGTTGAGTTTTTCTGCTAGTCTTTTCCGTCCCACACTTGGGTAAAGGCCTCCACTCCTTTCATCTTTTACGAGCCCTCACTTCTTCCTTTGAGTTTTTTGAGTATCTATCCAGTTCGTCCCGCCAGTTCATCTTATAGTTTCAGGGCATCTCTACGCTACATTAACACGCTTTTGGCGTAATTAAAAAAAATATTAAGACTGGTTGCTGTTGCCTCAATATAAACTTCTGAAACTGGAACATCAGGGTCCTTATAAAACTAATCTAATGGCTAGTCCTTAGGCATGTTAGGCAAGGTAAGCCACGCTACCTTCTAGCACAATGGCTCATCTTTATAAATCTCGTGCTGCCACGTAATGTTTATCAACATAGCTTGACCCTCAACCATAGGGGCTAGAGCCACGGTAATTTTCGAAATCGTTACCGTGGTTCTGGAAAGCAAAAGGCAACTGAGTTTTAGTCAATAAATGCCTGACACGCTCTTTTACCCCATGATAATATCCCACCCCAAAAAAAAAGCTTTTCCTTCAACGTTTTTTTTAGTTCCGAATAAAACCACTTGGCTTAGTTAAGTTTGTAAGTCATTTAAAAGTCGCATTACCAAAAGAAAATAAGGGTAAATTCGAAAACCATACAAAGGCTCAGAGGACTCTATATTTTTGCAAGCTTTTATTCTACTTTCAAACATTTCTGTGGCCTTTGAAGACTTTCACGCAACAGTATCATATTTTTCCTTTCGTTTACTTTCGACCCCTTAGGCGGGATGAGGCAGAATCAGACAGAAGGCTCAATGTCCGTTATCAAGAAGGATGTAGATTAGACATCCTGCTTGATCAAACACATCAATTTGCCTTGCCTTTTCCTAATTATGCTGGGGTCAGGTTCCAATCTATGTTCGGAGTTTTCTCGCGTGATCGAATCAAATCAAATTTGATCCATTTCCCGGTTACCGATTGAGCCGAAATTTTGCATGCATGTGTAAATCAGATGACAATGCAAAATTATTATGCTATAGAGCTGATCTGATGATAGAACCGTAAGGTGGCCATAGGAACTCAGATAACTCTACCATGTTTGAGCTTTTTGAAATGGTCTTGATGAGTATTAATTACATAATTATATACCGCGCTATAAAAACTTGCTATCAAAAAATGATTTTCATTGAAAACTTGTTTCCAGTATATCTGATTGAAAACTTTACAAAACCAACCTTCTGTCTTCCAACATTTAATGGCTACACAAACTCGGGGCCTTCACCAAACAAATCTAATAAAGTGACGTCACGAAAAAGAAATTGCATTTTCGTTGTTACGTTGTATTGAAAGGAATGTTATTTCGTCTGGAGTAACGTTCCAATTTGTTAAGGTGAAATCTTAAGACAGAAAAGTCTTGAGGGAATGGTTGAATTAACTGGTTAGATCTTACTAAAACTGGGGGCGAGAAGTCGGCATACAATCAAGAAGTTTAAATTTATCGTTTCAATTTTTTTTTAAAGTTGATAAAAAATAAAATAAAACAGTGATGGAAAATAAAATTAACTGGTTAGATCTTACTAAGGCTGGGGGGCGAGAAGTGGGCATACAATCAAGAAGTTCAAGTTTATCGTATCAAGTTGTTTTTTTAAAGTGATACAAAATAAAATAAGACAGTGATGGAAAATATTTGATTGCGACGTGTAATAATATTCGTAGGGGCCCAGCAGGGTCGAAGCCTACTGGCTACTGCCATGGCTTTGCTCCTGAAAAGAAAACCCGGGGTCCTGGAACGCAAAGCTAAAACGGAAAAAAGGAGTGAGTTTTAGTCAGTAAAAGTCTGACACGCCTTCGCACTCTGCCCTAGAGCGGGGGAAATCATTGGATGACTTTCCACCTAAAAAATTATAAGGTGTAATAATAGTCCCACTCAAGAGCCAGAAGTAAAATGCACCATACAACCAGATGATTTTAGTATGCACGTCTTTCTATATCGTTCGCACAAGCGGTGAAATATACACGCATATGCGTGTATATTTCACCATCATTTTGTAATTATTTATTAATTACAAGAGTATCCATTAGCGGTATGTGGAACAGGGTAGACTGTCTCGCAAATCTTCATAGAGAAGAAAGGATCGTTTATGTTAATTTTTTTTAATAGTATGCATGTGTATAATTTTTGTAATTTAAAGTTTAGGCTCGGCGCAAATGGGCCACCAATGGCCGTAGCGTGCTATAGCTACATTTGTATCAGTGTCAGAAGCAAGTGACAGCCACCGGTGTTCGGAAGCCGCCACATTTTATAACCCGCTCACTGCTGCGCAGTCTTACGATGGACGATAATAATATGAATGTATTCCACATCCATTGAGACGTCGTGCTCCATGGTGACGCGTGCGACACGTAGAACGTCTATCGGTTAACTGCGCGGTGAGTGGAGCAGTGTGAGAGTGGCTGGTGTCGGCGTTTTGTGTGGCCCGTAGCGACCACATGTGGCTAGTCGCGGACACTGCTGTAGCGAGTGGGCGCCACCGGCTACACGTATGTGGCGCGTCTATACAAAATATATGAAAAAATTTTGTTAAGTCGCTGTCGCTGGCCACCAGTGGCTGTGGTCGGTGGCACGTTTGCGCCGACCCTTAGTTTTAGCGTAAAGTTATTTTGTAAGTGTTATAGCATAGCATATAGCATAGTCGGCCTTTTAATGTTCCCACTGTTGGGACTCAGGCCTCCTCTCTAGGAGAGGGAATGGGCCGTAATCCACCACGCGGGCCCAGTGCGGGTTGGTGGATGTCACATGTCTTCGAATTTTTGGTTCTAGGACATGCCGGTTTCCTCACGATGTTTTCCTTCACCGTTTTGAGAGCAGTGGTGATGAAATAAATTACACAAAGTAATGCGCCTGGTTGGGTTTGAACCCGCGACCTACAACTCCGTAAGTCGGGGCCATTACCACTCGGCCACCACTGCTCTTTTTTAAGTGTTAAATAATTGTATTTAAACAGTTTTAATTGCCTTATTTTTCCTTACTTGTAGGTCTTGAAGGTGTGTAATAGTGGCTGGTTCCCCATACTTGTATTCAATAGTCCAGGTGCGGTTTGATAGCGTTTAGCGTAATAGAAATTTTAAACATTTAGTGATATTTCGCAAAACTCTGTTACGCTTTGGAACATGCAAAAAGCTTAATTTATTTTTTTAAATGTCCAATTGGTTTAAATGAAATAATTGCTCTGAGTTTACCATATAATAATAATAATAATATTCTACAACTATCACACAACGCCGTCTAGTCCCAAGCTAAGCAGAGCTTGTGTTATGAGTACTAGACAACTGATAAACATACTTATAATATTGCTAAATACATACATATTATAGATAAATTACACCCAGACACAGAACAAATGATCGTGTTCATCACACAAACATTTGTCCTGGGTGGGAATCGAACCCACGACCTCCGGCATAGCAGTCAGGGCCTCTAACCACTAGACCAACAGGCCAGTTCAAACATATATGAATATATTTTTAAGAACTTCAAAACTCGGTGATGAACTGACGCCCAAATCTGTATTCTAACACATTTTTTTGCAAGCAGACTAGTTAAACAAAATCTAGGCAAAATACAAATCTCTACAAAAAAAATAATAGGCCTTTACCTATGAAATTGGTGATTTTTAAAACGGGTTGCTTTGAAGTGCTATATCATTGGATTGACTTGGAATCATAAGTTCAAATAAATTTTATATTAAAGGTATGTTATTCTTCTTTTGAAATTAGGTATTTATTGGTTTCTTTGTGTTTTGTATTTTCTGTAATATCGCAGTACTTATAACCATGAAAGCTAATAAAAAAAACGGCTCAGCTTATATATTTTAGCAGAATCAATGCGCACAGTTCACAAAATTAATAATAATAAAAAGATCCAAGCTTTTCTTATATTTTCGTTTAGCAAAATCTTAGTTGTATCGTTCAGTACATCTAGAAAACCAATTCTCGAAGAAATCATCTTCTCAAGGTGCCTCAGATAAACAATTTGACATTGCTTCGAGCTCTCTACCTTCCAAGATAAGACCGCCAGACACACATTTATGAAAACGTCGAGAACTATAAAATGACAATTCTTTTAGTTCAAATATTTCTAGACTTACTTATTTTTCAAATAAATGTGCAGACTGTATCGAGCAGAGGGTCTAGAAACGATGGCAGTTTTTCGGAAGCGTATACCATTATCATTTTGTACATACTGGATAATCGTTATCACTAATCGAAAATCACAGCCACTGCTCTCAAAACGGTGAAGGAAAACATCGTGAGGAAACCGGCATGTCCTAGAACCAAAAATTCGAAGACATGTGACATCCACCAACCCGCACTGGGCCCGCGTGGTGGATGACGGGCCATTCCCTTTCCTAGAGAGAGGAGGCCTGAGTCCCAGCAGTGGGAAAATTAAAAGGCTGAATATGTATGTATGTATGTAATCGAAAATCTACAGACCCCGTAATTTTTAATTTGATTGAGAATTCTAAACGGGTGCATGAAAGGTTACATTCAATTGAATTTGAATTTCCTCGTTTCACCCCCAAAGTTGAATTCTCAAAAGACCTTCTTAGTGCTAGCCTACGTCATAAAAAGAAGCTTTGTAAAAAACACGTTTCTGGTTCCAGTAGTTTCGGCCTTGCGTTGATATATCTATCAGTCAGTTTCTTCTTTTATTATATACTAGTGACCCGCGCCGGCTTCGTACGGGTGCAACGCTGATACCACCGCAATAACTATGTCCCTGCATTTTAAATCTGTAATATCTTCGAAAATATTCCTTTAAATTACATGCTGTAAAGGGCCATAATGATCAATTTTATATGCAAAATGCATTTAAGGTACTTTATCGGATAAGGATTAATGCTGTATTGCTTAAAATTGCTTCGTAAATAAGCCATTATTTCTCGTAAAGAGTAAATAATATCCCTAATAGATATACCATCGCGGACGTTTTTGTAGACCCTTTTAAGGTGTACAATACTGTAGTACACTATTTTGATCTATCTCGTAGGGTTCAGCCAGCGTTTGCAATGTAAGCGCAAAAAATGTGTTTATTTACGACATTACATTAGAAACCTCTAAAATTACCAGTGTTTCTCTACTATGTTATGCATGTCTTATACATATAAACCTCCCTCTTGAATCACTCTATCTATTGAATAAAAACCGCATCAAAATCCGTTGCGTAGTTTTAAAGATCTAAACATACATAGGGACAGACAGTGGAAAGCGACTTTGTTTTATACTGTTTTTTTTTTTTTTTCGGTGGGATAATCATCTTATGACATCCCCCGCCCTTGGGCGGGGCGGGAGATAGTGTCTAACTTTTACTGACTAAAAACCTACTCCTGTTCCTTCGTTGCCTTTCGTACCAGGGCCGAGTCTTCCTTTCAGAATCAGACCCTTGGCCCCAGTAGGCTTCGACCCTGCTAGGCCCCTACAGTTGCTGACATCTCCTTGAGGCGCGCGTGGAACAGCACGCGCCGTCGACGACTTGGGCTCGGTCCGGACGGTTACCAGACGGTCGGACGGCGAGCAACCCATTGCTCGCCGTCCGCAAGCCTGCGCCTACGATGACCGGAAATCGGGATCGGAATCCCGGCGGCGATTGGGGCGTGAGGACCGTTGCCTTACGTGATCGGCCGCCTCCTTTGCTAGCATTACTGCTTCCCAGAACGAGGCGACCGCCTGCCACTCCTCCTCGCTCCGGACCATGGCCTGTACCAAGGCCCGGCGCGAGAGATCGCCGCCGCCGATCGCCCCCACGAGGACACGGCGTTGCTCTGCCCAAGCGGGACACACCTCCACCGTGTGCTCCACCGTGTCCTCCGGGTGGTCCACACAATGGTGACACCCGGGCGTTTCTTCCGCACGTATCCGGTGCAGGAACCTCCCGAACTTACCATGTCCGGTGAGGACCTGCGTCATGCGGAACGTAAGGACGCCGTGTTGCCTTTCCAGCCACTCCTCAAAGAGGGGACTTACCGCCATAATTATGGCGTGCCCAGCACTGGGTTGCGATAGTCGCTGTCGCCATTCCGCCATGAGGTTTTATACTATGTAGTGATATATTGTATATATACAGATAAATCACCACCATTACTAACGACGTCAAAACAAAGAACATACCTCACCAGGGTCTCCGGCATCCTATATGAGCTTCACTTGACAAATGCCGCCGCCTGTGAGGCGCACATTCCTGCATTGTTGAACTGCCCTGAACAGTGCTCTGTAATGAATGCAATTAAAGTGTAGTGCGTTGCAGTGCGCTAAGAATAGTAGGAACGGTGCTTTTCTTGATTTTGAGAGGTTGTTAACAAATTATTTGCTATCTTCCTACATATTATGACACAAAGACTCCCATCACGTCCATCTATCTGTATTGGATGTTAAAGCGGTTTTCACCTTTAGACAAAATAATTCTTGAAGAAAGTTTAGGCATATAAGTAACTATACAAAGTGCCAGATAAATTTAGAATAAAGTACATTGACCTTTTCCTAATATCTCTGCGTATGTACCCAAAAAAAAAAACCAACAATGAACTGTTTTTCATTACTAGAAAATGTAAAGTATCACAATAGATGTCAATTTAAGATAGCTTATGTCTTTATATCCATTTTTTAGGGATATATTTGGATCACTTTGTTGTCCGTCCGTCTGTCTGTCAAGACCCTTTATCTCGGAAACGCGTGGAGGTATCGAGTTGAAATTAAAACCATATACTAAAAACTGCGGACTCTTAAAGCTGTAAAAAAATCAAACATGGAAGTTATCGAGAAAAAAATATACTTCGGTATAAGTGGCAAAAAACGTACATTTGGACACTCGAGGAAATCAAAATTCATAGGGTACTTTCCGTTGACCCAGAATCCTGAAATTTGGCATAAAGCAAGGTCTTATAGCACAAGTATTGGAATAAATCAGAAAACTGTAAATTTTTTGTTACATCTTAATTATTTTTTTGCGCTTCTTAAATATCTGCCGAGACTCCATTCCGTAATTGAACTATTTACATAGGTAAGTTTGAACGGAACCCTCAGGGCATGAGTCCGACTCGCACTTGCCCAGATTTTTAAATTAAGAACGTCAAAAAATGTAGAAGGGTCAAAGACCGTTATTTCATGTTTATCTGGTGCCTACTTTAATGCGTGTTATAGTATAGAAAAATTGAGAGTTTAAAAGATTTGTAACACCCGTGTGAAGCTGGGGCGAGTCGCTAGTAATGAATAAAAATGCATTCCTAAGTATTTACTTTATTTACGCCATAACTTGAAACCGACTTTACCTATTTTAGTCATTTTGTTTAGGGTTCCGAACCCAAAAGGTAAAACGGGACCCTATCACTAAGACTCCACAGTCCGTCCGTCGACAGACAGACGGACGGCCTGTGGAGTCGTAGTGAAAGTTTATGAGTGTGTGTGTTGTTACGTCTTCATGCTCAAACGGCTGATCAGATTTGGATGAAATTTGGCACATGAGCATTAGCTTCCCATTGGACTATTATCTACTTTCGGAACGGCAGAATTAAGTTAGACAATTCCAAGGCACACTCTTCTGGTTCTTACTCTGTGTCCACATCTGGAATGCGCCGCATTTCAAGTTCACGTACCCGCGCCCCTTGTGCTCCAGCTTCGCACCATGCACGAATGGCGCAAGAGCCGCGCGCTGCACTGACTTCCTCCCACCCTGATACAGTACGAAAGCAAATGGAAATGCATGCCCGTGAGCTGCACGTGCACCCACTGTGCAAGTCTTGCCTAAGAGCGCTAGAGAGGCGCACCAAAAAATTGCAGTTACTGCACGCGTGCAGTGCACGATCAGTTCGCGAGCGGGTTGGTATCCATCAGATGTGGACGCACCTTTAGGTGGCGAGGACACGGTAAGTTCGGGAAGTTCCTGCACCGGATTCGTGCGGAAGCGACGCCCGGGTGTCGCCACTGTGTGGACCGCCCGGAGGACACGGTGGAGCATACGGTGGAGGTGTGCCCCGCTTGGGCAGAGCAATGCCGTGTCCTCGTGGGGGCGATCGGCGGCGGCGATCTCTCGCGCCGGGCCTTGGTACAGGCCATGGTCCGGAGCGAGGAGGAGTGGCAGGCGGTCGCCTCCTTCTGCGAAGCAGTTATGCTAGCGAAGGAGGCGGCCGATCGCGTGAGGCAACGGTCCTCACGCCCCAACCGCCGCCGGGATTCCGATCCCGATTTCCGGCCACCGTAGGCGCGGGCTTGCGGACGGCAAGCAATGGGTGGCTCGCCGTCCGACCGTCCGGTAACCGTCTGGACCGAGCCCAAGTCGTCGACGGCGCGTGTTGTTCCACGCGCGCCTCAAGGAGTTGTCAGCAACTGTAGGGGCCCAGCAGGGTCGAAGCCTACCGGGGCCAAGGGTCTAATTCTGAAAGGAAGACTCGGCCCTGGTACGAAAGGCAAAGAAGGAACAGGGTGGGTTTTTAGTCAGTAAAAGTCTGACACTATCTCCCGCCTCGCCTAAGAGCGGGGGATGTCATAAGATGATTTTCCCACCGGAAAAAAAAAACAAAAAAAAAACCTTTAGGTGGCGAAAATTCTTAGAACTATCTATCTCAATTTAGTTGTAGATTACTCGACGTGTTAATTTACAGTAGTAATTAATAAGAGAGGTGCTTAATTATTAACTTACGTAAGTCTACCGTCGATTACTTGTAAGTTGTTACTCTGACAGATCATTACAGAGTTTCCAAACAGTCTAGGTAATTAGATAACAAAATAACGATAATGGATAAGTTTTGTATTAATTTATTGAGACTAATTGGGTGTCCTGATTACGTAGTTGGGAAAACTTTCATTGTATCAAACAAATCTAATTAGGTGGAAGTAGAAAATTATCTCAAGGGAACATAATCCTTTTTTTAAGGGTGGAAATCATTCAATGACTTCTCCCGTTCTGGGCGGAGGAAGTTATCAGTGTCAGACTTTTACTGACTAAAACCACACCTGTTCAGGATCTCAGGGAGATGAATAAAATAAGTGGACTGTATTTGAAGATATATTCGAGTAATAACAAAATGAATAAATAAATAGCTTTACAGTGAGGGGTTGATAGAGGGACGTGGGTGCCTCGGAAGCTGTCGGATCGAGAAGAGTCGCGCCGCTCGCCGTCCGCTGCGCGACGGTGCTCTGCCCCGAGCCCTCCACGCGGCGCCTCAGCCGTCGGTGACGTCAGTCCGTATGCTCACGCGTTTGATGCGTGAACAACACCTGTGTCCTTCAGTTGCCCTTTGCATTCTAGGACTACGGCTTTACTACCCTTTCAGAAATTCCCCGCAGTCCTAGCTAGCGGGCATAGGCCCTGCTGGGCCCTTACGGTTTGCTGACATCTCTTTGAGGAGTGCGTGGATCACTACGCGCTGTTGAAAGGGAACATACTCCTGGGATTAAAGTATCCTACGTGCTATCCCAGGTCATAGGTTACCCGAGTGCCAAGTTTTATGAAAAGCCGTTCAGCTATTTGAGCATGAAGGAGTTACAAACATGCGCACACACTCACTTACATAAAAACTTTCGTTTAGTGGGATAGCTTCTGCCAGCGGCATCGTTACTGTGAAATCAAAACATTTCAAGGAAACACACTCCCTAGACAATAAGAGCGAGACAGACTCGCGCACTGAGGGTTCCGTACAAACTTACCTGTAAATAGTTCAATACTCGAATGGTCTCGAAGATTTTCCTAAATCGCAAAAAAAAAAAATTGTGACGTAACAACTTACTTTTTTCAGATTTATTCCTATATACCTACTTACCTCTTCTATAAGACCTTGCTTTATGCCAAATTTCAGGACTCTGAGTCAACTTCCCTTCCCTTGAGAGTGTTGAAATATACGTTTTTTGCGACTTATACGGCCGTATCTTTTTAAACGACTTCATTTCTCGCTAATTTTAGAAGTTTGGTTTTTCACAACTTCATGGGACCGCAGACTTGAGTATATGATTTTCATTTCAACTCGATACTTCCACGTGTTAAAGGGTCTTGACAGACAGACAGACAGACGGACAACAACAGATCCTTTATGGGTTCCGTTTTATTTCTTTTGAGGTACGGAACCCTAAAAAGTATCCTTTAATCTAATATAGTATACCCTGGTGCCAAGTATCATCTAAATCAGGTCAGGCTTTAAGACTTGATAAGGTAACAATACAAACAGATAAAGAATCTATGGTAGCTATTATTTTTTGAGTTCTGGAATGGCTACCGCGTACCGGAAGACGCAGCGTTGGAAGGCCTCCCACAAGGTGGACTGATGACCTGGTGAGGGTCGCGGGAATCCGATGGATGCGAGACGCACAGGACCGGTCATTTTGGCGACATTTTGGAGAGGCCTGTGTCCAACAGTGGACGTCTTTCGGCTGAAATGATGATGATGATGATTATTTTTAGAGGTTTGATTTTTAAATTTGCAACATTTTTTCTATTGACTAGAAATTAATTTAAATTTGATAGTTGACTTATGGTTAGTACGATTTGCCAGTTTAAAATGAATAAATTTACTTCAGAAGAATGCGTGCAAATTGAGCAAAATATTGAAAATCATGGTTCAGTTCGCAGAAAAACCATGGATCGTATTTATGCCACTTACACTCTAGCTACACACATCTCCAAAGACGCTATACATAGTGCACAGAAGTTATTGCCGCTGTAGAGCGAAGTTAACCGATTCGCCATTGTCCTCAGTAATTAGGGGTATTATGTGAAGTCATACGTCTACACAGATAAACTACAGCCATTGGATTACTAAGGAGTCAAAATTTACCGCTTTATTGCCACGCAGGCTTGCGGACGGTGAGCAACGGGAAGCTCGCCGTCCGGCCATCCGGTAATCGTCCGGACTGAGCCCAAGTTATCAACGGCGCGTAGTGTTCCACGCGTGACTCAAAGAGATGTCAGCAACCGTAGGGGCCCAGCAGGGTCGAAGCCTATTGGGGCGAAAAATGGGTGATGCGAAAGAGTTCCCCGGGGCCCTGGAACAATGGCAAAGAAGGAACAGGAGTTGGTTTTAAGTCAGTTAAAGTCTGACACAAAAAGAGCGGGGATGTCATTAGATGATTTTCCCACCCAAAAATAACCGCTTTATTGCCGATGCTCAGTTCTTCGACCACTTGTTCAAAAATTGGACTTCTCGATTACGCTTTATTAGAGCTAACCGTAGCGCCCATGTGCCTGTGCCGAATCAAGTTTAAGCACTAATGGCATATTAATTTTATCAAAATAAAACCAAACCTCTAAAAAACACCCTTTACATTATGTAAAACCAAATGCGACCGGCTTTCAGTCCAAACTAATACAAAGATGCAAACACGTATGTTACAATTACAATATATATTTACAGAAATAAATTCCTCAACTATCAGAGAACAAATTGTCAATTTGTGCATTGACAAACCAATTCGTAGCGTCGACAGAAAAGATGAAACGGTAAAGTTCGCAGGTACTGTTGACACGTCCGCCGCAGTCCAATTAGCGTTGATTTATATGCTGACCGTACCGTCAGCTGGTGTTTGCTTTGCTAAAACACAGTGTCGATAATGCTGAATTTTGATATTTTTAATAATTTATACGGAAAAATTGTGGAGTAAACGTAAGATTTGCGTTTTGAAATGTATTTTTTTATGAAACGGCTTTAGTGTAACAGTTGTATTATTTACTATCTGTTACCCGCGACTTCGTTTGCTTCCGGCTCGTAAAACAGCGCATTAAATACCACTTGCACAATTTCAAGAACTTTTTTTTGCGCAAAATGCTAATTCTTTTTCTAAAATAAAAGTAACCCAAGTTACTCCTTATAACGACGGTTATCTACTAGTGAAAGTCCCTCGAAAATCGGTCCAGTCATTTCAGAGATTAGCCGGAGTAAACTAATCGAAAGAATGACAAAAAAATTAAAAATTGCACTTTAATTACAGGTATATATGGCAATTCAAGCTAACAATATAACAAAGTGGAAGATTTTTTTTGTTTGTGTAGACGAGTTAATTTCTGGAACTACAAGTTTGAATAAATCTTTATGTACGGGACAGCCAGATTTATAATAAATATAAGTTATATAAAGAAAAAAAACCGGGCAAGTGCGAGTCGAACTCGCGCGCTGAGAGTTCCGTACAAACTTACCAATGAAAACAGTTCGATTCCCGAACTAACTAACCACAAATTTACAGTTTTCAGATTTTTTCCTATTCTTGTGTTATGAGACCTCGCTTCATGCCAAATTTCAGGATTCTAGGTCAACGGGAAGTACCCTATGAATTTTGATTCCCGTGAGTGTCGAAATACACGTTTTTTGCGACATAAGCAGTCGTATCTTTTTTTTTCGTAAACTCAGAAGTTAGATTTTTTCACAACTTCAAGGGACCGCATACTTGAGTATATGGTTTTAATTTCAACTCGATACCTCCACGCGTTCCCGAGATTAAGGGTCTTGATAAACAGACAGACAGACGGACGGACAACAAAGTGATCCTGTAAGGGTTCCGTTTTTGCCTTTTGAGGTACGGAACCCTAAAAAAGAAGCCACAATAATATGTACTTGTGTACCTCACTGCTTCACCAAAATAGGTCCATCACCCCCAGCCAAGTTCATAATCTGCAATCGTTAACGCTAGTCGAAAACTAATCAAATGTATGGGAATGACATTATCTCAACGTTAAGTCACGTGGTCAGAACAAAGGAATAGAATATTCGTAGCCAAGTTCATATCGTTTAAAGTGATAGAATGAATTGTTATCGTTTCTACAATGTTCAACGCTATATCCTTTGTTATTGTAGAACGACATTGTAGAACGAGCGGCCGACTCAGGCGCGTCAACATAGCTACCAACTTATCGTTTTCTACAATTGCTGACACCGAGGCGTTACCGATTAGAGAACGGAATTCGACACGAAACGGTTGTAACTTGGCTAGGGGGGCTGTTCAGCATGAATGTCAGACAACTCTAGTTGGCCTAACGGTGGTTTTCAACTGAACATCACGCTACCGAGGTAGAGCAGTAACCAAAGAAGTAAGTCAAACCACGGGAAACATCTAGTATTACATCTTAAAAAACTTGGAGATCATTGATTTTTAAGCTGAGCATTACTTACTAATTCAAATTGAGTTTTTGTACATTGTAGTTACGCAAACTTATTTGGGATAATATTAATTTAAAATAGACTGCTAACAGGTGCAAATACGCTTAAAAGTACTCTCCGACTTTTACATCCAGTGTAATTTTATTAATTAAAGTTGGAGCGTGTTTGGAACAAACAAGCTTCGCCTACACACTGCGCACCTTACTAATTAAATAAAATCTCGAAAACTATATCTGTTATTTATTTATTGTGCACACCTACCACAGTGTTGTCTTTTTCAATTCATTGATTAAATTCAATTCAATTAAATTTAATTAGAAAATGCCTTGTTGCATTAACCTCGTAAGGCCCAACGACCTAATTTAATGACAAAAATATTTAGACATTCCAGCCCAAGATACTTTTTAAAATCACAAAATTACAGCCAAGCGACCTAAAATTATGACATGATATTTAAACGTAAGCGACCATGTTTCATGTTTCATTTTTCATGTGAGTGGCGACCGCGCACCGGAAAACGCAGCGTTGGAAGGCCTCCCACAAGGTGGACCGACGACCTGGTGAGAGTCGCGGGAGTGCGGTGGATGCGAGACGCACAGGATTGTTCATTGTGGAGATGCTTGGGGGATGCCTATGTCCAACAGTGGACGTCTTTCGGCTGAAATGATGACGATAATGATGACCATGTTTCAGTGCCATATATGTCATCACTGGCAACACGCACTGGTAAAGACTTATTTCGTCTTGAGACAAAAGGCTTACAGTCTCCCAAAGGGCAATGGAAAGGGCTATGTTCGGAGTTTCCTTGCGTGATCGCATCAGGAATAAAGATATCCGCAGGAGTACCAAGGTCGCCGACATAGCCCGAAGAATCACCAAACTAAAGTGGCAGTGGGCAGGGCACATTACTCGTAGAACGGATGGTCGATGGGTTCTAGAGTGGCGACCGCGCACCGGAAAACGAAGCGTTGGAAAATAATAATAAAACGCTTTATTTGTATTTTAGACAATTTTACAATCCTTATATACAAGAAGACCTCCTACAAGGTGGACCGACGACCTGGTGAGAGTCGTGGGAATGCAGTGGATGCGAGACGCACAGGATCGGTCGTTGCGGCGACGCTTGGGGGAGGCCTATGTCCAACAGTGATGATGATGATGATTTAAACGTAAATGTTGGTATAAACAATCTAAAAAAAATAATGAACATAATTATTATTTAAATATATTTTTTACATCAAATAGTTAACTTTAGGTATAGGAATTCTTTACCTATAATTTAAGTAATTTTCTATGTATTCACTACATAGTATAAAACAAAGTCGCTTCCGCTGTCTGTCTGTCCCTATGTATGCTTAGATCTTTAAAACTACGCAACGGATTTTGCGACGATTTTTTTAATAGATAGAATGATTCAAGAGGAAGGTTTATGTATATGATGCATTCATAATAAAGTAGGGAAACACTGATAATTTTAGAGGTTTCTAATGTGATGTCGTAAATAAACATTTTTTTTTGTGCTTGTATTGCAAACGCTGGCTGAACTCTACGAGCTAGATCAAAATAATGTACTACAGTATTGTACACCTTAAAAAGGTCTACAAAAAAGTCCGCAATGGTATATGTCTATCTCTTAGGGATAACCCACAATAACCACTTTTTATCCTTTACTTTTTACGAGAAACGATTTTAAGCAATACATCATTTATCTTTATCCAATTAAGTACCTTAATTACATTGTGCATGTAATATAGATTAATATAGCCCTTTACAGCGTGTAATTTAAATGAATATTTTCGAAGATATTACAGATTTGTAAATAACTTGATTCTTTGAAAGATTAATGCGCCGACGCAAATATACTACTCGGTTGATACTGTTCTCGATTTGGAAGCTGTTCATTTTTAATCGACTTCAAAAAAAGAAGGAGGTTCTCAATTCAATTGTATTTTTTTAATCATTATGTTTTTTACGTTTGTTACCTCAGAACTCCGTCGTTTATGGACCGATTTGCAATTTTTTTTCCCTAATAGGATATGCTTCCAGATTGGTCCCATTTTTTCAAAATGCAGTTCTGATGATGGGATCCATGGAATCGAGGGAACTCCTCAAATATTCTAGGCAACTATATAGTGATTTTAGTACATGACATGTCAAGATTGTTTACATTTAGTTAATTACCTAAACAGATGGAGTATAGGGACATATTTTTTTTAAGAATTTAAATTTATTTAATAATAATATGTATTTTACTTTTTTATAATTTGTGTTTCAGAGACGACCTAACTATAATATATTACCCGAAATATTTAAAAAGCCCAGGATCAACATGATTGTATGATTTTTGCATAATGGACTCAGTTTGGACTGAGTAACAGAAGTTAAAATTCTCAAGTCACAATATTATTTCAGTCTTAATCAATGGTAAAAACTTGTCAAATTGTAGAGAAAGAAGACGTGCAACGTTCAACGTGCACGAGTTGCAATCTGTCAAAAATTGCAGATTGCAACTGCGGTGCGATTGCGAATGTTCTCTACAAATACGAGAATTACCCCTCTTTGTTTTGGGTGGAAAATCATCAAACAATTTCTCCCACTCTGGGTGGAGCGAGAGGGTGTCAGATTTTTACTGACTAAAACGCAACTCATGTTTCTTCAATTGCTCTTAGCGTTCCAGGTCCTTAAGTCTGCTATTACAATAGTGTCAGAATGGTTTATCATTGATTGTTGATTTTGACAAGTTTGGTAATCCACTAATATAATGGCGTCATTATGACTTCCCAATGGTCAACCACTGACTAGTTTAAGATAAACAGTACATTTTCGGGAAAACATCGCTGACAATTAGACAGCGGCAGCGACTGAAAATCCTCCCGACTCGCAGTTGTTGCCGCGCTCGATAGATGGTGTTGTACGTTCGAAAGCGAATCCTGAATCGCGCTATGGTTTCGTTACACAACGCAGTACTTAGTCCAAGAAAATCTTAACGGTTTTTACTAACGTCAATTATAAAGTTTACTATGGGATATAGCGTGTAATACTAATTGTAAAATATATATATTTTTGAAAAATCAGTCTTAGATGGTGTAAAAGGCTGATTTTATAAAAAAAAGTATTCTTATCATTATTATGAGTCTGTTATGATTCTTCCATTCTCTGTTCTTAGCCAATCCTTAATATTCATGATCCTATAGGTATGTAAGGGTTGCGAACTGCATGTGTTGAGTAAAATGCTTATTGCACATTTTTCTAACACACTTGGTAGGCGATACCCAAATGAAAAAATGCCTGAATAATTTTGCATATTTATCATTTATATTTTATTTTTATACTAGCGGACCAGGCGAACTTCGTACCGTCTAATAGTAAGGATAATGCCATCTACTAGCATTACCAAAACAGCATAATACATTTTATAATGATATTTTAATTACAGATGGCGTTGTACTCGGATTTTTTTTTCGTGACTTTTTTTACATATTTTCTCACCCTTTAAACCTTTTCTGGACTATCTCGAATATTTCAAGACCAAAATTAGCCAAATCGGTCCAGCCGTTTTTGAGTTTCAGCGAGACTAACGAACAGCAGCTATTCATTTTTATATATACAGGTTACATTTAAATGTCGCCTAGTAGTCTACTATTAACATCATTGTCAGTAATTGTCGCGTCACTTTTTATTCTAAACTAAAATTAAAGAAAAAGAATTAGATTCCTAAAAGAATCTAGCCAAAAACATTACAGAAGAAAGAAAGAAAAAGTCCTGGGCTGCAACTACTTGCGACTATTTTTGGTACATTGGGTCGTAACGTATATCGACCTAAATTTAGGTTGGGCCTTACGAGGGTAAGTCCGCATATGTACCACTGCTGTACCTACATGAAATTTAAATAGATAAATAAATAATAAAACTAAAGGCGAAATCTTCCTGCCCTTCAAATCAAATCAAATAAAATCAAATCCTTTATTTGCATAGAATGTAGGTATTGTACAATACAGATGTTATAAAAATATAGTGAGCCAGGTACATTCTGCCTGAGTTTTGGAATACAAAATTGTCCCGTTTTATTCAGTTTTTTTTTTCTTCCATTCTGTCCTGTCACCCGTCACGCTATCACTAACTCCTTTTTCTTTCATACACTTCTCACACAATCCATCCATCTTTGCTTAAAAGTGAATCATCGACAGATTTTTTTTTTAGTATAAAAGTCACCGAACACGGGAAAAGTGTTGTAAATGATTGTTTCATTAAACCCCGAGCGAACGCCGGCGTTCGCTTGTCTTTCTATTGTGTCTCTAATTACGCTACTCAATAGGTTAACACTTTTCTCCTTTCAGGAGGTTCCTGCACCGGATTCGTGCAGAAGAGACACCCGGGTGCCAACATTGTGTGGACCGCCCGGAGGACACGGTGGAGCATACGGTAGAGGTGTGCCCCGCTTGGGCAGAGCACCGCCGTGTCCTCGTGGGGGCGATCGGTGGCAGCGATCACTCGCGCCGGGCCTTGGTACAGGCCATGGTCCGGAGCGAGAAGGAGTGGCAGGCAGTTGCCTCCTTCTGCGAAGCAGTAATGCTAGCAAAGGAGGCGGCCGATCGCGTGAGGCAACGGTCCTCACGCCCCAACCGCCGCCGGGATTCCGATCCCGATTTCCGGCTACCGTAGGCGCGGGCTTGCGGACGGTGAGCAATGGGTGGCTCGCCGTCCGATCGTCCGGTAACCGTCCGGACCGAGCCCAAGTCGTCGACGGCGCGTAGTGTTCTACGCGCGCCTCAAGGAGATGTCAGCAACCGTAGGGGCCCAGCAGGGTCGAAGCCTACTGGGGCCATGGGTGATGCGAAAGAGATCCCCGGGGCCATGGCAAAGAAGGAACAGGAGTGGGTTTTTAGTCAGTAAAAGTCTGACACTATCTCCCGCTCCGCCCAAGAGCGGGGGATGTCATTAGATGATTTTCACACCCGAAAAAAAAAACACTTTTCTCCTAAAATATTTTTTTTTTTTTGTGATTCGGAAAAATCTACGAGACTCGAATCAGGAATCGAACTATTTACATAGGTAAAGTACGAAATCCTCGTTGCGCGACTCCTACTCCTACTTGACCATTTTTTTAAATATTATTTAGTACTAACATACAATATGTTGTTATAACATTTGTTGTCTTTCGGCTGAAGAGATGATGATGATGAGTGTTAAGCAATGATTTTTTTTTAATTTACACTATTTAAAATTAGTCTTCAAGTTTCAGAAATTTTCAAGATTTTAATTACCATAACACAATCTCATAGCCACATTTTACAAAACCCTTCACCGAAAGCGCAAATTTTGCTCAACTGCACGTAAATCTATCGTAAGTGTCACATAAATCTATTAACGCAACTTCAAGTCAATATTTCATATCGACTGCTGCGAGCTCATACAAGCTCTAGAAGATTGACTTTGATAAATGAAGTGTCCTTCAATATTCTTCTAAATGACGTGCGTGTTGGGAATATTTTCTGTAAAAGGATATTATTTGGAAAAAGGTTCAAAAACCTTAGTACATTCTATCTATCTTGGCTGTCACAGAGAGTTTTTCTAAGCGTGAGCGATTTCTTGAGTTATTTTATGAACATTTTTAGCAGTAGAAAACTGGAGTCTGTGTTGCCTGATAGCTACAACCTTTCTTATTTGGGTGGGAAATCATCAAATAACTACAACTAACGAGGAGCAGTCGTGGCCGAGTGGTAACGACCCCGAGTGGTAGCTCGCGGGTTTAAACCCAGCCAGGCGCATTACTTTGTGTAATTTATTTAATCACCACTGTTTTCCAAACGGTGAAGGAAAACATTGTGAGGAAACCGGCATGACCTAGAACCAAAAATTCGAAGACATGTGACATCCACCAAACTGCGTGGTGGATTACGGACTATTCCCTGTCCTAGAGAGGAGGCCTGAGTCCTAGCAGTGGGAACATTATGAGGCTGATTATGCTATGCTATACTCTTGGTGGAAAGAGAAGGATTATCAGTCTCTTACTGACTAAAACCTACCGGTGCTCCTTCAGTTGCCCTTTGCGTTCCAGGGCCGCGGTAACTCTTTCGACAAATTCCGCAACTCTAGCAGGCATCGACCCCAATGAGCTCCGTCAATTATGTATCTCTTTGTCTCAGCCCCGGACCTTATGCGACGGTAAGCTATCCACCACAAGCCCGCGCCTAAGGTAGCCGAGAGTCGCGGGACGTCTCCTGCGGGAGCTTGAGCATGAGGGTTTTCTTCTCGTCATACTTTCCGCCACGTTCTTTGCTTGGAATATTGCTTCGCAGAAGGAGGTGATTGCTTTCCCCTCGTTTCGTACTATGGCCTGAAACGCAGCCGGACGCGAGAGATTGCCCCCGCTGATAGTTACACCCTGGAGTCGTTTTGTCAAGAATAAATATTACTTTTAGGCAAGTGTCTAACGTCGACCATTTCTTTGCTCACAACCAGGTGAGATATTGTTCAAACGCGGCCCTACCAATAATGAAACAGCGAGAAATCGATGAATGTGAAAAGATTTGTTTGTTTGAAGGCAAGAATATATGAAAAATATTTTTCAATACTCGAAAATCCACTCTTGTCCCAGTGCTTTTTGGGCACGCAATTTACTGTTTTTCGCTCTAGTACAGAAAAGTGTCCGTGTTCGCCACAATTTTTATTAAATTAATCGTATCAGGTTGGGCGCGCGTCGACCCCCACGAGTCGAGCGTCAACCGTTTATTTATGTCTTCGTAAGTGTATTGAAAAACGTCGTTTGATACACGTGTTAGTTTTGCCACTGCAGCCTTCAGCTTCATGACACCCTCGAGGCTCGAGTGAATGCCACCTCGGTCACAATGACAAAAATATTCCACTTGTATCAAAATGTGCTATAATAATGTAACCGTCTTTTCACAAGACCTTTTTCCCGAGTTGATGCTGACCAAAAGATTACAGAATTAACCTATTAACAATGTCCTTAATCAGTTTTCACCATAAATAAATTAGGAACATAAATGAGTTCTTCGTACAGTCAATACACTAATGTCAATAAACTTTAATTAACATGATAATAATATAATAATAACTTCTTACATCCATTTTGAGAGAAAAAATCAATCGACACATAGAGAATAACTCGATTATGTCTGCCTCTCAGAATGGATGTAGGAATGGGTCCCGGGGTACTAAGGAGCTACTCCTCATAGACATGGCCGTAAGCCAACAGGCTCGTCGATCCCGCAAGGATCTGTCGACATGTTGGATAGATTACAAGAAGGCCTATGACTCTGTTCCACATACATGGCTCATGAGGGTGTTGGAGTTGTACAAAATAGATACGACTTTACGCACCTTCCTTGAGTCATGTATGACGCAATGGAAGACGGTCCTTCGCTATCCAGGATGTCGACCGATCCAGGGTAATGATGAGCCTATTAGGATTAAACGGGGAATATTCCAGGGCGACAGTCTGAGTCCACTTTGGTTTTGCTTAGCTCTGAATCCTCTTAGCACATTACTAGAGAATTCAGGACTGGGCTATCGGTTGAGAAGAGGTGGTCAGGCCATATCTCACCTTCTTTACATGGATGACCTGAAACTCTTTGCCCCCAGCAATTTGCAACTAATGGAGCTACTGAAGGTAACTGAAACTTTCAGTAGCGCCATCAGGATGGAATTTGGTGTGGACAAATGTGCAGCTACGCATGTAAAGCAGGGGGAGATTATGGAATCCGAGGGAATTCAACTCCCGGATTCCATACACCTTAAATCGCTCTCCTCGACCGAAACCTACAGGTATTTGGGTATGTCAGAAGCGTTAGGCATTAACAATTCTGACATGAAGCAATCGCTGAAGGAGCGCTTCTTTGGCCGCCTAAAGAAGGTATTAAATAGCCTTCTGTCGGGCGGAAATAAGGTGCGCGCCTTCAACGGTTGGGTCATGCCAGTATTAATGTACTCTTTTGGCATACTCAAATGGACTCAGACCGAACTAGACGCTCTGGATAGGCGGGTCCGTACATTGCTGACAGCAAATCGGATGCATCACCCACGATCATCGGTGATGAGACTGTACATCTCGCGGAAGTGTGGAGGTCGAGGCTTTTTGAACGCAAAGACTCTGCACAACCGCGAGGTGTGCAGCCTCAGAGAATATTTTCTTAAAACCGATGTGGGTATGCACCGAGATGTGGTCGCAGTGGACAAGGGACTCACCCCGTTATCCATGGCTAAAGAGGACTGGCGCAAGCCTGTAGTACTGACTACTGATGACCGCAAGGAAGTATGGAAAGGCAAGGAGCTTCACGGGCGCTTTTACCGGGCTCTTCATGAGCCTGATGTAGATTTCTTGGCGTCCGTGGCCTGGCTACGTTTCAGCGACCTCTTTGGGGAAACTGAAGGTTTTGTCTGTGCGATTATGGACGAAGTTATCTTAACGAACAACTACCGGAGATATATAATGAAGGACGGGACCGTATTACAAGTATGTGCCCGACCCAGTTCTCGAAAATGACCATGTCACGTTGTACTGGGATCGGTCTATAATCACTGACAGGACTATTGTAGCCAATAAGCCGGATATAGTGGTGATAGACCGATTAGCGCGCCGTGCAATGATAGTCGATGTCACTATCCCACATGACGAGAATCTCGTGAAAGCTGAGAAAGAGAAACAAATCAAATATCTCGACTTAGCACGCGAGGTTGTCGACATGTGGAAGTGGACTCGGCTGTAATTGTGCCGATTGTTGTGACTGCCAATGGCCTCTTATAGCCAAAAGCTTCGACGACCATCTGTCAAAGCTGTCGTTACGCGGTTTGATCAAGGGCCTGATACAGAAGGCAGTACTCCTTGATACGGCTCGGATTGTGAGGAGGTTCCTGTCTCTGGAGCCCTAACCACCGGTAGCTTGGACCCTGCTCCCGACACCGGCGGACTACTATTTTTTTTATATTTTTAAATGTTTTTTTTATATGTGTTTTTAAGAAATATTTAAAAATATATCAAATATGTATAGAAAATAAATAAAGAGATAATAATATTCCACAACTATCACACAACGCCGTCTAGTCCCAAGCTAAGCAGAGCTTTTGTTATGAGTACTAGACAACCGATAAACATACTTATATATTTCTAAATACATACATTTGTAGATAAATTACACCCAGACACAGAACAAATGATCGTGCTCACACAAACATTTGTCCTGGATGGGAATCGAACCCACGACCTCCAGTATAGCAGTCAAGGCCACTAACCACTAGACCAACAGGCCAGTCAACAGATAGTCATCTTAATTAAAGTTTAACGCAATATCCAATGTCTTAAATACACATTATTTCTTCACGAAGAGCGTTTAATATCCTACAGAAAGATAAAGTCATTTTTACAATACATAAAATGTACATACTTGCACATGACTCCTGCATTCTTTACCAAAGTTACAAATTCGAGAGCGATATCTCAGATGTCTCTTAATGTGACTTTGTGAGATTACTTTTAGTTTCAGAAACTAATAACTCGAAGTGAATTTTGAAATGTGATTACTTTAATACAATACTGTAAAAGACTTGATAAAATTCTTTTGACATCTATGTAGTGGCGTATCTGATTGATTTATACTTTTTTTTTAAGTGAGAAAGCATCAAATGACTTTCGCTATGGCTAGAGCGAGAGAGAGTGTCTTTTTTCTTAGGTGGGAGAATCATCTAATGACAAATCGCGCTCTTGGGTGGAGCGGGAGATAGTATCAGACTTTTACTGACTAAAAACCCACTCCTGTTCCTTCTTAGCCTTCGTCCCAGAGCCCCGGGTTTCACTTTCACAATACCCGTGGCCCCAGTAGGTTTCGACCCTGCTGGGCCCCTACGATTTGCTGACATCTCCCTGAGGCGCGCGTGGAACAGTACGCGCCGTCGACGACTTGGACTTGAATTATACGGCCACAATAACCCTTTCGAACATTCCCGCAGCACTAGCAAGCATCGGCCTTACTGGATCCCTTTAGTTTCACTGACAGCTCTCTGAGAGGTGTGCGTGCAACACTATTCGCCATCGACATATGCTTGGTACATACCAGACGGCTGGAAGCACACGCCTACAGTGCCCGGGAATCGCCCTGACACTCCAATTGTCCAGTGTGTCTCCTGTTGAGGCAGCTGGGGCGTGAATATGTTCTTTTCGTCATCGTTTCGGCCTATCTCCTTCGTTTGCACAACTGCTTCGCAGATGTTGGTGACCACTTTCCTTTCCCCCTCGCTCCGCATCTTGGCTTGATCCTAGGCTGGATGTGAGAGGTCACCGATTGCCTTCACAGGACACTGCAGTGTACCAACCAAGCGGGGCAGACTTTCATCGTATGCTCAACCATGTCTTCCTAGCGAATCCATTTCATTTTCAGACCACTAGACATAGGTACGGCGATGCGCCACTAGCACATGGTGGACATCCCATTGATACGCACAAAAATTTTTGGAACACATTCTTTTTGCGTACTGCTAAAGAGTGGAATTCCCCGTCGGTGTCTATGTTTCTTGATAGCTACAACTTGAGGATCTATAAGTAAGAATGAATAGGTTACTTCTAGGCAAATGTGCTCCATCTTCGACCACGTCATTGCTTACCATCAGGTTTTTTTAGGTGGGAAAGCATTCAATGATTTCTTGCGCTCTAGGGCGGAGTGGGAGGGTGTGTCAGACTTTTACTGACTAAAACCCACTCCTATGTTCATTTTGCCTTGCGTTCCAGGACCTCAGGTTTTCCTTTCAGAAGCCATGGCCCCAGTAGGCTTCGACCCCGCTGGGCGCTACGGTTTTGTTGACATCTTCATGAGGCGCGCGTAGAACACTACACGCCGTTAACGACTCAGGCTTGGTCCGAACACTTACCATCAGGTGAGATGGTGATCAAGCGCAAATAATAATAAAAAATCTTCAACCAGTCCTTGGACGCCACTCGGTCACCGCCTTATTCCACCTATCCTTACTGCGCCTTATCATGTATCCTGCTCAAGTCCTCATCAACGCCACTTTACAATAATCATTATGGTCTAAACGGAACCCCGTTGAAAGGCATATGCTTGGTTAAGGATTTGGGTGTACTTTTTGATAGTGGGTTGTCCTTGAACCAGCATGTTGAAGCCATAGTAAACAAAGCATTCAAAATGTATGGTTTCGTCATGAGATCTTCAACTGAATTTAAAAGTACATCGACTTATCTGTACCTATACAAGACGCTCATCCGTTCTCAATTGGAATATGCTGTTCCCATTTGGAATCCCTTTTACAAGAAGTATATTGCTGCAGTAGAGAGAGTCCAGCGCAAATTCCTCCGTACTATGCATTATAGGTGTCATAAAAGTAGGACCTCTCTATCATACACCCAATTATTGGGCAAGTACAAGCTTATGAGCTTGGAGGACCTACGCAAATACTTGGAAGCCAATGTTCTGTATGATATTGTCCACAACCACTTTGATGCCATTGATCTCACGAGTGGGCTGTGTTATTCAGTGCCCCGAACTGTTAACGTGCGCAAAGTTCGTGCAGGAACCTTGTTCGCGCTAAATGCATGCCGAACAATTTCTGGCTTACGCTGCCCGATCCATAGAATGTCGGAATCTTATAACTTGAATTTTATTGACATTGATATATTTGCATGTTCTAAATTTAAGTTTAAAACAAATATTATGAAAAAGTTCCTCAATTGAAATTGAGTCATTGATATTATAGGTATATATTTATTCTTGTTGATTTCAGTTATTTATATGAAAATGTTCCACAATATATATATATATATATATATATATATATTACATTGAGCAAGCAATAAAGTGTTTAATATATATATTGTACATAATGTCCATCTAGTGGCAAACAATATGCCTATTACCACTATGTTTAATCTGTGGATAATGCAGTTGGCTGCAACATTATCACCTATTTAGTGTTATTTATACATGAGCTTTATATGTTGTAGCTGTTTATTATCCCTCAATAAATAAAAATAAAAATAAAATAATCGATTCGGTTACATTTTTGAGGGCAAATAGTAGGTGCCTAGCCATTCTGCCTTGCGGCACAGATGTTGACAATCTCTAAGTGCTTTTTCACTTTAAAAGATAAGAACCTAGCTATTTATTCAGTCCACAATATTACATTGAGAAGATTGTATCTGATATTTTCATGAAAGTTTCCAAACGAAACGAGTAAAAATAAAACTGAATGCGTTTCATTTCAATAATAGAAATATTATGTTAATCCTGTACTTTCTATTCGATTGTTATGGCTTATCTTCTATACTTTTTCAGGTAAATTTATGGCTGTAAAAGTTTTATTTAAAACAGCAAAACAAAACCAAATATTCATTACAATTAACCTGATTATACAGTACTTTACTAGTAAGTTGTTGGTGAGCAGCTTAAATATTATCCTCATTATTATCTATTGAATTCAGAACACGTCAACTGCTGCAACTTACGCATAGCCCAAGCATCGTCACATCAACCGATCCTCTTCTCCTTCTTCATCATCATCATCATCATTTCAGCCAAAGGACGTCCACTGTTGGACAAAGGCCTCCCCAAGTGCCGCCACAACGTACGGTCCTGTGCGTCTCGCATTCATCGCATTCCCGCGACTCTCACCAAATCATCGGTCCACCTTGTGGGAGGCCTTCCAACGCTGTGTCTTCCGATGAGCGGTCACCATTCCAGAACCTTTCGGCCTCAACGGCCATCCGTTCTGCGAGCAATGTGCCCTTGCCACTTAAGTTTGGCGATTCTTCGGGCTATGTCGGCTACCTTGGTTCTCCTGCGGATATCTTCATTCCTGATGCGATCAAGCAAGGAAACTCCGAGCATAGTGCTTTTCATAACCTTTTGGGTGACTTTAAGCCTTCTGATGGGGCCCTTTTCTCCTTGCATCCAGCGTACTCCCGCGGCCCTTTTTTTCGGTGGTAAAATCATCTAATGACATCCCCAGTTCTTGGGCAGAGCGGGAGATAGTGTCAGACTTTTACTGACTAAAAACCCACTCCTGTTCCTTCGCTGCCTTTCGTAGCAAGGCTGAGTCTTCCTTTCAGAAGCAGACCCTTGGCCCCAGTAAGTTTTGACCCTACGGTGTGCTGACATCTCCTTGAGGCGCGCGTGGAACAGTACGCGCCGTCGACGACTTGGGCTCGGTCCGGACGGTTACCGGACGGTTGGACGGTGAGCTAATTCCCGCGGCCCTCACAATTTCATAAAATTAACACGTGGGAGCCCTGCGACTTCCTGATTTCTTCATTTTTCATTTGTTCATCAAAAAACTCCAAGCATGTGTCTGTCTCCAGTACCATTTCGGCTTCTGCCAGTCTTCTCATAAGGCCCATAACATTATGAACTTAAATATTGGGCAAGTTTAATTCTATTAATAAAAAGATTAGGAAGATGATAGTTCTTATTCTTTTCGCGTCGTCTGGTCTGATCGCTGATCAGGAAAAAGAAATTGAGTGCATACTCCAACTATTTTATTCTGACCAGTACTTATTAGTACCTATTGGTAACCTTTACACTTTTTTTTTCTTTGTAAATTGTAAACACTCTCTTACATAAAAAAAAAACTTAAATACCTATTAACTAAACTATAATAAAACCTAAATATGTACATAAATATAATACAAAAACACAAAGTACACTCAGGCGTCGAAGTACTCCTCCACATCGCTGTCATCCGGAAACGTGTCTAGAAGTCTGGCAGCAATGCCACGTTGAATGGCAATGCTAATTCTTTGGGCGAAGAACGAGCCAGCCCTCTGGTCACGCAAAGTGTCGATCAGTCGGCGTGAAATTTCCTTAAAAAGGAGACTCGCATTCGGACCTTTACACTTGTACAAGTCTGTTATTGGCTTCGTATAAATCCTAAAAATTGGTGGTGGTTGTGCAGGATGGGCAGCTTATTATTATTATTTCTTTATTGTCAGGCAACTAAGGCCCATAGAAAAAATACATAATATTACAATCTTATAAACAAAATAAACTAATACATATTAAAAATAACACAAACAATTAACTGTAATTATACACGTAACATAGAAGTCGTGTCCCGCTGCGTGGTATCGCGTAGCCTTCCTCGGAAACGTCGATACTTATACGACACCTTTCGGCCAAAAATCCTCTCTCAAAAAGGTCTGTAGATGGTGGGTTGGAACTGGTATCACGAACGACTTGAAGTTGGTATCAAGGCGCGAATGCAGCCTTTCGACCCTCAGAGTCCAGTTAGCATAACAGCTAGGTCACAGTTGTCCTGTGCAGCGTCTCCACAATAGCACTATGTTAGAGATGGGGCGAGGAAGCCCCATTTGGGCAGATGAGAGAGATGATGGTAATATGAAAGAGTGTGTAGCGACATCTATTGCGTCACATAAGAACTAATCCTGCATCGCGCAATCAAAGTTCTACGCGCGATTAGAACATATAGAACAGCCCGAAATCATCTATCGGGCAATAGCCCACCAGACATAACACCCGTCTGGTTGGAGGATCCTCCATTTTCAACGGAGGTATGTGGGGCTTTACTCTCTGTTCCACATACTCCTAAAATGGTGACCCTCGACAAAGAGCGTCAGCGCAGCCTTCGTGCAGCTACTACTTCGTGACGTCATCATCACTTCCTCAAGCTTTCGAGCAGCGAGCCATACAGCCAGCACCCACGGCTTTAAAAGGGTATCCTGACCACCAGCATGCCTACCTGGTCATACCTGGTCATCACCCTCAGCCTCATCAGCGACCTTGGCGAATCACACTGCACCTTCGGCCAGTCACATGAAGAGCCACGAAGAACCTCTCCTGGTCGACGCCAGCAGTCAAGCCACTACGTCGCAAAGCACCGCTCCGACTCACTGGAGCCAGCAGCACTACTCCGACTCACTGGAGCCTGCAGCATCATCCCGACTCACTGGGACATCATCACCCCGACTCACTGGGGCATCACCGCAGACAGTTCCGACTCACCGAGAACTATGCGGCATTCGGTTCCGACCCACTGGAACCAACCTACCACTGGCCTGGCACCCATCAAGAACCATCGATCTCCGATCTCCGGAGGGGAGTGATGTAGCGACATCTATTGCGTCACATAAGAAATAATCCTGCATCGTGCAATCAAAGTTCTCCGCGCGATTAGAACATATAGAACAGCCCGAAATCATCTATCGGGCAATAGCCCACCAGACATAACACCCGTCTGGTTGGAGGATCCTCCCTTTTCAACGGAGGTATGTGGGGCTTTACTCTCTGTTCCACATACCCCTAAAAGTGTTTAAGTGAGTCAAAGTCAACAAAAACAAATTGACAGAAGAATAACACAACAAAATCCAAGCGACACTTTATCTAACAATCCAAGTGATATAATGTTACAATAAAAACAACTCAATCGGTGGCGGACAACACAAAGTTTTGTTCTATTTTCACCATTTTGTTTGTGTTGCTAATAATCAATCTTCCCGAGGCGTTCCCACGCTCTCCCACGAGGCTAAGATAATTATTCTTTCAACCTTGCGACCGACATTTTATACGTCACAAAATGGAACAAAATAATAGACTTAAAAAAAAACTTGTACTCAGCGAATAAACATTTTTTGTCAATGTCAGAGGGATTTTGCCCTATTAAGGCAAGAAATTGCTTGAACCACCCTTTTCTTGTTAACGTTAGGTTGGTTTTACACGCTCAAATAACCTGTTAGACCTGACTGTTTGAAAAGCTTCTAAAGCGATACACAAAATAAAATAAAAATACAAAAGAACAAGTTAATTAAAGCATATCTTCAATATAAGTCGTCCATTTATTTATGTTTTTCTTTGTGTTCAATACAAAAGGGAAAGTTTTCCAATATTTTACGGAGAAGTTGACTTTTCAATACTGCTGTTTAGAAATTAAACGTATGCTGCAGTAAACAGAGCGAATAGAAATCGTTTTATTAAATAACTTGATCATAACTGCCTCATTAGTCTCGCAGTCGCAAGCACGACTGGAGAATGTGGGTTGAGTCGGGTAAAAAGGGCTTATTTTATTAAGTACGAGCTTCTGCCAGCGGCTTCACCCGCGTGAAAGTCGGTTTCTCCATACAAACTTTAGACCCCGGTTTCATCCCCTTAGGGGGCGAATTTCGGAAAATCCTTGGGGCAATGCCGCCAGTCTTTTGTTCGACGCCGCATTTTATATTGCATTTTTAGTACTTTAGTGCTTTTAATTTTATTTTGTAAGTTAGTTTTAATTTGGTTAAGGTAAGCATATTAATGTACCAGCTTCTGCCAGTGGCTTAACCGCGTAAAAGTAGGTTACTCCATACAAACTTCCAACCCCCGTTTTACCCTCTTAAGAGTGGAGTTTCATAAAATCCGTTCTTAACGGATGTCTACACCCTATATGGAACCCACCTGCCAAATTTTAAGTTTATAGGTGTAATAGTTTCTGATATTTCGTGATTAATCAGTGAGTGGTATTTCGCTTTTATATATATACTAGCTGTTGCCCGCGACTTCGTCTGCGTTAAGTTTGTACAATCATTCTGAGCTTGCAATTCATTCTGAAAGCAACGCAATTATTTATTCTACTTTAACATAAAACGGTTAAAAGTAAAAACGCAAATTACCTTCAGGAAACATGTTATGTACTCGTCCAGATCCAAATGTATGAATGTCAATGAATATAAAGACTATGTAAGAGTCGTAGCAGTTAATAAATAGAAAGAGTATGTAAGAGTCGTAGTAGTTGGCATTTCTGCCTACCCCAAAAGAAAAGAAATTAGTTTATGTGTGTTTCTGGTTTGTGTTCTGGTGAAACAACATTGTATGATTATAACCCCTCGCCACAGTGAGCACGTCACAATCGAGTGTCTACAGAGGCGTCACGGCATCCTCTCTTTGTGCAGGACTCACCGGATGTGGGTGTTTTGGGAGGTATCTGTATCGAATTCAACGGGAAGAAACACTCGGGTATCACCATTGTGCGGATCGCCTGGAGAATACGATGGAGCATACGGTGGAAGTCGATCCCGCTTGGTCGGAGCGCCAACACCGCTGTGTCCGCATGGAGGCGATTGGTGGAGAAAATGTCAACCAGTCAACCAGCCTCCTTCAGTGAAGCACTACGATCGAAGAAGGTGGCTGAAACTATGAGGGATAGGACATTCTGACTCCTTAACTGTCACTGCAAGTGATGCTCCGGGTGTTGAAAGCCGCAGGGCGATTACCACCCATCGCAAACCGGGATTGCGGTGGTGCCGTCTGGCCGTCTGGTCAAAGCAATCCTGAATCGACGGCGCGTTGTATTCTACACCAGACTCAAAGAGATGTCAGCAAATGGATAGGGCCCTCTAGGGCCGATGTCTGCGAGATTGTTCGAAAGAGTTACCTCCCGTAAAATTATCGCCTCAATAATTTTTCACTGAAGAGTTTAAGCCGTTAGACAGCTTTGGTAGAGGTAAATGAAGGAGCATAATCGGGACACCGACCTTCAGCTGAATTAAGTGCACTGATAGTGCAAAGCCAAAAAGCCAGTGAATCCAAAAACTACCATCATCATCATCAACTATCTTCCTCCACAACAGTACTTATGAAGAATTTGCGAGAGCATGCTTGCATTAATTGTTGCAGCTTGATCATTTTGGGTGTAAAAATTACTTGTTCATTCATTTACCTAGGATTTTTTGGTGTGTATTTAACTGACGTCCCCGTTGAATGAATTTCGGCGAAATCTTGAGCGCGTGTATCCCCGCCTAATCAAACTCGCATATTGATGGCCAAACCGAGAGGTCACTGTCACCGATTGCCTCTATGAGGACACGGCGGTTCGCCCAAATGTGATAGACCTCCACCGCATGTTACACCGGGTCCTCCGGGCGATTCGCAAAATGGTAATATCAGGATACTTCCAACCGAATCCGGAACAGAAACCGCTTGAAACACCCTCAATAGTCCTGAGCTTGTGTATCCATAAAACAATGAAATTACGGTACACAAATGTAGCAGCCGATTAGTGTTATCCCTGAGACTGGCCTCCCTCAGAGGGTTGTTCCAGTGTTGGTCACCACTCACTGCAAGGAGGTAACGTCCAGATATCGACGTAAGGCTGCCAGGAATCTGAGATACATCAGTGATCAGGAACGTAAACCACTTTCGACCCCGTTTTATATGGAGCAGAAACTGCAAACAATAAATCACGCCATTATTAGGCCGCAAGGTGCCATCCCGGAGGACATAGTGGAGCATACAGAGGTGTGTCCCGCAAGGGCGGATCACCACCGTGTCCTCGTGGAGGCAATCGGCGTCAGTCACCTCTCGCGCCGGGGCCTGGTTTGGGCTGTAGTCCAGAGCGAGGAGGAATGGTAGGCGGTCGCCTCCTTCTGCAAAGCCGCAATGCTAGCGAAGGAGGAGGCCGCACGCGTGAGGGAACGAACGTCCTCACGCCGAGCCGAGATTCCGACCCCGACGACCAGCCACGGTAGACGCAGGCTTGCAGGCATCGAACAATGGGTAGCTAGCCGTCCGGCCGTCCGGTAATTAACCGAACCGAGCCCAGTCGTCAACAGTACGTAGTGATCCACGCGCTCCTCAAAGAGATGTTTCAAAGCGCAACTGAAGGGCACAAGTGTGGTTTTAGTCAGTAAAAGTTTGACACGCCCTCTCGCTCCAACCAGAGAAGTCTTTGGATGATTTCCACTCTTAAAAAAAGAATATAAATATCATTATCATGGACATAGGCCTCCCCAAGTGTCGCCATAATGACTGGTCCTGTGTGTCTCGTATCCATCGGATTCCCGCGACCCTCACCAGGTCATCGGTCTACCTGGGGGCCTTCCAACACAAGGTGCCATGCAACCCCTTCCGAAAATTTGGTCGTGTTATTTTAAAATCAATAATTAAATACATATACTTGTTTGGTTGGTATCCCTTGAATAATCATGGTCAAATCTTGTTACAATCATGGAAAAAAAAAGCAGTAGGATTGTTAAAAATGCCTCCGTCTAACACCAGTTTAACCATAACTATTTTCCTCCAATTTTGAACAATAGAACTGTCTGCAAACGTGGGCGATGGTCATTCTTCCGCCATTCAGAAAATTACGTAAAATACACAATGCCATCTATCAAATATGGTTATATTCAACTGTCATTGTCATCATTATTTCTACTTTGAGTCTTTAGATGGCGTTGCGAGTATCTGAATTGCGTGTGGTGCCATATTTTACTAATTCCATTTTATTATGTGTTTTAATTAGTTTTTACAATATATTTAGAAGATATCGAATAGAAATGTCAATTTTATTTTGAAAAAATGGTAAAAGTTATTTTATTACAAAAAGAAGATAAAATAATGACAAAAATTTTAACTGTAGCTGGGAATCGAACTCGCGGCAAATGTCGTTCAACACTGACGTTTTGGATTATTGCTCACCCCCCATAGCAAATAGCGTGATAATTTATAGCCTAACAGATTCACTGACCTATAAGGATTATGTATGCAAAATTTGAACAGGATCGGTTCAGTAGTTTTTGCGCCAATTAATACCATCGCAAAATAATTTTACTGTTTTATTATATGTATAGATAGAAGATTACTCTGTAGCAGCCCGGAGTTTGGAAGTTGGGAATGTGACACCCCCGAGCCGTAGAAAGCACGTAAATAGGTTGGCCTTGCGCCTGACCATTCTCCAGTCTTGTCGGATTGACTTCCCATCGGACTATAATAGTAAAGGAACAGAGAATTTATCTGTGTTTGCACACTCGCTTGTGCACTACATAATACTAAATACAGATTCTCAATTCAGACATCAAGTAACAGCCTGGGCACGCCACAATCATAGCGGTAAGTTGAGCAGTGACTGGAGAGCCGCCACGTTATCCTCTTCTTCAGCATAATACAGGTTCTCATCGGACATTGTAAGTTTGGTAGGTTTCTGCTCCGGATTTTGGCGAAAAAACGCCTGAGTGTCACCATTGTCCGGACCGCTCGGAGGATAAGGTGGAGGTGTGCCCTGCTTGGGCGGAGTAGCGCCATTTCCTCGTGGAAGCGATCAGCGGTTACGGCCTCTTGCGCCACTTGCAGCGAGTGGGAATGGAAAGTGTGAAGCAGTAATGCTAGGAGATGGCCGCACGCGAGAGAGAACGGACATCCTCACGCCCTAGCCACCGCGGCAGGAGATGCCCGGGTATCGGGAGTTACAGGATGATCTCCGGCTACCATCGGCGCGGGCTTGCAGATGAGTAGCAGTAGGTAACTAACCATCCTGTCCGAGCCCACGTCGTCTACGACGTGTAGTGTTCCACGCATGCTGTAAAGAGATGTCAGTAAAACCGTAGGGGCCCAGCAGGACCAATTCCCGCTAGGCCACAGGGAGTTTCTGAAAAGGAAACCAGTGATCCTAGAACGCAAAGTGCAACTGAAAGATACAGGTGTGGTTTTAATTAGCAAGACTCTGACACGCCTCAACTAAAAAGGGTAGCCAGCCTATCGGTATTTTACAGGTTGCATTTTTTAGAGTGTGCGCGGGAATTGCATGACTTGATTCCGCCATCTCCTTTCTACCATCGGACAACCCGACGTACGGCGAGTATCCACCCTTACGTTGTTGAAACTTCAACGGTCCGGAATAAGCGTTTCGCTTCGTCGTTTATACCGCGTACATCGAAGGACTGGAACAATTTGCCTGCTGCGGTCTTCCCGTCCAACTATAATTTAGGTGTCTTCAAGGCTAGAGTGAATAGGCTCTTAATAAACTAGTGCGCCTCACCATCAATGATTGCATCGCTGCTTACCATCAGGTGGGATCGCAGTCAAGCACTGGTTTATATGAATTAAAAAAAAAAAAAAAAATCAAGTGATTTGATTTTTTTGCCTATTTGATTTTAATGTACGTAGTTACGAAATAAGAAACTAAAAACAACAACATTAATCACTATTAAAAACATAAATCCACAACAAATTCCCTTTTCAACACTTCCAACTTCCCAAGTTTCGTACATCGCATAGGCTTACCCGTATTTACATTCGCATGCTCTTTAATTCCCCGGCGTGATCCCCATTGTGATCCCTCTAGGATTACCCTAGACAACACTGAAGCCATCCGAGTGTTGTGTCACACTTATCCACCTACGACACTAGCGCCCTCTAGGGAATAGCTCGGCTACAGTTAAACTAGCATATTCTGGAATAATCTCCCTAGGGTGACGATTGAAGGAGCAATTTCTCGCCTTTGTTTATGCAGAGAATAAAGTTTGAATTTGTTTTTTTTTCGTGCATTTTTTTCCTTTGATGATAAATAATGATAAAAGATGCAAATGCAAAGAAGAAATTAGAAACGTTTATTTCAAATAGACCAATTACAGGCACTTTTGAATTGTCAAAATGTCGTTCAGTCAAAAAAAAAGTGAAGCTAAATTGCACGTTCCAAAGCGTAGATCTCTATGGAGAATAACGTGCGAGAAACTCTATGGACACTCTTTTAAATCATATTATGAGTTACATAAATCTTGGTTACATATTTCTTGTTGCTTCTATTATGTGAGCACAATGTAGATAAGTAATAATAATTAAAATTAAAAAATTAAAATAAAACGAATTAAAAAATAGAAATTGAAATAAGCCACTGGCAGCTAAGAGATGACCAGTCTCACCTGACGACACCCGTTCACGAGCATGACGCGTGCATCAGCCCCACTCGGCACAACGATTTTGAAGAAAACTGAATGACCCAATAACAAATGTACAAATGTATAAAAAACTTTCAGAAACGATAAAAGTTGTCTAATAAAAAAAAACCGTTAAGGCGCCTACAAACTACAGTCGATGCGACGACAATTTTTTCATTTTCATTTTGAATAAATCTTTAACTGGTACATTCTATCCACGATCATTGACTCTTACAACAATCATCGATATCTTGTAAAACCTTAAATAGGTACTATTCGCGGGTACGGTCTAACGGGGCTCGCTGTATACGAAAAGTACAGGCACAGGGGGAGGCCTGTGTATGTATGTAGTTTCTTTTATACATATGTTTTTGTTTATTATTTTGTAAGATTATTTGTGTATTTTTTCTATGGGCCTTAGTTGCCTGATAATAAAGGATTATTATTATCATTATTATTAATAGACGTTTTTCAGTCCACCTGAGATGTCAGAAAAGACGATTTATGATAGCTCCAAACAGTTTTGGGGCTATCATGAACTACGAGTTACGAGGTAAAACCATTCTAAACCTCACGAATACATACAGCGTGCCGTATGGTAATTATAAAAACGATTAAAATTTAAAGCGTGTTACAAACACCTCTGATTCGCATAATAACAGGCTTGCAAACACGTCGCGCCACAAATGAATATTACATTACATGGCACATAGCTATTTTGTACAATGATGTTCGTGTGTAACATGCCTATGTTGGCATACTTAGTATAAGGTGATTCACCAAACCTCAACAAAAGGTAGTCCCACGTCGTTATGGTGGGGCTGGTGTGTCTCAATTATCGTTGTAGTTTTGCCGGTAGAGTTACTCTTACCAGAAAAGTCCAAGTGAAAGATCAGACTAAGACACGTGAGAAGTACACCAGAGACTGGAACAGTGATCTTGTGCGTGGTTCACTCTTCAAGCTTTTTATAGAACGATCAATGAATGGTTTTCGTCATTGCTCTTTGTTATGCATCTGCTCATCAGACGTGAGTGCAAGGGTAGTAAATGAGCAGAATAAAGGAGAATAAAAAAGAGGTTTGTAGGAGTTAGGCACCACACCTTCCAAAGGAAAAGTTAATGCAAAGAACAGTCTCAAAAATAAAATACGCCAGGATAGTACCACCGCACTGCAACGAAACGATCTGGTAAGCTTCCTTCAAGAGCATCAATGCTATATTCATTTATAACCTAACCCATGTTACATCCTAAATAGTTGAACGAAGATTGTAGAAATACTTCCAGAAGGAAAAGAGAGAATTAAGCGTGCGCGCGTTAGTGGAGGTGCAATAAATCTCCACTCAAGCCTGCCAGCTTGAGTGGAGATTCATTATTGCATCAGTCTTATAATGTTCCTACTCCTGGGATTCAGGCCTCTCTCGGAATCGGCACGCGGGAACAGGGTGTATTGGCGGATTAGTGGATATCACATGTCTTCGAATTTTTGGTTATAGGAACACATAGTAAGTGGCTTAAATTAATCAATATGCCTGGTAACTACGTTTTTTACCCGACTACGGAGGGTTATGATTTTGACAGGCTATGTATGTATGTGAGTATGTTCATCTGTTCCCACATAGCTCCTAATCTACTTATCGGAACTCGACGTATGAGGTATCGTTAGAACCGTCTTAATTGTCCGCTGAACATAGGTTACGTGACGTGTCACAAAACTTGATATGGCGCCCTCTAGCTGACAAAAAGTAATGTGTAAAAAATAAAAATGGAGATAAATACGCCGTATTTGGTATCATTTGAAAGGGCTTTACTTGTACTTATCAAAATATATCATCAAAATTCAATGTGGCGCCCTCTAGTGGACAAAAAATAATTTACCATTATTAATTAGAAATTTTTTTAGCTTTGGCAAATGGTATAGAAGCACAGTGATTTAAAACCAAAATAATTTAAATAAAAAAAAGTAAAAAAAACTAAAACCCGACTACGACAAAAAAAAAACGACGAAACTGAAAAAGTATGAAACAAGATTTCCAGGATGCTGAAATAAACAAGGTAAAAAGAAAAGCCGTAGTCACACGTTATTAAAGTGTTTCGGTTGTTACCAACGAGTGACTGCGGCTTTTCTTTTTACCTTGTTTATTTCAGCATCCTGGAAATCTTGTTTCATACTTTTTCAGTTTCGTCGTTATTTTTTTTTTTGTTGTAGTCGGGTTTTAGTTTTTTTTACTTTTTTTTTATTCCAAGTATAGGTTCAATCCAATTCAGGTACATAGTTTAATCCAATTCAGGTACATAGTTCAATCCAATTCAGTTGAATAACAGTATTTTACATAGAACGACTGCCTTTCTGACCTTTATAATCTAGTTACTGGGTAACAAACACTATGACCATTAGTGAGACATGTCCCATGTTTTTACCAAACATAAAAACATGGTACATAGGGGTTTATGGCACTTGAGAACTTGCCATGTGAAAAATTCTGAGTCCAGGTTGATGGCGCATCGTGTTCCATGTCCACCTCAAAGAAATATTAGCAAACAGTCGGGTCCCACCAAGGCTGATACCTGCCAGGGCTGCATTTAGCTTCACTTGTTTTTTTTTGACTGACTGACATTTTGACAATTCAAAAGTGCCTGTAATTGGTCTATTTGAAATAAACGTTTCTGATTTCTGAATTCTGCTGCGGGGTTTTTCTGAAGAGTTACCGTAACCATAGAACACATAAAAAAGTGAAGAAACACGGGTGGATTTTAGCCATTAAAAGTCTTTTTCTCGCTCTACCCAGATCTGGAAAATTTGATGATTTCCAACACTAATACAAAAAAAAGATTATAGAAGAAAAAAAAAATATCTCTCAAAAAATAAACTAAAAAAATAAAAATTTGCAGTACACCGCAGTCTACCCCCTTTTTCATGTCAAGTTCTTACAGTCCATCCTAAGGTTGTCTGGTAGATATCGCTGTTAGCGATAAGACCGCCATTGTACCCATAGATTAAGTTAGTTTATAAGTTTTTGTTACCTACTATTTTGGTGTACAATAAAGTTTTATTCTATTCTATTCTATTCTACACAGGAGCAATAAACCTTTTCACTACAACAATCGCCTAAGAACAGCAAATGCCAACACTGAAAAAAATACCAACCCCATCTTTAAAAAATACAGGAAAATGTACACAAAAATAAACAATAGCAACGTAACAGCGGTTTGTTTCCCCAGCTTAAGGCTTAAAAGCGACGTGGTGATTCGGCAGTTGAGAGCATTAAAATTAAACAACTCTGCTCTATAATCAACGATCCAAGTTGAATGAGCATTGTAAAGCTCAGTTTGTAGCCTTCGGGTCTCAGAGAAAACACAATTATGAAGAAAAACGAAACCAAAGATGTCGTTTTAAATTGCTAATTGAAAAACAAGATTTTTTTAAACAATAGTTAAAAAAAATTTTGGTGAGTGTGCGCGGGCATTGCATGACTTGATTCCGCCGTCTCCTTTCTACCATCGGACAACCTGACGTACGGCGAGTATCCACCCACCCACGTTGTTGAAACTTCAACGGTCTGGACTAAGCCGATACCATCAAGGTCGAATGGCGACGAAGTCTACACATCGTTTATAGTGTGTGGTTCTGCAAGCCCATTAGGGAGAATGCAAACCGGGACACACGTGGCTAATTTGTAAGGGATCAAGAAGCGCCTGCGGACAATAAAATAAGATGGCCAAGGGTGCTAAGTGCCTGCTGCGGTCTTGGTCTTCCCGTCCGACTATAATTTAGGTGCCTTCAAAGCTAGAGTGAATAGGCTCTTAATAAACTAGTGCATCTCACCATCAATGATTGCATCACTGCTTACCATCAGGTGGGATCGCAGTCAAGCACTGGTTTATATCAATTAACAAAAAAAAAAAACATATTTTAGCTCGCCAAACTTTATATAGTCTGATGGCGATAAACGCAAGTTTACTGCACTGTTTCATGTTGATACATTTATCAATCAATGAACAAAGCAAAGCAAAAAAAAAGCAAAGCAAAGCATTTAATATCGCCCATGTCTCTATATATCGTCCATATAATTTTGCTATCGCCCAAAGTCTGCTTTAGGCAATATCTATTCTGGATGAAAAATTTCTTTTTACATATTTATCGACTGTTTTTTGACATTATCTATACATATAATAAAACAGTAAAATTATTTTGCAATGGTATTAATTGGCGCAAAAACTACTGAACCGATCCTGTTCAAATTTTGCATACATAATCCTTATAGGTCAGTGCATCTGTTAGGCTATAAATTATCACGCTATTTGCTATGGGGGGTGAGCAATAATCCAAAAAGTTCGTGTTGAACGACATTTGCCGCGAGTTCGATTCCCAGCTACAGTTAAAATTTTTGTCATTATTTTATCTTCTTTTTGTAATAAAATAACTTTTACCATTTTTTCAAAATAAAATTGATTTTCTATTCGATATCTTCTAAATATATTGTAAAAACTAATCAAAACACATAATAAAATTGAATTAGTAAAATATGGCACCACACGCAATTCAGATACTCGCAACGCCATCTAAAGACTCAAAGTAGAAATAATGATGACAATGACAGTTGAACTTCATATTTGATAGATGGCATTGTGTATTTTACGTTATTTTCTGAATGGCGGAAGAAGTGACCATCGCCCACGTTTGCAGACAGTTCTATTGTTCAAAATTGGAGGAAAATAGTTATGGTTAAACTGGTGTTAGACGGAGGTATTTTTAACAATCCTACTGCTTTTTTCCCATGATTGTAACAAGATAATTGACCATGATTATTCAAGGGATACCAACCAAAAAAGGCGATAAAAGTAAACAAGTACATGTATTTAATTATTGATTTTAAAATAACACGGCCAAATTTTCGTAAGGGGTTGCATGGCACCTTGTGTTGGAAGGCCCCCAGGTAGACCGATGACCTGGTGAGAGTCGCGGGAATCCGATGGATGCGAGACACACAGGACCAGTCATTATGGCGACACTTGGGGAGGCCTATGTCCATGATAATGATAATGATGGTACTTTTTTTTTTTTGTTAAGAGTGGAAATCATCCAATGACTTCTCTGGTTGGAGCGAGAGGGCGTGTCAAACTTTTACTGACTAAAACCACACTTGTGCCCTTCAGTTGCGCTTTGAAACATCTCTTTGAGGAGCGCGTGGATCACTACGTGCTGTTGACGACTGGGCTCGGTTCGGTTAATTACCGGACGGCCGGACGGCTAGCTACCCATTGTTCGATGTCTGCAAGCCTGCGTCTACCGTGGCTGGTCGTCGGGGTCGGAATCTCGGCTCGGCGTGAGGACGTTCGTTCCCTCACGCGTGCGGCCTCCTCCTTCGCTAGCATTGCGGCTTTGCAGAAGGAGGCGACCGCCTACCATTCCTCCTCGCTCTGGACTATAGCCCAAATCAGGCCCCGGCGCGAGAGGTGACTGACGCCGATTGACTCCACGAGAACACGGCGGTGATCCGCCCTTGCGGGACACACCTCTGTATGCTCCACTATGTCCTCCGGGATGGCACCTTGCGGCCTAATAATGGCGTGATTTATTGTTTGCAGTTTCTGCTCCATATAAAACGGGGTCGAAAGTGGTTTACGTTCCTGATCACTGATGTATCTCAGATTCCTGGCAGCCTTACGTCGACATCTGGACGTTACCTCCTTGCAGTGAGTGGTGACCAACACTGGAACAACCCTCTGAGGGAGGCCAGTCTCAGGGATAACACTAATCAGCTGCTACATTTGTTTACCGTAATTTCATTGTTTTATGGATACACAAGCTCAGGACTGTTGAGGGTGTTTCGAGCGGTTTCTGTTCCGGATTCGGTTGGAAGTATCCTGATATTACCATTTTGCGAATCGCCCGGAGGACCCGGTGTAACATGCGGTGGAGGTCTATCACATTTGGGTGAACCGCCGTGTCCTCATAGAGGCAATCGGTGACAGTGACCTCTCGGTTTGGCCATCAATATGCGAGTTTGATTGGGCGGGGATACACGCGCTCAAGATTTCGCCGAAATTCATTCAACGGGGACGTCAGTTAAATACACACCAAAAAATTCTAGGTAAATGAACAAGTAATTTTTATGCCCAAAATGATCAAGCTGCAACAATCAATGCAAGCATGCTCTCGCAAATTCTTTATAAGTACTGTTGTGGAGGAAGATAGTTGATGATGATGATGGTAGTTTTTGAATTCACTGGCTTTTTGGCTTTGCACTATCAGTGCACTTTATTCAGCTGAAGGTCGGTGTCCCGATTATGCTCCTTCATTTACCTCTACCAAAGCTGTCTAACGGCTTAAATTCTTCAGTGAAAAATTATTGAGGCGATAATTTTACGGGAGGAAACTCTTTCGAACAATCTCGCAGACATCGGCCCTAGAGGGCCCTATCCATTTGCTGACATCTCTTTGAGTCCGGTGTAGAATACAACGCGCCGTCGATTCAGGATTGCTTTGACCAGACGGCCGGACGGCACCACCGCAATCCCGGTTTGCGATGGCTGGTAATCGCCCTGCGGCTTTCAACACCCGGAGCATCACTTGCAGCGACAGTTAAGGAGTCAGAATGTCCTATGCCTCATAGTTTCAGCCACCTTCTTCGATCGTAGTGCTTCACTGAAGGAGGCTACTGGTTGACATTTTCTCCACCAATCGCCTCCATGAGGACACAGCGGTGCTGGCGCTCCGACCAAGCGGGACCGACTTCCACCGTATGCTCCATCGTATTCTCCAGGCGATCCGCACAATGGTGATGCCCGAGTGTTTCTTCCCGTTGAATTCGATACAGATACCTCCCAAAACACCCACATCCGGTGAGTCCTGCACAAAGAGAGGATGCCGTGACGCCTCTGTAGACACTCTTCAAAGACAGGCATTACCGCTGCGATTGTGACGTGCTCACTGTGGCGAGGGGTTAAAATCATACAATGTTGTTTCACCAGAACATAAACCAGAAACATACATAAACTAATTTCTTTTCTTTTGGGGTAGGCAGAAATGCCAACTGCTACGACCCTTACATACTCTTTCTATTCATTGACATTCATACATTTGGATCTGGACGAGTACATAACATGTTTCCTGAAGGTAATTAGCGTTTTTACTTTTAACCGTTTTATGTTAAAGTACAATAAATAATTGCGTTGCTTTCAGAATCAATTGCAAGCTCAGAATGATTGTACGTTTTTACAAACTTAACGCAGACGAAGTCGCGGGCAACAGCTAGTGTAGAATACAATAGAATATGAAAACTTGTTATTCGGGACGGACACTGCACAATAGTTATTTACACAAAGTGAAAGAGAAGAAGGATTCAGAATTCGCTGAGCATGCCTGTACCGAAAATGTTACCACCTCAGCATTTTTTGACCCTCAGTCACCCAGCACTGGTTTTCAGAAAATTATGTATGTGTGTGGTGTGGGAAATCATCAATTATGAATATTCCCGTTTTGGGTGGAGTGAGAAAGAATCTCAGACTATTACTGATTAAAGCTACAGGTACACTGTGCACACGTGTGCCACACACGCCGATCTGGGGCGCGTCGGTCTCCACACATTTTATATGGAAACTAGACTTGTATAGCTACACTTGATCCACGCCACGCGATGCCACGCAACGTCGTTCTACGTACAAATCAGGCGTGTTCCACGTGTGCGTCAGTTTAATGTAGTTCTAGCTTAAAACTTTATGTATCCCATTTACGGTTTGCATTCTAAGGCCACGGTAACTCTTGCAAAAATTTTCGTAGTCTTAACAGAATAACAACTATCCTCCACCTTAAATACCTCTCCTATATCCCTCCATTTTTACACACCGTGAAAAACCGCAATAACACAATTAGAGACGAACTAAATTCGTCAAAAACTCAATCAATGGTTTAGGCGCTGTGTCAAAAATCAAATTACTCGTGCATGTCAAGCGTTTGAGCGTGAATCGTGTAGGTTTAACATTTCTATTTTGACTTTGTTATAAAATAATTCATTGGTTCTAACGAGGTGTTGGTTTTCAAATATTTGCAAATAATATATACCTACTATCTATATATATAAAAATGAATCCCTTTTTCCCTTGGTCACGCCATCACGCGTGAACGGCTGGACCGATTTCACTATTTTTTTTTTGTGTTTATTATTGTCATGAAAAGGATCTTATGAAAGAAAAAAAAGAAAAAATTGACGATGACGATTAATAATCGACGATGAAAAGCACGACGGGGTTGTGGCAGACCAAGGAGGTGGCGGGACAACCTATACGTCTTCCTTAGGTATTAGCTAGTAGTGGCTCAGAACCAGGAACAATGGAAGTAATGGAGGGAGATCTTTGCTCAGCAGTGGGATAGTATAGGCTAAATATAATAATAATAATTTAAGCGTACCAATCTCTGTAAATACCAGTCGGGTTGGCAAAACCTTTCTATGTTTTCTCGTTTATAAATTGTACATTTGGATAATAAATTATTTTAAAAAAATATAGATATGATTAAAATAAATAAAATTATAAATTACCTACATGAAATAGGCCAAATAACATCACGCTACGACCCACAGAAGCGGAGGAGTAACCAAAGACGCGAGTGAAAACACAGGGGACAGCTATTCTATTTAAGAAATTAAGATACAATAAACCATGCACTTATTCTGGTACACAAAATGGCTCCTTAGATATCATACAAACAAACAATTGGACCCATAATATTAGTTTAGTTAGATAATAAAAAGAAAAACAGTATAGTGGCCCAGTGCAAACGGCCCCGACTTATAGCTGTACCTACGTCTTAAGATCTAGTGGTTTTGAACAAAACGCTTTACTTTGTAAAATTTATTTCATCAATACTGCTCCTAAAGCGGTGAAGGAAAACTTCGCGTGAGGAAACCGGCGTATCTACGAATATGAACCGGGAATTAGAAGAAATTATGTGACATCCACAAACATGTACTGGGCCCGCTTGGTAGATTACCTCCCATACCCTCTTCCCGAGAGGAGGCCTGAGTCCCGGCAGTGAGAACATTATGACTGATTGCTAATTATTCAAATTCAAATTCAAAATATTTATTTCAGACTAGCTGTGGCCCGCGACTTCGTCTGCGTTAAGTTTGTAAAAACGTACAATCATTCTGAGCTTGCAATTCATTCTGAAAGCAACGCAATTATTTATTGTACTTTAACATAAAACGGTTAAAAGTAAAAACGCAAATTACCTTCAGGAAACATGTTATGTACTCGTCCAGATCCAAATGTATGAATGTCAATGAATAGAAAGAGTATGTAAGGGTCGTAGCAGTTGGCATTTCTGCCTACCCCAAAAGAAAAGAAATTAGTTTATATATGTTTCTGGTTTATGTTCTGGTGAAACAACATTGTATGATTTTAACCCCTCGCCACAGTGAGCACGTCACAATCGCAGCGGTAATGCCTGTCTTTGAAGAGTGTCTACAGAGGCGTCACGGCATCCTCTCTTTGTGCAGGACTCACCGGATGTGGGTGTTTTGGGAGGTATCTGTATCGAATTCAACGGGAAGAAACACTCGGGTATCACCATTGTGCGGATCGCCTGGAGAATATGATGGAGCATACGGTGGAAGTCGGTCCCGCTTGGTCGGAGCGCCGGCACCGCTGTGTCCTCATGGAGGCGATGGTGGAGAAAATGTCAACCAGTAGCCTCCTTCAGTGAAGCACTACGATCGAAGAAGGTGGCTGAAACTATGAGGGACATTCTGACTCCTTAACTGTCGCTGCAAGTGATGCTCCGGGTATTGATCGCAAACCGGGATTGCGGTGGTGCCGTCCGGCCGTCTCGTCAAAGCAATCCTGAATCGACGGCGCGTTGTATTCTACACCGGACTCAAAGAGATGTCAGCAAATGGATAGGGCCCTCTAGGGCCGATGTCTGCGAGATTGTTCGAAAGAGTTACCTCCCGTAAAATTTTCACCTCAATAATTTTTGACTGAAGAGTTTAAGCCGTTAGACAGCTTTGGTAGAGGTAAATGAAGGAGCATAATCGGGACACCGACCTTCAGCTGAATAACGTGCACTGATAGTGCAAAGCCAAAAAGCCAGTGAATCCAAAAACTACCATCATCATCATCAACTATCTTCCTCCACAACAGTACTTATGAAGAATTTGCGAGAGCATGCTTGCATTGATTGTTGCAGCTTGCTCATTTTGGGCGTAAAAATTACTTGTTCATTTACCTAGGATTTTTTGGTGTGTATTTAACTGACGTCCCCGTTGAATGAATTTCGGCGAAATCTTGAGCGCATGTATCCCCGCCCAATCAAACTCGCATATTGATGGCCAAACCGAGAGCTCACTGTCACCGACTGCCTCTATGAGGACACGGCGGTTCACCCAAATGTGATAGACCTCCACCGCATGTTACACCGGGTCCTCCGGGCGATTCGCAAAATGGTAATATCAGGATACTTCCAACCGAATCCGGAACAGAAACCGCTCGAAACACCCTCAACAGTCCTGAGCTTGTGTTTCCATAAAACAATGAAATTACGGTAAACAAATGTAGCAGCCGATTAGTGTTATCCCTGAGACTGGCCTCCCTCAGAGGGTTGTTCCAGTGTTGGTTACCACTCACTGCAAGGAGGTAACGTCCAGATGTCGACGCAAGGCTGCCAGGAATCTGAGATACATCAGTGGTCAGGAACGTAAACCACTTTCGACCCCGTTTTATATGGAGCAGAAACTGCAAACAATAAATCACGCCATTATTAGGCCGCAAGGTGCCATCCCGGAAGACATAGTGGAGCATGCAGAGGTGTGTCCCGCAAGGGCGGATCACCGCCGTGTCCTCGTGGAGGCAATCGGCGTCAGTCACCTCTCGCGCCGGGGCCTGGTTTGGGCTATAGTCCAGAGCGAGGAGGAATGGTAGGCGGTCGCCTCCTTCTGCAAAGCCGCAATGCTAGCGAAGGAGGAGGCCGCACGCGTGAGGGAACGAACGTCCTCACGCCGAGCCGAGATTCCGACCCCGACGACCAGCCACGGTAGACGCAGGCTTGCAGACATCGAACAATGGGTAGCTAGCCCTCCGGCCGTCCGGTAATTAACCGAACCGAGCCCAGTCGTCAACAGCACGTAGTGATCCACGCGCTCCTCAAAGAGATGTTTCAAAGCGCAACTGAAGGACACAAGTGTGGTTTTAGTCAGTAAAAGTTTGACACGCCCTCTCGCTCCAACCAGAGAAGTCATTGGATGATTTCCACTCTTAAAAAAAGAAAAAAAAAAGTACCATCATTATCATTATCATTATCATGGACATAGGCCTCCCCAAGTGTCGCCATAATGACTGGTCCTGTGTGTCTCACATCCATCGGATTCCCGCGACCCTCACCAGGTCATCGGTCAACCTGGAGGCCTTCCAACACAACGTGCCATGCAACCCCTTCCGAAAATTTGGCCGTGTTATTTTAAAATCAATAATTAAATACATATACTTGTTTACTTTTATCGCCTTTTTTGGTTCGTATCCCTTGAATAATCATGGTCAATCTTGTTACAATCATGGAAAAAAAAGCAGTAGGATTGTTAAAAATGCCTCCGTCTAACACCAGTTTAACCATAACTATTTTCCTCCAATTTTGAACAATAGAACTGTCTGCAAACGTGGGCGATGGTCATTCTTCCGCCATTCAGAAAATTACGTAAAATACACAATGCCATCTATCAAATATAAAGTTCAAGTGTCATTGTCATCATTATTTCTACTTTGAGTCTTTAGATGGCGTTGCGAGTATCTGAATTGCGTGTGGTGCCATATTTGACTAATCCGATTTTATTATGTGTTTTGATTAGTTTTTACAATATATTTAGAAGATATCGAATAGAAAAGTCAATTTTATTTTGAAAAAATGGTAAAAGTTATTTTATTACAAAAAAGAAGATAAAATAATGACAAAAATTTTAACTGTAGCTGGGAATCGAACTCGCGGCAAATGTCGTTCAACACGGACGTTTTGGATTATTGCTCACCCCCCATAGCAAATAGCGTGATAATTTATAGCCTAACAGATGCACTGACCTATAAGGATTATGTATGCAAAATTTGAACAGGATCGGTTCAGTAGTTTTTTAGCCAATTAATACCATCGCAAAATAATTTTACTGTTTTATTATATGTATAGATAAACATCCATATGTGTTAGTAGTGATACAACTTAGCCTAATGTTAGTGTTAAATTAAGTAATAATAATAATAAATAACCAATGAACCATTGTACGAACAGTTCAATGGTTCATTAGTTTAATTGGATAAGTGTGTCTGGACACTTATCCACCTTTGTAAGAGGGGGGAGTCCCACCTGTCGGAAAACACATTCAATTAATTATAAAATTAATTATAAGGGTGTTATGCATATTGCTCATAGAATGGATGGTTGATGGGAACGAAAGGTTCTGGAGTGGCGATAGTATTTAAAGGCCTCCTAGAAGGTAGACCGATGACCTGGTGAGAGTCGCGGGAATGCGATGGATGCGGGACGCACAGGACTGTTCGTTACAGCGACACTTGGGGGAGGCCTATTTCCAACAGTGGACGTCTTTCGGCGAAAATGATGACGATGATGATGAAGCATATTTTGCAGAGGAAGCATTGAATATATAATTACCAACTAACCAACTAAAAACCACTAAATAGCCTAAACAATTTTGTACAAGGCACTAACATTTCCTACAAAAAGTTCTCCAAGTAATTATCATCCATTTTCGCGCACCATTTAGGTAATGTTGTAAAAAGACATTACACATGTAACAACACTTGTGGTATGGCACAACCTAAACTTGTATTCAACACTAAAGCGGTGAGTTGATTGGACAGTAGGGACCGTTAAAATTTTACATTACTAGACGTGCACAAGCCAACTGCCTACTATGACATGTCATTGCTATTCCGAATACACTGTGAGAAAGAGACAGTGCTATACATCCTGTATAGCTCTGTCTCTTTTTTATAGCAGGCCTAGTTAGCTTGTGCATCATAGTAGGGGGCCCTGTATGCCGGTTTCATGACTATTGTAAACCCGGGTTTATATCGCCCGGTTGTCGGGTCGAGGATAAAACGTAGGTTTCGGGGATTGATAAACGAGTAGATAGCTAATGGATGCATTGAAAATCTGTTTGTGGATTGGGTGTAGTTAGATACATATATACGAAAAGTTGTATGCAATTTAGCTTATTTTAGTGATCTTCAGGGGTTGGGTGTCACCATTGTGCGGACTGCCCGGAAGACACGGTGGAGCATACGGTGTGGCCTGCTTAGGCGAAGCATCGCTGCCGTGCTCTAGTGGAGGCGATCGGCATCGGCGACCTCTCACACCGTGCCCTGGTTCTCTTATAGTCACCTCTTTCTGCGAAGTAGTAATGCTAGCAAAGGAGATGGCTACCAACGTGAGGAAACGGATATCTTCATGCCCAAGCTGCCACCACAAGAGACGCCCTGGGCGACGGGAGTCGCAGGGCTATCCCTGGCCATCGTGGGCACGTACTTGCGAGCAACGAGCAATGGGTAGCTTGCAGTCTGGCCGTTCGGTGAGGACCAAGCCCAAACCGACGGCATGTAGTGTTCCACGCGCACCTCGTAAACATATCAGCAAAAGGGTTGGGGCCCGGTAGGGCCAATACCCGCTAGGGCCACGGGTAATAAAAAGGAAGCCGTGGTTCTAAAACGTAAAGGGAAACTGAAGAACAAAGGTGTGGTTTTACAGGAAGCATTTTGGAGAGTGTGCGCGGGAATTCCATGACTTGGTTCCGCCATCTCCTTTCTACCATCGGACAACCCGACATACGACGAGTATCCACCCCTTCGTTGTTGAAACTTCAACGGTCCGGACTAAGCGTTTCGCTTCGTCGTTTATACCGCGTACATCGAAGGACTGGAACAATTTGCCTGCTGCGGACTTCCCGTCCAACTATAATTTATGTGCCTTAAAGGGCTAGAGCGAATTATAGGCTCTTAATAAACTAGTGCGCCTCACCATCATTGATTGCATCACTGCTTACCATCAGGTGGGATTGCAATCAAGCACTAGTTTAAACCAAAAAAAAAGTCAGTAGAAGTCTAACATGCCCCCTCGATCTGGGATCAAATTAATTTGATGATTTGACAACTAAAAAAAAAAGTTGCCCTTTCCGTAAATGCTAATCGCGCTCAACGACAATCCAGGGCATTTAACCGGCAATCCAGGGCAGGATTCAAAGAGAGTTGAATCCTGACCGATTGCCGGTTAGATGAATGAAACGAGATACTGATGACTAAATGTCTGATGAACTTCGAGAAGACTGAGTGCCTCTCACTCAGTCTTCTCTTATTTAGTGACAATATTGCATATTTGTGTTATTTCTTGTTTCATGTGCTGTACCTTTATCAATGTAATTGGCATTTTATCGTTCTGGTTATTATTTTTTTACTGTTAATAGGCTTGCGGTTGACCACTATCTCACCAGATGGAAAGCGACGATGTGCTCGACGATGGAGTACACTTGCCTAGAAGTAACCTATTTACTCTTGTCTTAAAGATCTCCAGGTTGTGGCTATCAGTTAATACAGACTCCGGGAATTTTACTGTACACACAATGAATGTGTTCTCAAAACGCTTAAATAAATAAATATTGTTTTTTTTTAAAAACATTTGCCGCTTTAATTTATAATGCTGAAGTTCCCATCTCGCCTACCTTTTATTTGTAATGCTGAAGTATCCATCTCACCAATCTTTTATTTGTAATGCTGAAGTGTACATCTTACATATCTTTTATTTGTAATGCTGAAGGGTCCATCTCACCCACCTTTTATTCATTTCAAAAACATCTGTAAAATACCAGAAGAAATAAAATCTCCTACAAAACATCGCGTTGTAAAAACACGTTCTTTCAACACAAGTTGAAGTGAGAAGCTTACATCAGCTTACATTCAACGAGCCATGAAAAGAACGGACACATTCATGTATTTCTGTGCAAAAATGTGGCTCAAATTCTGTGCCATGTTCCAAATTTTGTTATATATTAGGGTCCAGTGAAGTTTGCTCTTACAAAACATTGGTAGTACGGTAGCACTATGTTTAAAGTCTGAAATGAGCAGATCATTAAAGACAGGATTTTTTTTTTAGGACGAAAAAATCTGTGCAGAATATGAATAAATTTTACTACAAAGACTGATGTATATAAAGATTTTCGAAATCAAAAAAGACTGAAATAGAAAGAGGGATGTACATGCAGAGAGTTCTGCTTGCAGTTAATTCCATAAAGATCAAATTCATTTATTTTTATATTTTACTTTCACATGAAAACTGTTACAGGCCTTACCTTCAGTAAAAGTAAACAAAATGACTAGTTCTTATAAAATAACTCATCTAAGCTACCTGTTAGAGGGTCCAATCAAAATCTGTTTATCCATTTCAGATGTCCAACCCCCCCCCCCCCCCACTCCCGGGAATTGAGTCCCGTTCTGGGGGAAAATAACAAGGAGCTCAAGTTACTCATTATAACATTAGCTATAATATCCTACTTTAGTTTTATTTTTTGTAGGTATGAAAATAATGTGTTTAGAATCAGTTACTGAATCGATTTCAGCTGTTTTCAAAATAGGTAATTTGTTTAACCTAGAAAGAAAGAAAGAAAGAAAGAAAAACTGTTTATTCGCGCGAAATGACGCAATCTTAAAACTAGCTAACAAACATTGTAAATTGATAGGGAAGATATGCGTCACATCCGCGCAAAACGGCCTAAATCATAAAAAAAAAATAAGGACAAAAATATTACGTATTTTGATATTTTATTGCGTCACTAGCATTTTTGTGTGTGTGCGTGAGTAGATACCAATATTGATGCTTAATCGATGTAGTGCATCGATTCCCTTATTATTTAACTTTAATTAAGATAACGAATACCTATCTTAACAAATTACTACCTAAGTTTATTTAAGTAAAATTTCAATACTTGAACTAGAATTATTACTTACGAGTATTTTCCAATTGGGGTGGGTGAAGATGTGCATTATTCTAGTTACATGTTGTAGATGAAAGTATAAAATAACACGATTTGGAAAAAATATATAATCAACTTGAACATTTCTAGATAAAATGTCAAACACGTCTAACGGTCCCTTTATTTTTGTTTATGTGTACCTACTAAACAAATATTGAGAGGTTTGGATTACAAACCAAACAAAGTATTTAAACCTGCCCCCCTAGCCGAGTTACGATCATTTCGTTTGCGTCGAACGCCTCGAGTAGGCCACGCCTCCGATTCCTTTGTTCTAACGTCATCTCAACGCTCAGTTACGTGGTCAGAACAAAGGAATCAGAGGCGTGGCCTACTCAAAGCGTTCGACGCAAACGAAACGATCGTAACTTGGCTAGGGGGGCTGGTCTCTGAAATTAAATTATCGATGAGTCACGAATCAATGTGATGGTATTGGCTAGTAGAACTTAATTCAACCAACCATAATGCTACACTTATGTTTATCAGACAAATTTTCGGACAAATCAATAAGACTGTCATTGATTTGTGACATTTTTCGTTCCTGAAACCTAGGCCTTTTTTACATTGGAAATCATCAAATAACTTATCTCGCTCTGGGTGGAGCAAGAGGGAATATCCAACTCTTACTAACTAAAACCCACATGAGTTCCTTTAGTTGCCATTTGTGGTCTAGGGCCGAGGTACTTAACTCTATCGAACGATCTCGCAAGCCTCGCAGGCGTAAGCTCTATATATAGAGCCTCGACTAATTTGCTGATCCAGAAACTTGGCCTAAGCTTTTTTTTTTTTTTTTTTTTTTTTAATTGATATAAACCAGCGCTTGACTGCGATCCCACCTGATGGTAAGCAGTGATGCAATCATTGATGGTGAGGCGCACTAGTTTATCAAGAGCCTATTCACTCTAGCCTTGAAGACACCTAAATTATAGTTGGACGGGAAGATCGTAGCAGGCAAATTGTTCCAGTCCTTCGATGTACGCGGTATAAATGACGAAGCGAAACGCTTAGTCCGGACCGTTGAAGTTTCAACAACGTAAGGGTGGATACTCGCCGTACGTCGGGTTGTCCGATGGTAGAAAGGAGATGGCGGAATCAAGTCATGCAATTCCCGCGCACACTCTCCAAAATGCAACCTGTAAAATACCGATAGGCTGGCTACCCTGCGCCTGTGCTCGAGGCTTTGTAGATTGGACTTAACCAAATCTGGATCCCCAATTAGCCTCTTCGCACGCCTTTCCACTGAGTCCAGAGCTGCTAGATGGCATTTTGCAGCACCAGCCCATATGTGACTGCAGTACTCCACACACGATCGGACCTGTGCTTTGTATAACATTAGAAGCTGTCCCGGTGTGAAGTACCGTCGGACCTTTGCAAGAACGCCTAGTTTTCTAGCAGCTACCTTGGCTTTGGACTCAATGAACCGCCCAAAATTGAGGTCTGAGGAAATTTCAACTCCCAAGAGCTGAAGGCGGTCGGTGCACTCCAGGGATACATTCCGAAAAGCAGGAGCCAAGGTGAACGGGCTCCTTTTGGCGGTGAACAGACACGCTTGTGTTTTGGCGGCGTTGAATTCTACTAGATTGGTTTCGCCCCACTTGGAGACTGCCTGAAGTGAGACATTCGTGCGCTCTACCATAGCCTCTCGTTCGGACCGGATTAGTTCCTTACTAGCCCGAGCACCAGGAAGGTATCTCTCTACAACTGTGCTATCATCTGCATACCCATAGATACCGGGTATCAGCAGATCGTTAATATGCAGCAGGAAAAGAGTTGCAGAGAGAACTGACCCCTGAGGAACTCCGGCATTAGTGGTCATGGGCTCTGATGAGCATCCATCGACAACAACTCGGAGAGACCGTTCACTCAGGAAGTCTTTTACCCAGTTAATCAGACCAGGGGAAATACCGTACGCTGGAAGCTTACTCAGAAGGCTGGCATGCCATACCCTGTCGAAGGCCTTCGAGACGTCTAAGGAGACAGCAATCGCTTCTCCATTCTTCTCGAGGGCCTCGCCCCACATGTGAGTGGTATACACTAGTAGGTCCCCAGTAGACCGATTGTGGCGAAACCCGTACTGTCGGTCACTGAGGAGATCGTTACCTTCCAGGTATGCCAAGAGGCGCGAGTTCAATACACGCTCCATAATCTTGCAGAGTATGGAGGTTATTGAAATCGGCCGATAGTTAGCAGGATCGGCACGACTGCCCTTTTTGGGCACGGGTTGCACGTTGGCAAGCTTCCAGGACTTGGGCACTATACCAGTCCTAAATGAGAGGCGGTACAAGCGCGTCAATACAGGAGACAACTCGGGCGCACATGCCTTGAGAACTATTGCTGGTACACCATCTGGTCCACTAGCTTTATTCACGTCTAGGCGACACAGTGCTCTCAATACTTCTTTATTTCTTATGCGAACCTCAGGCATCGAGGTGTTGCAGTGAGGTAGAGTCGGTGGAGTAGCACTGCTAGTATCAAGACGAGAATTATGGGCGAAGAGAGATGCTAAGAGACCTGCTTTCTCTCTCGCCGAGTGAGCCAGTGTTCCATCAGGCTTAACCAGCGGAGGCAATGTGGGCCTACAGAAGTTCGCTTCGACCGATTTGACAAGGGACCAGAACGCTCTGCTACCGGACGGCTGTGCAGAGAGCTTTGTGCCAATATGAGTAATGCGGTCGAACCGAGCCTTCTTTAGTGCCTTTTTGTAGGACTTGGCAGCATGGTTGAAAGCTCTCTTCTTTGAGCTCAGATCCGGAGCTTTGCGGTCACGAGCGTCAACCCAGGCGAGAAACGCCGAATGCTTACGCTCTTCAGCTTGAACGCAATCGGCGTTGAACCATGGGTGAGCTGAGCCTCCAACGGGTACGTCTCTATAAGGGATGAAAAACTCCATAGCTTGACGTATCACATCGGATATAGCATCCGCACAGCTCGACGGACTCTCAGAAGAGAAGCAGACCAGCTGCCAAGGATAAGATGCAAAGAAATGCCGCATCTCATCCCAATCTGCTGACCTGTAACGCCACATTCGCCGTTTACCGCGTGAGTCGCAGTCAGGTGGGGAGAAGGACGAAACAGACTTCACCAGACAGTGATCTGAAGTTCCAAGTGGTGAGGAAACTGTTACGATACATCTGTCCGGATCGGTGGTCAGCAGAAGGTCCAGACAATTGGCAGTATGACCATCTACATCAGGCACCCTAGTCGCTTGCTTGACCAGCTGGGAAAGGCCCATCGATATTGCAAAGTTTCGCGCTTCTCTCCCAGCGTGGTCGGTCCTCTGGTATGGGAACAGCCAGTCTTGGTGGCAGGCGTTAAAGTCCCCCAGAGCGACGAGCTGCGCATCAGGGTGCCGTTGCAGAGCCTTATCGGCAGCCTCACTGAGGTGGTCGAACAACCGAGTCGTCTCCTGATCACCGCTGTGCGAACGGTAGACACAGGCATAAACAATTTTGTCCGTACCAGTGTCCACCAACAGCCACAGCGTAGATAAATTAGGGTCTTCAAGGTGACGGAGACGCTGGCAGCAGATGTCATTACGGACGTACACACAGACCCCGGCACGCTGCAGGAAATGATGCTCCAGTGAGTATCCCGGGTAGTTGAGGTACGCCGTATCTGACGGACATCTAATTTGGGTCTCCGTCAAGAAAAGCAAGTGTGGCTTGTCAGTCTCAAGATGGTGGTGGACCGCAACGAGATTGGAGTGCAGCCCTCTAATATTTGAGAACTGCACTTGAAAAGAGAGGACGTGCATCCGCTGTTGACACAACTTGCCTTTCTATATATAGAGCTTACGCCTGCGAGGCTTGCGAGATCGTTCGATAGAGTTAAGTACCTCGGCCCTAGACCACAAATGGCAACTAAAGGAACTCATGTGGGTTTTAGTTAGTAAGAGTTGGATATTCCCTCTTGCTCCACCCAGAGCGAGATAAGTTATTTGATGATTTCCAATGTAAAAAAGGCCTAGGTTTCAGGAACGAAAAATGTCACAAATCAATGACAGTCTTATTGATTTGTCCGAAAATTTGTCTGATAAACATAAGTGTAGCATTATGGTTGGTTGAATTAAGTTCTACTAGCCAATACCATCACATTGATTCGTGACTCATCGATAATTTAATTTCAGAGACCAGCCCCCCTAGCCAAGTTACGATCGTTTCGTTTGCGTCGAACGCTTTGAGTAGGCCACGCCTCTGATTCCTTTGTTCTGACCACGTAACTGAGCGTTGAGATGACGTTAGAACAAAGGAATCGGAGGCGTGGCCTACTCGAGGCGTTCGACGCAAACGAAATGATCGTAACTCGGCTAGGGGGGCAGGTTTAAATACTTTGTTTGGTTTGTAATCCAAACCTCTCAATATTTGTTTAGTAGGTACACATAAACAAAAATAAAGGGACCGTTAGACGTGTTTGACATTTTATCTAGAAATGTTCAAGTTGATTATATATTTTTTCCAAATCGTGTTATTTTATACTTTCATCTACAACATGTAACTAAAATAATGCACATCTTCACCCACCCCAATTGGAAAATACTCGTAAGTAATAATTCTAGTTCAAGTATTGAAATATTACTTAAATAAACTTAGGTAGTAATTTGTTAAGATATTCGTTATCTTAATTAAAGTTAAATAAGGGAATCGACGCACTACATCGATAGCGCATCAATATTGGTATCTACTCACGCACACACACAAAAATGCTAGTGACGCAACAAAATATCAAAATACGTAATATTTTTGTCCTTATTTTTTTTTATAATTTAGGTTAAACAAATTACCTATTTTGAAAACAGCTGAAATCATTTCAGTAACTGATTCTAAACACATTATTTTCATACCTACAAAAAATAAAACTAAAGTAGGATATTATAGCTAATGTTATAATGAGTAACTTGAGCTCCTTTTTATTTTCCCCCGGAACGGGACTCAATTCCCCTTGGGACATCTGAAATGGATAAACAGATTTTGATTGGACCCTCTAACAGGTAGCTTAGATGAGTTATTTTATAAGAACTAGTCATTTTGGATACTTTTACTGAAGGTAAGACCTTTAACAGTTTTCATGTGAAAGTAAAATATAAAAGATTATACAAATAAAAGATTGGTGAGATGGATACTTCAGCATTACAAATAAAAGGTAGGCGAGATGGAAACTTCAGCATTATAAATTAAAGCGGCAAATATTTTTAAAACAAAACAATATTTATTTATTTAAGCGTTTTGAGAACACATTCATTGTGTGTACAAATGAATTTGATCTTTATGGAATTAACTGCAAGCAGAACTCTCTGCATGTACATCCCTCTTTCTATTTCAGTCTTTTTTGATTTCGAAAATCTTTATATACATCAGTCTTTGTAGTAAAATTTATTCATATTCTGCACAGATTTTTTCGTCCTAAAAAAAAAAATCCTGTCTGTAATGATCTGCTCATTTCAGACTTTAAACATAGTGCTACCGTACTACCAATGTTTTGTAAGAGCAAACTTCACTGGACCCTAATATATAACAAAATTTGGAACATGGCACAGAATTTGAGCCACATTTTTGCACAGAAATACATGAATGTGTCCGTTCTTTTCATGGCTCGTTGAATGTAAGCTGATGTAAGCTTCTCACTTCAACTTGTGTTGAAAGAACGTGTTTTTACAACGCGATGTTTTGTAGGAGATTTTATGTCTTCTGGTATTTTACAGATGTTTTTGAAATGAATAAAAGGTGGGTGAGATGGACCCTTCAGCATTACAAATAAAAGATATGTAAGATGTACACTTCAGCATTACAAATAAAAGATTGGTGAGATGGATACTTCAGCATTACAAATAAAAGGTAGGCGAGATGGAAACTTCAGCATTATAAATTAAAGCGGCAAATATTTTTAAAACAAAACAATATTTATTTATTTAAGCGTTTTGAGAACACATTCATTGTGTGTACAAATGAATTTGATCTTTATGGAATTAACTGCAAGCAGAACTCTCTGCATGTACATCCCTCTTTCTATTTCAGTCTTTTTTGATTTCGAAAATCTTTATATACATCAGTCTTTGTAGCTGGCACGATACCTCTTGACCAGATTAGTGTGAGATTTCTTGGCTTCTGAGTATCTATAACGGCTTTCAAAGATCTACAAATGTATGGCCATAATGTTTAGCTGATTCTTTAGAATCTGCTACGCACTATGTGTTAACTACAGTTCAGGGATTGAGGAGTTCACAATAGAAAACCAAACGAACACATTCTTAAAACACAAACTTAATTAATAACTTTTCTTTTTCATCACATACCATCAAGTGAGATAGTGATCAACCGCAAGCCTGTCAATAATAATAATAAAAAAACAATATTTCAAAAACACGCTAAAAAATAAACTTACTTGCTATTTTAAATTCAAATTGTATCTCTCAAAATATCCACACAATATACCGCGTACATCGAAGGACTGGAACAATTTGCCTGCTGCGGTCTTCCCGTCCAACTATAATTTAGGTGTCTTCAAGGCTAAAAAAACAAAGGTTCTAAATATGTTAACTGCTCGATGTATTATACAAAAGGGCCGGACGTTCGTTGTTCCTCAAATAGGATGCCACTAAACGTCATGCGGGCTTGCGGACGGCGAGCAATGGGTAGCTCGCCGTCCGTCCATCCGGTAACCGTCCGGACCAAGCCCACGTCGTCAACGGCGCGTAGTGTTCCACGCGCGACTCAAGGAGATGTCAGCAACCGTAGGGACCCAGCAGGGTCGAAGCCTACTGGGGCCAAGAGTCTGATGAAAGGAAGACTCGGCCCTGGTATGAAAGGCAACGAAGGAACAGGAGTGTGTTTTTAGTCAGTAAAAGTCTGACACTATCTCTCGCTCCGCCCAAGAGCGGGGGATGTCATTGGATGATTTTCCCACCGAAAAAAAAAGTCATGACTCATAAACGAACTAAATAAGCTGTAAATTGAGTAACATAAGCTTAAGTCGTTATGGATAACAGATTTGTATCTGTTAACATATGGCACTTAATTCACAGAAGAATAAATAACCTTGATGGTATGAACCCTTTTTCTTTGAGGGCAAGTCCATCCTAGCCAAAATTTTCAACCTAGACATACTCGTACATTTAAATTCAAATTTCAGAATCGCACTTACTAAAATCAGAGCAAATTATTTAAAATTAGAACCTCTCTGTATTCGGTTCAGATATTCTGAGCGAAATGCTCGAAGCAGCATTTCGCTTAGAATCTTCATTGAGAACGCCTTTAACCGGTACAAAGGGAGATAATTGACTCAATCACACCAGCCACCGTTGGGTAGGTATAAGCTTATCTAGTGACCACTAGAGGACGCTGGGGTTTCAATTAAAATAGATGGGAAAAGGTGTATCTTGCCCAAGAGCGGGTTAATGGAAATATTGTTTCATAATATTTTTTATAGTTTTGGTGTTTGTGAACTATTCATACTATATCTATCCCACATCATCTTCCTGCCTTTATCTCGTGTTATTTGGGGTCGGCGCAACATGCTTTTTCTTTCATTCTTTCCTGTCACCCGTCATGATATCACTAACTCCCTTTTCTTTTTTATCACTCCTCACACAATCCATCCACCTTTTTTGTGGTCCTCTGTATATATACCTATTTGTATATATTCCACAAGAAGAGTATTTCTTCCATGTAAATTGCATAATATCCTAGCACACGGGAACACGTGAAGGTATCGAGTTGAAATTAAAACCATATACTCAAGTCTGCGATCCCTTGAAGCTGTGAAAAAATCAAACTTCTGAGTTGTTAGAAAAAAAAGATACAGCCGTTTATGTCGCAAAAAAACGTGTATTTCGACACTCTCAAAGGAATCAAATTCATAGGGTACTTCCCGTTGACCTAGAATCCTAAAATTTAGCATGAAGCGAGATCTCATAGCACAAGTGTAGGACAAAATATGAAAACTGAGTTACGTCACAATTTTTTTTTTGCTATTCGGAAAAATCTTTCTAACTCAATTTGGAATTGAACTGTTTTCATAGGTAAGTTTGTATGGAACTCTCAGTGCGCGAGTCTGACTCACACTTGCCCGGTTTTTTTGCATTTTAAACGTGATCTTAGTTCAGATTTACAAGTGTGTTCGATATATTATTTTTAATTTTTATTCTTGGTCACCGATCACAGATATTCTTAAATTTTCGTTACCTTTTACCATCTTTAATGTACCCTAAAACTCCTGAATAAATGGTGTGTGGCTGGAAAATGGTAGATACTTGTATTTATATTGTATACCATTTTCCTGCTGAGTCCTGCCGGTCCACTTAGATTAGATACTATGGGCCGCACGATATTTATTTTTCAAGCTTTAGTAATTTAATTACCTACGCAAACTTTCCCTACTTTTAGATTAAAAGGGTTGAAATACACTTAACTTAATTAAAATAATAACAGTTCAAAAACAAAATGTTGGAAGATATTTTCTGAAAATCATAACTCATTTATAAAAGAGGTCCTACCGCGTAACTTTATTTCAAAAAGTTTAATTCACGAGCAAAAACGATGTAAATATTTGATAGTATCGCCACGAAATCGTGGAAATTAATTGCTTATTCCAATTAACACTTCTCTGAGTGCCTAAAGGTTAAGCGAATCGTACTTTATCCAATAAAATGTGAATTAAAACGACTATTAAAATGGCGACGGGTGGGAACGCGCAATGTTCGAAATTCGAATATCCATCCGTTCCAATGAAAATGAAAGTACCATTCTGCCAACGACAAAGCATCAAAACAAAAAAGGGAATGGCTTAATTATTTATTCAGAGCTCTTCGAGCGAAAAGGTCGTAAATGTTTTGGTATTAATCAAACTTAATTGCCGGGAATCGAAACCTTTTGTCTTTTAAAAATAATATATATTTTCTACGAATTCGAAATCTTGACATAAATGACGTTATTTTTTAACTGAATGTAATGAGCTGAACGATGAAGTTTTTTTAGATTGTAATAAGAAATTGTTATCGAAAACGTAATTGTGCGTAAAATTTTTTAGCTACCAAGTAGGTAGAGTATTGTTTTATGGTTGTGGCCGTGGGTGATTTTTATAACTTTTACGGGGTCAAAAGCTTATTAAAGGTATTTTTATTACTTTATTATTTATTTTCGATAAAAAACTGCCCATACTACGATAATGACGCCATCAACCTAACAAGTTTTACGAGGAAATATTGTAAGCAAAAACTGGGCAAGTGCGAGTTGGACTCGCGCACTGAGGGTTCCGAAAAAACTTACCTATGTAAATCACGGTGGAGGTGTGCCCCGCTTGGGCAGAGCAACGCCGTGTTCTCATGGGGGCGATCGGCGGCAGTTATCTCTCGTGCCGGGCCTTGGTTCAGGCCATGGTCCGGAGCGAGGAGGAGTGGCAGGCGGTCGTCTCCTTCTATGCTATGCTAGCAAAGGAGGCGGCCGATCGCGTGAGGCAACGGTCCTCACGCCCCAACCACCGAAAGAAAGAGCTAAAGCTAGAGTTGCCTTGGCCCTGGAACTCAAAATGCAACTGAAAGAACACAGGTGGCCCTCTCGCCTAGAGCAGAAAGTCATCAAATGCTTTCTGTGTTTGATGACTTCCCTCCTCAAAAAAAAATGTAGTGCCATACACCATTAAAAAAAAAACAGCTGCTATCGTCTACACATATACCATTAAAAAAAAAACAGCGCCATCACCACAATTCAAAATCGTACGATACGATCGCCATAATTATTACCATGATATCTATACCAAGCCTCGTTTGGACGCTTGCCATTACATTCCTGGGAGACCGATTCCTTCGCAACTTCCCATGTTTCGCTTACGAGCTAGTGCTATTTATGGTAATGATTTGCGGATGTAAGGACTAAGCTAGTGGTTAGTAAACAGGAGGTGTTTACGTAAAACGGGCCACTTAAATTGCTGTTGTTTTGGCCATCAAATATCATGACAGTAGGTACTTTTGTTGGCTAAGTAGTGATTATTTACAGCGGCTAAAGAGCTTTTGACGTCCGTCTTTTTTCTTAGACAGAAATTTCAGATGAGTATCTGAAACTATTTAAAAACTTAATAAAGAAAAATATGATTATATTTTTAACACGCTTTTATTAGCTTCACTTGTAACTATGCATGTAAGAAAATCTTGGAATCTTAATTTGACCCACTTCCCGGTCTTCGATTAGGATGAAATTTTGCACACGCTCTGAGTTCTGATGACAATACATGACTAGCTAAGAAACGTCATTACAAATCCAATATGGCGGCCTTCCCAAGATGGCGGACTGGCTGTTTGAAATCCACCCCCATGATATGGGTATCAAATGAAAGGGTTTGCTGTCAGGAAAACGAAAAAAATTGTCACGTGACTTAAATCCAATATGGCTGACGTCCAAGATAGCGGACAGGCTATTTGAAATGCACCCCCATGATATGGGTATCAAATGAAAGGGTTTGCTGTCAGGAATACAAAAAAAATAATTTTGTGCGTGCTAAAAGCTTGTTTTTTTAGTTTTTTTAACTATTTTTTATGTGATGTTTTTAGCCTGGATACAAAGTCCTTTAAAAATGTTTTCATGTAATAGTTAATTTGTTTACGATTAGAATATTGATGTTCATATTTTATGTAGAGTTTAGCATCAAATGTATCAATTCGACCTTTTCGGCAGGCTTCACTGAGGTAGTCAACAGTGCAATAAAATTCTCATCTCCTTCCCATATGTCGACGGCTCGTACTGTTGTCGACGGCGCGTACTGTTCCAGGTGCGCCTCAGGGAGATGTTAGCAAATCGTAGGGGCCCAGCAGGGTCGAAGCCTTCTGGGGCCACGGGTAGTGTGAAAATGAAACCCGGGGCCCTGGGGCGAAGGCAATGAAGGAACAGGAGTGGGTTTTTAGCCAGTAAAAGTCTGACACTATCTTTCGCTCCGCCTAAGAGCGGGATTTGTCATTAGATGATTTTCCCACGTAAAAAAAAATTTCGTTTCGGGTGGTTTTCGGGTTTTGTTTTCACACTACCCATGGCCCCAGTAGGCTTCGACCCTGCTGGGCTCCTACAATTTGCTGACAGCTCCCTTAGGCGCGCGTGGAACAATACGCGCCGTCGACGACTTGGGCTCGGTCCGGACGGTTACCGGACGGTCGGACGGCGGGCTACCCATTGCTCGCCGTCCGCAAGCCCGCGCTTATGGTGGCCGGAAATCGGGATCGGAATCCCGACGGTGGTTGGGGCGTGAGGACCGTTGCCTCACGCGATCGGCCGCCTCCTTTGCTAGCATAGCATAGAAGGAGACGACCGCCTGCCACTCCTCCTCGCTCCGGACCATGGCCTGAACCAAGGCCCGGCACGAGAGATAACTGCCGCCGATCGCCCCCATGAGAACACGGCGTTGCTCTGCCCAAGCGGGGCACACCTCCACCGTGATTTACATAGGTAAGTTTTTTCGGAACCCTCAGTGCGCGAGTCCAACTCGCACTTGCCCAGTTTTTGCTTACAATATTTCCTCGTAAAACTTGTTAGGTTGATGGCGTCATTATCGTAGTATGGGCAGTTTTTTATCGAAAATAAATAATAAAGTAATAAAAATACCTTTAATAAGCTTTTGACCCCGTAAAAGTTATAAAAATCACCCACGGCCACAACCATAAAACAATACTCTACCTACTTGGTAGCTAAAAAATTTTACGCACAATTACGTTTTCGATAACAATTTCTTATTACAATCTAAAAAAACTTCATCGTTCAGCTCATTACATTCAGTTAAAAAATAACGTCATTTATGTCAAGATTTCGAATTCGTAGAAAATATATATTATTTTTAAAAGACAAAAGGTTTCGATTCCCGGCAATTAAGTTTGATTAATACCAAAACATTTACGACCTTTTCGCTCGAAGAGCTCTGAATAAATAATTAAGCCATTCCCTTTTTTGTTTTGATGCTTTGTCGTTGGCAGAATGGTACTTTCATTTTCATTGGAACGGATGGATATTCGAATTTCGAACATTGCGCGTTCCCACCCGTCGCCATTTTAATAGTCGTTTTAATTCACATTTTATTGGATAAAGTACGATTCGCTTAACCTTTAGGCACTCAGAGAAGTGTTAATTGGAATAAGCAATTAATTTCCACGATTTCGTGGCGATACTATCAAATATTTACATCGTTTTTGCTCGTGAATTAAACTTTTTGAAATAAAGTTACGCGGTAGGACCTCTTTTATAAATGAGTTATGATTTTCAGAAAATATCTTCCAACATTTTGTTTTTGAACTGTTATTATTTTAATTAAGTTAAGTGTATTTCAACCCTTTTAATCTAAAAGTAGGGAAAGTTTGCGTAGGTAATTAAATTACTAAAGCTTGAAAAATAAATATCGTGCGGCCCATAGTATCTAATCTAAGTGGACCGGCAGGACTCAGCAGGAAAATGGTATACAATATAAATACAAGTATCTACCATTTTCCAGCCACACACCATTTATTCAGGAGTTTTAGGGTACATTAAAGATGGTAAAAGGTAACGAAAATTTAAGAATATCTGTGATCGGTGACCAAGAATAAAAATTAAAAATAATATATCGAACACACTTGTAAATCTGAACTAAGATCACGTTTAAAATGCAAAAAAACCGGGCAAGTGTGAGTCAGACTCGCGCACTGAGAGTTCCATACAAACTTACCTATGAAAACAGTTCAATTCCAAATTGAGTTAGAAAGATTTTTCCGAATAGCAAAAAAAAAATTGTGACGTAACTCAGTTTTCATATTTTGTCCTACACTTGTGCTATGAGACCTCGCTTCATGCTAAATTTTAGGATTCTAGGTCAACGGGAAGTACCCTATGAATTTGATTCCTTTGAGAGTGTCGAAATACACGTTTTTTTGCGACATAAACGGCTGTATCTTTTTTTTCTAACAACTCAGAAGTTTGATTTTTTCACAGCTTCAAGGGATCGCAGACTTGAGTATATGGTTTTAATTTCAACTCGATACCTTCACGTGTTCCCGTGTGCTAGGATATTATGCAATTTACATGGAAGAAATACTCTTCTTGTGGAATATATACAAATAGGTATATATACAGAGGACCACAAAAAAGGTGGATGGATTGTGTGAGGAGTGATAAAAAAGAAAAGGGAGTTAGTGATATCATGACGGGTGACAGGAAAGAATGAAAGAAAAAGCATGTTGCGCCGACCCCAAATAACACGAGATAAAGGCAGGAAGATGATGTGGGATAGATATAGTATGAATAGTTCACAAACACCAAAACTATAAAAAATATTATGAAACAATATTTCCATTAACCCGCTCTTGGGCAAGATACACCTTTTCCCATCTATTTTAATTGAAACCCCAGCGTCCTCTAGTGGTCACTAGATAAGCTTATACCTACCCAACGGTGGCTGGTGTGATTGAGTCAATTATCTCCCTTTGTACCGGTTAAAGGCGTTCTCAATGAAGATTCTAAGCGAAATGCTGCTTCGAGCATTTCGCTCAGAATATCTGAACCGAATACAGAGAGGTTCTAATTTTAAATAATTTGCTCTGATTTTAGTAAGTGCGATTCTGAAATTTGAATTTAAATGTACGAGTATGTCTAGGTTGAAAATTTTGGCTAGGATGGACTTGCCCTCAAAGAAAAAGGGTTCATACCATCAAGGTTATTTATTCTTCTGTGAATTAAGTGCCATATGTTAACAGATACAAATCTGTTATCCATAACGACTTAAGCTTATGTTACTCAATTTACAGCTTATTTAGTTCGTTTATGAGTCATGACTTTTTTTTTCGGTGGGAAAATCATCCAATGACATCCCCCGCTCTTGGGCGGAGCGAGAGATAGTGTCAGACTTTTACTGACTAAAAACACACTCCTGTTCCTTCGTTGCCTTTCATACCAGGGCCGAGTCTTCCTTTCATCAGACTCTTGGCCCCAGTAGGCTTCGACCCTGCTGGGTCCCTACGGTTGCTGACATCTCCTTGAGTCGCGCGTGGAACACTACGCGCCGTTGACGACGTGGGCTTGGTCCGGACGGTTACCGGATGGACGGACGGCGAGCTACCCATTGCTCGCCGTCCGCAAGCCCGCATGACGTTTAGTGGCATCCTATTTGAGGAACAACGAACGTCCGGCCCTTTTGTATAATACATCGAGCAGTTAACATATTTAGAACCTTTGTTTTTTTAGCCTTGAAGACACCTAAATTATAGTTGGACGGGAAGACCGCAGCAGGCAAATTGTTCCAGTCCTTCGATGTACGCGGTATATTGTGTGGATATTTTGAGAGATACAATTTGAATTTAAAATAGCAAGTAAGTTTATTTTTTAGCGTGTTTTTGAAATATTGTTTTTTTATTATTATTATTGACAGGCTTGCGGTTGATCACTATCTCACTTGATGGTATGTGATGAAAAAGAAAAGTTATTAATTAAGTTTGTGTTTTAAGAATGTGTTCGTTTGGTTTTCTATTGTGAACTCCTCAATCCCTGAACTGTAGTTAACACATAGTGCGTAGCAGATTCTAAAGAATCAGCTAAACATTATGGCCATACATTTGTAGATCTTTGAAAGCCGTTATAGATACTCAGAGGCCAAGAAATCTCACACTAATCTGGTCAAGAGATATCGTGCCAGCCACTTACGAGGACCAGAATAGAATACCTTTCAAGTTTCTTTTTTGGACAGCTTTATAAGAAAAGCATATGCACTGAAAAATGAACCCTTTACACAACTCTTTTTGAACTTCCATTTAAACTTAATGCGTAGTCATCCTCATCATCATTACAGCCTAAAGACGTCCACAGATATACAGTTGGAGGGGGAGGCTTATATCCTGGATATAGGCCTCCCCCAACTGTCGCCACAACGCCCAGTCCTATACGTCTCGCCTCCATCGTATTCTTGCAACCTTCATCAGGTCATCGTCATTACGCTTGTCACTAACTTAGTGCATAGTATTAGTCACTGATTGAAAAATGACCTAAAACGAATGACTAGACACTGACAGATTCGATCCAAAGTGGAACCGAGTTGAATGTCGAGCGAATGAATGTGAATCGTTTTACAAATCGACTTTCCATTAATCGTTTAGAAAACTATCGATGTATAATCTTGATTGATTGATCGACTAGGCTTTTACGTCAATACGCAACGGACTGATATATTAAACTTAATTGCTGTTTTATTTAACTGAAATTGAATTGATGGGTCGTGGGGCTCTATGGACCGGGATTCGGTACCACTTCCAACCATAATTTTTTTGAGTAGTGTTTTGGGACCACAAGGAAAAAGGCATTAAAGTACCGTTACCAAAAAACTGTATTATTTTATTTGTGGTCCCAAAATACTACTAAAAAAGCTGGGCAAGTGCGAGTCGGACTCGCGCCCTGAGGGTTCCGTACAAACTTACCTATGTAAATAGTTCAATTCCGGATTGGAGTCTCGGAAGGTTTTTCCGAATCGCAAACAAAAATTGTGACGTAACAACAAATTTACAGTTTATTCCTATACTTGTGCTATAAGATCTTCTTATGCCAAATTTTAGAATTCTGGGTCAACGGGAAAATGTACGTTTTTTGCCACATAAACCAAAATATCTTTTTTTCTCTTTAACTTACAAGTTTGATTAATTTACAGCTTCAAGAGACTTGAGTATATGATTTAAATTTCAACTCGATACCTCCACGCGTTCCCGAGATAAAGGGTCTTTGACAGACAGAAAGACAGACAGACAGACGGACGGACAACAAATCCTATAAGGGTTCCGTTTTTTTCCTTTTGAGGTACGGAACCCTAAAAATATTATTTTTACAGTTGTAAATTAGGACCGCGGTCCCGGTCCAAAGAGCACCACGACCCGAATTGATATTACAAGTTACAGTTTCAATTAGAATTCTAAATCCAATCCTTTGTTTTATGAATCCTAGGAAAAGGCTTCTCCCAAATCCTTCCAGGATTTTTTTGCCTGAGCCACCTCGAACCAGTATATAGCCTCTTTATTAACGTGAGAAATGACCTAGTGAATTCTCGCGCTCTAGGGCGAAGCGAGAGGCGTGTCAGAACTTTTACTGACTAAAACTACACCTATATTCCTTCAATGGGCCGTTGCGTCCCAGAGCCTCGAGTAACCCAGTATATAGCCTCCTGCTGAAGTCTAAGTCGTCTCTCCACCTCTTCCTAGGCTGACCTCAGGGTCGCAGGCCCTCACTTTCTGTGAGATTATTGCTAAGCGGTCACTGTGCATACGGCTAACGAGCCCAGCTTAATTCCTTTTTCAAAATAACTTATTGTTATTTTTTTATATTTATTACTAAAAAGCTCAGTTTCCAATATTTATGCTATTTTTGATTAGAAGATAAAATTACCAATTTTTTCGGTAATAGATACGTATCTTAAAATATTTTTCTAACGATAATAATAGCCTGAGGCAGACAAGAAGCAATGGAAAGCAAAAACGATGTTTACCAAAGATTTATCTACGTTAGCAAAAACGATTTATATAAGTAAAAAAACTTTGAGGGCGTACATATTTACTACTTCTACAATAAGCCATTTGTACGCTCTCAAAACTTTTATTAGTTTTGAATTAAGTATGTAAGTTACTGTTACCAAAACAACTATTTATTTTCTTACGTCTATAGAGGTTTTTTTTCGCTTGATTTGCTACTATCAACATTTCTACTTCCTTCTTAATAAAACTTAGGTAGGTGTAAAAAGATAAAAAAGCAAGTGGATAAATCTCCTTGCCAATTATTTTTTCTTGTTCGACATCAGAACGTAGGTACGGTCGAACAAGAAATATTGGGCTTTAGGCATTAAGTCCGCCTTTGTAGCTTTGTGTTGCATAATATTTTTTAATAAATAATTGGGTACACACCGACAAACAGTTAACTTGTACTTATAAGAAAGTTTTTAGTGTGCTGTGTAGTCAAGTCTTGTACCTACATAACTCTTGTAAATCTCTTTATATAAAAGATAACCAATACTGACTGACTGATCTATCAACACACAGCTCAAATTACTGAACTAATTGCGCTGAAATTTGGCACGTAGATAATTATGTAAGCATGTGTTAAGACAAGACAATTAAAAAATTCATCCCTTAAGGAGATGAAACAGAGGTTCAAAGTTTGTTTGGAGAAACCTACTTTTTATTACCCGACTAGGGAGGGTTATGATTTTGACAGGCTATGTAATGTATGTGAGTATGTTCATCTGTTCCCTCATAGCTCCTAATCTCCTTATCGGAACTCGACGTATGAGGTATCGTTAGAACCGTTTTAATTGTCCGCTAAACATAGGCTACGTGACGTGTCACAAAAGTCGATATGCCGCCCTCTAGCGGACAAAAAGTAATGCGTTAAAAATAAAAATGGAGATAAATACACCGTGTTTCATATCATTTGAAAGGGCTTCACTGGTACTTATAAAAAAATATCATCAAAATTCAATGTGGCGCCCTCTAGTGGACAAAAAGTATTGTGTCAAAAAAAAAATAAGATAAATACGTCGTGTTGGTACCATTTGAAAGGACTTCACTTGTTCATACCAAAATAAATAGTATAGAAGCACAGTGATTTAACACCAAAATCTTTTAAATAAAAAGAAGTAAAAAACTAAAACCCGACTACGACAAAAAAAGACGCTGAAAAAGTATGAAACAAGATTTTCAAGATGCTGAAATAAACAAAGTAACTGGAAAAACAAGAATAGAACAAAAAGAAAAGCCGTAGTCACACGTTATAGGTAGGTAATAATCGAAACACTTTAATAGCGTGTGACTACGGCTTTTATTTTTGTTCTATTCTTGTTTTTCCAATTACTTTGTTTATTTCAGCATCTTGAAAATCTTGTTTCATACTTTTTCAGCGTCTTTTTTGTCGTAGTCGGGTTTTAGTTTTTTACTTTTTTTTCTTACTTCTTGCGGGCAAAGCCGCTTGCAGAAGCTTTTTTTTTTTTTTTTTCGGGTGGGAAAATCATCTCATGACATCCCCAGCTCTTGGGCGGAGCGCGAGATAGTGTCAGACTTTTACTGACTAAAAACCCACTCCTGTTCCTTCTTTGCCATTTTTTTTCCAGGGCCCCGGGGGTCACTTTTGCATCACCCATGGCCCCAGTAGGCGACGACAGACAGTAGACGACCTGGGCTCGGTCCGGACAGTCACCGGACGATCGAACGGCGAGCCACCCATTGTTCGCCGTCCGAAAGCCCGCGCCTACGGTGGCCGGAAATCGGGATCGGAATCCCGGCGGCGGTTGGGGCGTGAGGACCTTTGCCTCACGCGATCGGCCGCCTCCTTTGCTAGCATTACTGCTTCGCAGAAGGAGGCGACCGCCTGCCACTCCTCCTCGCTCCGGACCATGGCCTGTACCAAGGCCCGGCGCGAGAGATCGCTGCCGCCGATCGCCCCCACGAGGACACGGCGGTGCTCTGCCCAAGCGGGGCACACCTCTACTGTATGCTCCACCGTGTCCTCCGGGCGGTCCACACAATGGTGGCACCCGGGCGTCTCTTCTGCACGAATCCGGTGCAGGAACCTCCCGAACTTACCATGTCCGGTGAGGACCTGCGTCATGCGGTAGGTAAGGACGCCGTGAGGTCTTTCCAGCCACTCCTCAAAGAGGGGACTTATGGCCATAATTATGGCGTGCCCAGCACTGGGTTGCAACAGTCGCTGTCGCCATTCCACCATGAGATCTCGCCGGAAGTCTTCCCGCCATGCCGCGACATGGCGCGGCAGCGGAGTTTCGCCCCGGCGTTGCATCTCCATGCGCAGATCGTGCATGCGTGCAAGGTCTTTTGCCTGCAAATCCCACGGTGGTTGGCCAGCAAGGAGGCTCGCTGCTTCGCGGGAAATCGTGCGATATCCCCGCACCATCCGGATGGCCATGACCCTCTGGCATGCGTTCAGCTTGGCCGCCGGTCGCTTTCTCAGCGACGGCGCCCATACCGGCGCCCCATAAAGGGCCATGGACCTAACGATTCCTGCGTAGAGCCTCCGGCAGGAGGCGTCTGGACCCCCTAGGTTAGGCAGAAGCCGCTTAATAGCAGCCCCAGTCCAATCCAGTTTGGGAGCCAGACGTCGGAAGTGCTCCTCGAAATTCCATCGGCTGTCGAGGACGAGTCCCAGGTACTTCATCGTCGACCCGACGCCGATGTGAACTCCTCCTACCGTTATTTGGGAACCCGGTGGTGGCGCATTCCGAGGGCCGTGAAAGCACATGGCCTCAGACTTGTGCAGTGCCACCTCGAGTCCCAACTGCTGGATCCTCTCCACGACTATCGCAACCCCGCGTGTCGCTAGTTCGACCGCCGCCTGGTACGACTCTCCCTGCGCCAGAACCAGCGTGTCGTCTGCGTAACAGATCACGCTGACCCCGTCAGGGAGGTCGCCGCGCAACACGTAGTCGTACCCGATGTTCCACAAGGGTGGTCCTAGTACCGATCCCTGCGGAACACCGCACGACATCTCTCGCCGTTTTCACTCTCCCTGGTGACCGGGGTAGATGATGAACCTGTCCGTCAGGTAGGCCTCGATCACACGACAGAGGTAGTCGGGCACCCGGTGATACCTGAGTGCCCTCCTAATGCAACTCCAGGGCAGGGAATTGAAGGCGTTGGCGATGTCCAAAGACACCACCAAGACACACCTGCCCTGGGATACCGCATCCCCCGTCGTGAGGGCTCGCACGCGCATGAAAGCGTCCACCGTGGAGCGTCCCCTGCGAAAGCCGAACTGGCCGTCCGCCAGATCCGGCCCCACCCGTGTTAGGTGCGCGACGAGGCGGTCTGCAATAACTCTTTCAAAGAGCTTGCCCACCTCGTCGAGCAGCACGATGGGCCGGTACGCGGACGGTGAGTCCGCAGGGCACCCCTGCTTCGCGATGAGGACCAGCTTCCCCGTCTTCCAGCGAAGTGGGAACTGGCCCCTCTCCAAGCATGCGCTTAGGAGCCCCCTTAGTCGAGGCCCGATTTCCTCCATGGCCAGGACCCAGGCTTTTCCAGGCAAGCCGTCGGGTCCTGGGGCGGTATTCTTGGCATTCAGCCTTCGTACCGCCACACTCATTTCTACCTCGGTCACCTCTGGAACATTGTCGTCGTCGTCGCCGTCGTGGTCCACGTCGGACACCGCAGGTGGCGGAGCCATGAGCGGGGGAGAGTGTTCCTCTCGCTCGGGGAACAGAGCGCTCACCACACCCTCCACAAGCTGGGGCCGGAGACTCTGTGTCAGCGGGGGAGCCCAGGGGCGGAGCTTGTCTCGCACCAACTTGTAGGGGCGTCCCCACGGGTCTCTGTTCAGAGTCCCCAGCCACACGTTGCGGGCCTCCAACTTGGCCCGCTTTATCTCCGCTCGGAGGGTGCGCTTCGCCGCTCTGTATCCCTCGTACAGCTCCGCCTCTCTAGCCTCTGCATCCGGCGGGCGGTTGCGGCGCCTGCGATGTCTGGCGTACCGGCGCCGCGCGGCATTGCACGCACTACGCAGTGCAGCAATCTCCGGCGACCACCAGTACACCTGGCGCCGAGCACGTTCTTGCCGGACTCGGGGCATTGCCACGTCGCAGATTTGTGACATGGCCTCCCGGAGCCACTCTGCCTCGACGTCGATGTCGACAGGCCTGTCCGGTGCTTGCACCCAGGCCTGTACCATCGCGGCTTCCAGGAGAAGCTCCCGGTCCAGCTGCTTCAGCGCCCACCGTGGACCACACGGGGTCTGTTGGACTGGCGCGGTCGGGGTCTGGGTGGAGACGTCAAACCGGATGTAGCGGTGGTCCGAGTACGTCTCCACCCCCTCCATGACGCGCCAGTCGACGATACGCGGTGACAGAGCGGGGCTGGCAAACGAAATGTCCACCACTGACTCACCCCGCATCCGCACACACGTGGGGACCGAACCCCGGTTTAGGACAACCAGGCCTGTCTCCAGTGCCCAGTCCTCCACCATCCGACCCCGCTGGTTCGTGAACCGGGAACCCCAAGCCAAGTTCTTGGCATTGAAGTCCCCGCAAACGACCACGGGGAGGGATCCAAACCCAGCGACGACGGCGTTCAGCTCCATAAGAGAGTTGTGGAGTTCGGCGAGAGTTTTATTCGGGGAGAAGTACACCCCAACCACAGCCATCTCCCCGAACCGTGCTGCCACGCAACCTTGTCCTCTCGTGATACCCTCGAGGGACGGGGTACCGGCGGCGGCCGACGAAATTAAGGTCACCGAGCCGTTCAGGTCCTGCACCCAGTCAGCCCTGGGTAGGACATAGTACGGCTCGGAGACTACGGCGATGTTAATCGACCACTGCGCCATGCTCTGGAGCAACAGATCCTGAGCGGGGGCGCAGTGGTTGATGTTCGCCTGGAGGAGACGTAATGGAGCCATTAATGGCAGTCCATTATAGTCTCCTCCCGGGCCCCCTGTAAGGGCACAGCTGCGGTGGTTGCAGCGGCGGCGTCTGCGGAAGCGATAGCGGCGGTGGCTAACTTGGCGGCCGCAGCAGTGAGCACATCCGCTGGAATGGACCTTGGGGCCTTGCCCTTAGCCTTGGTGGGGGGATCGCAGGACCTGCCCCCAGCCCGGTGATCTGCCGGCTTGCCTGCCGCCGCACATGCGTAGCAATGCGGCGCTGCACTGCAAGTGGCGGCCTTGTGACCAGGCTGACCGCACTGAAAGCAGCGGTCACTGCGGTCCACCTCCGCTGCGAAACAGGCCCCCACGTGGTGTCCCACGTGGCAGCGATAACACCGCAGAGGTCTGGGCTCCAGCAGTTTTACACGCGCGGAGACCCAGCCCACCAAAAGCCGTCGGCCCTCCTCGGTGATGTTCTTGGCCGCCGACACGGGGCAACTCACCGTCACTGCCCCCATGCCCGTGCTATCAGCGCGGATGGTGCCTGCCCGGACCTGGTCGGTAAGGCACCCTCCCGTCTTGACGACGGCGGCCACAACCTCATCCACCGTCACAGAGTCGTCCAGGCCCATAATGCGCATGTCAACGCGCTTTGTGGGCCTGGACACTCGGGCCTCCTCCGCATCTAAGGACGCCCTGATTTTATCGGCCAGAGCATCTGCGGTGGGGCCGCTGTTCACCCCGGGGACCTCCAACATGAGGGCTCCGGTCGCGGTATGCCGCATTCGGAAGCCCCCGGCGATACCGAGCTCAGTGAGGTCCACCGCCCGCCTCGCTTTAGTGATGACCTTGCCGTAGGTCACGCCCTTCTTTTCCGCAGCCGGCTGTAGCGTGATAACTACAGCTGCGGATGCTGGGGCGCGAAGCCTAGCCGCAAGGGCCCTCTTATGACGCTGCCGCTGCCTTTTCCGCTTCTTGGCCGCCCTTGCCACCTTGCCCGCCCTTTTCTTCTCTCCGACCACCTGCCACTCGGCGTCGGCCGGAGATTCTGTAGGCTGGGGTAGCGGGGGCGAACGGTGCACTGCCGTGGCAGGAGATTTTGCCACCTTAGCAGCCTTGCCTTTTCTAGGGGGGGCAGGCTTCTCCTGCTGCTGCTTAGCCGCCGGGGCTGGCCTCGTGGGCTCTGACACCATCATGACACGGACCCGGCTTAGGCGCAGCAGCTGTGACTGCGGCGGCATATGATGCCGCCTTCCGTTGGCCGGAGGCCGCGAGCGGTGGGCGCAGCACGATGCCCTCCAGAACGGAAAACTGCTGCTGCACCCGCTGCTGGAACTGCTGCTGCTGCTGCTGTTGTTGCTGCCGGAAGGCAGCCAGCTCTTGCCGCAGCAGGGTCAGCACCTCACTCTCCGGCTGGGGCTGGGGCTGGGACTGGCATTGCCCCTGCTTACGCCCTCCTTTTGGCGCCACCTCGGGACCAGCTCTTCGGAGATCGGCCAAGTCCGCCTCGAGCCCCTCAATCTTCTTGTTGAGGGACTTTTTGAGGGTCTCTATGACGGTCTCAAGGGCCTTCGCGATTGAGATCGTGGCTTGGGTTTTGGCCCTTCCCTTGGAGGACTTCTCCCTTTTCTTTGCGACGCTTGTTAAAGCGTCTGCCACGACCTCTGTGAAGTTGGCCATTGCCTCCTTCATGCCGTCTGACTCGCTGCCAGAAGGCTCTGGCTCCAAAGGGCTAGCCCTACCGCTGATCGCCCCGGGATGACGCCCCTCCCTAGCGATTTCTAGGGATCGGCGGGCCGTCTCCTGAGCAGTGAGCCCGCCCCCCGCCTAGCGGTAGATATTTTGCGGGCCGAAGCTTCGTCGGAAGACGACCTCTGGTCTTCTACCGACATGGGGCGCTTTCGGAGGAACTGATCCCTCCTGGACGAGGTTTTTTCAACCTCCATTGTCTCTGAAGTGAGCGAAGATGCGGTATCGGAATCTGACACCGTATATCCACTCACCTCCCTAAGGCCGGAGCTCCTGCCGACCTGTTCTGTACCTGCCGGCGCCACGGACGTGCTAGGAACGGGTCCCAGGGACTCCACGTCACCGGCAGGTGAGCCACCCTGGCTCAATGCGTCCAACGAGGACGGTACAGGGTCCGAAGACCCGAGGCGGTAGTTGCCCCCCCCCAGAATACGAGGGGCAGCCCGAGCTCTGCTCGGGAAGGGATTCTCCTGCATGCAGGTACCCTCCTGGGGTAGTTATCTTTTTACTACTCGCGCTCATATTGGTGCTGGCCACAGCTTTGCCTTTTTGTCAATGGGGTGGGGTCCCCAATAAACACGTTCGCCATCATGGTCATGTCTGATATGCAGACACGTACCAGAGGCAAACCCACTCTCCAAAACCACTATCCAAAAGCACCAACAGCTATTGGTGCCGATGCTACTGGACAGTGCACCCTCCGTGGCGGTCCGTCTGGACTCCGCCTTGTGTGTGTTCCTCTTGGTCTGGTCTCTCACTTGAGGCCTTTCGGCATGAGTAGCTCTACCGGCATAGCCCTCAAGATCACAGAGACACGCAAGCCCCACCACGACGACAACGTGGGAACACAGTTGGTGGGGCGCTTGCAGAAGCTAGTAGGCAGTAGGTGACAACGCGAAGATTAGTTCTAAAATTGCTCTTCTGACAGATAGACCAACGATGTATATGAAAGATACGAGTATTCATCGCATCCTCGGTTCATTATCGCATCACAAACTTATGTGCGAGCCCGAAAAATGAAAAGTTACAGTTAATAGGACACAAGAAATAAAATAAAAAAATATTGCCTGTTTACCAAATTATTCGTTTAACCGTACCTACGAGTACCTACGTGTTTGTCAAGTGAATAAAACCTCGATGATGGCTTGCTTTGTTTCGAAGTGATTAACTCGGAACAAATGATTGCTTGATGATCCACACATAACGCGCAGTTGGAACTATCATTTATATTGGAAATAATGTCGTTTGTTACGAGCTGATTTCGATTTCATAGATCAGAACGTTTCGTAGTAGAATCAATATATATAATTATGTATATTTTTTTTAAGGTAGGAAATTATCCAATGACTTCTCCCGCTCTTTTGCGCAGCGGGAAGGCATGTGAGACTTTTACAGATTAAGACTACACCTATTTTCTTGCTTTGCCTTGCCTTCCAGGACCCCTGGTATCACTTTCGGAAGTCAACCCATTGCCTCAAGTCAAATCAACCCATGGCCCCAAGTAGAACCACTAATGCTGTATGAAAAATGGTAATACATATTTAGAGTATTACCACAAAATAGATAGGTACAGAAGTCAATCTCATGTACCTATGTACTTCACTTTTCATACCTACGCTCGGCGATCGCGCTAGGGTCAGCGCGTGGCGCCGAACTGTCCGAATGCAACCGGGTGCGGTGATAAATGCCTACCTAATCTGAATTCTAAAATTATTACATGGCCACAAGCCACAAAGTCACTTTCTTCTTGTTCAGTGTTACGTTAAAACAAACCATCAAAATATAAGCAAATATCTACTTACCTCTCTGAAACAACTGGTAGCTTAAAAAACGTCAATTCACTGTTTAATGTTGTATTTAAACAACCGTCCACTGAACAGTTAGAATAAGGTTTTTTTGTTGGTCCATTTTTCCACAAAAAAGTTCACAGACGCGTATCCCAAACGGAGACGGCACTCAAGCTCGCATTGAGCTGAATTGAGCCGAGATATCGTGTCCTTGAGCGGTGTCTATGTGTGCCTTGCTCGAGCGCGCTTTTTATGTAGATTGACTTCTGTACCTATCTATTTTGTGGTATTACTGTCGTTAGATAATTTATATCAAATACGATGACTCATATAGTATCAGAAGCAATTAAAATACTTAGTTATAAACTTTTTCCTGCAATAATTGGTACCAACCTAACAAGGTTAAAAACAATAATATTTGTAGTAATCCTAGATTATATATTAACTAAAAAGTGTCGTCTATAAAAAAATAGTAAAACATTCGCGTTTGACCTTAATCGGTTATATCTCCCAAAATATAATTAAATAATATTGAGAAGGTGTTTCCCATGTTGAAAATGACTGTCCATTTACATTTCAAGTAAAATTACGAAGATAAGAGCTTATTTTTTATCCTAAAAGATCCTGCGAAATTTCTGTTCGTGTTACCTTGTTATTTTAAGAATTACTAGCAGTAATTTCGTTACGTACATTAAATATTTTAGCTACGTTAGTAGAATAAAATATCTGTAGAGGAAAAAATTGTGGGATTAAAATTATATTTTATGTTCATAGATATTATGGTATTATATAATATCTACGAACATAAGTATACAATTACATTATCATAAACTCAACCAGGTGCATTACATATAATTGTGTAGATAACAGGCTAACAAAGAGTCTCTCTTACCCGATCACGACCGACTCAAAACTGCAACAAAACGCACGCTTAATTATGAAGAGAACTAACGGAAAACAAAGTTCAAGAGACAGTCTGTGTTTCCTGATAGCTATGAGTAAATAGGTTACTTCTAGGTAAGCGTGCTCCATCGTCAGCCACATCATCGCTTACCATCACGTGAGATAGTGATCAGACGGGAGCCTATGCATAATAAAAAAAGATATTTTTGAAAATTGAATCATAAAACATAATGGATCATGATTCAATCTTCAAAAACAGGGTGGCCCATTTATACTGTTCGATTTTTAGGATTCCGTACCTCAAAAGAAAAAAACGGAACCTTTATAGGATCATTTTGTTGTTCGTCTGTCTGTCTGTCTGTCTGTCTGTCAAGATCCTTTATCTCAGGAACGCGTGGAGGTATCGAGTTAAAATTAAAACCATATACTCAAGTCCGCGGTCCCTTGAAGCTGTAAAAAATCAAACTTCCGAGTTAACGAAAAAAAAGATCCGGTTGTTTATGTCGCAAAAAACGTGTATTTCGACACTCAATGGAATCAAAATTCATAGGGTACTTCCCGTTGACCTAGAATCCTGAAATTTGGCATGCACAAATATAGAAAAAAAAATCAGAAAACTGTAAATTTGTAGTTACCCACGTCACAAAAAAAAAAATTGCGAATCGGAAAAATCTTCGTAACTCAATTCGGGAATTGAACTGTTTTCATAGGTAAGTTTGTATGGAACCCTTAATGCGCGAGTCCGACTCGCACTCTCCCAGTTTTTTTTGTTAGATGGCATCGTAAGTAATCGTTTATAATATATATAAGTAGTGCAGCCATATCTCTTGCAACCAACCATACATACTCGTGTGTATTTCTAAGCTATATAATTTTTTTTACTCTTAGGATAATTTTTTTTTTTATAATTAGGATAAAATCTTTCAATTTCAAAGCTTCACTATCGAAAAAAATTTACCTACCACTGGTAATTTTGTTCATCACTTTCAAAACTACCGATATGTGTTATTTTACTGGACAAAAATTAATTATCAAAGCTCGCTAAATTGTAAATAAAATATTGATATTATAGTTTGAACAAATCTATTTTCATATTGTACAAAAAAAAAACTTCTATTCGGATTATGCTGACTTGTCTATATGGTTAAGCGTACGAAAAAACGCCTACCGACATGTTCGACAAAAAAATAAGAAAGTAAAACATTGTGGTCGATATTCTGCTTGCGATTGACATTTTCGATTCAGTTGTTCGACAAAAGTCTTAGCAGACAACACGGCATCATCAATCTTGTGCCCCTTCACGAAAATAACGCGATAGAACGTTACAAAGAGAAATGGGTTCCCTCTGAGAAACCATTATGAACAATTTGATGGAGATACAGGCTATTTCCGACTTAAAATATCGATAAGTTGAGCGTTTTTGACATTACTCTAGGCAATTTGATGACCTGAAGCGCTAAAAAAATCTCATTCGCGTAATCAAAATCTAAAGCTTTGGTCTCTTATTGGAACGCATAATTTTGCAGTACGAGATGCCAGAAAAATTGTCTTTCTCACTGCTATACGCATTCTGCGATGGAACAAATGACCAGTCTAGACGTTTTTCATACGATTATGTACTCGGCATTGCATACCGCAGCGTTATGCCACCCGGTTAAAAGAGCAAAGCCTGAGAAAGTGACCACTTGGCATTTTTGTAGGCAGCGTTAATCACGCGGCCATGACACACAAAGGGCAATTGAAAGAATACAGGTGTTTGTTTTTTTTACATTGAAGTCGGTTGTATTTTTTTTTTTTTTGGAAAAGTTTTTTATTTTACACTTTTTAGTTATGGTACCACCACTAAAAATTACCCGTCAGCCAAACTTACCTTATAGCCAGAGTGCATCTCATGACAATTCTAATAGTATCTATTATACCTTCCAGCTTCATCATCAGATCAGTTGGATACATCCTCTCCCCCTCTTCTTTCAGTCAGTCATCGACTACATGTATAGACAAAGAAATTTTACTTGTTACAACAGCTCTGCTGTGATCCTATGAGGAGTTCCGTTCCATATCTTCGAAGTTCATGTTCATCATCATCATCATCATTTCAGCCGAAAGACGTCCACTGCTGGACATAGGCCTCCCCCAAGTGTCACCACAATGAACGGTCCTGTGCGTCTCGCATCCATCGGACTCCCGCAACCGTTACCAAGTCATCATTCTCTTTTGTACTTTGTTGTGAACAGACGTGCCGAAGAATTATTGAAATTAATAAATAAAAACTTGCTGAATCGTGACCTGGTTTTACCTACTGACCGGATAACTGTGTCAAACGTAGTCATAATATGTACTAGTTATTTTACGTAAACAAATAATGTGTAAGGTGTTACCAAGCCAATAACTGTGTCACAATGGCAAGCAGCCCCTTCAGCCGGGGTGACCGATGTGCTCGGAGTCCACCTCCTACACCCGTGCCTACAGCTGCACCTAAACCAGTGTCCGCACTCGCATCTCATCCTCAGACGCCTAACCGAAGTAACGAGGTCATGGAAGTGATTTCAACGCCGGAAATACAAAACTGGATGACGACTATTGACCAATGTCTAAACGAAGTGTGCACTATTGCATCAGAAGGCAAATTAAATACGGAACAAAAAATGCGCATAAGTGCTTTATGCCGAAAAATTGGTCACGGCACGTCACAGATGGCTGTCCAGTACCAGTCGGTCAAGATGAAAGCAGTCATGGCAAACTCCACCGTGCAAACACTTGAAGACCAAATAGATCTGTCGCAGCAACTGCAAGAACTTAAGATGACAGTTGGAGCCTCTATAAAGCCAAATACGGGATCTTCCTTTGCTGATATGGTGAAAAAAGGTACCAACAAATTTATTCAGCCCTTAAATTTAAGTTCAGTGGCCATATATCCAAACGACAAACTAAAGTCCAGTGAGGAGACCAAATCACTTGTCCAAAAAATTATATGCCCAGAGCAGATGAAACTGCAAGTAAGAGGACTACGCAAGACAAAAAATGGCGGTGTCATTATCAGCACTGAAACAAAAGACGACATTGAGAAGGTGAAAAAATCGATGCAGTCAACAAATTCAGGCCTTACAGTCGACGAACCTCAGAAAAGAAAACCTAGAGTCGTAATTATCGGAGTGCCCTCATCCATGCAAGAGAAGGAAGTTTTTACTTGTCTTTTCAACCAAAATCTAGCCGATAAACTTCAGGATTGCAGCCTCGAGACCTTTTTGTCCTCCATTAAGCTGAGCCACAAGTCAGGTAAGAAGGATGCAGACACCTGTAACTTTATTATTGAAGTTTCTGCACAGATACGTAAAGCCCTGATATGTAAAGACAGAGTGTTTGTTAATTGGTCTTCCTGCCCTGTCAGAGACTTTACCCTAGTCACACGTTGTTATAAATGTCAGCAGTACTCTGACCACCGTTCTGATGAAAGAAAGATTTCTCAAAGCAGTCAAGAATTTTAACAAATCGAAACAAAAAGGAAACAAACTAAATGCAACATATCTCAATCCTAACAACAACTCCAAGGCAATTTACGTATCGGAGACTCTCAGTCAGAAGACACAGAGACTATATTATTTGGCACGACAATTCCGAAAGAGTCATGGCTATAGTTTCTGCTGGACTGCAAACGGAATTGTCTATCTGAAAAACAATGAAAATTCTCCTCATATACGTATTAATAACGATGCGGACCTTGATAAATTAAGAAAAAGTGTATCAACTATATGACTGTTTAGTATTGTGTCGATAGCCAGTTTCGGCCTTACTTTAAATTTATTTTGTTTAATGCATGCTCTTTTGTTTTTGTTTTTCTTTTACCATTACTCTCACTATTTACCAAACAAAACAAATCACAACATAATATATTGCTACACAACTATCTACATAACAAACAACACTATACACATAAATACAAATAAATCAACAAGATACGCACACCACACACACACATGTCAAACTGTCAATTCACTCTTAAAAATCAATATCGAACCTAGAAACACCTTCCATAAAATTACTTTATACCACGAGCACATTTCTTTAAAAAATTACACTACTAAGCAAAATTTGGTGACATAATTAGCCTAACTGAAAACTTAGATCAATTATCCGTGTCGTCCTCGCAAACTGCAGACTTAGAAGACTGCTATGATATAATTTCCACTTTCTCAGCTGAGCGCTTACTTGTATTGACACAGAATATACGCAGTGTGAATCGAAATGTGGCTGGCTTGGAGGTTATGCTACAGAGACTGAGGGTGAAATGTGATATTATAATTTTAACTGAATGCTGGCTATCGTGTACAGCTATAGTCCCAAACCTAGATGGTTATAGTTATGCAGCAACAACGATAAACTCTAAGCAAAATGACGGAGTAATTATCTATTACAAAGAAAATCTCAACGTCCAAATAGTAGAACCCAACAGCCAAGATTGTAATTGTTTGATAGCTACTGTCGAAAATCGTATAGCTATTATTGCATTATATAGATCACCATCATATACTAAACTAGATCCTTTTCTTTCTTTTTTAGACAAAATTTTGCAAAAGTACTCATCTTTTGAATACAATGTAGTCATTGGTGATATAAACTTAGCAATAAATGCAAATAAAATAGATCATAACGGGGAAAGATACCTAACTTTAGCCGCTTCGCATGGGTACCTACCAGCACACACTTTGGTAACACGTAGTGATAGTAAGACATGCTTAGATCACGCCCTAATAAAAACTAATAAATCATCTTTCACAATTGTACCACATGGGACACTCACTGACCACAATCCGGTTTTGTTATGCATGAATCTAAAAAAAAAAAGACAATACACATCCACAACGAAAAGTAGAATTAATTACACGGAACTAGCCCATGATGTTCCAGATATCAATTTCAAACCAATCTACGAGTCAGGAGATCCAAACTTTTGTTTAAACTACCTAACACAATGTCTACAAGCTGTTATAGAAAAAAATACTCAAATAGTATCTCTACCTAGACGTCTAAAAATAATAAAGCCTTGGATAACACCAGGATTGCTTCGGTGTATGCAAAATAGGGACAGACTGCACAAAAAATCATATTTAGCACCGGAAAACGAAGTTTTAAAAATAACATATAAGCGCTACAGAAACTTCTGTAATAACTTATTGCGTAAAGTAAAGAGAACATATGAACAAAATCAAATTGAAAATGCAAGAAATGACAACAAAAAATTATGGAAAGTAATTAAAAATATCACAAACACAACAAAAACAACACAACAGCCTAAAGAACTCCTAACGCTTTCTAGCTCTCCTCCTCAGTCACTTAATGAGGTAAACAGTTATTTTATAAACGTTGGTAGTTCTCTTGCAGGAAAAATCCGTCAGAAAAATGCATCCATATTAGACACCGATTCCAATAACGTTGGTAACAAAAATGACGTGATTGGCTCATTTGTGCTGCATGACACAGACGAGAAAGAGGTGGAACAAATTATAATTGGTCTAAAAAAAGATTGTGCCTCAGGTTGTGACAACATAAACAGTAAATTTCTTAAAGAATTTAAACTTACACTTGTTCCTCCTCTTACAAAAATTTTAAATGACTGCTTAAGTTCGGGTGTATTTCCTGACTGCCTCAAAATCTCAGAAGTCTGTCCAATTCACAAGGGTGGAGACAGAAACCGTATCAATAATTATAGACCTATTTCCATCCTACCGACACTTTCAAAATTACTGGAAAAAATTATGAATAGTCGATTAGTCGACTATCTTGAAAAAAATAATTTACTATCCCCAAATCAGTTTGGTTTTAGGCATGGAAAGTCTACTGAGCAAGCCGTAAATACACTCATTAACTTTGCTAGTTCTAATATAGATAGAGGAAAAAAATGTCTCTCTATTTTTCTGGATCTGGCTAAGGCGTTTGATACGGTTTCTGTTTCCCTTCTACTGAAAAAACTTGAGAATTTAGGAATTAGGGGCACTCAGCTGAAACTTTTTAGGAGTTACTTATCCGGGCGGTCTCAATGTGTACGAGTTGATAAATATAAAAGTACGTATCTACCAGTCACACATGGAGTTCCACAGGGCAGCATTTTGGGACCCACATTATTCCTCGTATATATAAACGAGCTTACAAATCTAAAACTCACCCTTGGAGAGGTCATCTCTTTCGCAGATGATACTGCTCTAGTATTTGCCGCCGATACATGGGATGAGGTTTTCAGTGCTGCTCAACGAGGATTTAATGCGATTAGACATTGGCTTCAGAAAAATATATTAACGCTAAATGTGGACAAGACGAAATACATCTGCTTCAGTATTAGGAAAGCAAATGGCCTTACCAGCAACCACAATATTATATCACACGAGTGTCTCTCTGATGAAAGTTGTAAATGTTTGCCACTTGAATGTGTTAGATCAATCAAGTACTTGGGCGTTACGGTTGACTGTAATCTCAACTTCAAGGAACACATCAGAATATTATGTGCAAGAGTACGAAAACTTATTTTTGTTTTTAAAACCTTACGTGGTGTTGCTGACTCTAAGCTGCTGAAGCAGATATATTTTGCTCTCTGTCAGTCACTCCTCACGTATTGCATATCGTCTTGGGGTGGGGTATGCAAAACCACGATGAAGTCCATTGAGATCGCCCAGCGAGCAATCTTGAAGGTTAGTAATTTCAAGCCAATTTATTTTCCCACTAAAACCCTATATCAAATATGCGAGGTTTTAACAGTTAGACAGCTATTTGTACTTAATGTTATTTTGCGACAGCACTCGGAACTGACCTATAATACACATTTGCTGGAGAAACGTCGGAGGCATATGGTATGCAGGAAACCAATGTGTTATAAAACTAAGTTTAGTTTAAGGTTTGCTGGATTTCTAGGACCATATTTATATAATAAGATAAACAAAACTTTAGATATATATTCCTTAAATAAAAAACAATGCAAAGTGAAAGTAAACCAATACCTACAGACCCTTGATTATGAAGAAACTGAGCAACTCTTACTTAGAGTTGGTTAAATAAATGAAAGTTAGGAACAAAACTATCACACAAAATCTCACATTACACATACATTTACACACCCTCTTACACATTTCACCCACGTACACATCACCAAACACAGCTAAGAGGACACACCTTCTAAATTTACTATATTCTAAAATGCCTTTTGTAATACTAACCTAGTTTTATTTAAAAAAATGCTTCGAACCATAGTACAATAATTCTGCATTTTTACTATTGGCTGTTCTAAAACGAGGGGATTTCGCGCTGATAACTGAAATACAGGCTTAGCCTAGTTCAGTTACAGATGCTTAATTCATTTGTTAGTCACTAAATGTATTGCCAAATGAAATGTAATATAGTACTAAGTTTTTTTTGAGAATAAATATTATTATTATTATTATAGTACGGACATGCGGCTAAATCATGTCGGGAGACCGCCTACACGTGTGGCCACTGTGGTGAATTGGGTCATTCCATCAAAGAATGCACTAAGAAGGCAGAGGAACCAAAATGCGCTACTTGCATGCACTTCAAAAAGCCAAGCAATCATAAGACAAGTGCAGCGGACTGTCCGGCGAAAATTATGGCAGAAAATAGGTACATAAACTCTATTGATTATGGAGGCGCCTAAGAGCGCCGTAAATTACGATCCTTCTTGGCCTTTGTTGTTATTTTTAATAATATTTTAATATGATTAATCATTTAATTAGTGACTTAGACAATTTCTCTGTATCTCAATCACAAGTTTGTGACGTTAAACACTGCAAGCAATATCTCTCCTCTTACACTAGTCCATTAACCATATTAACCCAAAACATTCGTAGTGTTTTTAAGAATTTCGATAATTTTAGCATTTTTCTAAAACGTCTAGACATAAATTGTGACATTATTGTCTTAACTGAATGTTGGCTTGCTAAACAATATAACATACCACAAATTCCGGGATATTGTATGTATAAGAGTAACTCAACTTCCAATCAGAACGATGGGGTGATAGTTTATGCAAGAGATCATCTAAATGTGTCTGTCGTAGAGCCAAACATGCACGATTGTAGCAGATTGTTGGTTAAAATCGGAGCAGAATTTGCGATATTAGCTGTATATAGATCTCCCTCTTTTACGAATATAAAAAATTTCACTGACTCTCTAAACGACACCTTGCAGAACCTATCATCCTTCAAAAATACAATTTTAACTGGAGATATTAATATCAATATTCTTCCGGGAAGTGGAGACGCTTCCGCTGAGGAATATCTGAACCTATGCGCGTTCCATAGTTTGCTTCCCGCTCACACGCTTCCTACACATCAAAGTGGCTCCTGCTTGGATCATATAATGCTCAAGGCCAACTTCCCTGCACTTACCCTTGTAACTAATTCAACAATAACCGATCACAATGCTACCCTACTCATTCTTAATTGTAAATTACCTAAGGTGGCCTCTCGCACGGTCTCTAAATTAAATTTACATAAATTTGAAGAAGACTTATGCAATATTGATTTTGCCCCAGTCTACAATTCCGATGATTCGCAGTTTTGTATGTTGTACCTAATTAAAAAAGTGCAAAATGCAATTCAGAAGAACACGGTCATATCTCGGTTAAATAACAAATACTGCAACATAAAACCATGGATCACGGCTGGTCTTATACGTTGTATGAAAAATAGAGATAAACTGCATATGAAAGCTAAAGTTAATCCGAATAATTTAATATTGCAACTGTGTTAAAAGCGATATCGTAACTTTTGTAACGACCTCATAAAAAAAAGTAAAACGCAATTACGATAACACTGCACTAAAAGAGGCTGGTACAAATAACAAAAAGATCTGGAAAATTATTAAAAATGTGACGTATAATTCAAAACAGAATCAGTCTTCTTCAGGTTTATTACAGGCACATTCATCACAGTTAACATCTGCGAACATTGCAAATAATTTCTTTGTTAATGTGGGCAAGTGTCTAGCTGAAAAACTTCGGGGACAATCGCAGTACCTAACAAGCTCATTGTTTGCATCTAGCACTAGCTTATCATCTTTTGTGTTACTAGATACTGACGAGACGGAAGTGGAAAGGATTATTATGGGTCTAAAAGACGACTGTGCAGTTGGCTGGGATAGCATATCTAATAAAATTATTAAGCAATTCAAAGACCTTTTAGTACCACCGTTGACTTACATTTTTAATAAATGTTTAACTACAGGTGTGTTCCCCAAGTGCTTAAAAAAAGCTGTTGTTGTCCCAGTTTACAAATCAGGTAGTAAAGATCAAGTGACTAATTATAGACCTATTTCCTTACTGCCTTCTATGTCTAAAATATTAGAAAAGATTATAAACAACAGGCTTTATAAATATTTGGAGGATAAATTCAGTTTTACTTTTCAATTCAACTCTAAGCGGCAGTTTGGATTTAGACCTAAAATGTCCACTGATGATGCTGTACATCATTTAACTAACTATCTAGCACAAGAACTTGATAAAGGTAACCACACCCTAGGAATACTCCTGGACCTCGCCAAAGCTTTTGACACAGTTTCTGTTCCCATTTTGTTGCGCAAGCTTGAAGCCATAGGCATTAGGGAAACGCAGCTGAAACTATTTAAGAGCTATCTAGAAGAACGTACGCAATGTGTAAAGATTGGTAATATTATCAGCGATGACGAAAAAAGCACAGCTTTCGGAATTCCCCAAGGAAGTATTTTGGGACCTTCACTTTTTTTAATTTACATAAACGATCTCTGTAATCTAAATTTAGATCACGGCCATATCGTTTGTTATGCTGACAACACTGCCCTTTTGTTTTCGGCTGACTCAGAAGAAAATGTCTACAAGTTTGCGCAACACGGATTCAATGTTATTAATAAATGGCTTCAAAATAATTCACTGACTTTAAATGCTGACAAGACAAATTACGTCAAGTTTTCGATGCGCAAGCAAAAACTAACTGGCACTACCTCAACATTGTATGCTCATAACTGCACATCTAGCACAAATAACCAATGTGTTTGTCCCAATATTAAAATGTCAAATACTGTTAAGTACCTTGGAATTATAATCGATGAAACACTTTCGTTTAAACATCACATAGAAGCTGTAAATAATAGAATTCGTAAATTGATATTTGTTTTTAAAAAGTTACGATACATTGCAGACCCAAAAATAGTTAGACAAGTCTACTTTGCTTTATGTCAATCGATAGTAACATACTGTATTACCACATGGGGTGGAGCGGGTAAAACATTGTTACTAACCATCGAGAGAGCCCAGAGGGCAATTCTCAAAGTGGCTACTTTTCGCCCATTCCTTTTTCCCACTAACCTCCTATACAAAGAATGTGAAGTACTAACAGTCCGACAGCTATTTATAATGGGTATTGTATTAAAACAGCACGCAGATCTAACATATAGCACGGAGTTTACTAACAAAAGACGTAAAGATCTAGTCTGTCCTCAAAATCATACCAAACATGCTTTCACATCAAAATTTTACCTGTTTCTCGGTCCTCTCCTCTACAATAGGTTGAACGCGAAAGCAAACATTTATAGCTTGAATCAAATTAACTGTAAGAAAATTCTTAAGGAGGCTCTTCAAAGAATGTCCTACGATGATACAGAGAATTTACTGATTGTGCTAAAGTGATTTTTTTGTTTTTATACAATTTTTGACCTAGGTTAAGTATCTTGTTAGTTAAGAAACTAGAAGTAAAGATTTGGTAACATTATCAATACATAGTATAAAACAAAGTCGCTTTTCGTGTCTGTCTGTCCCTATATATGCTTAGATCTTTAAAACTACGCAACGGGTTTTGATGCGGTTTTTATTAATAGATAGAATGATTCAAGAGGAAGGTTTATGTATATAATGCATACATAATAAATAAGAGAAACACTGATAATTTTAGATGTTTCTAATGTGATGTCGTAAATAAACAATTTTTTTTGTGCTTACATTGCAAACGCTAGCTGAACTCTACGAGATATATCAAAATAGTGTACTACAGTATTGTTCACCTTAAAAACGTCTACAAAAAAGTCCGCGATGGTATACGTCCATCTCTTAGGGATAACCCACAATAACCATTTTTTATCCTTTACTATTTACCAGAAATAATGGCTTATTTACGAAACAATTTTAAGCAATACAGCATTAATCTTTATCCATTTAAGTACCTTAAATAAAATGTGCATTTAATATAGATCAATATAGCCTTTTACAGCGTGTAATTTAAATGAATATTTTCGAAGATATTACAGATTTAAAACGCAGGGAAATAGCGGTTGCGGCAAATAACTTGATTCTACGTTTGTTACCTCAGAACTCCGTCGTATATGGACCAACTTGCAACATTTTTTTTTCCCTAATAGGATTTGCTTTCAGATTGGTCCTATTTTTTTCAAAATCCAGTTCTGTAGATGGGATCCATGAGGAATCGAGGGAACTCCTCAAATATTCTTGGCAACTATATAATGATTTTAGTATTTTCATCGAGAACTTAATTAAAGCATTCACAGTCAAAAAGTAACATTTGATGAAGTGGAACTGATGAAAAAGACCAGAAATGGCCAACTTCACCCCTACACAGATATCACAATGAAGATAGTTAAGTAACTATGACAATGAATATAAATAAATGGTTCTGAATAGTTATGTTGAAAATGGTAGCATCAAAGTGATCTGATGATGATTTTGGAGCTGGAAGATAGGCACTGGAACTCCGTAATTAATTAATGTAACCTAGCCGTGTTTGGGCTTATTAGAATTGTCATCAGATGCACTTTGGCTATAAGGTACTATCGAACTGACCTGATAATGGGGCTGGGAAGTGGATAGGTACTACTTAATAAATAAGTTAATAATAGTTGGTAGTTAGTTAGTTAATAAATAGGATACTTCATAATAAAATAATGTATCCTAGCAGTGTTTGGGTTAAATCGAATTGTCCTGAGAAATAGGTACTCTGACTATAAATGTATCAGAACTAAAAAGTGTGAAATAATTGTTTTTTACAAAAAAATATAACCAACTTCACCACAAAAAACCAAACACTAAAACGATCAAAATAACTTTAATTTCGGAAGTCAGTGTTAAATAAGAAGCAGATAATACCAGAAACACTGACTTCCAAAATTAAAGTTATTTTGATCGTTTTTGTTTTTAGGGTTCCGTACCTAAAAAGGAAAAAAACGGAACCCTTATAGGATCACTTTGTTTTTAGTCGGTCTGTCTGAGAAGACCCTTTATCTCGGAAACGCATAGAGGTATTGAGTTGAAATTAAAACCATGTACTCAGGTCTGCGGTCCCTTGAAGCTGCGAAAAAATCAAACTTCTGAGCTGAACGAAAAAAAAAGATACAGACGTTTATGTCGCAAAATACGTATATTTCAACACTCTCAAGGGAATTGAAATTCATAGAGTACTTCCCGTTGACCTAGAATCCTGAAATTTGGCATGAAGCAAGGTCTAATAGCACAAATATAGGAAAAAAATTGAAAACTGTAAACTGTTTTTTACGATTCGGAAAAATCTTCGTAACTCAATTTTGGAATTTAACTGTTTTCATAGCACCCTCAGTGCGTGCCACTTGCCCACTTTTTATAATGAAGTCGGTTATTTTTTTTTTGTAAAAAGTTTTTTCCTACAGAATTGGTTAATTCTTTGAACCCGTCTGGACTCCCTCCTCATAAAATGGTGTTGAAAATAGGTTGTCCTGTTATTTTATTAAAAATACCTGAGTCCATCTAAACTTTGCAATGGCACGCGTTTGCTGGTAAAATCACTAAAAACTGTAATATTAGAGTGCACAATACTCACTGGATGTGGTACTCGAGATGTGTGTCCATGGAGTTTCTTGCACATTCTTCTTCATAATGTTTTTTTTTTAGGTGGGAAAATCATCTAATGACAAATCCCGCTCTTGGGCGGAGTGAGAAATAGTTTCAGACTTTTACTGACTAAAAACCTACTCCTGTTCCTTCTTTGCTTTCGTCCCAGGGTCCCGGGTTTCACTTTCAAACTACCCGTGGACCCAGTAGGCTTCGACCCTGCTGGGCCCCTCCGATTTGCTGACATCTTCCTATGGCGCGCGTGGAACAATACGCGCCGTCGACGACTTGGTCTCGGTCCGGACGGTTACCGGAATAGAATAGAATAGAATAGAATCGTTTATTTCTAAATACATGGTATATGAAGATCTTAATATTAGACGGAATCACATATACTACCTTCCAGACGGTCGCCATCCGGAAGCCCGCGCCTACGGTGGCCGGAAATCGGGATCGGAATCCCGACGGCGGTATGGGGCGTGAGGACCGTTGCCTCACGCGATCGGCCGCCTCCTTTGCCAGCATTATGCTTCGCAGAAGGAAGCGACCGCCTGCCACTCCTCCTCGCTCCGGACCATGGCCTGTACCAAGACTCGGCGCGAGAGATCGCCACCTCCGATCGCCCCCACGAGGACACGGCGTTGCTCTGCCCAAGCGGGGCACACCTCCACCGTGTGCTCCATCGTGTCCTCCGGGTGGTCCCCACAGTGGCAAGTAAAGATATCTTTTGCAACGACCAATAATAAATCGCAGGGTCAAACTTTCAACGTAAACGTTATTGATCGTTGAGTGTTTTTCACATGACCAAGATATGTCGCTCTTTCAAGAGTAACCTCAAAAGAAAACATGTTTGTATTATCTAATGACAAAAAAAGCTGTGTACATTGTACATAAAGACATTCTGTAGTATAATTAGTACTGGTGACCCGCCCCGGCTTCGCACGGGTGCAACGCTGATAAAAACCGCATCAAAATCCGTTGCGTAGTTTTAAAAATCTTCTTCTTCTCAGTCGGTACACTCTTGCCAGTGTAGTCATGGTCATCACTGTGAATCACGATGAGTGATCATCTTGGTAACACGGCGCAATTCATCGCGGACTGCAGCTTTCCGAGTACATTCATAAACCGAGCACTTAATTACGCCTTGATCTGGTCTGTCCATCTCATTAGTGATCTACCACGTGGCCTGTTGCCCTCAACTTTGCCCTGCTGCACAACGAGACGCTCTATGGAATCATTACCACGACGAGATACATGGCCGCAGAAGTTCAAAATGCGCGACTGCACTGTGGATGATAGGCGCTGTCTGATCTAAGCGTACATAGGGACAATCAGCGGGAAGCAACTTTGTTTCATACTATGAAGTGATCAGCATTGCACCCGTGCGAAGCCGGGGCGGGTCGCTAGTAAATTAATAGTATAAGATAACTTGTCTACTTTACAGATTTTTTACACGTTTGTATTGTACTATAAAATCCTTTTGATTATTTGTTAATTTTAAATTATTTTAGCTCTTCTCGCCTGAAACACAGGATTTCCTAGTTCAGGCACGTAAGACTCAGAATTAAGATTTATATTTAAGACTGTATTACTTTATCCTGTAAAGAATTTTGAATAAATATTATTATTATTATTAAATATTATTATCGGTCCACCTTGTAGGAGGCCTTCCAACGCTACTTCTTCCGGTACGTGGTCGCCATTCCAGAACCTTTCGGCCCCAACGGCCATCTGTTTTGCGAGCAATGTGCCCTGCCCATTCCCACTTTAGTTTGGCGATTCTTCGTGCTATGTCGGTAACCTTGGTTCTCCTGCGGATATCCTCATTCCTGATTCGATCACGCAAGGAAACTCCGAGCATAGCCCTTTCCATTGCCCTTTGGGTGACTTTAAGTCTTCTGATGAGGCCCATTGTAAGCGACCACGTTTCGGAGCCATATGTCATCACTGGCAACACGCACTGGTCATAGACTTTCGTCTTGAGACACTGTGGTATATTGGACGAGAAGATACCGCGCAGCTTCCCGAACGCTGCCCAGCCGAGTCGGATTCGACGATTGATCTCTTTCAGACAGACAGACGGTCCAGTTGGGAAGGTCTAACTTCGAGTTAGACCTTCCCAACTGGACCGTCTGTCCCAGGTAAACGTAGTCGTCTACAACTTCGAGTGTAGAGTCCCTGATCTCGTACAGGTTGACGTCCGGGATATCTTCGGTATAGTGTCGAGTCAATCTAGCTCTTGGGTCGTTTACTAGATTTGCAGCGGGTTTAGTGATAGACGTGTATAACTGTCCATAAAAAGCCTCGATCTCTCCCAGAAGCTCCGATTTGGCGGATATGACTCTGCCATCGTCGGTCTTCAGTTTCGTGAGCTGGCTTTGCCCAATAGACAGATCTCGTGCAAATACTTTAGAGCCCTTATTCCGCTCAATGGCATCCTTAATCCTTGCGGTATTAAAGCAGCGAAGGTCGCGTTTCAGGGACTTTGAGATTTGTCTATTGAGCTGCCGGTATATGCACGCATTGTCTGAAGACTGCAGAATCATCTCACGCCTCTTCTTCATTAGCTCGAGGGTCGGATCAGAGAGCCTCTTGTTCTTATTTGGACGGTGAGTCTTGAAAAACTTAGATGGCTCCGTGGATGAATATAACGATGGGTTCGTGGAAACTGTCCATACCCCGATCGTATGGACAGTTTCCACGAACCCGTCGTTATATTCATCCACGTAGCTTCCTAGGCACTCGAAACGATTGTGGAGTTCGAGCTGAAAGCTCTCGGGGTTTTGGATCTGGATCTGTGCTGGACGGAGCGTAGATTTCATCAGTCGAGACCTTTCAAGCTTAATGTTAATATTCAATGTGCCTCTTACCACGCGGTGATCACTTCCAGTTTTCACCGCGTTGATCAGAGACTTCATCGAATATTTGCTTTTTTGTCGACAGGATGAAGTCAATCTCATTTCTAGTTGCACCGTCAGGACTTTGCCAGGTCTACCTTCTATGCTCACGCTTTTTGAAGAAGGAATTCATCATATAGAGGCCCCCCTTCTCCATAAAGCTAGCCAGTAGGTGTCCCCAGTGATTCCGACGTCCAAATCCAAATTGCCCCACTCGCAGCTCGTCACCGTCTCGTTTGCCCAGTTTCGCGTTAAAGTCCCCCAAGTTCATGTTCAGATCATAACAATAGTTCTATATGACCAACTTGGAAGCATAACCTTTCAACCAAAAAAAATAATTTTCTAAATCGGTCCACAATTGACCGAGAAATCGGTGAAAAAAATTACATTCAGCCGAACATAGAACCTCCTTCTTTTTGAAATCGGTTAAAAAAGGACTCTGTACATCTACACTAATAGGAGGTAATCTCCGATAGAAAGCTGCTTCATTCCTGAGTGACATAAGCTATATTTTATGTATACGGGCGAAGCCGAGGGCAAAGGCTAGTTGGTAATAACCATGAAAATAATAAAAAAGCTGCTTTCTGCGTACTAAAAAATAACAAACTATGATTGTATGTGTGTGTGTGTGTGTAATGTTCCAAGACAGGCTGGTGGTATCCTTTGCCAGACAAGAAGCTCAAACTGAATAACTATCTACGAGTACAATATCATTTTTGCGCTGTACTTGAGAAACTAACTCCATGTTCTACCATTAACGCAGGGCAACTAAAGGAGCACAGGTGGATTGCAACTTATTTATGTAAATTGTCGTGAGATTGCGGACGACAAGCAATGGGTAAGTAGGTAAATCTAAAAAAAAAATTACAGATGGCCCTCATAGTTGTAACATTAATTAAGCACCCTTCACACATTAAAATATTTAAATAAAAAGGCCTAACGAATTACACCAATCCTAAAATAAATCACGGAAAGTCCAGAACTGCCAAACTTCACCGCTGTACCTAAATGTTAAAAACTTTAACAAGTTAAAAAGTTAAATAGCTTTCACTGGCTTGCTACTAAGTTGTAGCGGAATGTTCAGAGGCTCGAGAGTTGTGGTAACGACTGTACATCTGCTGGGATTAGCTTTACAAGTTCATTCACTATGTGCGGTTTAGGGTTGGTATTTTATTAATATTCTAGACTTCAATTGCTTTAGGTCTCCTCTTTTAGAGTTCCTTACTTAAGTGGGGAAAACGGAACCCTTATGTATACTTTGTTGTCCGTCTGTCCTTCTGTCCGTCTGTCCGTCTATCCGTCTGTCCGTCTGTCTGTCTGTCCGTCTGTCCATCTGTCCGTCAGTCCGTCTGTCCGTCTGTCCGTGTGTCCGTCTGTCCATCTGTCTGTGTGTCCATCTGTCCGTCTGTCCATCTGTCCGTCTGTCCGTCTGTCCGTCTGTCCGTCTGTCCGTCTGCCCGTCAGTCCGTCTGTCCGTCTGTCCGTCTGTCCGTCTGTCGGTCTGTCGGTCTGTCCGTCTGTCCGTCTGTCCGTCTGTCTGTCTGTCCGTCTGTCCGTCTGTCCGTCTGTCCGTCTGTCCGTCTGTCCGTCTGTCCTTCTGTCCGTCTGTCCGTCTGTCCATCTGTCCGTCTGTCCGTCTGTCCGTCTGTACGTCTGTCCGTCTGTCCGTCTGTCCGTCTGTCCGTCTGTCCGTCTGTCCGTCTGTCCGTCTGTCCGTCTGTCCGTCTGTCCGTCTGTCCGTCTGTCCGTCTGTCCGTCAGCCCGTCAGTCCGTCTGTCCGTCTTTCAAAACCCATTTTCTCAAAAAAGCGTAGAGGTATGAAGCTAAAATGAATATCAAATACTTAAGTCTGCTACCCCAAGCAGCAGTGAAAAAATTAATCTTCTAAATCAACTTAATCTAATGGTATAGCCGTTTATGCTCAGTTTGTTTGTTTTTGACCATCATTAGGAAATTAAAACCTTAAGCTGTTGATCCCCGCGGCGTTCACGCGCCATTGTCTTACTATTGTGTCTCTAATTACGCACTCAAAAGGTTAAATACTTACCGTTTACTTTCCTTTTACTCCGGATACTTTCCGTTGCCCTAAAATCCTGAAACTTGGCAAGAACCAAGGTCTCATAGCAAAAGTAAAGGAAAAAGTCTGAAAATCGTTTTGTAGATTTATCACAAAAAAATTACGTTTTTACGATTCGGAAAAATCTTCGAGACTCGATTCGGGAATCGAACTATTTGTATTTACATAGACAAACTTATACTGTACGGTGCTGAATCTTCCATTAACTTCTCCTCATCTAAAAAGACTATCAGTATTCCTTTAGTTGGCCTTTGATTTTCAGGCCACCGATGACCATCATGCAACCATGGCAGGCATCAGCACTTTTTTCAAAAGACATGTGTTTTCATCATGATTATTTCTTGCTTGCTTGGCTTGGGCCAGCTCCAAGCATTGCTATGTCGTCCGGTTCTGTTTGGTTCGCATCCAAATGTTTTCCGTACCACAAGCCAAGAGGATCTGTGGTAATGATGCACTCGTAAGTCGCAGCTTCAAAGTCTTGAACATCGACGCCGAGTTGCTAGCCTATCGGTTTTCTACCGGTTGCATTTCGGGTGTGTGCGTTGGAATTGCAGAATTTAATTCAGCCAAGACCTTTCCATCATCGGACCTCCAGACACCGGTACATGGTGGACATCCCACCCATACCTACACACAAAACGTTTTGGGAATACATACATTGTGTATACTAGCTAAAGAGTAGAATTCCCTGCCGCGAGTCTGGGTTTTCTGATTGCTACAGCCTGGGGGTTTTTAAATCAATACTTCGTCGCTTTTCATCAGGTGAGATAGTGGTCAAGCGCGACCCTATCAATCAATAATAAAAAAACGTCCACCCTTTTGTCAATACATGTTGTGGAAGGCCTTCCAGCACATGGTAATCCACTTCAGAACTTTATCGGCCATCCGTTCTGCAAGCTGCCTATGAGCTTCGACTTAAATTTTTTTGTTTTCTTTTTTGTCCGTTGTTACATTTTGTCTATTTTTTGTTTCTTTATTATTGTTTTTTTTTTAACTTTTTCTTTTTTTTTTTTTATTCTTGATAGGTTCGCGCTTGACCGCTAACTCACCTGATGGAAAGCGACGATGCGGTCGACGATGGAACGCGCTTACCTAGAAGTAACCTATTCACTCTTGACTTAAAGATTCCCGGGTTGTAGCCATCAGGAAAAACAGATTCCGGCAAGGAATTCCACTCCTTAGCTGTACGCACTATGAATGTGTTCGCAAAACGTTTTGTGCGTATAGGTGGGATGTCCACCATGTACCGGTGGCGCATTGCCGTACGCCTGGTGGTCCGATGATGGAACGGGCTAGGCGGAATTAGGTTATGCAATTCCGACGCACACTCCCCGAAATGCAACCGGTAGAAAACCGACAGGCTAGCAACTCTGCGTCGATGCTCAAGACTTTGAAGCCTCGACTCAACGAGTGCATCATCAGCAACAACAACAACAAGAACTCACAACTCATCATCAACTTTCACACAGGTTTCTCTGAAACTTACATCAGGCATCAGCTCTCACAATGCTAATTCATATATCCAGTACTAAACTGTTAAGTGCAACAAATTCAATGTGAAAGACAATAAATTATTATTTTGGAATTGCTTCGAAATTGTCAAGTCATAAGTAGCCATATAATGCATAAGATAAAATACAGTCATACCCACTCCAAACACAATTAATAATCTCCCATCACGCATACTTACATATTAATCTAAGGTATTAATTAATTAATGAATCCTCAGCGATCCGACGCTTCGCAAGGACGCAAGCCACTCGAGCGCCACGCTTATAAATTGATTTATTATTAAAATCACCCACTGACTTTACGTACTCCGACTTATTTTCCCGAGAGAGAACAATTAATTCCGCCACCCGTTTGTTAGCAGTAAAGCACAGACTTGCCGAAAATAATATTAAATTAGAACTTCAAGATGGATGTTGCGAAAATGTTGATCTGGAACACGATGGGCTTAGTTGGAAAATTTGGGTTTGAAGAGAACATTTTGGTTAAGTGAATTGTTGTTCGCGGTCCTTTCTTCTAAAAAGTCGTGTTTACAGCAAAATGTTTAAGCTCAATAGAATAAAATTACAGCCTGATACTTTAAAGTGTCCTTTTGTGACAGATAAACTCATTTTAACTTCAAAAAGTTCTATTTCTAGATTCATTTAAACTTCTTGTCCAAATAGTCTACTTTGGACGGTTTTAGCCTCAAATATTACTGGTTTCTGCCAGCGACTTTGGCCACCTGAAAGTCTAAATTATTCCAAGGGAACATAACATACTCCCAGGATAAAAATTATCCTGTCTCCTATTTCAGGACATGGTCTACCCATAAGCTGAATTTCATCTGCTGTTGCCGTTAGCAAAGGACAAACACACACATAGAACCTTTCGCATTTATAATAGACATTATTATTTCCATTACAACTTTTCGAAGCCATCAAAGTCAAAGTTGAAACCCATTCAAAGAATTACAGCAACTAACATTTGACACATTTTTAGATTATTTTTATTTCAGAAACTGGGTCTCAGTGAAGCACTTTAATGTGTTTTGTGACGACTAAAAGACTTACAACAACGTTCTAAAGGGTATTGTCACTTTAACTTCTAAGGTTTCTTTGACAAGGCTCATATAGGCTACAGTGGTTACGATGCTAGACCGCTTTACAGCATCTCCACGTATGTGCCCTAACAAGCGTTGTACAGAAGAAGTTTTTGGTCACGGGATCTCTAAGGTTCAGTGAGGTAAAATTCCCTCCGTCTCAGGCTTTTTCTTTAAAAGTCCAGGCGCCTTTTAAATGTTGTATCCGTAACAAAAAATAAAAAAAACTGGGCAAGTGCGAGCCGAACTCACGCACTGAGGGTTTTTTTTTTTTTTTTTTTTTTTTTTTTTTTTTTTTTTTTTTTTTTAGGTGGGAAAATCATCTTATGACAAATCCCGCTCTTGGGCGGAGCGGGAGATAGTGTCAGACTTTTACTGACTAAAAACCCACTCCTGTTCCTTCGTTGCCTTCGTCCCAGGGCCACGGTTTCGTTTTCACACTACCCATGGCCCCAGTAGGCTTCGACCCTGCTGGGGCCCTACGATTTGCTGACATCTCCCTGAGGCGCGCGCGGAACAATACGCGCCGTCGACGACTTGGGCTCGGTCCGGATGGTTACCGGACGGTCGGACGGCGAGCCACCCATTGCCCGCCGTCCGCAAGCCCGCGCCTACGGTGGCCGGAAATCGGGATCGGAATCCCGGCGGCGGTTGGGGCGTGAGGACCGTTGCCGTTGCCTCACGCGATCGGCCGCCTCTTTTGCTCCACCGTGTCCTCCGGGCGGTCCACACAGTGGCGACACCCGGGCGTCGCTTCCGCACGAATCCGGTGCAGGAACTTCCCGAACTTCCCGTGTTCGGTGAGAACCTGCGTCATGCGGAAGGTGAGGACGCCGTGAGGTCTTTCCAACCACGCCTCAAAGAAGGGACTTACCGCCATAATTGTGGCGTGCCCAGCACTGGGTTGCGACAGTCGCTGTCGCCATTCCACCATGAGACCCCGCCGGAGTTCTTCCCGCCATGCCACGACTTGGTGTGGCAGCGGAGTTTCACCCCGGCGTTGCATCTCCATGCGCAGATCGTGCATGTGAGCAAGGCCTGTTGCTACCAGATCCCATGGTGGCTGTCCAGCAAGGAGGCTGGCCGCTTCGCGGGAAATCGTCCGGTATCCTCGCACCATCCGTATGGCCATGACCCTCTGACATGCGTTCAGCCGGGCCGCCGGCCGCTTCCGCAGCGCCGGCGCCCATATTGGTGCACCATAAAGGGCCATGGACCGAACGATTCCCGCGTAGAGCCTCCGGCAGGAGGCGTCTGGACCCCCAAGGTTGGGAAGGAGCCGCCCGAGGGCAGCCCCAGTCCGATTTAGTTTGGGAGCCAGACGTCGGAAGTGCTCCTCGAAATCCTATCGGCTGTCGAGAACGAGTCCCAGGTACTTCATCGTTGACCCGACGCCGATGTGGACTCCTCCTACCGTCAGTTGGGAACCCGGTGGTGGCGCGTTCCGAGGGCCGTGAAAGCACATTGCCTCGGACTTGTGCAATGCCACCTCGAGTCCCAACTCCTGGATCCTGCCCACGACTGTCGCAACCCCGCGTGTCGCTAGTTCGACCGCCGCCTGGTACGACTCTCCCTGCGCCAGGACCAGCGTGTCGTCTGCGTAGCAGACCACGCTGACCCCGCCAGGGAGGTCGCCGCGCAGCACGTAGTCGTATCCGATGTTCCACAAGGGCGGCCCTAGTACCGATCCCTGCGGAACACCGCACGACATCTCCCGACGTTCCCACTCTCCCTGGTGACCAGGGTAGATGATGTACCTGTCCGACAGGTACGCCTCGACCACACGACAGAGGTAGTCGGGCGTCCGGTGATACCGGAGTGCCCTCCTAATGCTATCCAAGGCAGGGAGTTGAAGGCGTTGGCGATGTCCAAAGACACCGCCACGACACACCTGCCCTGGGACACTGCAGCCCCCGTCGTGAGAGCTCGCACGCGCATGATGGCGTCCACCGTGGAGCGCCTCCTGCGAAAGCCGAACTGGCCGTCCGCTAGGTCCGGCCCCACCCGTGTTAGGTGCGCGACGAGGCGGTCTGCAACTACTCTTTCAAAGAGCTTGCCCACCTCGTCGAGCAGCACAATGGGCCGGTACGCGGACGGAGAGTCCGCAGGGCGCCCCGGCTTTGCGATGAGGACCAGTTTCCCCGTCTTCCAGCGAAGTGGGAACTGGCCCCTCTCCATGCATGCGCTGAAGAGCCCTCTTAGTCGAGGCCCGAGAGCCTCCATGGCCAGGACCCAGGCCTTCCCAGGCAAGCCGTCGGGTCCTGGGGCGGTATTTTTGGCACTCAGCCTTCGTACCGCCACTCTCATCTCTACCTCGGTCACCTCTGGAGCGTTGTCGTCGTCGTCGCCATCGTGGTCCGCGTTGGACACCGCTGGTGGCGGAGCCATGGGCGGGGGAGAGTGTTCCCCACGCGCAGGGAACAGAATACTCACCACACCCTCCACAAGCTGGGGCCGGAGACTCTGGGTCAGCGGGGGAGCCCAGGGGCGGAGTTTGTCCCGCACCACCTTGTAGGGGCGTCCCCATGGGTCCCCATTCAGAGTCCCCAGCCACACGTTGCGGGCCTCGAGCTTGGCCCGCCTTATCTCCGCTCGGAGGGTGCGCTTTGCCTCTCTGTATCCCTCGTACAGCTCCACCTCTCTGGCCTCCGCATCCGGTGGACGGATGCGGCGCCTGCGGTATCTGGCATACCGGCGTCGCGCGGCATTGCACGCGTTGCGCAGTGCGCAATCTCCGGCGACCACCAGTATACCTGGCGCTGAGCACGTCCAGGAACGCACTGAGGGTTCCGTACAGTGTTACCTATATAAATAGTTTAATTCCCGAATGGTGTCTCGTATCTTTTGTTTTCGTTAACTTAGAAGTTTGATTTTTCACAGCTTCAAGGGACCGCTGTCCTGAGTACATGTTTTTAATTTCAAGTAGATACCTCCACGCGTTCCCGAAAAAAAGGGACTAAAAGGGGTAAAAGCCGGGTCTAGGGGTTTAAAGGGTCTTGACAGACAGATAGACAGACATACAGAAAAACGGACAACAAAGTGATCCTATAAGGGTTTCGTTTTTTCCTTTTGAGGTACGGAACTCTAAAAAGGTTGTAGGTGTATCCTACATAAGGCCGTTAATTTGTGTTGTGGTTTATTTTAGTAATAATATTCCAGGATATATATCTACTCTTGTGGTGAGAAGATGTGCCCTAGTGGTAATGGGCCCGATGGTCCCGTCCGGACTTACGAGTTGTACGTCGTAGGATCAAATCCAGGGAAGTAGCTTTGTATAATTTATTTCACCACCACTGCTCCTAAAACGGTGAAGGAAATCATCGTGAGGAAACCGGTTTGTCCTGTAACCAAAACTTTAGAGACATTGTGACCTCTATCAACCCGCACTGGGCCCGCGTGATGGATTGCGGTCCATTCCCTCTTATAGAGAGGAGGGCCTGAGTCCCAGTAGTGGGAGTATTATAAGGCTGATTAAGCTATTTTATATTTATCTACCTTTTACAAACAAATAAACAGTTTTTATCATTCACGTTAGGGTGTTTTTAATATCGTTTGGATTTCATCACGCATGCGGAATTGCTCCTCATGCGGGGCTGCTGCCCAATATCACGCCCCGCATCCCGCGTGCGTATTCCATGCATTAGAAAACATACTTGTATGAAAAGGACATTTGCGGGGGCTATGTGCGCCGAGAAATCCCACATGCGTGATAAAATCCGCACGATATTAAGTCAAGAGTGAATAGGTTACTTCTAGGCAAGCGTGCTCCATCGTCGGCCACATCATCGCTTACCATCAGGTGAGATAGTGGTCAAACGTGAGCCTATCAATAATAATAAAAAATAAAAAAATTAAAAACACCCTAAGTACAAAGTTTACTGAAATACTTTCCCAATTAAGAGACTGGTTCAATCAAATTGGATTTTACATAAGGAATAGCTTAGTGGCATTCCGGAGTTCGGAAGTTGTTGACACCCTTGTGCCTCGAAAAGCACGTATTACCGTTTGTCTTGCATCATATCACCACAATTGTAGGTATTGATTGCCGCCACATCAGACTATGACAGTAATGTCTGCGTCTCATCTCACCATGATTGTATTGATTGCCGCCACATCAGACTATGAGAGTAAAAGAACAGAGAGTGTTTGCGCACACTCTTATCAAATAGCTTAAGCCACTCTTGATGGAGTGGGAGGAAGTGCCAGTTGCCCTTGTCTGCGAGGGCTAAGGTTCGAACAATCCGCAGCCCTGATAGGAGTCGCCGTCGACCCTAACTGACCCCTCTGCTACTGTCTCTTTGAGACGCGCGTGGAACACACCGCGCCGCTCCGTCGCGTCGACTCGCTCTTGGTCCTTACCGGATGGTCGGACGGCGAGCTACCGATGTCTCGCCATCCGCAATCCTACGCCTACGGTAGCCGGAAATCGTCCTGCAACTCGCAACCACTGCGGCGTCTCCAGCGGGTACCTACGTACTTATGTGTTAATGCTCCTTTGCAATTGGCCACCGTGATCTAAATCCTGTCGGGAGGATTTGTATTATTCTAATTAAAAAAAAAAAAACTAAAACATGTTTATTCAACCAACCCGCACTGGGCCCGCGTGGTGGTTTATGACCCATTCCCTCTCCTAGAAAAGAGGCCTGAGTCCCAACAGTAGGAACATTATAAAGCCGAATATGCTACGCTATGTTTATTAAAAAGTTTAAATGACACAAAAGTAAAACTTCTTAGCGTCATGCTTTGCAATTTTTCCGAGATCAAACTTCTCAGGGGTTAATTAGAGGACTTTTCTTAATTAATGTTTTGAAGTTGAATCGTTTTATATACTTCAGCTTTGTATGGTTGCTTTCCCTTCTTTCGTCATCTCATTAAGGACGTAATTAGTTAGTTCACCAAAATGTATATGTATACTGTCGTATATAAAATTTGGTGTCTTGTGACGAAAATTTCGAAAAGCATCACCTATGTACCTATTTATCTATTTCTTTCTGTTTGTCTTTATTGTATATCTGTGTGTAGGTACATTAATTGCTAAATGAATAAATATACTCATCACCACAAAGGATCATGGCAAAGCCATGTTTAAATTTTTTTAGCGTAGAGCGATGAAAAATATTATCTATCCAAAAGTATATTAGATTAAATTTCTAAACAATTTTGTCTTAGACATTACTAATATAACTTATGCTTACTAATATATTAATAGGATCTTCGTATTAAAGATATTCCAGTTTAAAGTTGGTGAAATTACGTATATTATGCCAATAATACCTACGTACCTATTTATGAATTTTAAAAATCAATAAACGCATTTTTGAACGAACAACAATATGTCATGTCATAATGTCATGTTTTTTTTTATAAGTCATTAGGCTGGATAAAAGTTGAAATGTCTTATGCCATGCTTTTTTTCTGGTGATTTTGCTATAATATACTCGAATTGCACTACAATGTCATGTGAGTCATTATAACTACCATATTCTAAGCAAAAACAGTTACTTTTATTTTTATGTTTAATATCTAATGCGGAAATGTATATCCTAAGTATATTATTGCAAGACAGAAAGCATAGCATATTATTTTACTTGACCAAGATTTATATTAATGGCAACATTAAAAGTTCAGTTTAGCCAAAAGTCATAAAGGCAAGCAAAAAAAAAAAACTAAGCCAAGATTATTTAATATCGCAAAAAATCTAGTCAACCCAGTTTCCAATTATAACGATTTTTTTGCGATACTGAGACTGGCCATTAACTTGATTTTGATCAAATGTAGTCAATTATTTTGCCGGGATATATCATGGTGATATATGCAGACACTTAATAATTTCATCAACAATTTCCTCACCGTTGATCTTTGCCTACTTACATTCATCATCTTATAGGCTACATAATTATACACCTATCACCTCAAATTTGGCTACATACACTGCCATCTTAAGTTTGGCTACACACCTATCATCTTAAATAGCGGCTTGTAGTATCTTATCTCATCTTATCTTGTTGTGGGGCTGGCCCTAGGCCAGAGCACTTTGGCCCTTCTGGATCTTTTGTGCTATTCCCCTCCTGTCTACTCAACTCCTAGCCCTCCGTGCACCTTCTTCATGAGTCCCAGTATGGCTTTGATGGGGCTGAGCCTGTAGTGCTCTAGTCTTGGAAATGGTTGGCCCAGATACTCTAGTCTTTTGGAGCCTAGTGCTGCACAGTCGCACAGCAAGTGTATCATATTCTCCTCTGCATCTCCACAGATCCTGCAAGTCGGGTCACTTGTAATATCTACTTACATAAAAATAGTATTCCTAATTAAATAAAAAGCTGTAAGTCAAGTACTGATGATTTTATTTCTTGTATTAAATTAGCTGAACCCGGGATTCGTATAATATATATCTTACTATTTATTATTATAAATAGGAAAGTATTAGTAGTATAATTTGGATGTTTGTTTATCAATCTTAATGTCCTTGTATTGGTCAACTTGTGTAATAGATAACAACCCAGAAAAAGAAACTGCAAGACAGCTTTTAGCAAATGTTTGTTTTTTTTTTTAAGAAATCCATGGATTCATAATAATTACTAGAGCTAAAACAAATAACAATGGTATGAGTTGAGTGGTATTAAAACGGAATAAATCTATCCTATGAAAAGATAAAAGATCAGGTACCAAAAAAAGCTGTAGGTACCTGATTCAATTCTATTGAGACTACAAGCAAACCGAAAGAAAAAAAGAAAGAAAGGAAATAAATTTATACCGACAAAAAAAAGAACACGTAAAAAACCAACCAAGAAAATTTTTACTCGAACAAATAAGTCATTTGGATTTTCAGGCGTTAAATAAATGTTTGTGGCATTGTGGTCGGACGCCAAAATTTATGACATCTTAACTGCGACATCCACTTATCATTTTATTTTAAATATTTTTCGTAGTGCGAGTATTTAAATGAATATTTTATTTGTTATACCTACTACTGGTTATACTGGAGTCATAATTATCTTCATTGCAGCATGCCTACAGCCTAGCATGTAAACAAATTGTATTATTTATTTACAAGCACTTGTAGAAACTTACAAACTAAAAATAATAATAGTTTAAAAAGACTAAAAACACGCTTTTAGCACGCACTAAAAATTACAAAATGCCTGTCCTATATCTTGGACGTCCGCCATATTGGATTTAAGTCACGTGACTATTTTTTTCGTTTTCCTAACAGCAAACCCTTTCATTTGATACCCATATCATGGGGTGGATTTCAAACAGCCAGTCCGCCATCTTTGGGAGGCCGCCATATTAGATTTGTAGTGACGTTTCTTAGCTAGTCATGTATTGTCATCAGAACTCAGAGCGTGTGCAAAATTTCATCCTAATCGAAGACCGGGAAGTGGGTCAAATTAAGATTCCAAGATTTTCTTACATTACAAGTGAAGCTAATAAAAGCGTGTTAAAAAAAACATTTAATAAAACAATAATAACCAAATAAGAAATCCAAACACATTGAAGAAAAAAAACTAACATAATTATAATTTAGAAATAAAAATAAAATACATGTACACATCGATATATATGTGAATATAAGTCGATGCATGTACATTACCACTAAAATAATAAATCCCACAAAACAAATGAAACAATGTTTACTTATTTTCCATCCATTTTCTCACAAAACCCTAGACATTCACGACCCACATCTATCCATCTCCCAGCAAACAAGTCACACTCCGGTGTTAGAGTTAGAAGAGCATTAAGCACAGAAAACGCATGAACGAGCGGCGAGTTAGCTGCAGCAGTGACACTGTCATCAAAGAATCAGATAACAATCGGTGTGTTTGCGGCCTAAGGTGTTGTTTAGTTACGAGAGGAACAAACAACCTCACCAACTGAGCAACTAATTCAGGGCAATCAGATTCACCCTGAAGAACTCGACAAGCGACAATCGTATAATTAGGAAGGGAAGGGAACTCTCCTCTCCTGAAATACTGGTTAACTATCTAGTTTAGAGGCAGAGATTTTATGTAACAGTGATACTTGTTTGCAAATAAATGAATAATTATTATTGTTATATGTATATGAAGGCAACAGCGATAAATTAGCAGTACCTACAGCCGTCATCTCGAAAGTTTTCTGGTAGAAGGTTCACGGCCTAGAATTAAAATAACAATCACTTTTATTTCACAGTAGTTTGCTTCCTGATAGAGGAACCTAGGGGTCTTTAAGTCAAGCGTGAATAAGTCACTTCTAGGCAAGCGTGTTCCATCCTTGGTCACATCATCGCTTACCATCAGGTGAGATGGTGGTCAAACTCGAACCTATCATTAATAAAAAATAAAAAATAAAAAAAAAGCCTTGAAGACACCTAAATTATAATCGGACGGGAAAACAGCAGCAGGCAAGTTATTCCAGTCCCTCGATGTACGCGTTATAAACGACGAGGCAAAAAACTCGGTCCGGACCGTAGAGGTTTCAACAACGTAAGGGTGGATACTCGCCGTTAGTCGGGTATAAATGAGATGGTGGAATCAAGTCATGCAGTTCCCGCGCACACTCTCTAAAATGGATCCTGTATCGTAATCCGAGAGAACCAGTAAGTTCGTTAGGAGAATCTGAACTACTCGACAGATCGCCAAAGTCTGCCGTCCGTAAACGTCGCCTCTCCAAACGATTACGCTCACGTGAATCGACTATAACGTCATAGCGTTTCACTCCACTTCGGTACTAAGAAATCAATTAGTTGTCTTTGGCCTACTGTTCACGGACGCGTAACTTCATAAATGTAGACGTGACACGACATGACGCTGCCGCTTTGTCGACAGAATTTCATAGTTTGGTATGTACGCTTCACGCAAGTGTACACCAAGCATTAAATGACGAATACACGTCGTAGAAAGTAGGCTTTAGTATCGCTAAATTGTCATAATCAACAAAACCCCTGAGTTTGTTTCGGTGTTTCTTCTCAGGGTAGTCAGCTAGGAAACACCGGCCTCATCTAGTTTAAAAATGACGAAAAAAAATAATTGACGTGTAAAAGTGTTTTTTTAAACCTATTTACAAAATAAATATCATTTATCATTTATCATTAAGCTGTTGATCCCCCGCATTAACGCCGGCGTTCACGCGCCATTGTCTTACTATTGTGTCTCTAATTACGCACTCAAAAGGTTAAAATATACCTTTTTTTAGTGGGAAATTAACAAATAACCCTTTCCACCCTGGGAACGAAGGGACCAACCGACTCTTACTGACCATAACTTACCTGTGTTCCTTCAGTTACCCTTTACGAGGGCCTCGGTAACTCTTTTAAATAAATATCATCATCATCATTATTATTATTTTTATTACTATTTATTATATTCTTTATCATCCATCATTTTTTTTCTTTTTCATTATCATCATCATTTCATCCTGAAGACGTCCTCTGCTGGAAATAGGCCTCCCCCAAATGTCCTGTGTGTCTCGCATCCTCCGCCATCAGATTTCGGCCGGTTCACCTTGTAGGACTTCCGATACGCATTCACCACTCCAGAAACTTTCGAAACCTATTGAACATGTTCTGTGACCAATGTACCCTGACCACAGCTATCATAATATTGGTTTATACCACATGAAAATCTATCTAGGTATCGTTTCAATGTTGTCTGAAAATAACGCTAGTCTATTAATTATAGTAACATAACAACAAATCAAAATCGCGAATGCTATTAGAATTAGTTTTCAAATTGAATCGCGCCCCAGAGAGAAACTATGTCACTGCTACAAAATACCAGGACATATTTTATCTAATTCGCAACTAAAATGCGAATTTCTGCAATTTATTAGCTGAAGTTTAAATTAATTGCTATCTGTTTATTTATCACCACTAAGGGAATATTTATTTTATTTACATTAAAAAGGATGCTGTATTCAATGTTTTGAAGATTATTGTTTTAGCCATAAGTGTACTACGAGTATATCAAATCTTGGGCACGCTACAATTATGGCGATAGGGGACTTATCGCCATAATTGTAGCGTGCCCAAGATTTGATATTTGAGAATTGAGAATTGAGAATTGGCTGGAGCGGCAACACAGCGTCTTCACCTTCCGCATGACGCAGGTCATCACCGGACATGGCAAGTTCGGGAGGTTCCTGCATCGGATTCAGGCGGAAGCAACGCCCGGGTGTCATCATTGTGTGGACCACCCAGAGGCCACGGTGGAGCATACGGTTGAGGAGTGCCCCGCTTGGGCGAAGCACCGCCGTGTCCTCGTGAAGGCAATTGGCGGCAGCGACCTTTCGCGTCCGGCCCTGGTTCAGGCTATGGTCCGGAGTGAGGAGGAATGGCAGGCGGTCGCCTCCTTCTGCGAAGCAGTAATGCTAGCGAAGGAGGAGGCTGCACGCGTGAGGGAACGAAGGTCCTCACGCCCTAGCCGCCGTAATTCCGACCCCGACTACCAGCCACGGTAGACGCGGGCTTGCGTACGTCGAGCACTGGGTAGTTCGCCGTCCGGCTGTTCGGTAATGAACCGGACCGAGCCCAGTCGTCAACAGTGCTTAGTGATCCTCGCGCTCCTCAAAGAGATGTCAGCAAACCGTAGGGGCCCAGCAGGGCCGAAACCCGGTAGCTAGGACCGCGGAGAATTTCTGAAACCCGTAGTCCTAGAACGCAGGATGATTTCCACCTTAAAAAAAATATATATATATCAAATCTATGAAAGACGGATACTTCGACAATTTCAACGAATCGATTATCAGTAGAAGACCTTCCGACATAGTTCCATATGACAGACTAGTCAAAAATCCTATTCAAATAACTAAATTCCAACAATCGATAACTTAAGTTTAAAGCGGATAATTGAACACAATGCTCATAACACCACATAATCTACCGAGACACGTGTCAAAGCTTGTTTAGATCTCGATGTGTGAAATGCATTCACGCGGATGCATTGTCAGCTTCCAATAAAGCGTTCGTTGCGGTGACGCAAGCCGATTAGCTGAGGCCGAACCACGAGCTGTTAACGTGATACATTTGACGATCTAAATTGAATTGTGAAAGGGATGGAGCTATATAGGCTGTACAGCTCCATCCTTTTTTCTCGCTAGCACGCCTGACAGTTTAATACGTCGTGGTAATGCCACTGTGCCTCACGAGTGTGACTGATACCTTCATTGTGATTCAGTGATGTTATAGATAGATAGTGTATGGATGAGCTCGATAGATATGTATGGCTTTGTTAGAGGTTGAGAAGATTCAAGATTGTTTGCCTTTTCACGATATGCGGAACAGAATGTAAAGCTCCGCAAACCTCAATTTAAAAAGGATCCTCTGACCAGGCGGGTATTGTATCTGGTCTGGGCAACCCCCTGATAGTTTATATAGAACTGTGGTATATGTTTTAATCGCGCAAAAAACTCTAAGGCCCCTATTAATAAACGGTGCTCAACTCTGTCCTCAAGTGCGATATCATTTGATCCCCGATTATACGATGTCAGAAGCTCAAGATCATTTCTAATTAATGAACACATGCATGAGTGCAGAATCTCATAGCAAGATCAGCTCCTCAATGCACTGTACTCAAGCTCTGCTTACGTGTACGATTATATCATATTGACCGAAGTTTAAAACAAAATTCGTCACGTTGGGTTACTGAAAGAAAGAAACTTATTGTATTACTTATTGTATTTCACTAAAAATGAGACTAATGTGTAAAACCGAACTGTAACTGTATCTCGAACAAATCCGAATCTTTTTTTGAAATTTTCACTTGGCAATTCAAAAGGATTTGAGGCATTCCATATATATACATTTTTGATAAACAATATCGCAAAAGCCATAAAATAACATCATAGTACTCTATTTTATCGTAATAATTAATTTGACTTAAAATATTTATAAACTCCATATTTCGCACTACGCTAATCACGACCTCAAATCCCGGTCGGTCAGCACTCATGATCTGGCATCTCGAGTACGCAGATTGTTGTAAACTTAAGTGTCGAGTTTCGTTTATTAATCGGTCAACACCCGGCTGATGACATAAACCTAAGCCGAAACTTGAACTCAAGCTTGAGCATGTGAATCTCGTTTATTAATACGATCAGGACCTCAACCTTGACATCAAGTACGAGATCTTGGGCTGAGGTACGTTTATTAATACAGGCGTAATACCGCGATACAGGATTTTGTAGTTTAGTTCTTGTGTGGCGATATAGATGTCGCTACTGATACTAGAAAAATATCTCTATATCTCATAGACGTCTTCCACCTTGAGGTGAGCTCAGGAATCTGTCACAGACTTTTACTGACTAAAATGACACTGTATTCTGCCACTACCTTTGGTGGAAGCGCTGGAGTGCTTGCGTATTCTGGCACGCTCTCCCGACCAAGTATTGGAGGCAACCGGGCGTCGGTTCCCGGCCTATGTTACTGTGATATCGAAAGGAGATCGCATGAGTTAGGTTTTTTATAGCTAACGAACTAGCTTGTAAAATATACTTCTAAGGACTTTGCAGTTCTAGAATAGGTTTAAAAGTTGAGTAGATTAAATAAATGTCTAGATTTTTGGCAGTTCAGACATAACCATTGCAGCGCAATGAGCTGATATCGAATCCTGAAGAAAATTATAAGTAAAACATGATAGCCTCCTAAGAGTTTTATTCAAGTAGAAGATCCCGTATCGAAGTTCTACCGTCGCAGAGTACCTACTACATAGGCCTGTGCTTTCCAAAGCACGTACCCATGCTCGGAGAGTACCTGTGACAGCCGTAAAGTAAGAGCGCCATGCCGCCGGCTCTTCGACCATTCTCGTGGTCTACTAAAAATATATTCTGTATTCTCCATCGTCGACCGCATCGTCGCTTTCCATCAGGTGAGATAGCGGTCAAGCTCGAACCTATCAAGAATAGAAAATATATATAATTATATATATGGTATTATTTTTTTTCTCTTAGCCCAACATATTCAGTGTCTCCTTTATTTCCATATACTCTCAATCACATTCACATTTTATACTCATTGAAAAAGGTCCAAGGCTCTCTTCTAATATATTTTATAAGCCATCTTCCAGACTTTTCGTTTCTGAGGTCATATTCTACCTCAAATACTAACGTATGTGAAAATCTTGGTTTATGAGCAGGTCATCCATATCTGTAGGTACACTAACAGGTGGGTACCTAAAAATCGTGAAACGCAAATTAATGTAGAGTTTTATGATATATAAGGTGTAAAAAAATTAACTTTAAGAATTTCGAGGGGACATTGTACTCCTCATTATGAACAACTTTTACTATGGGACGAAACCTGAAATCGCGAAAAAAAAATCAGCTGCTCCATACGTTTTGACGAGTTATGCGAACATAAACGTAGGGAACAGCTGATTTTTTTTTCGCGATTTCAGGTTTGGTCCCATAGTAAAAGTTGTTCATAATGAGGAGTACAATGTCCCCTCGAAATTCTTAAAGTTAATTTTTTTACACCTTATATTCATAATAACATCAAAATATAATTGGAACTTTTCACCGTGATAAAAAATCAACGTATTTTTTCACGTAAAAAAATTTTATTTATATTTCATGAGCCTTTCCATTTATATAATAAAATTATAAATGAGAAATACGCTTTGTGGTGCTAAGCTTGATAGGCCATGTAATTAGATTTATTTTAACGAAGACCTCATTACCGTACGCTTTTATTTAAAAAGTATTGTTGTAAATATAGGTATGTATGTATGTATTGTTGTAAAGTAATTTGTTATTTGAGCAGTGGTGGCCGAGTGGTAACGGCCCCAACTTACGAGTTGTAGGTCACGGGTTCAATCCCAACCAGGCTTTACTTTGTGTTATTTATTTCATCACCATTGCTCTCAAAACGGTGAAGGAAAACATCGTGAGGAAACCGGCATGTCCTAGAACCAAAAATTCGAAGACATGTGACATTCACCAAACCGCACTGGGCCCGCGTGGTGGATTACGGCCCATTCCCTCTCCTAGAGACGAGGCCTGAGTCCCAGCTGTGGGAACCTTAAAAGGCTGATATTATGCTAATTTGTTATTTAAAACCAAAATATTTTGAAGTGAAAACTTCTTTAGCGGCGTTGTACACTTTTTTTGTAATGGGTAAAAAATGTTAAACTCGCGTCAGGACACGTGACCTGATCGAAAATTCGTAAGACGATCGGCGTTGTACACTTTTTTTGTAATGGGTAAAAAATGTTAAACTCGCGTCAGGACACGTGACCTGATCGAAAATTCGTAAGACGATCCAAAACGCACAACGTTAATACTTAAGTTTTCACTTCTGCCGGCACTCCCAGAGTGCAACCCGTCATTTTTTTTGAAGTGTTAAAGCATCAAATAACTTTTACTCGCTCTAGGTGCAGTGAGAGGATTTTTCAGACTATTACTGCCTAAAACCCACCTGATTCCCCCAGTTACCCTTTACGTTCCACAGCCGCGGTAGGTCTTATGAACAATCCCACAGCCCAAATACTGGTGAGTCAGTAATAACTTTTACGGGTAATGTTTTGTGTTTTGGGTATGCATACAGTGTAATATGAGCTGAAAACCATAAGCTTGGAAAATACAGTTTTGATGCGGAACCATTAAAATTGCCAAACCCTTTACAAGAGGAATCTTATAAAGGGTTTGGCTAACTTTAACGTGACATTTAAATAAATTTTCTATATAAATAATTCATCCATGTAGTGCCGATATATGATATGGTCCGGAAGAGGGCGCTCTTCTGTAAACATTTGATTCTGACAGCTCCTTATTAAAAAATCTTTAAAAAAATAATTAGTTCATTATAAGTTATAAAAAGTGTCAAAAAGTGAATATTATAGACTAATCTGCCTGTGAAAGTGATATCTTTACTTCGATGGGCTTGTGAACTAAATATGTGATGACAAAACTAATTTCATGAAATAATCCAGGGACACCGGAATCTGTATGTACTTTCTGTTGATTAATAGTTGTGACTTCAAGAATATTATCTAACACTTAACGCACTGATTGCAAATATTACGTAAGCTATTCATAAATGGTGAAATGGAAACTTAAATTATAATTAAGGTGAAAATATGCAACGCCTCTAGTGCTCAATAGCGGAGACATTCATTCAAAAATTTCGTCCGTTGATACTTCTGTTTGTTAATTTTAGCTAATAGATGGCACTACTTTCTTCATTGATTAACGACAATCAGCAAAACGACATCTATTGCTGGATAGCAAAACTAATTGCACAACTTTAACATCACACGGATATTGAAGATCAAGCATAGAGGGCCCACATTGGTACTTCAGTTTGATAAATTTCACTAATAGAGGGCATTACTTTCTTCACGGTGGAATCAGTTCATACCATTGAACCGTTTTGACGTTCAGTTACCTCTCACTAGAAGTCAGCCGTCAGCCATCCTGAATTCCTGATTAATTTGATACATCAACGCCATCTATCCTTTTGCGGTGGAAGCAGCTCACCCCATCGACCCATTGACGCTTAGTTGTATTATTGCCCACTAGAGGTCAGCATCCGTAACAATAATAAAGGAATTTTATATAAAATGGCACAAAAGGCACGTAATTGCGCCGGTTGTACCCTAGATCTGGTAAATAAACTGCATCTCACTTGTATATTATGCAATAATAATTATGATCTAGAGTGTGCAAACATCTCTATGAACCATTTTAGTAAGAATATGACCCCTAACCATAAAAAAATATGGAAATGTCAAGGCTGCCGCTGCAAAATGCCAAAAACAGGAAACACAGATACACCTATACGACCACAGACATCCACTCAAAGCCAACGACCAACTACACCTAACGAGGAAAATAATGTAACAATTCGGAGGAAAACCTGCCCTAATATCGATACGACCACTTTTGAGAATCTGAGCTTTTTAGGCGATACGATGTGCTCGGAAGAAAAAAACACCTCAGACATCAATATAAACGCTGAACTGTCACTACAAAACCTAAGCGAAATCATTATGATGCGTCTAAAAGAAAATAATCAATCAATAATAGCCGACCTACGTAACATTATACAAACTGAAATAAATAAAGCAATTACGAAACTCGCAAAAGATTTCGAACAAAAAACCACTCATTTAACAAAACAAAATGAACAACGAATTCAGGAAATTGAAAAGATTAACACCAAGATAGAAAACTTATCAAAAGAAAATGAAAAATTAAAACAAGAAATATCTGAAATAAAATCAACATCCACGTCCCCCGCAATCCAATGTACAGAGAGCAATTCTAAGAAGATAGTCATTTATGGCCTCACCGAGTACTACAAAGAGTCTGAAGCTGATTTGCATAACCGAATCATCGAAGTTTTTCACGATATCCTACAAGTGGATCTGATGGGTTACGTTGAAAATATGTATATGTCGGTGAAGTCAATAGTACGGAAGCTTGAGAACGAATGAACGAGCTAAGTGAAAAGTGACACATGTCACTTTGACAGAATCCGCGCTGACGTTTGCACGAACCGAGCAGATAAAAGGGCCGACCGCAGAGGTCCGTGGATCATTCCTCTGTCGGCAGCCGTGCGTACAACGTCTAAGTGTCGGGGACTGTCTCACTGCTCGTTATGTAAAGTGAATACCTAAAGCTTGCCTCATAATAAATCAGTTGTGTGATCTAAAATAGTTTGTTTATTGCTCGTTACCCAGCCATCGCCCACAAGACATAGTCTCTGGACAGAGCTTCAATGATGATCGGCATCCTGCGCCGACATCAGAAGTGGGATTCCGAGCAAATAAACAAGAGCAGCACGAAGGTTACGTAACGCCGGTCACGAAGAAAATAGCAAGAGTCAAGACAAGTAGCGGTCATTATTTGAAATGGAAAATTAGAAAGTGAAGACCTGGAATGAAGCACTGGACCGAATAAGATTCATAGTTCCGTTAATCAATGTCATTATCAGTTTTGGTCTGATTAGGTTTTTTCTGGGGTTTTTCCCTAATCCTGAGCAACGAATGTTGGACCATGATGACATTGTTTCCCCAGAAAGAAATAGGAACTGACTAAATCACCGTGTACTACCCAGATTGTGACCGGGACAAGACCGACGCAAGTGCATGTTCACGATGTACCATTTTCCGATACGTGCTTTGCTGATAATCCGAAGTCACCAGTGATTACAGCAAGAATTACAAACTTTTAGTTACCTGAAGTGTAAAATGCAAAGTGCAGTGCGTGTGTGTGTGCATGCCTGAGATGCAATGTGTCAAGTGCGCTACCAGATCAGAAAATATTTGACACAAAACGTATGAAGACATCTCAAACGTCACCTGTCAAATGTTTCCACTGTGGAAAAATTGGACGAAGCAGGCTGTGTTTTCATAAGCAAGAAACAATAGGAAACCGACAGAATAACGTGATATTCAAGCTTCAAGACTCGATCCCATGGTCAGCCACATCGTATGCTGCAAATGTGGAGAACAAGGTCACATCTCCTTCCGGTGTCCTGATGAAAGTGACGCAGCGGTGACGGTGACGCCAAGGCATCACGTAGCGAGTGAGAGGTTGACTGACGGGTGTTGTCGATCCTACACCAGGAACAAGGTCAGGTATTCACATTCCATTTTAATTCTGGTGCTGAGTGTTGTCTCTCTTTCACTTTAAAGTCTGTCATCACTATTTCACGGCAAACGTAAACACAGTATTGTTACATTGAAGGGTCAGTTTATTGTGTTCAGATCTATTTGCGAAGTGATATTTTGGCCGTGAAATATTGTTGCAAGGGTTCAGTTCAAATAGTAAAAATTGCTAAAGTTCACGACGTAAACAATTGTAATTACAACTACCCTCATTAGATCCAGTATATCCCCATAGTTTCGATTTTTTTATGACAGTGATAATTCCTCCATAGATAATTTTTACGATATTGACACTGACGTGTGACGTGTGTCGGTATGCTACAAACGCGTGTTGTAAAAAGTAAACTTATCCGTTTGATTGACTCGTATTTGACTGTATAAAGATGACCATAGCGGTCTAGCGCGGAAAAAATAATAATGCGTGAGCGGCTAGATGATTGTTGCTGGCAAATATTATTCGACCGAGTAATTCGGTGTTTGTTAGCTCTTTTGATTTAAAAACTCGACCGGTCAGATATAATGAGCAAAGATTACTGTGAACTAAATAACAATGTGCCTAACCGAGATACCACTTACCTTAGACAAAATAACTCGTTTAAATAGTGCGCGTTATTTTACAAAATTAGATTGTGTATCAGGCTTTCAGTAGTATGATAGCGGACAGCCGGTACAAATATTTGACCATGCCAATCAGTTTCAAAATGCGATCTGAGTTTTCCAACGGACGATTGTAGTTGTCAATGTTATGATTATTTAGGAAACTATTAAGAGGGACGTCGGGAGACTTAATGTAGTTTTACAAACGTTGACTAAAGCCGGATTTTCATTAAATTGGAGAAAAATGGTTGTTTTTGATAATGCAACTCAAGTTACTAGGGTATGAAATTAAGTCAAGTAGTGAAGTTAGGAGGAATAGGACCTAATAGCAGAAAGCAGGTCACGTACACTCGACTCTGCCTCCACCGTTTATCTTAGCTCGGTTAGGGCAGTTTATAGGTCTAGTAGCTTACTTCGGGCGGTTTGTGCCTAAGTTTACTCCTGTTATGGGTCCGTTCTAAAGATTTGATGTGTAGTAAAGTTTATTTTTCTTGGCAACAGCGCCACGAAGACATTGATTAAGAAATAATTTCAATTCTTATGAAAGAGTCGGTTTTAATGATTTAAGACTCTCAAATACGTATTAGAATTGCATACTGATGTCAGTGAAACCATAAGATAAGGCTAGATTCAAAGCAGGTGATGCCCTGTAGTAGTACCATACGTGAGTTATCGCGAAACTATCTCCCATTGCTTTATCATAAAGATAATTTACAGTCGGTTTATAGTCGGTTAGAAGGTAAAGCTAAAAAGAACTCCCTGGTAATTAGTTACGTGCTGAACAAACAAAAACGAGACTTTGAAACTTTTAAGGTTCTGATTAAAATAAATGGTAGTTACAAGAATTTAGAGTTCTGTGATTCAATTAACATTATCTTACACTTGGTCGCGACGGGATTTTCACGTGTGACAGACGTGTGATGTTCGTGTTAGAACCAATGCTAATAACGACTGCAGAGACAAAAAAACCGTTTGTGGTAGGGTTCATTAGGCGAAGTCTAACTCGTGATTAATAAAATTGTTCAGTTACGAACGCTAAACCAAACGACGAAGGCAGGTGGTCCCTTAGCACTGTTAATTGACAAGCGTTTTCTCTACCGTTGATGACAAAAGACGATGTAGACTCAGAGTTAAATTTTAGTACCGTGAGAAATGATGCGTTACGCCATATAGAGAGTGCGTAGCAACCTATGAAAAGTGTAAGTTTAATCTGACGAAGGCGGAAGTTGATAAATTTTTGATAAGAGACTTTTTCATATACGAGCAGAGCAAGTAAACTGAGTAAGATCCATTTAAAGATTAATTTGAAGTAATAGAGAGAGAAAGAAAATCAGCGCATAACTGATAAAATTGGGGTAGAGTAAAATAGTAGTGATAATGAGATTATTAAGTTTACATGATGATCGGACTATACCAGATTTGATTAATGTAGCCGTAGCTTTATAGAAATCGGTATCTAGTGGTCACAGTAGTCCGTGAGTACGCGGTATTGCGATCAAACCTGGGACGTAATGTGGGAAACCATTAAGTCGTGAGAGACTTGGCAATCCTGGAGTTTGTATAATAAGTCCATGGGAGGGATGCGCAGGAATGGTTGAGTGACTAGAGGTTACTGGGCTATTAGTAGCCAGAGATCACGTGCAGTGATTAATGATTAGTGTTTTGGATTAGTTTGATTGATTTGGTGGAGAAGTTACCATGATAATTAATTCACGGTTATGCTTTGAATTTTCTGATTATTGATTTTGATATTGAAACGATATAGAAATTTTGATGTTAAATTATTTTCTTTAATTGAACTTAGCAGTACTATGAACAGTAGTGAGAATTAGTAGGTTAGTTAATAGAAATTTAGAGTTTTGATACATCTCGAGTTTTGTTGAACCTTCATAATTTACAGTTGGCGCAGTGGTTGAGCGATTGACTGCTGCGCTGCGCTTTGCGGGTTCGATTCCCGCAGGGGATAGACGTTGTTATGGCCTACAGAGAGAGGGATAATAAAACATGAGGTTCCAGTTGAATTAGATGTATAGGAAGTAGGTGGGGAAAGTGATCATGGCACTATTGAATCACTGCTGCTTTAGAATTAAGGAACGATTAGTGAGTTATCCTCGTTTACGTTGGTGCGTAAACGAGATGAGTCGTTGTAGCGACGCCTGTAGTAAGTTATCCTCGTTTACGTTGGTGCGTAAACGAGATGAGTCGTTGTAGCGACGCAATTAGTGAGTTATCCTCGTTTACGTTGGTGCGTAAACGAGATGAGTCGTTGTAGCGACGCCTGTAGTGAGTTATCCTCGTTTACGTTGGTGCGTAAACGAGATGAGTCGTTGTAGCGACGCCTTTAGTGAGTTATCCTCGTTTACGTTGGTGCGTAAACCAGAGGAGTCGTTGGTGCGACGCCTGTAGCGAGTTGACCACGTTTGCGTTGGTGCGTAAACGATTTGGATTTATGGTTGGATTGGGAATTTCATTATACATAGTCACTCATGATCAGGATGTCTAGTGTGTGTGAGAGTTTACATGTTTGGGAGCGCACTCACGGTGCGAGAGTAGTTCCTGATGTTTGTCAGGAGTGACCGAGCTATATGATACTGCGAGATGTATTTTGTTTCAGAGCAACACACAGAGACCGACGCCTTGTTTGGAAGTCTCGTCAGTGGACCGTCTTCTGGCTGAGGTGGTGAACTGGTGATGATGAACACAGCGACGGATGTCTTGTTGGGACGTCTCGTCAATGGATATCTTCCAGCTGAGGTGACGATGATGACTAACACACAGGGACGTGTGTTCCGCAGGATGGCCGTGTCGGTGAAGTCAATAGTACGGAAGCTTGAGAACGAATGAACGAGCTAAGTGAAAAGTGACACATGTCACTTTGACAGAATCCGCGCTGACGTTTGCACGAACCGAGCAGATAAAAGGGCCGACCGCAGAGGTCCGTGGATCATTCCTCTGTCGGCAGCCGTGCGTACAACGTCTAAGTGTCGGGGACTGTCTCACTGCTCGTTATGTAAAGTGAATACCTAAAGCTTGCCTCATAATAAATCAGTTGTGTGATCTAAAATAGTTTGTTTATTGCTCGTTACCCAGCCATCGCCCACAAGACATAGTCTCTGGACAGAGCTTCAATGATGATCGGCATCCTGCGCCGACATATAGATTAGGCAGAAATAATACCAATACCCGACCACTGGTGATAGAATTAATTAGCAAAAGAATGGCTAAATACATTAAAAACAATAGCCACTATTTTCAGGGAACACAGTTGTCAGTGACTGAGTTTTTGGATGCAAATTCACGCAAGGAAAGACAGCAATTGCGAGAGGAAATGATAAAGGCAAGAAAGAAAGGCCTATATGCAATAATAAGAAATAATCAGTTATATGTAGAAGGAAAAGCTACCATGTTAAGAGACGAAACACACAAAAATCGACTAAGCTACCCAGTAAATGAGGAAAACTTTATTTCGCAAACTCCCTGTGACACCTACCACCGAGATCCAATCGAAAGACATGCAGACACTGATAATCGTTCCTTTCGAAAATACAGACCAACTATTTAAAATTCTATTTCAAAATATTCAAAGTCTCTATAATAAACAACACATACTTGAAGCCTTCATCGCAGACAACCCGATTTATAGTGCAATATGTATATCTGAGTCTTGGCTGTCGGAAGAAAAACTAAGCATGATGCAATTTAGTGGATACAAAATAGCAGCGTCATTCTGCCGCAGCACGCGAGGGGGAGGCGGCGTCTGTATCCTCCTGCAAGATAATGTCGACTTCAAAGAGAGAAACGATATAACGAATATGTCCATAGAGTATATTTTAGAAGTATGTGCAATCGAGATACCCAAAGAAAACATATTATTAGTAACTATGTATTGGAATAGAAGAGAGGAAGAAATATTTATTAGCCAGTTAAAATGTATCTTAAATTATATAAATAATAAGTATTTTAAATTTAATATCATTATAGGTGGAGACTTTAATATAAATATCTTAGATCGAAATGTTAAAACTAGTCAATTCCTAGATCTAATGCTAGAATTTAAACTTAAACAACACATAAATTCACCCACACGAATAACACAAACAACATCTACATGTTTGGACTTGATATTTACAAACACTAACACAAATAAAATATATACAACAGTAGAGGAACTGGGTTTTTCAGACCATAGTGGAACCATTATACACGTCACCTCACCAACACCACAGTTAGCTACACCAACAACTTGGTATGTTAAAAAAAGAATATTCAATAACTCTAATATCTTAAAGTTTAAGTCTAAACTACATGAACTCGATTGGAAAAATATCATAACTAAAAACCAAAATTTAAACGATAATTATAAAGCATTTCATGATACATTAACAAATATCCTTAACCTTTGTATACCAATATGTAAAGTCAAATTAAAAACTAAATTTAAAAAATACTGGTTAACGACGGGCATCAAGACCTCCTGTCAAAATAAAAGACTCCTAAAAATACTTACTCTTAAAATGAAAAATCCGATCATTGCGGATTATTATAAAAAATATTAAAAAATATTAAAAAAATTAGTTACTGCATCAAAAAAGATTCAATATGTAAATAAAATAAAAAAATCTAACAATAAGGTTAAAACCATGTGGAGCATTATAAATGAAAGAACAAACAAAAAACAAAAAAAGAAGAATAATAACATTAAATTGCAAATAGATACTGATTTTATATCGGAACCTAAACAAGTAACCAACATTTTTAATAATTTCTTTGCGGCCATCGGGGATAGCAGCGTCAATTCATCTAGTAAAAAACCGGGGAGTACCTCTGTATTAAACCCCACAGAGAACACGATGTTTCTTGGCCCAATAGATGCATGGGAAGTAAATAAAATAATTAAGAACTTAAAAAACAAAAGTAGTCACGGGATTGACGAAATACCACCAATGCTTCTAAGGGAATGCGCGGATGAACTTACCTTGCCGTTCTATCTGCTACTGAACCAGTCATTTGACGAAGGTACCTTTCCTGATTTATTAAAAAAATCTGTAATAAAACCAATCCACAAAAAAAATAAGAAAACAGACCCAAATAACTATCGTCCGATTGCTCTTTTACCATCTGCTTCAAAAATCTTTGAAAAAGCCATGTGTGACCGCATTTATAAGTTTTGCGAAAAATATAACATTTTTAATGAGAGCCAGAATGGTTTTCGAAAAAACCGCTCCACCACCTTGGCAGTATATAAATATATCCAAGAAGCCCTTAAGCTGTTGATCCCCGCACGAACGCCGGCGGTCGTGCGCCATTGTCTTACTATTGTGTCTCTAATTACGCTACTCAAGTAGTTAATATTATTAACAAAAAAAAATACGCAGTAGGAATATTACTAGACATGACCAAAGCCTACGACAAGGTACAATTTGGGATATTATTAAACAAATTATACGGAATAGGTATACGCGGGAAGGCTCACGAATGGCTAACATCTTACCTAAAAAACAGGCAACAATTAGTAGAAATAGAATATCTTAATCATAAAAATAATGAAATCGAAAAAATTCGATCGGATAGTAAAGTCATTAACGCATCAATTCCTCAAGGAAGCGTCATAGGATGCTTATTATTTTTAATTTACATAAATGACCTACCTAAGACGATAGAAGGCCCCTGTGTCTTATTCGCGGACGATATATCCATGTTAGTGTCATGCCAAAACAAAGAAAATATAGAAGAAAGTTTAAACTCCATACTCACTAAAACATGCAATTGGATGCACGAACATAACCTCGAGATAAACTACTCCAAAACAAAATTAATAACTTTCCACCCTTACCAAAAAACACCTCTTACTTTAGACTTTACTTTCAACGATTCAAAATCAGAAACCGTTAATGAATTTACCTTACTCGGACTAGTAATAGACACACACATAAATTGGAAATCACATATACAAAAAACTCACTCAAAAATTTCTAAATTCACCTACGCTCTTTACGAAATAAAAAAGACCACCAATTTCCAAACAGCTCTTACCACCTATTATGCTTACGCCTATGCATGGTTTAGCTATGGTGTCACCCTTTGGGGAAATAGCACCGATGCACAAACACTTTTTACCCTGCAAAAGAAATTGGTTAGGATTCTAGTAAACATTGAGCAAACAGACAGTTGCAAACCGTTCTTTCTAAAACATAATATTTTAACCCTTCCTTGTATATACATTCTAGAAACATGCAAATTTGTACGGAAACATCAAGAATTTTACTCAAAACGCGAAGACATTCAGACGCGCTATCTACTTAGACACCGATCAAGGCTAAACTTGCCAAGTTCTCGATTGAAAATGCATTCTACAAGCCCCTATGTTATGTCCATTAAAGTATATAATAAACTACCCGCAGAAATAAAAAAAGAAGAAAAAATTAATGTATTTCTAAAAAAACTTAGACAGTTTTTACTAACTAAATGCTATTACTCGGTAAACGAATACCTAAATGATAGACTTATAAAGTCATAACTTAAGTACGCTCTCAATTTTACATTGTATTTAATTCATTATTATTATTGAATCTCTCAAATATACACATAAATAATGACATAACTTAATTAAATAATAATGACGATATAAAAAAATAAAAAATGATTTAAATAAAAATATAATTTAATAATAATAATAATAATGGCGATAAAAATAAATAAAATACTTGACATAACAATCGTATTTATATGTAATACACTGACAATAATAATATATTTACAAAATTTGACTTAAATAAAAACATAATTTAATAATAATGACGATAAAAATAAATAAAATATCTGACATCATTTATCTATACATATACACAGACATAATAATAATACACATTCATAATTTAATTTACATAAGAACATAATTTAATAATAATGACGTTAAAAAATTAATAAAAACATCTGACATAAACCTATATCTTATACACAAACATAATAAAATAATATGCTTACACAATTTTATTTGAATAATTTAATAATAATACTGACAATAATAATATATTTACAAAATTTGACTTAAATAAAAACATAATTTAATAATAATGACGATAAAAATAAATAAAATACCTGACATCATTTATCTATACATATACACAGACATAATAATAATACACATTCATAATTTAATTTACATAAGAACATAATTTAATAATAATGACGTTAAAAAATTAATAAAAACAACTGACATAAACCTATATCTTATACACAAACATAATAAAATAATACGCTTACACAATTTTATTTGAATAATTTAATAATAATGACGACACAAGATAAACAAACATACCTGACATAATTTGCTCATACTTATACACAGACATAATTATTATAACGATGTACATGCATAATTAACGCATCACATTCTAATTACCTATGATAAATTGTATTGTGTTGTGCAATACTATTAAATTCCGTGAATTACCACTTAGCTCTCTTCCTCTCTCCTAACTTTGCTGTGCCCGACAGGGTCCATATTGATCTATGAAAATTTTCAACACCATCTATGTATACATATGGATTGCAATAAAGTATTGAATTGAATTGAATTGAATTGAATTGAATTGATATGATGTGATGTGATGTGTTACTACACAGACACAAAACACATTCTTAGCATGTAAATAAAATGTTTTTAGTAAATAATAATAATATAATAACAATATTCCACAACTATCACACAACGCCGTCTAGTCCCAAGCTAAGCAGAGCTTGTGTTATGAGTACTAAACATATTTATATATTTCTAAATACATACATTATTATAGATAAATTACACCCAGACACAGAACAAATGATCGTGTTCCTCACACAAACACTTGTCCTAGGTGGGAATCGAACCCACGACCTCCGGCATAGCAGTCAGGGCCACTAACTACTAGACCAACAGGCCAATCAAAAATATAATTATATATTGGTATTTACCACATCATCAGACCTTATATGCCTTCTGCCAGCGACTTCGCCTGCGTGAGATCTAAATTATCCAATGGGAACATACTCCTGGGATAAAACGTATTATACGTGGAACACTCAGAAAGTTTTGATAAACTAAAAAACTAACTTCTATGGATAAAATATTTTTATTAAATCTTTTCAAAGAACTCTCCACCAGCCTATATAAAAAATTTCATGCGATCAAAATTTATATTAATACCAGCGATAGATGGTTGCTATTGAAGGTTCATAAAAGCAATTTTAAGTCCTTCAAATGACTCATCAGGTTTTAGGCCACATTTAAAATCGTAGAAAATCATCGCACGAAAATGTTATCGATGCATATCCATTTTTAAATGAGACACAATAATTTGATTTGGCTCTCGAAAAATAGTGGAGCGAAATTCAAAATTCGAACGATGATGTTTTTACTTTTAAATAACCAAAGTTTTCAAAAAATTACAAGTGGCCAGTGCCTTATACATAAAAACTTTTATTCGAAAACCTTTCTGAGTGGCCTGGTATATCCTATTCCAGGACTTGATGTACTGGTATGCCGAGTTTCATCAGAATCCCTCGCCTCACCCGTTAAGACGTGAAGAGGTAACAAAGAAACAGAAGGATAGTTAGTTACATTGTAGCACACCTGAAGATACCTTTATATGTAGGAGTACATGTATATGTACCCTATAATTGTATAACTTGGCCACAGTTTTACTTGTCCCTGTGGTATAACTTTGACCAAGCGTTTTAACCATTAGGAACACGGAGCACTGTGCTTACTGTGATTCTTTTGGCTAACGAGCTTGATTCAAAGTTAAACTCCAGAACCAAAGTCACACTTCACGGTACAAATCTGTTGAAAAAAAAGGCATTAACATCTTTTAATTTAAATTGAATGTAGCCCTAGAATTGGGTTAGCTACCTACCAAAAACTAAGCTAAAGTGCTAAAGCTCAAAAAAAAAAATCTAAAGCTTCTTTTAAGTCTTTAAAAGGTCAGAAAAATAAAGCTTTAGCAGTTTTTAATATAAACCTACACTTTTAAAAGGACACAATTTTACTTTAAATTCAACTCGGAGAAATGAGAACGTTGATAATTATTTATTCAGGCGATACTTGAAATAAGTACTGCGAAATACTAATGCAAACGAAGCATTTTCATACAAAAGAGAGAACTATTCATAACAATTTGGAAAGCTTGCACAGTAACAATGAATAGAAGAATTTGAATAACTACAAAGTTAACATAAATTGTACGTTATTTCGGTACCTCTGAATAAATATGATAACGCGTAAGTTAGTACAAATGTAGAAATTCATTTCTCTGCAGGTGGGACTTTGGCAACTTTTATCGACACTAGTTGAGACACTGAACGCAAATCATAATTATATAACTACTTATAAACATCTAAACTAATAAATAATAATATGCATACATAATTTAATTTAAATAAATCCATACTAATATTATAAATGCGAAAGTAACTCTGTCTGTCTGTCTGTCTGTTACGCTTTCACGCTTATACCGCTGAACCGATTTTGATGAAATTTGGTACAAAGATAGAATAGAGCTTGAGAAAGGACATAGGCTACAAATTATCACGCTATTTGCTATGGGGGGTGAGCAATAATCCAAAATGTCAGTATTGAACGACAATTTGCAGCGAGTTCGATCCTCAGCTACAGTTAAAAAATTTGTCATTATTTTATCTTATTTTTTTTTGTAATAAAATAACTTTTACCATTTTTTCAAAATAAAATTGTCATTTTTATTCGATATCTTCTAAATAATTTGTAAAAACTAATCAAAACACATAATAAAATCAAAGCGGCGAGTAAAATCACGTACTATTTTGTTACATTATTCTATTTAGTTGCAAATTTAACTTCTGAAAGGAAAATCATCACGCTATCATCGATAAGGAGCCAACCAGTGTATTATAACGTTTATATAAGAACGTCTATTTTAAAACATAATCATCGGGGACCTCAGCACAGTAGTTTCGTATCTAGACTTTCGTGTAATATAAAGATGGTTCGAGTCCCATAATATGGCTCTCATATAGGAAATTTTTATTTTATTTTTTCACCGTAAATAAGATTTTTTTAATATATTTTTGCATGCTTACATTTTTTTTATATCTACACACAATATATCTGTAGAAGTTTTTAGTTGTGTGCGTATCACGCAAAATGTTAATAATATAAAATGTAGATTACTTTTAAGCATTAAAATTGTGTGTCACTTAAAATATTACTTAGGCTTTGTTTCATCGCAATCGGTTGACTATATCGAAAGATATATGTATAAATTTAAAGTTTTCAAGAAGTAAAATGTAACACCACACGCAATTCAGATACTCGCAACGCCTTCTAAAGACTCAAAGTAGAAATAATGATGACAATGGCATTTGAAATTCATATTAAATTTGATAGATAGATGGCATTGTGTAATTTATGTAATTTTCTGAGTGGCGGAAGAATGACCATCGCCCACGTTTGCAGACAGTTCTATTTTTTTCCCCCCGTGGTTGTAACAAGTGACCTATATGTATTTAATTATTGACTTTAAAATAACACGGCCAAATTTTTGGAAGGGGTTACATGGTACCTTGCGTTGGAAGGCCCCCAGTAAGACGTTACCGATGACCTGGTGATGGTCGCGGGAATCCGATGGATGCGAGACTCACAGGACCGGACATTATGGCGACACTTGGGGAGGCCTATGTCCAAAAGTGGACGTCTTTCGGCTGACAAGATAATGATGACGATGTCACCTTTTTATTCTTTTTTTAAGGGTGGAAATTATCCAGTGATTTCTCCCGCTCTGGTTGGGGCGGGAGGGAGTGTCAATCTTTTACTGCCTGAAACCACACCTGTTTCCTTCAATTGCCCTTTGCGACATCTCTTGGAGGAGCGCGTGGACGCGCTGTTGACGACTGGGCTTGGTCTTGTCAACTACCGGACGGCCGGACGGCTAGCTACCCATTGATCGACGTCCGCAAGCCCGCGTCTACCGTGGCTGGTAGTCGGTGTCGGAATCTCGGCTCGGCGTGGAGCGGCCTCCTCCTTCGCTAGCATTACGGATTTGCAAAAGGAGGCAACCTCCGGCCATTTCTCCTCGCTTTGGACCATAGCCCGAACCAGGGCCCGGCGCGAGAGGCCACTAACGCAGATTGCCTCCACGAGGACACAGCGGTTCTTCGCTCTTGCGGGGCACACCTCCAATGTATGCTTTGAAGCATACATTGGAGGTGTGTCCTCTGGGATGATGGCACCTTGCGGCCTAATAATAGCGTGTTTTATTATTTGCAGTCATTGGTTCATATAAAACGAGGTCAAATGTGTTTTTCTGATCACAGTTCGACAACGTATGATGTATCTCAGATTCCTTGCAGCCTTACGTTGACATCTGGACATTGCCTCCTTGCAGTGAGTGGTGACCAACACTGGATTATGGTATTGGTATTGGTATTTCGAACGGTTTCTGTTCCGGATTCGGTTGGAATTACCCTGATATTACCATTTTGCGAATTGCCCGAAGCTCCCGGTGTAGCATGCGGTGGAGGTCTATCTAGCTTGGGTGAACTGCCGTGTCCTCATAGAGGCAATCGGCGTCACTAATTTCTCGGTTTGGTCATCAATATGCGAGTTCGATTGGACGGGGATACACGCACTCAAGATTTCGCCGAAATTCATTCAAAAGTTGGAGACTCTTTATAGGGTAGTTCCCACTATGGGAAAAACATTTGTCTGATATACGGGGACGTCAGTTAAATACACACCAAAAATCTTAGGTAAATGAACCACCACGCCCAAAAGGATCAAGCTGCAACAATCAAAGCAAGTATGCTCTCGAAAATTCTTCATAAGCTCTGTTGTGGAGGAAGATAGTTGATGATGATTGTAGTTTTTGGATTCACTTAAGGCTTTGCACTATCAGTGCACGTTATCCACCTGAAGGTCGGTGTCCCGATTATGCTCCTTCGTTTACCTCTACTAAAGCTGTCTAACTGCTTAAACTCTTCAGTGAAATATTATTGAGGCGAAATGTATTACACGAGGTAACTCTTTCAAACAATCTCGCAGCCCCAGCAGACATCGGTCCTAGAGGGCCCTATACATTTGCTGAAGGAGGCTACTGGTTGTCATTTTCTCCACCAATTGCCTCCATGAGGACACGGCGGCGCTCCGACCAAGCGGGAACGACTTCCACCGTATTCTCCGGGCGATCCGCACAATGGTGAGATCTGAGTGTTTCTTCCCGCTGAATTCGATACAGATACCTTCCAAAATATCCACATCCGGTGAGTCCTGCACAAAGAGAGGATGCCGTGACGCCTCTGTAGTGACACCTCAAAGACAGGCATTACCGCTGCGATTGTGGCGTGCTCACTGTGGCTAGGGATTAAAATCATACAATATTGTTTTACCAGAACATAAACTAGAAACATACATAAACTAATGCCTTTTCCCTTGGGGTAGGCAGAAATGCCAACTGCTACGACCCATACATACTCTTTCTGGACGTTTACATAACATGTTGCGGACGAAGTCGCGGGCAACAGCTGGTAGGTACATAATTTAATAATAATGACGACAAAAAATAAATATAACCTGCCATAATTTATTTATCCTTTTGTGTTGATGTCAACAGGAAAGTTGCTCAGAACGCGAGCAGCATTGCCAAATTGGATAGCAATAATAATAATATAATAATAATAATTTTTATTTTCCAAAAATACAATTTTACACAAATTATGAATATCATAATGCGGCATCGTTTCTATTAAAATTGCATAATCACAGATTATCGACCTCTGGCACCCAAGCTAAGAGTAAACTTGTGTTATGGATGCCAGGGCTCACTCTATTTATTACATTTTTACCCGACTGTAAGAAGGGTTATGTGTTTCGCGCGTATCTTGTATGTATGTATGTAATATTCTTTATTACCTCATATCTTCCAAACCGCTGAACCGATTTACATAATTAGCATATCGTTAGATTCGTCTTGTTAACCCAAGTGTTCTTAGATAGGTGACGTTGAAAAAAAATCAGCATAACGACTGTGGGACGCTATAAATTAGAGTTAAAAAAAAAATTTTTTTTGGTTAGTGCAACATGTGTATCAAATTCAAGAGCTCATCATGACGATTCCAAAATGGTATATCATGACCATATTAAAAAAAAATACAATAGGAAATATGTCATTTATTTTTCTGCTAACGTTAGTTGGGTTAGGGTTACTCGCAACTTCGTTACTCCCCTTTTTTGGGACAATCGTGTAAAAAAATGTTATCTCTTCCAAAATTCCAAAGATATATCCCCCCCCCCCTGGAAATTAAGTCCAGTTCCCGCGGGAAAATGAAAAGCAGCCTAGGTTACTCCTTGTAACATCAACCATCGGTCAGTTGAGCACGCCATAATCATGGCGGTAAGTCCCCTCTTTGAGTAATGACTGGAGAGGCGTCACGGTTTCCACACCTTCCGCATGACGCAGGAGATGGTAAGTTCGGAAGGTTCCTGCACCGGATTCAGGCGGAAGAAAATGCTCGGGGATGTCGCCATAGTGCGGTTGGATCGCCCGAATGACACGATGGAGCTTACGGTGGAAGTGAGCCGTGACCTCGTGGGGACAATCGGTGGTGATGACATCTCGCGCGTCTATGATTCGGAGTAAGGGGGAATGGGTGGCGGCCGCCTCCTTCTGCGAAGCAGTAATGCTAGTGATAGAGACAGCCGTACGCGTAAGGGAATGGACGCCCCAACCGTTGAGACCCCCGACTACCAGCTACCGTTAGCCGCCGTAATTCCGACCCCGACTACCAGCCACGGTAGACGCGGGCTTGCGGACGTCGAGCACTGGGTAGCTCGCCGTCCGGCTGTTCGGTAATGAACCGGACCGAGCCCAGTCGTCAACAGTGCGTAGTGATCCTCGCGCTCCTCAAAGAGATGTCAGCAAACCGTAGGGGCCCAGCAGGGCCGATGTCCCGTAGTCCTAGAACTCAAAGGGTAATTAATAATAATAATATAATAATATGTTTATTATAATTGAATTTTTTGATTTACATAAATATTTATACATTAAGGGCTTAACCTTTTGACGTGCGTAATTAGAGACACAATAGTAAGACAATGGCTTGCGGGCGCCGGCTACCGCCTGAGCGTTAATGAATTAATCTAGAGATAAAGGTACAAAATTGTATTCTACCTGAACTAGGTATAAAACCTGTATCTCAGGTAACTTATTTATATAAATTATATTATATTATAAATGATAAATTATTAATTATAAATTATATTAAATCACTAAATATGCAAAGCAATGCTGATTCGTTGACCAAAGAAAAGCCCAGCCCTCCTAAAAGTCAACCTGCTGTTTGATGATTCCAACTAAATTCTCATCACATCATTCTCACGGACAACTAAGTAGGTACTTCTAATTTCTTAATTAAGATCAACTAATTAGCAAATAAATTATTTTCGCAACGCTCTAACAAGTTAGAATTGAATTCACATCAACAACATCAACAAAAGTTGTGTACGGGTTCCGTTCGTAATGTAGGAAGCAAGTGAAAGCTAACAAAGGGTAGATACATCAGATACATGCTGACATAGAATAATAATTCTGCATAGAAGGCTATTCGCTTAATTTTATTTTTTTAAGATGCGAAATCATCTAATGACTTTTCCCGCTCTAGGGTAGAACGAGAGGGTGATTCAGACTTTTACTGACTGTAACCATACCTGTGTCCTTCAGTTGCCCTTAGCGTTCTAAGACCACGGGTTCCCTTTTCAGAAAACCCCCGTGGGCTTAGTGGGTAAGGCGAGCTACCCATTGTTCGTCGTTCACAAGTTCGTGTCTACCGTGGCTGGTAGTTGGGGTCAGGATCTCGGCGGCTGAGGCGTAAGGATGTCCGTTCCCTCACGCGTGCGGCAATCTCCTTCGCTAGCATTACTGTGTCGCAGGAGGAGGCGACTGCCTGCCATTCCTTCTTACTCCGGACCATAGCTTGAAGCAGGCCCCGGCGCGAGACGACGCCACGACGTCACGACGGCGAGCAATAGATAGCTCGCCGTCCGACCGTCCGTCGCTCGCCGCTCGCCGTCTCAAGGTAAGGTAGGTCGTCAGTCGAGGTGGCCGTCGTCATCATGGTGGGCGCCTGGCATTACTATATCCGACGAAAGCGGTTTAACCGGTTGCGTCGGAATAATCTTAAGAAAGCTAACAGCTATATAATATTTTAGTGTACAATAAAGTTTATTCTATGCTAGTCAACGTCAACTGCTATCGTTCAAATCAGATGCCGAACTGACTATATTTTGCAACTCTTCCCGTGTTGAAAATAACTAAGCGCCTCCACAGGTAGGCATTAAGAATGCGCTCGGAACAATAGTTTCGCGTCTATACTTGCCTATTCTATGGTAGGTCTCTCGTTCGGGTCTCGTCTACATATCAAAGGAAATAAAGCGACCGAGCGAACCATGTTGACGTACGACGACGGACTGATTCTGCGAATCTGTGGCTTGTCGAAATTAGAATCTACATTAGGCCGGATATACATCATTTTCAAAATCGCTTTTAGCCATAAGACTGCTCATTTTGAAACCCTATAAATTTTAAGTTTCTACTGTAACTTTTTAATGCATTGGCAATGGAAAGGGCTATGCTGGGAGTTTCCTTGTGTAATCGCATTGGGAATGAAGATATCCGCAGGTAACCAAGGTCGCCGACATAGCCCGAAGCATCGCCGAACTTATGTGGCAGTGGGCAGGACACATTGCTCGTAGAACAAAAGGTCGATGGAGTGTGAGAGTCGCGAGAATGCGATGGATGCGAGACGCACAGGACCGTTTGTTGTGGCGACACTTTTTGGAGGTCTATGTCCAGCAGTGGACGTCTTTCGGCTGAAATGATGATGATGATGAGGACTGTAATTTTTTGTGATATACAATAAAGTGTATATCAATCAATCATTTGCTAAAGCAGTATGACGTAATCAACTTATATACTTTTTTTGAGGTGTGAAGTCACCAAATGACTTCTTCTGCTCTAGGACGGAACTAGAGTGCGTGTCAGATTTTTATTGACTAAAACCTGCCTGTGTCTTTCAGTTGCCTTTTGCGCTTCAGGGCTACGGTAACTCTTTCAAAAATCCCTGCGGCTACCGGGTCCATACAGTTTTGCTGACATCTTTTTAGGCGCGCGTGGAACACTACATGCCGTCAACTCAGACTCAGTCGTTACCAGACGGCCTGATGGCTAGCTACCCATTGCATATTGTCTGCAAGCCCTGCAAGCTATGCATATCCCAGAAGTGCAATATTTAGAAAACAAAACCTTGAATATCTCAGAAGATAACCACAAAATTCTTATAATCTTGTGTACTTTTGTTGCCCCAATTTACATAATTATGTATTTAATAGGATCACTAATTTAGAACTGAAAATTGACTAATTGACTGAGAATTGGATAAAAACTCAGTGAGACGCGACTCAGATGGTATGGTCATGTAATGAGAAGATCTGAAGAACATATGACAAGGCAGGTCCTACACATGAATACAGGTCCAAAAAATCGTGGTAGATCCTTTCTAACTTGGATGTCTGTAATTAGCAATGACCTAAAGAAAGCCCGAGTGAATGACTCGACGACCTAGAACCGAAATGTCTGGCGAAAAATGACGAGGAGAGCCGACCCCAAATGAAATGGGATAAGACTAAGCAAAGAGAGAGACTAGTTTAGAAAAGATTTCTCCATCTGTATTATCTTCAACATCTTCAACTTTTTTCTTGTTAGGACTGTGGTAACTCCTTTGTACAATCCGCAGCCCTAGCAGGCGTTGGGCACGCCATAATTATAGCGGTAATCCCCTCTTTGAGGAGTGGCTGAAAAGACGTCCTTCCGCATGACGCAGGTCCCCACCAGACATGGTAATTCCGGAAGGGTTCCTGTACTGGATTCGTGCGGAAGAAACGCCCGGGTGTCACCATTGTGTGGACTGCCTGAAGGACACGGTGGAGCGCTTGGACGGAGCACCGCCGTGTCCTTGTGGATCGGCGGCAACGACCTTTCGCGCCGGGCCCTGGTATAGGCCATGATCTGCAGCGAGGAGGAATGGCAGGCGGTCGCCTCCTTCTGTGAAGCAGTAATGCTGACGAGGAGGAGGCCGTGCGCGTGAGGGAACGGATTTCCAGCCACCGTAGGCGTGGGCTTGCGAACGGCGAACAATGGGTAGCTCGCCATCCGGACGTCCGGTAACCGTCCGGACCGAGCCCGAGTCGTTGACGGCTTCAACGTATTCTACGCGCGCCTCAAGGAGATATCAGCAAATCGTAGGGATCCAGCAGGGTCGAAGCCTACTGAGGTCATAGGTTAAGTGAAAGTGAACCCCGGGGCCCTGAACCACAAGGCCTGGAACATAGGTGTGGGTTTTAGTCGGTAAAAGTCTGACACGAAAAGATGAATTCCAACCAAAAAAAAAATGCCACCGCAGGCGAGGGCTTGCGGACGGCGAGCAAAGGATAGCTTGCCGTACGTCAGGTAACCGTCCGGACCAAGCCCAAGTCGTCGACGGCGCATAGTGTTCCACGCGCGCTTTAATTAAAGAGATGCCAGCAAACCATAGGGACCCAGCAGGGTCGAAGCCTACTGGGGCCATGGGTTGTGCGAAAGTGTAGCCCGGGGCCCTGCAACGAAGGTAAAGAAAGAACAGGAGTGGGTTTTAGTCAGTAAAAGTCTGAAATATCCTCTCGCTCCACCCTAGAGCGTGAGAAGTCATTGGATGATTTCCGAAGTAAAAAAAAACCTTTGCTTTCATTACTGCTTCGCAGAAAGAAGGGACCGCCTTTCATGTATTCAAGCTTACAAATAACGTGTTGATGGCGAAAAATAACCACAACTCATGTATATTAGCCCCTGCTTAACCCAAAAGTCACGAAGTCCTGTGTGCAAACGTCCCTACAGTCACTAACACATATGTACGTAACATAACGTAACACTAACTTATAAGCTTCCCGAAACTCAAATGTTTTCTTTCGATTCCCCAGGGACGGCCACAAAATTGCCTTCGTGTATATTTTAGTGTGAAACGAGGTTCACAGTCAGACTTCTGTAACTATAAGGGTATGGTCTAAAGAATGCCTAAAGCGAACGGGAAGTATGAGCGAAAAACAAATGAACAAAATAATAGCTGGCTGGAAAAGTGGCTTATTATAGCATTATCTGCCTTCTATTGTTTGCACTTTCTAGGAGAGTGAATGGGCCGTAGTCCACCACACGGGCCCATTGCAGGTTGGTGGACGTCACATGTCTTCGGTTCTAGGACGTGCCGGTTTCCTCAAGAGGTTTTCGTTCAGGAGAAATTCCAAGTGCAGGTTTTCTTTAAAAACAAAAGCATTTTCAGTGAAGCAGCTCGCTTGTCGCTCCCTTTCCCGCCCCGCTCCATCTATGACCTGTACTACAGCCCAAAAGTATGCAGCATCAACGACGATAAGCATTTATATTTCACTGTTTGAGATGATAGCAATGCTCAGCGAGCTACTTAAAATTCTCTCTTGTATTTTTACCACTTACAACTCTTCCGAGACAGCTCAGAAATTGTCGTATTGTTTGTAGTTTCTAAGTTCCCGGGGGGCTTGCATAAGTGATACAAATTGATTTTCTTTTATGGGAACTCATATATATTATGCTGATTTCTTTTGATAGTGGATATTTTAGATATTTATGACTGTGATGGTGTATTTGTATATATTTGTATATGTCGATACATGATGTTTTGAAGGAAATTAATAAACTTTTTTATGAAAACTTTTTTCCATTTCCTGTTCAGGAGATAAAAAGTAATATTTCTTTAAAATGAAATCTAGCATTCATTTATTCTTTTATTGAACAGCAACTTTATTTATTAAAGAAAAACAAAATCTTTTGGCATTTTTTTTAACTGCCTGAACTTGAAACAAACGAATGGGTACATAATAATGTTATCACTGGAGAAATGATGATTATAATCTATATATACAAAAGCGAATTAACACGAAATCACGAAATCTCAGAAACTACCCACAAACTTAAAATTTGGCAGGTAGGCTCCTTATAGGGTGTAGACATCCACTAAGAACGGAGTTTACGAAACTACACCCCTGAGGGGATGAAACCCCCCGTTTCATCCAAAGTTTGTATGGAAAAACCTACTTCCACGCGGGCGAAGCCGCTGGCAGAAGCTAGTGTAAAATATAAGTATTGGATAGTTTCAGTGGGGCTCCTACATGGAATGCGCTCAAAAGTGCTTTGTTGCGAATTGCTGTCAAGTTTTTGGAAATCTTAAATACTCTAGAGTTATAACCACTCTTTAGTCCACGTGCATTGTTGTGGACTGTTTGGACCAATCGAATCGAGATGCACCAGATGCGTCTATTCGAGACGAATTGAAGCGCGCCGAATTGAATGGCATTTTTTCCTATGCGATTATTTGAGACGGATCGAGACGCGCCGAAATGAATGGCATTTCCTCATATGCGTAAATTTGAAACGCATCGAGGCAAAGAGTGATGCCAGGGTTTCTATGAAGTCAGAGACCACCTTCCAATAGCTATGTGTGTTATATCTTTGGATAGGTAATCGTGAGCTGAATAAAAGTTACTATGGCACCAAGTTTCAAATCTTAGTCCTTTTAGAGTTATTCCAATGCCTCTTTTTTACAAATAAAACAATGATAATGTATTTTGTGATTTAATGCCTTGTTTTTTACTCGCTTTTTTATAAGGACACGATAGAGACAGAGCGTAGTTCAGTCCGAATGTTTCCAATTGGTTGGTTAATCTAGGACAAAAAATAAATTACTTTGTTTCACCCACGTCACCTCTTCCACGCCTGCACATTACCTGCATAGAGTGAACAAGATAAATCTGAAAGGGCTGTTAAAAATAAAAATGGGACTTTGCTCACTGATTTCACGCAGCAAATCCTAACCAACGACACAATTTATAACCGTATGTTAGTATCTACACACGAATATGCAATATATCTATATCCATATATAAATAAAAATAATTCGCTGTTTGTTAGTCTCGCTAAAACTCGAGGACTGCTGGACCGATTTGGCTAATTTTGGTCTTAAAATATTCGTGATAGTCCAGGGAAGAAAAAAAAATCGAATACAACGCCATCTCTAATTAAAATGTCATAATTATGCTGTTCTGGTAATGCCAGTAGATGGCGTTATCCTTACTATTAGGCGGTACGAAGTTCGCCGGGTCATTTAGTTATATATGTATAAATGGCATTGCTTGGTTATTGGCAAAACTAACATGTTGAACATAGAATAATTTTGAAGGGACTAAGATTAGGAACTTGGTGCCATAGTAACTTTTAGTCACCACAAAAGCGAGCGTACAAGTCCTGGGCACGATGCTGAACCGACCGGACAAGAAGTGGAGGAGTTACTAAGTCAGGGACAGTCTAGCTTGGCTAGCTCTTTACACCCTGCGGCCGTGGCTGTAGCCGAGGCGTTTAGCTTGTGAGTATTGCTAAGTTATCTAAACTTATCTAACACACGTAGCTTTTGGAAGGCGGGCCCAGGATTGGCATCCTCCTTTCTCTCAGTAAAGGGTCTATTACACCACTCAATATTCAAACAGACTTAGTCTATTTATCGTCACACAAGAAAAAGAGCAACTTACACCAATGTCGTGTAAAGGAATGAAACAGAACGATGAGATAAATAGATAAACATAGACTAAGACTGTCTGAATATAGGACGCATACATGTAAAAACTCGTATTCATGATGGAAAGCTCGGACAAAGAAATGTTTTTATTCCAAATATTTTTTGAAAAGATGTAATTACGGTGAAGTTCATCGTTTATGTAAAAAAAGAAGAAACCTGTTATTTTTTTTCAATATTTTCGTTTATCTAATGAAAAATTCTGAAAAAATTAAAAACGCCTCCTATGCATCCACTTTCGAGCGTCAACTGAAGCGTGACGAGTCGAATCTTTTTTTAACCGACTTCAAAAAAAGGAGGAGGTTATCAATTCGGTTATGCTTTTTTTTATGTGTTACCTCAGAACTCCGTCATTTTTTAGAATCCAGTTCTTTTGATGGGATCCATGAGGAATCGAGGGAACTCCTCAAATATTATAGGCTTATACTGATTTTATATATACTGATTTTGGTATTGTCATCGAGAACTTAAGCATTTACAGTCAAAAAGTAATATTTGATGAAGTGGAAATGATGAAGAAGACCAGAAATGGCCAACGGAACTTCATAGTCACATAGATATCACAATGAAGATAGTTTAGCGACTATGACAATACAAATAAATAAATGGTTCTGAGTAGTTATGTTGAAAATGGTATCATCGAAGTGATCTAATGATGATGATGATGGAGCCGTAAGATAGGCACCGGAACTCTGTAATAAATCAATATATCCTAGCCGTGTTTGGGTAAAAAACTAAAAGGGTCAAAATAACTTTAACTTCGGAAGTCGGTGTTAAATAAGAAACAAACAATACCGAGAAACACCGACTTCCGAATAAAGTTATTTTGATCCTTTTAGTGTTTTTTTTTTTGTGAAGTCGGTTATTTTTTTTTTTTTAATCTCGCGTGTATGTTCCCTTGCTATAATTGTCAACTTTCACGTGGGCGAAACCGTTAGTAGAAAGTTGTATGTTGTTATCTATCAACTGAAGCCTAATTTCCGACAATGAACAAAGTTAAAGAAAGACTGATGAGGTTTATTTATCTTAGCGTCTGCTTTGTTCATAAACAAACTTATTTGTAATGACTGGAGTATTGTTTTGTCTATAGATATAATATCTGAATTCGCAGTAGGCCGTTATTTTAACCCAAACTTCAAAAAAGGAGGTTCTGAATTCGAACCGTATGTATGTCTGTAGTCTATGATTGTCACAAAAACTGCAGATCTGATTCGCGATACAGAAGTAATTCCTAGTGGGGCATTTGATTAAAAAAAAAATTAAATCATTATTATTAACTAAATTATTGTTAGTTAAATGTCTTTGTTTTATAAATTTTAATTGAATATACTGTTTTAGGCTTATTGTTTTTTTTACTTATCATTTCTACAAAATGTATGTTGTTGTGAATAAAATACTTTTTTTTATTTTTATTTATTTATTTATTTAAGGAACTTTTAACAAATTGTTATAATTATCAGTTCCATCCCTTACCCAAATACATCACAATTACAGAGTAACTAGTGAGTAAACTAAAATAGCTTCTGGCGACATTGGTTTGGTTAGAATAACGTTAAATATACCTAAATCTAGCTTATTTATATTTAATTCATTAATTAACGAACTTCTTTCAGACTCATTCCTGACACACTCCAACAGAAGGTGATGGACATCTTCTATTTTATTATGACAAACTAAACAATTCGGAGAGTCCACCATTTTCATTAAAAATGCAAAGGCTCTTAAAGGCATATGTCCGGAACGAATCCTGAAAGAAGTTACTAATGTTTTTCGACTAACTTTAAAACTACTAAACCATGGGGCTCGAGGAGGCTCATTTTGGATTGTTTTATACCATATCCCTTTATATCTCGATTTATCACCAAAATATTCTTTCCACTCTTCATAACAATAGCTTCTGAATTTTGATAAAATTTCCGAATGAATTGGTAAAACATAAATCTCTATACCTGACGTTACTGCTATCTTAGCCAATCTATCAGCCTCCTCGTTTCCCTGTAGACCAATATGTGACGGGATCCACTGCATGATTAAATTAAAATTGTTTAAAAGAGATGCTTGTATTTTGCGCAAAACAGCAAAGGCTATCGGTACACCTCTGTGTCCAGAGGCACACCGAGCCAAATGTTGGAGCGCGCTCTTGCTATCCGTGAATATTACTATATTAGTGTGTTGTAATGTGGCAACGTAGGATAACGCTTCGGAAATAGCTAACAACTCTGCTGTCACGATAGAAACTTTAGATACAATGTTGAAACATCCACTTGTTTTGGTGACGGGATCATAGAAAGCCGCCCCAATCTTAGAACTCTTAGAACCATCGGTGAACAATTTGTACCACCCACTATATGTGCAGTTTAATTCTTGTAAGACATCATTTCTCAAGCAATTACTTTCGTATGAACTTTTGGGCCTATTGACACTATATAGATGAATTTTAATTACATTTTTAATTGAGATATTGCTACACCATGTATTTAATTTAAACATATCTAATGGATTGGTCGAGTACATTTTTTCTTCCTTAATAATATTATAAGTATTCATTAGCGAAGGTATTTTTTTGTTTGTCCAGTATCTGTGGGTAGTAAAACTTCCAAGATCAGACAAACATTTACTCGTCACACAATTGGTCCACGATTTAACCTTAAGACAGAACTTAAATGCTAAATATTTACGTCTTATATGTAATGGGGGTAAGCACAACTCACTTTCCATCACATGAATAGGGGTAGTTTTAATGAATCCACCAATAATTCTCATAACCTTATTTTGAATTTTGTCTAATTTATATAATCGAGATTTAACACTACTATCATAAAATATGCTGCCATAATCCAATCGACTTCTAATTAAGGATATGTACAAAAGTCTTAGTTGTTGTGGATGCATTCCCCAGTTAGAACTAGCTAATACTTTCATAACATTCAACATTTTCTGACATCGTTCATTAAGTTCATTGATATGTTTGCCCCATCGAAGTGAAGTGTCTAGCCAAACACCTAAATATTTTATACAATCAGCTGCTACTAAAGGGACTTCTTTTACATATAATTGAGCCTGTTGCCTTCTATATCCTCTACTGAATAAGCAAACTTGTGATTTAGACGTTGATAAACCTATAGCAGATAACATCGCCACAATGTGATTTAATGACAATTGTATTCCATTAATACTATCATTTACTTTTTCCGAACTAATAAAGAGGACGAAGTCATCAGCGTATTGACACACTTTAACGATATTGGTATTATTAATTGAGTAACAAATTTCGAGTGTTACAATATTCAATAATAACGGAGAGATTAGATCTCCCTGTGCCAACCCTCTATTAGTCCACCTAACGATACCACCCTTCTCATCCGTCTCATCTTTAACAATTAGATGTCTTTCTTTAAGGAATTCCCATAAATAGTTACATATTCGACTGCCTATTTTTAACTTATCTAACATTTTAACTACACTGTCAATTAATACGTTGTTGTACGCGTTCTCTATGTCCAAGAAACACGCTAAGGTGGCTAAGGCTACGTTTAGTAAACGTTACCAGCAACATATGGATTAATATATTTAATTTTGTCAATATCCATTATCTTATTTTGTTTTAGTAATTTTGCAAGCGCAAATTGTTTGGGCATCTTTTCTTTGGAAGTTACAGTAACTTGTATTGGTGATTCCACAGACATATCCTTGCTAAGTTTTGCCTTCTTCTTAGAGTTGTTTTTACTTACAGTTTGCCAGCATTCTAGATTATTCTCAGATCTTGGGCGTTTTCCCGCTGATATTATTGTATTCATTTCTATAACGTTATTCAATTGTGTTTGGTCATCTAATGTATCAATGTTTAAGTTTACATCATAATTCTCATATTGGTCTTGATCACTATCCATTAAAAACTGCGTAACTGCACTCGCGACGCGATTCCGGCCAAGATAAACGCATGCCGATAGTAAAATCGGTTTTTTATTCGATTTTATATTATAATTTGAGATTTTTATGCAGTGACGTATTATGACGTTAGATGACAATGGAATAAAATACTTGTTACTTATAAATAAAATTCGACACACGTGTAGACCTTGTAATTTTAATCCCGAGAGTATTTATCCTTTTATGAGGTGGTGGTTATCATCAAATTTTCTTTCTTTCTTTCTTTCAAAGGGGTGTCAGACTTTTACTGGCGAAAACCCACCTGTGTCCCTCGACAGATCGATACCGCTGATCGCCTCCACGAGAACCCGGGCCTAAGCGGGGTACACCTTCACCGTATGCTCCACCGTACCTTCCGGGCGGAATTATAAGCGATTGGGATCATTATCTACTTTTACCTAGGTTAAGCTAAATAAAGAAATTCAGAAATAGTAGGTACTCAAAGTAAATCTTTCGCTTATCATGCCGCATAAAAAAGAGTGAAGAGGCTTTAAGGGAAAATGCCTTATCATCGCGCCTTCAGGATGAGATAACAACTTGTCACTTTTATTAAAAATTCAGCCATTGAGTAGGACAAATTGTAGGGACACTCTATAATACTTTTATAGACAAGTTCTTTAGAAGGATGTTTTTATATTCACGGAGGTAAGTGCTCACAATAAGACTGTGGGAACCTAGCTCAGGGATGTAGGCATCGGTTCCTAGGCTTGTTATACTTGCCATACTTTTTTGTGCCCTGCATTTTTTGGTTTTAAATTGGACACAATAAGATATTTTATTATTATTGGTAGGCTCGCGTTTTATCACTATCTCACCCGATGGTAAGTAGATGGTATGTGGTCGAAGGTGGACGCTTACCTAGAAGTAACCTATTTACTGTTGATTTAAAAACTTGTAGCTATTGAGGTTGTAAGTATCAGCCCCCCTAGCCAAGTTACAACCGTTTCGTGTCGAATCCCGTTCTCCAATCGGTAAAGCCTCGGTGTCAGCATTTGTATAAAAAAGATAGGTTGGTAGCCATGTTGACGGGCCTGAGTCGCCGCTCGTTCTACAATGTCTTTCTACAATAACAAAATGTAGCGTTGAACATTGTAGAAACAATAAAAATTCATTCTATAATTTTGAACGATGTGAACTTGGCTACGAATTTTCTATTCGTTAGTTCTGACCACGTGACTTAACGTTGAGATGATGTTATTCCCATACGATTGCAGATTATCAACTTGGCTAGGGGTGCAGGATTGTTTTTTTTTAATAGAAATTAACAAAATCAAACCCATTTACATTATTTGTTACCATAGGAGAATAAGATGGGACAAGGGCAGGAAGATGATGATGTTACCATAGGAGAATAGACATCTTTTATGACAAAATTCGAAGCAAATTGAACCACCTCCTTTGCTTCAATCGGCAAAAAGTTCCGTCCAGTTTCATCATTTTTATTTTCATAGTTAATTTTTAATTCATCATTACGTGATCATATTTACTATACTCTTTGATGTGATCTTAGTGGATCTGTCATTGTGTTCACATTGATAAATTTTAATGTGATAAAATTCTCAACTCAATTTTACCGAGATCGCGCTTGTTTCAATTATTTCAAATATGTCGACTTGTGAAAACACTTGAGATACAAAATTATATCAATTTTAAATCACAATATACGAATAATAAATCACTCGAAAAAAGTGACAGTTCTTAACCAGATTCTCTAAACAGCCCCTGACGGAGATAGTTCTTCCAACCAAAACAATGACGTGATGGGTCTTAAATGCTCTGAAATAAATGCCCGGCTTTATAACAAATAAGTCAAGCATTCACAATTCGGTTAGAAGTGAACCAAAATGATCCCGGCCTAATGTCCGGGATTGCAGAATGGTCCGGATACTTAAAATTCCGGTAAACGGGACTAGTGCGGTTAACCTACTAATTACGAACAAGTCGGATGTGGCTTTGCTAAAAAGTAGTTTTTAAGTACCTATTTAGTGAAAATTATTGGAAACTCTTTAAAGTCTACATGTTTTCTGTGTTTTTGACTGTCGGAAAACTTTATGTTCTAAAACATTTTATTTCACTTTTGTCGTAATAATTGTAAGTGAACTAGAAGAAAAAAAATAAAAAGATTTCATAAAACAATTTTCACACTAGTCCTGCCATCTATGTTACAATTCAAAAAGTAGTTCATATTCTAGTAAGTACTGTGATCAATTCCTTCTGGAAATAAAAGACAGATGGCTCTAAATTCAAATATTCGGAGACCTAACATATTGACACAGTAATGAGAATTACCAATGCCTTTCATGGACGATTCATTGTGGATGTTCGAAGTGCTAAATAATAAATATTGATATTTAGTTCCTAGTTTAGTTGTTCATCATTCATTGTTACGAACGCACCGGCTGAGAAATGACGCGACAACTATTGGTAATTTTGTTCGTCATCTTTATCACCATTCATAGCACCGGTAAGTATATATTTTGTTTGACTAAATTTTATATTGTAAGAATGTGAGATTTTATTTTGTAATTGTTTAGCGCGTTATCTGGGTCATTAGAGGAACCGGTGATGGAAAAATTGTTAGGTAGGATGTACTTCTCGACACAAAATCGTTTTTATATTGCGCTGGCCGAATATATTAAGAATATATTAAGATAAGTCGAATATATTAAGAATTAAGTACATTTTTTTTACATTTAACGGGACCGTTCTAGGGCTGTGGCAATGTTCGAAAGAGTTACCGCGGCCCTGAAACGCTAAGGACAACTACACTGCTCTGTTTTAGTCAATATCTAAGCTAGCACTCCACCCAGTCGTGCTATTCTTTAAGAAAACAGCCTTGAGCGCAGCGCTGGCCGCAGCTACGAAATCCTAATACGTACAATCCATTATATCCATGGAATATGTATCCATTAGATTGTTAATCCTATGTACGTATTTGGATTTCGTCGCTGCGGCCAGCGCTGCGCTCAAGGCTGTTTCCTTAGAAAATGGCACTGCAGGACGGGAGAAGTTATTAGACAATTTTTCATCCTCAAAAAAAGGGCACCGTTCTACCTATTCCACAACATCATTGTATATTAAATTAATAAGTAAGCATTCATAGAAAAGGCGATTTAAAGTTAGTCTAATGAAAATAAAGTCCCTATCTAGATTTCAAGGATTTGTAATCACGTTTTTATTTAGGTATCGTCTAAAGATTTCATTGCGCATAAATAATGAGCTGTGTCTTATGTCCTTAGTCGTTAAACGTTTATCGTGAAACAATAGAAAATCGCGCAATAAAACATAAAGAAGCCAGTGCCTTCATTGATGACCAATTATTTTAATTTATTAAAATAATAATTAACTTAAACTTAATTTTAACTCGATTATTAGGTAGGAAACACCGCCCAACTAGCAAAATAGCCATAAGAATAATCCGTAATAAGAGCTTAGAACTTATAAAAGGTTTATATCTGTCTTGGCAAAGATTGTGTAACTTATAAATGCACTTTATAAGACGTATTGTGCTAAAAGACACTTGTAAGTGTATTTGTTCTTACAAAAGCATTATCAAGATTAATGTAAGGTGAAAAAGCACTTAATGAAACCATCATACAACTACTACAAGGGCAAATAATCTTACAAGGTGCGCCCAATTCCATACTTACAGACGTTTAGAAGTGACATAAGAGACATTTTGCTAGTTGGGCGATCTCTAATAAAAACTCAGAAATCATCAAACAACCTCTACCGCTCTGGGTAATACGACGGGGAGTTTCAGACCTTTACTGGTTAAAACCTACCTGTGCTCTTTCAGCTGCTCTTCGCGTTCCAGGGTTGCGGTTACTGAATAATCCCGCAGCTCACTAGGCCTACCCCAAAAACCGGCTCTACGTTTCCCACAACCTTTCCAAGTCAATAATATGCTAATAACACGATATGCTCATGATCTCCTTATATTTTCCAGTTCAACTACAATGTCCTCCTGGAGAAGACGAAGACAATTGTCCAACAGACTGCTACAGAGACAGATGTCCAATAAGCGAGAAAGATGGCCGAGCTTGTGTCAACACCGGACAGTGCGGGACTCCTAAATGTAAATGCCGTTTCAACATGAAAAGGGCAGCGAATGGGACTTGTATTGATACTAGAGACTGCCGTAAGTGACCTCTTATCTTTACTAATGTCTTTCAACCTGAGGGTCGCTACCTTCAGGGGTCTCCCGTAGTCTTTTTTACGGGTTCGCAGTCGCAAACCATGCAGAAGTAGAGTACATAGGTTACTACTGATGCTACACTACAATACAACGAACTGACACACATTCGACAAAATTTAGGTTCAAAAATTGGTCACAAGATCGCACTGAACCAGGACTCATTGCTTTGCTCAGTCCTAAGGTGTACCATATCTTTTTTTTTAAGTGAATATTTGTGGTCGCATATTGAAAACGATTGTAAAACACCGATCTATACCTTACATTCTGAGTAATCTACTACAATTTACGTCCAGGTCCATTATGGTCCTGAGGTTTTAAGAAGTCGAATGTTGATAGGCGCTGTTCTTACCAAAGTTTGATTCTTTCTTTAGGTGGTAGTAGGTCTAGAATGGCCAAAGAAAGCTCTTCCAACTCTCAAGCCTACTAGGGGTAAAAGTAGACATCTTTTGGACCCATATTACAAAAGGAGTTTACTATCGGTTCGATAAGACAGAGGAGAATACTGATTCATTTCCCATCACTGGAATTTACTAAATTTATTGGTATTTCTTGTTATTTATTGATCTAAAGACTTTTTCTGTTGTAATCGAAGGAGAAAAGGAAGTCTCCTTTAAAACTAATGAGAAACGAAAGATACATATTCTAAGCGTGTCCTACTATTTTTTTATAGAGATATCGCCAATAGAAGTATATAGTTACCTAGAGGAACCTTGTGTCCCACAACTTAATATAACATTTCCCGCACGGAATTGATTTTTATAGCTCTGAAACGTGGTCGTTTACAATGGGCCTCATCAGAAAACTTAAAGTCACCCAAAGGGCAATGGCTATGCTCGGAGTTTCCTTGCGTGATCGAATCAGGAATGAGGATATCCGCAGGAGGACCAAGGTCACCGACATAGTACGAAGAATCGCCAAACTTAAGTGGCAATGGGCAGGGCACATTGCTCGCAGAACGGATGGCCGATGAGGCTGAAAGGCTCTGGAATGGCGACCACGTACCGGAAGACGTAGCGTTGGAAGGCCTCCTACAAGGTGGACCGATGACTTGGTAACGGTTGCGGGAGTCCGATGGATGCGAGACGCACAGAACCGTTCATTGTGGCGACACTTGGGGGAGGCCTATGTCCAGCAGTGGACGTCGTTCGGCTGAAATGATGATGATGATAATGATTGATGTTTTTATGGCCTACACATAATTGTTCTGGTCTAAGCGTCTTGTGTACATACGTCAGTTCACATGTTTGTGAACGTAGTTTGAGGGGCAATCGATTCTATGTTGAATAATTTATAGTTATTTGAAATTCTAATGACAAATGCAATTTAGTCGCGTCCGTTAATTGGGTATAGTGTGGTATAGTGTCATAAAATGTCATTAACCGATGACGGTTAGTTGATAGTCAATAATTATTAAACATATCGATTATCTAAGGATTTCCAGGCAGACCAGCTTTTTTATTAAAGTGGGGGGAATCATCCAATGACTTCCCCGCTCTAGGGCGGAGCGGCTTGTCACACTTTTACTGACTAAAAAGCCTCCTAGAGAAAATATCTAATTTTATACCTGGTGTATGTATGTACATATAAAAAGTTTTCCATATCTTAATCGGAAATGGGTAACGGTAAACGGTAACAGGAAATTGTCTGTTATTATTTATTTTATTCACATTTCCTAAACCTACTCGTATAAAACGTCAGAAAGTCTGAAACGGCATCTCGCTTAACCCCAGAGCAGAAAAAGCCATTTAATTACAGCCCACCTCAAAAAAAGTGTACGTGAGTCTTCGGAGACCACAGTGGTCTCACATTCACGTTTTTTAAAAAGAAACACAATATCACATTATGACAACTGAATGGACATCATGTCCACATAATTACGAAGTAATTATTGAACGGAGTTTGACAGTGGTTTAAACAATGTGAAATCATTGCAAAAACAATTAATTAAAAATATACGAGTACATAAAACAAAGATGAAGCAGTTAATAGACGTTTACACGATAATGCAGTTATTGAGTTACCAAAGAAGCCGTATAAATATGCAGTAGTCATTACCAAACAAGCTTGTCTTCAATCTAGTATTCGATCTTGTAATACACTTTGTTTGATGAAAATTTAGAATTCTTCCTTTGAACTTTTTTAACCGACTTTAACAACTTGTTATAAAAGCGTAATTACACTGTTTGCGACAACTGACTGGCTTGTCTAACTAATCTTTATTTGGGTATTATAATTTCACGTTTACTGTGTTTTTCTATGAAAATCACTTATAATTTTGGAAAGCCTTAAGATTTTGCAAGCATTCAAAATACTTTCTCAGATACTAAATATAGCCGAGTCAGTATATTTATCGATTTCTTTGAATATATTTATAAGAGACTCATTTTATAAATTACCCGGATTGCCCTCTTTTGTAATATAAAAAGCTGGAAGAAATTTCATTTGAAATAAGCAGTACCTTTGTGCTCTTCTATCTGCTTTTATTCTTTTCATTTTTAAGTGTTTGTGTGTACATAAATAAATAAATAAAAACTGAGTTAACATCAGCTACGATCTCCACAGCAAAATACAATAAGTTATAATACCTACTGTGAAAATAAGAAAAGTAAAACACCCTAATTATATCAGTCAATTGCCCTATTTTTTTTTTTACATATGCAGCTGACTTTAAGACTTTTAAGATTGATATCATTTATTGTGTGTTCATGTTATTGTGTGTATCTTCCTTGTTTAACTTTGGTTGCTACTTACACGGATCTAGTTCAGTGTTTGTTTGTCTCACAATACACAATACACCCGCCTGAGTATAAACCTGCTAACAATATTTGTAAATATGTGAGCACATATTTATCAACTGAAACAGTTTACCTGTCGTTGCTTGTTACAATTAGGTGCTCTGTTTGGGTGGTAGGTGCATCATCCTCACCTATTTGTCATTATATTATTAATAAAAAAATATTTTTTTTAATGAAAATAATTGGATTTTGCTTCTCAATCTACCTTTAGGAATTCATCTAAAATTAGAAACAATTAAAAAATAATATTTTATTAATCCAAAGAACTTTTTAATGGTCCCAATTTCAACATGGTGGTCTAATATGGGAAGAGATACCAAGCAAGCCAGAACAGACAATCCAAAACCTAACAACTTAGGACCAGGGAAGGAAGATAAACACACTATATAGTAAATTTTGTTTTTTTTTCCAGAACCATTCGAATGCGACCGTCCAAATGAAGAGTATGTAGCCTGTCCACCATATTGCCCAACAGATGACTGTAAGCAATCTACAGCAGATGGGAAGTGTCCTATATTCAGCCAAATACTGATGGTGGTCGAATGCACCCCTGCCTGTAGGTGTATCGAGGGATACTGGAGATTAGATGGATTATGTGTGCCTTTTGACGCGTGTCGTAAGTGTTAAATTCTAATTATCACTTTACAAGTTGGTTTCATATCCGGCCAAAGCGTTTTAATCCCTGGCTAAGTCAGTTGAATCGAACTTCTGCCGTTCCTTGCTACCATCACTGCTGAAACCCGACAGGTTGCTGGCTCACTCCTCAATGAAGAATGTAAAGTTATTTGAAAAATCTACTTGTTTAAATTCTAGTGACATTTAACCTCTGCTGCTCCTAATGCAGAACTTACGCGTGATATATTGGTAGATATGAAACAAGTATGTCAGACATTCTCCTCCTTCAGAAGGACGTCCATAGGATACGCGTAACTTTGCCTTACTAGTACACAAAACTAGTGGCTCTGATGGGATGCCAGCAATTGTTCCTAAGACTATGCGCCTGAATTGTCTCCAATCTTACACTTATCATGTGCTTGCTTCCCACTGGCATATGTGATTAGATTGCAGAATTCTTGGGGATTGATTCATCCGAGTGGTAATTGACGACTGCTCTTCTGATCAAATAGATAAAAGTGGTACTTTCGAATGTGCAAATTCAGACGACAACATGGCACTGTTGCTGAAAGTTGCTCAATGCAGTGATTCACCGGTTCAGTCTCTTCGAAACGGTATGGTCGAAAACTTCAACCTGTCTTTAATGGCAGTCTCTGTATGTGACGATGCCTATTTGGCCGAATTGCTAAAATCCGAACGTGTCATTTTTCCACTAAACGGAGCCAATTTCACCCTACTCTATCTTTCCGAAGTGTAAGTAACCATGCGGATTACGACCACCTTAAGCTTCTTTGTGTTACATAGACATCCACTCTCAATGGGCTACCAAAATTTGGGAATCCTAGCAAAAGTGAGACAGGTTTTTTACGCCGGAAAAGCTGCTTAACGTTTATCAAGCGCAAGTTCGATCGTGTATAAGCTATATTCTTATTTTTGGGACGGATCTAACAGGTACTAGCGTGATGCGCTTTGTTCTATTATTATGAAGGTTCACTTCTATCACGTACAGAGCGTATTTTGTATAAAATGGTGTGGTAGTTTACAGTGCCAAAAATTGCAATTACATTAGCGCAGTCAGCTCATTAGAACCTAATTAAATCATACCTGCATAATCTTCTGTACTGAATAATGTCATCGTTATTGACATTACCTACTTGTACGAGTGTGACAACACATAATATTATGATTTGACTGTTTACCCTAATTTAAAACAATGGCTATTTACCTGTGAAGTGTAAACACATGTCTGTATATGTTATTCTAGCTTAAATAAAAATAAAATTATTACCATCTGCACGTTACACACGGGATTCTCACAGGATTCTACGAGTAGTAGGAAGTCCCTAAAGACATGATAAAACAACAAATGTCGAAAAATAACTTTGATCGCTAAATGCAAAAACGATGATGGATGATTTTTTAATGTTTGTTACCTCAGAACTTCGACATCTATGAAACGATTTGTAAAATATATATTTTTTAATGAAAGAAATAATAAATTTAAAAATAATCTAATGATGATCCATGGGAATTGAGAGAACTTTAAAAAAATTATAGACACATTATGTACCTATAATATTTTTAGTTCCCTCAGCGATAGTGATTTTTAAATTTTTATCAAAAAGTCAAGCATTTGCACTTAAGAAAGATTACTAAGTACAGTCCTAAAATGAAATAAAAAACAAAAACAATGGCAAAATTAACAGACCCTCGAAAATTTTATACTTTTTGTGTTTTTGGTACCAAAGTTGTTTGTATTTTGTAATTAGTTTTTCATACATATTTGTCTTTTTCTATTCCAGCTCAACACTCAACAGTTCTACCATACCACTTAGGGTAGCATACATTAAAATAAAAGGTAAAGTATATTTCGCCTCTTTATTTATCTGAGCACCAAATAGGAAGCTATAGTGGCCTTAGTACAAATTATCAAACTAGATGATGCTGAACTCATTAACGATATCAACGCATTATCAATTCAAAGAAATGAATCCGACATTTCACTTTGATGGACTAAAGTCATATTATTTCCTCAAAATCCACCTAATTCTAACTGCTCCTTTAGTATCGCTATAGTTTTTAACCGACTTCAATTTGGATGTATTTTTTTAACCGACTTCCAAAAAATGCAGAAAGTTATCAATTCGGTTGTATTTTTTTTAATGTTTTTTACCTCAGAACTCCGTCATTTATGGAACGATTTGCAAAAAAAAAAAAATTTTTCCCCTTATACAATATCTTTAAGGGGAAAGATATCCTATAAGGGGAAAAAAAATAATTTTAACAAAAAAACAAACTTTACCTCTTTATAATATTAGTGCATATTATCGTAAAAATACATAATAAGTGTTTTTTTTTTCAGTTGGAGCAGACTGAAGGCAGGACGAAAAATGTAGGCTTATATGGAAGTGTCATAAAAAACTACTGCGTTGCTGGAATGGACACCTTTAGAAACTTAAGATTTGTGGGAAGCACGCTAATAAAAAAAATATAGTGGTTTCGATTTAGCATGATGATAGCGGTTATTGACCCACGTGACCAATTTCAAATTCCATTGCAATTCAAACTTGTTTAATGGGTTTTTTTATACAAATGGTTACTTAAAAATCCACTTTAAACACATAGTATTGAAGTCGATACTCCAGATGGCGATGAATTCAAATTATCTAGAAATTAAATTCAAGCGTACATTTTATTTTATTTCAATTCATCATGTCCCTAGCCTTTTCCCAACTAGCTTGGGGTCGGCTTCCAGACTAACCAGATGCGACTGAATACCTGTGTTTTACATGCAGCTACTGCACAGACCTCCACAACCCAGTTACTGGGTAACAATACTCCTTGGATAGACTGATAGATAGACTTTCTGGTGTCTGACTACCTGTAACGACTGTCAAAGATCTACGAATGACAACCGGGACCAACGACTTTACCTTGGCTTTTATTTCAAATAACCTCAGTTAAATAAACTTTCAAGTTTATTTACAACAGAATATTAAAAGTTTACATTAATATTTTGTATTTTATGAATGAAAATGATTTAAGAAAAAAAAACTTCTAAATCTATATGAGAAAGGGCAACGACCGCTATTGCTATGCTAAAACAAAACAACTATACCAGTTACAATGTTCAAAGAATTACAAATGAATGCTCATTTTTTCATATAATATTATTAATCATGAATTACGCAGACTTAGTGTAAGTAGATAGAGAAATAATGCCTATAGGTATTATTAATTGTTATTTTGATTAATATTTTTATTGTTATCTACATATTTAAATGTGTTAAAACTGGAGTTTTAATTAAAAATTAATAAACTATTTATTTTTTTAAAACTGTTTGATTTTAAATGTGATTTCTAATAGATATTGACACAGATATTGAATAAATCTATAAACGGTCGTGGCTGATCCTGTCTACTTCTTCTTTTAGAGTTCCATACCCAAAGAGTAATTTAAAAAATGGACTCTATCGCTAAGACTCCGCTGTTCGTCTATCTGTCACCAGGCTATATCTCATGAACCATGATAGCTAGACAGTTGACATTTTCACAGATTATGTATTTCTGTTGCCGGGTATTACCTAAAATACTAAAAAACCATTTACAAAAAAAATAACCGACTTCACTAAAAAACACTAAAAGGATCAAAATAACTTTAATTTCGGAAGTCGGTTTTTCTCGGTATTGTTTGTTTCTTATTTAACACCGACTTAGTGATTCATTCCCTGCAATTGTAACTTTGTAATTCAATACCTATATTTATATGGAATTACAAAGTTATTTATGCAGTTGGTTTATCTAGAAAACTGTACCGAAATTACAAAATATTTTAGTTTTTCATTAATTTATACGCTATAAACTCATTGTATTCTAAATTTGAAGCTTCTACGAGTATGTCTACTAGAAGTGCCTTAGAGTTTTGATGATCGGTCAGTCAATGAGTGACAAAATTAAGAAACTGACCAGTTATAGGTAATTCTTAAACTACTGGTTCAAATTGATTGAAATTTTAAATATACTGTGTTTATAAAATGCCTGCTTGGTTACTGAAAATTCAGGCTTCTAGTTTTATACACAACGGAATTATAGGGGGTCGAAAATAGCCTGAACTGTTTCGACAAAAGGATGGTACGGCCGCGCCGCTTTTTTGCTCGCCTTGGCGGGAGCACTGCCGTGCCCCCTAATATAATTAATACTCATCAAGACCATTCCAAAAAGTTCAAGCAGGATAGGGTAGTTCCTATGGCCACCTTCCGGTTCCATCATCAGATCAGGTCCATGTCATAATAATTTTGCATTGTCATCTGATCTACACATGCATGCAAAATTTCAACTCAATCGGTAACCGGGAGGTGGATCAAATTTAATTTGCAAGATTTGATTACAGACACAAACATCGGGACTAAATAAAAGGAAACTAAATATAAGCTTGTAAAATATATGTTGTTCTTCAGGATAAAAGCCAGACAGATAGTGTGTTCTAAACATAATACAGCTAACTTATACTACTCGTAAATATTACTTTTATCGATTAAAAACCAGACTAATTTATTCATTTTATTAGATTGATTGAATATATTGATTGATTGTTTATCAGATTATTCTATGTGCGACATTTTACCGTTATAGTACATGGCAGCTTTGGACCCGGTGGAAAGGCGTGCGAAGAGGTGATCCAAATTTGGTTAAATCCAATCTTCAAAGCCTTGAGCACAGGCGTAGGGTAGCCAGCCTTTCGGTGTTACAGGTTGACTTTTGGAGAGTGTGCGCAGGAATTGCATGACTTGATTCCGCCATATCATTTCTACCATCGGACAACCCGACGTACTGCGAGTATCCACTCTTACGTTGTTGAAACCTCTACGGTTCGGACTAAGCGTTTCGCCTCGTCGTTTATACTGCGTACATCGAAGGACTGGAACAATTTGTCTGCTGAGGTCTTCCCATTCGATTATAATTTGGGTGTCTTCAAGGCTAGAGTGAATAGGCTGTTAATAAACTAGTGCGCCTCACCACCAACGATAGCATCACTGCTTACCATCAGGTAGGATTTTAATTCTATATAGATTTTTACTAAATCTAAAATACTTCATATTTCTGCAAGCATTGTGTCTTTGCGCATCTCTTTCTTTTGTATGCAGTAAGTGGCCAATCACACGCAGAAACCGCGGTCGCGCTTTAAATGCTGTAGTCGTCTGAACTTTAAATATAACATCACGCATATTTGCCACCGCGCTGCCAGTGTTCGGCCACACTGGCAGCGCGGTGCGGGGAGCGGTGCGGGTGCAGGAACGCGCTTGATCTGCTTGGCCAGACTGGCAACGCAGTACGGGGAGTGGCGCGGGTGCAGAGACAGAGTTACCGCTCATCGCCCGCACACTCACTGTGGCCACTTGTATGAACGACCTATAGCGTGAGTTGCCCGAGCGAGTACCGCGTTGAACAACCCGCGCCGCTTCCCGCGCCCTCGTGCTAACTATGGACACTCAAATGAAGTTCTTATGTTTGAGATAGCCGCGCCGCGCCCGCCTCGCACCCGCTCTTCCAGTCTGGCCGAACACTGAGGTTTAAAGGTGTAGCAATAATGACGTTGATGCCACTACAATCTACGGCACACTAAAAAGTGCCGACTAATCTAGTTAAAACAAGAAACAAGATCCACAAATAACATCTGCTATAATTGTTGAATTCCCATCAACACACAACAACAACAACAACAACAACAGCACTCAACAATCAAACTTTATCTTTAAAAGATAAAGTTTATTTACTGAACCCATCCGTGCTCTATCTAAATCACGAATTTCACATTATTAGATTAGCACCCATTAACTATTAGTAATTTGTTTCGGTAGATGAATAAACTTTTTTTGCGGAGTTTTCTTGCGTGATCGAATCAGGAACAAAGACATCCGCAGGAGAACCAAGGTTACCGACACAGCCCGAAGAATCGCCAAAATTAAGTGCTAATGAGTAAGGCACATCTGCTCACAGAACAGATGGTTGATGGGGTCGAAAGGTTCAGCCCCCCTAGCCAAGTTACAATCGTTTCGTTCGGCGCGAACGCCTCGAGTAGGCCACGCCTCCGAATCCTTTGTTCTGACCACGTGACTGAGCGTTGAGATGACGTCAGAACAAAGGAATCGGAGGCGTGGTCTACTCGAGGCGTTCGCACCGAACGATACGATTGTAACTTGGCTAGGGCTGGACCGGAAAACGCGGCATTGGTAGGCCTACCTGTGAAGGTCGCGGGAAAGCGATGGGTGCGAGACGCACAGTACCGGTTGTTGTAGCAATTCACACTTGGGGGAGGCCTATGTCAGACAGTGGACGTCTTTCGACTGAAATGACGTTCTTATAAATATAAATTTAAATAATAAAATCCTTATCAGAGAGGTTGTCTGGCGTACTTACATGGAGTCGTGGCTTACTTTTTTGTTGTTTCAAATGTAGTGAGCACAATTGAACAGCTGGTTTACAAAGGCCCGTCTAAGTATATAAACTAAGTCGATTACTGTGCATGTTTAATCGTGGTTCCACCACGATGACGGTCAGGTGGTTGCTCGGTGTTGCTTTAGTGACTAATGTATTAGTTTTAGCGGTGTGTACAGGTAAGAAAAATGTTTTTTTTTTATTATTACATTCTTAAAATAAACAAACCTTTTATAGTTCATATTTTTTGGTTTGTATTTTTTTCCGCAATTATAATTTAAGCCGTTTCGAAGTCTATGATAATTTTTTTTTATTTAAATCTGATTTTATATGGTTTCAATCAAAACTTTTTTGTCAATTGTTTTTTTTTTTTAATAATATTTTATGGAAGTAAATGATTCCTAGAGTAAGTAGGTTGTGTAGTGTTGTAGAATTTCGCGAATTGACGTTGATATTTCCTTTTCCGAAGACTATTCTAGACGTCCTTTTAGTCGCAAATTCTGTTTTTTTTGCATTCGTACCAAATCAGTCAAAGTAATTTTCCAATAAAGAAGAAAATAAATTTGGGATAATCCACTCGTGTGTATATTTGCATTGGATTCTCCCGACCTTTCTCTGGACTCATTTAAATAAAGTACGTACATCGAAGGACTGGAACAATTTGCCTGCTGCGGTCTTCCCGTCCAACTATAATTTAGGTGCCTTCAAGGCTAGAGTGAATAGGCTCTTAATAAACTAGTGCGCCTCACTATCAATGATTGCATCATTACTTACCATCAGGTGGGATCGCAGTCAAGCACTGGTTTATATCAAATAAATAAATAAAAAACAGTATTTGGAGTTGAAACACTAGATAAGGTCATGGGTCTGAGTGCTTTAGTTTTTCCAGGATATCAGCAAACAGCTAGTTAATTCTCCACGAAACCAGAGCACTGGGTTCTTCTTTGAGGGTTAAGCTCGCTTACGTACCTACATTAGCTATACAGACTAAATTGTTTTTTTTTTTTGGTGTATGAATGATTATACTTACGAGACTGGGATATTCGTTAGTTTAAAATAGGAATACCTATGTTATCTTTTTTCAGGACAGACCACGCAGGCTACGGGCGCATCGTCACTCAATGCGTCATCTACAAAATCAGCCATCACTTCAAAACCAGCGAAATGTCGATGTCGTAAAGGTACGAGACTTTTGCCTCATATTTAGGGTTCTGCACCTCAGTGATTCAAAACGAAACCCCTATAGGATCACTTTGTAGTCCATCTGTCAAGACCCTTTTTATCAAGAACGAGTGGAGGTATTTAGCTAAATTTAATACCAAACTCAAGTCTACTACTTTTTGAAGCAGCAAAAAAATCAAACTTCTAGGTCACCGCAATCTAAAGTTTATGCTCCGTTTATGGTGCATATTTTGACATTCGCAAGAAAATCAACACCTATATGGATCTTCCCGTTGACCTAGAATTTTGAAATAGAAAAAGTTTGAAAACCGATTTGTAGTTAAGTACGTCACAAAATACCTACTTACTACTTACTACTTTTTTTTCAATTTGGAAAACAAATCGAAACTTGATTCGGGAATCTAGTTACATTTACATAGATAAATTCGTACGGAACTCTCGGTATGTGAGACAAATTCGCACTTGTGCTGTTTTTTTTGGGACAATATTATCAAATGAGTTCTCCGCTCTAGGGTGGAGCAAGATGTTCCATCGTTTACCTTTTGTGTTCTAGTGCCACGGCAACTCTTTGAAACGTTCTCACAGTAACTTTATACCATTTATATTTGAAGTTATTTTCTCTAATTCGACATCGCCTCGATTTGTTAACAGTTACAGCTCGTTCTAATTTGATATTAATTGAAGGTTTTATTTTGTTTTCATAGCGAATAAACCGACTGGAATTCCTTCAAACGAACTTGTTCTTCGAAAATTGAATTCCCTTCGAAACTGCTAATTTGTGATTAATACATACATGCCTCAGATACACTAGGGTACAAAATGTAACCTAACATAGAAAGAAAGAAAAGAAAGAAAAAACGTTTATTCGTACCTCACACATACAGTAGCGCAACATGATGCGCAACGCTGTCAAATTGTCCTACAACTTGTCGCGCGTCATGAGAATGCATCGTAAAACATTGAGGGAAAGTTGCGGGTTACTGGACCAGGTTGCAGTTGAGATTGAGCGTTGCGTGTCGTGTTGGGGGACGTTTTGTCCCCTAATGCATCTAAGGCATTAATGTTTTCTGAGAATTTCTGAAAGAGAAACCCGTAGTCCTAGTACGCAAAGGGTAATTGAAGGATACAGGTGTGGTTTTAGTCAGTAAAAGTCTGACACGCCCTCCCGCTCCACCCAGAGCGCGAGAAGTCATTTGGATGATTTCCCACCTTAAAAAAAAAAAAAAAAAAAAAAGGCATTAATGTTCTAGTATAAAAAGAGGGGAATACTGTATTACTTTTATAATTATGCAGATAAACCAGTTACATTTAAATAGCTATTTTATTCTGTCGATACGGCGTCACGGCAGACAACATAAAAAGATAGTGTTTTAAACGTGAGTTCGTTACTCGTAAAATAATTGTAAAAATGGTAGAACACGACAAAACAGTCCACTTTAATTAAGACTGATACCAATACTGTATTATAATCTAAACCTTATTATTATGTAGGGCTTTACAAGCTTCTGCCGCGGCTTTGATTGCGTGAAAGTAATCTATCCCAACAGAACATTATTTTTTTTAATTCTTTATAGGTTCGCGCTTGACCGCTATCTCACCTGATGGGAAGCGACGATGCGGTCGACGATGGAGCGCGCTTACCTAGAAGTAGCCTATTCACTCTTGACTTCAAGATTCTCGGGTTGTAGCCATCAGGAAACACAGATTCCGGCAAGGAATTCCACTCCTTAGCTGTACGCACAATGAATGTGTTCCCAAAACGTTTAGTTTTTTCGTTTCATAATCCTGGTTAGGCCACAATCGCGGTTATAAGTCACCATGGCGACCTCACTTTCCGCTTGACGCAGATCCTCACCGGACATGGATCTATCGGGAAGTTCCTGTCTCAGATTTAGAGGATTGAGACACGGTGAAGGCTTGTACCGTTTGTGTAGAGCACTGGCATGTCTTCGTGGAGGCTATCAGCAGCGGCGCCATCTCGCGTCCGGCCCTTGTACAGTCCATGGTACAGAGCGAGAGAGCATGGGGAAACCGCTGCAGGAACTTAAATCTATGGGTGCAATGGCGGTCTTATCGCTGACAGCGATATCTACCAGACAACCTTACGATGGATCGTAAGAACTTAAAATAATACAGAGGGTAGTCTGCGGTGTACTGCTAACAAATTGATCAATGTCTATATATATAAACACAATACATAACTATAAATATATACATACATATTATAACACTTATAGTACTTTTTATTATCTATATTGTTTTAGCATATTACACATATGTATTTAATTATTATCTTTAAGTAGAAAGGTATCTAGTTTTCATTCGATTTTAAATATTACTAATTTATTGTTGCACAATCTACTACAGTGTAAGTAATATTTTTTAACTCAAAAGTTGCCTGGTACATAGAGCCTTGTTGCATAAAGTCCGCTTGTGTATGTACTGTAGGCCTGCTTTTTCCCCTTATCCTAGAGTCATCATCATCGTCATCATCATTTCAGCCGAAAGACGTCCACTGCTGGATATAGGCCTCCCCCAAGTGTCGGCACAATGAACCGTCCTGTGCGTCTCGCATCCATCGGACTCCCGCAAACGCTACGTCTTTCGGTACGTGGTCGCCGATCCAGAAACTTTAGGCCCCAATGGCCATCCGTTCTGCGAGCAATGTGCCCTGCCCATTGCCACTTAAGTTTGGCGATTCTTCGTGCTATGTCGGTGACCTTGGTTCTCCTGCGGATATCCTCAATCCTGATTCGATCACTCTAGGAAACTCCGAGCATAGCCCTTTCCATTACCCTTTGAGTGACTTTAAGTCTTCTGATGAGGCCCATTGTAAGTGACCACGTTTCGGAACCATATGTCATCACTGGCAACACGCACTGGTCATAGACTTGCACCTATCCTAGAGTAGGTACATCCAAAAGATGAACCCTAATTTTTATTACAATCTAGCCTTTATATAGACTTAGAGTCATTTAATGGTATCCTAAACTAATCAACTGTCTTAACTATGAACGTGTCGATAACGCATTACTTCTTATTGTATCTATTAAGGCGAATACACTTCGTTATTGTGTTTTTAGATAGCAACAATTTACATTAAGTTTAAATAAATAAATACTGTTGGGACTCACTGTAGGAACATTATAAAGCCGACTATGCTATGATATGCTAAATAAATACAATAAAAAAACGCTTATGCTCTTTAATTTTTCCCGTTGAGGTGTATTTTCTTCCGAATTATTTTTACCTACCTTTAGAAACATGACTTTCTCATTGATTGTATCTATCTACTGCAACATCATTTAGAGATAGTAGTAATTAGTGTTGCAACAGAACTCTGCTTCCGCTTCTGCAGAAGTTCCGCAAGGTTTTTTACTTCCGTTTCCGCCAGAACTCTAAACGGAAGAATACAGCGAGGAGCACGTGGGCTGGGGGCGCGTGGACGACTGGACACATAGGAAGAAGCGCGGGGGGGGGGAGGGCGGGGCGGTACACAAACGTGTCGCAACGAGTTTCTTTATTATTGTTTTTTTGGTTCATTCTGCGCATCACCGCGCCTCATGACGTGATTACGACGTAAACCTTCTGTTGTGTTTAAAAAATAAAATTTTGCTTATTCTTCATAGTATTAACACTTCCGTTTCCGCTTCCGCAAAGATTTACTTTTAACATCTGTTTCCGTTTCCGCTTGTAGGGTGTATAGCTCCATCACTCTTTTTCGCTCGCACGCCAGACATTTCAACAAGTCATGGAAAAGCCCCTGAACAGAAATACCTTCTAAAGGTCAAAATGACGTCTCGGGAATCCCTTTAACAGTAAGGTATCTCCCAAAACCGGGTTTTATGTACAGAACGATGTATGTGTAATAATCAGTATGGAGAATCGTGACGCTATAAAATAAAATAATACAGTAAATAAATAAAACCTGTTATAATTATTAGTTTGTACACGTGTGTTCAAAATTTCATAAGTGGTGTAACTTGGTGGTATAATGACGTAATTTTGACGAACTGTTCAAACAACAGCTTTGATCAACGGCAGTTGTTTTAAGGTGACTCAGATGTGTTATGGACCAAGTAATTATTAGGGCATTATAAAAATGCCCGCGCAGTTTGAAAAATGCCCAATATAAGAGGGCAATGTGATAACAACTATTGAAATAAATCGAATCGTCCGGGCATTAGGTACTTTTTAAAAATGCTTGTTAAGTAAAAGCAATGAACAGCTTGTAGACCAATTTTAAGCAAGTCCATATGGTTAATTATTTACTTAAACATACTAACAATTACCTACGTCTTTTACGTAATCATTTTTTATACAATAAATACAATATATCAAAAAACATACCTACTCATTTGTGCCTCACACAAGCAATTGTTAACTTTTTGTGTGCATAAAGCATTAAATAAATAAATAAACAATACATAATATGAAAAAATAAACTGTGTGAGGCCAAAAAGGCGTCTAACTCAGCATATGGTGCGATATTAAAATACAATATTTATAAAAAAACGCAATACTCTACTAGGGCCCGCTGTAATGGTGATGCTATACTCACGGAATGTTGTATACCTAGTTTAACTAAAATAAATAAATGAAAATTAAATAGACTGAACAAACAATGACGTGAATTTATGTAAAATGTAGTATTGGCTATGAAGAAGCTATTGTATTTATGTAAAAACCCGATATATCGTAAAGTACTTAACGTACAATGGACCATTGCGTTTCGATCTCGAATGTAACTTATCAACAGCTTTAATATAATATTCCACAACTATCACACAACGCCATCTAGTCCCAAGCTAAGCAGAGCTTGTGTTATGGTTACTAGACAACCGATAAACATACTTATATATTTCTAAATACATACATATATAGATAAATTACACCCAGACACAGAACAAATGATGGTGCTCATCACACAAACATTTGTCCTGAGTGGGAATCGAACCCACGACCTCCGGCATAGCAGTCAGGGCCACTAACCACTAGACCAACAGGCCAGTCGAATATACTTATATACTTATCTGGAACCCACAATAAGATAAGACTAATCTAGTAATAGCTTACGAGTTCGTAATAGTATAAGAATGTAACTTAAATAGATATCTACATTAACTTAAGTCAATTTGCACTAACACTAGGTAGCGTCTAACCAAAACGTAGGTAGGTACTGATAATTTTAAGTCATAATAATTAAAAAAGCCACAAAGCCAATTTTAAGGCATAATATTAGGTAGAAACTATGTGAAATTAGCCCTTAGACTTAGATCCGGACACTATCCATCAGCAAAGTTTGCATACTTAATGAAGAAGACTGATTCACCTAATTGTGTAACTTGCAATCAAATTGAAGATGTGCAACATTTGCTGATGGAATATGTCCGAAATAAAGACGAACGCGAATCATTGCTGAGCGAACTAAAATTAAATAGATTCGATGTAGGTCTAATCCAAAGCATTTTAGGAAAACCGAAATCGGAGGCGGCCATAAAACTATGTCGTTTGATAGCGGTCTCTCAGCAGTGATTCGTTCTATTTAATATGTGTGATGTATGTTAGGTTATGTATTGGTTAATATAGGTAATGTATGTGAAGTAATTAGTATAAGGTACGATGGGGCTGACATATCCTTTTTGGACAAAAGCCCCTTAATAAAATCTGGAATAAAAAAAAAGGCATAATATTAACGGTTTTCTACGGGTTGCATTTCTGGAAGTGTGCGTCGGAATTGCATAGCTTAATTCCGCCAAGCCCGTTCCATCATTGGATCACCAGGCGTACGGCGATGCGCCACCGATACATGGTGAACATCTCACCTATACGCATAAAACGTTTTGGGCATACATTTAGGCCGTGCGCGCACTGCCTTGCGGTGGAATGCGGTGCGTTTATTCTACCGTGCGGTAGAATAAACGCATTCACAGGGCCGTGCACTGCCGCGAAACTAACGCACGTTTTAACCGACTTCAAAAAAAAGGAGGAGGTTATCAATTCGGTTGTATTTTTTTTCATCATTTTTTTATGTTTGTTACCTCAGAACTCCGTCGTTTATGGACCGATTTGCTAATTTTTTTTTGCCTTTATAGGAAAAATCCAGTTCTGATGATGGGATCCATGAGGAATCGAGGGTACCTACTCCTCAAAAATTATAGGCCACCTTATAGTGATTTTGGTATTTTCATCGAGAACTTAAGCATTTACAGTCAAAAAGTTTCATTCGTCGCACTGTCGCTCGAGAGCTCGCGCCGAACGGAATCGGATGTGTTTACGCTACGCTATTGTACGACCACATAACGATCATGATTACGGTCAATTAATGATTGAAAAATTTATTACAAAAAAAAATCAAAGTGTAAAATAACTTCGTCGGAAGTCGGTATTTTTATATTAGTTTTGTTTTGTCTCTTCGATATTTAAGTTATTTTAAAATTAAAGTTATTTTGCACTGTGGTTTTTTGACATAGTTGAGATACATTATTTTTTTATTTATTTTTTTATTTAGGGCCTCCAAGAAAGGATGTTCACACAAATATAAGTGTTGAATATATTTAAGTTTTAAATTAGCGCACTTCCTCAATTACAGGAGGCCACATGGATAGAGTTTAAACAATTTAAATCTAAAATAAGAATAGGTAGGTATATTGTTTTATTACGGAGTTTCCGTGACTACTTTCCATAGAAAGAACGAAACGAAACGAAATTCCTCATAGATCCTATGAGGAATTTCGTTCTATATCTTCGATGTTCATTATCAGGTCATGATAATATTTGTATGAAACCTATGAAATTTGGAAGTAGGTACCTATACACGTTCTAATAAATCAAAACCGGTCCATAATTGACCGAAAAATTGGAGAACATACATAAAAATCAATTGAACATCATATTATAACCTCCTTTTTGAAGTTGGTAAGAAATATGTCAAGCGAAAAGTAAAAACGTAAAAACCGACACAACACGGTAGACGTTGTCATCGTCTGCCGCGCTTGCCTGTCCATAACAGACTGACGCCGTCGCCAGCATGTAAATGGCAACCAAGCGTTGGTGGAGAATTGGACGCTAGCCGAGGCTGGGCCCACATGTAAACGAGGCATAGACATTTAACTTTTAATTAATGCAATCGGAATCGTTATAACTTAGGACGAAGAAGCCCTTCATAGGCCTTAAGGTCGTCAAGGGATGTACCTAATACCGCTTGGTTTGGATACTCTTTTTTACGCTTTAATAAATATACAAAAAGACTCTTGTATGGTAGTCCATAACCATGACACAGCACCACAGCCGGAGTTCGAATGACAAAAACTTAAAAAAAAAAAATAACCGACTTCACTAAAAAAAAACACTAAAAGGATCAAAATAACTTTAATTTCGGAAGTCGGGGTTTCTCGGTATTTTTTGTTTCTCCGAAAATTTTATTAGTGTTTTTATTTTTATTAGTGTTTTTTTTTTTAGTGAAGACGATTATTTTATTTTCGTAAAAGTTTTTATTTAACACTTTTTAGCTGCGATACACTTATAAACAGAGTGCCTATTTCACATGACAATTCTAATTAACCCAAACACTGCTAGGTTACATTGTTTTATTATGAAGTTCCTGTGTCTACCTTCCACCTTCCGGCTCCATCATCATCATCAGATCACTTCGATGATACCATTTTCAACGTAACTATTCAGAACTATTCATTTATTTGTATTTTCATAGTCGCTTAACTATCTTCATTGTGATATTTAGGTGAGTATGAAGTTCCGTTGACCATTTCTGGTCTTCTTCATCAGTTCCACATCATCAAATGTTACTTTTTGACTGTAAATGCATAATATTTGAGGAGTTCCCTTGATTCCTCATGGATTCCATCATCAGAACTGGATTTTTAAAAAATTGGGACTAATCTGGAAGCATATCTCATATGGGAAAAAAAATATTGCAAATCGGTCCTGAAACGACGGAGTTCTGAGGTAACAAACATAAAAAATAGGTGATAAAAAATACAACCGAATTGATAACCTCCTCCTTTTTTTGAAGTCGGTTAAAACGTGCGTTAGTTTCGCGGCAGTGCGCGGCGCTTCCTAGATCTCTATACGATACAAAAATATTTGCGGTAGATTCACCGCAAATTTGCAGCGAGAGGCCAACGGTGATTCTACCGCATGCGTTTATTTCACGGCAGTGCGCGCACTTCTATGAGACTCCATACTTCACAGATTATGCGTTAGAAAAACGCAAGGCAGTGCGCGCACGGCCTTATTGTGCGTAGTGCTAAGGAGTGGTATTCCCTGCCGGACTCTGTGGTTCCTGATGGCTACCACCTGGGAATCTTTAAGTCAGGAATGAATAGGTTACTCCTAGGTAAGCGCGCTTCATCATCAACCGTATCATCGCTTTCCGTCAGGTGAGATAGCGGTCAAGCGTGAACCTATCAACAATATACCATTTGAAAACCGTAGAAGGGAGTAACGTAGGGTTAGCTGATGTAAAAATCAAAAGTACGAAGAAAAGGCCTGATTTCCATTGAAAAATCCTGAGATTTTTAACAGTTTGAGAATTTTCTAAAATCCGTAATATTATCGGTCTTTTACACTGAGGGTCATGCTCACGCGTTGCACATCGCATTCAGGGGTGAGGGGGTGCCGCTGTCCCCCCCCCCCACCCTCTTTAATAGGAATTAATTTTTATTTAGAGGAATTTTGGAATTTTAATTTGTTTAACTTTTTATCAAGCAAGTAAGCGATACTTTATTTTAAATTCTAAAAATCCTGAGATATCATGAGATTTGCAAAATCTGAGAAGAGTTCAAAAATCCTGAAATCTCGAAGGCCAGACTTCCACCATGTCCTCCGGGCTGTCCGCACAATGGTGACACCCGGAAGTTCCTTTTCTACCTATACCCAAAACAGGATCCTCCAAGACTAGCCATATTCGATTAGGACTTGCGTTAAGCAGAAGATGAGGGCACCGTGACGCCTCTCTAGCCAGTCCTCAAAGAGTGACTTACCGCCGTTTGTGGCGGCCCTAGCTACTTAGCTTGTGCACCCTGAGAAGCAACACCGAAACAAACTAAGAGGTCAAAGTCTCTTCAAAAGTCCATACAGCATACATGTAATGGTCCAATCATAATGAGAACCCCATGGTTCCATAACCATCACGTGTGGTGGAGATGGTCTTTCGAGGAATACTATACAGATTTGAGTGGACCTATCCAGTAATCCTATGATCTTTTTCAGTAAAGAAATGTCCGAAGAACGAAGAATTCTCCTACTGCCCTCAATCAATCCAAAGAGCGCAATATTGCTCGGAGAAATCAGAGCCATCGTCCTGTAAAACAAAATCGAACAAATCTTGCAAGGAAGGATGCGTCTGCAAGGAGAACTATTTGAGGGCAGATAATGGCACCTGCATTCCAGCAAGACAATGTAAGTGGGTAAACATGAGCCATTCAGTATTAAAAAATAGTAGATAGCTAAGTAAAACACGACACTGGAACTAACTCCTCTTCACCATCCAGTTGGCACTCTGCCAACCGAAATGCCACCTATGTTTTGCCAATTTTAGAAGGTCCCACTTAATCTTTATCTGTTTATTTATTCTGTGTCACAAAAGTAATTTTACCACGAATTCCTAAATACTTGCAATCTTCATCAAAAACATCAGAATAAATCGCATGTGATGATGTTGTAATATTAATGACTCTTTTCCCTTCCTGCTTCATATTCATTTTTTTGGCCCAATTTTAGTTATCCATTGTGTTTTATTCTGTTCATTCTTCAACTTTGTGATTTCCGCCGCTGTGCGTACAAAGATATGTTTATCCTATTCCTCTTTCTTTGATCACCAGGTCCGCTCACATGTGCTGATAACGAAGTTCTAGACAACTGTCCATCGAACTGCGAATCCGACTACTGTCCAACTGAAGAAGCAGACACTTTTGCGAAACCATGTGTCCCTCGAGACGTATGTCCACCTCCAGTCTGCAAGTGTGGTTTCAACCGTCGTCGCGCTGTTAACGGATCTTGTATACTCACGAGGGACTGCCGTAAGTTATCATTCAATAGCCATTTGGTTGTAAAATTTATCCGCCACTTGATTATGACATTGACAAACCTGCACTGAAAAACGGAATTTAGCAGCAAGTTTATTCTTATTAACTTATATAAAAACATGCGTCACATCACACACGCGTACAAACCATGGCACAGTGCCCTAAACCCGTGCCCTAGTTCTGAACTCAAATGGAACCAGAAATGAATAGCTTTGAACCTTGGTAAAAATTAATCGCACCATATTTATGTTTCTGTCAAAATCACACATTTAAGGTCTCTGGTCTTAGTTTATTTTTGACAGAAGGAACAACGTATAAGTATAATCACTATGTTTCCTCAACAGCTCCCTTCGACTGTACTAGCAGACCTAACGAGGAATACAAAGCCTGTCCGCCTCTCTGTCCCACTGACGACTGCAGCCAAGCTTCACCGACAGGCGAATGTCCTCTTTTTGGACGCATAGGAATCATACTGCCTTGCAACCCGAAGTGTAGATGCATCGAAGGATACTGGAGGCTAAACGGAACCTGTGTTCCTTATGGACAGTGTCGTAAGTAGTAAATAATACCCGGTAGGTACCGGGTAATATATATTTAATAAGCTTTATGAATTAGGGTACACTGTAGCGAGGTTGCGGAGCGGAGAAATATTAACCAATAGAATTGCACAAAATCTCCGCGTTTCTTCAGTGGTCAGGGAGTACGAACTAGTTTAAAAAATCAAACAAAACCGGGATGCAGAGCGGTGTAACGAAGCGGGTAAGCAGAGAGGGGAACTAAACTCCCGCCACCGGGAGCTCGAAATTACTCGACGCGTGCTCACAGCCTAGCTCCGCATACTGAAAAAAACCATCTGCAACTCGCTCCGTATTACTTTCTCACTTCGCTCCGCAGCCTCGCTCCGCTCTGGTGGACATACATAGTCCGAAACTCCACTCCGCATTACTCCTTTGCTCCGCTGCGCTACCTCACTTCGCTCCGGTACTCAAGTTATTTCTTGTTGCATATTGATTTGTTTCTAAGATTCTGTTAACTTGGCAAAACAAATCGTGTTAATTATATGAGATTTTCCTAAATAATAAAACGACACGAAACACAAGGTAAGCAACTTACAATTTCAATAATAATTGTTACACTTTCCCAGCTGGAGTTTGCCCCGATAACGAAAGATATTCGACATGCATTCAAGGTGAATGCCGAGCTCTAAACTGTACGCAAAAGGACAAGTCAGTACCCTGCATCCGAATAGATCCGTTGTTTTGCAAGAAGGGATGTGTTTGTCAAGAAGGGTATTTGAGAAATAAAGATGGTATTTGCGTACTGGAGGAGAAATGTGAACGTAAGTAGAATAGTGGTATCATCGTTTATAAATTATGGACCAAAAACACTCTCTGGAAAAAAATTCTTGCTGTTAAGTAGACTGCCCAAAGCATAAATTGTAACGTTGCACACTCTAGGAAACGGTCGTACTTAAACTATCTGAGAAACATCGTGGCTTTTATATAAATATCATAGGATTCGGCATTACCACTATACCTTTTACCAGATCGAAGGGTGCCTTTGATGATGCCTCTGATAGTGATGACATCCAAAAGCGGCGGTAATCTAAGATGATACTGGGTTGGAAACATTTGCCTCATATTAAACATTTCATGGTCTGAATAAACCACATAATGGGTCTCAGATAATGTCTATTGATGTCACATCAGACGACAGGACGGCAGGACGAGCGTGAAATCATCATGCGGGTTCGGTCCGTACTAATTCAAAAAAGAGAAGTTAGGAATGCATGGGAAAACTTTGCCCTGCAGTGGGTCAAGACAGGCTTAAATAAATACAGGTACGAATTTACATCTAATGAATTCACGATATTCATATGTGTTTTACAGCAAGTTGCAAAGCCAACGAAGAATATGTCCCATGTATGCAAGGAGTGTGCAGAGCTAAGGATTGCTCAGAGAGGGGACAGGACGTTCCATGTCCAGATATTCCAACAGAAAAATGTGACAGTGGCTGCATATGCAAGGAAGGCTTTTTAAGAGCAGAAAATGGCAGCTGCATACGTGAGGACAAATGTGAAAGTAAGAAACAGACATGATATAATAAAATAGGTTAGAATAGAATTCATTCAACGCAGGAAATACAAATACAGCGGTAACAACTAAATAATAATAATAAATAAGTAAGTATATAAATACAATACAGTTGCGCTGAGCGTGCCTGAATCGAAAGGGTCGCCAACTCCGCAATTGCTGGACGTTAGACTCCCAACGCTGGTTTTCAACTGGTACCCCGCATGATCAACTTGTTGATTTTGCACTTAATTTTAAAATTCTAACTCTCATTATCCGCGTATTCAAAATTCCTCATAATTTAAGGTATATAAGTAGTCATTAATATAACTAAATATTATCAAAAAATAAGTCCGTAAAATATCTGGTTGCCTAAGTCAAGACAATTATTGCGAGATGAATATTGATTTTGTATACCTGGAGAACAGTGTACTAATAAGTAAATAAGAGTTATACATTTTTGTATATTTTTACTTCTGGCTTGCATCGAAATGTTGAGTAATGCTTGGAATTTTATTCACGAGCTAAATTAAGGTACCTGCTTCTGCTAGCGTGTTCACTCACATGAAAGTAGTTTTCTCCATACATACTTTGGACCCCCGCTTCATCCCCATAAGGGGTGAATTTTGAAAAATCCTCTCTTAGTACTCGTTTACGTCATAAAAGAAAACCTTGTCCAAAATTTCACACTCTTAGTCCCAATAGTATCGGCTGTGCATTGATATGTCAGTCAGTCAGTTTCTCCTTTTATACATATAGATTTATTTAAGTTTTTATCACCTAGCTAGGGACTCAGTGGCTACCTTTCTCTGTTCCTTCTTTAGTTTTGGCCAATTTCATTTACCCCATGTTTTTTCTGTTATTTCTTCAACTTTGTGGTTGTTGGTGCTGTGACTGTAAAAACATGTGTTTATTCTATTGTTTTTCTCCAGGTCCACCCTCATGCGCTGATAATGAAGTACTGGATAACTGCCCATCGTACTGTGAATCCGACAGGTGTCCAACAACAGAAGCAGACACTTTTGCTAAACCATGTGTCTCTCAAGATAAATGTCCGCCTCCAGCCTGCAAGTGTAGTTTCAACCATCGTCGAGCTGCCAACGGGTCTTGTATACCCACAAGGGACTGCCGTAAGTTATCATTCAGGTGCCATTTCCTATAACATTAATTAGCCACTTATTATGACATTGACAAGAAAGAAATTTGCCGAAAGTTTTTTTTTTAACTATTACAAAAATATGCCTTACAATCACATCGTATTCAAGCCGTTATACTAAGGGTCTATTTATATTTTTCAACTATGCCCATGTCCTAGTTCTGAACTCAAACAGAACCAGATATCAAAACTCTGAACCTTAATAAAATTTATTTATTTAAACTTCATGTACAGTAGTGGTGCATAGGCGGACTAAATGCAACAAGGCATTTTCTACCAGAAAAAAAATCAAAATCTAAAATTGATCGTACCATATGTTTGTATGTTTCTGTCAAAATCACAACCTACCTATTTAAGTCTCAGAAGCCTACCACGAGTATATATAATAATCATCATATTTCCTCAACAGCTCCCTTCAACTGTACTAGCAGACCTAATGAGGAATACAAAGCCTGCCCGCCTCTCTGTCCCACTGACGACTGCAGCCAAGCTTCACCGACAGGCGAATGTCCACCACAGTTTGGACGCATAGGAATCATACTGCCTTGTAACCCTAAGTGTAGATGCATCGAAGGATACTGGAGGTTAAACGGAACTTGTGTGCCTTATGGACAGTGTCGTAAGTACTGAGTATATAATGAAGCATAATAAAGTAGGATACACAATACCGTAAATAGAAATTGATAACACATATGGCCGTTTCTATAAAAAATCTGCACAGCAACGCATTAGCAGATATGGCTGAAAAGGCGTCACGGCGTCCTCATCTTCCGCATGACTTAGGTCCTCACCAGACATGATAAGTTCGAGATGTTCCTGCACTGGATTCGTACGGAAGAATCGCCCGGGTGTCATCATCGTGTGGACCACCCCGAGGACACGGCATACGGTAGAGATGTGCCCCACTTGGCCTGAACACCGCCATGTCCTCGTGGGGGCAATCGGTGGCGAACGACCTCTCGCGCCGGGCCTTAGTAAAGACCATGGTCTGGAGTGGGAAGGAATGGCAGACGGTCGCCTCCTTCTACGAAAAAGTAATGCTAGCGAAGGAGGCGCCCACACGCATATGGGAAGGAGGCGGCCTCACGCCCCAGCCCGATTCCATTTTTTATATAGCCACCGTAGGCGCGAGCTTGCGGACGGCGAGCAATGGGTAACTCTCCGTCAGGTCGTCCGCTAACCGTCCGGACTAAGCTCGAGTAGTCGACGGCTTTCTATTCTAAACAAACGTTAATTTTTCTTCCTTTTTCAAAATCAGTTAGATATTGATTAGTTTCAAAGATTCTGTTAACAATGCAAAAAAAGCAGCTGAAATTAAATTAAATTTCCTAAATAATAAAACGACACGAAACACAAGGTAAGCAACTTACAATTTCAATAATAATTGTAACACTTTCCCAGCTGGAGTTTGCCCCGACAATGAAAGATATTCGTCATGCATTCAAGGTGAATGCCGAGCTCTAAACTGTACACAAAAGGACAAGTCAGTACCCTGCATCCGAATAGACCCGTTGTTTTGCAAGAGGGGATGTGTTTGTCAAGAAGGGTATTTAAGAAATAAAGACGGTATCTGCGTACTGGAGGAGAAATGTGAGCGTAAGTAGATTAGTGGTATCATTGTCATAATCCTGGCTATTCATTAAACATTATGGACGAAAAAATGGTCTTTCTTGTTAAGGGAGGAAGAGAGGGCTTGTGAAAAGCACAGCTTATAACTTTGCACACTAGGAAACGGTCATACTTATAATAACTGAGAACCATCGTGGCCATTATGAACATGAGATTCAGTTGGGCACGCCACAATCGCAAGATATCTTTGAGGAATTGCTGAAAAGGCGCTACGGCGTCCTCACCATCCGTGTAACTTTATAGGTTCTCACCGGACATGGCAAGTTCGGGAGGTACCTGTTTCGGATTTAGGAAGAAGAAACGCCTAGGTGTCACCATTTTGCAGACGGTCGCCTCCTTCTACGAAAAAGTAATGCTAGCGAAGGAGGCGCCCACGCGCATAAGGGAAGGAGGCGGCCTCACGCCCCCGCCCGATTCCATTTTCTATATAGCCACCGTAGGCGCGAGCTTGCGGACGGCGAGCAATGGGTAACTCTCCGTCAGGTCGTCCGCTAACCGTCCGGACTAAGCTCGAGTAGTCGACGGCTTTCTATTCTAAACAAACGTTAATTTTTCTTCCTTTTTCAAAATCAGTTAGATATTGATTAGTTTCAAAGATTCTGTTAACAATGCAAAAAAAAAACAGCTGATGTAAAATTAATTTTCCTAAATATTAAAACGACACGAAACACAAGGTAAGCAACTTACAATTTCAATAATAATTGTAACACTTTCCCAGCTGGAGTTTGCCCTGACAACGAAAGATATTCGTCATGCATTCAAGGTGAATGCCGAGCTCTAAACTGTACGCAAAAGGACAAGTCAGTACCCTGCATCCGAATAGACCCGTTGTTTTGCAAGAAGGGATGTGTTTGTCAAGAAGGGTATTTGAGAAATAAAGATGGTATCTGCGTACTGGAGGAGAAATGTGAGCGTAAGTAGAATAGTGGTATCATCTTCATAATCTTGGCTATTCGTTAAAAATTATGGACGAAAAAATGGTCTTTCTAGTTAAGGGAGGAAAAGAGAGCTTGTGAAAAGCACAGCTTATAACCTTGCACAGTAGAAAACGGTCATACTTATAATAACTGAGAACCATCGTGGCCAATAGCATGAGTTGGGCACGCCACAATCGCAACAGTACCCCCCTCTTTGAGGAGTTGCTGGAAAGGCGCTACGGCGTCCTCACCATCCGCGTAACTTAGGTTTTCACCGGACATGGCAAGTTTGGGAGGTACCTGTTTCGGATTTAGGTGGAAGAAATGCCTGGGTGTCACCATTTTGCGGACTGCCCGTCCTATAAGAATTGAGCCTGAGTCATCGACGGCGCGTAGTGTTCCATGCATAAGCATAAGCATAATCAGCCTTTTAATGTTCCCACTACTGGGACTCAGGCCTCCTATCTCTAGGAGAGGGGAAGGGAAGGGTGTTCCACGCGTACCTTAAAAATATGTCAGCAAAACGTAAGGGCCTAGCAGGGCCGATACCCGCTAGGGTCACGGGAAATTTCTGTAAAACGAAAGGACAACTGAAGGAACATAGGTGGGTTTTGGGTTTTAGTCAGTAAAAGTCATTGGATAATTTCCCATCTCGCAAAAATAGACAGATGTCGCGTCAGACCTAGATAAAGATGGCAAAAGAAGCATGAAATCGTCAGGAGGGTTTGGCCTATACAAAATTAAAAAAGAGATGTTTGAAAGTAAGCAAGGGAAGTCTTCTCCCTAAGCTACAGTGGGACAGGACAGACTTAAACAAAATACTTATGTAGATATATACAAATATTTACATCTTATGTATTCATGATTTTCATAATTATATATGTTTTACAGCAACTTGCCCAGCCGACGAAGAATTTGTCCCGTGTATGCAAGGAGTGTGCAGAGCTAAGGATTGCTCGGAGAGGGGACAGGACGTTCCATGTCCAGATATTCCAACAGAAGAATGTGACAGCGGCTGCATATGCAAGGAAGGCTTTTTAAGAGCAGAAAATGGCAGCTGCGTACTTGAGGACAAATGTGAAAGTAAGAAACAGACATGATTACATTGTTGATTTTGTGCTAATAATAAATTACCTACGAAACGAATCTAGATTTTGTGTACCTGAAACATAGTGTACTAGTAAGTGAATAAGAGCTATAAGTACATATTTGTATTTTTACATATATGTACTTACACTCACATATTTGTACTGTGTCCTTTGCACAATAGGTTTAGATTTTTTTTTACTCAACAAAATAATCCAATCAACTTCGGTATTAAAAACCGGGCAAGAACGAGTCGGACTCGCGCATTGAGGGTTCCGTACAAACTTAGCTATGAAACCATTCAGTTACGAAATTTTTTACGAATCGCAAAAAATATATTTTGTGACGTAACTACAAATTTACAGTTTTCAGATTTTTTCCTATACTTGTGCTATGAGACCTTGCTTTATAACAAATTTAAGGATTCTAGGTCAATGGAATGTACCCTTTGAATTTTGATTCCCTTCGAAGCATGAGAGTGTCGAAATATACGTTTTTTGCGACATAAACGGCTGTATCTATTTTTTCGTTTACTCAGAAGTTTGATTTTTTCACAGCTTCAAGGGACCATAGACATGAATTTATAGTTTTAATTTCAACTCGATACCACCACGCGTTCCCGAGATATAGGGTCTTGACAGACAGACAGACAGAAAGACAGGCAGACAGACGGACAACAAAGTGATCCTATAAGGGTTCCGTTTTTTCCCTTTGAGGTACGAACCCTAAAAAAAACACTAAAAAAAGAAAAGTAGGTACCTATTTTACACTTGTTTATTCTATATTAACCTGTTCATCTTTTTACTTGAATATTTTCTTTAAGCTTGTGGCGAAAACGAAGTTCTGGACGACTGCCCAACGAAGTGTAACACCGATTACTGCCCACTATCAGCTGATGAGAAGCAAGTGTGTACCGAGGCGGACCCGTGCGTTCCAGCTTGTAAATGCAGGTTCAACTACAAACGTGCTGAAAATAAAACTTGTATACCAACTAGAGATTGTCGTAAGTATTTATTTGTCATTAGCTAATAACTTCTTGTTTATGAAGACTAGCTTCTGCCAGCGGCTTAGCCCTCGTGAAAGTAGGTTTCTCCATATAAACTTTCAACCCCTGTTTCATCCCCTTAGGAAGTGAATTTTTGATAAACCTCTCTTAGTGCTCGCCTACGTCATAAAAACTTTTTACAAAAAAAATTCAACCGAATTCAAAGTAAAAAAAAACACTGAAAAGTGAAAAATAACTTTAATTTCGTAAGTCGGTGTTTCTATAATAGTTTTGTCTCTTCGTTATTTAACACCGACTTCCGATATTAAAGTTATTTTGCACTTTTCAGTGTTTTTTTTTACTTTGAAGTCGGTTGTATTTTTTGTAAAAAGTTTTTTATTTTACACTTTTTAGGGTACCACCACTAAAAAGTACCCCTCAGCCAAACTTAAATACCTTATAGCCAGAGTGCATCTCATGACAATTCTAATAATCCCAAACACGGTTAGATTACATTAATTTATTACAGAGTTCCGGTGCCTAACTTCAGGCTTCATCATCAGATCAGTTCGATATATTCCCCCTCTACTTTCAGTCAGTCATCGACTACACGTATAAACAAAGCAATTTTACTTGTTACGACGGTTCTGCTGTGATCCTATGAGGAGGTCGGTTTCATATCTTCGAAGTTCATGATCAGATCATAACAATATTTCTATGGGACCAACTCGGCAGTATAACCTTTCAATAAAGAAAAAAAATTTCAAAATCGGTCCACAATTGACCGAGAAATCGGTGAACATACATAAAAAAAAAACATACATTCAACCGAACATATTACCTCCTCCTTTATGAAGTGGGTTAATAAAAGGAAACCTTGCGCAAAATTTCACGCTCCTAGGCCTTGTACTTTCGGCTGTGCGTTGATATATCAGTCAGTCAGTTTCCCCTTTTATATACTTAGATTTATGTTGAACTTTAGAATACAATGTGGTTTATGCTACGTCTATACGTTTATATTACTGTTTATGGATGAGACATTAATTTCAGCCTTATATTTTGAATAGTCTGGTAAGGTGGTCACCACAAGCAATAGTCATCTTTATTACCAGAAGGTTCTCGTGCGTACATATTCCAAAGCCAAAACTGAAAGGTCTCCTATAACTATCAATTCACCAGCTTTGCCTTTAGCCATACCCTTAAAATTGGAACATAGTAACTAACGCTGCTTGACGGTAGAAATAGATATGCAGTGATAGTTCATCTTCGGAAGAGGTTCTTTACAAGATATTTAAATAAAACTACAATAATTCTTTCAGCTCCATTTGACTGCAGTAGCAAACCTAATGAGGAGTTTGTCGCCTGCCCCCCCTTGTGTCCGACTGACGCATGCTACAAGCCCAGGCTTGAGGGCCGCTGCCCATTTAGAATAGGCATCATCCTGCAATGCCAACCTAAGTGCCAGTGTAAGGATGGATATGGCAGAGAGAATGGGACCTGTATATCGTTTGAGGAATGTTGTAAGTAGTTTTATTTGTTTGATCTTCTTCTTCTTTTCGTGTCGATGTACTCTATCTAAATTTTTTTTTACCAGTATTTTGCAACCTCTACGGCTCTGTTATTGGCTTCGTATAGATCCTGAAAACTGCAGGTGGTTGTACAGGATGGACAGCATAGCAAATGACGCATGTCCTGTGCAGCGGCTCCACACTTGCACTGTTTTAGAGATGGGTCGAGGAAGCCCCATTTGGCCAAATTGTTTTTACAGCGGCTAACCTGGGTCCGCAGTCGGTTAAGAGATTTCCAGATTGGCCACTGCAATTCGCGTCCAGGGGGAGATGTTCTGACGGGAATAATTTAATATAATAATTTGTTTGATGAATATTTGTGAAACATATTTCAATGCCCGACTCGTTTAGAAGAATAAAGCATCTAACATCTACCCAGCTGTAGTCACAAAGGCAAAAAAACACCTGTTGTACATTTGTAGTCTTATTCTAGCCGGACTATACCTACCAGACATCCAAATTGTTTATCAAAGCTATAGCTAATAGAGTAGCATCTTACTGTTGATTTTTTTTTAAATCGGTATTAGTTTTTGAGTTTATTCTTTATATAATATTTGTATAGATATCATTGTTTATTTTTTTTTCTAGCACATTCTTTAAATTTCTTCGCATTCTTCTGGTCTACTTACTTCACTTACTCTAATTATATTATTATTGTAATATGGAAATATTGTAGAAACAATATTTTTTTTAAAAAGATTAACCATGTAGTTTCTTGCCGGTTCTTCTGCATAGGAAACGACCAATTAGAACCATGCGCTAGCTTCTGACGTTTTATAAGTGCCCATGTAGGTCTATGTGAAATAAATAATTTTGAGTTTGACTTAAAAATAACCATGACTTATCTGATTTATATGATCTCCCATTTATATTACAGCCAACCTCTGCCCTGCCAATGAGACATATTCCCCATGCGTTCAACAAACCTGCCGCCCGCAGAACTGTGCAGACCGTGACCTTGCCATGAAAACCTGTCCCACGAGCGACGCAGCTGAGTGTAAACGAGGCTGTGTATGCCAGGATAACTACTACCGGAATGACAAAGGAGATTGTGTGTCTTATGAGGAGTGTGGAGGTGAGAATACTGAAATAGCTACAAGTAAGCTAGAAGCAACTAAGTATAGTTTGCGTAGGCACATGGTCAGGGACGCCGACTCCTTGGGTGCTCGTGGGCTCGGGCACCCATGACAAATAAACAGTGGGTGCCGAGCACCCCTGAGAATAAACATCAAGAAACAGATCAGTAATCACCTTTTAGGGATGGACGTTTTTTCATTACCCGACGACCTATTTAGCGCAGTGGTTTATAGCGCTGGTTAAGACGCAGGCTCGCGGGTTCGATTCCCGCACCAACACAAATGTTTGTTGATGAAACAGTTATTTGTGTTGGGTCTGGGTGTTTGTGGTACCTTCGTTGTTCCGCAGTATGTACGCAGTATGTATGTGTGTATGTAGGACATTCATTTATTGGTCGGTCGATCACTGTGCATTTCTCTTCTCACACTTAGCCACTTTTTCTAGTCATCAAATGAGCATGAGCACCCATGAGGTTTTCTAAAAGCCGGCGCCCCTGTACATGGAAATGATCAGTATAATGTTTGCGGTTTAAAGACGAAAACAACATTGCAATATGAAATTGCCATATTGCACCGTTAAAACAAATGTGGCAGTTTGAAAAGGTTTTTACGATTTTTAACCCCCGACGGAAAAGAGAGGTGTTATAAGTTTGACGTATCTGTGTGTTTGTGTGTCTGTCCGTGGCATCGTAGCTCCTCAGCCAATGAACCGATTTTGATGCGGTTTTTTTTGTTTAGAAGGTGACATAATTGAGATGGTTCTTAGGTACAATTTATACAGGTTTTCCAGGTGTTCCAGGTCATCAGCTCGTTTGTTAGCTGTGGTAGGGATCTTAAACACTTAATGGGTGTTTACTTTCAAACGATATGTGACTTAATATTTGAAATACTCATGAACATACTAGTGCTACTGAGCTGGTTTGATGATGGATCTCGAAGGTAAGAGACGTAACTCAGGTTTGCCTTTCCATCCAGTTTTGGATCATTTTGATTCATCTTAACTAGTTCTGTTCATTTCTTATAATGACGAGAACTTGATGACGAAGACCTGATGCTAGAACTGGGAGGTAGCTGATGGAACCCTGGAATTCTTACTAGTAAACCCATCGAGTTTGGGCTCGTTAGATTCGTCTTAACCAGTTCTATACATTTCTCATGATGACGAGGACCTGATGCTAGAACTGTGAGATGGTTTACTAGTAAGTAAACTCATTGAGTTTGGGTTCATTAGATTCGTTTTAACCAGTTCTGTACATTTCTCATGATGACGAGGACCTTATGCTAGAACTGGGAGGTGGCTGATGGAACTCTGGAATGCCTACTAGTAAATCCATCTAGTTTGGGCTCATTAGATTCATCTTAATCAGTTCTATACATTTCTCATGATGACGAGGATTTAATGCTAGAACTGGGAGTTGGTTGATGGAACACTGGAATGGCTACCAGTAAACCCATCATGTTTTGGCTTATTTATATTCGTTTTAACTAGTTCTGTTCATTTGCCATAATGACGAGAACCTAATGCTAGACATAGGAGGTGGCTGATGGAACCCTGGAATGCTTACTAGTAAACCTGTTTGGGCTCGTTAGATTCGTCTTAACTATTTCTATACATTTCTCATGATGACGAGGACCTTATGCTAGAATTGCGAGGTGGCTAATGGAACCCTGGAATGACTACTAGTAAACACATCTAGTTTGAGCTCGTTAGATTCGTCTTAATTATTTCTGTTCAGTTCTTCTGATGACAAGGATCTGATAATAATAATAATAATATCATGGTATCATGTTCCATTATAATTATCTAAAGGGCCTCTGCGAGTTGGCTTCGGCTCCTCGTACGCCTCCCAAAGGTCCAGGACCTCAGGGTCCTGAGATAAATAAAATAAAATAATAATATTCCACAACTAACACACAACGCCGTCTAGTCCTAAGCTAAGCAGAGCTTGTGTTATGAACAGTAAACAACTGATAAACATACTTATATATTTCTAAATACATACATATTATAGATAAATTACACCCAGACACAGAACCAATGCTCGTGCTCATCACACAACATTTGTTCTGTGTGGGAATCGAACCCACAACCTCCGACATAGCAGTCAGGACTACTAACCACTAGACCAACAGGCCAGTCAATTCTGATTCATTCTGATACTGGAAATTGAATTGAAATTGGTAGCTGATGTAAACTGGAATGCCGACTAGTAAATTCATTGACTTTGGACCCATAAATGTACCTACATTGTCGGTTATGAGACACGTTACCGTAGCGTATGCGGTCCCCCAACTCAGCGACGCTCATCTTTAAAATATTTTTAGGTCCTTTTAATGAAGTTAAAACTGTAATTTATTGACTTATTTTTTACTTCTTTTTAGTTTTTTTTTTGCATCGGGGTTTTATTATTTTAATTTTTAATTTTTCAAATTTGTTTACCAGACCCAAAAATATTTGATTTGCATTGCGTAAATCGGAATATCTGGTCTATTATTTAATTGACGATCTAAAGAACAACACGCATTCATGTTGATTGTAAACCACCCTAATTTATTATTTGTAGTACTTATTGATATTAACTTACGATGACACAGAAAAAATATTTATCGTACCGAGGTAGGCAGAGTCCTTTGTGCAATTTCTAATTCGTTCTTTGCTAATTACTCTATATCTACACATACACTCACACCAGCTTACTCCGCACATAACATTTCTGAATCACTTCTCATCATGCATACATTCCAACTCACTTTTAGCTTTCCTAACTTTATTTTATTATTATTGTTTTTTTTTTTGTTTTTTTTTTATTGAATCCAAATAATGCTGTACTCGTTAGCTTAATTTTTGTATGCAAATAATTTTCCGAGAGGTTTGGCGCTGTATATCAAGATACAGGTTTTTACCTAGTTCGGTTACAGATGCACCTATTTAATTATAGTGTATTGTATTTGCATTTATAATAATAGCTTATACTAAATTTTAAGATTCTTTTGTACAATCTTTTTGGGTAAATAAATAAACATTATTATTATTATAAACATTATTATTTATTTGCAGATCTTAATCAAGATTAGCACCAGGAAGTGGAGAAGTAGACAATGCAAAGGTCCACATGAAGCCACCTGTGTCATCATCATCTTCCTGCCCTTGTCCCAGTTACTTGGGGTCGGCGCAACACATTTTTTTCTTTAATCACACAATCCATCCATCTTTTATTTGGCTAACCTTCCTCTCCATCCATCCACATTATGTAACTCTTTTAGTAGCAACCGTTTCATCTGTACTTATAAAAAATGTTTAAACTTTTGTAGCTCTTAAAACTAAATTTGTAATAGTCATCCTCATAATTGCGTTATTACCCCAAGTTTTAATGTCACTTGCCCGCCATGAAACCCAGCAGGGCCGAAGCCTACTGGGTTCTGATCCTGGGTCCTGGAACGCACGGCTAAGAAGGAACATAGGGATGGGTTTTAATCAGTCTGACACGCCCTCACGCTCCGCCCTAGAGCGAGAGAATTCATTGGATGATTTTTTTTAAAAACCGCCATGAAACGATAAGGCATTTGTTTTAAACTAAGTGACAGTAAAATAGTTTTAACCTTGTGATAACGGTTTTATGAGGATTACTATAGAAGAATTACAATGTATCATTATGTATGTACACATACATAAAAAATATATATACATATATACATTCAGCCGAACATAGAACCTCCTCCTTTTTGAAGTCGGTTAAAAAATAAAATTAAATATTCAACTGGTTCTTATTTTTATATATCCTGGATACTTTTTAAAAAGTGACTTAAAAAAAAACCTATGAATATTTTAAAGATGAGCGTCGCTGAGTCGGGGGACCGCAATGTGAAGAAATTTATTTAGCTTTAACGAATAGAGAATTCCTACTAGTTTTTAATGGTTTACAAGAAAATTACGGTCCCCCGACTCAGCGACGCTCATCTTAAATATAATTATATAGGTTCTTATAGTGAAGTTACGACTGGAAGAGTAGGTAACTTATTTTTTACCTTTTTATAGCTTTTTTGCGTCGGGGTTTTTTTTTCAGAAGAAGGTCATAAAGTTTTCAATATACTTATTCACTTGATAAGCAGTTGCAATGGATGATAATCAGTTTAAAAATGGGTCGTATTAGCTAGATTTAAAAGTTCAAGGTTTGCCTAAAACATACAAATAAAAAAAACTTTTGTTTTAAGGGTGTGATATAACCTCAAATTCTCAATTATTTGCAGTAGAATGTCATACTATCTTTCACTGTGTGAACGGGACTATACTTGTTCGACCAGCAGTTAAGTAAGGTTACGGTTAGTATGAATGCGAATTTCGACAAAAATGTGTTCGGACGAGAACGTACGAAATCGTCGTCAGAACGAAGCGATTACACTGTTCTCGTTTGCTTATATTCTGTCTGATAGTGAGTACATTTAATTTTCTGCCGCCCAGCAAAGATGGACGAACTTGTTGACTATTTTTTTAAGTTCATTATTTAAGTTAATATTGTTTAATGGTAGAAAAACAGAGCATGTCTACTAGAAAACTAGAAAGAACTGACGGTATTTCAAAATTTTCTTTCCACACACGATTAATTTGATATGCTCAAAACTATTTACCACTGGATCAAGCGATGTGAGTTATGCTGATTAAACTACCAGCTCTTTTGTTTAGAGGAGAGTTCCCAATAATGTATTAATACCCCTATACGCGCGAGGGGTTAAGAAACACCTACACTACACTTTCCGAAATTTCTAAAAATACACCGCACTGAATTACACAAAAAAATAATCATGAAGAATATAAATACATATGCCAACTGTTTCACCGCGAGATATTTGCAAATCTACATATACATAATTTTGAGGGAAAAAAACACACAAGTAACCAAACATCTGATTATTATCATCGTGCTTGTTCTCGGTGAATTGTTTAGATTTGGCGGCCCAATTTCACTATGATGTGCAATGTTTTACTGTCGCATTTGTAGTATTATCACACGCTTGAATTTGGTAGGAGCGGACCAAATCCGCAATGCAATATGCGTTCCAAATAAGAATAGGACCGATTTTACGCCATATTGTGACGTCATAGCTGTCAAATCAAAAAATTGGGTAGGGTGAGCAAAACAAGATTTTTTTTAATAATATTTATTTACCAAATAATCCAGTTTTTCAATTTTGCTAATCTCTGCGTCACTGTGTGAAGTATCTGAGTAGTGGCAAATGGAAGACGAAGGGGAATTGTTGCTAACAATGAAAATAAGAAAGTTAATAGTTTTTTTTTTTAAAAACTAATTATGACTTAAATAATATATTTAGTTAATTTAGATTAAACAATAACGTTTTTACTTCTCCTAGATTTAAATAAGACTCAGTAACACAAAGGAAAAAAAAACCGTTATTAATAGTAAATAAGTTTTCTTTGCAATCCGTACTTTTCAATCAACATTGATTTGACAGATCGAGGTTATTGACTTTCCTATTCTTATTTGGAACGCATAGTACTAAGTTCGAGTGTGTGATAAAACTACCCTATCCGTCAATAGCAGCTGTGTAGGTACCGACCATGTTCAATATAAACCAATTTCTTTTTTTCTACAGGACCGATATGCCCAAACCCACATGAAGTCTACGAACCTAACTTTAAGGAATGTCCTCCTAATACCTGCAATGCTTTAGTGGCGAAATTTAGATGTGATGAGAACCAAAAAGTGGGACCTGGATGTCGCTGTGGAGATGGCTACCTGAGGTTAAATGCAACAGAACGCTGTGTACCTATTTGTGAATGCCCAGAAATGAAGTATTCGGTAGATTGTTCAAAATAACTGGCCTTTTCTTCATTAAAAGTCACGAATTAAAAAGTTGTTTTATTTATTTTCTGAAATATTTGTTGTTGAAAAGAATTTGACTTGACAACGTTGGTCTAATGGTCACAAGTGCCAATGTTGCGCATGAGGTCCTACACTATATTATTGAGTTTTTCTATCTGATTTTTTTCAGTAATAGTCCAGGTTCTGGATTTGTGCTTGATTGATGGCATTAGGCTGACCCCCTATTACATGGGACATAGCTGACCAATAGGTCAATGGGTAAGGTAACCTTACCCTTTCGGGATATAGCCTAATATAATGTTATGTTAAGTAGGCATATCAGAAAAGACTTTTGAGCACACCTACTGTTAGCCTACTGTCCACGGTCCATCGAACTAAGGACAAGGTGGGCTACTGACAAAATGTGAGGATCTAAATGTTATCTCACTTACGAATTCAGGTGCAGGCGATAGTGCTGATTTAATGTTTGCCAACCCTTGGAGAGATTTGATGTCGAAAGGAGAATTATATAAGAACTAATTAAGAAGCAATCGAATAGGAACGTCGTGATTTTAATAGCAACACCCCAGCCCCCCTAGCCAAGTTACGATCGTTTCGTTTGCGTCGAACGCCTCGAGTAGGCCACGCCTCCGGTTTCTTGGTTCTAACCACGTTACTGAGCGTTGAGATGATGTCAGAACAAAGGAATCGGAGGCGTGGCCTACTCGAGGCGTTTGACGTAAACGAAACGATCGTAACTTGGCTAGGGGGGCTGAGTTTGTTTCGATGTTTCTGCTCAGGGTAGTCAGTTAGGAAACACCGACCTCGTCTAGTTTAAAGTGACGAAAAAATAATAATTTAAAAGTGTTTTTTTTTAAACTTATTTGCAAAATTAATATGAATTTATCACTTACTGTAATATGGAAATATTGTAAGAACAACAATTTTTTTTAAAGACTAACCTTGGAGTTTTTTGCCGGTTCTTCTCCACAGGAAACGACCAATTTGGAACCGTACACTAGCTTCTGACGTTTTATAAGTGCCCATGTAGGGCCTATGTGAAATAAAAAGAATTGAATTTTGATTTTTTTGAATTTTCAACAAAATTATGGTACAACTAGCTGCTGCCATCAGCTTCGCCCGCGTGATAATTGAAAATTATCCCAAGAGATTATTCTCCCGAGATAAAAAGTAGCGGACAAAAATCCAAAATAATAACGCGTTCCGGGTAATGCTGGGGTTGCCGCGTTTTTGTAGCGCGTCGGGGATGTTCGCGGATGCGCGTGTTCCGGATTTCGGCTCACTACTGCGGCTACGAATCGCATCACTGATGCGTCGGATGCGCGACAGCCCCAATAGCCTCGTGGCTACTGTGGCCGGCAGGGTGGATGGCCTAATGGTCTCTCACTGCATGGCGGTACACAGACCGTCTTTCAGGTATATGAAGTAGGCTTATTGTATTGTATGTATTTTTGTTTTTATTTAGTAAGTATCAATTAAATGTAACTGAAACTATGGATCTTTGATCTGATAATAAAGTTTATCATTATTATTAAAAAATTAAACCTTCCAGGCCTGTCATTGCTGGGTCATCGTGCTCGTGAATAAGATATTTTTTTGTAATATTATGTTAAAAATAATAAAATATGCCGATCAACAATGATCAGCAGTGTGTGTCAAAAACTCTTCGAGTCCGGACATGTTATAAAAGCAGAAGAGCAAACAGATAAAGAAAATCAATCAGTTATACCTGGCAAAATTGTCGCACAGACCAAAATATCCGATTTAAATGATATTAAAATAACGGTAAAGTATTTCCTGAATTAGCTTTTTATGTAAATAATGTGTCATCTAAATTGTTAATTCTGTTCATGTTCCAAGTTATTTTATGATAATATGGTCTGTTGATAAATTACATTCAATATCGAAATCCAATACTCCATTGTATGTAATTAGTAACGATAAATGGCGATTTTACATAAGAACAATAGCTTACTCATAACTATTGTTTTATTATATTTATATTTTTAAGTATATTATGAAAGACGCAAAAAGTATGTTTAAGCAAATATTGATTAATGTGGACTTGTTAACTCAAGTTATTTATTAGTCTACAAGCAATAATTCATGGCCTTTATTTACCACTTGTGTAAATGTAATTATTATATTTTTTTTATTTTATTATGATAATATAAGTTAAGTTAAAAAGACCATGGACTCGGTAGGTACACTTTACTTTAGGGTTAGGTATAATAGACATAAAAACCATTCAAGTGCGAGTCGGATTCGAGCACGAAGGGTTCCGTACCATTTTGTATTACAACATTAGACACTATATTATAACATTTTTTAGTCTACTTGTAGCCGTTATTAATATCGAGCATAACCATAAGCATAATCAGCCTTTAAATGTTCCCACTGCTGGGACTCAGGCCTCCTCTCTTTTTTTTTTTTTTTTTTAGGAGAGGGAATGGGCCGTAATCCACCGCGCGGGTCCAGTGCGGGATGGTGAATGTCGCATATCTTCAATTTTTTTGGTTCTAGGACATGCCGGTTTCCTCACGATGTTTTCCTTCACCGTTTTAAGAGCTGTGGTGGTGAAATAAATTACACAGAGTAATGCGCCTGGCTGGGTTTGAATCCGCGACCTACAACTCGTAAAATGAGGCCGTTTATGTCGCCAAAAAACGTATATGTCAACACTCTCAAGGGAATCAAAATTCATAGGGTACTTGCCGTTGACCCATAATCCTGAAATTTGACATAAAGCAAGGTCTTAGAGCACAGGTATAGGTATAAATCTATAAACAGTGTTGCTGATGACTTCTCCAGCTCCAGGGTGGAAGCAGGAAGGCGTGTCAGACTTTTACTGACTTATTATGCAACTTATACGGTTACGTACATTAAACCCGGTTTTGGGAGATGCCTTATGCTGATATGAGATAACAAAATGACATCAGCCCCCTAGCCAAGTTACAACAGTTTTGTTTCGATTCTCTTTTCGTTGATCGCCTCGAGTCCGCCACGCCTCCTATTCCTTTGTTCTGACCACGTGACTGAGCGTTGAGATGACGTCAGTCGATCGATCGTCGAGTCGATCAACAAAAAGAGAATCGAAACGAAACGGTTGTAACTTGGCTAGGGGGGCAGGTGTTTACTCTTTAACTGGTACTGAGGAAATATTTAAAAGAGTTACCGCGTGACCCAAGATGCAAAAGCCAAATAAAAGAACATAGGTCGGTTTTAGTAAGTACAAGTTTTTGATGAGGGCGAGTTGGGCAAATTGTCTGTGCCCACCCCAGGATGTTGGGCTTATCTTCGTGAAGGGATCGCTCGCGCCGGGTCTTGGAACAGGCCATGGTCGGGAGCGAGGAGGAGTGGCAGGCGGTCGCCTCTTTCTGCAAAGCAAAGGAAGCGGCCGCACGCGCGAGGGAACGGCCCTCACGATTCGAGTCACGCCTCAGCCGCTGGGATCCCGATCCCAATTTCCAGCCACCGTAGGCGCGGGCTTGCGGCGAGCAATGGGTAGCTCGCCGTCTGACTGTCTGGTAACAGTCCAGATTGAGTCCAAGTCCACATGTAGTGTTCCACGTGCGCCTCACGGAGATATCAGCAAGATTGTAGGGGCCCAGTAGGGTCGAAGCCTACTGGGGCCATGAGTTGTGCAAAAGAGAACCCCGGGGCCCTGGAACGAAGGCAAAGAAGGAACAGGAGTGGGTTTTAGTCAGTAAAAGTCTGACACGCCCTCCAACTCCGCCCAAGGGTGGAAGATGTCATTGAATGATATCCCACGTAAAAAAAAAGAAAGGATGTTGGGTTACAGACTCAAAATACTATGATGGACGGACGCCAATATACTAACAGCTTCAGACAAAACTCAAGCAGGTCCCCTGACATGCTTTTATTTAATGACTAGCTCCTGCCAGCGGCTTCGCCCGCGTGAAAATAGGTTTCTCTATACAAACTTTGGACCCCCGTTTCATCCCCTTTGGGTGTGAATTTTGGAAAATCCTCACTTAGTGCTCGCCTACGTCATAAAAGAAAACCTTGTGCAAAATTTCACGCTCCTAGTCCCAGTAGTTTCGGCTGTGCGTTGATATGTCAGTCAGTCAGTTTCTCCTTTTATATATATAGATTTCCCACTTCAAAAAAAAAACCCTTTAACTGATTAGAGATTAAATCCCCAGATGTTGTTATGACCTCAGAGGGTTATCTATTTAGCTCGTAAGTAATTACAATTATCTCTTAATGGTTTTTCAATAGATAAAATAAATGAGAAGGTTCCTCGAGATAGCTATTGTAATATAATAAATAACACGGAAGAAAATACATTTCGACGGGCAAAATAAGCGAAGCATGTTTTTGATTTTGAACTTAGTCTAAAACACTAAAGGAACCTCTTTTAATGTAAAAATAGCGTGAGAATCCTGATACACATATCCCAAGTTAAATCTTTCGTTGGATACCAGATTCATTACAAATACTTACTTGTTACTTCTAACTCAAATTGTTCTTGGTCTCTAATATCTGTTTGTTCTGTGTTGTTTGTGTTTGAGTGTACAAAATATTTTAATTAAATAAATTATTATTATTACCTATATAGCGTCACGATTCTCTATACCGAGTGCTTAGCGCAAGTTTGTTCGCACTGATTGGCCCGCTCCAAGCTCTTAACCAATCAGAGAGCCAGGAGCGCTAAACGTTTATGACGTTCAGTGCACTGATTGGCCCGCTCCAAGCTCTTAACCAATCAGAGAGCCAAAAGCGGTAAACGTTTCGATTGCGTCAACATAAAACAAACTCGCACGTGGCACTCAGTATAGAAAATCATGTGATGGTTTCATACATAAAACCCGGTTACGGGAAATACCTTTTTTAAGATGGGAAATTCTCAAATGACTAATACCCATTTGCCCTTTTGCGTTCCGGTAACTCCCGCGGCTGCGGGAAATACCCCATATCGGTTAAAGGGTAAAGTCCAGACGTCACTTTGAGCTCAGAAGGTCTTTATCAATATAATATAATATAATATAATATAATATAATATAATATAATATAATATATATAATATAATATAATATAATATAATATAATATAATATAATATAATATAATATAATATAATATAATATAATATAATATAATATAATATAATATAATATAATATAATATAATATAATATAATATAATATAATATAATATAATATAATATAATATAATATAATATAATATAATATAATATAATATAATGAAGGAAAATTTTTGACAGACACTGCATGTCGCGCTTTCGACTCCCGCATGGAACAAATATTTGTATGGCCTACAACTAACTATATATTTTAATGGAATATATAATTGTTGGCATGATCTACTAGTTAAACTTAAATATTAGCAAGTTTTATAGTAATGTACCTATAATAGCATATAACCATTACAAGTGTGCCTATAAAATTGTAAGAGCTTTCTCAATTTTTATATTTATTTTTTAATTTCAATTTATTTTATTTATAAATTCTTTTTTTTGTTTGAAAGGGTCATTAAGTTCATCCCGTCAACAGAACTTAATGAATTTAATGACCCTTTCAAACAAAAAAAGAATTTTACAAACCAAAAAAAGGCAAAAAATCACGTTTGTTGTATGGATGGGAGATCCTCTTAAATATTTATTTTATCCTATTTTTAGTATTTTTTGTTATAAGGGCCAACAGAAATACATCATCTGTGAAAATTTCAACTGTCTAGCTATCATGGTTCATGAGATACAACCTGATGACAAACAGATGGACAGCGGAGTGATAGCAATAAGTTTTTACTCTTTGGACATGGAACCTTAAACATAATCAATTCCGACGAATTGCGAACCTACTCCTGTTTTGAAGTCGCTTTTAAAAAAGTAAAAACAAATAAAATAAATAAAAACAAGAAATAGTTAGACATTTTAATTTTATTTTTGTAGGTGTGTAAGTACATAATAACAGATTGTAATTCTTCTATAGTAAACCTCATAAAACCGTTATCACAAGATGAAAAGTATTTTATTACCATTTAGTTATAGAAAAAAGACCTTATCGTTTCATAGCGATTTTTTTTAATGGCATAGGTGTACAGAGGTGGACTCATGTGAACTTCTGCATTGTCTACCATTCCACGTCCCGGTTCTGAGTTTGATTAAGATCTGCGAATAAATAAATAAGGGTTATTTTCAATCAACATGACTGTATGTTGTTGTTGGTCAATTAAATAATAAGAAATCTGCAAACGCATGCAATTTTTTTATTTGCTATGTTATATAGGTACTTAAAGGCTTTTGAGCCCCATCAGAAATGTTAATTGGATCTGTAACATCGAAAGGCGATTCGTAATAAGGCGTGGTTTATCGGGCGAAGTGAATGGACACTCGTTACAAATCAAATCGCTTAATGTTAGCACTTCACTAATCTTACTTTTAGTTCTCATAAAATAATCACCGTGGATAAATCACCACACAATAATCATTACTACAAAATAGGTAACACAATTAAGACACTCCACTGAACGCTTAGTGGACACATGTGTCTCCGACCAGGGCTTAGTTAACACTGCGCCTCCGCCGTCGACCCACATCCCACCAGCACCCAGTGTTGCGCCACAGTGTCGTGGCCAATCAAGTGACACACGTCACTCTAAAATACTAGCGCCATCTCTGATATCTTTTGAAAACTAAACACGAAAACGCCGTCATACTTTTTAGCTGTAGTAAACAAATATGAAAAACAAATTAAAATGCCTTCATCAACAACGAAATTATAAAGCTTCAAAGCTGCTACTGTAAAAGAGAAGTCCGACATGGTCTTTGACGTCAACAACTTTTCCAAAGAAACATTTTTTTTATACTAATTAGTTTAATCACAATAACACTTATCTAGGGTTTGGACTAGCTGGTCGGGTGAAGGCGCACGCGCGAAACTAATTAGTATAAAAAAAGTTTCTTTGGGAAAGTTGTTTGTAATCATGAGTACAATCACGTGTTTCGAGTATCGGTCACTAATTACCAGTCACCCTATAAAAACTGGTTAGGTAACAAATATTTTTTTCATACATATTCCTTATTGTGTTTTGTAATGGAAAAGGTTTGTAATTGTATGATATTTAAAAAACATTATTTCAAAAAACTTCATCCATAAAGATCTATTTTATTTATGGTTGGATAAAGTGAAAGTAAATTTTAATTGCCTATTTGTCACGTTTGAACGCCTACGAAAGGTATAATTGATAATTTGGAAAATAAACGAGACCAAGGATTACTTTAAAAAAATAAAAACTCATCATCATCTCATCATCTTCCTGCCCTTGTCCCGTGTTATTTGGGGTCGGCGCAACATGTTTTTTCCTTCCATTCTGCCCTGTCACTCGTCATACTATCACGAAAAAAAACAAAAACAAAAACAAAAAAACAAAAACTAAAAGTATTTATTTATTTTTCTAAGTACACCTTGGCCTCTTTTATATCACTCGGTTAAAACTGTTCTTCAACATGTTTCAATGAAAAACAAAAATCCAAAAACCACTAGTCGCGTTACAAAATTATTACTAAGGCAATCGAAAATAAAAATAGGAATTACCTCCTTATTACCTCAGACTTCAGAACATCGCACTGGCAGGGAAACCATTGCGTATAATGTTTGTGACAAAATGGCGCTAACCACAAGTTTCGACTGTCATAACCATGATCAAAATTATAACGGGCCATCAACCGACTGAACGCTGGTACTTAGTAACAATGCCCTCTCTAGCCGTTCTGTTATGATAGATAGATAGATAAAAAACTTATTCGTCGCAATACAAAACACACCAAAGCACAACTAAATTATACAGAACTAAGCACTTACGGAGAAACAAACAATAAAAATAAATAACCAAAATGACAACAAATAATGAAAGAAAACAACAAATAACATAATTTTCATAAAGGGGTGACCAGCATTATAATACACACAAAAATAATATAAAGAAAACATTAAAATAAGAAATATAAAAATATGACAAAGAAAAATTGGAATATACCTGCATCGTGAAATAGGGACGCAAGTCCCGACGCTGTTTCTTGCATATCCCGTGTTGCAGTAGCACGCATCGTTACAGCGGATATTTACGATAGGACAGCGCTGCCCGAGAGTAGCACACGTAGTTTGGCATGCACTTCCACATTCATAGTGTTCATTTGGCCGTGTACAGCTTATAGGTTCTGTAAATCACATAATAATATTTAACTATGAAATTGCCGTTTTTTAAAACGGCTTGCTTTGAAGTGTTATTTATTTGGATTGACTTAAAATTATAAGTTTAAATAAACTTTATTATTAAAGGTACGTTATTCTTTTTCCGAAATTAGGTATTTATTTGATTATTTGTGTTTTGTATTTTCTTTATGCTTCAAGGGACCGCAGACCTTAGTATATGGTTTTGATTTCAACTTTTTCGAGATAAAGGGTCTTGTCAGACAGACAGACAGACCGACATCGACAGACAGACATACGGATAACAAGGTAATCCTTTATGGGTTCCTTTTTTTTCCTTTTGATGTACGGAACCCTAATAAGGGATGTAGGGGTAGGAAGGTAAAAAATATTCTATAATCTATTCTCAAACCCACCAAACATAGGTACACAAAAAACATCATTCATCACCATTTTGAAGGAGTTCGCTAACGAAACTGTGACACAAGATTTGTAATAGATAATCTATACTTATAATAAATCTGTAGAAGTGAAAATTCTGTAAATTGAAAATATCAAAAAAATAAATGGCAGGGGGTGTTACTAGACCAAACCCAAAAATGTGATTAAAAAATGTTTGTCTGTCTGTCTGTCTGTTTGTTCAGGCATCACGCAAAAACTACCTACCGATTACAATAAAACTTTATTCTTTAATATCCTGGGCACCATACTGGGTACTTTTTATCCCGGAAAAGTATATACAAAAAAAAAAACTTAATTTTGCGGTTTAATCCCTAGACCCGATTACTGTACCAACCGCAAATAATAAGTTTGTCGTAGGTTACGTCACCCGCTGTGGAGTTCACTAAGGGGCGCTGCACACGGCTAAGATACTGTAATATTTTATCTTAAGATACAATATCGCTCGCCATACAATTCAATGGACTATCATCACACACGACGAAGATAATAAATAATCTATATATTTAAAAGGAGAAACTGACTGACTGACATATCAACGCATAGCCGAAACTACTGGGAGTAAGACCGTGAAATTTTGCACAAGGTTTCCTTTTATGATGTAGGTGAGCACTAAGAGAGGATTTTCCAAAATTCACCCCTAAAGGGGATGAAACAGGGGTCCAAAGTTTGTATGGAGAAACCTTCTTATCCGCGGGCGAGCCCCTGGTAGAAGCTAGTAGGTACCTAATATAGATAGATACATTAGGTGTTTCTATATCGTAACATTAGGTGTAAAGAATTAAATTAAAATATTCACCTCCAGCACTCAGCACAATACAACACGACAAAAACGACAAAAACACAACGAACCTCATCTTGATGACTCTACTGGTTTGACATAAACAGAGGCGATTCGTTTCATTTTATACCAGTTCCACACAACTACTAGTAGGCTGCGCCGGATTCACTCGAGCATATTTTTTTATCATGTAAAGGCCTGTTCAAAGCTAAGCAGATATCTTGTTTAGCCATTCGTCTAAATAATATGCGGTAGAAAGCAAAAACCTGCTTATTTTATTTAACAATTAATACATTGTTGATAAATATGACCAGCTTTATCTGGTCATATCAAATGTATTAGAAAATAATTAATCTAGAAATAATTAATCAAGATATTTGTATCTTCTTTCGAGATTAATTATTTTCTAATACATTTTTTCGAATGAAATATTCAAATTTAGCAATTTAAAAAGTTATATACAGATATTGATTGAACCAGACGAAATGATATGAATTAATAAATTATAATTTATTTTGATAATACCAAGGTAGAAACAAAGTGCCTTTTCTAGAGGTGGTGCTTAAATTCAGTTTTAAATTTAAAAATTACTAAAAATAGCTACCTTTTATGTCTATGAAACTTTCTACCTATAATTATATGTAATGAAACCTCACCCACTTTGTATTAGTTAGGCATAATATAGTTCTGCGACACTTTTTGTAGATAATAATGTGTTGTGCAAAGCCGTAATACATTATATTATTCTATCACCAACAGTTTTCAAAGCGCACGCGATATAAGGAAATTTATCTAAGTCATATACATATAAGTCGGTGTTAAGTAACGAAGAAACTAAACTATTATAGAAACACCGACTTCCGAAATTAAAGTTATTTTGCACTTTTCAGTGTTTTTTTTTTTATATTGAAGTCGGTTGTATTTTTTTTTTTTATTATATCGCTTGTCGCGAATTCCCGAAGATGAAAAGGAGGTCTGTAGTTAAAAGAGTTATAGGCTTATCATCGTGTCAGTCAAACATTAGTAACTGGCATATTATAGATGAACCATGGTGTGTCGATGAGCTCAAACCGGTTACCTATACACCTGTATATAAAAACGCACCTTACTCTGTACCACTACGGTTCATTGTATAAATACCTTGACCTATTTTGTTAAAATGTCTATGCTTTGGGTACCTAATTATTCAACATGATAACAAAAAATGAAGTGTTTGAACCGTTAGGTTTGAACATTCTGTTATCTAATACCTTGTTTCTACATTTAGGTAGAAATATGGTACATACTTCAAAAACTTGCAATAAATAGAAAAGGCGACATTATATATTTAAAGAGAAAAGGCATAGAAAAAAGTCAAGAAGTTATTGTAACATGTTTATTTATTGGTAAGTACATCAAAACCGACATGAATAAGACAATCATCAATATTACAAGGTCAAGTTGTTAACATCATACGGGGCCATCCATAGATTACGTCACACGAATTTCTCAATTTTTAACCCCTGTTGCCCTTGGCACTGCTGGTCACATGTGAGGCTCATTCTCGCTAGAGCAAAGTTACGTATTTTGCAATTATTCATCTGGTTCTAGAAACGATTAAATTAAAATCGCAATTCCGAAATTAAATTCATAAAATCAACAACAAATTACATTTAGAGATATATATAATATATATATCTATACCCGTATACCTCCTTTGAACGGCCCGACGGTTGTTGTGTCTGTCTTTTGTATATATTATGTTCTAATCGTGTGAAGAAGTCTTATACCGTGTTGCAGGATTTTAACTTTTAATTCCTATGTGGCGACATCTATCGGTACAAACACGTTTGAAAAAATACATTCCTACAATAGAGTCGGAAATATTTTCAGTTTGTTCATTCATATTTTGCGTTTTACTACTTAGTAATAATGTAGACTTTGAAATGTGACGTCATCAAAGTTATGACTCTTTAAATTACTTCCTATGTGTGACGTAATTTACGGGTGGTCCCTAAGTCAAAATTATAAAAGAGAGCATCCAACACCATCAGCATTGAGAAATAGGGATGCAAGTCCCGAAGGGGTTTCTTGCGTATCCTTCATCGCAGTAGCAGGCATCGTTGCATCGAACATTTACGATGGGACATTGCTGTCCGAGGGTGTCACACTCGGTCTGGCATGCACTCCCACATGCATAGTGTTCATTTGGTTGTGTGCAGTTTAAGGGTCCTGAAACTTATGAACATCATTTTGAATAATATTTCATATAATAATAATAGAGGTTAAAGTATGAAATTGCCGTTTTTTAAAACGGGTTGCTTTGAAGTGTTATATCTTTGGATTGACTTGGAATTATAAGTTCAAATAAACTTTATATTAAAGGTACTTACGTTATATTTTTTTATAAATTTGGTATTTATTTTTTTCTTTGAGTTTTGTATTTTCTGTAATATCGCAGTACTTGTAACTATTCTTGTATAAAATATAAGAAAACTCGCATTATTTTGTAATATGAGTTCTACCGTGGAAACAATGTGTCTCAAGCGGTATGCAATATTGATGATTTATATGGACTCTGTGGACTTAAAACTGCTAAGGAATGGGATGTCTATTTTTGTTTCAATCACTTTCACGTGGGAAATTTTATCTCACGAATTACTTTTCTCCTCAGTACGGCAACAAGTCAAAATTTTCTAAACGAAAGCTATTAAACCAAGAGCACAAAGTTCTTCTGTTAGAAGAAAGTCGTAGGTATAAGTAATTGATAATGCTTGCCCTTTGAAATGCATAGTTTCTACGTTGGAACTCTTAATATGAAAAAAAAAACGTTTTTTTTTTTATTAGCTTTCATGGTTATAAGAACTGCGATATTACAGAAAATACCAAATACAAAGAATCCAATAAATACCTAATTTCAGAAAAAGAATAACGTACCTTTAATATATAGTTAATTTTAACTTATAATTCCAAGTCAATCCAAAGAACACTTCAAAGCAATCCGTTTTAAAAAACGGCAATTTCATAGTGAAAGACCTAATATTACACAACTATCCCACAACGCCATCTAGTCCCAAACTTAGCAGAGCTTATGCTGTAGGATAGGATCCAGCAGTTGGGACTCGAGGTGGCGCTGCAAAAGTCCGAGGCCATGTGTTCACGGCCCTCGGTGCGCGCCGCCTCGGCGCTCCCAATTATCGGTAGGAGGAGTTCACATCGGCGTCAGGTCGACGATGAAGTACTTGGGACTCGTCCTCGACAGCCGGTGGAATTTCGAGGAGCACTTCCGACGTCTGGCTCCCAAACTGAATCGGACTGGGGCTGCCCTCAAGCGGCTCCTGCCCAACCGCGGGGGTCCAGACGCCTCCTGCCAGAGGCTCTACGCAGGCATCGTCCAGTCAGTGTGGGCGCCGTCACTGCGAAAGCGACCGGCGCGGCGGCCCAGCTGAACGCGTGCCAGAGGGTCATGGCCATACGGAAGCGGCGAGCCTCCTTGCTGGCCAGCCACCATGGGATCTGGTGGCAAAAGGCCTTGCACGCATGCACGATCTGCGCGTGGAGATGCAACGTCGGGGCGAAACTCCGCTGCCACGACAAGTCGCGGCATGGCGGACAGAGCTCCGGCGGGGTCTCATGGCGGAATGGCGACAGCGACTATCGCAACCCAGTGCTGGGCACGCCATAATTATGGCGGTAAGTCCCCTCTTTGAGGAGTGGCTGGAAAGGCAACACGGCGTCCTTACCTTCCGCATGACGCAGGTCCTCACCGGACATGGTAAGTTCGGGAGGTTGCTGCACCGGATTCGTGCGGAAGAAACGCCCGGGTGTCACCATTGTGTGGACCACCCGGAGGACACGGTGGAGCACACGGTGGAGGTGTGCTCCGCTTAGGCAGAGCAACGCCGTGTCCTCGTGGGGGCGATCGGCGGTGGCGATCTCTCGCGCCGGGCCTTGGTACAGGCCATGGTCCGGAGCAAGGAGGAGTAGCAGGCGGTCGCCTCCTTCTGCGAAGCAGTAATTCTAGCAAAGGAGACGGCCGATCGCGTGAGGCAACGGTCCTCACGCCCCAATCGCCGCCGGGATTCCGATTCCGATTTCCGGCCATCGTAGGCGCAGGCTTGCGGACGGCGAGCAATGGGTAGCTCGCCGTCCGACTGTCCGGTAACCGTCCGGACCGAGCCTAAGTCGTCGAAGGCGCGTGCTGTTCCACGCGCGCCTCAAGGAGATGTCAGCAACTGTAGGGGCCTAGCAGGGTCGAAGCCTACTGGGGCCAAGGGTCTGATTCTGAAAGGAAGACTCGGCCCTGGTACGAAAGGCAACGAAGGAACAGAAGTGGGTTTTTAGTCAGTAAAAGTCTGACACTATCTCCCGCCCCGCCCAAGGGCGGGGGATGTCATAAGATGATTTTCCCACCGAAAAAAAAAAAAAAAAAACTATACAAATGATAAACATACTTATATATTTCTAAATAAATAACTTATTATACATAAATTACACCCAGACACAAAACAAATGGTAGTGCTTCAGCATGGCAGTCAGGGCCAGTTTATTTTTTCACAACTATCACATAACGCCATCTATTCCCAAGTTAAACAGAGCTTGTGTTATGAGTACTAGACAACTGATAAACATACTGATATATATTTCTAAATACCAACATATTTTCATAAATTACACCCAGACTCAGAACAAATGATCGTGCTCATCACACAAACATTTGTCCTGGGTGGGAATCGAACTCCGGCATAGTAGTGAAGGCCACTAACAACTAGACTAACAGGCCATTCAAGACAAGAGTGTCTAATAGTAATTCTTAGTCTTACTACTCAGGATTGAGACTTTTGATATCTTTTGACAGCTTTCATCATTTTGATTATTGTTCCCTAGATGATTAGGAATTATTTTTGTGAATTTACAAAATAAAAAGACCAATAATCCAAACTAGCCAGGGCTAGTTTGGATTATTGGTCTTTTCAGGAACCGAAATAGCTGGAAGTCATGGGTTGAGGCCTTTGGCCGCCAGTGGAATGATGCTCAAGCTCTCTTTGCTCTCATAGTCCGCTGGGATGCAATACGATACAACTGGGGAGAGATTAGACGCTGGAACAACGGCGTTTTCGTGCTTTCCAAGACATGTGAGTGTCACACCACTGGCGTCAAAATTTCGAGCCGCTACTGAGAAATGTCTGATGAAAAAACTCAATAACACACTTTGCCCAACCTGAGAATCGAACCCCGGACCCCACGCTCGATAGTCGCGCTTACGACCACAAGACCAACGGGGCATTTAATTTTGTTGTTCCGCAAATAAAATTATGGTTATTCTGACTGTATTATTAAACCAGATTATTGATTCTTAAGTGCCGTGCTAACCTGCTTGTCTCGACTGTACTGCGGATGTACTGACTGATCTGGGCTGAGCAGTACTACTGGAGCCACCTAAAAGAAAAAACATAATATAAAATATTTTTATAGGCAGTCAACTTATTCTCTTTACGAGGAAACAGTGTTTATGCCCCGCATACCACTAATCTCTCACAATTACCCCTTCCAATTTAAGCGTGTGCAGTTCCCTGTGAGCGTATGCTTCGCAATAATAATAATCTAAAGGCTGCAGGTATTGATCTCAGGACCAGCTGCTTCTCACACGGATAGCTGTATATCGCTCACTTCCGCGTCACCAGTCCTGAATCTCTGTACATTTTGGCTCCTGAAAGTAGGACTAGAAATGTGGTTTACAGAGAAGTTTTTTATGAAAACTTAAGTTTTGGTTTATGATTTATCCGCAAAAACAAATAGTGTTAGAAATATAGTGTGTATTCGCGGACGAAGTCGCGGGCAACAGCTAGTTATCCTTATAAAAATGCGAAATCACGTCTGCCAGATACTTTTTCCCCATCAATAAACGGCATGCTGTTTTTTTCACAGACTTAGTTTTAATCGCAAAATGGACATAGGCCTCTTTAACCCGGAAAAATTCTATACAGCATGAGCAGTAGCTCATATCATACAAAAATAAAGGGACAAAAACGTAGGAAGCGAAAACGACATAGCTCAATATTAATTGACACTGATGTTTGCTGATCGATCACGACTCAGTTGCATCCCAACTTTCCCGATTATCCCCCCCCCGCCCCCCGATGCATCCCCGATTGTGATTCCGTGTGTGTTAGTTATTCAACCACCTTGTGGGAGGTCTTCCAACGCTGCGTCTTTCGCTACGTGGTCGCCATACGCGCAAGGAATCCTCGACCACAGCCTTCTCCATTGCCCTGAAGGTGACTTTACAGGACTGACCATAAAGGATCTAATTCATATTTAATTAACCTTCCAGGAGTCACACCCTTGCGCAGAACATAAGTAGTTGCACGCGGTCTGTGATTCCGCAACATTCCGGATTTGGTTACAGAAGATGAATTACTATTTTATGACATTCTATAGCACATAATCAAAAAAAGTCTTTTGACTGCATAAATCATAATAAAGACTTACATTTTTGTAAATATTATATTTATTTGTGCTCAATAATTAAACAGGCTATAAAAACTCATTTTTATGCACTTCATACATAAATCAACAAAATAACAAAATTACATTAAGTTTTCTTTTCTAGTTTTAATCAGTAATAAGTTTAAAACAATTATCATCGAGATCAATTACCCTTATCTACAATGGCATGATGCTATAGGATCTCTAAAATCACATACACATTTCTTATCTTTTTATCATATACATTACCTAATGTACCCCAATTCTAATATAATAAAAAATTAAATCAAAACAAATAACACTCCTGTCACTTTTCAGAGGTGTTTCAATAATTTAGTCATCATCAGTGTCCATGGTATCTGCTGGAGATGTACATTCTCGACATATAGCAATCACATGTTCTAGATACACGAGTTTTCCACATTTCATCATCACGGTCGAAGGGGAAACCGAACATGAATGTTCGGTTTCCCCTTCGTCGAGTATGCGAGATACTTGCCGTTCGAAGTCTTCGTAATTCATCCTCTAAACAAATTGAAACAAATTGTGTAACATGTAACCAAATAAACATGTAAGATAGTTTTTTTTAAATTTATTTTTTTAGTATATTCTTTCCCACTGTTGGGCAAAGGTCTGTAAGATAGATTATATGAAAAATAAAATAATTTTCTTAATAATAAATTACAAACAGCTTGAAATACTCATCCAGGTTTTTGTTGCAATTCAGGGATTTTTTTAGTACACAACCAGTCACGTGTGAAATCTCAGAACGCAAAAATAAATAATAAATCATGTGTGCTTGCGATTGAGGTCGCAGGGGTATTGAGAGGTGGTACCTCACTCCCCTGAGGATATCATGGATGCGCAAACGTTTATTGTTTGTAGTTTTCATAAAATTACTAACATAAGTTCGTTGCGGACTCAGAGACCGCGCGTGACCGCTGGAAGGTTCGTTTACCAGACTTTGACTAATTGTTAACTCGATTTCTCCGCTTTCACTAAAATTACGATATCCTAGATACTACGCATTAAATCCGACCTAACTTAAGTCAACTCAGTAACTCGACTTACGGATGCGCGCTTTTTTGACATCGACTCAATGAGTACCGTTAAAAAAAAAAATATGAAGAATATAATATTGCTCATTTTAATACAATTCCTACCTAAGTTCCGGTCTTTTTTTTAATATTCTACCAATTCCGGAGGAATATCCATCTTAATATATACGTTTCGGATCAATGACCCCAATTCAATCCACCTACTCCGATCACTGGTTATTACTGAGAGGCTAATTTTACCTGTATGTGTCGAGGTGCCCCCACTCCTATGATTGCTTCGCTTGCCGCTGCAGCCACAGCGGTAACCTTAGAAAATAATCATTCACTGAGTAATCATTCACCTGTCCCTGCTGTTTTTATTATAGAAAGAAAGAAACAGGACAAACAACAAAATAAAAATAACACTATTAACCAATTCTTAATATAAACTAACTAAAATAAAAAATATTAAATCATTAAAAAATACACCTATGCGAGGCTAAAATGGTGCGATATCTTTTTTTAAATAACACTGCGCTGGTATTCTGATATGGCCTTTGACATACAGGATGTAACGGTAATGGGATGTCTTATTTCAGGTACTGTTTTTGCTCATGGTAATGAACCCCTTTCTTTAAAATAATAATAGTATACTCCTAAAACAAACAGAGTTTCCATACAAAGTTATCATCAGCTGATCAAAATTAGTAGTATGCGATGTAAAACTTTTTTATTCGGAATAGGCTTCGCTTTCTTGAAGGAAGTTGTTCATTCATATGGACAGAAGCAGTATTTCAAAAAGTATTCCGTTACCTGTTCTGTTGACAGTATATACACTGTCAACAGAACAGATAACGGAATGAGCACTATAATGGGTAGAATGAATATAAAAATAAAATAGAAGTTAAATAATTACCTCCGACACTCAACACAATACAACAAGATAAGAGCACGACAAACCTCCACATGATGATGATTCAACTCGTTTAACATAAACTGAAACTTTTCTAGTCATTTATACTAGTTTTAATCTCATTTGTTTTTGTTATCCACCTGTTAATTTAATAGCTGTTGCTGACTAGTCTTTAACAAATAAAATTGTTGCACTGTGGAAACTTTATTGCATCGAACAATTTTTAAGACTAATTTCTTTTGCAAATTTTGTTAAAGTATTTTCTTGAGTTTCTGAAACATACAATACTCAATACTTTATTAAATTCCATATTATTATGTACTTACATAGATGGTATAAAAAATTGACAAATATCAATATGGACCCTGTGTGTCGGGACAACAAATTTAGATTTATTGTCGATTTAACTCAAATTTTGTCCCACATATAGCCCCCTGCATAGCTTTGCCAAAAAAAGGAAGTGACATATTATATCCTGTAAAAGGCGGGGGGCTCCACACAGGTATTGTGCTTGCAATAGAAACAGTGCCAGTTGGGTACGTGGATGTTTACTATGTTTTTTTGTGAAGTAAATAATAAATGATATTTATTTTGTGAACAGGTTTAAAAAAAAAAACACTTTTACACGTCAATTTTTTTGTATCATCATTTTAAACTAGATGAGGCCGGTGTTTCCTAGCTGACTACCCTGAGAAGAAACACCGAAACAAACTCAGGGTTCAAAGTCTCTTTTAAAGTCCAGAGACAGTAAATATGTAATGGTCAAATCACATGAGAACCATGCAGATTTGTCTGAGATGGTCTTTTGAAGAAAGAACCATACAGATTTGAGTGGACCTGTCCAGTCAGTGCAAGCATTTGTCAGTAGGTATTCGTAAAGCTCAACTCAGGACTACTACGGAACTCAACGACTTGACGAACAATACCAAGGAAAGGACATTTGGGTAGGCCGCAGAAAATACTCAAATTGCCAGACATACGTTAAAATTACTGAAAAGGAAAAAAAAAAGCAATCAACATAGTCCTCACGTTCACAATAATAAAAGGAAAAATATAGTTTACAAAATGTAATAAGTACTTAGTATTTTAAAGTAAATATTGATGTCAAAAATTAATAGAAAAAAAAATGTCAAATTGCAAAATAAAAATAATCTACAATATCAAATTGTAAAAAATAATAATAATAAAAAGCACAATTGAAAATAAAAACAAAAGAAAAAAAAATAAGAAGAATCTTTTTTTAATGATATAAACTAGTGCTAGACTGCGATCCCACCTGATAGAAAGCAGTGATGCAATCGTTCATCGTGAAGTGCACTAGTTTAATAAGAGCCTGTTCACTTTAGCCTTGAAGACACCTAAATTATAATCCGAAGGAAAGACCGCAGTAGGCAAATTGTTCCAGTCCATCAATGTAAGTTTATTTTTTTTAGGTGGGAAATCATCCAATGACATCTGCCGCCCTTGAGCGGAGCGCGAAGGCGTGTCATGTTCCTTCTTTGCCTTCGTTCCAGGGCCCCGGGGTTCACTTTCGTACAACCCATGGCCCCAGTAGGCTTCGACACTGCTGGGCTCCTACGGTTCTGCTGACATCTCCTTGAGGCGCACGTGGAACACTACGTTCCGTCGACGATTTGGGCTTGGTCTCCATGGCTACCGGACGGTCAGATGGCGAGCTACCCATTGCTCGACGTCCGCAAGCCCGCGCCTACGGTGGCTGGAAATCGGGATCGGGATCCCGGCGGCTGGGGTGTGAGGGCCGTTCCCTCGCACGTGCGGCTGCCTCCTTTGCTAGCATTACTGCCTTGCAGAAGTAGGTGACCGCCTGCCACTCCTCCTAGCTCCAGACCATGGCCTGTACCAAGGCCCGGCGCGTGAGATCGTTGCCACCGATCGCCCTCAAGAGGACACGGCAGTGCTATGCCCAGGCGAGGCACACCTTTACCAAATGCTCCACCGTGTTCTCCGGGCGGTTCATGCAATGGTTGTCACCATTGTCACCACCCAGGCGTTTCTTCCGCATCATTCCGGTGCAGGAACTTCCCGAACTTACCATGTCCGGTGAGAAGCTGCGTCATGCGGATGGTAAGGACGCCGTGTTGGTTTTCCAGCCACTCCTCAAAGAGGGGACTTACCGCCATAATTGTGGCGTGCCCAGCGCTGGGTTGCGACAGTCGCTGTCACCATTCCACCATGAGATCCGGTCGCAACTCTGTCTGCCATGCCGCGACTTGGCACGGCAGCGGAGTTTCGCCCCGGCGTTGCATCGCAATTCAAAAAAGCTCAACCCCTGGGCCAAAAGTGTAACTAAATTATTAATTTTTGTAAGTAAATTGATTCTTACTATAGGAATCGTATAACTTTGAGTATAAATATTTGGCTAGCTTGTGTGTACTAGACAAACCACATTAGCATGTTGATACTTCGCAATTTACCAGTCTATACTTATCTGAAAACACGTTATTGATTACATACAGACCTTGTTCTTCAATGGTTTTCTAGTTAAGTATGTTACCTTGATGATTAAAATATTGCACTAAAAAGTTTAAAGCGACTTAAAAAACCAGTAATTGGAACATAACTTTAATTAAGGACGCTGACTTCCAATTTTACAATTTTTTTTTTTTTTTTTGTTGAAATCATTTGTATTTTTTTTTAATTTTCAGTTTTTGGTTGCTGTGCCCCACAGCTAAAATTAAACAATAAGCAGGTTTTCTGGTTGCCTAATAATAGTATTAGTGTTTGGGAGATAAATAACGTACTCCGATGTTTTGTTTGAAGCTTTATTCGCTCGGGGTTCGAACGTCATTGTCTTTCTATTGTGTCTCTAATTACGCTACTCAATAGGTAAACGTTTTACAATGAAAAATATTGTAAATTGGGGCTAATCAGTAAGATTAAGTTAGATTTTTAGAAGTGAAAAAAAGCTGGCCGGCCGGTGCGTGCGAGATTTAACAGCCAGCTGACATTTGACGTCGATGACATTGACAGCGACACATTGACGAGCCGCGGCGTCAACAATTAGCAATTTTATCATATTTTTATCTTCATCTTCGCCAAATGTGAACCGATTTTGATGATTATTTTTTGTTTTAAAGAATGTTTCTGCTTAGTAGTTCTATTAAATTTGGTGACGATCTGATGTCATCCAACACGGAGAATCACCCAGGACAGTGCATTTATGTCACAGCCGTATTGTATTACACGCCGTTTTACATATTAGCGTGCCGGATTGAAAAACGTGTCGCCGTTATATAATTCAGCGGGTCAATTTGAGTGAGCCTGTCAATAATAGTATAAAAATGTTTTTTATACAGGATGTAAAGGAAATGGGTGGTCATATTTCAAATACTGCTTATAGAAATTAATGACTTTCTTCAAGACAGTCGAAGATAAATAGATACGAATATTTGTTTTTACACCGCATATTAATTTTGATCAACTGGTGATAACTTTGTAAAGAAACTCAATTTGATTTTAGAAATTTCTTATTACTTCCTTGAAGAAAGTGGTTCATTTCCATGAGTGTATACAGCATCTGAAATAAGACATTTAATTTCCGTTACACCCTGTATATTTGTAGGTCGTGTTAGAATACCAACACTGCGTTATTTGAAAAAAACATCGCACCATTTTGACCTGGCACAGGTCTATTTTTTTAATGATGTGTTTTTTATATATATCGGAGTTGTGACAGGACAGTTATTTTTAAAAAAGCGCAGAACCGCTGACCTTATTGTGGTCATCGGTTCTGCTATAGCTATAGCGGATTATATTTTAAACTAAAGGCAAAGTTAAGGAATTTCAGCAAAATAAAAACTAATATAACATTTCAAAATAATAATTTTTTAATCAAACAAACATAGATTCTACTCACAATGTTGTCTCTCCAAAAATCGGCAGCAAAGTGAGCTCCGCGCTCAAGTTACGCCTTTTATAAACTTGTTCGCCCCACCCGAGGTAAACGTCACTCACAAAACAACGTTTGAATTTAAATACTAGGTTTTTAGCTATTTACAAAACAGTATTCCAAAAATTCAATTTATTTAACAATAATCACAATTTGATTTTAGCATCAATTATCAGGTCTAATTAGTCATAGTCTTGACATTATTTAATGTCAAGACTATTATCAACCAAATCCGAGATTATTTACCTACCTACAAACTTAAAGCTATTCTACACATTGGTACAGATTAAACATGTTTGTGATTTGCAATTAGGTAATTATTTTTAAAGTTAATCAATTCAATCAGATTAATCAACCAGATAATCTTCGCGGCGACACGGCCATTCTGATGCGCGATGCGTGCTCTGCATCGCTCCATCTCTTCTGTAATAGAAATATAATCTTTGTGAGGCCAGGCACTTTCACAGTACACTCGAGCCTATATGTAAAAGTTACAGCAGAAATATTCATATTTACTGTTCACACCATGTGACTACAGATCAATAAAAACATTTTTATAATAACACAAAGGGGACCTACTGCTCATCTCACATGAAAACAGTAAGCTTAGCTCTGTATATAACTGTGGGTTTAGCTATAATTTTTGTCAATGTTTCTGCTCATTCCACATGACAACAGTAACAATTTCATAGATATGTAAAGGGAAAGGATAGGTGTGTGGCGACCCACATTTATGTTGTATTAACATTTATACTGAACATGATTGAACTGTGTGTGAACTATGGTTTAGTTTATGCTTTAGCTTAGTACTCTATGGTTAGTTCTCTCTATGGAGTGATTTTACTCTCTGGTTTCTTCTGCTCAAGAGACAATATATTTGGCGGTTGAAGATACATATTATTTTACTGAACAATATACGACTTTTATTGTAAGTCCCCTGAAATTACACGGCGCTAAACGCCAAATTGGTGACCCCGACAGTGAAAACAATCACACGCACCGCCCGACAGTGAAAACAATCACACGCACCGCCCAACAGTGAAAACTATCAGGCGCACCGGACGACAGCGTGCGGAGGCCTAGCCCGCGCGCCTTTTGTCGACACTGCGTTATTCTTCGTCGTTCGAGGGCGTTCCGCTCAAGCAAGCGTAGCCCTGCATCACGGCGCACGACCGTGCGGGTGCGCTGACCGCGTTCACCCGGCTTCCATCGAAAAAATACCTAGCATGAACATCGCATTGAAAACGCCGAGCTAAGTGTAATGTAAACGAAGTGATTTTTCCCGTGCTATAACACAAAGTAAAAACACGCATGTCCGTTTAAAAAATATTGTTTTTCAACCCAGTGATTCAAGGTCAAGCAGACATTTTTGTCTCCGATTTTTTATTACTCAAAACTCAATTACGAAACTTTTAACGTTCGAAAAAAGAAGCATGTTCGAGTTTATTTTTTTTTTAAGGACAATAGTTTATATAGGTATATATATTTTAACAGATAAAGGGTGTTTGTGCATGTTGACTAAGGTGGCTGATGGTAACGGTTCGGTTCTAATTAGAAAATAACATTTGCAAATTCTGTGTGAGATCTTGCTATTGTTTATAATACTGGTGTATGTCCTGATCCTTCTTGGTGTGTTCCCTATTTTATTTTCGTCTCTGGCTTAACACTATCAAAATGGCACAAGAGCATGTTGTTAACCACATTGCTGTCAAGCTTCCTCCGTTCTGGCCCAGTCATGTGGCAGCTTGGTTTGCGCAGGCCGAAGCTAGTTTTGACATTTCAGGTGTTAAAGCAGAGGATACCAAGTACAGTTATGTGCTCAGTATCTTACCTGAGCGGACAGCAGCTGAAATGGAGGACATACTCACAAATCCACCAAAAGAAAACAAATACCAATATTTAAAGTCTGAATTAATCCGCAGGCTTTCTTGTTCTGAAGAGAAGCGTCTGAACCAACTGCTCAATGATGAAGAGTTAGGTGACCGATCTCCATCGCAGTTCCTGCGACACCTGCGCTCACTTGCTGGCGCCAACCTGCAGAATGAGACCATCCTACGGCAGCTGTGGCTGAGACGGCTGCCTCAGAATGTACAAGCCATCCTTGCTACACAGGCTGACCTGCCACTCAGCAAGGTCGCAGAACTAGCCGATCGTATCTTGGAGGTAGCCCCTACACAAACTATTTGTTCCACCAGCACATCAATGTCAACTGATTCTGTTTTGCAAGCTATTACTCGTAGACTGGATGAGCTGACGTTACATGTGGCTGCATTGGATGGAGGTCGCAGCAGCCGCAACAGGGACAGGAGTTATGCGAGAACATCAACACGCTCTAAGTCCAGAAGTTTTTCACAGACAGATCTCTGCTGGTACCTCCGTCGATTCAAAGAGAAGGCTACCCGCTGCACTACACCATGCAGCTGGAAAACGCAGCCAACGGGAAACTCGCCCGGCGGTCAGTGATGGCGACTTCTGACTGCCAGCAACCACAAGACCTAGTAAGTCGCCGGTTATTTGTTACAGATATTTACAGTAAGCGTCGATTTTTAGTAGACACTGGTTCAGACATTTGTTGCTACCCTAAAACTTTTCTGCAAGAAAAAGGCAAGGAATCCAATTACCATCTCACCGCTGCTAATGGTAGCACCATCAGAACGTATGGGTTGTTTAACCTCAATTTAAATCTTGGGCTACGCCGTGATTTCAGATGGCGATTTGTCATAGCTGATGTCAGTACCCCTATAATCGGGTCAGATTTTTTAGCACACTATCACCTTTTGCCTGACTGTGCTAACAGACGCCTAGTTGATGGGAAAACGGGCCTCTCAACTCGTGGCAGTATTGCTATGATTGAGCAGGATAGCGTCAAAGCTGTAAATACAAATTTTATTGATTCACCATTCTCAAGAATTCTGTTGGATTTTCCAGACATCACACGGCCACCCGGACTACCACGTGAGGTGAAACACAACACCATGCACCACATCATTACCACCGACGGACCTCCCGTCGCAGCAAAACCGCGCCGCCTTGCACCAGAGAAATTACGTGCAGCAGAGAAAGAATTTGCCAACATGGTTGAGGTAGGTACTGCGCGGCCTTCTAAAAGTTCCTGGGCATCTCCCTTGCACCTTGCCCCCAAGAAAGATGCTACTTGGCGCCCTTGTGGAGATTACAGGGCTTTGAACGCCCGGACAGTGCCTGACCGCTATCCCGTTCGTCACATCGGAGACTTTGGCCACAACCTTGCTGGAGCAACTGTCTTCAGCACTTTTGACCTGGTAAAGGCATACCAGCAAATACCAGTAAATCCTGCTGATGTGTGTAAAACAGCCATTATTACACCTTTTGGCCTGTTTGAATTCCCATATATGACTTTTGGGTTGCGCAATGCTGGTCAAACTTTCCAGCGATTCATGGATGAAATCACAAGGGGACTAGATTTCTGTTTTCCCTATATTGATGACATCCTTGTTTTTTCTAGGAATGCAGATGAGCACAAAGGACACCTTCGCATTCTCCTGCAAAGACTGGCAGACCATGGCGTAGTCATCAACGCTTCCAAGTGTGTATTGGGTGCCTCCGAGGTCATTTTCCTCGGCCACTCAGTATCAAAAGATGGCATCCGTCCACCTACAGAGAAAATCGCTGCTCTTCGTGATTTCCCTCTTCCGAAAACCGCTCAAGGTTTACGACGGTTCCTAGGTATGCTTAACTACTACCGTAGTTTCCTACCTAGGGCCGCAGAGATACAGGCCCCACTGGTTGATTTCCTGACAGCAACAGGTTTGAAAGGTTCAAAACCCATGCCTTGGTCACCTGAGCTAGAACAAGCATTTTATAAATGTCGCGAAAGCCTCACTGGAGCTACTCAACTGGTACATCCAAAGGCAAATGCTCAGCTGAGTTTATATACAGATGCATCTAGCACACATGTTGGAGCAATTCTCCAGCAGTTGTCGGAGAAAGGTTGGGAACCACTTTCCTTTTTTAGTAAAAAATGACTGCTTCCCAAAGCACCTGGCCTGCTTATTATCGCGAACTGTATGCTGTGTATGCTGCGGTTCATCATTTCAGGCATATATTGGAGGCACAACATGCCACCATATATACTGACCATAAGCCGCTCCTGTACGCTTTTACACAGAAACGAGATAAGCTGCCCCCGGCACAACTCAACCAGCTGACATATATCTCGCAATTTACGACAGATATACAGCACGTCAAAGGTGAAGAGAACGTTGTCGCAGACACCTTATCTCGTATCGAATCCATCACACTGACTGATGACTATGTCTCTCTTGCTGCATTGCAGCAGTCAGATGCAGAATTGAAGACCATTCGCGAGAATTCATCACTGAAATTAGTACCGACGCTCATTCCAGGTACAGATACCACGATCCTTTGTGACGTCTCCACGGGCAAACCACGGCCGTATCTACCACCACAAGTTCGACGCGCTACATTTGAGCGGCTGCACGCGCTGAGCCACCCTGGTCCCCGCGGGTCTGCACGCCTAGTATCGCAACGATACGTATGGCCTGGCATCAATAGAGACTGCCGTTTCTGGGCACGAGCCTGTATAGCATGCCAGAAATGTAAGGTGTCTCGCCACATCTCGACGCCGCTGGGATCGTTTTCCACACCATCTGGAAGGTTCAGGCATGTCCATCTCGACTTTATTGGACCCCTCCCTTCTTCTGAGGGCTTTACTTACTGTATGACCGCGATAGACCGATTCACCAGGTGGCCTGAGGTCTGGCCTTTAACGTCCATCACGGCTGACGATGCAGCAGAACAATTCTTCCGCGGTTGGATTGCGCGTTTCGGTGTGCCCCTTTGGGTCACGACAGATCAAGGCCGACAATTTGAATCGGCTCTCTTTAACAAACTCTTAGACTTTGGTGCAACAAAACGTATAAGAACTACCAGCTACCATCCGCAAGCGAATGGTATGGTAGAACGCTTCCACAGACACCTGAAAAGCGCATTGATGTGTCATAACAACACCTGGCACAAGGCTCTTCCATTGGTGTTGCTGGGTATCAGGACCGCACTGAAGGAAGACCTCAATTGCACCGCAGGAGACCTAGTCTATGGCGAGCCGCTACGTCTACCAGGCGAGTTCCTGGTACCTAGCAATGCCACACAAGAGAACTCCGAAGATTTTGTTGCACGTTTACGTGCAATGATGTCCAGCTTAAGGCCTGCACCTATTTCGCGCCACTCTGTTAACAAAACCTTCATTTTCAGAGACCTAGATCGCGCCTCACATGTTTTCTTGCGTGATGATTCTGTCCGGCGCTCACTTCAACCTCCATTTACTGGGCCTTACCGCATTCTCAAAAGAAGTGACAAGACCCTCACCTTACAGGTAAACGGGAGAGAGATGACTGTCAGCATTGATCGTGTTAAGCCAGCTTACCTAGATTCCGAACTATCTTGCTCTCCTCCTATTTCAGTTCCTGTTCCTAAATCTTCTTCCTCTGATCAGACACGTATACTGCAATCTCCAACTACTCCAATACCTACAACTTCCCTAACTCCTAAACCACCTCCAGCTCCTATCACTACCAGGACCGGTAGGAGAGTAAAATTTAGGGATGTGTTAGATTTGTAAGACGTTTGTTATTTTTTACCTTTACCTTTTATTTTTCTACAGATATTATAAGCTATATAAATGTTGTTATGTATACCGTTTGTTTCTCCGTAGGGGGGTGGTGTGGCGACCCACATTTATGTTGTATTAACATTTATACTGAACATGATTGAACTGTGTGTGAACTATGGTTTAGTTTATGCTTTAGATTAGTACTCTATGGTTAGTTCTCTCTATGGAGTGATTTTACTCTCTGGTTTCTTCTGCTCAAGAGACAATATATTTGGCGGTTGAAGATACATATTATTTTACTGAACATTGTAAGTCCCCTGAAATTACACGGCGCTAAACGCCAAAGGTGTATGAAAGGTCGATGCTGTTTAGAACAGAGGTCCTAAGGATAATGGGATAGGTCGATGCTGTGCTCTGGGCGGTCTCGTACGCCGTGGTACACAGGGGACATTTAATTCTTTCAGGACAGGCTTATTAAATGGCTAATTGGACGGCTCCACACGCCAATAGCATCTTTTGTTAAAATAAAATAGTTGGCTTATTGGACGGCTCAACACGCCAATAGCATCTTTTGTTTTTTTTTTTTTTTTTTTTGTTTGCTAATTGGACAGCTCCACGCGCCAATAGCATCTTTTGATAGGATAAATTAGTTGGCTTATTGGATGACTCACCATGCCAATAGCATCTTTTTGTTATTTGCGACAGAACACAGACAATCAGAGTAATTACTTGGAAGGTTCTCACCGTTCTTATTTTTCATTGTTGTCATCTGCGGGCGGCAACGTAGCTGACGTGGTTTGTGATTGTGAGGCTGCCCCGGCGCTGGAAGGCCCGGCTTGCTGATCGTCTGGTGGCGACACGGCTACCTGGGTGGTTCCTCCAGGTTGTGGCGCGCGCCGCAGTTGGTCATGTGCGACCTTGCGAGGCCGCCCATGGTGTCCCACTACCTTCTTCACAAGATAGCGGTCGTTTTCAAGAACCCTGTGAACTTCGTAAGGAGCGCTAAACTTAAGGTCAAGGGACGTCTGGTTTCTGGGGTTGTTTTTGATCAAAACAAAATCGCCTCTTTGAAATCGGTGAATTTTAGCTCGGCCTTTATCAAACCTGTCTTTATCTTTACAAGCCGTCTGCGTCATTTTTTGCTGCACATGACGTTCGAGAGCTTCAATGTTAATGACTTGTTTGTCCAGGTCAACTAAACTTAGTAACTCTGGTGGAACACAGTTTTGATGTCGAGTCAGTAGTGCAAGCGGAGCTACGCCTGTCGTTCTGTGGACAGTGCAGTTGAGGGCAAGTTGAAGGCTTTCCAGTGCTGTGTGCCAGTCTGGAGTCTCATAGTTTTTTATCATTACAAGACCATTCTTCAATGTTGCCATCACCCGCTCGACTTGTCCGTTTGCTCTGCTAACGCCTGGTGCTATAGAGTGTATTTCTATATTAAATGTGTCGCAATAGTTTTTGTACTCTCCTAAAAACTCGCGGCCGCCGTCAACTATTATTTGCCTTGGAGCTCCAAAAAGGTGTATAACTTGCTTTAGGGCTGCCAAAGTGCTGTGTTGACTCTTGTCATTAGTGTAACGCAGTAACACATACTTGGTGAAGGCGTCCACCGTAACCACAACGTACTCTTGCTCATTAGGAGTTCCCAATTTACCCGTGATGTCCATGTGTATGACTTCAAATGGAACTACTGGCTTGGTAATGGGATGTAATTGTACCTGTGTAGCTCCCGATGTTTGCTTTGAAGTTCTGCATACAATACTGTTGTCGACAAAGTCACGGATAGTGGTGCTCATTTTGTCAAAATAATAAGTTTCCCTTATTTTGTGAAGGGTCTTCTCCCAGCCTGGGTGTTTAAGCGCACAATGGAAGGTATTGATCAGGCTCCACTGGAACGACTTTGGCACGACAATAAGTTTTTGTAAACCTGAGACAGCATCTAGCCTCTCAAATTTAAGAACGTTACCTTCGAGGAGGTATCCGGGGACATTTTCACCATTATGCAGAGAATCTATGATGGATCGCAAGTGAGTATCACGTCTTTGTTCAATATTTACCCAATCCAGATTATTGGTCAAGACGTTGACAGTCAAAGGATCTGGATTTCTGCTTAGGTAATCTGCATGTTGCATCCGCTCGCCCTTCCTGTATTCTATTTCGAATTCGAAATTTTGGAGATAGGCCCACCATCTATGAATGCGAGGTAGTAAGTCCTTTTTGTGCTTTGAGGCTTTGAGCGCATTACAATCAGTAATCACCTTGAACTGGCGTCCATAAAGGAAGTGCCGGAAATGCTTGATTGCTCGGACTACAGCCAGTGTCTCAAGTTCATACAAGTGGTACCTACTTTCAATATCGGTCGTACGCATACTGAAGTACGCTACCACGTGCTGCCGTCCGTTAATAATCTGAACGAGTATCGCTCCAAAGCCAAGACTACTAGCGTCGGTAAATAGTTCAATGGGTTCCCCCTCTTGGAATATTGTTAGGACCGGTGTAGAAGTTAGATGATGAATTATATTTTGACGTGCCTCTTCATGAACATGAGTCCATTGCCACCTAGTGCCTTGTTTAGTCAATTCGTAAAGAGGAGCCATAGTTCGAGCGAAATCGGGTATAAAGCGGCGGAAATATCCTGCGAGCCCGTTAAATTGAGAACCTGTTTAACGTTAGTTGGTACCGGGGCCTTCAATAAGGCTTCGACCTTTTTAGGACTGGGACGAACTTGGCCATTTTCTATCACGTTACCAAGATATTCGATAGATCGTTTAAAGAATAGGCACTTATCAATATTAATCGAAAATCCTGCCTCACGTAATGCTATTAAAACTTTTTCCAAGTATCCAAGACCAGATGTAAAATCACGACATTTACTGATGACATCATCGATATATACTTGAGCTACGCTATCATTATGGGCCTTGTCTGCACTGCCTGGACTCAGAAGCGGACCTAAGGCACGGTTAATGCATCTCTGATACACTGAAGGTGCGTTGCACAAACCGAATGGCATGGTTTTGTATTCAAACAGACCATCTGGAGTGACAAAAGCTGTTTTCTCTATAGAGTCAGCGGCAACAGGGATCTGATGGAATCCAGATGCCATATCTAAGGTTGTATATTACTGACCACCTGCCAACTGATCAATCTGGTCTGCGATTAAGGGGAGGGGATAATGATCGCGAACAGTGTTTGAATTTAGCTCACGATAGTCTACACACATGCGGTCGTCACCGTTTTTCTTTTTGACTAAAATAATTGGACTCGAATATGGCGATTTGCTTTCTTGCACAATGTCATTATCTAATAACTCTTTAACAATTACCTTACCTTTTTCGCGCTCAACCGGGCTTAATCTATAAGGTCTTCGTTCCACAAACTTGTTTGAATTTTTTTAAACGAATCTCTAATTGACCGGTATTCACCCGAGTTTTTGAGTAACCCCGCGCGAAAATAGCAGAATATTTATTGAGAAGAGTCATTAGTTGATCAATCTCCGACGTATTGCTCAAGTCGTGGTTTATATCATCAAATAATCCGGCCGTCGATCGCATGTGCATGACGCGAGGTTGAGAGCACAAAGTCGCGCTATTTTGAGTAACGATCACCGTTAATCCCGTTTTGCTCAAAAGATTTGCACCTATCAACACGTCTGACGTCATTTCGTAATCGGACAAAATATGAAATTCGATCTCTACGTTAATGTTATCAATAACACACACTGTTGTTAATATACTCGTGGAAACCACAGGAAAGGGGCCTATTCCTCGCAAATAATTAACTACTTGTAGTCGCTTCCCAGGTAACTTATTTGCAATAGATTCGCGCATCACAGAGCATTCCGCGCCGCTATCGAATACCGCATCAATAATTGTATCACCTACTCGCATACGCATAGTATTTAAGATCTGTTTATTCTTTATAAATGAATTCACATTAGAGGTTATCTGTTTTTCACCACGACGGTAGCAAGTGTCAAATGTATGACCAGATTTTGAACAAAACGAGCAAAACCTATTGTCATTCTGTTTAGGTACCGATGTAGTTGAGGTACTAGGAGTCTTCTCGGTTGTATGTTTTTCTACGGCTACCGACGTATTTTTATTACGACAATCACTAGAAGCGTGCCCAGACTTCTTACAAAAGCTACAATAAGGAACGTTTCGATTATCAATAGCGTATTTTAAACGTTTGGATGGTGGTTGATTGGAATTTTGATGATTAGGATTGGGACGCTTAGCACGAATAGACGAGGCAACGGAAATTAATTCTGGCACTGAGGTAGCTCTGGCATTCATGAGCTCAATCCGAAGGCGTTCGTCACCAATTGTTCCTATCACCGCTTCTACCGCGTCACTATCGTCAAGTTTATCTCTTGTAACCCGTCTCCACAAAATCCACGATCGCGATAGAAACTCGGCAATGTCTTTGGTAGGATCGTAATTGTGTTCCTTAAACCTTAGCACATCCTTCGAGTAACGATTTTCGGGTTCAAAGGTAGTAATAATATTTTGACGCAGCTCGTCCCACGTGGACGTCGTGACGAGCCAATTATCAGCCCACATTTTAGCCCGACCTTTAGTAAACTAGTTACTTTCATACGGAGATCATAGTCACTGAGCTCATAATTAGTCTTAGCCAAAGAAATATGATTACACCACTCGCGGACCCCAACGTTACCGTCTGGGTCAAATGAGGGCAAAAATACATCAGTAATTTTAATTTTATCGCGCTGCTTCGACAGCCTTTCACTCATATTCTGCATCATAGTTATCATGTGTAAGTAAAATTCAGGAGGTACGTTACCGCCCTGTGGTTGTAGTGGGGCCACGTTGGCAGATGTAGTTGGTCCACCATCGCCAGGGTCTGGTCCGGACACGGTGCACGTAGGTACGCTCGGCGCCGTTGATCCGTTCTGGTCTGGTGCATCCATCGTTTCACGCAGGATAATTTATTCAATGCCGGTAGTCTGAAAAATGAAACAAATCGGACAGAAAGAGCGGATCAGTATCCCACTTCTGATATCGGAGTTGTGACAGGACAGTTATTTTTAAAAAAGCGCAGAACCGCTGACCTTATTGTGGTCATCGGTTCTGCTATAGCTATAGCGGATTATATTTTAAACTAAAGGCAAAGTTAAGGAATTTCAGCAAAATAAAAACTAGTAAAACATTTCAAAATAATAATTTTTTAATCAAACAAACATAGATTCTACTCACAATGTTGTCTCTCCAAAAATCGGCAGCAAAGTGAGCTCCGCGCTCAAGTTACGCCTTTTATAAACTTGTTCGCCCCACCCGAGGTAAACGTCACTCACAAAACAACGTTTGAATTTAAATACTAGGTTTTTAGCTATTTACAAAACAGTATTCCAAAAATTCAATTTATTTAACAATAATCACAATTTGATTTTAGCATCAATTATCAGGTCTAATTAGTCATAGTCTTGACATTATTTAATGTCAAGACTATTATCAACCAAATCCGAGATTATTTACCTACCTACAAACATAAAGCTATTCTACACATTGATACAGATTAAACATGTTTGTGATTTGCAATTAGGTAATTATTTTTAAAGTTAATCAATTCAATCAGATTAATCAACCAGATAATCTTCGCGGCGACATATATTATTTTAGTTAGTTTATATATATATTATAACTAGTTAATATAATTATTTTGTTGTTTTTCCTGTGCAAGTTAGAAGTGAACGTCACGAATAAACATTTTTCTTTCTTTCTTTCTTTAACAGTATATCTGATTACGCAGGTACAGGTGAATGATTGACTCAGTGAAATAAATCTTTTTAAGATTACTGCTGTGGCTGTAACGGCAAGCTTAGCAATCATGGAAATGAGGGCACCTAGACACATACAAGTAAGATACTTCTTGAGTAGCGTAATTAGAGACACAATAGTAAGACAATAGCGCACGACCGCCGGCGTTCGTGCGGGGATCAACAGCTTACTATTCAAATTGAAATACCCTTTTAATTTTTTTAAATCTTTTTCTTTTACCTCTGAAGCTGGACTTTCCCGGTTATCAGAAATAGCATACAAAATTAGTTTCAAAACATATATCAGTTAATCAAAATTCTTTGTCAAATATTTATTAGATCCATTGATATTATTTCCCTGATCGATTGTTCCTTAGATTTTTTTATTTTTTATAATTATGGATAGGCTCACGTTCGACTACTATCTCACCTGATAGTAAGCGACGATGTGGTCGACGATACAGCAGACCCCTAGGTTATAGCAATCAGGAAACAGACTCCGGCAGGGAATCCTTAGTTGTATGCACGATGAATGTGTTCCTAAAACGTTTTGTACGTATGGGTGAAACTTTCACCATCTACCCGTGGATCGCCGTACGTCTGTGGGTCGATGATGAAACGGGCTTGGATAATGGAAAATAAAAGAAGTTGTTGTAAAAATATAAATTTACTGTCAATAATTTGATAATGTTTTAATTAACAGACATACTCATTTCAACATTTATTTACGAAAATGTGCGTGAACAACTATCTATACATTATTATTTAGGAAACTTAATATAAATAATTACTGTTATATTTATTTATATAATATATAATATGTATGATTGACAGTATTTTCTTATATTGTATCTTAAATTGAGTATTAATTTAAAGTGAATATTTTTATGTATTTTCCCTTTTACTCAAATTGTATCTTAATTTTTTTAACTTTTTTTTACGCGTCCTTTGAAATGAGCATCAGTTTTGTAGCTTTTTTCTGTGATCCTTTTTCTTGTCTGTGTTACAATGTGTATGGTGTAAATCGATGTATATGATAAAGACTATATAAAAATAAATGTGACTTGGACTCGAAACTTTACGTCAGTGGGACTCACCATAAAATATCCATGCACATCTTACCTTTTCATCTTGCATTTATTTGTTATTTATTTAATTCTTTATGCACACAAAAGTATCTACAGAGGCGGACCTAATGCCTTAGGCCTACTGTCCACGGACGCATAGCTTCATAAACGCGTATTCGTCATTATACGCTTAGTGGCTAAGCGGCAACCACATGCCCAAACGCGTCGTGCTCGTTCGTCGACAGATTTTTATTGTTTTGTATGTAACCTGTGAGCTTTGAGAGTGTGATTCGTGACGAATACGCGTCTAAGAAGCTACGCGTCAGAGTAGGCCTTAGGTATTATTTACCAATCCACCTTTGGATGATGAACAGACAAATTGTGGTAATAATATTGAATATTAAACATTAACATAATTCTATTCTTTGGTAACAATGCCCTAGTTCGGACAGTCTGGAGAATTCTTCATCTCGTCACACTGACATATCGGTATGCAGGGAGAGTCAGGGTGTTGCCTCAGGTACCCTGGCTTGCACAGGCAGCCCTTCTTGCATGGTTCGTCGCTGTCACACTTGAACCGAGCAACGATTGACAGACAGGTGTTTGGTGGGCAGGACTTCTTGCAGTCGGTGAACACTTCATTTTCACCTTTACAGATTGGCTCTGAAAAGTGAATTTCGATCATTAACAAAGTCACAAGTAACACCAGGACCTGTACCATGACGTTTAAAGTAAGATTGTTTCATTCTTATTTCCAGTGTGGGTAAGAGATGGCGCTAGACAACCTGTATAGCTCAGTCTCTTACCCACACTGAAATAAGAATAAAACAATCTTACTTTGAACGTCATGGTAACCCCGCAGATGGAGGTGTAGTTTGCTGCGGGATTGGTCAAAAGAGATAATTTCTATAACGTATATACACTAAAATAGACAAACCAAATGATTTGGTTTGTCTATTTTAGTGTATATACGTAGTGTATTAATTTGAGTATACTTATATTGTAAAGTTGTATTGTATTTATTCTATGGTTTATCTATCGCAGTCAAGCACTGGTTTATATCAATTGAAAAAAAAAAAACAAATCAGTGCGATGGAAACCCGCTAAACCCGAGCCAGGGAATGAACTCAGGAACTCCGCGACATCACGTCACTAGACCAACGAGGCAGCCATATCATTACAGCATTCTCTTGAAAAATTCCAACCACAACACATAATTACCTGCTGAGTCAGTGTATCGACGCACTCGGGCAGAATCTGCGGGTACATCCAACGAACTGCCTTCGTCATTTTTGGTGGCTGCAAATGAATAGATCAGTCAATTAATTAGTAAGTACGAACATACATGTAACCTAGTTTCATTTGGTGCTTTGCCGTCGTTATCCTACTTCTTTAACAAGCATCTGCCGAGGAATGTACCTCGTCGGTATTATCACATTCCATCAATTATGTGCAAGTTCGTGGTACGGAGGCAATTGGGAGCGACTCTATTACAGCCATTAGATAATCTATAAAATACAGAATCACGGTAGTGGTATACCACTAACCGACATGGGGTTTGAACCCAAGACCGCTATGTGGCTGCAGTGGTAACGATCCCGACTTACAAGTTGTAGGTCGCGAGTTCAAGCCCAGCCAGGCACATTACTTTGTGTTATTTATTTCATCACCATTACCACAAAATAGATAGGTACAGAAGTCAATCTACATACAAAGCGCGCTCGAGCAACGCACACATAGACACCGCTCACGGACACGATATCTCGGCTCAATTCAGCTCAATGCGAGCTCGAGAACTATCCAAAAATGGAACAATAAAAAACCTAATTCTAACTATTCAGTGACCGGTTGTTTAAAATCAACATTAAAGAGTGAATTGACGTTTTTTAGACAACCAGTTGTTTCAGAGAGGTAAGTAGTTATTTGCTTGTATTTTGATGGTTTGTTTTAACGTAACACAGAACAGGCCCCGCGCCAAAAAGGGAATATGATTTTGTGACCATGTAATATTTTTACAATTTAGATTAGGTAGGCATAAAATTGAAGTATACATGAGATTGACTTCTGTACCTATCTAGTTTGTGCTCTCAAAATGGTGAAGGAAAAAATCATGAGGAAACCGGCTTTTCCTAAAACCAATAATTTGAAGATATGTGACATCCACCAACCCGCATGGGCCCGCGTGGTGGATTACGGCCCATTCCCTCTCCTAGAGAGGAGGCCTGAGTCCCAGCAGTGCGAACTTTATATATATAACTTTATATAATAATGTTACAAAATATGTTAAGGAAATAAAGGCTATATTATTATTATATTAACCAACTATGAATTTCATATTTTTCCCTTTAAACAATATTCACGTTTAATACTTACGGCATTTCTCAACCGGTACACAATTTCCTTTATCATCTCTTGCGAATCCATCTTCACAGTAGCATTTAGGATTGCAGACGAAGCTCTTGATGGGACAGTTCGTCTTGTTCTGTACGCCAAGTGTGGCACACTCATTGTCGCAGGCACTGTCACAGTCAAAATATTCATTCTCGCGATCACACATTTCTGAAAATGCAAATTGCCGTGAATTTTTAGGAAGTAATAACTAATATCATTTAATAGGAATGAGGATTATCTAAAATGAAGTACACTAGACAACAGCACTGATACATCAGGTATACACACATATCAAAATGCTTCATTGTAGACAATAGTTTTATTAACGTCAAAGTCGTATTGAAGACATAAGTTATGTATTCCAAGTGGACAGCTTCTTGCCAAAGTGGCGCTAAATGATACCATAAATTTTTTTGAAAACCTAAAATTAGAAGATGAAGACGAAGATTTTTATAAGGCCTTTTAAACTGTTAAAAAAGAAAAAAAAATATTATAGTAGTAGCCTGTTAATATTTTGTAAATAGCCAGACGGTTTGTTAATAGTACAACAGTGAGCTAACCCAGCTTATTGTCCTTTAACTGGCTGACTTGTAAACTGCAAACAGGTCACTACATACTAAACATTTTCTGAAAAAAAAAACCCAACGATTAGATACATTTACTCGACCAAAATCGAACAGGTCCCCTTTATGACCATAGGAACAGATACCGAACCGGCCTTTTTCAGTGCGTGTAGCCAAATGTGACATACGGATCTGAAACGTGATCGCTTACAATGGGCTTCATCAGAAGGCTTTAATTCATTAACGCTCAGGCGGTAGCCGGCGCCCGCAAGCCATTGTCTTACTATTGTGTCTCTAATTACGCACGTCAAAAGGTTAAGTCACATAAAGGGCAATGGGGAAGGCTATGCTTGTAGTTTCCTAGCGTGACCGAATCACGCAGGAATGAAGATATCCGCAGGAGAACCAAGGATACCAATATACTCGTAGCTCGAATACTCGTAGCTCGAACAAACGCCTAACTTAAGCGGCAGTAGGTTGAGTACATTGTTCGAAAATAGATGGCCGATGGGGTCGAAAGGTCCTGAAGTAGCGACCCATTCCGGAAGACGCAGAGTCCTTCCACAAGGTAGACCGATGACATGGCGTGAGTCGCGAAAATCCGTTGTAAGCGAAACGCACAGGACCAGTCATTGTGGACGTTTTACGGCTGAAATTATGATGATGATGATATTTTAAGTAAGCTGCTTACCACACTGCTCTAAAGTAATACACTGTCCCACCGCATTTCTTAGGAGTCCTGGCTTGCAGGCACAAAAAGGTTTACAAGGCTCATCAGTTTGTAAACAGCTGAAAGCTATATGGCGATTTCTGCATGTTTTCTCAGGAGGGCACGCCTGTACACATTTCAATTCTTCCTTTTCTCCACATTCTGAAAATTAAAGAGAATGAAGTGTTCATAAAACATCGATAACATAAACTTGCAAATGTTGGATTGATATTCCCAAAGCGTTATGGCCTGTAGCACAAAAGAGAAATAGGTACAGAAGTCAATCTACATACAAAGTATGCTCGAGCAACTACTTGTGCGTTGCTCGCTCACGGACACGATATCTCAGATCGTTTGGGAACAGTGCGAGCGCGAGTGCCATCCGCGCGACAGGACGGCATCCCTAGCATGAGCGCCATCCGCGCGACAGAACGGCATCCCTAGCATGAGCGCCATCCGCGCGACAGAACGGCATCCCTAGCACGAGCGCCGAGCGTAGGGATGAAAAGTGAAGTACATACATAAGATTAATTTCTGCACGTTCCCGTCAAATCTGGTGTCACGTCGTATTAACAGAAGTGATGGAATGACGTCGTTCCGTCATTAGACCAAAGTGAAGCGTGAAGCTCAAGACTTTATGCGATGGACTATTACTGCCTTTGTATGGAAGTGGCAGCACGCCATCCATATTTGTCGAAGGACAGATAGCCGTTAAAGCTGACGGCAAGAGTAGCGTTGGACCCTCCCCAGTTAGATGGAACAACTTAAAAAGGCAACTGGGTACGGAAGCCGGATGACTTGGTGTTCAAGCGCATCTTATAGTATTTGTAGCTAGGTCTGTACTAATTGACAATTTGAATCAGCTTACAATGTCTCTTACATTGTCTGGACTCTCAGCAAACCGTAGGAGTCAGCAAACCGTAAGGGCCCAGCAGGGACGAAGCCTACTGGGGCCAAGGGTCTGCTTCTGAAAGGAAGACTCGGCCCTGGTATGAAAAGCAACGAAGGAACAGGTGTGGGTTTTTAGTCAGTAAAAGTCTGACATACCCTCACGCTCCGCCCAAGGGCGGGGGATGTCATTGGATGATTTTCCCACCGAAAAAAAAAGAGGGACTTCCTTTTTATGTGGATCCAGTGACCGTAGCTAAATGTTACATATCGTCAATATTATTAGATTGCCAAGGAAAGACATGCCGCATTCATATCCTCATGATATTTCCCTTCATCCTTTTAACAATCTAAGAAACAGGAAAAAACTGTTGAAGGAAAATAGACAAAAGCATCCACAGTTCGCACAGGATAGTGGTCTAAATGTACGGATGAAAAATCCAAGCAACTCATAAGGAAGACGTTGTAACTATAAATTAAGATACCTGATAAGACAAGCCATTACAAAATGACGTCATAACATATATTTACTAATATTAATATTCATTGGTTAGTTATTTAGATAAGACAACATTGTGCCAGTATTCACCGCAGAGGCGTAGATACCTATATAGTACACTCACAAATTATTATTGAAGTCCCATGTTATCGAGTCTATTATCAGGTCACTGGTAGAACACTAACTTGCGACCCGCGAATGCCTCTTAAATTAAAGGGCCTATTACACTACGCGTTATTCAGCACACGATATTCAGACTGTCTTATTTTTTGTTCCGAGTAAGACCGGTCTAAACCTTATTACACTACGCGACATCGACTAAGACTGTCTGAATATCGAGTAGTGTAATAGGCCCTTATAGGGTAAAATCTACAAGTTCGTGACCTACAATACTGCATATTTTTAAGTGGGAAATCATCCAATTAATTTTTTTCGCTCTAGGGCGAAGCGAGAGGGCGTATCAGACATTTACTGACTAAAACTCGCTCCCTAGTTCCTTCTTTGCCTTGCGTTCCAGGACCCCGGAGTTCCCTTTCATGTTCCCTTTCAGCCAATGACGGGCTACCCTAGTGCATTCACCTTAACGTCGCGGGCTTGCGGACGGCGAGCAATGGGTGGCTCGCCGTCCAACCGTTCGGTAACTGTCCGGACCGAGCTCAAGTCGTCGACTGCACGTTGTTCCACGCGCGCCTCAGGAAGATGTTAGCTAATCGTAGGGGCCCAGCACGGGTCGAAGCCTACTGGGCAGTAAAAGTCTGACACTATCTCCCGCTCCGCTCAAGAGCGGGATTTGTCATTAGATGATTTTCCCACCTAAAAAAAAAACCTTAACGCTCTTTTTTTTGCTTTTAATCAAGATTTTATTAAACAAACGAATGAAAACGCACAAATGCACATTGTTATCACCATGACATCACTTCTACAATATTAGCGCAGTCACACCAGCAAAGGGTATTTCCCATCGTTAGATCGTGTGTACAAAACCGTGGAACGCGGAATTCACAACAGACTGATGTCCTCCTATTTTTTATTCACATGTTTTTGTTTCATTCATTCATTGTTGTTTGTAATCACAACTCTCAAGGTTACAAAACTTGTGGTTTACGGTAAACAGTAATAAACATCCATACTATGTAATATTTTTAATGCGAAAGTAAAGCTAGAACTACATTAGACTGATGCACACGTCACACGCCTGATTTGTAGGTAGAACGACGTCGCATGGCGTGGATCAAGTGTAGCTCTACAAGTCTAGTTTCCATATAAAATGTATGGAAACCGACGCGCCGAAATCGGCGTGTGTGGCACACGTGTGAGCAGCCCCCCTAGCCAAGTTGCAAACGATAAACGTGAACGCTTAGTAATCTCCAATAGATTTTCAACTTTATACCTAAGAGCATAAAGTTGAAAATCTATTAAAGACTACTGAGCATTGGCGACCGGAACGAACGAAAACACTATGTAATCTTCAATAGATTTTCAACTTTATATCCAATAACATAAAGTTGAAAATCTATTAAAGACTACTGAGAGTTTACGTTTATCGTTTGTGACTTGGCTAGGGGGGCCCGTGTAGTTCTAGCTTTCTAGGTAGAACTACACTGCGCACACGTGTACCACACACGCCGATCTGGGCGCGTCGGTCTCCATACATTATATGCCCCGTTTACATGTGGGCCCAGCCTTGGCCAATCTTCATTGTTTTAACGGGGTTTCCCCGTTAACACAATGGCTAGGGAAGGCGATTGGCCGAGGCTGGGCCCACGTGTAAACGGGGCATTATATGGAAATTATAGTTGTAGAGCTACACTTGATCCACGCCACGCGACGCCCTGCGACGTCGTTCTACATACAAATCATTCGTGTTACACGTGTGCGTCGGTCTAATGTAGTTCTAGCTTTATTCTGTAAGGCGTAATAAACGGATAGCCGTATAATACCTTCTCACGCCATAACACACACACGTGTAGACCATGTTCCCTTAAAATATATGAATATTGTGTGCCTCAATGACTGGACATAGCAGAACCGGTAACTAACATGTTGTGATAATTACCGGTTAGTTTTTATGAACTTATGATCCACAATAAACGATTTGGATTTGAATTTGGAATATTTTCTGATATTCTCGCAGATAAAACCGGTGTTAAAAGTTTAGAAATTCATAAAAAAAAACTGTGCAAGTGTGAGTCGGACTTGTGCCCTTAGGGTTCCATACAAACTTACATATGTAAAAAGTTCAATTCCCGAATGGAGTTTTGTTTTCCGAATCGCAAATTCTTTTTTTTTTTTGTTGTGACGTAACAACAAATTTACAGTTTTCAGATTTATTCCTATACCTGTGCTATAAAAACTTGTTTTACGTCACATTTCAGGATTCTATGTCAACGGAAAGTACCCTATGAATTTTTATTTCCTCGAGAGTGTCGAAATATATGTTTTTTGAGACATAAACGGCTGTATTTTTTTTTTTCGTTAACTTAGAAATTTGATTTTGAGAGAGACCGTAGACTTGAGTATATGGTTTTAATTTCAACTCTCGATACCTCCACGCGTTCCCGAGATAAAGGGCCTTGACAGACAGACAGACGGACGGACAACAAAGTGATCCTATAAAGGTTCCGTTTTTTGAGGTACGGAACCCTAAAAAACGATTTTGGTACCTGGTGACGTACCTTAATTGGGCCTGTTTATTATATGTAGCTACCTACTGTATCGGCCCGGCTGAACGCGTGCCAGAGGGTCATGGCCATACGGATGGTACGAGGATACCGGACGATTTCCCGCGAAGCGGCGAGCCTCCTTGCTGGCCAGCCACCATGGGATCTGGAGGCAACAGTCCTTGCACACATGCACGATCTGCGCATGGAGATGCAACGCCGGGGCGAATCTCCGCTGCCGCGACAAGTCGCAGCATGGCGGACAGAGCTCTCATCGGCGGGTTCTCATGGAGAAATGGCGTGGCCAGCGCTGGGTTGCGACAGTCGCTGTCGCCACCCAGCGCTGGGCACGCCCCAATTATGGCGGTAAGTCACCTCTTTGAGGCGTGGTTGGAAAGACCTCACGGCGTCCTCACCTTCCGCATGACGCAGGTTCGAACACGGTAAGTTCGGGAAGTTCCTGCACCGGATTCGTGCGGAAGCGACGCCCGGGTATCGCCACTGTGTGGACCGCCCGGAGGACACGGTGGAGCACACGGTGGAGGTGTGCCCTGCTTGGGCAGAGCAACGCCGTGCTCTCGTGTGTGCGATCGGCGGCGGCGATCTCTCGCGCCGGGCCTTGGTACAGGCCATGGTTCGGAGCGAGGAGGAATGGCAGGCGGTCGCCTCCTTCTGCGAAGAAGTAATGCTAGCAAAGGAGGCGGCCGATCGCGCGAGGCAACGGTCCTCACGCCCTAACCGCCGCCGGGATTCCGATCCCGATTTCCGGCCACCGTAGGCGCGGGCTTGCTGACGGCGAGCGATAGGTGGCTCGCCGTCCGACCGTCCGGTAACCGTCCGGACCGAGACCAAGTCGTCGACGGCGCGTGCTGTTCCACGCGCGCCTCATGGAGATGTCAGCAGATCGTAGGGGCCCAGCAGGGTCGAAGCCTGGGGCCGTGGGTAGTGTGAAAACGAAACCCGGGGCCCTGGGACGAAGGCAACGAAGGAGCAGGAGTGGGTTTTTAGTCAGTAAAAGTCTGACACTATCTCGCGCTCCGCCCAAGAGAGGGATTTGTCATTAGATGATTTTCCCACCTAAAAAAAAAAAAAAAAGCTACCTACTGTATGATCATCGGGGTAAATAATAGATAACTACTTAAAAAAAACTCCTGTATCGTGAATATTACAAACATGTAAACCCACATACACAAGACACCCAGATCCTGAACAACTATCTGTAGGTCACACAAATAATTGCTCCGTGCGGGAATCGAACTCGCGACACGGAGCTCAGCTGCCAATCTTTTAACCCCTGCGCCAACCGTGCCGACTACATCTGACAGCAATTCCCACTACATTGGAAATTCAAGTGACATTTAACCTTTTTTTGGGGTTTGAAGTCACCAAATAACTTCTCCAGCTCTGGTTGGACCGAGACTTGTACCTACTGAATAAAACTCGCTTGCGTTTCTTTAGTTGCCCCTTACGTTCCAAGGCCGGCCATTAGGCAGGCATCGACCTTAGTAGACCCCATCACTGACAGCTCTTTGAAACGCACACGTGTGGAACACAACACGGTCCTTACTGGGGATCGAGCTACAAGTGACATTTAACCTGACTTATACAAATAATGAGTATACAAAAACAATCACAATAGATAAAAAAACAATCACAATTGATAAAAAAAAAACAATCACAATGTATGAATATAAAAGATGTTAGTCTGATTTACTTACGTAGATCATGTCCGACACACAAGACCACACAACAGGAAAACACGATATACCTCAACATCTTGACGGCTTAACTCGTTATGACATAAGCAGAGGCTCGACCGGTCATTTATACTAGTTTAATTTATGTATGAGTCATGGCCAAATCTTCAAAAAATTCTTCAAATTGATCACTTGATATGGTCAACTAAAACTGGCCAGCCCCCAAAGCCAAGTTACAACCGTTTCGTGTCGAATTCCGTTCTCCAATCGGAAACGCCTCAGTGTCAGCAATTGTAGGATAAGTTGGTAGCCATGTTGACGCGCCTGCCCCCCTAGCCAAGTCACAAACGATAAACGTAAACTCTCAATAATCTTTAATAGATTTTCAACTTTATGTTATTGGATATAAAGTTGAAAATCTATTGAAGATTACATAGTGTTTTCGTTCGTTCCGGTCGCTAACGCTCAGTAGTCTTTAATAGATTTTCAACTTTATGCTCTTAGGTATAAAGTTGAAAATCTATTGGAGATTACTAAGCGTTCACGTTTATCGTTTGCAACTTGGCTAGGGGGGCGGAGTCGGCCGCTCGTTCTACAATAACAAAGGATGTAGCGTTGAACATTGTAGAAACGATAACATTTCATTCTATCATTTTGAACGATGTGAACTTGGCTATGAATTTTCTATTCATTTGTTATGACCATGTGACTTAACGTTGGGATGATGTCATTCCCATACATTTGATTAGTTTTCGACTAGCGTTAACGATTGCAGATTATCAACTTGGCCCGAAGATTGGAATATCATTAAACTTTGACGTTTAATGATCTGGCTAGTTTTACTTGGCCATATCATGAAGTGATCAATTTCTAAGATCTGGCCACGACATATGTAAATACAATGCGTTCCAAATAAGAATAGGAATGACGCCATGTTGTGACGTCACGTCATACTGTCAAATCGCAAGAAATTGGGCAAAATTGAAGAACTCAGAGATGAGCAAAATTGTAGAACTGGATTCTGATTAAACTATTTTCGTTCACAGTTCGTAAATAATTTAAATTTTAAAATTTTCTTGTTTTGCTCACCATAATAATTCTCCGATTTGACAGTATGGCGTGACGTCACTACCTGTCAATCGATCCTATTCTTATTTGGAACGCATTGTACATAGGTAAAAGGTCCCCACCGCGTCTATCTGTTTGTTCGCGATAAAATTTAAAAACTTCTGAACGGATTGTCAAGCGGTTTTCATCAATAGTCAGAGTGACTCATGAGGAAGGATTAGAACTATAATACATGCATAATATAAGACGATAAAAGACGAGAATTTTAAAGATTTCTAACACCCATGTGAAGCTGGGGCGGGTTACCAGTGTAAACATAAAATAAACTATTCTACTATCATAATAAACGCTCAATTATACGTTACGCTGATGATATTGATTAAATTAATGACATGTGGAATGTGACTGTTAACTGTGCGAACCAACATTTTTACTTTAAATTCCTTTTTTGTTTGATATTCAACTTAACTATGTGTTTTTTGTAAATTTTGGTTAATAAATAATAATAAACTCATAGACGTTCGAGGAGCTTGTGCGTGTGCGCCGGGCAGAGGAGCGCGGGGGGCGTGACGCGGCGACCGCGGGTCCGCGGGGCGATCGGGTAGTGTGATTGATGCAACAAGTCAGCGCATACGTACACCCTCCTTGTCCGTGACATTTTCGAAATTATCTTTACTGTTTTGGTTTCTTCATTTCCTCCCCTACAATCTGGTCATTCGAGCCGCATCTGCTGGATGTTTCATACTCCGCCGAAATCGCGAGCCATGGTGAATACACGGAGCACAGCGAAGAAAAATAAAGAACTTTATGGCGAAATGTCAAAGGGCGCTGAAGGCTTGGAAACTGCTGTTCAAGGGTTCCGTACCTTACTCTCGCTCTAGAATGGGGTGGGAGGGCGTGTCAGACTTTTACTGACTAAAACCCACTCCTATGTTCCTTCTTTGCCTTGCGTTCCAGGACACGGGTTTACCTTTCAAAAGCGAACCCATGGCGCCAGTAGGCTACGACCCTGCTGGGGCCTACGATTTTGCTAACATCTCTTTGAGGCGCGCGTGGAGCACTATACGCACTGTCGACTACTTGGGCTCGGGCCGGAAAGTTACCGGATGGTCGGACGGAAAGCTACCCATTGCTCGACGTCCGCAAGCCCACACCTACGGTGGCTGGAAATCGGAATCCGGATCCCGGCGGCGGCTGGGGCGTGCAGGCCGTTTCCCTATGCTAGCATTACTGCTTCGCAGAAGGAGGCGACCGCCTGTCACCCCTCCTCGCTCCAGACAATGGCGTGTACCAAGGCCTGGGAGCAGCAGGGTACGTTACACGTGTTTAATAATAATTAGTAACACGTTTGATGATAATTAATAAGATGAAGACGATACCTACCTGATTGTCACTGCCAGTCAGGCAGACATCGGCCTTCGCAGGCCCCTGCAATTACGCGGACAGCTCTTTATAGCGCACGTACCGGACACCTGTCTGGGTCTTTTCCCATCTACTTTTCCTGTCAGCAGTAACTTTTCCAGGTTATCACCTTTCTTCCTGGCAATGTGAGCAAAGAAATCAAAGATTCTTCTTTGCCATATGGTGGTGAGTCTTATGGGTGTCTTGAGTTCTGCTACTAGGCATGCCTTTTAAGTTCTGTCGTTTCCATATTTCCCGGCAATTTTGAATTTGGAACTGTTCTATATTCGAATGTGTTTAAATTTTGAATCTTAAAACAGTTGAAAGTATTAGGTTTAATGCTATTGTTTAGTCACAGCGTCGATTGGAATCTGTCAGGTTACATACGAAAATGAATCTTTCTAAGGAAAATGTTCGTGCAATAATTTTCTACAACTTTAGAGGAGACCTGACACGGCTTCAGTGTTTTGAAGAGCTAAAATCTGTGTTCAGTGATGAAGCCCCATGTCTACGGACTGTCGAACGCTGGTATTTAGAATTCCAGCGTGAACATACTAGTGTTAGTGACAAATCTCGCGAAAGACGTCCAAAATCCGCCTTCACTGAAGATAACATCATTGCTGTGAGACAACTAATTCTTGAAGATCGTCATGTGACGTATCGAGAGATAGAGGCTCTATTAGGCATCTCAGGGACAATCATTTAGAAGATCTTGCATGAAGCGCTTGGTGTGTGAAAGCTAGTTTGCCGTTGGATACCGCATCTGCTTTCCGAGGATCACAAGGCGGCCCGCGTCAGATGGTGTAAGAAAACTCTGCAAAGGTTCAACCGAGGAGAGTCAAATCACGTCTACATCATCAGTGGTGACGAATCTTGGATCTATGCCTTTTTTTTTTTTTTCGGTGGGAAAATCATCTTATGATATCCCCCGCCCTTGGGCGGGGCGGGAGATAGTGTCAGACTTTTACTGACTAAAAACCCACTCCTGTTCCTTCATTGCCTTTCGTACCAGGCGCGAGTCTTCCTTTTAGAATCAGACCCTTGGCCCCAGTAGGCTTCGACCCTGCTAGGCCCCTACAGTTGCTGGCATCTCCTTGAGGCGCGCGTGGAACAGCACGCGCCGTTGACGACACCCGGGCGTTTCTTCCGCACGAATCCGGTGCAGGAACCTCCCGAACTTACCATGTCCGGTGAGGACCTGCGTCATGCGGAAGGTAAGGACGCCGTGTTGCCTTTCCAGCCACTCCTCAAAGAGGGGACTTACCACCATAATTATGGCGTGCCCAGCACTGGGTTGCGATAGTCGCTGTCGCCATTCCGCCATGAGACCCCGCCAGAGCTCTGTCCGCCATGCCGCGACTTGTCGTGGCAGCGGAGTTTCGCCCCGACGTTGCATCTCCACGCGCAGATCGTGCATGCGTGCAAGGCCTGTTGCCACCAGATCCCATGGTGGCTGGCCAGCAAGGAGGCTCGCCGCTTCGCGGGAAACCGTGCGGTATCCCCGCAACATCCGTATGGCCATGACCCTCTGGCACGCGTTCAGCTGGGCCGCCGGTCGCTTTCGCAGTGACGGCGCCCACACCGGCGCCCCATAAAGGGCCATGGACTGTACGATGCCTGCGTAGAGCCTCCGGCAGGAGGCGTCTGGACCCCCAAGGTTGGGCAGGAGCCGCTTGAGGGCAGCCCCAGTCCGATTCAGTTTGGGAGCCAGACGTCGGAAGTGCTCCTAGAAATTCCACCGGCTGTCGAGGACGAGTCCCAGGTACTTCATCGTCGACCCGACGCCGATGTGAACTCCTCCTACCGTTAATTGGGAGCGCCGAGGCGGCGCGCTCCGAGGGCCGTGAAAACACATGGCCTCGGACTTTTGCAGCGCCACCTCGAGTCCCAACTGCTGGATCCTATCAATGACTATCGCAACCCCGCGTGTCGCTAATTCGACCGCCGCCTGGTACGAGTCTCCCTGAGCCAGGACCAGCGTGTCGTCTGCGTAACAGACCACGCTGACCCCGTCAGGGAGGTCGCCGCGCAGCTTGTAGTCGTAGCCGATGTTACAGAAGGGCGGTCCTAGTACCGATACCTGCGGAACACCGCACGACATCTCTCGCCGTTTCCACTCTCCCTGGTGACCAGGGTAGATGATGTACCTTTGGATCTATGCCTACGATCCTGATTCCAAACAACAAATCTACAATCTGGGTCTTTCAAGACGAGCTAAAGCCGACTAAAGTTGTTCGTTCTCGAAGCACTTCGAAGAAGATGGTGTTCACGTTCGTTGGAAAAACCGGCCATGTTGCGACTATTGCACTTGAAGATCGTAGAACGGTTAACGCAGAGTGGTATACCACAGTTTGTTTACCACAAGTCATCGCCGAACTTCGAAAATGTAATTCAAAGCGACGCATCATCCTGCACCACGACAACGCGGTTTAGTCCACTCTCGGCCCCTCGACCCCTAAAAAAAGATTTGTCTATTTGTGTCCTCTCAACCCTTAAACATAGTTCATACTCGACCCCCAGGGGGTGAGACTGAATTTTCATACAAAGGACAGACATACCTCGTCCACTTTCGACCCCTAGTTCGAAATTAATATTTTGGTACAGTCAGGTACAAAATAAAGGCAAAATTCAGGAATTGATATTAAAAAATAAGAAAACTATGAATATTTGAGAACACATTTTTCGTTTGAGGTTCTCGCGCCCTAAGATGAAGCGGGAGAGCGTGTCAGACTTTTACTTACAAAAACCACACCTGTGTGTTTCTGTTGCTTTTTGCGTTCTAGTGGAACTTAGGAAGGTTTAGGGTTTCTTTTTTAGAAATTCCCCATTTAAGGCCATCGGCCCTGATGGGCCCCTAAAGTTTTGCTGACATCTCTTTGAGGCGCCTATGGAACACAACGCGTCGCTGATGACGCGGGCTCGGTATGGACGGTTCACTGACGATCATACAGTAAGCTACCCACTGCTCGTCGAGTGCAAGCCCACGCCTACGGTGGCTGGGGATCATCATATGGTTCTCGACGCCTAGGGCGTCTCCTGCCGCGGTGGCTGAGGCATGAGGATATCGTCTTCCTCACGCGTACGGCCTTTTCCTTCGCTAGCATTACTGCTTCACAGGAAGCGTCCGCATTGCATACCCTCTCGCTCCGGACCATGGTCTGAACCAGGGCCCAGGAACCAGAGGTCGCTGCCACCGATCGCCTCTACAAGAACATGGTGGTGCTCCACTCAAGCGAATCCGACCTCCACCGTATGGCCCACCGTGTTCCCCGGACGATCCGCACAATGGCGACACCCGAGCGTTTCTTCCGCCTGAATCCAAAACAGGAACCTGCCGAACTTACCATGTCCGGTGAGGATTTGTGTCAGGTGGAAGGTGAGGACGCCGTGGCGACTCTCTAGCCATTCCTAAGAGAGAGACTTACCGCCATGATTGTGGCGTGCTTAGCGCTGAGTTTCGACCATAGATATAAGATTTCTATGGTTTCGACAGTCGTCCTCACTATATCGCCATGAGATCAACAAGGAACGATGTCCGCCTTGCTGCGACTTTCGGGGAGTTTTGTTTGGCCAGTGTTGCAACACCATGTGCAGGTGGCATCGTGCAAGGAATGTTGCCTCCAAACCCCACGGCGGCAGGCCAGTAAGGGGTTCAAAGTTTCACGGGAGACCGTGTTGTTTCCCTGAACCATGCGCATGAATGAGCATGACCCTCTGGGACGCGTTTAGATTGGCCACCGGTCGTTCCGCAGCAACAGCCCCCACAGCAGTGAAGTGAGTACTCCTCGAAATTCCACGGGCTGTCGAGGATGAGTCCTAGGCATTTCATCTTCGACTCCTACCATTATTTGGGAACCCGGTGGTGGCACGTTCTGACGGTCATAAAAGCACAGGCCCCAGACTTACGCACGACTGTCGCAACCCCGAGTGTCACTAGTTCGGCCGCCGCCTGGTACGACTCCCCCTGTGTCAGGATCAGCGGTTGTCAGGGTAATATAACCACACTGACTTCGCTGGGGAGGTCGCCGCGCAGCACGTCGTCGTGGCTGAAGTATGATCGTCAAAGGCGATCCTAGTACCCAGAAGTATTATCCCAGCAGGACACCGTACGACATCTCTGGCAATTTCCACTCTCCCTGGATAAACTATAAGGTAGACTGATCATTTATCATAGTACCTAACTGTACTTTGGGGGTCGAGAGAAAACTAAAAGTTTTCTCGTCGAGAGAAAAAAAAAAGCCAGTCAGCAAGCAAGTCGAGAGTAAACTATAGTTAGGGGTTCAGTGGACACATTAATTATTGGGGGTCGAGGGGCCGAGAGTGGACTAAACCGACAACGCAAGCTCACACAGCGCTCGTCAAACGATTGAGTATTATTTGAAGCAAGAAAAAGTAGAAATTCTTGACCATCCTCCATACAGTCCTGACCTAAGCCCTAACGATTACTTTACATTTCCTAAAATTAAGAAAAGTCTTCGTGGTCAAAGGTTCCAGTCCGGTGAAGAAGCAGTCGACGCTTTCAAGTCAGCCATTTTGTACACCCCCACTTTAGAGTGGAATAAATGTTATAATAACTGGTTTGAGCGAATGGAAAAGTGTATTAAGCTACGTGGTGAATACTTTGAAAAACAATAAAAAGTACTATAAGGTTCTAGTTGTGTTTTTTTTCTTCAAACGACAAAACTTAAAAGGCATGCCTCGATTACGGAGTTATTGGTCCGATGCTCAGTCCAGTGGAATCCGAGCATTTTCCTCCAACACTATATCTCAAAAACGTCAGTACAGCGACAGTCAGTCAATATTTCCTAGCAAACAATTTTAACTCGATACAATATCAGTCCAGATTTAGATAATGGAAAATAAAACAAGAAGTTGTTGTAACATGTATTTGCTGTCAATAATTTGATAATATTTTAATTAACAGACAGTCATTTTAACATTGATTTACGAAATTTATGCGCGCAATATACCTATATAATTATATATATTAATATTTAAGTAACTTAATATAAATATAATTGTTTTATTTATTTTAATAACATATATAATTAACAGTAATTTCTTACATTGTATGTTAAATTGTGTATTAATTTAAAGTGAATTATCTTATATATTTTCCCTTCTACTCACACGGTATCTTATTTTTTCAATTTTGCGGTTTCATTTTTATGATTCTTATCTGTGTTACAAGGTGCGTGGTGTAAATTGAAAAAAGAAGATATAAAAAAGAAGATAAAAAAGAAGAAAAGAAGGTATAATTGCGCGAATGGCGTGTGGTGGCGTTTTAAGGCCGGTGCGGGCCACAAGAAGAAAGCAACGGTGATTTGTAGTGTGTGGCGGCCACGGGCGTCAACCGTGTGAGTCCATAATGTATGAAAACTACAGGAAATATTATAGTGGCAGCGTTTTGTGGTTGTGGCCGGTGGCCCGATTGCAGTTACCCTTAGAAATGTTTTACCAGTCAACCTTTGGGTGATGCAGAGACAAATTAAACATTAACAGACTCTACTCGTATTCTTTGGTAACAACGCCCTAGTTCTGACAGTCTGGAGAATCCTTCATCTCGTTACACTGACATGTCGGTATGCAGGGAGTGTCAGAGTTTAGCCTCAGGTATCCTGGCTTGCACAGGCAGCCCTTCTTGCACGGTTCGTTACTGTCACACTTGAAGGAAGCCGCGATGGATAGACAGATGTCTGGTGGGCAGGACTTCTTGCAGTCGGAGAACACTTCATTTGCACCTTTACAGATCGGCTCTGAAAAATGTATTGCGATTATAAACCAAGTCATAACACATATTTGTGATATGGGTATTGTTATCTGAAATAAAATAAGTCTTTTTTAATGTTGTTTTTTTAAGTTAAATATATAGAGATTAGTTACATTTTATTTTATTGCTATTTGTCCTGTGCGAGTCACAAACAAATAATTTTCTTTCTTTCATTCATTAGCGAGCGAGCCTATAGCTATTGACCGGGTACAAATTCTCCTGGCTGCTACTGAGAAATTTGAAATGGAAAACCCAATGAGGAAAATATTAGAAAATTACAGCATTATCTTTAAAAAATCCAAACACGGTACATAATTACCTGCATAGCCAGTGTAGCGACGCACACGGGCTATGTCTTCAGGAGCATCCGACGAACTGCCTTCCACTTTTTTGGTGGCTACGAATGAATAGAACAATCAATTAATTAGTAAGTATGTACAGTCAGGGGTTAAAAGTGCAGTTGCACTCTACCAATGGTAAAGTGTCTAAAATTTCTTTGTAGTAGAAGTTTCATAGTCCACAACTAGTTTAATCAATACTATAGATTCTATGCTACAAATCAAATCAGGCATGAACCATTGACCCTCTTCTACAAAGACATTTTAGGTTCTATATCATTGATGGAGTGCAATTGACTCCTGACTGTACATTTATGTACATACTAAGGTACCAATTAATTGATCCCTTGTAGTTAATACATGAATCGAGAGGTACATAATTTTATTTTGCAAACAGATTTTAACTGTATAATTCAATAAAAACACTTAACTAATTAAAACTATATATACACTAGGGCAAAAACTACTTGCTAAAATATGGCGTCATAAAATTCCTCCGCATCGCTGTCGACTGGAAGTGTGCCCAAAAGGCTGGCGGCATTGCCACGTTGTATGGCAATGCTTAACCTCTGACCGAGGTAAAAGCCAGCCCTTGGGTCACGCGAAGTGTCAACTAAGCGTTTGGATAATTCTTTGAAAAGCTTATGAGCACTCGGACCCCACGGCCCAAGAGTTTCAACCCCAAACGGCTCAAAAATATAACTACCGACGAGGTTGTTATATTTCCGCCGCTTGAGGTTCTCCGCAGCCGCAGCGGCAGCACCAGCACAGCACGAAGAGCTAGGAAGATGGGATGGCGCAAGAGTGTCGACACAGGTAGCGTCCCACACTAAAGGCCTACCCATCTTCCACGGAAATAAAGACATACCGTCCGGTCTCTTACCATCGTCGCGTGCCAGGCCATGAGGTTCCAAAACAGCCGGAACGCCGACGGTGACAAGGGCTCGTCGGATGATGTCGTTAATATTCGCGTGCCGTGCTATCCGTCCCGCGCTTCGACTGCATGACAGGCCGTGGTGACCAAGGCTGTTGACAACTTCGCCACAGTGGCAGCGATGAGGAGAACAGCAAGGAGCGCCTAGGCGTAGGGCAACAGCTAGGCGGAAAGTAGTATCGTCGAATAAGGTGCCAATATTCGACGACGGCAGTGCGTGAAGCCAAAGACCTGACTCCCAATTTCCCACAGCCAGGAGGCGCGCACGCTCCGCAGTAGTAGCAGATGTTAGGATTAGGTTTTTCTGGACTACTTTGCAGAGCGGTTCATCCCACCGTCTCTGGGAGGTTGGGTTGTCAGGCGGATTTGTAGAGGTACATTGGTACAAGTTACGATTAGTATTATTTTATGTATTTCATATGTTATAGAGCCGAGGGTACCACTGGATGGATGTGGCGATTAATTGTTATTTATATCAAAACAGTTGAAGTACATTGGATCTTGTCAGTAAATTCGTGAGGTACATTGAACAAACAAAGCAATGCAACTAGTTTATTCGGTAGGTATAGCCCGATTGGCCCCGCTGAATCGAAACAGACTTACGGCATTTCTCAACTGGTACACAGTTTCCTTTATCGTCTCTTGCGAATCCATCTTCACAGTAGCATTTACGATTGCAGACAATGTTCTGGATGGGACAGTTCGTTCTGTTCTGTACGCCAAGTGTGGCACACTCGTTGTCGCAGGCACTGCCACATTCGAAGTATTCATTCTCGCGATCACACATTTCTGAAGATGCAAATTGACTTTTGAGGAAGTAGTTAATAATGCCATTAAAGGGGAATGAGGGTTATCTGAAATGAAGTGAACTAGGTAGCAGAATCAGATATATGCACGTGTCAAAGCGCTTGTTTAAACATTAGTTAAATTACCGTCACAGTCGTACCTATTGAGAACATAAGTTACGTATTTCATGTTGAAAGCCTCTTGCCAAAGTGGCGCCAAATGATGCCGTAAATTTTCCTAAAAAGCTAAAATTACAAGATTAAGACTAATTTTTAGAAGGCCTTTTAAATTTTTTAAATGTACAAAATATTATAGTAGTAACCTATTCGTAAATAGCTAGACTGTTTGTCAATACAGCAGTGAGCTCAATATCCAGTTTTTTGTCTTTTGACAGGCAGACTTGTCTACTGAAAACCTAATAACAATTACTGAAAAAAAAAAATCAACGGCTAGATACATTTTCTCGACCAAAACCGACCACGCCCTCCCCCCCCCCCCTTCACGACTATATCTGAAGGCTTATAGTCACCCATATCATAATGGAGAGGGCTATGCTCGAAGTTTCCTAGCGTGATTGAATCAGGAATGAAGTTATCCGTTGGAGAACCATGTTTACCGATATAGCACGAAGACTCGTCAAACTTAAAAGGTAGTGGGCTGTGCACATTGCCTGTAGAACAGATGGTCGATGAGGTCGAAAGATTCTGGAGTGGCAACCGTGTACCGGATAGACGTAGGGTTGGATAACTTCCCACAAGATAGACCGATGGCCTGATGGCAGTGGCGGGAATCCGATGGATAGATACTAGACCGGTCGTTGTGGCGAAACTTGGGGAGGCCAATCTTTTTTTTTTATTGTTATAAACTAGTGCTTGACTGCGATTCTACCTGAGGCGCACTAGTGTATTAAAAGCATATTCACTCTAGCCTTGAAGATACAATCTTCAACAATAGACGTCTTTCAACTGAAATCATGACGATGATGTTTATGTAAGCTGCTTACCACACTCCTCATAAGTAATACACTGTCCCACCGCATTTCTTAGGAATCCTAGTTTGCAGGCACAAAAGGGCTTACAAGTCTCATATTTCTCTACACAGCAGGTTGCTGCGAAACGATTTCTGCATGTTGTCTCAGGAGGGCACGTGTGTGCACATTCCAATTGTTCGTTTTCGCCACATTCTGAAAAGAAAAGAGAGTTAAGGGTTTTATGAACCCTTAATTAAAACCCCATCGATCAAACAAACTAGCAAACGTTGGATTGGAATTCCCAAAACGTTGTGGTCCCCGTTAAACCTAGTCTCTGGTGAATTACGTAATTCCGTCAGCGGAGCGATGTGAAGAATGAAGCTCAAGACCGTATGCGATGGAGTATTACTGTAGACGTCTTTGTAAGTCAACCAAGCTGAAGTGGACAGCCACTTCAGCTCAGCCAACGCTGGAGTACTGACGCCAGGTGGGGCGGATCCATCCAGGATTTTAGAAATAAACTTGAAGTATCATACTTCAAGTTTATTTTTACAAGACTTTATTCATATTGTGATGGAATCTCCACAGTACACAAAAATACCGTCTGGGGGGGCACGTGCTCCCATGCCCTCTTCAAAATCCGCCCTTGGACGCCAGCATTGCTTGTCAAAGGGCTGGTAGCCGGTGAAGCTGACAGCAAGGGTAGCGTTGGACACTCCCCAATTAGATGGATCGACGACCGTAAAAAGATACAGTTAGTGTTACGGAAGCCGGATGACCCGGTGTTCAAATGCATCATAGTATTTGAGGCTGAGTTTGATTGATCAATTGACAATTTGCATCAGCTTACAATGCAAGGAGAGATTTAAGATTTCCCTCTTTGAGAGAGAACGGACCGTAAGTAATCCTTTGCGTGAGTCCAATGAATCAGAATCAGAATTCAGAATCAGAATCAGAATTATTTATTTGCGAGCAATGTAGGTACAATTATAAGATGGTAAGTAAAGCATGACTGCAGCTAAATATCACATGTCGTCAAAATTATTAGTTTGCCAAGGAAAGATATATTTATTTATTTATTATATACTTTATTGTACACCATTACACATACAAAAGAAAACTAAAACACACAGGTACATACAATGGGCGGCCTTATAGCATTCTGCGATCTCTTCCAGGCAACCTGGAATGGACAGTAATTGCCGGGACCAGAAATGGGGCTGTCATTGGTGTTACGAAACCAGTATTAAACATATATATTATAATAGATACACAGATATATACGTATGCTGTATAATAGATACATATATAGGGTGACTGGTAATTGGTGACCGATACTTAAACACATGATTACAAACAACTTTCCCTAAGAAACTTTTTTTATATTATCATTAGTTTTATCACAATAATAAAACAGCTGTTTAAATACACGCGCGCACCTGCGACCGGCAACCGCTCAGCTTTTAGCCGAGTGACGCCGTTATACCTACAATGGTGATAGAACACCTGCGCAGCTTGCAAACCTATAGGTGTACGTACCTAATCAATGAATGTACCTACAAACTAGTGAGTATATAAAAAAAATTTCTTTGGGAAAGTTGTTTGTAATCATGAGTACAATCACGTGTTTAAGTATCGGTCACTAATTACCAGTCACCCTATATACATACATAATTATTGAAAACTATAGACAGAAATATAATTTACGACTATCGATATTCACAGCGACAGGTAATGTTCCCTAACGAGTCTTTTAAAAACAGGCAGCGATTGAGCGCGTTTAATTAGCGTTTATAGGTACCGATATCGTCACAATGTTTCCCTTCACCCTTTTAGTTAAACTAGGCAACCTACACGAAAAACAACTGTTGAAGGATAATAGACCCACAAAAACATTCAAGCCTACCTATGATAGTGACACACTATTTAGATAAATGTACAGATGAAAAACTCAAGAGCCATTACAAAATGACGTCATAATATTTTTTTTACCAATAACAATGATTATTTGCTAGTTATTAATAGTTCTCCGTAGATGCGTACGTACCTACATAATCATATAGTACACTCACATGTTACTGGTATTTTTTTCGGTCTGAAAATCATCTTATGACATCCCCCGCTCTTGGGCGGAGCGGGAGATAGTGTCAAACTTTTACTGACTAAAAACCCACTCCTGTTCCTTCATTGCCTTTCGTTCCCTTGGCCCCAGTAGGCTTCGTAGGCCTGCTGGGCCCCTACGGTTTGCTGACATCTCCCTGAGGCGCGCGTGGAACAGTACGCGCCGTCGACGACTAGGGCTCGGTCCGGACGGTTACCGGACGGTCGGACGGCGAGCTACCCATTGTTCTCCGTCCGCAAGCCCGCGCCTACGGTGGCCGGAAATCGGGATCGGAATCTCGGCGGCGGTTGGGGCATGAGGACCGTTGCCTCACGCGATCGGCCGCCTCCTTTGCTAGCATTACTGCTTCGCAGAAGGAGGCGACCGCCTGCCACTCCTCCTCGCTCTGGACCATGGCCTGTACCAAGGCCCGACGCGAGAGATCTAAAACCTACTCCTATGTTCCTTCATGGCAGATGTGTTTCCTAGAAATAGACGTGACAACAGTCAACTCTGTCAACATAGGTCTCGGACTGCTCTTATGCGCAAGAGTGTTTTTTGTATGGCTCCCATTATTTACAACAAGCTTCCGAATAGCTTGAAAGAGCTAAACTTAGAACTGTTTAAGAGGAAATTGAAATCTTTTTTAGCTAGTAAAGCATATTATGATGTCAGGGAATTTTTAATAGATTCACTTTAAATTGACATAAATTATTTGATTTGTACTTTATTAATGACTAGCGACCCGCCCCGGCTTCGCACGCGTGCAATGCTGATCACTTCATAGTATAAAACAAAGTCGCTTCCCGCTGTCTGTCCCTATGTACGCTTAGATCTTTAAAACTACGCAACGGATTTTGATGCGGTTTTGTCTAACATTGCACCAGGGCGGGTCGCTAGTACTAAATATACTACAGAATGTCTATATACACAAAGTTCACTGATTTTTTGTCATTAGACAATACAAATATATTTTCTTTCGAGGTTACTCTTGAAAGAGCGACATATAATTGGCCATGTGAAAAACATTCAACGCTCAAATCTAAGCCTTTAACGTTGAAAGTTTGACCCTGCGATTAACTGATGGTCATTGAAAAAGATATATTTAGCGGAAATTGTAGGCGTTTATATTGGAACGGTAAATTCGATGGTATCTATTAGTATTCAATTTCAATTAACCCAAACACTGCTAGGTTACATTGTTTAATTATGAATTTACTGTGTCTACGTTCCACCTTCCTCCATCATCAGATCAGTACGATAGTACCTTATAGCCAAAGTGCATCTCATGACAATTCTAATAAGCCCAAACACGGTTAGGATACATTGATCAATTACAGAGTTCCGGTACCTATCTTCCGGCTCCATCATCACCATCAAGTCACTTCGATAATACTATTTTCAACATAACTATTCAGAACCATTTATTTATTTCTATTGTCATAGTCGTTTAAATGTCTTCATTGTGATATCTATGTGAGTATGAAGTTCCGTTGGCCTTCTTCATCAGTTCCACTTTATCAAATGTTACTTTTTGACTGTAATTAATGCTTATATTTTCGATGAAAATACCAAAATCACTATATAGTTGCCTATAATATTTGAGGAGTTCCCTCGATTCCCTATGGATCCCATCATCAGAACAGAATTTTGAAAAAAATGGGACCAATCTGGAAGCATATCCTTTAAGAAGAAAAATAAATTTTGCAAATCGGTCCATAAACGACGGAGTTCTGAGGTAACACACAAAAAAATAAAAAACAAACAACCGAATTGATAACCTCCTCCTTTTTTTGAAGCCGGTAAAAACACTATAACGATCAAAATAACTTTAATTTCGGAAGTCGGTGTTTCTGGTATTGTTTGCTTATCTAACACCGACTTACGAAAATAAAGTTATTTTGATCGTTTTATTGTTTTTTTTTTTTTGTAGTGAAGTCGGGTATTTTTTTTGTAAAAAGTTTTTTATTTCACACTTTTTAGTTGTGATGCTCTTAAAGCCAGAGTAGGTACCTATTTCACATGACAATTCGAATTAACCCAAACACTGCTAGGATACATTATTTTATTATGAAGTCCCCATTCACCTCCCGGCTCCATCATCAGGTTAGTTCGATATTAGGTACCTTATAGCCAAAGTGCTTATAATGAAAATTCTAATAAGCCCAAACACGGCTAGGTTATATTGATTAATTACGGAGTTTCAGTGCCTACCTTCCGGCACCATCATCATCATCAGATCACTTCGATGATACCATTTTCAACATAACAATTCAGAACCATTTATTTATTTATATTGTCATAGTTACTTAACTATCTTCATTGTGATAGATATGTGAGTATGAAGTTCCGTTGGCCATTCCTGGTCTTCTTCATCAAATGTTACTTTTTGACTGTAAATGCTTTTTTTTGGTATTCTCGATGAAAATACCAAAATCACTATACAGTGCCTAGAATATTTGAGGAGTTCCCTCGATTCCTCATGGATTCCACTATCAGACCTGGATTTGAAAAAAATGGGACCAATCTGGAAATAACCGAGTAGTATATTTGCATCGGCACATCAATCTTTGAAAGAATCAAGTTATTTACCGCAACCGCTATGTCCCTGCATTTTAAAACTGTAATATCTTCGAAAATATTCACTTAATCTATACGTAAGAACAACATAAAAAAAAAACGTCATGGATATGTCATATGAAAAATATTTCTTGAAAATATATTAAAAATAATTATTATAATTAGGCATATTAGGGATATGGCGTTTTAAACACGCGACGACCTAACTGGGCAATAAAAGTGAAAACCTTTTACGCCGACCCTAAATACCACAGGATGGGGATAAGGGCGCATCTGACATTAGTTTTCACCCAGTTTTTCAGGCAAATTCTTCAAAGCATTTACTTGTGTAAAAATCGAGATGCGTATCTTTTTGTTTGGACGCCAAAAAAAACTATTCGTCTAAGGTGGCCCTTAGAAGTCATACAGAAAGACGGACCGAAGCACGAGGCCTGCAGCCCAGCCTAACCAGCCCAAGCAACAATCAAGAAGGTTGTCCTGTGCGCGGGGAGCCGCCAGAGAGTATATAATCACTACGTTATAGGAGCCGCCTGTTCTTAACGACTACGCCACAGCTGACATTTTTGTGATTTTGACAGTGACATTGTTAGTTTTTGGTGATCCTTTTTTTGTGTTTTTATTATAGGTATTTTATAATACTTTTAGTATTGTATAGTCCGTGCAGTTATAAGTGATTTTTATACTTATAGGTTTAAAAAAAAAAACAAGTTTAAAAAATGATTTTACCTGTAAGTATTGTATTTTAATACCAGTATTTTAATGCCATATGCATACGACGACAGTAGTGATGCCGTACGAGGTGCCAGTCAACCTGCCACATCGCTGGATGTCCTAGTGAGATGTCCTCATTGTTCCCAAGCACGCTTTTTTAAAGGTGAGCGAGGCTTGAAGGTACATTTGGGTAAGAAGCATAAACCCCAGAATGTACCTTCAACATGCCCAACAATACTTACGCCCTTAACTCCTGATCCTTCTCCTCAACCTTTATGGAAAACTCTATCCAAATTTAAAAATACTACTCCCGTTTTGAAAAGAGTTCCTCGTGGTGCGAGACCATCCGTGGCTTTAAACTTAGCACGATGTGTCCGCCTCGCCGTCCGGGAGAACTCACTAAGTGCTTGGGAACAACTGCTCACCTTCCCGTTTAGGATTCTACATGTGCAAAAAAATTTGGCAACAAAAAAAACTTTAACAGCTCAAATCAAAGATAACTGTGATATTTCGGCCCAAAGTTTCGAACCTAAATTAACATCACACCTCCCCCAAAGAGGTTTATTGCATCATGTGGAGTCCAAACTAGGCGAGGGTGACATCCGAGGTGCTGCTAGGATTATCTTTAGCAGTGATGTGGTTGCGCCTTACTCTCCAGAGACACTTACGGCTCTGGAAAGCAAACACCCCGCCCCGGCAGATGATCTCACCTTCCCTGATCCTCCCAATCCAGAAACCAACTCCCTTCAAATTACAGCCCAACAAGTATATGCAGCCGTGTGCTCCTTTCGGAGTGGGTCCGCCGGCGGTCTCGACGGCCTGACACCTCAACACCTCAAGGATCTGATGTGCGCAGGCGCCGGGGAAGCTGGTGAGTCCCTCCTGAAGGAGCTGACGGCCCTCATCAATCTCATGCTCTGCGGCAATGTGAATGAAGCCGTCATTGATGTCCTATACGGGGCAAACCTATGTGCTTTGCGCAAAAAGGATGGCGGCATTCGTCCCATTGCCGTAGGGTCTACCTACCGACGTATCGCAGCCAAAATTTGCTGTGCTTTCTATAGTGAAGCACTTGCCAGCAAATTCCAGCCCCTACAGCTGGGTTTCGGATCCAAAGGGGGCTGTGAGGCTGCGGTACATGCCCTTTCTACTTACCTTAACAGCAATGAAGGTGAGGTCATTCTTAAGGTTGACATTAAGAATGCCTTTAATTCCGTGAACAGGGACACCTTGTTGACAGAAGCTCAAAAAGAAGTACCCAAAATTTACAGTTTTCTTTATCAATGTTATAGGCATCCCTCTAAATTACTTTATAAGGAAAACCTTTTGGAATCAGCCGTTGGCTGTCAACAGGGTGACCCTCTTGGGCCAGTCATTTTCAGTTTGGCTATAAATCCCATCATTCGGCAGCTAAATTCTAAATTCAATGTCTGGTATTTGGATGACGGAACCCTAGGAGGTGACGTAGACACGGTCTTAAAAGATTTAATGTTTTTGAAAAATGAATTTACTTCTATTGGATTACAACTTAACCTATCAAAATGCGAAATTTTCGTCCCCCAAACGACTGACAGACAGACGATTTTAGAAAAATTTAACTCAATAGCACCAAATATCCAAATCACCGATAGAAATTCTCTTCACCTCCTGGGCTCCCCAATTTTCGATGAATCTTTTCCAACATTCATAGAACAAAAAATACAAAATTTTAATGACGTCTCGGAAAGACTTTTCAAAATCAACATGCATTCGGCTTTCACACTCATTCGATACTGTTGTTTTGGACCAAAATTTACATATAGCCTTCGCTCCTCCCATCTTTGGAAACATCCACAACTTTTGGAAAAAGTCGATCAAATTATTAGGAACACACTATCTTCGATCCTAAATGTGGCCTTGGACGACCGAGCATGGCAGCAAGCCACTCTTCCAACCGGCTAGGTGGCCTTGGCGTCCGCAAAATTTCAAGTATAAGTTTACCAGCTTTCCTCTCCTCGGTGCACAGTACTGAAACTTTAACCAGGAATATTTTATCTTCCTCACTGGTTAATGTTGAGGTACCGTGCTTGTCCGATGCGTTGAACGCTTGGTAAATGGCTTGTCCCAACACGAATTTGCCCGACAACCTGTCCTCGCAGAGACGGTGGGATGTGCCGCTCTGCAGTATTGTACGGAACAACCTAATGAATACGTCGTCAAGTACTGCTGAGCGTGCGCGTCTGCTGGCTGTAGGGGAATGGGAGTCGGGTTTGTGGCTTCAGGCACTCCCGTCATCCACCATAGGCACTATGATGGATGACGCCTCGTTTCGGCTCGCAATCTGTTTACGCTTAGGCGCACCTTGTGTTGCTCCACATCGGTGCCACTGTGGCGAAGCTGTCGACAGCTTCGGACACCATGGCCTGTCCTGCTGCAGGAGCGCAGGCCGCATAGCACGGCACGCTAGCATCAACGACATTATTCGTCGAGCTCTTGTCACCGCTGGCGTACCTGCCGTATTAGAACCGAGCGGCTTGGTACGTGACGATGGGAAGAGACCAGATAGTATGACGTTGGTGCCGTGGAAGGTGGGTAGGCCTCTGGTGTGGGACGCAACCTGTGTCGACACCCTTGCGCCATCCCATGTTCTTAGTTCGGCGGGCTGTGCCGGCGCTGCCGCTGCGGCTGCTGAGACCATCAAACGGCGCAAATACTGTAATCTTATTGGTACCTAATTACAGTTTTGAGCCGTTTGGGGTCGAAACGCTTGGGTCATGGGGTCCGAGTGCGCGTCTCCTTTTTAAGGAAATTTCACGCCGTCTGATCGACACTTTGCGTGACCAGAGGGCTGGCTCGTTCTTCGCCCAAAGAATTAGCATTGCCATTCAACGTGGCAATGCTGCCAGCCTTCTGGGCACATTTCCGGATGACAGCGATGTGGAGGAGTACTTCGACGCCTGAGTGTAATAGGTGTTTTTGTATTATATGTACATAGTTAGGTTTAGTATAATAGTTTTTATAGTTTGTATGTACATAGTTCAAAAATAGAATATAATTTTAAGAACATATTTCTTAAAAAAAAAAAAAAAAAATCTATACGTTGTAAAGGGCCATATTGATCTATATTAAATGAACAATTTATTTAAGGTACTTAATTGGATAAAGATTAATGCTGTATTGCTTAAAATCGTTTCGTAAATAAGCCATTATTTCTCATAAAAAGTAAAGGTTAAAAAATGGTTATTGTGGGTTATACCTAAAAAATAGGCATATACCATCGCGGACTTTTTTGTAGACCTTTTTAAGGTGTAAAATACCGTAGTACATTATTTTGATCTATCTCTTAGGGTTCAGCCAGCGTTTGCAATGTAAGCGCAAAAAAATGTGTTTATTTACAACATCACATTAGAAACCTCTAAAATCATCAATTTTCCTCTACTATATTGTACGTTTACTATACACATAAACGTTCCTCTTGAATCACTCTAACTATTAAAAAAAAACTTATCTGTTGCGTAATTTTAAAGATTTAAGGATACATAGGGACAGACAGACACGAAAAGCGACTTTGTTTTATACTATGTAGTGATTTTATAACGACATATTTTTTTATTTTTTTTTTAACTGACATTTATTATGAATTGACATTGAATTATAGATTAATTAATTTGAAATGTATGGTAATAATAATTTTTGTAATGGTATTTTATTTCATTTTTTTTATTATTATTATTATATAAATAGAAATATTCTTTTACCAACACTGACATTATATATTATATTGATTTTATTTTTTTTGTAATTTAATGTTTTGCAATTTATGTAATCTTCTGTCTATTTTAGCTCGCTGTCTATTTCTAGTATAACGTAACTAATTTTATAGTCAAGCAGTTTAATCTAATGTTTAACGTTTAACTTATTTTCTAAATCGAATTTTTAAATTATTTTTAATCATAAACACATTATATAATAATTTTTGCACACCATGACAATATGGTAAATATGTTAGCACAACTCCATTGATTGTAACACCTTGCATGCATTGTTTACTATAATAATTGTATGTACACTCATTTTTAAGCAAATAAATGAAATCTGAATCTGAATCTGAATCTTCGTTGCCTTGCATTCCAGGGCCCCGGTTTTCCTTTCAGAAGCGAACCCATGGTCCCAATAAGCTTCGACCCTGCTGGGCCCCTACGGTTTTGCTGACATCTCCTTAAGGCGCGCGTGGAACACTAGGCCCGTCAACGACTTGGGCTTGGTCCGGACGGTTACCAGAGGACTTGTACTATTACTTATTCTGTACCAGACGGTCGGACGGCGAGTTACCCATTGCTCGCCGTCTGCAAGCCCGCACCTACGGTGGCTGGAAATCGGAATCCGGATCCCAGCGGCTGGGGCGTGCAGGCCGTTCCCGCGTGCGTGCGGCCGCCTCCTTTGCTACCAATACTATAATAATATAATAATAATATTCCACAACTATGACACAACGCCGTCTAGTCCCAAGCTAAGCAGAGCTTGTGTTATGGGTACTAGACAACTGATAAACATACTTATATATTTCTAAATACATACATATATAGATAAATTACACCCAGACACAGAACAAATGATCGTGCTCATCACACAAACATTTGTCCTGGGTGGGAATCGAACCCACGACCTCCGGCATAGCAGTCAGGGTCACTAACCACTAGACCAACAGGCCAGTCAAAATACTGCTTCGCAGAAGGAGGCGACCGCCTGCCACCCATCCTCGCTCCGGACCATGGCCTGTAAAAAGGCCCGGGTTAGCAGCAGTGTACGTTACACGTGTTTAATAATAATTAGTAAGACGTTTGATGATAATTATTAAGATGTCACTGCCAGTCAGGTAGACATCGGCCTTCGCAGGCCCTGCAATTACGCGGACAGCTCTTTGAAGCGTATTTGAAAGCCAATGTGGTCCTTACCGCATTGTATTCTACGACAGCGAGCTAGAAGTGACATTTAACCTGACTCTTACAAAGTATGAAAATTCAAGGATGATAAAAAAAAAAATTATGACTGTAAAAGTCGTTTGGCTGATTTACTTACGTACTCGTAGATCATGTCCGACACACAAGACAACACAACAGGAAAACGCGATATACCTCAACATCTTGACCGCTCAACTCGTTATGACATAAGCAAAGGTTCAACCGGTCATTTATACTAGTTTAATTTACTTATGTAAATACAAAAAAGGTTCTAGAGTGGCGACCGCGCACCGGAAAACGCAGCGTTGGAAGGCCCCCCACAAGGTGGACCTACGACCTGATTAGAGTCGCGAGAATGCGGTGGATGTGAGACGCACAGGATCAGTTGTTGTGGCGACGCTTGAGGGAGGTGTCTATATCCAACAGTGGACGTCTTTCTCATATATTTATTATAGGTAAAGGCACAGACAGACGCGCTGGAGACTCCGCGTCTGTCTGTCTCTTCGCGATTAACCCAAAAAATATTGAACGGATTTTCAAGCGGTTTTCATCAATAAACAGATTGATTCTAATGAAACGTTTAAGTGTATACCTATTATAGTAGATTTTGACAACTGAAAGCTATTTTATCAACTTTTTTTGACATCCTACTTACATTGAAAGGAATTTAATTAATGTTACTTGAAAACTGCGTGTTAATATATTTTCTCCAATAAACAAAGCTAGGTATTAAAAAAGAACGTTTTTTTACCATATTATAAATCGGAAACATAAAAACTAACACCTTTTCCCATGGGGTAGGCAGAAACTCTGAACACCAACTGCTATGACCCTAACATGCTCTTTCTGTTCATTGACGTTCATACATCTGGACATAATAGGTATATACTATCTCGTGACCAGATCTTAGAAATTAATCACTTCATGAAATGGCCAATTAAAACTGGCCAGCGGGGCTATTGCGTAACTCTGTTGACAGTTCAAGTGATGATCATTTGTTAACAATGTGCATCATTGAACTGTCAAACAGCTAGTTTCGTATTGCCTATCTTCAGTGACCAACTGCAGTGACGTCATTAGCCACTGGTGCCTTTGATAGCCACCGTAACACGTTTTGACAGATGTTATTGTATCGATACTTTTAAAATTGCGATTGTGTAAGCTTTTGAAGCTGTATAATAGTCGATAAAATTTTAGAGTGGTTACAATAGGCACCGTGAATTTTTATAATTCACCACATTTCCACCTTAGTTTGTTAGTCACTTGTGTGATACGTAATACCAATTTTATGAAATTGTCAGTTGACAACTAAGTTCAGTGTGCAACGAATGCCAGTTATCAACTGTTATTGAAAAAGTTAGCCAATAGCCCCCCTGGTCATTTTAAACGTTAAAGTTTGATGATATTACAATCCTCGTTTAGCCTACTTTCTTTATACCTTTTATTATCATAGAAATCCTACATCAATGATATGGCCAAACGAGGATTGACACATCATCATATGTTAACGTTTAAACGATCTGGCCAGTTTTAGTTGACCATATTGAAGTGAACAATTTGTATGAAGCAAACATAATAATTCACTCGTTCCGTTCAGGTGAATGAAACTCTCAGTCACCGTTCGCATCCTGCCGGTGCAACACATTGCCTTGAATTTAATATTTGTGTACCTTGTGCATTATTTAAATACAGTCCACTATAAACTATCAATTTATGTGGTTTTATTACCAGCGACTGCCACACAATTCTAAGATCTGGCCACGACATCATCATCATCATCATCATTTCAGCCCATAGACGTCCACTGCTGGACATAAGCCTCCCCTAAATGTCGCCACAACGAAGGGTACTGTGCGTCTCGCATCCATCGGATTCCCGCAACCTTCACCAGGTCATCGGTCCACACTGCGTCTTCCGGTACGCGGTCGCCACTTCAGAACCTTTCGGCCCCAACGGCCATCATCATGGCCACGACATGTACATAATATAACATATTTACTGATGGTAATTTGCATTTTGGCCTTTAACTGCCTTATAGCTTTCGGAATTAATCGCAATCACAGAATTATTAGTTACATTTGTGCAGTTTTACAAACTTGACGCGAATGAAGTCGCTAGCAATAGATATAGTAGTATAGTAGGTAGTAGATAAAAACCGCATTTTCAAAGATTTCTAATACCCTTACGAAGCTGAAGCGGGTTACCAATGTAAATATAAATTGTTCTACTATCATAATCAACGTTCAAATATGATTCAGAAGTATTTTTAACCGACTTCAAAAAAAGGAGGTTATTAATTCGGTTGTATTTTTTTTAAGTTTGTTACCTCAGAATTCCGTCGTTTATGGACCGATTTGCAAAAAAAAATCCCTTAAAGGATATGCAACCAGATAGGTCCCATTTTGTTCAAAATCCAGTCCTAATGATGGGATTCATGAGGAATTGAGGGAACTCCTCAAATATTGTAGGCTACCATTTAATGATTTTGGTATTTTTATCAACGAGAAGTTAAGCATTTACAATCAAAAAGTAACATTTGATGAAGAAGACCAGAAATGTCCAACGGAACTTCATATTCACATAGATATCACAATGAAGATAATTAAGCGACTATGACAATACAAATAAATAAATGGTTCTGAATAGTTATGTTGAAAATGGTATCATCGAAGAGACCTGATGATGATTATGGAGCCTGAAGATAGGCACTGGAACTACGTAATTAATCAATTTATTCGTGTCCGTGTTTGTGCTTATTAGAATTGTCATGAGATGCACTTTGGCTATGAGGTACTATCGAACTGATCTGATGGTGGAGCCGGAAGGTGGAAGGTAGACACGGGATCTTCATAATAAAACAATATATCCTAGCAGTGTTTGGGTTAATTCGAATTGTCAAGAGAAATAGGCACTCTGGTTATAAGTATCGCAACCTTTAATTTCGGTGTTAAATAAGAAACAAACAATACCGAGAAACACCGACTTCCGAAATTAAAGTTATTTTGATCCTTTTTTTTTTTTTTGGAAAAGTGTTTTTTCATATAAAAATAAGTAAACTTACTTGTAATCCACACTTCTTCCCAGTATGCCGATAGTAATCTAAATTACAATCCGCTCAGGATAAGTTCCAATCTTGAACAAGACATCGTAATGGGTGTATTGAAGGAATGTTGGTGTACCTTCGGGCGAAAAGGTTCCGTAGGTATGCAATACTTGTACTCATTTATTTATGTCAAAACCTGTTCCACGCTCTACAGGATAAACATCAAATAAAATTGCGTATGACGATGATAATATAATGTACAGAGTTCCGTACATATTATTTTAAGACAAACTGCTTATTCCTACGTAATCGGATCCTATCAAATTTGTGTCCACCTGAATAATTAACGAGGAATAAAGATTACACGGCATCAGGGCTGACTTCCCAGGAAACAGAGAAGGAAGATATAAGTCCCTATTTATAGCATTAACACAAGTTAACAGACAGTTAGATTAAAGTCCCATGAAAATATTAGGTGGAAAGCTTAAACTCATCACCCGTACACAAATCTAGACTCTGGACCATAGAAACTCATATCTATGATCTGGACTAAAGTAGACCATAGCTTATGCATAGTCAGTCTTATAATGTCCCCACTGTTGAAACTCAGGCCTCCTTTTTAGGAGAAGGAATGAGCCGTAATCCACTACGCAGTATGTAGGCCCAGTGCAGGTTGACGGATGTCACTTGTCTTCAAATTTATGGTTCTAAGATATGCCGGTATCCATCAATGGTGATGTAAAACATTACACGAACTAAAGCGCCAGCCTGGGTTTGATCCTCCGACATACAAGTCGTAAGCTGGAGCAGTTACCACTGAGCCATCCCTGCTTCAAAAAATAGAAAAGCGTAAGTGCGAAAAGAAATCCTCTAAAAAAAAAACATTCTGAAGGTTAAATAATAGGTATTTATTCCTTTAGTCTGTTTCTATTATTAAGGAGGCAGGAGTTTATTGTATTGATATTATTAGTAACTTTTTTACTCCTGTTCCTTTTTTGCCATTTTTTTTCAGGGCCCCGGGATCTCTTTCGCATCACCCATGGCCCCAGTATGCTTCGACCCTGCTGGGCCCCTACGGTTGTTGACATCTCCTAAAGGCGCGCGTGGAACACTACGCGCCGTCGACGACTTAAGCTCGGTCCGGACGATTACCGGACGATCGGACGGCGAGCCACCCATCGCTCGTCGTCCGCAAGCCCGCGCCTACGGTGGCTGGAAATCGGGATCGGAATCCCGGTAGCGGTTGGGGCTTGAGGACCGTTGCCTCACGCGATCGGCCGCCTCCTTTGCTAGCATTACTGCTTCGCAGAAGGAGGCGACCGCCTGCCATTCCTCCTCGCTCCGGACTATGGCCTGTACCAAGGCCCGGCGCGAGAGATCGCCGCCGCCGATCGCCCCCACGATGACACGGCGTTACTTTGCCCAAGCGGGGCACACCTCCACCGTGTGCTCCACCGTGTTCTCCGGGCGGTCCACACAGTAGCGACACCCGGGCGTTTCCTCCACACGAACCCGGTGCAGGAACCTCCCGAACTTAACATGTCCGGTGAGGACCTGCGTCATGCGGAAGGTACGGACGCCATGTGGTCTTTCCAGCCACTCCTCAAAGAGGGGACTTACCGCTATAATTGTGGCGTGCCCAGCACTGGGTTGCGACAGTAGCTGTCGCCATCCACCATGAGATCTACTTCGTAGTTTCAGGATGTATGACATTTACAAACCCGCACTGGGCCAGCGTGGTGGATTATATTTTAGTCCATTTCCTCTCATGGAGAGGAGTAAGCCTGTGTCCCAGCAGTGGAAACATTAAAAAGACTGACTCAAGTATCTACCATGTTGTGCATTTATGCTATGAACAATATACTAATTCTAACTTTGATAATGCTTGACGAAAATATTCAAGATGGAACATGGCTTTATGTTATTATAAATGTGATTAATAAAGCAAGTTACAAATCTATATTTTCCGTATTTTTATTATTTCATTCCTTTTGCCATGTCCGGTGAGGACCTGCGTCATGCGGAAGGTGAGGACGCCGTGAGGTATTTCCAGCCACGCCTCAAAGAGGGGGACTTACCGCCATAAAATTGGCCGAAATATGACACTTTAAGTTTATTAAATTAAATTAGGTAACTCGTAAAGGTACCCAATCAAAATTTATTTATTAAATAAAGAAGGAACTTCTGTCGTGAATCCGTAACAGTGATCAAGAGTGCATAAAACAAAAGGAAATGAAAAATACACAAAGAGTTTATCTAACAAGTCATACAACATCTTATCAATAAAAATACACGCATATAAATAATTATGTAAAAGTAATGTCAACAATATATTTGATAAGGGAACCCTAAAAATAATTTAAACGATGTGAGCACTTGAACCTCGTTGCGTGTGAGACCTCAGAACTCGTTGAGACGTCGAGATGTTCAGGTTCCTTGTGTTGGTCACCTGCTGTGTCGTGCTGTGTGTGGGATACAAAGCAGGCAAGTAATCTGTTATTACTTTTTATAGTTAAAATTATGAGCTAATTTTAAATCTTCAATACCTAAACGAAAAACTTGAGAATAATAATAATAGGAGGCTCGCGTTAGGCGACTGGATCAAGGGTTTGATTCAGAAAATGGTACCCTTGGACACAGCTCGTATAGTTAGGAGGTTCCTTTTTCTGGAGCCCTGACCTCCGGTAGCTTGGACCCTGTTCCCGATACCGGTGGGATATGTACTGTTTTTTTTATGTTTTTAAATGTTTTATTTTTTATTTTTAAGCAAGTTAAAGGGCAATCAAAAACATTATATCATCTGTTTAGATGGTGAAAACCTAGCGAAAGTTAAAAAAAAAATAAGTTTCTATGAGTTATACAACACACACATAGTTTTAGTATTATATGCGAAACCCAAAACACGTGTCTAGTATTTTTATGTAAAGAATCTATGTACAAAATTTCATAACTGTATCATGAAAAATCACAAAGTTGTTATGTTACCTGGTTGTCCGCACAAATACATGGTCACTGGGCTATCCGGGCAACTCAGGGGGTGTTTTGTTCTCGCATCCAGCAGTGCGCTGGCGTCTAATGCCCCCATAACCTGCCGTGACCTGTATTTTACTTAGTGTCGGTAGTGTCCAACTTGCGACTTTTTTAAATATTTTCTGGAAAAAATCTAACATGGTGTAAAAATTATTGGAATCGATTCAGTTACTAATTTTGAACAAACTATATTCAGGTTGCGCATATACTCATAATATACTAAAAATAATATTGTTTACAGAATATGATTATTATTTATTAAAGTACCGCTTTCTGAATCAAGCCCTTGATCCAGCCCTAGGCGCCTAACAACCTACGCCTAGCCTCTTAATATGTTGGTAATTATAATTACTATTTAGTGAAGCCTCAGAAAGATTCTTACAAAAATTAAGAACAATGCATTGTTACAATTTTTTCCTATCTGCCAATATCAGGGTTAGCTACCAAACCCAGCTTTTGAAAGAACGACGTCAGTTGGGTCAACTGGTTTTTGAAAGAACGACGTCAGTTGGGTCAACTGGTTTTTAATAAAACCATCTTTTTTTGGTACTGAGTATCTCTCATCCAGGGCTGGGCAAAATATATGCTTTGCTTTAATTGCAATACAAATTACAAAATACAGTATCGCAAGTAATTAAAATACAAAATATTTTTAAATAAGTTTGAAATATAAAATACAAAATACAGTATTTTAGCTATTTTTAATTGAAATACAAAATACAAATTACATATTACAAAATAAGTAATCTAGACCAGCATGGGCTGAAAAGTAGAGGAAAACAAGATTAATTAATCAGTAAAACCAGAGTTTCCTTTCATGAACAAAATTTTGATTTTTATTTTTAAATGTACTGTCAGACAAACAGCTTCTTGTTGGAGAGTGAATAAAACCTGCTAAAGAAGTTAATGTTAAAATGTATTTTGAAGCCTCAAGGCTTCAAAATACATTTAACATTAACTTAATACTTGAGTATTTGAAATACTAATTACAAAACACTTCGCCGTCAGGTATTTGAAATACGAATTACAAATTACATTTTAAGGAAGTAATTGAAATACAAATACCAAATACGTATTTGTATTTCAATTACGTATTTTAATTACAAGTAATTCAAATACTGCCCAACCTTGCTCTCATCAAATAACTCTAGGTAAAGTACTCGTTTTATTCTAATTTTGTTTTTTCTTGTATTTGGTTTTTTGTTTAAGATGATGAAAGATGGTAAACATCTATAATGGTTTTTTGTTTATCGTTGTGCTTCCGCCTCGCGTCAGGGACTGCCCCTTCAAGTGACGTAGTCGTAAGCGCGACTACGGAGCGTGCGTGGGTTTGGGTTCAATTCCCAGGTCGAGTCAAGTGTTATTTGATGTTTTTATAAGGATTTTTTTTTGTAGAGTCCCGGAGTTTGAATATAAGTTATATGACACCCTCCTGCCTAGAAAGCCTCGTTGGCTGCTGGCCCTGAGCCTGATCTCTTCCAAGTCGCGTTGCATTGCTGTCCTATTGGACTTTGAGAGTGTAGGAACAAAGAGAATACCTATGTTAGTTTGTTAAATACCTCCTAACCAAAATTCGGTCGGCAAGACTACATATTTTTTTTTTTACTGAAGATAATTTTCATTTCTATAAACAGGAACAGACAATTCATTCCATCTAAGTTTTCACAGTGATATTCATCAGGAATATCGTGACAAAACTGAATTAAGCTGTTGATCCCCGCATTAACGCCGGCGTTCACGCGCCATTGTCTTACTATTGTGTCTCTAATTACGCACTCAAAAGGTTAAGACGAAAGCGCTCAGGTAGCTCATGAAATTCATAATATGATTATAATAAGTATTTAAGTACTTTACGGAATTGCATTAATTAAAATCATCAGAAACAACCCTCTCATTCCGTCGTACCCTATTGAATGGCTATTTCATTAAACATCAAGAAAATTTTATTTTCATTTTTTTTGTTACCTTGTAGCAAAAGTTTTTATTTAACATAGGCCTACATGGGCACTTATAAAACGTCAGAAGCTAGTGCACGGTTCCAAATTGGTCGTTTCCTATGGAGAAGAACCGGCAAGAAACTCCATGGTTAGTCTTAATATTTTCATATTACAGTAGCGTCCCCCTTAACTGCCGATTTTTCATCACTCTATCATTTTACTAAAATACCGACACCAAATAAAATTAAAAAACGAACAGCTCAGCGTATAAAGTTTTATTTTAAAACATTAACAAGAATTACAAAATGACCACTAATATTAGATCTTTACCAATTGGCCTTTTTTTAAAATGGGTTACTTTGAACTGTGATTCGGATTGACTTAGAATTATAAGTTTAAATAAACTTTATATTAATGGAATAATATTCTTTTTTTTTTTGTTCGGACCTATTATATAAACGGGGTGAATAGCGATGTAGGTGTGAATATTGATGAAACTTTGGAGAGTATTTTTTTTTTTGTTATTTTAATATTGATTGTTGGCGGCATTTAAATACGTGCTCAAGTTTAATGAATTATAATTTAAAAAAATCAATGCTTTGTTAGAAATTAACAGTCTGGTATCAAAGCGAAAAATCTAATAAAAGTTTTGTCCCTATTCATCCCAGCTGAATAAGGTCTCCACGGGGTGAATAAAACATTACTCACTTCTAAACTAATAATTAAGATAACAATATAATTTTAAAATACAAACAACAACATTTTAACATTTTCATTGTGTTTTCGCGATTAAAGAAAAACGAGAAGTTCCAGTAAGGGGAAGTACCAATACTGCATTATGCTAAATAAGTATTTTTTTAAAAGGCCCCATACGCTGTACGATTGGTCTGTACGATCCTTCGCTTCAGACCGATCGTAAGCGACGAATCGATAGTGATTGTCAAGTTAAATCGTTAACGATCTTGATACACTTTCGATTCGACGTTAGGATCGGTCTGAAGCGACGGATCGTACAGACAAATCGTACCGTGTATGGGGCCTTTAAGTTAATTACTTCTACTTATTTTCCACGGCTTTTTAAGACGAAAATTAATGCTTTTTAATAATAACATTTATTTATTAACTCTAAACTAACTTTTACAGAACTTAAAACCGTACCTATGAACTATTTTTAACCAACTTCAAAAAAAGGAGGAGGTTATCAATTCGGTTGTATTTTTTTTTATCATTTTTTTTTTATGTTTGTTACCACAGAACTCCGTCGTTTATGGACCGAATTACAATTTTTTTTTCCCTTTATAGGATATGCCTCCAGATTGGTCCCATTTTTTTCAAAATCCAGTTCTGATGATGGAATCCATGAGGAATTGAGGGAACTCCTCAAAAATTATAGGTAACCCTATGGTAATTTTGGTATTTTCATCAAGAAGTTAAGCAATTACAGTCAAAAAGTAAAATTTGATGAAGTGAAACTGATGAAGAAGACCAGAAATGTTCAACAGAAATTCATACTCAAATAGTTATCACAATGAAGATAGTTAAGCGACTATGACAATACAAATAAATGAATGATTCTGAATGGTTACGTTGAAAATGGTATCATCGAAGTGATCTGATGATGATGATGGAGCCGGAAGGTAGGCACTGGAACTCCGTAATTAATGAATGTAACCTAGCCGTGTTTGGACTTATTAGAATTGCCATGAGATGCACTTTGGCTATAGGGTACTATCGAACTGATCTGATGATGGAGCCGGAAGGTAGGCACAGGAAATCCGTAATTAATGAATGTAACCTAGCCGTGTTTGGACTTATTAGAATTGTCATAAGATGCACTTTGGCTATAGGGTACTATCGAACTGATCTGATGATGGAGCCGGAAGGTAGGCACAGGAAATCCGTAATTAATGAATGTATCCTAGCCGTGTTCGGGCTTATTAGAATTGTCGTGAGATGCTCTTTGGCTATAAGGTACTATCGAACTGATCTGATGATGGAGCCGGAAGGAGGAAGGTAGACACAGGAACTTCATAATAAAGCAATGTAACCTAGCATTACTTGGATTAATTGGAATTGACATGAGAAATAGGCACTCTGTTTATAAGTGTATCGCAACTAAAAAGTGTGAAATAAAAACTTTTTACAAAAAAAAAAAATAACCGACTTCACTAAAAAAAAAAACACTAAAAGGATCAAAATAACTTTAATTTCGGAAGTCGGTGTTAAATAAAAAACAAACAATACCGAGAAAATCCGACTTCCGAAATTAATTTTTTTTTAATCCTTTGTGTTTTTTTTAGTGATGTCGGTTATTTTTTTTTTTTTGTAAAAAGTTTTTATTAAATTTAAAAATATCTTCAGCAAACAAATATTTGTTCTGTGTCTGGGTGTAATTTATCTATACTATGTATGTATTAAGAAATATATAAGTATTTTTATCATTTTTTTCTTATGTAGTACTCATAGCACAAGCTCTGCTTAGTTTGAGACTAGATGGCGTTGTGTGATAGATGTGAAAAAAAAAACTGAAATATGTAGTTTCTTTTTGTAACCTGGTTTCTGGATAGGTTTTTTTATTAATTTATTTATTTTAAACTTTATGTATTTCTTCTTCTTCTTCTTCTTTTTCCTGCCCTTATGCCATATTATTTGGGGTCGGCGCAACACGTTTTTTCTTTCTTTCTGTCCTGTCACCCGTCACACTATCACTAACTTCCTTTTCTTTCATATCCTACCTCAGACAATCCGCCCATCTTTTCTTTGGCCTCCCTCTCCCTCTCCATCCATCAACATGTATACTCAGAACTCTTTTAGTAACATGCGTTTCATCCCTCCTCTTCACATGACCATACCAAGACAAACGATTTCCTTTCAACTTTTCAGTCACTGGCGCCACTTTTCAGAAACTTCCTCTAATATACTAATTTCTCACTTTATCCTTTCTCGTCACACCACACATCCATCTCAACATTCTACAACAATGTACAGTCTGGGATCAAAAGTGTAATTGCACTGTGTCAATGCTAAACTGTCTAAAATTTATTTTTAGAAGAGGTTCAATGACTAATTTAATTTGTAGCTTAGCATCTAAAGTATTAAATAAACTAGTTGTAGACCATTGAACGTCTACTACAAAGCAATTTCGGAATCTTTAGCATTGGTAGCGTGTAACTGCATTTTTGACCCCTGACTTAGTGGCAATAGGCAGGGCACATTGCTCGCAGAACAGATGGCCGTCTCGGCTCGCAGAAGGCATCTGCCAGCAATCATTATGAATCCTGCTATTGTCACTTGAGAAATATTTTATTGATAAAATACTGGGTCCACGTCCAAGCGGTTTAGTCCACTCTCGGCCCCTCGACCCCCAATAAATAATGTGTCCACTGAACCCCTAACTATAGTTAACTCTCGACCCCCAAGGGTCGAGCGTGGATTTAATTCTTCAGCCAACTTTTAGTTTTCTCTCGACCCCCAAAGTGCAGTTAGGTACTATGATAAATCATCAGTTTAGCCTATAGTTTGTCCAGGCAGAGTCAAAATGGCGAGAGATATCGTGCGGTGTTCTGCTGGGATAATATTTCTGGGTACTAGGATCGCCCTTGGTGATCGTACTTCGGCTACGACTACGTGTTGCGCGGCGACCTCCCCAGCGGAATCAGTGTGGTTATATTACGCTGACAACCGCTGATCCTGTCACAGTGGGAGTCGAGTTGGGACTCGAGGTGATACTGCATAATTCTGAGGCCATGTGCTTTTATGGCCTTCGCGCCACCACCGGGTGCCCAAATAACGGTAGGAGTCGAAGATGAAATGCCTAGGACTTATCCTCGACAGTCCGTGGAATTTCGAGGAGCACTCACTTCACTGCTGTGGGCGCTGTTGCTGCGGAACGACCAGTGGCCAAGCTGCACGCGTCCCGAAGGGTCATGCTCATTCATGCGGATGGTGCAGGGAAACCACACTGTCTCCCGTGAAACTTTGAACCCCTCACTAGCCTGCCGCCGTGGGGATTGGAAATAACATTCCTTGCACGATGCCACCTGCACATGGTGTTGTAACGCTAGCCAAACGAAACTGCCCTAAAGTCACGACATGGCGGACATCGTTCCTGCTTGATCTCATGGCGGTATTGTGAGAACGACTGTCGAAACCCAGCACTGAGCACGCCACAATCATAGTGGTAAGTCCTCCTCTTAGGAGTGGCTAGAGAGGCGCCACGGCGTCCTCACCTTTCACATGACACAGGTCCTCATCGGACATGGTAAGTTCGGGAGGTTCCTGTTTTGGATTCAGGCAGAAGAAACGCACGGGTATCGCCATTGTGCGAATCGTCCGGAGAACACGGGTGGGCCATACGGTGGAGGTGTGCCCCGCTTGTGTGGAGCACTACAAGGTTCTCGTAGAGGTGATCGGCGGCGGCGACCTCTCGTGACGGGCCGTGGTTCAGACCATGGTCCGGAGCGAGAAGGTATGCAATGCAGACGCCTGCTCTGTGAAGCAGTAATGCTAGCGAAGAAGACCGCATGCGTGAGGAAGAGGATATCCTCATGCTTCAGCCACCGCGACAGGAGACGCCCTGGTCGTCGAGAACTTGCACACGACGAGTAATGGGTGGCTCACTGTGCGATCGTCCGGTAACCGTCCATACCGAGCCTGCGTCGTCAGCGGCGCGTTGTGTTCTATACGTGCCTCAAAGAGATGTTAGCAAAACCGTAGGGGCCCATCAGGGCCAATGGCTTTACATGGGGATTTTCTGAAAAAGAAACCCTAAACCTTCCAAGGTTCCACTAGAAAGCAAAAGGCAACAGAAACACACAGGTGTGGTTTTTGTAAGTAAAAGCAACGAACACGCTCTCCCGCTTCACCTTAGAAGAAAAAAGTGTTCTCTAATGTTCATAGATTTCTTTTTTTTTAATATCAATTCCTTTAGTTTGTACCTGTACCAAAATATTAATTTCAAACTAGGGGTCGAAAGTGGACGAGGTAAGTCTGTCCTTTGTATGAAAATCCAATCTCACCCCCTGAGGGTCGAGTGTGAACTATATTTAAGGGTTGAGAGGACACAAATAGACAAATCGTTTTTTAGGGGTCGAGGGGCCGAGAGTGGACTAAACCGTCCAAGCTGAGCATAAAGCAATGATTTAAAAGAAGGTTTACCTGGTGTGGAATCGATTTTTTTTGACAACACTGAAAACGTATAAGTAATAAATACTTAAGTAACGCCACATTCTGGTATTTTTACTTACGCAAATAATATAAAAAAAACCTATGGACATTCTGATAGTACGGTACTGTCACAAACCACTCAGAACTGGATTACCAAGAACCCAGTTTAGATCTTTCCTGGGTCGGTCAAAGTTTTATTCGGTTTTCCTATCTGAGATTTCAACGCCGCGATTTTAGTATCTGGATTTGTAGCCGATTGTTGGTGACGTTCAGGGAATAAAAGCGAGATGTGACCTTTTTTTTTTTGATTGAGAAATCCCGCTCTGGGTGGAGCAAGAAGGAGTGTTAGACGGTGATTCTTGAACAATCCTGTAGCCCAGACCATTCAGTTATACTCTGTAATGTTCATGCGTCAAAAGTCGTAAGGTCTGCATCAACGGGTTCTGGAGGGGAGGACGCAACTTTTATCGAATATAAACAAACATTGTATTTTTCTTTTATCTTTTTTGTGTACAATAATATATTTTCTATTTTTTAGTCTTTTTATTCTTCTTTATCTCTAGTTCTAATAAATACTCTAATATATAATTAAACTCTTTTCAGAACTAAGATGTAAGGATAACGAAGAATGGTCTACCTGCAAGCGATCTTGTCCACCAGAAATATGCTTCTCTCTCGTGGCCAGGTTTTTTTTTTTTTTTTTTTTTTTTTTTCGGGTGGGAAAATCATCTAATGACATCCCCCGCTCTTGGGCGGAGCGGGAGATAGTGTCAGACTTTTACTGACTAAAAACCCACTCCTGTTCCTTCTTTGCCATTTTTTTTTTTTTCCAGGGCCCCGGGGATCTCTTTCGCATCACCCATGGCCCCAGTAGGCTTCGACCCTGCTGGGCCCCTACGGTTGCTGACATCTCCTTGGGGCGCGCGTGGAACACTACGCGCCGTCGACGACTTGGGCTCGATCCGGACGGTTACCGGACGATCGGACGGCGAGCCACCCATTGCTCACCGTCCGCAAGCCCGCGCCTACGGTGGCCGGAAATCGGGATCGGAATCCCGGCGGCGGTTGGGGCGTGAGGACCGTTGCCTCTCGCGATCGGCCGCCTCCTTTGCTAGCATTACTGCTTCGCAGAAGGAGGCAACTGCCTGCCACTCCTCCTCGCTCCGGACCATGGCCTGTACCAAGGCCCGGCGCGAGAGATCGCTGCCGCCGATCGCCCCCACGAGGACGCGGCGGTGCTCTGCCCAAGCGGGGCACACCTCTAGGCCAGGTTCAGTTGTGATACTAGCATACAGTGCGAAGCAGGCTGTGTGTGCAAACCTGGCTTTTTAAGAAGATCTCTCGACTCCTCCTGTATTCCAATATGTCAGTGTCCTGAGATGACTAATTCACCAGACTGTAAAAGAAACCAGTAAGATTTTATTTTAGGAAAGAAAAATTAGGAGTCTCAAGCCTACTTGGCAGATTGATACCTACCTACCTACAAAACAAAATCTATGAGCCATTGATACCTCATAATAGATGAAAAAATAAAAAATAAAAATCTGTTTATCGTTGTTTTATTTCTTTAACCAACTTCAAAAAAAGGAGGAGGTTATCAATTCGGTTGTATGTTTATTTTTATGTGTGTTACCTCAGAACTCCGTCGTTTATGGACCGATTTGCAAAATTTTTCCTCTGAAAGAAGATGCTATTCAGTTTTGATGATGGGATCTATGAGGAATTGAGGGAACTCCTCAAATATTATAGGCAACTATATATTGATTTTGGTATTTTCATCGAGGACTTAAGCATTTACAGCCAAAAAGTAACATTTGATGAAGTGGAACTGATGAAGAAGACCAGAAATGGCCAACGGAACTTCACCAAATAAACTTTCCATACGCACATAATAAGTCTGGCTAAAGAATCATTTAGACGTTTAGGATTTATTTTACGCAACTGTCAAGGTTTTAAAAAACAAGCAGTTATAAAGCTTCTGTATAATGCTCTAGTTCGGTGCAAACTTGAAACCAGCGCTTGTGTATGGAATCCTCATAAAGTTACATATACACTCATGCTGGAGAAAGTACAAAAAGCTTATCGCAGGTACCTATAAAAACGATTATTTGGATACTATCCATATATTTGATGTATCCTACTATGTTTATTTTAGGATGCTTAAATTGCAATTCATTAAAGGTTAGGCGGGCTGTTGACCAAATTACAACAGCCTATATACTCGTAATTATTAGTTCCGAATAACTACAATCGCTCTAGAAAGCATAAATTATTTAATGTCCCGTTTTGTCGCACTGTAGCTCGATCCACCTCCCCTATACCGCGTATGCTAACGATGCTCAACGCGCTCGTGGAGACCAATCCTGGATTGGATTTGGAAGACAATATTATATAATAATATTTAATAATATTTATTCTCAAAAAAAAACTTAGTATATTATTAGAAAGTTTGCGATTCTGTGAGAAGACAGAGTGAAAGGATTACATTATTTTAGTATCAATGGCTATTTTGCTGTACTAAATAAATAAATAATAAATAAATAAAAATAGATATCACAACAACAATGAAGATAGTTAAGCGACTATGACAATACAAATAAATAAATGCTTCTGAATAGTTATGTTGAAAATGGTATCATCGAACTATCGACCTAATGATGATGATGGAGCCGGAAGATAGGCACCGTAACTCTGTAAATAATCAATGTATCCTAGCCGTGTTTGGGCTTATTAGAATTGTCATGAGATGCACTTTGGCTATAAGGTACTATCGAATGGATCTGATGATGGAACTGGAAGGTGGAAGGTAAACACAGGAACTTCATAATAAACCGATTTAACCTAGCAGTGTTTGGGTTAATTGGAATTGTCATGAGAAATAGGCCTTCTGGTTATAAGTATATCGCAACTAAAAAGTGTGAAATAAAAAACTTTTTACAAAAAACAAATAACCGACTTCACTAAAAAAACACTAAATAACTTTAATTTCGGAAGTCGGTGTTAAATAAGAAACAAACAATACCGAGAAACACCGACTTCCGAAATTAAAGTTATTTTGATCCTTTTAGTGTTTTTTTTTTAGTGAAGTCGGTCTTTTTTTGTAAAAAGATTTTTTTTAATTTTGCAATATCATACGAATTCTCCCGCTCAGGGTGAAGCGAGAGGTCAGACTTTTACTGGCAGAAAAACCACTCCTGTTCCTTCTTTGCCTTCGTTCCAGGGCCCCGGGGTTCTCTTTCGCATCACCCATGGCCCCAGTAGACTTCGACCCTACTGGGCCCCTACGGTTGCTGACATCTCCTTGAGGCGCGCGTGGAACACTACGTGCCGTCGACGACTTGGGCTCGGTCTGGACGATTACCGGACGGTCGGACGGCGAGCTACCCATTGCTCGCCGTCCGCCGCAAGCTTGCGCCTACGGTAACCGGAAATCGGGATCGGGATCCCGGCGGCTGGCGCATGATTGCCGTTCACTCGCGCGTGCGGCCGCCTCCTTTGCTAGCATTACTGCTTCGCAGAAGGAGGCGGCCGCCTGCCACTCCTCCTTGCTCCGGACCATGACCTGTACCAAGGCCCGAAGCGAGAGATCGCTGCCACCGATCGCCCCTACGAGGACACGGCGGTGCTCTGCCCAGGCGAAACACACCTCTACCGTATGCTCCACCGTGTCCTCCGGGCGGTCCACACAATGGTGACACCCGGGTTCCTACCAGGAGTTGGGACCCAAAACCATAAGTTACGTTTATCTTTTATTTGGGCGTTATTCTTTGGTGCTTATTTTAGTCGATCTAGTTAGTTCATAAGTGTGACCGCAATGTAATTTTAAATGCGTGTCTTAGTTTTGCAAGTGGGGCACTTATGCCTGGTTTAACCTATAGTATAGATACCGGCACGGATCTTGAGCGCTGACTTTTACTTGAGCAGAAGTAAAATATCGGGTCTCTTTGGTGGTATGAAGTGAGACGCGAGGGCGGGAAGTATCAGTGATTGGCTCGCCGCGCATCGCATCATAGATGTCACTCATGATTGGTTCCCTGCGCTTGCTGCACGTACCTAACAACGACGAGTACACTTCCGTGACATTAAATTGACTCGTGATTTTTAATCCATCGATTTTATTTTTATTAGTGGTTATTAAAAAATAAAACAATAAAAATAAAAAAAATAAAAATAAAAATCATTTATTATCAGACAGTAGTCCATAGCCAGTACATAATTTAAAAACACAGAATAAAATTAAATTCATAATAAATAAATAAAATCAAATCATAAATTAAAAGCACAATAAATAAATTAAAATCAAATCATAAATTAAAATCACAATAAATAAATTAAAATCAAAAATTATTAAAATCAAAAATTATTAAAATCAAAAATTATTAAAAATTAAATGCATGTCAAAAATATTTAAATAAACAAGTGCTGCAGTCCAACTTAGCAGGCCCATCGAGACCCCATAACATGCAGCTCCGTAAACCTGCCCAGCAGTGCAGTATCATACCTGTCTCCTATCATTCTCAGTACACTGTTTCGGCTCCCACGGACACGTTTCATTACCGACGCAACCTTCTTGCGCATTAATGCGTAGAAGTCGTCCACACTGGCATCGGCAAACATCCCAGAGGCACTACAGTATCTAGGGAGCCGGAACAACGCCCTGAACACATTGTTGTACTGTACGCGCAAGGCACTGTAAGCTTTCTGTGTAAAGCTTGCCCACAGCCCGCTGGTATAAAACGTCTGGCAAAAGGCTTTAAATAATGTAATTTTTACTTCTGTTGTACACCGAGCAAACCTGTGTGCCAGCATATTACCACGTACTGACAGTGCCCTGCGCTCCCTTTCCATATCCTGATCATCACATAATCTCTCAGTCACGATATGTCCAAGATATTTAAACTGTGTCACACGGTCCAGAGTTATATCATTCAGTAATAAGGGTGGTATAAAGTCAGGATCTTTATTACCACATTTAAATAACATAAATACACTTTTCTTTACATTATACTTGAGACCGTGTTCCACTGCATACTTCTCACATACCCTCAACAACTGTCTCAGACCCCCGATCGAGGGGCTCAACAGCACCATATCGTCAGCATAGCTTAAATTATTCACACATATGTTATCAATATGGCATCCTACATGCATGCTGCTGAGCTCCTCAATCAGATGGTTCACATAAATGTTAAAGAGACGCGATGAGGTCAGACCCCCCTGTCTTACTCCGCACTGTAGCGAATATTCATCAGAGCAAACATTTCCCCACTGAACTGAATTGGACTGGTTGCTGTACCAGTATGCTAAAATATCCACGATATCACCAGAGACACCTGCATCCCTTAGTTTCGTCCATAGCTTATTGTATGACACTAGGTCAAACGCCCTGGACAAGTCCAAGAAACATGCGTAAACAGGTGTCTTTCTCTTTACATAGTAACGCAGTGTGCTTCAGAGACAGTATTGCACTCTCAGTCGACAACCCCGGCCGGAAACCAAACTGCGTACCTTTTAATTGCACAAATTTGTCAAGCTGTTTATCTAGTAACCCGTCCAATACCTTTGCTATTACAGTCGCGAGAGATATCGGTCTGTAATTACCCTTATCTGACGTATCACCCATGGCATTTTTAACAACCGGCACCACAATTGTTTTCATAAGAGCCGATGGCAAATATGAATGCCGTATGCATAATGTAAACAACAAGGCCAAAACTCTACTCAAATGAACCCCCGCATGCAGCAGATGCTCAATGCTGAGCCCATCATTACCCGGTGACTTACCCCTTTTCATATTTTTTATAATATTTGCAACTTCCTTCCCAGAGAAGCGAATCGGTTGCTGGACTGACGTAAACTCAGCATCCAGCACCGCCGGCAAGCAAGAGTCCACTCGAAAGTGCTTACCGAAAGAGTCTGCTATTAATTTTGGATTGCCAATACCATTAACACTTGCAGGCAGACTGACTCGACCATTCAATTGTTTAGTCCCTTTCCAGAACTTGTGGAACTTCTTAGCAGAGTGTTGTGAAGCAAGTGTATCCATTTTAATTTGCTCCTGGTTATTTTGGCAGTATTTCAGCCGAGCTTTAAAGGCTTTGCGACTTTGATATATTCTCTGATACACAGGTCCACTCTCAGGCTTACCCTCAGACACATACAATAAATAGTCAAGTCTAGCCTGCCTATGTGCTTCTTTCACATGCTTATTCCATCCATAAACACACTTAGCATCCCTTTTGTTTTTCGGAACATTATTAAGACACTATAAAGTTTAAAAAAATATGTTCTTGATTGTCATTAATTAGGTACTTTTTTAATTTTAATATTATAGTATTGATAAGATCTTTATAATTACTTATCATCACATTAATAATTATCGTAAAGTGGTGCGGGCAGAGTCGCGTGGAACCGATAGGGGCAAGTGATATAGGTAATAGTAGTTTTTGTTAATGGCGAATTTTTCACATATTTCCCGTATTTTCTCGTTAATCTGGTATTTATACAGCCTATATCTTTCCCGGCCTCTACATCTCCGTTTAGCTCTAGTTATGTTAATTGTTATTATAATGGATAAAAAATGGTTTAGCCGAGAACGCGTAACAGGCACACAGACAAACTTCCTTTCGAAAGTAGGTAAAATATTAGGAATTTCTTTGTAGGGGTGTTACAAATCTTTGAAATTTTCGACTGTGCTACAATATGCATACCTTCCGGTAGAAATTCTCTAATAGATAATGAAAACCGTATGAAAATCTGTTGCATGGTTAAAAATTAAACGGAAAAACAGACAGACGAACACAGCGACTTTGCTTTAAACTATTTATGTTTTTTCTTTAACTTTTACCTTCAGCCAGAATCAAGAAGATAGCAGGTAAAAGAAAAAATAAAATAAAATAGGTGTAAATTTTTTTTGCCATATGTGTACGATGCGCAAAGCGACCCCCACTCTTTCGCCGAGCGCTCAAGATCCGTGCCGATACCTGTAATCTATTATAAGGAACAATTATTCGATAACTTGATCATCAGAATAATCAGAAATCATCAAACGTTTATTTTAAATAGACCAATTACAGGCACTTTTGAATTGTCAAAATGTAGGTCAGTCAAAAAAAGTAAAGATAAATTGCACGTTCCAATAATACTAATAAACACCCACCGCTTTTAGGCATGCAATAGACTGTTTTCCGCACTAGTGCAGAAAAGTGCGCGTGCTCTCCCTGCCACAATTTTATTACATTTATCATACCTATCAGGGAAGGCGCGCGTCGACCCCCACGAATCGCCGGTCAATCCCCGTTTATTCATTTCTTCATAAGTGTATTGAAAAAAGTCGTTTGATACACGTGCAAATTTATCACTGCAGCCCTCGGCTCCATAACACACTCACCTACGGCTCGTGCGAATTCCGCCTCGGTAGCAATAACAAACTTTCTGCACTTGTATCAAAATGTACTATTTTATTATAGTTCTGCACAACTAAAGTCGTTAACTCTTTCCAGAACCAATCTGTGAGGAAAATGAAGTGTTTACCGACTGCAAGAGACCTTGCCCACCTGAAATTTGCTTTTCACTTACGGTCGAGTTCAGGTGTGCCTACCATCCCTGTGAGAATGGTTGTATTTGTAAGCCTGGCTATCTGAGGGAGGACGACGACCCTCCCACTCCCTGTATACCAATATGTCAGTGTCCTGAGAAAAAGAATTCGACAGACTGCAAGATAGCAAAGAATAGAATTTGATTTTGAAAATTGAACTGAGTAATGAAAAAATATTTAAATCTTTTGTCAATAAATTAATGTTTGAATTTACTTGTAGTTTTGATTTCATAACACTAGATACGTACCTACTCGTACCTATATAACACGTCATTATTATTTTCCCCAGAAAAGTTTTTAGTCCAGTAAAGTTGTAACACAAATCCAGACGTCATCCCTTTTTTGAGTTGGATGCTGTGGATGGATCAAGAGGGTTTTTTTTCTTTAGGTGGGAAACTATCCAATTAATTCTCCCGCTCTTGGCTGCGCAGGAGGACGGGTCAGACTTTTTCTGACTGAAACCTCCTCATGTTCCTTCTTTGCCTTCATTCCAGGGCCCCGAGGTTCTCTTTCTAACAACCCATGGCAACATGGATCAAGAAGGTGTGTCAGACTTGTACTGACTAAAACTTGCCTGTGTTCATTCAGGTGCCTTTTGCGTTCCAGGCCACGGTAACTCATTCTAACATTTCCGCATCCCAGAGGAAGTTTACTTTATAATGCTTGGAAAAGCATTCAATTCAACACCCACAGACAGAACCCAAATCTAAAACTTACGTTTACCTATTATTTAGCACGGTCTGCAGAGGTATCTGTAAGAAATTGTGAAGACTTCTCATGTTTGATGGCCACTGAAACTACTCAAACATAAATACGGTGCATCTAATTTTAAATTATATATTTTGATGGATCCATTTATAGGTACTTTTGAATTCATCATCATCATCTTCCGCCCTTGTCCCGTTTTATTTGGGGTCGGCGCAACACGTTTTTTAATTGTAAATCAGAAATAAGAACGTGCACGTTCCAGAACGTAGATCTCTATAAGATACTATCAAAATTATAAATAATGTTAGGATTATTATCATTTTTTCAGAATCTAAATGTGGCGAAAATGAAGTGTACACAGACTGCAAAGAATCTTGCCCACCCGAAGTATGCTTCTCAATCATCGCCTTCTACGATTGTTCCGATGCAGAGCCTTGCACGAAGGGGTGTGCTTGTAAGCCCGGATTCTTGCGAAAAAATATGGATTCTCCATGTATACCGACGTGCAGATGTCCCCAGCTGCAGAATGCACCAGAATACGAGAATGCGCCAGAATGCCAGGATGTGGAGGAAGCCTTTCCAGCATCTGGCAAAGGGATATAAGAGACTCAAGGCTTTGTGGCATTCTATCTCCAGTAACAGTTGACAAGAAACCCAAAATGTATGAGTATGAGGTACCGAACATGATAAAGTATGAGGTACATACATGCAGTGCCGAAATTATAGAAAAAGTCATTAAAAGGATGTAACAATTATAACATGACTTTAGGTGATGGTAAAGGAAATAATTAGTATTAAATAAACATTTATATCACTCTTTTTAAGTGTTTTGTGCCATCCCTGTGAGAAGGGTTGTATTTGTAAGCCTGGCTTTCTGAGACAGAACGACGACCCTCCTACACCCTGTATATCGATATGTCAGTGTCCTGAGAAACAGAATTCGACAGACTGCAGATGAACACGATTTGATTTTGAAAATTGAACTAAGTAATAATGAAACAACATAATCTTTTGTCAATAAAGTAACGTTTGAATTTACTTCTTGCAGTTTTAATTTCTCTTAGAAGAGTTCTTTGTCCTTATAAATTATAAAAACACTTAACTAATTAAAACTATATATATATACACTAAAGGCTACTCCTAACTAAAATATGGCGTCATAAAACTCCTCCTCATCGCTGTCGACTGGAAGTGTGCCCAAAAGGCTGGCGGCATTGCCACGTCGTATGGCAATCCTTAATCTCTGAACGAGGTAAAATCCAACCCTTGGGTATATAATTTTGTATGTATATGAATATTAAATAAAGGTGTAAACAAATCCAGACGCCAGCCCTTAGGAAGTCTATACCTACTAATGCTTTTCCTTTTTTTATGTTCACTAAAACTACTTTCACATAAATATGGTATGTGTATAGCTAAGTATAATTCTACATAAATGTTTTGACTAGCTGACCCGGCAAACGCTCTGCCATATAAATTATAAAAGAGAAAAAAGGGAGGTGGAGGTAGGAATGTAAAATATACCCTTCGATCTATTCTCAAACCCACTAAATATACACAAAAAAAAATCATAAAAATCAATCAAGCCGTTTCGAAGAAGTTCGATAAATCTGTGATACGAGATTTTTGTATATTAAACTAGATGTAACAGGGCCCAGAGAAACAATTAAAGGTTTAAAAATAATGTTAAGATTATTATTCTCTTTTCAGAACCCAAATGTGGGGAAAATGAAGTGTACACAGACTGCAAGGAATCTTGCCCACCCGAAGTATGCTTCTCAATTTCCGCCTTCTACGATTGTTCCGATGCAGAGCCTTGCACGAAGGGGTGTGCTTGTAAGCCCGGATACTTACGGAAAAATATTGATACTCCCTGTGTTCCGACTTGCAAGTGTCCCCAGCGGGTGAATGCGCCGGAATGTCAGGATAAAGAGCAAGCTTAGCATCTGGTAGAAGAACATAAGACACTCGAGGCTTAGTGGCATTCTATCAGCAGTAACAATTGACAAGAAGCCAAAAATGTATGGGGGATTGACATGTGGTATCAACATGTCACGTGTTCAAATCTTTCGCCAATCCTCAGGTTGAATTTTTGTCTTGAGCGAAGAGTTTAATTTGGAAATGAATGTTGTTAATATAACCTTAGGTGTTGGTAAAGATAATTCGGGAAAGTATTAAATAAACATTTGTATTACTCACCTTAAGTGTTTTTATTTTTTCTATGAAACAACAAATATTGAACAACCAGCTGCTGACAGAGGCTTCGCCCGTATGATAGTCGAAAAGTAGTATCCGTTTCGAGTGCTCGGCCACAGTGTCGTGTTGTGTCGTAGTTGAATAACAACTACGTCAACATCACGAAGGAATTTGTAAAACATTAACTATGACAGTTAAAAATTCATAGAAAAAAAAAACTAGTGCTTGACTGCGATCCCACCTTATGTATAGTAAACAGTGACGCAATCGTAGACGGTAAATCGAACTAGTTTATTAAGAGCCTATTCTTTCTAGTCTTGAAGACACCAAGTCATAAACGACGGGAAGACCGCTGTAGGCAAATTGTTCCAACTCTTCGATGTACGCGGCATAAACGACGCTTCCTACAATATCAAAACTTACTCGTGTCCACCTCATCTGTTGCCTCGATAAGGGTTATCAGTGCTCTCACGTGAGGCCTGGTGGTGACCGGGTGAGGTGAGAGAAATAATTGGGAATCAAACGAGCTTACCTGTTAAGCGAAGTCTTGATTCTAATTTTATGAGCGCCGAAACTGAAATGCAATATTATTATCTTACAATGTAGTAATACTTTCTTCTATGGGTAAAGTTGCAAGTTTAGATATTTAGAAAAAAATATAGTCAATGTATCCTGGTAACACCATCGCGTCTGGATGTCACTTACTTTAGAGATTATAGGACAAGGAACAAGCATCTTTTGGACAGACTTGTTACCGCATACTTACATTCACTATTTTTCTGTAAGGATAACTGTGAGTTAGGTAGGTTAATTATTGCAGCTTTGGGGCTACTATCTAGTGGTAGGGCGCTCATAAAATTAGAATCAAGACTTCGCTTAACAGGTAAGCTCGTTTGATTCCCAATTTTACTTCGTGCCGAAACTGAAATGCAATATTATTATCTTACAATGTAGATGTTTAGAGTTTACTGCAATAATTAATTGTTACGTTATTATTGATACTGGTACTATCAACACAAGTGCGGTTTCTTTTTATAGTAAGATATGAGTTGATTTGAGTTTTCCCTAAGGTTTTTTAGTCGCTACAGTCATACATTCTTGCTGGGAGAGTCTCCCAAGGTGTTCTTCAAGGTGTTCACTAGACTATCCGTTCATTTTTTAAAGTATTGTGTGACAAGTATTCTCGAATTGTAAAAATATATTTGATTCATTGATAGGTGAATGAATCAAATATATTTTTGATTTAGATGTAAAGCATGTTATCTTCAACAGGGGCAGTTATAGTACCACAGTGTGAGACATGTATTGTAATTAATTGAATTATTCTTAATGAAAGTCACTTATGACTTACTAGCTTATTGTAGAAATATTATATCATTACTATAAGTATACCTACTTTAGTACTTACTTGGTTATTTGTACATCATCGACATATGTACCTAGCTCGTATGTCGGCTATATTACAAAGTCATTATTACTAAATATAATCGAACAAAAAATTACTTTGGTTTTATAGTACTGCTGTTCTCACTTAACACAAAGACAATTTGTTGAAATCTATTGAAGCAGAATAATCTCATTAGTTGTTTTTATCATACCATAGTGTTTTTTTACTGTTTAGGTGTGCTAAGCTGTTTTGTTGTTAGGGTTGTGTGTTATGGTAGCCAAGTTGTTACAAGTTTCCTCGAGTTCATTTTATATATTGTGGGACAAGGAAGGAGCTATTATAGCAGGTTCAAATGCCACTGGAGGTAATTACATTACAGGCATCGTATAATTAGCCTTGCATTAGGCAATGCAATTAGGTACGTGCATTATAATATATTGTAATTCATTCATCATTTTCGTTTCAAACGATGATTAATGAAATCTATTCAGATCTAAGTTATATTTGTGTTGATATTGTAGGTGACTGGTATGAAAGTCTAGCTTATCGATTTTGATTTTTGATTTCGTCTGACAGACAGACAGATAGACGGACGGACGGACGGAAAACAGAGGGTTCCTTTTGAGGTACGAAACCCTAAAAAGAAGGTAGACCATAGGCTGGATTGCGACATAGGATACTTTTATCTCGGTAGTATGTTTCTATGAGATTATTTTCGACTTACACGCTGTTGCTAAAGAGATTTTTTATTACATTGATAGGCTCGCGTTTTTTTATCTGCTCAGCGGGGTTACCATGACGTTCAAAGTAAGATTGTTTCATTCTTATTTCTGTGTGGGTAAGAGACAGAGCTATACAGGTTGTCTAGCGCCATCTCTTAGCCGCAATGGAAATAAGAATGAAACAATCTTACTTTAAGCGTCATGGTACAGGTCCAGCTAATAGTGAGCGATGATGAGATGATGTGGCCAATGATGGAGCATGCTTACTAGGAAGAACCTATTCACTCTTAGGTCACAACTCAAACGAAATAAAAATAAATTAATTAATTGGCTCTTACCCTTAACCTATGACGAAACAGAAAGCATTTTGAAAATTGACTCGTAAATTGATAAAACCTCATATGAAGCAATGCTCACACACATACACCCCTACATACTCCTGACCTCCACACAAACACAATCATATCTATTAGTAACAAAAATGTCACAGTTGTATTATACAGAAATCGCAAAATCTCCGACTACGATGCAGGTCCGCGTACCTAGTTTAGGAGCTCGGGAATCCGACAATAGTTTTGACTAAACTGTACAGCCTATTCTATCTCTATGCTATGTTCTTTGTTGTTGCTTCTGTGTACAAATAAACTTATTATTATTTTTATAGGTTGTAGCTGTTAGGAAACACACTCTGGCTGAGAATTCCGCTGTTTAACAGTAGGTACGTAAGATGAAAATATTGCTTCTCAATTGACTCAAGCGTATCGAGCTGATATCTGGCAAATCCATCCCAAAGATGAAAGTAGTACTCCATACAGAATTAGACTTTTGTTAACACGGGGTCCTATATGAACAATTCAACGCGACTGCGGTTGCGAAGCGACGCGGCGGTTTTGTCCTACGTGCGCGCGCGAAATCATCGATTCAGCCACCATTTATGTAAAACAAGTCACCACAACCTACCAGTTTGCGCGAAAATCAATCTAACTACTCGTGTCCACTTCGCTTCACTCGTCACCACACCACACCCACGTGCGATTGGTCACGTAGGCCACCGCAATAGTGTACCAAATATTTGTTCAAAACGCGCCGCATCGCTTCGCGTTCGCATCTACGTAGGACACTGTGTTAATGTTTATTGTTTCATAGGAAAAATAAAAACACTTAAGGTTTGTTGTTTATTTAAAACTTTCCCGAATTATCTTTACCAACACCTGAGGCTATATTAACGACATTAATTTTTGTCAACCCCCATACATTTTGGGCTTCTTGTCATAACAATTGACAAGAAGCCCAAAATGTATGGGGGTATGTATACCGCTGAAGGAATGTCACTTTGCCTCGAGTCTCTTACATTATATTCAGTGGCATAGCTAGGTGACCAACGGCCCTGGGACAAATAAATCTGGGGCTCCTTTTTTACGTTGGAAACTATCAAATAACTTCTCCTGCTTTGGGTTGAGCGGGAGGGAATGTCAAACTTTTACTGACTAAAACGGGTTGCCATGATTAAAGTGGTGTTGCAACCTATTTTATTTAGACTTCGAAGGTGGGAGAATTTTTTGCTAGTTCAAAGAGCATCAAGTTATGGGGGCCCCGGGCTCTGTTCCGCCTAGCCCATCGGTAGCTACGCCCCTGATTATGTTCCTCTACCAGTTCTTTATTTTGTTCTTTTGAGTCTTGCTAGGCTTGCTCCTTACATTCCGACGCATACTCCAGCTCCGGACACTTGCACATCGGCACACATGGAGAATCTAATTCTTTCCTTAAGTATCCGGGCTTACAAGCACACCCCTTCGTGCAAGGTTCTTCTTTGGAACAGTCGAAGAAAGCGATAATTGAGAAGCATACTTCGGGTGGGCAAGATTCCTTGCAGTCTGTGTACACTTCATTTTCGCCGCATTTGGGTTCTGAAAAGAGGATAATATATTATTAACATGCTTTTTTAAAATTTAATCGTATCTCGTTTAAACGTTTTGGAACGTGCTTCTTTGTGACTAACAATTCAAAAGTGCCAATAAATGATCACATAAAAATTAGTGATTTACTTTATGAAAGTATAGACACACTGTGGTGTCCACGTTTACTGCAAGGTTGATAAATAAACGTCTAACACAATGGTTTCACCAAATGCTGCAGACACGTCCGTACCCGCCGACAGTTGAGAGAATAATGCCTTTCAGTATATTACAAAGTACTCTGTGATAATGCCTCTCCTGTCCCGCGCACGTGTATACGTTACTTGCCCTTCATTAGTATGACACACACACCATAATAATGTTTGAGTAGTTTTAGCAGCCATCAAAAATGAGAATCCTTCGCAATTTCTTCCAGACCTCTACAGACTGTGTCATGTAATAGGTAAGGGTAAACTAATGGTTTTGGATTAAATCTTCTGGTTGAGAAAGCATTATTAAGAAGACTTCCTAAAAGAACACCCCTTTGGAACCTTCAAGCGCAATTGGTCCAATTTTAAAAAAAATGTCCAATTCGTGGTTGGTCCAATTCGCGGTTGGTCCAATTCGCAGTTGGTCCAATTCGCAGTTGGTCCAATTCGCAGTTGGTGCAAAATGATCAATGTTTCCGAAATTATCTGAACTAATATTTTAAAGAGGAAAGATTTGATTTTTTGTTTGTACTATATGTTACGATTTAACTCAAAAACTACTAGAGCGATTATAAAAATCTTTTACCATTCGAAAGCTACATCTTCACTGAGTAACATAGGCTATAAAAAACAGAACATAAAAAGCCTACTCATCGTCTTCGTCATCGATTTTTATTTTACAAATAGTTTACAAATACACTTTAATACGTCAATTTTTCCGTTACTTTTAACTAGATGTGTGTGGTGTGTCAGGTGTGTGTGTTGTTGTGTGTGTGGTGTTGTGTGTGTGTGTGTGTGTGTGTGATGTGTTTTCCTGACTGACTACCCTGAGAAGAAACACAAAAACAAACACAGAAGTCAGAGTCTCTTCTATAGTCCATACAGTAAACGTGTAAGTAATGGTCTTATCATACGAGAACCATGCAGATTAATGTCTGAGATGGTCTTTTGAGGAAAGAATAACAGAAAGAGTGGACCTGTCCTGTCAGTGTCATTTGTCAGTATTTGTGTAGCACAAATCAAGACTAGTAATCTAGAAGTTTTAATACCGCAAGGATTAAGGATGCGATTGAGCGGAATAAGGGCTCTAAAGTATTTGCACGAGATCTGTCTATTGGGCAAAGCCAGCTCACGAAACTGAAGACCGACGATGGCAGAGTCATATCCGCCAAATCGAAGCTTCTGGGAGAGATCGAGGCTTTTTATGGACAGTTATACACGTCTACCGCTAAACCCGCTGTAAATCTAGTAAACGACCCAAGAGCTAGATTGACTCGACACTATACCGAAGATATCCCGGACGTCAGCCTGTACGAGATTAGGATGGCTCTGAAGCAGCTGAAAAACAACAAGGCGTCGGGTGAGGACGGAATTACGGCCGAACTCCTGAAGGCGGGTGGAAAACCGGTCCTTAAGGCCCTTCAGAAGCTATTTGATTCCGTCATACTCGAGGGGAAAACGCCACAGGCGTGGAGCAGAGGCGTGGTGGTACTGTTCTTTAAGAAGGGCGATAATGCCCTGCTTAAGAATTATAGGCCCATCTCGCTTCTGAGCCATGTCTACAAGCTGTTTTCCAGAGTCATCACGAATCGTCTCGCGCGCAGGTTCGACGACTTCCAGCCTCCCGAACAAGCCGGATTTCGAAAAGGCTTCAGCACCGTGGACCACATACATACGCTGCGGCAGGTTATACAGAAGACTGAGGAGTATAACCAGCCTCTCTGCTTAGCGTTTGTGGACTACGAGAAAGCCTTTGATTCGATTGAAACTTGGGCTGTACTGCAGTCTCTCCAACGGTGCCAAATTGACTATCGGTATATCGAAGTGCTGAAGTGTTTGTACAAAAACGCCACTATGTCAGTCCGACTACAAGACCAGACCTCGAAACCTATCCTCTTGCAGCGGGGTGTGAGGCAGGGAGACGTTATTTCTCCGAAACTGTTCACGGCAGCAATGGAGGATGTCTTCAAGGTTTTGGAATGGAGAGGGCTAGGCATTAATGTCAATGGCGAGTACATCACTCACCTTCGGTTTGCCGACGACATAGTAGTCATGGCTGAGACTACGGAGGAGCTCAGTACAATGCTTGGTGACCTCAGTAGAGCTTCCGAAAGAGTGGGACTTAAAATGAACATGGACAAAACCAAAGTCATGGTAAACAGCCATGTAGCACCCACTCCTATCAAGGTCGGGGACTCTACACTCGAAGTTGTAGATGACTACGTTTACCTGGGACAGACGGTCCAGTTGGGAAGGTCTAACTTCGAGAAAGAGATCAATCGTCGAATCCGACTCGGCTGGGCAGCGTTCGGGAAGCTGCGCGGTGCCTTCTCGTCCAATATACCACAGTGTCTCAAGACGAAAGTCTATGACCAGTGCGTGTTGCCAGTGATGACATATGGCTCCGAAACGTGGTCGCTTACAATGGGCCTCATTAGAAGGCTTAAAGTCACCCAAAGGGCAATGGAGAGGGCTATGCTCGGAGTTTCCTTGCGTGATCGAATCAGGAATGAGGATATCCGCAGGAGAACCAAGGTTGCCGACATAGCACGAAGAATCGCCAAACTAAAGTGGCAATGGGCAGGGCACATTGCTCGCAGAACAGATGGCCGTTGGGGCCGAAAGGTTCTGGAATGGCGACCACGTACCGGAAGACGTAGCGTTGGAAGGCCTCCTACAAGGTGGACCGATGACTTGGTAACGGTTGCGGGGGTCCGATGGATGCGAGACGCACAGGACCGTTCGCTGTGGCGACGCTTGGGGGAGGCCTATGTCCAGCAGTGGACGTCTTTCGGCTGAAATGATGATGATGATGAATCTAGAAGTTACCAGGCAAATTATTAGTATTCGTTGTTATATCTTGCAGTCTGTCGAATTCTTTTTTCAGGGTAAGAGAAGAAAGAAAGAAAGAAAAACTGTTTATTCGCGCGAAATGACGCAATCTTAAAACTAGCAAACAAACATTGTAAAATCTGGTACTGATCAAACTGATGAAGTGTGGGAGTAGGATTCAGCGACGACGATTATACAGTCAGGATGTGTGTAGCTACATGTTCTGTCAGTTTTATAGTTTTTATTTCCAGCCCTGCGTTCAAAAATAACCAGAGTAGAATAAAGTCGCTACTCCAACCGTTCAAAAATGCTTCGAGTTGCAACCCAGGGTCGTTCTTTTATAACTCGAGTAGCTAGACCCTAGAGTTAACCCAACTAACTCTAACTCCGAGCAGGGTAGGTTGGTGTAAGTGGCCATAAATGACACTTGCTTGACATTGACAGTTGAATTCTACGTTCGCGTTCAAAAATGCGAGCGTAGAGTATATATCCTGATGACGTCATTAGAGTTAACTCTAACCTCATTTTTGAACGCAGGGCTGCCCCGTATAGCTGAGCTGACCCGGTGGAGGTCCTGCCTAAGCTATGAACTGTTAAACGGTCGAAAGTTAAATGGTAGTCGTAGTTTTCAATTGTCTTTTTTTTGTCTTAAGAACCTTTTAAAATTCAAAATTTAATTTACCGATTAAATTCTTTTTTTTTTAAGATTTATAATAATCTTAAAAAAAAAGAATTAAATCGGTATAGTCGTTTTCAAGTTATGGCGGCGTGACCAAGGAAAACAGAGATAAATTTTTACACCTATACTAGTGACCCACCTTATCATCACAAGTTTTTTTTTAAAGTGGGAAATCATCCAATGACATCTCCCGCCCTTGGATGGAGCGCGAAGGTGTGTCCGACTTTTACTGACTAAAACCCACTCCTGTTCCTTCTTGACTTTCATTCCAGGGCCCCAGGGTTCACTTTCGCACAACCCATAGCCCCAGTAGGCTTCTACCCTGCTGGGCCCTACGGTTTTCGCGTAGAACACTACGCGCCGTCGACGACTTGAGCTCGGTCCAGACGGTAGCATCACACGTGTGTTACAAATCGTTGAAATTCTCGACTATACCATAATATGCATGTATTATACACCTCCTAATAAATCACTCTGTCAAAAACTGTTTAAAACTGCATGAAAATCGGAAAAGTTTTTGAGTTTGTTCGCGTTCATACGGATAGACGCGATAGGGGACTTAGTTTTATAATATGTAAGGATAAGGATATAGATAAAAATATAATAACACAAAAATGTAACAAATAAAACAACGATAAATTGTGATATGTTCCATTGATTCTTAATCTATTGTCATTTTGGTTTATAGGTATGGTAGGTTCATAGGTCTTTAGACTATAATATTTTTTTACACCACCACGCAAAGCAAGCCATTCTATCCCTAGGGAGACAATATAGTATGGGCGTTCCCTAGGGAATAATGAGATTTGAATTTACAACGTCAAAACCATTATTTTGAAAAAAAGGCACATTATGTGAATTAAAATGTAAGTATTTCAAACAAGTTTATTCAATAATCAAACTGGCCACTAACAAAAAAAAATGTGGATACTGACGTCTCTAAACAAATATTGAAAGAGCGCGAACGTTACACAAAATCAATCAAATCAAAAACACTTACATTACTGTAATATATAATCTGTTTCAGTATATTATCTTATAATTATCTCACAGAAGGTGTAAAAACTAGAGTATCCAACACAGGGATAAAGTAGTATTTGTTTTGGGCTGCTTAATTTCTCACTTCACTCAAGCTTCTATATTAGCTCCCTTTCACTGCTCGGGAGTTAACTATATAAATCCCTCAATGGGATTATAACTTAGTAAACTTCGTTTCGGTTTCGTTCGGAATTCAACATATCGCCCGCGACTTAAAGACACTGCTTTATCCCCCAGTCACATAATCTACTATTCCTATAATCATTTCCTACTGATTTCTTCTACACTCTGGTGAATGCTTTATCTCAGAACACTGACATATTGGTATACAGGGGGAGCCGGGATATCTTCTTAAAAAGCCTGGTTTGCACACACAGCCTGTATCGCACGGTATGCTAGAGCTGCAACTGGACGTGGTCACAAGAGCTAAGCATATTTCTGGTGGACAAGATCGCTTGCAGGTAGACCACTCTTCATTTTCCTTACAGCTTAGTTCTGAAAAGAGATTAATTATATGTATAATAAAGTATAATTTAAAACCAAAGATATTGAAGGATATAAAGAATACTAAAGAACAGCAAATCATAAGTTACGGAAGAAAAAGTTTATTAATTAGATAATGTGATTCTTTATTTGTACATGGATGCAGAGGTAGAGAGAGGTCAAAGAAAAGAAGGATACGTTGTATTAGAAATGGGAGCGAGCAAAGAGTGTGATACCTGGTGAAAATGGAAGAAGTATTCGTGTTATACTGACATTTTAATTGAGAGTAAAATTAAAGTGGTTATGTAATACCTAAACAAATAAAAAAGAATTATTTTTAACTAATAAGAAGTTGCGGTAAATAATTAAGAATGAGTAACAGACTTATTTTGCATAGTAGATTGGTACTTCCTCTTACTGGAACATCTTGTTTTTCGTCGATCGCGAAAACACAATGAAAATTTTATTTTTTCTCTTGAGTTGGTCTAAATTTTGGGTAGCATTTTGTAACTCTCCCTTGAGCGTCTAGCTGTACACACGTGTGTACGAAATTGGTGATTGGCCACATTCATAGTTCGTTCACTCACTATTTTAAGAACTATCGACGAGTCAAGAGGTTCTATTATCTTGTTTGGTGTCAGCGGTTTACTAAAATTATTCATATTTATGAGAAGACAGTCGCTAATGCAGCTTTGTAGCGTTATTCTGTAATTTCCCCGTTAAACGTTGATGAAGTGAACTGTCATTTTCTGTTTATAGAAATGATAAGCTGATCTCCACTAGGCAAATAATAAAATCAAATTATTTTCACCCGACTACGGTGGGTTATGATTTTGACAGGCTATGTATGTATGTGTCTTAATTGTCCGCTGAACATAGGCTACATGACAAAACTCGATATGGCGCCCTCTAGCGGACAAGAAATATTTATTTATTATTTTTTTATATATACTTTATTGTACACCAAGATAATAAATGATACATATGAGCCTTTTATTAAAAAAACATTCCGCATTCCGCGATCTCTTCCAGGCAACCTGGTAAGGAAAGAGATTGTCTGGACATAAAATGGGGTTGCACTTGGTGCATTACAAAATAAGCTAAACAATTGGTAAGAATAAAAAATACGTGTGGCACTCGGGGACTGCCGCGGTAAAGCTATTGCATAGCATGTAGAGTCGTACAATACGGCTAGTTGCACGCACACAAACACCGTGTCGAAGACTGCCGAAAAGAAATGACGTTAGACAATGCACGGCCTTCATGCCACACCTCCTTCAAGCCACACCTCCGTGCCCGTCGGAGTGGGCAGCGTGAGGTTTTTTTCGTTACGGAATTTCTGGATTCGGTCCCCGCGCTCAAGGCCCTCGATAGAAGCTATGCAATAGCTTAAAAAAGAAACAAAGTACTTACTTAACACTAAAATACATACTTAAATACATACATACTAAATAATTATATAAGCAAGGAAACAAGAGACAACTACAATAAATACAGCTAAAAACGAAACAAAATTACAAGGACAAGTAATATTCCTTCACAAGTGTTTTAAATATATGTAGTGATTGCGCGCGTTTTATTGACACTGGCAGTGCATTCCACAGACGAGTGACCTGGACAGTAAAGGACTTATCCAGAAACGTAGTGGAATGCATCGGAATTTTGAGTCTAAAAGTAATAAGTAAGTAAGTAATAAGTAAGTAGTAAGTTAAAGTAATGTGTTAATAAAAACTTTTTAGAAAAAAAAAATAACCGACTTCACTAAAAAAAAAACACTAAAAGGATCAAAATAACTTTAATTTCGGAAGTCGGTGTTTCTCGGTATTGTTTGTTTCTTATTTAACACCGACTTCCGAAATTAAAGTTATTTTGATCCTTTTAGTGTTTTTTTTTAGTGAAGTCGGTTATTTTTTTTTTCTAAAAAGTTTTTTATTTCACACTTTTTAGTTGCGATACACTTATAAACAGAGTGCCTATTTCTCATGACAATTCCAATTAACCCAAATACTGCTAGGTTACATTGTTTTATTATAAAGTTCCTGTGTCTACCTTCCTCCTTCCGGCTCCATCATCAGATCAGTTCGATAGTACCTTATAGCCAAAGAGTATCTCACGACAATTCTAATAAGCCCAAACACGGCTAGGATACATTGATTAATTACGGAGTTCCTGTGCCTACCTTCCGGCTCCATCATCAGATCAGTTCGATAGTACCTTATAGCCAAAGTGCATCTCATGACAATTATAATAAGTCCAAACACGGCTAGGTTACATTGATTAATTACGGAGTTCCAGTGCCTACCTTCCGGCTCCATCAACATCATCAGATCACTTCGATGATACCATTTTCAACGTAACTATTCAGAATCATTTCAACTATTCGACTATTTCTATTGTCATAGTCGCTTAACTATGTATATCTTCATTGTGATATCTATTTGAGTATGAAGTTCCGTTGACCATTTCTGGTCTTCTTCATCAGTTCCACTTCATCAAATGTTACTTTTTGACTGTAAATGCTTAACTTCTTTTTGAAAATACTAAAATTACCATAGGGTTGCCTATAATTTTTGAGGAGTTCCCTCGATTCCTCATGGATTCCATCATCAGAACTGGATTTTGAAAAAAATGGGACCAATCTGGAAGCATATCCTATATAGGGAAAAAAAATTTTGCTATTCGGTCCATAAACGACGAAGTTCTGAGGTAACAAACATAAAAAAAAAAAAAAAAAAAATGATAAAATAAAAAAAAAATACAACCGAATTGATAACCTCCTCCTTTTTTTGAAGTCGGTTAAAAATAAAAATGTAGATAGACACGCCGTTTTTTGTATCATTTGAAAGGGCTTCACTTGTTACGTTTCCAAAATATTGCTCAATTTTAAAGTCATGTGTTATTATTTCACATAGTCCAACATGGGCAGTTGGGCACTTATAATTTAAAACGTCAGAAGCTAGTGCACGGTTCCAATTGGTAGTTTTCTATGAAGAAGAACCGGCAAGAAATTCCATGGTAACTCTTATAATAGGTATAAAAGGACATTGTAGATCAACCAACATTGTACCCAAAAGAGTGATCAGGCTGAGGTTGGTAGGGAAAAAATCCAAATAAAAAAAAAAACAAAATAACACTATGCTCAACCCGGGGATTGAACCTCGTCGCACTTGCCACCACGAGATTTGAAGGGCCAATCCCTGACGCAAGGCGGAAGCACTACGTTAAATAAAACAACTTTTATAGTTATTAAATAAACAAGAATAAAACGAGTACCTAGTTTACCTAGAGATATCTGATGAGAAATACTCAATACAAAAATAAAGACGTTTTATAAAAATTAAAAAAAACTGGGTAAGTTCGAGTCAGACGCACGCGAAGGGTTTAGTATTACAATATTAAAATCGAGCAAAAAAAAAAAAAAAGCTGACAAAATAACGTTTCTTATAAGGTAACCCCCTATAATTTTAACTTTATTTTTAATTTTATTATTTTTTATTGTAGCGGCAATAGAAATACACATTCTGTGAAAATTACGACTCTACCTTTCACGGTTTAGGTATGAGATACAGCCCGCTGACAGATGGACGGACAGACAGACGGATGGACTGACATCGGAGGCTTAGTAATAAGGTACCGTAGTAGGCACCCTAAAAATTTACTGACCCGACAGCCGTTCTTCTGTCAAAAACTGCCCTCTAGCCAAGTTACCACCGTTTCGTTTCGATTCTCTTTTCTTTGATCGCCTCGAGTCGGCACGCCTCTTATTCCTTTGTTCTGACGTCCTCTCAACGCTCAGTCACGTGGTCAGCACAAAGGAATAGGAGGGGTGGCCAACTCGAGGCGATCAACGCAAAGAGAATGGAAACGAAACGGTTGTAACTTGGCTGGGTTTAACAGCTAAGGCTAACCCTAATATTAACAAGTAGAAACAGTTTGAAAGCAACAAAGAAGTATTGTCAATGTATTTTCTCCAATTTTCTTTACAAAAATCTTCCTTCCAAAAGTTTTAGAAGAGTTTATTAAAATTAGCCCAGTCCATCTTGAGTTTTGCACATATCATTCATTTTTATTTAAATAATAGGTATAGAAAACCTAAAATTAGTGCATACTTTTGAAGGGACGTTTCGGCGCAGTGGTTAAACGATTGGCTGAGGCGCTGCATGTCGCGGGTTCGATTGTATTTGTACAATTTGTATTTCCTACAGATAAGTGTTCCGGGTTTTTTTTAGGTGGGAAAATCATCTAAGGACAAATCTTCCGCTCTTGGGAGGAGCGGGAGATAGTATCAGACTTTTACTGACTAAAAACCCACTCCTCTTCCTTCTTTGCCTTTCGTACAGGGCCGAGTCTTTCTTTCAGAATCAGACCCTTGGCCCCAGTAGGCTTCGACCCTGCTGGGCCCCTAAGTGTTCCGGGTCTGGATATCTTGTGTTTGTGAACGCACCTACCGTACAGGAGTTATTCCCAGGACAAAGTTTAACTAAAGAACTACAAAAAGTAATAACAGATTACTTGCCTTCTTTGTCTCCGACACACAGCACGACACAGCAGGTGACCAACACAAGGAACCTGAACATCTCGACGTCTCAACGAGTTCTGAGGTCTCACACGCAACGAGGTTCAAGTGCTCTCATCGTTTAAATTATTTTTAGGGTTCCCTTATCAAATATACTGTTGACATTATTTTTACATAATTATTTTATATGCTTATGTTTTTATTGATAAGATGTTGTATGACCTGTTAGATAAACTTTTTATGTATTTTTATATGTACCTATCTAGGTAGATAAATATTTTATTTTTCAATTTACTGTTATGGACTAATAACACAAGTTCCTTCTTTGTTTTATCATTTTAATTGGTCATCTTTGCGAATTACCTCATTTAATTTGATAAACTAAAATTATCAATTTGTGGATATAAAATAGTGTGATCCTGTTAATATTGTCTCTTCTAAAGTATTTATTTTATTTATTTCAATATTCTAAACAAATTTTAAATAAACTACTTTCTAAATAAGGGGGGAAGAGGAGGACCTCCTTCAGGTTAAGACTGAAGTTTAACAGGATCCAATTATCTAGAAATGAGCTCTGAGCAGTACCTATTAAGTGCAGTGATGACCCAGTGTTTAAGGCTGCTTTTCCATCAGAGATGTGCTATGTAGCTATGCTGTGAGGATTCAATAGTTAAGCTGTGAAACTATGTGACCGTTTCCATTGATACTAAGCTATGTGGCGGTGCGAGTAAGATGTGCTATGAAGATGCGCTGCCGCAAAGTAGTTGCGCGAAGAAGTTGCTATGCGATGTATCGATAGTACGGAAGCGGCACATAGCTACACCACTCGCGACCATCCATAGCACGCATTCGTAGCACGCATCCATAGCAGACATCCATAGCACACATCTATAGCACGCATCCATAGTACGCATCTTTCCATATAAAAATCATATCTTAGTTGAATCCGTGCTAAGCTATGTGCACCAATGAATATGATTGGTGGATATCAATGCTCTGGATGAGCAATGTAGCATAGCACATCTCTGGTGGAAAAGCACCCTAAGGCACCTGCCTCTCATGCATGAGGTTGCGAGTTCGTATCCGGTCATAGTCATAGTCATAGTAGTCATAGTAATTTATGGGTAAGGGATTCTTACAAGTCATTTGTAGAATCTTACGTCAACAAATTATCACATAACAATGTCAACTAATAAAAAATGTCAAACAAATAAAAGAAAATACTTACAAGAAAAAAAAAATAATAATCGAAGTCAAATCACAAATTAAATTAAAAACAGTCCTATTAAAAGTCAAAATAATTTTCATTCCAAATTAATATTCGCGTCAAAGTTAAATTAAATTAAATCATAAATTCGTCAAAAGAATAAAAAGCTTGCTCGATAAGCCATTTTTTCAAACGAGCTTTGAAGCTCCCTACAGTTGGGTTATAAACTGTCGGGCCCATCACATGAGTCGTCTTGGAAGATTTGGTGAGCGTTCTCGAGACCGTCGATAACTGACCCCTGCTTCTGGTGCAATATAAATGACGGCTGCCTACCTTTGGATAAAGATCAAGGTTCATCCTCACGTACAGTGCGACCTGATATATAAGTATAGCAGGTAACGTGAGGATGCCTAGTCTAGTAAAATGGGGTCTAGCGGACATGTCCTGCGGTATCCCGACGATGGCCCGCACGGCACGCTTCTACATTCGGAAGGCGCGCTACCAATCGGCAGCACGTCCCCATTGCTCAGCGCCGTATTGGAGTAACGAGTGCACCGTCGCGAAATAACAGGTCCGTACATCGCGTTCGAGTAAGACGCGCGATATTCTGCCAAGAGCAAAACATGCACTACCCAATTTACCACACACTTTACTAATCTGACCATCCCACTTGAGGCACCTGTCAATTTGAAATCCAAGAAAGGTTATTGTCTTCACCTGAACCAGAGCCACTCCACCCGAAGATACCGCCAGTGGTCGTGAAGACCGCCCTGATAGAACAAAGTGAATGAAGTGGGTCTGGTGGTGGTGGTGGTGGTCAAGTACTAATGTGAGTTTTTCAATTCATATGTACCTTTCTAAGTTTATCTAGGACATTACTGACACCCCGTACCACAGAAAGTACGCAAAGCCCTTGGTCCCGGTTGTCATTAGTAGATGACGGTCGCTAAAGTCTGACCATCGGTCTTTGACTATCCAAAGAGTATCGTGTTGCCCAGTAATTGGGTTGTGGAGGTCTGATAGACTGTCGCTCCTTGTAAAACTCAGATATTCAGCCGCATCTGGTTAAACTGCAAGCCGACCCTTGAGCTAGTTGGGAAAATGCTAGGGAGAAAATGAAATGGATGAAAATGCTTTGGAGGTATGCCAAACCGAGTGTAAAGGCCCGCAAACCTCCGTTGAAAAGGGAGGATCCTCCGACCAGACGGGTGTTATGTCTGCCCCCCTAGCCAAGTTACGACCGTTTCGTTTCGATTCTCTTGCGTCGAGTAGGCCACGCCTCCGATTCCTTTGTTCTGAGCACGTGACTGAGCGTTGAGATGACGTCAGAATAAAGGAATCGGAGACGTGGCCGACTCGAGGCGATCGACGAAAAGAGAATCGAAACGAAACGCTCGTAACTTGGCTAGGGGGGCTGGTGGGCAACTGCTCGACAGATGATTTCGGGCTGTTCCATATGTTCAAATCGCGCAAAGAATTTTAATTGCGCGATGCAAGATTAGTTCTTATGTGACGCCATAGACTGATGTCGCCACATCACTCCCCTCCGGAGATCGGAGATCGATGGTTCTTGATGCTTCTTGATGCGTACCAAGCCAGTGGTAGGTTGGAACCGAATGCCGCATAGTTCTCGGTGAGTCGGAACTGTCTACGGTGATGCCCCAGTGAGTCGGGGTGGTGCTGTCTCAGTGGGTCGGGATGATGCCCCAGTGAGCCGGGGTGATGATGTCCCAGTGAGTCGGGGTGATGATGTCCTAGTGAGTCGGGATGATGCTTAGTGTTAAAAGAATACATACGGAACTCTATTAACTTATAATATATTTCTCATCGTCATACTCAATTTTATTGCAAGTTTATCCTGTAGGGCGTGTAACAGGTTTTGACATAAATAAATGGTAAGTACAGGTCCACACCCTATGGTCCTCATTCGCCAGTAGATGTTAACACTAGGTCGATAAATACTTTTAAGCTCATTATGATTTTTTTTATAAGTGAGAAATCATCCAATGACTTCTCTCGCTCTAGGGTGGAGCGCGAGGGCGAGTCAGAATTTTATTAACTAAAACCACACCTATCTTCCTATTTTTGTCAATTTTGCCTAGAGTTCCAGGACCCCGGGTTTCCCTTTTGGAAGTCAACTCATAGCCCCAATAAGCTTCGCCCTGCTGCACCCCTACGGTTTTGCTGATATTTCGTTGAGGCACGTGTGGTTTTCGGTCGGCGGGACGGCGAGCTACCTGTTCCTCATCGTCTGCAAGCCCACGCAACACCCATTACGATGCCTTGTTCAAGATTAGCTAAACCTGAGCTAAATGTAAAATTGTCACCCCATCTTTTTTGGGTAAGAAATCTCATCAAATTACATCGCCTGCCCAATCTCGCGTAAAACGCGTCATCTGGACTAGCTCTAAACAAGTTTATATTTTCATAAATTAAAATAATTATAGAATAAATGACCGGTTGAAAGGTTGAAACTCTGCTTATGTCATAACTAGTTGAGCCGTCAAGATGTTGAGGTTTTTGTGTTGTGTGTCGGCCATGATCTTCGTAACATAAACATACATACATAACATAATCAGCATTTTATTGTCAACACTGCTGGGAGTCAGCTTAGGCCTTCTCTCTAGGAGAGGGAACGGGCCATAACCCACCACGCGGGCTCAGTGCGATTTGCTGGATGTCTTCGATTTTTTGGTTCAAGAACATGCCAGTTTCCTCACGATGTTTTCCTTCACCGTTTTGTTTAGGTTAAATGCAACTTGGGCGTTATTAAAGGATCTTAGTGAATCTCCAATTTACTGGGTATATCTGTCAAAAGTGGTAAACAATTATTTTTTCTGACTTTTAACATCGTACCTGTATTTTATTAACAGCCGAAATTGTGATAGGTTGCGAAGTTTATTTAATTGCTAACTTCTGTCAGCAGTTCCACCATCGAAAGTTGTTACAAAGGAAGGAATTCCTGGATTAAACAGTATCCCAGACATGATCTATCTCAATACTTTGTGCCTCTTTCAAATCTGTTGGTATATTAGGGCGTCAAAGACTACCAAACAGATTTAATATAGCATTAATAATAATAATATTAGCATACATTTTTTTCGCAATTTTATCACATTATGAAGTCTTTATTAACACGCTTTTATTAGCTTCACTTGTAACTATGTATGTAAGAAAATCTTGGAATCTTCATTTGACCCACTTCCCGGTCTTCGATTAGGATGAAATTTTGCACACGCTCTGAGTTTTGATGACAATACATGACTAGCTAAGAAACGTCATTACAAATCCAAAATGGCGGCCTCCCCAAGATGGCGGACTGGCTGTTTGAAATCCACCCCCATGATATGGGTATCAAATGAAAGGGTTTGCTGTCAGGAAAACGAAAAATATAGTCACGTGACTTAAATCCAATATGGCGGACGTCCAAGATGGCGGACAGGCTATTTGAAATGCACCCCCATGATATGGGTATTAAATGAAAGGGTTTGCTGTTGTAATTTTTAGTGCGTGCTTTAAGCGTGTTTTTTAGTTTTTTAAACTATTTTTTTAGTTGCAAACATAACAAAAAAATTAATGAAATAAAAATAGTTGAAATAAAAGGAAAAGGTCTGTTGCAATTTTTGCGTTCCACGGTTTTGTACAGACGATCCAACGATGGGAAATACCCTTTACCGGTGTGACTGTGACTGCGCTAATTACAATATTGACGTGACGTCATAATTATACCAGTGTTTATGTTTATTTACTATCATTATTTTATCGATTGAACCGATCTTATTGCATGTTGTTGGCGTGGCGGTAGTGTGATGTGGTGGGTGTGTGGTGTGGTGTGCTACTATAGGTACGCTTCTGTGTGTGTAGAACACAAGATCTTAAATACATAAAAGACTTACTTTTTATATGAAGAATTGGCAAGTAAACATTGTTACTATAAGGCCGGCCATACACGGACAGCTTGCAGCTGTCAGGATGGACTGCTTCAAGCTGCGACTGCATAGTGAACTACAATCTTCTACACACATATATGGAACCGCTCGAGCAATTGCGACTGCTTCGGTTGGCAGCGCAGTGAAATTACATCGTCTGAGCAAAAGTAGCAATAGTAGAGATTTGAATGAAATTGAAATTGTGACTTGTTGAGCAGTTCATACCAACTGCTGGAGTAGTTGGCATGAACTGCTCCAGCAATTATGACTGGCAGCTTCAAGCTGAACTCTGACTGCAAGAGCGGTCCGTGTATGTTTATCACAGGTTAACTGCAGTGCTATTCTCTAAGATAACTGCCTTGAGCGCAGCGCTGGCCGCAGCGACGAAATCCAAATAGGTTCATTGGATTGTTCCTAAATCAATGTAGTACCTACTGCTGTTTTATTAGAGAATAGCAGTAATGCTCGAGCTGTCCGTGTATGACCGGCCTAGTAGTAAATTCAATACAACTTCTTAATTAGCCGCTTGGGTTTTTCATTTGTACATGTTGATAGGGTTGCCACCTTTTTTTGCAGTTAAAGTACATTGGGTATTATAAGGTAAGAAAAAAAAAGAACGTGGTATCAAAATAAAGTACAATTTATTTTTCTTTATTATGTATGTTTAAAAAATATTTTTTATTGCTTTTTGAAGTTTGTATCAAATTAGTATTTCTACTAAACTATTGCACATTGTCTTTACAATCTATTTTTAAATTAAAGTAAATATGTTATTCATTTATTATCAAATTCAGAGATGCTTTATTTCTTTTATCTCGCTATTTGCTATTAATCACAGAAAAAACTCGTTCTGTGAATGCTGACGTAGCGGGAATAGACAATATTTTTTTTTAGATTCAGCACCAATCGATAAATTTCATTTAGCGAAAAAATACTTACGACTAAACTTTTCAAAATCCCAAAGAAATCAAATCATGCAAAATAAAGTATTTTCAAGTACTTTATTGTTCACACAAAGTATAGAGTACAATTACCTGAAATAACGCACAATACTTTATTATAAAGTACGGGTGGCAACCCTACATGTTGACCACTACACTGTGTGCTTGACTGTTTTTTTTTTTTAATTTATTTTCCTTTAACAGTTTATCTATAGGTATGTACATCAACAAATCTGATCCACATGACAATGTTCTGCTTAAAGAATGAACAAAATATTATGAGAATATACCACATTATTTTAAGTATATGCGAAACCTGAATATAGATTGTTCAGAATCAGTAACTGAATGGATTCCAATAGTTGTAACCACCATGTTATATTTTTTCCCAAAAATATTTAAAAAGATCACAAGTTGGACACCACCGACACTAAGTATAACACAGGTCACGGCAGGTCATAGCGGGTATTAGGAGCCAGCAAATAGCTGGGTACAAGTGCAAAACAACCCCTCAGTCGCCTGGATGGCCCGGTGACTATGTATTTTTGCTGACATAACAAGCTTATAACTTTGTGATTTTTCATGATACAGTTATGAAATTTTGTACATAGATTCTTTACATAAAAATACTAGACACGTGTTTCGGGTTTCGCATAAACGAAAATTAATGTTGTAGATATAGCTTTCCTTGGCGAACTAAAAGTTAGGTCGATATTATAGACATCTAACAATGGTCACTGGGATCACGTAAAGGATTACTTATGGTCGTCTGATCGTCTCCCTATGAAAGAGAAGAAGCTTGAGTTCCTCCCTGCGTTACACGGTGATTTCAATTATGAATTAAAACTTCTCCTGCTTTGCGTGAAGCGGGAGGGAGTGACAGACTTTTACTGACTAAAACCCACAGTGTTCCTTTAGTTACCCTGTATTGCTAGGGTTGCGGTAACTCTTTAAAGGTATGTAGAACAGAGAGTAAAGCCCCACCTCCGACCAGACGGGTGTTATGTCTGGTGGGCAACTGCCCGATAGATGATTTCGGGCTGTTCTATATGTTCTAATCGCGCGGAGAATTTTTAATTGCGCGATGCAGGATTAGTTCTTATGTGACGCCATAGATATCGCTACAACTCCTTTGAACAATTCGCAGCCCAGGCAGGCGTCGGCCCTATTAATTGGCCCCATCAATTTTGCTGACGTCTCTTTAAGGTGCTCGTGGAACGACACAACGAGCCGTCGACTACCGGTGACCAGTAGTCGTACTGTAAAACTTAACTTAGCTTCAGTCCACAATTATGGCGGTAAGTCCCTTCTTTGAGGCGTGGTTGGAAAGACCTCACGGCGTCCTCACCTTCCGCATGACGCAGGTTCTCACCGAACACGGGAAGTTCGGGAAGTTCCTGCACCGGATTCGTGCGGAAGAGACGCCCGGGTGTCGCCACTGTGTGGACCGCCCGGAGGACACGGTAGAGCACACGGTGGAGGTGTGCCCCGCTTGGGAAGAGCAACGCCCAAGTAACAAAGTTCTCCTGTAGCGCATAGTTTACAGGCTCACAGCACTAGTACCTCTCTCTTAGTAGTTCTAGGTTTTACTACCAAGCTTATAACAGGTTACACGGAGTTCGTTTGGGTTTATAGTACATCTGTTCTTATAAGTTGACTTATACTCGTATATAGAACGAAATTATAGGCGCAGTAAAGGCTAAGATGGCCTATAAAAGTGTTGCATAGGTGTAAATACACTTGAGAAAACTTGGTCCAGTAAGTTACACTTATAATCGCCTACAAGAAATAATTATAAATCCGCTATAAGTGTCATACGCCAGTAATAGTAATTTATAGAACTAAATGCACTTAGAACCATTTGTATTTGTTACTTGACCTTATAGGGGTGTATAAGTCAACTTTATGCGCCAATTTTAAGTGAATTAGTTTTACAGTGGTTTCTTTTAAGAGTAAGTGTACCTGGTATTATTGTGGACTCTCGAATGCTGTTATAGTCTTAATTTCTATATAAAGGTTTCTTATAAAACTATTCTCGTAAATCCTAACTCGTTACAATATGGCGCGACAATGCTGTTACCTTAGGACTAATATTATTTTTAAACACAACTTAGTAAATACGCCGTGTTCAAAAGGCGAACAAAAATTGAGATGTAAAACACAATATACTTCACCGAAAATACTTACGCGTTTGCCGTGCAAACATATATGTACATATAATATTACGTGCGAAATACTTGTTAATACATTTTATATAAAATAGATTATTTATATTACCTTTTATTTTTTTATTTTTTTTCTTCATAATCACACAACACAACAAAAAATCATAAATGTTTGAAGTAGCTAGTAATAGAAGCGCGGAGTACGTTACACGCCTGCCTGGTTCTATTAAATGCTCATAGTGAACTTCGCGGGAGCAAATGGTTCTGCGGAGTCTAACTATAAGTGTATTATGGGCTTAAGTCGTGGTGTCTGGTTCTATTAGATGCTCATAGCTGGCTTCGCGGGAGCAGATAGTTCTGCGTAGTCCAACTATAAGTATGTTATTGGTCTAAGTGGTACTTGTCAAGTCTACTATAAGTGTTTTATTAGCAAAAGTACGCGTATAAAATGGGCCCTTTTCCGTGGTTATAAACTTTTACTAGCCTGTTATAGACCTGGCTCAGGAACCACTACAAGATCACTTTTTGTTACTTGGGCGCCGTGTCCTCGTGGGGGCGATCGGCGGCGGCGATCTCTCGCGCCGGGCCTTGGTACAGGCCATGGTCCGGAGCGAGGAGGAGTGGCAGGCGGTCGCCTCCTTCTGCGAAGCAGTAATGCTGGCAAAGGAGGCGGCCGATCGCGTGAGGCAACGGCAACGGTCCTCACGCCCCAGCCGCCGCCGGGATTCCGATCCTGATTTCCGGCCACCGTAGGGCTTGCGGAGGGCGGGCAATGGGTGGCCCGCCGTCCGACCGTCCGGTAACCATCCGGACCGAGCCCAAGTCGTCGACGGCGCGTATTGTTCCGCGCGCGCCTCAGGGAGATGTCAGCAAATCGTAGGGGCCCAGCAGGGTCGAAGCCTACTGGGGCCATGGGTAGTGTGAAAACGAAACCGGGGCCCTGGGACGAAGGCAACGAAGGAACAGGAGTGGGTTTTTAGTCAGTAAAAGTCTGACACTATCTCTCGTTCCGCCCAAGAGCGAGATTTGTCATAAGATGATTTTCCCACCTAAAAAAAAAAAAAAAAAAACTTAGCTTCAGTCACATCTCAAGATTGGTCTTCCGGCTTCAGTACCCAGCTACCTTTTTTATATCCATACTAAAAAAAAGCCCGTTTCTGTTGCCTTTTGGGTAACTTTAACTTTCTGATGAGCCCCATTGTGTTATAATACACGGAATGGAACTCTAAAACCCACACAGCTTAGCATGTGACTCTGATTTCATATATCAATCAATAGTTACATAAAAAATCTAACGGATATCTTCAATCCTGCCCCCCTAGCCAAGTTACAATCGTATCGTTCACGCCGAACGCCTCGAGTAGGCCACGCCTCCGATTCCTTTGTTCTGACGACTTCTCAACGCTCAGTCACGTGGTCAGAACAAAGGAATAGGAGGCGTGGCCTACTCGAGGCGTTCGACGCAAACGAAACGATCGTAACTTGGCTAGGGGGGCAGACACGATCACGCAAGGAAATCCCGAGTATAGCCCTTTCCATTGCCCTTTGGGTGGGCTTAAAGCCTTCTCATGTGGCCCATTACGTTATAAAACATTAAACAGACGGAACTCTAAAACCCACACAACTCAACATATTAGAGTCACTATATCTATTGTTACATAACATAGTCAAGGACTCGAAGCTCAGATTTTCAATACAGTTTGAGACGTAAACATGTTCACACTACTTGTGTTGTTCGTCAGCTGTGTCGTTTTGAGTGGAGCTCATAGTATTTCTAATGATATCCCGAATATCCGTCCTGAAAGAGAATATCCAGGTATGCGTCCTCATTGTTTTTTTTTTTCTGAGGTTTTTAAAGTAAATTAAATATGGTGTATTTACTAATTCAATAGTGTTTGTACAAAGTATTTATCAACTTGTTACAATAATGTAAGAAACGAGATTGGAAATTTAAATATCCGATTGAAAATTTTTTTGTTATTAATTGTGTACCTGAATTTGTTAAATAACCATTATTTATCTAAAACTGTCATATATAAATTATAATTATATAAAACTCGAAAGTGGTTTTCTGCTCAAGTATTGATAAAAATTGATTGTTATGCTATTTAGATATACGAAAAGAGTATATTTACTATGATATGACAAAACTGTCATGAAATTAGCATTTTCTCAAAGTTATAATCATCCATTTACCATCACGTTTTGCACTTAGAATTCTTTTAACATATCAGCAGATGGAAGCCTCTAGCATTGACGTCAGCGCACACAAAGAATTCACAAATCAGCGTCCAAACTGACTAATTGATGACAAGCTTGTTACTACTTATTCGCTTTTTTAATATGGACTGTCGGTTTAGTGGTTAGTGGCCTTGACTGTTTACCGGAAATTGTGGGTTCGATTCCAATCCAAGACCAATGTTTGTCTGATGATTTTTTATTTCATACATCATAATTTATTTATTTATTTATTAAAACTTCATACAACACAAATGCGGACTTAATGCCTTAGGCATTCTCTACCAGTCAACCAAGGGTAGTGAAAAGAAAACATGGTAGGTGCATAAAAAAAAGAAAAGAATAATAAGAAAACAAGGGATCAAATGTATATATATAAAATAAACATACATAAAAATATAATATAATATAAACCTACATTTATATAAATATATATTATTTATTTAAGGAAAAATGAAATTGAAAAATGATCATTTGTTCTGTATCTGGGTGTAATTTATCGTTACATGTATCTAGAGTGTCATTCTAATCTTCGACAGTTACCTAATTACTTCGACACAGACTCAATTTCGAAAAACAATAGTTCGACTACTCATTGTATTTAAAAATATATGAATAAGTATTCTAAACAAGCTCTGCTTAGTTTGGGACAGTTTGGGAATATTCCACAGTTTTTACACAACACCATATATGGGGTTGTGTGAAAACTATGGAATATTATTATTATTATTCCGTTTATTCATTAGTATTAACATAAAAAATATATTTTTAAATACTTCAATAGAAAATAATAATAAAAAACATATAAAAAAAAACAGTATCCACCGGTATCGGGAACTGGGTCCAAGCTAATAATCTATTATTATTATTATCAATGTTTAATACAGAAAGTCGCACTTACACAAACTGTTCGTGATAGAAGTCTGCTGTGGAGGCCCTCTGCCCTATCTAGGGGACATAGCTGACTACATTAATTTCTTTTTCGATTTCCAGAGTGCAATGAACCCAACGAAGTGTTAAATCATTGCGTTAAACCGTGTGGTGGTGAAGATTCTTGTTATGATCGTCATCAATATGCCTGTGCAGCTGTAGAAGCTCCTTGTATACCCAAATGCGTTTGTAAGGAAGGTTTCATCAGAAAGACTTTGGATCGTGAATGTATACCAAAAGAAGAATGTGGTAAGTCATATTATTAACAAGTCTGACCTCTGATTCTCGAGACTCTCAACCTTAGGAAACAGGCCAAACCCGTCTTTCGAAGTGCCAACTTGATATGACGGTTTTGTTCCGTCACGTTCGCGTCATGTCCGTGAACGGGCGCTGTCAGTTGATACTGATCATCTATAAGCTGCCAGTTGCTATTTTAATATATAGGTATACTTAGTTTTTATTTTTACTTTATTTACATTGTTCTCACATGATAGCGACAAGAAACATGTAACAGAGATATTTGTAATTACAAAACATGATTGAAAAGAGTGTCTTTGGAGTTTCTTGCACATTTTTCTCCATAGAGATCTACGCTTTGGAATGTACAATTAGCATCATTTTTTCTAAATGACTGACTTCTTGACATTTCAAAATTGCCTGTAAATGGTTTATTTGAAATGTAACAAGTCAAGCGTGAATCAACGTAATTAGTATTCAAATACGCTCGAACTTAGTACGACGGACCAAACTTACGCTGATTCACCCTCGTCCTTGGTACGGAATGGAACAAACCCGTCGTACCAAGTTCGAGCGTGTGTTAACACGCACACTATAAAATTATTAATACAAGATTGAATTTGGTTCGTCGGACCAAATCCGTCAGGCGACAAGTTGCTTTGCGTACGACGTCAAGTGGACACCGCCCATTAGTGGACCTACACTGACTCAAATACTTAATAATAATTATAGTCTACTAGTCTATAAACGGACTGATTTGGTTTGGAAAAAAAAACTAATAACAACCTTTAGAGTAAATCTACTTGCTTGGTATTAAAGTCTATTCCTTTATCGGAGGTAATTTACTTACTAAAAAATATTTTCTTAACTATTTTACAGGGGGTCCCTGTGAGGATGTAACGGAATATACAGAATGCAAACAAGTTTCGAAAGAAACCTGCTCTTCAATGGTAAATCCGTCAAAAACCAAAGACAATGCAGAAGCATGCCAGCCAGGATGCACTTGCTGGGACGGGTACTACAGAATAAATGAAACTGAACCCTGTCAACATCATTGCTTATGCCCTGAGATGAAAAATTCGCCCGATTGTGAGTTTTGGAGAGAAATTTATGAGTAGACTTTGATTATATAGTGAGTAGATAACTTACGTAACACTTAATAATTCTTATTACCATTCTTTTCTAAGTGTATATATTGTATGACAATAAACATTTAACTGCTTAACTTGAGTTTAAATTAATCGCAATAATTAAGGCGCAAGTTTGTGACAGTCACGATCACGATTCCACAGCCACGATTCACGATTTCTACACGCTCGAACGGCTGAAAGTATTTGAATGAAATTTGGCACACGGATAGACTATATCCTGAAATAGTACATAAGATAAAGTATTTGGATGAAATTTGGCATAGACCATGCCCTGTGTACATAGAATTTGTACTTTTTATCCCCTGAGTATGATCCCTTGGAAAAATTTTCACTTTTTTTCGGGCCATGTCGCTGGCAGCAACAATTTCATTTAATATAAGTATTCTTAATTTGCGTAATATATCATCCCAAAAGTACTTCCTGGATCATATGAAAAAGGAATATCAATATGTAGTATAATCATCAAGAAGAACAGAGAGTCATGAAGATTAAAATCCACAGGACAGGAGAGTAAGCATAAGGTCTAAGCACACATGGGTCCGGTTGGCAGCCAAGTCCTTAACGTTGTCGTGACGACCTTTGACTGAAATTTTTCCTGGCGCCTCCAGCATAGAATATCCTCTTACCCTTCGTAAACAAGCATGTTTTTCTTCGTAAGCATGAATGTTTCAAACCACACGCAGTCTTAACCAAAATGATGGAGTCACACAAACGCACAAAAACACTCGTCATGTCACGTGTGGATATTTATAAAGCAATCCCTGACGTATACTAATATGTCAGGGATTGCTTTGTAAATGTTCAAGCTCAAGAGCCTGAAGTAATGGATGGCAACTTTACTGTCTCGTAATAAAAATAGACAAGTTTACGCACATAGCCTCATACAGACCACCTTGTTATACCAATCCATCCAACTACATCTATTCTGTGAATGAACTACTTACTAACATACACTCTGAAAATATCATTCTTGCTGGTGATATAAACAACAATATTCCAGAAAATATTACTGGCCACGCTGCAGAATATATTATCACTATGCTAGCTTCCCATGACCTAAGACAAGAGATCAATAAGCCTACCAGACTAGGTAACTGTATTGAACATTTAATGGTAAAAACTCACAAGCAGGTTAAAACCTACATATTTGAAACTCTTACAGATCATAGTCATATACTGCTGTATTTAGAGGATATCGAATTACCTAAAAATAAGACAGCAATGCAAAGTTAATGTCAACTATGAACAAATAGGGACTGATATTGATAACATCGTTTGGGACAGCTATTTTGATTCTCACAATGCCGATGATCTCTCAGAGTTTCTCGCTAATACATTGCAAAAATAATGAAAAATAATCACAAAAAATACTTCAACCTCGAAAATATCTAAAAAAAAGAAACCTCTCAAACCAATTACAGCTAGTATAGTAAAGGGCTTACGGAAACGGGATAAAATGCATCAGAAACTTAAAAATTCACCACATGACGATAATCTCCGAAACCAGTATATCTGATATAGAAATACTGTAAACATTTGACAGATACGGTAAAGCGCTCTTACTACGAATCAGAATTAAATAAGAACGAGAACAATCTGGAAAAGACTTGGAGCTTAATCAAAGATATGTGTCACATTAAACAACGCCCCAAACAATCAACTGAGCTACTTCAGACTCAATCCAACCCCTCAAACTCTCTAAACGATATTAATACATACTTCACTTCAGTGGGAAAAGACTTAGTGAATGTATTCCTGGCTAAACTTAGGAAGGACGAAGGTACTCTGGCTGCACAAGCCCAAAATCCGAAAGGTTTCCTCTATTCGATGGCATTCTCTCCCACTGACGTGAGCGAAGTAATCCGGTATTATCTAGCCTCAAGAGCGACAGTGCTCCTGGCTTAGATAATATCTCTACTAACATTCTTAAAAAATTCAAACTAAAATTAGCTGCAACAATAACTCATCTCTGCAATACCTGCTTCGCTTCTCTAACAGTACATTTCCAGCTACAATCAAGAAAGCTGTCGTTATCCCTATTTTTAAAGCTGGTGATAAAAACCTTGTAAGCAACTACCAAACCATCTCTCTACTTAGTACATTATCCAAAATCTTGGAAAAACTTGCTAACAAAAGGTTAATAAAGTACCTGGAGTATAACAACATTCTGTCAGTTAATCAATTCGGTTTTAGGGTCAATCGATCCACCAATGACACTATTCTAAAATTCATCGAAAATATCACTAAGTACATAGACAAGGGAGAAAAAAGTGTCGGGCCTTTTCATGATCTTCAGAAGGCATTCGACACAGTTTCTATTCCTATTCTATTAAGCAGATTGCATAATGTTGGAATCCGTGGAGTATCTCAGGAATGGCTTATAAGTTACCTATCGGGAAGAAGCCAATGCGTTAGACTCGCTAATATAACTAGCGATTACCCTTCCTGTACAAACGGCGTTCCCCAGGGAAGTACGATAGCCCCCCCCCACTATTTCTGGTGTACTTACATTATTGAACTTTGTGATACTAAAATTGAGACAGCCGACGTCTAGATGTTCGCTGATGACACAGTCCTTCTGTTCCATGACAAATCGTGGACTAGCCTAGAATCTGTTGCTGAAGCTGGGCTTTCTCAAGTAAAAGCTTGGCTGGAAGATAGTCTGCTATCACTAAACACCACGAAAACGAAATACCTCTGTTTCAGCAAAACAAGAGCAGGTAGTCCCAAAGACTTTAAAATTACCATTCACACCTTCCCCTGCAATAGGAAGTAATAGTGCATACCTTGCCTCTTGTGCATGTCCGGAGCCAATTACAGTGGATTGCATCAAATATCTAGGAGTAATTGTCGACGAAAATCTCAAATGGACACCTCATATCTCTGCCACTGCAAAAGAGCCCGCAAGCTCAACCACATTTTTAAAACCCTTAGACATGTTGCAAATCATAAACTTCTGACGCAAACATACAAAGCCCACTGTATCTTGGATTACGCTATTTGCGCATGCGGTAGCACCTGTAAAACTCACATGATTGAGGTCGAGAGGGCGCAGCGTGTGGTTCTAAAAGTCCTTCTCTCTCTAAGATAGATAGATACCGCCAAAGTTCTTAGCGTCTGAAAGATCTTTCTTTTTAAATGTCTGTGTAGATATCACCGTTATGTCGTCCCAGATTTGCCAATCTTGTCCAAGCTGATTGATAGATGTCCAGTGGATAGGTCTAAGAGTGTCTTCGCTAACAAGCACTATCACTTCATCGCTCCACGACTTTACAACAAAATCGGGCAAGAAAAGGGGATGAAAAATATTAAACTTTTAACAACTTCCAATATAAAAAAAAAAACATTAACACAGTTTGACACTTTTAACAACGTTGAAATAGAAATCTTAATCGGAACTGTAACTTAAATTTTGACACTACACAGGTACACACCCTAACTCCCTACACACTGTATTATTGCTATTGTTATGATTATCTTGCAGGCTATTTTTTTTGTCTATCTTGTCACTACTGTATTATAATCCCTGTATAGTGAGAGGTCTGGCTCTTGTGATACAGGATAATAATATCCTAGTACAAGAGCCAGGGCGACACTGATGTTTGTATTTTTAAGTGATTTCAATAAAATATTATTATTATATATAATAAGTTATTTCAATACAACCACAGTACAGTTGCATTTCTATTTAGCTTTTAACATTATTTATTTTTAAACGAGAACAGTAATCCACTTTTATACTCATCATCATTAACCAAAAATATAATATGGGTAACATAAAAGTCCACAACTGTTACTTAAATTAAGAATTTTTAAAGATAAGATATGTATTATCTTTTATTTATTTATATAGGTAAACCGCAAACGAAAAGTTACCGTTTCCAGATTGCTGCTAAAATTATCCCTAACATCGTTCCCCAATTTCACAATTCTATATCTTTGTTTTAACAAAAGGCGCATGCATGGGCATGCCCCAGTTATATAAAAAATAAAGACATTCCAGTTATGCTAAAATTGAACTTCAAATCATAGCAAACCTATTATAACTTTAATAACTATCAAAACCAGTCTGTGTTCAAACAGCTGAGTCGTGATATGAGTAAAAATAATTACGATTCTTTTAACAAATCTGTTACAAAATGCTGCTGACGAGAAATATTTACAAACGCAGCACAAACTAGATAAAGAATTACACATAAAATACCATGCCATTGATTTAACGAATTATAAACAAAGACGTTTATTGGATTACATAAAAGTAAGGAAAAAAGTCTGATTTTGTCTCAAAATTATATAATTATTTTAACTACACAAGATGCAAAAACAATAAGTACAAGCTAGAAGTTACTGGCGTGTCAGGTTAATTTTAATTATCGTTCATTTTTAACAGACTTCAAAAAGGAGAAGGCTATGATCGGCTGAATGTATTTTTTTTTTCAATAATGGCCAGATATTTAATGAGTATCCGGTCAACTACTATCCGTCTCTTTTTATAAATTTTATTTTACGTTATCGTTTTCTTATCCAAAATGTGGGCCGAATGTAATAGTAAAGGGATGCACATGCCTCCTCTGAAAACTTGCCAGGATCGTAATTATTACGGATGTGCGTCTGCTTCGCAGAAGGAGGCGATCGCTTACATTTCTCCTCGCTCCGAACTATAGCCTGTACCAGGACCCGGCGCGAGTGGTCGCTGCCACCGATCGCCCCTACGAGGACTCAGTGGCGCTCTACCCAAGCGGGGTACACTTCCAACAAATGCTCTACCGTGTCATTTGGGCGGTCCACACAATGGTGATACCTAGGTGTTTCTTTCGCATGAATTGGGTACAGGAACTTACCGTGTCCAGTGAGCACCTGCGTCATGCGAAAGGTGAGGACGCTGTGACGTTTTTCCAGCCACTCATTAAAGAGGGGACTTACCGTTGAAGTGGATAGTTCCAAAATAAGGAAAACAGACCTAAACCCATATTTATTGGAAAATAAATATATTTTCTACTAAATGCGCTCAAGATTTCTACTTTTTATTTAGAAAATCCTTAATTTGTTCGAAATAGTTACCGAAAGTACAGAAAGTTACTGAGTTTTTTACTTGTATATAGGTATACTACATTCACGGTTTGTTTTAATTTTACAGCACTGAAAGGAGGCATTAAGGCCGTATCAAATTATTACGGATATAGCATCAATGTCTAGAAGCGTCGATTGAAATTGATATCAATAGATCGATCTATCTACTAAGAGACCAAAATCATAAACAGTAATTTTTATGAGGCTGACAACATTTACAATAGGTCTGTAATTTATTCTTCAATAATTTTAGAAGGATTACAAAATTTTAAGAATAAGTATTCAGTTATGGTCTTTTATTTCATAGCGTTTTTATATATCAATTGGATATGATGTCATGAATAGATAAAAATGACGTAATTTATTGTTAAAGATAACAAGAAAACCCACACACACACATACACTGTGTGTTACTAATATTAATAAATAATAATTTTATGATGCTAAATTACGCGTACTGTTAAAACGATAATGAAATTACGAAAATCTGACATCTCCGATCTGCAATATAGTACCAAAGGTCCTGCATCGATGAGACCCTAACACACCGACTGACTATACAAACGAGAGTACTGCAAACAACTTTTGAAAAGCAAAACAAGAAGTTGTTTTTCAATCGAGTTCGTTTCTATGTATCGTATATTCCTTCGGTGGAAAACTAGATCATGTATTCAAAAAACATATATACCATAATGTTAAATTTCAATTCTTGTATTAAACAGGATACATTAAAAGAGAAAACGGCTTTTTTATCAATATATCACCTTGGGACGAAACTTAATCCTAATCGACAAAGAACATAACAGCATAAATGTAGCAAAATTTAAATAACTACCCGAATATAACTGCGTGGTTGGTGATAAGATTCGATGAATACAAAAAAGATCACAACTTCTATTCGATCTTATCACAAGGTTGAGACTGAAGATCACAGTATTTTCTAGACGCTTGCACCAAAGGTAAGGCCAGTTACTATAGATAGATGAAATGTGTTGAGGTTGCAAATAATTACACTGTACTGATTTTTTGGGATGTTTTTAGAACAAATACCAATAGTGTAAAACCAATTGATGTTTCTCGAGAACTTACAGAGTTAAAAATTCACTTCAATTGTAATAAATTTTGTCTACTTTAAAATTAGATGTCTATTGAATGTATCTGTAGGCTGCACCGTTCAGAACTTAAAAATGAAAAAGTACCAAAAATGTAAACCTTGACATTTTTGGTATGCAAGCATCACTGAATTAGTACCTACGGGTCTTCCATTGCTACAAACTGAATTTTACACTATTGATATCTATCCGAACAACATTCCAAATATGTAGCTCAGAGAAATTATTCGTGATTAAACAGAAGTTCATATGAACTCTAAAACCTACACAGCTTAACATTTAGTCACTATAGTTTTAGTCACTATAAAAACAGTTTCATAGACATAGTCAAGGACTCGAGTCTCAGTTTATCAATACAGTTTGAGACGTAAACATGTTCACACTACTTGTGTTGTTCATCAGCTGTGTCGTGTTGAGTGGAGCTCAGATGATTACTGATGATATCCCAAATTTACCTCCAACTCAAAGATATCCAGGTAACAGGTCCACGTATTTTTTTTTTCTAAGGTTTTAAGGCATACCCGTATCTATTAATCCAATTATATTGGTACAAAGTATTTTCAATTTGTTACATAAATGAAGTTGAAAATTAAGTTATATCAAATACAAAAAAAAGTAATTAAATTATAATTAATAGTTATTAATTCTAATTGAATTATATTATTTTATTTATTAAATAACTGAGTAAACGAACTAGACCGCTTTCACCAGAACCGGAAGGAGGAAACACGGGCCCGTGAGATATGGAAGGTATGGAGGGAGAACTTTGCTCAGGACTGGGACAGAATATTTAAACAAAAAAATACTGAGTGCAAGTACCTAATTGATTCAATAATTATTGCTATTAGTACCTAAAACCGCCTTAAATTAGTAACAATTACACGAAAACTCAAAAATAGTTTTCTTCTAAAGTATTGATAATACTTATAAATATAATGGACGTTAGAAAATTTTATAACCATACTTTTTAAAATAGTTATTTTCGCAAAGTTATAATAGTTTATTTACAATCGCGGATTGCACTTTGACACCTTGCAACGCGTTGGCAGATGGATTTCCCCCAGCATTGACGTCATCGCACACAAGTCTTACGAATCCACAAATCAGTCTATGATTTATGACATGCAGTGATAATTGCAACTATTTATTTACTTTTTAGAGTCTAATACAAAATTTTACGTTCAAGAGCGTTTGCAATAAAGGACTACTGTGGACGTCCCGTTGAACGTGCCCTATGAAGAGGGCATAAAATATTAAGAGCAATAACCAGACTTTATTTATATTTTCAGAGTGTAATGAACCCAATGAAATGTTAAGTCCTTGCGTTCCACCATGTGGTGGTGAAGATTCTTGTTATGATCGCAATCAGTATGCCTGCCTAGACGTAATCGAACCTTGTGTACCCAAATGCGTATGTAAGGCAGGTTTCATCAGAAAGACTCTGGGTCGTGAATGTATACCAAAAGAAGAATGTGGTAAGTCACATTATTTACAAGTTTAAACAGCAAATGATAAATTTATTTATTTATCCGATTTAGGTAATCTTACGCGAAGAGGATAGCCATTAGACTACAAGGACAATAAGTTGCGCTGTAAAAGTAATGATGAATGCTATTTTCTTAGTATTAAAATAGTTAAGGATTGATTTAAATTTTAGGTAAAAAGTCTATCCCTTTATTATAGATATTTTATCTACTTAATAATATTATATTTTATTTTCGCTTTTACAGAGGGTCCCTGTGAGATATTTACACAATATACAGACTGCAAACAAATCTCGAAGGAATCCTGCTCTTCAATCATGAATCCACCAAAAGTCGATGACAATACAGAAGCATGCAAACCAGGATGCACTTGCTGGGACGGATATCACAGAGAAAATGAAACTGAGTTTTGTCATCATCGTTGCTTATGTCCTGGAATGAGAAATTCGCCAGACTGCGAGTCTTGGAAAAGAGTTCATGAATAACTTTCGCATCGACTTAATATTTCTTACTATATTTTTATTTATTATTTTTTATTTATTTAAACTTCATGTAAAGTAATGGTACATAGGTGGACTTAATGCATCAAGGCATTCTCTACCAGTCAACCTTTGGGTTAAAAAAGACAACACAGTGCGATAGGTGTGCACAATAAATAAATAATAGGTATTTCAAATAGAATGAAGTATCATTAAATTAAGGTGTTTATAATAATAAAATACATAATATATGCTAAAATGATAAACTGATAAATACTATGATAAATGTCAAATCATTATAATTAAGAGAACTTGAAATATAACAATTATGACTATGAGCGAACTAAGGTTGAGAGATTCAGACGATTAGTCTTTTTTGAATTGTTATTGTTTTGCAATAAACTAGTAACTGCTTTACACGAGTTTCAATTAATTTATTTAGAAAAACCTTTATGTGCGTTATCATCTCATACGTAATCACACTTCCAGGATTACATCTGAACAATTTATGCTTTTTCCAAAATTATTCAAACAGTCACAATCTACTATCATAATGGCTAAAATAATACAGTAAAAATTTGCTGTGGCTTTTGAGATTTGGGCACGCCTCAATTACAATAATAAGTGGGGACTGAAAGTAAAGACGCCGTGGTGACTCTATAACCATCCCTCAAAGAGGGGTCTTTGAGGGATGGTTATAGAGTCACCACGGCATCACGACGGTGGGCGCAGCACCACCGTGTCCTCGTGGAGGCGATCTGCGGTGGTGATCTCTCGCGTCCGGCCTTGGTCCAGGATATGGTACGGGGCGGGAGGGCATGCGAAGCAGTCATCATCTTCTGCAAAGCAATAATACCAGCGAAGGAGGTGGTAGAAAGTATGACGAAGAGGTAATCATATCATATAATAATAAGGTATATAAACAGGCAAGCGAGCGAGTCAAGCATTACTCGCCCTCTTCATGCCCACGCCTGCAATGGCTGGAAACCGCCCTGTGACTCCACGACGTTCGAAGCGTCTCCACCTACCTACTTCAGACAAATTTTCTTACCTAATTAATCCATCCTTCATTAGAAATTAAATATTAAATGTTCCTATTATTTAACAAAAAACTGTACTTACTTAAATTAAAAAATTCTGAAGACAGGTGATATCTTCTATTTATTTATGAATGTTGAACGAAAACTTAACGTTTCCTGAGTGCTGCTAATATTTTACCTAACATCATTCCCAAATTTCACATTCAGATGACTTCGTTTTGACTAAAGACCCATCAGGTATACAAAAAAATGCCTGAGATAATAAAAATGAAATTTACGCCATAATTGTACTTCAAATCATATGAATCTCATTACAACCTCAATAATTATCGAAACAAGTCCGTGTACAAACAGCCGAGTCGTGATAATCGCCTCCCATGTTTTTATATTTTATAATTATCATACGAATATGAACCTAAACAAAAAGTTGATGAGAGTGATATGAGGAAAAATTATTAAGATTATTTTTTCAAATGTAATACAAAATGCTGCTGGGAGCAAAGCGCAAACTGGATAAAGAATTACAAAAAAAAAAACATGACTGATTTATCGATATCAAACAAATACTAGAATTTTATATTGAACCACTAGTAGATAATGACATAGCGTAAAAATAGTATGTTAGAAAAATCGTATATTAGATTACTACTTACATGTAAGGAAAAAAACAGATTTTGTATAAAAATATTTATATTAACTACGCAAGATGTAAAAACAATAGTACAAACCAAAAGTAACCGGGCGTTAGGTTCGCCCGGATGACACGATGGAGCACACGGTGGAAGTGTGCCCCGCTTGGGCAGAGCAACGCCGTGTCCTCGTGGGGGCGATCGGCGGCGTGTGCGTACGCGCAGCGGAATGTTGTTGAATTTAAAGATTTTAATTATGCAGATATTTAGTGTATGACGTCGTATAATTGTGTATGGTAAAAAAAAATTTGTGCACGCAACCATTGTGGAGAAATTCACCAAAAACTGATTCCGCTGGGCGAACGTTGTCCTGGCGGAACTTTTTTTAATCCATAGACTTTAGAAGAAAAGAGATGTGTCCAAAAATTAGTGTGTATTTGTGTGTAATTGTGTATGTATGAATAAAACTAGTGCATGCACAAACTTCGGAGAAATTCAAGTTTCCGCTACGCGAACGTTTGGCCATTAGCTAGTTTTCATATAAAGCGCTTACATAGAGAGCTGTAGATTTTTACATACGTTGTTTTGAATTTGTTTATATTTGTTTAAAAAACAGATTTAGAAAAAATCGTAGGGCTTAAAAGATAAAAATATAAACGTAAAATACGCTTATTAAGTCTTAGTTCTTAAAGTATGCACTTTGGGGTCTAGATTTTCACGTTTATACAGACCTTGTAAGTGTCTGCAACATGTTGCCAAGTATCAATGATGTTCCGTCAGTAACTAAAGAGTTATAGGACAAATTTACCATGAACAGATCACTGTTTACAAAGCAGTCAAATATTACGACGTTCTGAAGGAATTGCATGGTAATATGTATGTCAATAATTAGTGTATTCATTCAATTATTCTTATGCAAAATTTCATGTCATTAAATTCAGTAATTAAAGAAAACAATTATAATACTGACGAAGCATCGAAAACCTACATAACCCGACCAAGTTCGGATGGCTACAAAAAAGCGGCCGTGCAATATATTTAGGTAACATCCCAAAATTTACAGTATAATACCGGTATTGAATTGGTATAGGTGATAACACAATTGTTGTTTCGATATAATTTATAGGTCATTTATTTTTGTACACCTACTTTTTTAAATGTATTTGACTATGACAGAAAGTAGGTACTATTTACGTAGGTACTTTATTTAAGTATGCGCTTGAGACTTGAGATATAATCTAAATATATTATTTAAGACAAATAAAATTCATACAGCTAATTTCTATTGAAGATTTCACGGATCAGGATTCTAACTATAGACCCCTTAGGGAAATTAAATATTTACCACATGTAAGTATGTACTACTGTTTAGGTAAATATTTATCATATTGTAGCTTATTACACTATTTAACCAATAGACTAGGCATGCACGAGCGTTCCCCTTTGGATATTTAAATGGAGAAGTACTTGTTAATTGAAGATTTGTTTTTATCGTAGATAGTGGCGTTATTATTAAAAAAATATTTTTCATTCAAGAAATGCAATTGTTTTATTTTTTCCTAACGCTTGTGTACGCAACTGTACCATATTAATAAATACTATATTGGAAGGTTAAGAACGTTTCTTAGATATATGGCACGGCCGCTTTTTGGTAGCCATCCGAACTTGGTCGGGTTATGTAGGTTTTCGATGCTTCGTCAGTATTATAATTGTTTTTCTTTAATTACTGAATTTAATGACATGAAATTTTGCATAAGAATAGTTGAATAAATACACTAATTATTGACATACATATTACCATGCAATTCCTTCAGAACGTCGTGATATTTGACTGCTTTGTAAACAGTGATCTGTTCATGGTAAATTTGTCCTATAACTCTTTAGTTACTAACGGAACATCATTGATACTTGGCAACATGTTGCAGACACTTACAAGGTCTGTATAAACGTGAAAATCTAGACCCCAAAGTGCATACTTTAAGAACTAAGACCTAATAAGCGTATTTTACGTTTATATTTTTATCTTTTAAGCCCTACGATTTTTTCTAAATCTGTTTTTTAAACAAATATAAACAAATTCAAAACAACGTATGTAAAAATCTACAGTTCTCTATGTAAGCGCTTTATATGAAAACTAGCTAATGGCCAAACGTTCGCGTAGCGGAAACTTGAATTTCTCCGAAGTTTATGCATGCACTAGTTTTATTCATACATACACAATTACACACAAATACACACTAATTTTTGGACACATCTCTTTTCTTCTAAAGTCTATGGATTAAAAAAAGTTCCGCCAGGACAACGTTCGCCCAGCGGAATCAGTTTTTGGTGAATTTCTCAACAATGGTTGCCTGCACAATTTTTTTTTTACCATACACAATTATACGACGTCATACACTAAATATCTGCATAATTAAAATCTTTAAATTCAACAACATTCCGCTGCGCGTACGCACACATCGGCGGCGGCGATCTCTCGCGCCGGGCCTTGGTACAGGCCATGGTCCGGAGCGAGGAGGAGTAGCAGGCGGTCGCCTCCTTCTGCGAAGCAGTAATGCTTGCAAAGGAGGCGGCCGATCGCGTGAGGCAGCGGTTCTCACGCCCCAATCGCCGCCGGGATTCCGATCCCGATTTCCGGCCACCGTAGGCGCGGACTTGCGGACGGCGAGCAATGGGTGGCTCGCCGTCCGACCGTCCGATAACCGTCCGGACCGAGCCCAAGTCGTCGACGGCACGTGCTGTTCCACGCGCGCCTCAAGGAGATGTCAGCAATTGTAGGGGCCCAGCAGGGTCGAAGCCTACTGGGGCCAACGGTCTGATTCTGAAAGGAAGACTCGGCCCTGGTACGAAAGGCAACGAAGGAACAGGAGTGGGTTTTTAGTCAGTAAAAATCTGACACTATCTCCCGCCCCGCCCAAGAGCGGGATATGTCATAAGATGATTTTCCCACCGAAAAAAAAAACCGGGCGTTAGGGTAATTTTAAATAGCATTCATTTTTTTTTTTAAATGGTCGGATATTCGATGAGTATCCGGCCAACTGCTATACGTCACTTATTATCAGTTTTATTTTACCTACATTAACGTTTTCTTTTTCCAAAATGTGGTCCAAATGAAGTAGTAAAGGGAGGCATTAGGCTCAGAAGACTTGTCAGGATCGTGATAGTTACGGATATGCGTAGTCGTACCTTGTGTACCACAGCAAAGAAGGGTTCATCAGAAAGAGAGAGGGTGGTGAATATATACCAGAATAAAAACATTGTAAGTACCTAAAAACTTCAATAGTCTAGCTAAGGAGTGTCACAAAATAATAAATAAAGTGAGCGATGTTCGATATCTGTACACTTTAGTTGCTTTAGTTTGTATTAGTCATCATCATCTTTATCTTCGTTTCAGCCGAAAGACGTCCACTGTTGGACATAGGCCTCTCCCAAGTGTCACCACAATGAACGGTCTTGTGCGTCTTGCATCCATCCGGTTCCCGCCACCCTTACCAGGTCATCGGTCCACCTTGTAGGAGGCCTTCCAACGCTTTGTCTTCCGGTACGTGGTCGCCATTCCAGAACCTTTCAGCCCCAACGGCCATACGTTCTGCGAGCAATGTGCCCTGCCCATTGCCACTTAAGTTTTTCGATTCTTCGTGCTATGTCGGCAACCTTGGTTCTCCTGCGGATATCCTTATTCCTGATTCGATCACGCAAAGAAACTCCGAGCATAGCCCTTTGCATTGCCCTTTGGGTGACTTGAAGTCTTCTGATTGTAAGCGACCACGTTTCGGAGCCATATTTCATCAGTAGCAACACTCACTGGTCATAGACTTTCGGCAAACTGTCAACTGATCGGCCATACTGAGCGCATTTGTTTACACAGCCAACTGACGTCACGACGACAGAGTAAAGATGGCGTCCATTGCTTTCTACATTTTCGTCAAATTACGCGCGAAATTTGAAAATAATGCATTTATAGGGTACTTAGCGACTAAATAAAAATTTTGTGTTAGATTTTAGTGGTTTATTGCACTATAGAATCTAGTTGAGATACTTTTCAAAAATAAGTGTAATACCATATTCCAATTAAATGCAGATAACTACCCAAATCTAATGCTATGGTTGGCGATATGATACCCATTAACAAAGTTAACACCTGTATATAACCACAGAGCCATAATAACAGAGACGCCTGCGCCAAAAATAAGGCCAGTCACTGTAGACAGATTAAACACGTTAGCTTGCAAATAATTACACTGTACGTACTGTGTAAATGAGTGATTTTTTTGTAATGTGGTTAGGATACGTGTCAATAGTGTGTGTCCTAGTGTTGTAGATCTATCGCAGAAACAAAGCTAAAACTTTACTTTAATTGTAATAAATTTTTTACACCACCTGCTCGATAATGCCCTTTTATACGTCATACAACCATCACTTAAAGCAAGTCATTATGTCCCTAGGGAGATAATGTAATATGGGCGATCCCTAGGGAATAATGAGATTTGAATTTGGAACGTGAAAAATCGTCAGCATTATGTGAATTAAAATGTAGTGCATCAAACAAGTTTATTCAAATTTCAAACTGGCCACTAACAAAAAAACAACAATAATAAAAGTTTCTAAAAAAAAGTAATGAACAAGCGGGAGCGTTATAGAAAATTTAAACTATAGAATCTTTGAGTAGTGAATTTTGTTTGTTTCAAATCTCAAAACATTTTGAGTGATAGTTAAGATTAACTCGTAAATAATACTTATATTTCTGTATTATATGATTTCTTTTACTAAATTGGCTTTTAATTATCTCACAGATGGTGTAAAAAGTAGAGTATCCAACACGGGGATAAAGCTGTCTTTGTCTTGGGCGGCTTGAATTCCTCACTTCACTCAGGTTTCTTTATTAACTCCCTCGCAATGCTCGGGAGTTAATTATATAAATCCCTCACTATCGTTCGGGATTAAAATTAGCAACCTTCGTTTCGTTCGGAATTCAACATCCGCCACCCGCGACTTAAAGACACTGCTTTATCCCCTAGTCACATAATCTACTATTGTATAATTCAAAAGTGGACTGGAATGAAGATTGAATGTTTCCGTAGGAAACACCGTGCAAATGTAATAAAAAAAAAAACAATTAAAAAAACGTAAACTTTTACCCAAAATATCAAGGTTTTCCGAGCATCGCTCAATTAAAAAACTTAATTTTATACTATTGGTATTTACCCGAACATCCCAAAAATGCAGCTCAGGTGACTAGATAAAAATATTTAGTTCTTACGGAACATTTAACAGAAGGAACTCTAAAACCTCACAGCATAGCATATTATAATCGCTATATAATAAGTTACTTAGACATAGTCAAGGACTCGAGTCTCAGTTTATCAATACAGTTTGAGACATAAACATGTTCACACTACTTGTGTTGTTCAGCAGCTGTGTCGTGTTGAGTGGAGCTCAGAGGATTACTGATGATATCCCGAATTCCCGTCCAACTGGAGGAGAATATCCAGGTCAGTGTCTACGTATTTTTTTTTCGCATCGACGTATGTTGCAACAAATTATTATTAACTTGTTACATAAATTTTAGAAATGAAATTGATAATTGATTTAGTATAACCAATGGAATAATTTTATTTGTTAAATGACTGAGTAAACGAAATAGTCCAATTTCTCTAGAACTGAAAAGAGGAAACGCGGGCCAGCGAAAGATGGAAGAAGTGGAGGGATGATTTAATCATTATTGCCATCATCTACTTAAAACTGCCATAAATATGTGTTAATTGGTGCTCAAGTATTGATATAAATTAAATAAATTAAATACCCATACTCTTATGAAAATATTTTCTTAAAGTACCATCGTGAATTGCACTTTTAATTCTTTCAACGCGTCAGCAGATAGAATTCCCCTAGCATTGACATCATCGCACACTTATAAATTCACAATTTAGCGTGCAATCTATGTAATGGTTAATGACAGGTAATGATGGACGTTACTACTCATTCGCTTTATTAAAGCCTAATATAAACGGTTACGCTTACGGTGGTATGGCCACGTACAAAGACGCCCCAGATGATCATATGGTGATGCTTGCCCTTGAACTGTCTACGACGAAACGCACGCGTGGAAGAACACCCTCCACTTAGTTGACGACGGTCCAAAGAGACCTTAGACAAGCTCATCTCGACACCGACATGGCACAAAATAAATGGGATAAGGTCTAGCCAGAAGAAGAAGATAAAAAGAAGCGTTCAAGACCGTTCGCGATGGAGGCTGTAGTCCTCCAGTGGTTGCCCTCTGCCCTATCTAGGGGATATAAGATATCGAGACAAGTAATCTGACTGTAACATTTTCTTTACCATTTCCAGAGTGTAATGAACCAAACGAAGTATTAAATCATTGCGTTAAGCCGTGTGGTGGTGAAGATTCTTGTTATGATCGTAATCAGTATGCCTGCCTAGCCGTAGTCCAACCTTGTGTACCCAAATGCGTATGTAAAGAAGGTTTCATCAGAAAGACGCTGGGTCGTGAATGTATACCAAAAGAAGAATGTGGTAAGTCTAAATAGCAAATGATAAATTATTTATTTATCGGATTTAGGTAACAACTTCTTATGCGGAGAGGATAGTCAGAAGACTGCGTGAAAAATAAGTTGTGCCCTAAAAAACTTGCAGTGACCAGTTAGGAATGCTACTTTCTTAGTATTAAAATAGTTAAGGATTGATTTACATTTTCAGGAAAAAAATGTCTATCCCTTTATCATTGGTAATTTGCCTATTTAATTATATTATATTTTCTTTTCACTTACAGAGGGTCCCTGTGAGATATTTACACAATATACAGAATGCAAACAAATCTCCAAGGAATCCTGCTCTTCAATCATGAATCCGCCAAAAGCTGATGACAATGCAGAAGCATGCAAACCAGGATGCACTTGCTGGGACGGATATCACAGAGAAAATGACACTGAGTTCTGTCATCATCGTTGCTTATGTCCTGGAATGAGAAATTCGCCAGATTGTGAGTCCTGGAGAAGAGTTTATGAGTAACTTACGTAATATTTCGTACTTTGTCTATTGATACTGAGATTCAGACGATAAGTATTTTTTGAATTGATATTGTTTTGCAATAAACAGGTAACTGCTTTACATGAGTTTCAATTATTTTATTTAGGAAAATGTGCGTGATCATCCCGAAAGTAATCACAATTTCAGGATTATATCTGAACAATACGGGAAACGGTAAATAAAGGTCATGCTTTGCAGATCTTTGCTTTTTAAACGATCAATCGTGAATCGCGTTCGCACGTGATTTCGCGCCTGGGCACGCCACAATTATGGCGGTAAGTCCCCTCTTTGAGGAGTGGCTGGAAAGACCTCGCGGCCTTACCTTCCGCATGACGCAGGTCCTCACCGGATATGGCAAGTCCGGGAGGTTCCTGCACTGGATTCGTGCGGAAGAAACGGTGCATACGGTAGAGGTGTGCCCCGCCTGGGTTAGGCACCGCCGTGCCCTCGCGGGGGCGATCGGCGGCGACACATATTGAAAACTTTACATCTTTGCAATATAATATCTTTGAAAATTCTAATAGATGCCTCGCAAAAGTTGTTTAGGTTATGTCCTCTATTGATAAGTCATGCCCATAAGACAAACACCATTCTTCTCGTCGGGCCCACATATTAGTTAAATAATTGTATAATTTATAATTTGTCACGACTTTTACATCCTCATTTAATATGGACATATTTAATTCGGCCTCTGCTATAGTGTTTGCATACATGACTTTGCGGAACATTTTCATTATGTATTGCTTGTCATCTATAATAACATAATGCTCTGTTTGCCAATGCAGTGGTGGCCGAGTAGTAACGGCCCCGACTTACGAGTTGTAGGTCGCCGGTTCAAACCCAGCCAGGCGCATTACTTTGTGTAATTTATTTCATCACCACTGCTCTCAAAAAGGTGAAGGAAAACATCGTGAGGACACCGGCATGTCCTAGAACCAAAAATTCGAAGACATGTGACATTCACCTTTCCGCACTGGGCCCGCGTGGTGGATTACTGTCCATTCCCTCTCCTAGAGAGGAGGCCTGAGTCCCAGCCGTGGGAACATTAAAAGGCTGATTATTATGCTGTTTGCCAAAGCCAACGCCATATGGCTTAATTAACGTGAAATATGCAAAGCAAAAGCCGGGTGTTAGGTAAAACTGACTTCAATGCAATTCTTTCAGCTCTTCTGTCATTGGTCATAGCTACACTTGGCTGAAATAATTTGTTATATTTATTTTCCAGGAACTTTTGAACGCTAAAATGTATTGTTCCTCTGTTTGATTAGTGTGTAAAATTATTGTAACTGGCAACGCACCAATATTAGATGCTGCGAAAATAAATGATACACATTTGTTTGATTGATCGCATGATCCGATAACCATGTAGCACCCACTCCGATCAAGATCGGAGACTGCACTCGAAGTTGTAGACGATTACGTTTACCTGGGACAGACAATCCAGTTGGGTAGATCTAACTTTGAGAAAGAGGTCAATCGTCAAATCCGACTCGGCTGGGCAGCGTTCGGGAAGCTGCGCGGTATCTTCTCGTCCAACATACCACAGTGTCTCAAGACGAAAGTCTATGACCAGTGCGTGTTGCCAGTGATGGGATGAAAGGGCTATGCTCGGAATTTCCATGCGAGATAGCATGAAGAATGAATATATCCGCAGGAGAACCAAGGTCGCCGAAATAGCCCTAAGAATCACCAAACTAAAGTGGCAGTGGGCAGGGCACATTGCTCGTAGAACGGATGGTCGATGCGGCCGAAAGGTTCTAGAGTGGCGACCGCACACCGGAAAACGCAGCGTTGGAAGGCCTCCCACAAGGTGGACCGACGGCGACGACCTGGTGAGAGTAGCGGAAATGCGGTGGATGCGAGACGCACAGGATCGGTCATTGTGGAGACGCTTGGGGGAGGCCTATGTCCAACAGTGGACGTCTTTCGGCTGAAATGATGATGATGATGATCCGCTAGTACCTATCTATAAAAACAATTTCATCGACTAGTCCTTTAGCCAAAACTCGCTGCATTATTACGTACGTGGTCGCCATTCCAGAACCTTTCGGGCCCAACGGCCATTCGTTATGCGAGCAATGTGCCCTGCCCATTGCCACTTAAGTTTGGCGATTCTTCGTGCTATGTCGGTAACCTTGGATCTCCTGCGGATATCCTCATTCTTGATTAGATCACGCAAGGAAACTCCGAGCATAGCCCTTTCCACAGCCGCTTAAGTTTGCCGATTCTTCATAGGCACGTATATCTACAAAAAAGCGTCTGATTGTCAAGTACCTAACCTACGTATATAAATAGAGCTAAGCCTGCATTTAATTATCAATACACATCAAGTCGTCAACATGTCGAGGTCATTTCTTGTCTTGTGTATCAGCTGTGCGGGGTTCATTGCGGCTCAGATTCTTAATCCATTTGAATTTCATCAAGGTAAGTATTTATAAAGCACATCATGCACACAATCGCCTGGTCTATACATGACTTTTTGAGACATGTTTTCATTATTATTAATTTTTATAACCTTATCCTGTATTAAGGCAAGACAAAGAAATAACACGCCAAACAGAAAATTCCTGGAAGAGCTACTGGTCCATGAAAGAACCATGTGTATTCTTTTCATCCTGACCTATGGTGCACAAACTTGGTCTTTGACTAACATCCAAAGGTCCAAACTTAAGGTTTGTCAACGTGCTATGGAGCAAGCAGGTGTTAAAATAACAGATCGCGTTTGAAACATTATTCTACTCCAAAACACAGATCATTGACGTGGCTCAGAAGGCTGCCCAGCATAAGTGGGACTGTGCTGGACATGTCTGCCGCATGCCGATCGAGCGATGGGCCAGTAAAACACAAAGTTGGTGACCTGAAATTGCACGACGGGGTCGCGGCAGACCAAGAAGACCGGACGACTTAGATGTCTTCCTTAGGAACTGGCAAGAAGTGGCTCAAAGCAGGGAATGGAGGGAAGCCCAGCAGTGGGACAATATAGGCTAGATATAATAATAAAATAATAATATCCTGTATTATAGTTTAAAAAAAACTGTGTTGGTTTCACACTAATATTACTGACACTAATATATAGATTGAACGGATCCAGATGAAACTTGGTACACGGTTAGACCATGTCTTGGAATAGCATATAGAGTACTTCCTATACCTGAAATATGTTCACTTGGGATAACTTTCTACTATCACACGCATGAAGCCGTTAGGAGCAGCTATCATAGGGTTATTTGTAAAACTGGCAACCTCTCAGGACTATGTTACTAACATCATAAACAACAACTTTTGTTCTATGACCCCCGAACCGCGCGCGCTTCGTACGAACATGAAATGCACGCGCGCAGTTCGCAGGCGGCGCATTCACCAGATCTGTCCCCCTAGCCAAGTTACAACCGATTCGTGTCGAATTCCGTTCTACAATCGGTAACGCCTCGGTGTCAGCAATTGTAGAAAACGATAAGTTGGTAGCCATGTTGACGCGCCTGAGTCGGCCGCTCATTTTACAATGTCGTTCTACAATAACAAAGGATGTAGCGTTGAACACTTTATAAACGATAAAAATTCATTCTATAATTTAGAACGATGTGAACTTGGCTTTTTTTTGGTGGAAAAATCGTCTTATGACAAATCCCGCTCTTGGGCGACTAGCGTTAACGATTGCAGATTATCAACTTGGCTAGGGGTACTGGACGCACCTTTAAGATTCTCCGGCCACAATCTAAATAACCTCTAAAAGAAAGAGAGTTTTCACAAGTTGTATGTACCTACTTGTGAAAACTCTCTTTCTGCGGAAATATATTATAAGTAGGTACAGTTGGAACAGGGTTGCAATCTTTTATTTCCTGTGCGGCTCCCTGGTTCCATCTGAAGCCCTGTGCGGAACCTGGCTGATCATCAGCAGGTCGAACACGAAGTCGATCTGCAACTATGCCAGCTCAAAGTGACCCGTTTCATAAAACACATATTTCATAATTATGTAAGAACTGGTAAGAACCAATAATTATATAATAAACTAGTATGTAATAATTTGAATAAAAACCTAAACAAAAAGTTGAAGATGATTATTGTATGAGGTAAAATTATAGTGGCTCTTGTTTTCCAAACTAATACAAGATGCTACTATGGGGAAGTACGAACCGCAGACCGGTTCGTGACTTGCACAAAAACCACCTGAGCTTATTGATTTTGTTATTTAAACACACTAGATTGATATTTACCAAAAAAACCGGGCAAGTACGAGTCGGACTCGCTGACTGAGGGTTCCGTACAAACTTACCTATGAAAACAGTTCGATTCCCGCATTGAGTTACGAAGATTTTTCCGAATCGCTAAAAAGTTTCCTTTTGTGACGTAACTACAAATTTAAAGTTTTCAGATTTTTTCCTATATTTTTTTGTGCTATGAGACCTTGCTTCAGGTTAAATTTCAGGATTCTAGGTCAACGGGAAGTACCCTATGAATTTTGATTCCCTTGAGTGTCGAAATATACGTTTTTTTGCGACATAAACGGCCATATTTTTTTCGATTTTTTCGCAGCTTCAAGGGAACCACAGACTTGAGTACCTACCTACATGGTTTTAACTCGACACCTCTACGCGTTCCCGAGATAAAGGGTAACAACAAAGTGATCCTATAAGGGTTCCGTTTTTTCCTTGAGAGGTACGGAACCCTAAAAAATTCTAATAAATAGTAAAACATATGTTTATACCCAAAACTTATTAGGTAAAAAAATAGTTTGGTGTAGGTGATATTTATGACAAGAATCCATATTTATTCATATTTTAATATGGATACTCATCTAATATCCGGCCAAAGTATATACGTCTCACCCCTACTTATTATCAATATTATTTTACAACTAGCTTTTGCCCGCGGCTTCGCTCCCGTCAACTGACTACTATATCCAACTCTACCCAACTCTACCCTACACTACCCTACTCTACCCTACTCTACCCTACTCTACCCTACTCTACCCTACTCTACCCTACTCTACCCTACTCTACCCTACTCTACCCTACTCTACCCTACTCTACCCTACTCTACCCTACTCTACCCTACTCTAAAAAAAAAAAAAAAAAAAAAAAGTAAAGTAAAGTATCCTATGTCCGTCTCCTGGTTCTAAGCTACCTCCCTGCCAATTTTCAGCTAAATCGGTTCAGCCGTTCTTGAGTTATAAGTGAAGTAACTAACACGACTTTCTTTTATATATATAGATATCATTTTCTTTTTTTCTAGAATGTGGGCCAAACGAAGCAGCAAAAGGATGTATTAATCCATGCCCTCCCGAGAAGACTTGTCAGGATCGATAAAATTATTTATGTTTAGCCGTAGTCGTACCTTATATATACCAATGCCACTGTAAGGAAGGGTTCATCAGAAAGACTGAGGGTGGTGAATGTACACCAGAAGAAGAATGTGGTAAGTACAAATTGTACAAGTCTGGTAAGTAGTGTCACAAAACTCCAACTCATCAAAAAAATGCTTTTATTTGTGACATCACATTAGAAACGTCTAAAATTACCAGTGTTTCTCTACTATATTATGCATGTATTTTACATATAAACCTTCCTCTTGAATCACTCTATCTATTAAAAAAACCGCATCAAAATCCGTTGCGTAGTTTTAAAGATCTAAGCATACATAGGGACAGACAGCGGGAAGTGACTTTGTTTTATACTATGTACCTAGTGATAAATTCCCAAATTTGTTTTACAATTGTTTTTAGTCTACTACTAAATCCTAAGATTTATTTTGCGAAATACGAGTTTGATCCCTCAGTTCACACGCACATCAGTTAAGATTACCAGTCTCGAATGACAGCGACCGTTCACGAACATGACACGTAAATCAATAATATTATCATTCAGCTCAAAGATTTTGAAGGGAACAAAATTATCCAAATACGCGCCAGATGTGATTTGACGATGCCATTTTTTTATTTGTCTGTAAATCTCCTTTTTTGAGGTGGAAAATCATTAAATGACTTCTTGCGCTCTGGGTGGAGCGAGGTCTGTCAGATTTTTACTGGCTATAACCCAATTGTGTTCCTTCAGTTGCCTATCTGTAAATCTCCAAATGTGACAATTAAACATTGTTGTTTTTCAGGACCTTTCTGTGGTGTCGGTCAAGAATACACTGATTGCAAAGTCTTGTCTTAACGAAACCTGCTCTGCAATCAAGGACCCGTCAAACTGCGACAGCAAAGAGTCTGAGCCTTGCAAACCAGGGTGCATTTGCAAGGATGGATACTTCAGACCTGAAGATGATTCGCCGTGCGTTCCACGATCCGAATGTTTTGAAATGCAGGATTCACAATGTTTGAATTGGGAAGATGAAAAATCTACAAAAATTAACTTGTACCTAATTATTTTTCCTATGCCTTCCACATTTGTTGGAATATTAGTGAAAAATCTATATTTTATAATAAAACAGTAGCCATGTGGAGCGATGTTTTTAATCGATGTCCTTTTTTGATGAAGTAGGTAATAATTTCACAAATTTTCATACTAATCGATCAAGCCGTTTAAGAGGAGTTAGTCGACAAACACACGTACAGAAGAATATTATATAATACTAGCTTAAGCCCGCGGCTCGCGCTAGTCAACTGACTAAGTACTCTTACCCGACTCTACCCTACTGTACCCTGCTCTTCACTACTACAACCTTTCCTGTATACTGGTGAACAAAACAAAAAATAAATTAATAAAGTTGGTCCAGCCGTTCTTAAGATATAGCGTGACCAGGAGAAAAAGGGGTTAATTTTTATATGTATTAATACATATAAAAATTATTTATAACACAACACAACATTTTATAGAAGAAACTGACTGACTGACATATCAACGCACAATCGAAACTACTGGGACTAGGAGCGTGAAATTTTGCACCAGGTTTCCTTTTATGACGTAGGTGAGCACTAAGAAAGGATTTTCCAAAATTCACACAATAAGGTGATGAAACGGGGGTCCAAAGTTTATATGGAAGGGTTTACTTTCACGCGGGCGAAGCCGCTAGCAGAAATTAGTTTTTATATATAATTATAGATTACAGTAGGAACGCATTGGTTGAGCGATTGACTGCTGTGCTGCGTTTCGCAGGTTCGATACCCGCACGGAACAATCTGTTGTAGTAACAGCGGCTAAACTAGAAGAATCCTTGTCGCGAGAGCATAAATATTTAAAGTGTCTAATGTAGTATAGTCTGACTTGCACTAGGCCAGTTTTTTATTTAATGACATTTTAATTTATTGAAAAGCAACAAGGATATAAAAATAAGTTATTTTATGAAACAAAATATATACTTAGGGTTAAAATAACACTTATAGTTAACAATATAATTTAAAACTATTATGTTACTTAACAGTAGAAATATGGTAATACTTTTTGTCCTCTTCGCTTATATTATTGGGGGCTCCAGATAAGGGATCTCTACCATCATGCGATTTAGGGAATGCTATAACCTCTCTAATTGAGTCTGCATTACAAGCTATTGTGACTAGTCTATCAATACCCAACGCTATCCCAGCGTGTGGCGGACACCCACATTTTAACGCATTCAAGAAATGCGATAGCTTTAAGGGGTCAATATTCAAAATCTTCAACAATTTCTCCTGTAATTCGGCATTGTGAACACGTACCGAACCACCACCGATTTCATTACCATTCATAACAATATCATATGCCAAAGACCTCACTTTTAGAGGATCAGAGTCCAGTAAATGCATATCATCTGGATGTGGTGCAGTGAATGGATGGTGGCACGTTTCCAAACCGTTTTCACCTTTTAGAAATAATGGGAAATCAACCACCCATAATGGTTGCACATCTTCTTTTACTTCAAGCATGTTGTGTGACCTCAACAGCAAAGCCATCATTTCTCGTATCTCACCCAAACATAAGCTAGAATTTTCATCATCACCTAAAACAATTATAGCTGCGTTTAAGTCTCCAACAATACTTTGAATCCTTTGGCCCATTTCAATTCCTAATTCTTTTGAAATGTTTTCATTTAAAATTACTTTACATAAATGTTTTTTAGCATACTCTTTGATTTTTTCCCTGTACTGTGTGGTGAGCTTGCCAATTTCTTTAGTGTATGGTAAAGCATATGCACCAAAGTTTCTATCCTTTGACTGTTCAGAGAACAAATTCTTCAGATTTACAAACTTTAAGTCATAAGTTAGATTTGGTTTATCAGTGCCGTAATTTTCCAAAGCTTCTTTATAAGTCATCCTCTTGAAAGGTGGTTTTGGAAGTGATTTCACAAATGTATCATAGAGCAACTGTTCGATCATAGTCAACACTTCATCTTGAGTAGTAAAAGACAGTTCTATGTCCAACTGTGTGAATTCAGGCTGTCTGTCGGGTCGAGTAGTCTCATCTCTGTAACATCTAGCAATTTGAAAATATCTATCAACACCGCCAGACATTAGCATTTGCTTGAACTGCTGTGGGCTTTGGACCAGAGAATAGAAGAGTCCCTTATTATGTGTAGGCACAACAAACTCTCTTGCACCCCCCGGGGTCCGGCAGAACAATGTGGGAGTCTCAACTTCAACAAATCCATGATTTTCGATCAGAAATCTTCTCATATTATGAAGCATGTGTGAACGCACTCTCAAATTATTCTGCATTTCAGGAAACCTTAAATCGATATACCTATGCTGCAACCGTAACTGTTCTTTAGGCTTTTGGTAGTTTCTGAGGTTAAAAGGTAGCTTATCTACTGTGTTAAGTATTTGCAAGTTATCTATAACCACTTCTACTTCACCGGTGCTCATGGTCTTGTTGACCATGTCTTTAGGCCTGAGAGCTACAATACCATTGATTTTTACAACTGTTTCTAAAGGAATGTTGGACAGATTTATGTTGTCGTTGCTCACCACGCACTGAGTTAGACCATAAGCATCTCTAAGGAGGAGGAACTTTGATAATCTTGAATATTGAACCCAACCACAGAGTGTGACCTTTTTTCCTTTATGTTCAGGTCTCAGTTCTCCACATGAATGCGTTCTACATGTAAACGAATTACAGTTTTGATCTTCTCGTTCTTCTTTCACAATTTGTTTAATTTCGTGCAACTTTTTCTTCACAAAGTATGAATGATTAGAGGTTATGTTTATGTCTTGAGGAAAGCCGCGACCAATGTTTGCAAAAGTCCGCTGCTGCTGATTTATATGCTTGCCTTTTATGCAGCAAGAATATATTGAATAATAATTCAAACACTTTTTATACAAACACAAGTTTCTTCCTTGCATTTTTGCTTATGAAACTAACAGCACCAGTGGATGTTATTTGTCGTCGTATCTCCAAATCGCAAAAGAAATCAACAGTTTATGTTTACAGAATTAATTGATTGGTTCACATTATTTCTATTCTATTTAAGTACTGTGAAAATCTTGTTATTCCTTTTTCAAAGTTGAAACTTTCGAACACAAAACAATAGCGCGATATAAGTCGATGACAATAGCGGTTTGGAACTTCCACAAATTCCACCACAACAACATCCAATGTTGACTTGACTGACAGTGACATTACAGTTGATTACAGTTGACTAGGGATGTGAAAAAATAATCTATTATGGAAATAATCGATTATAAATTATTTGTTATTCAAATAAAAATCAATTTAATAAGCGATGTTAATATTACATATAATCGATTAATAATCTATATTTATTTCATGATCATAAATCAATCATAACCGATTTTTCATCTGCCACCCCACGACATTAAGTCTTTACAACGTGTAAGTACTTTTTGTTGCCGGCTTCTGTGGCTCCAGCAGAGAGATTGTTCTCGAAAGCTGGCGCCATTATTGCCAGGAGCCGAATATTGTCCAAACGCTTACCAAGCTCTTATTCCTGAACTCATTTCCTACGGATTTCTAGTTTTATTTTTTTATTTGAATAGTTTATTTTTGTTAATTTTTGTTGATTTTTCTAAAACTCTAATTTGTGTTGATTATTCTTAAACTCTAATTTGTATTGATTATTTAAAAACTTGTTATTTCTGTTGTTTATTTTTATTTAATAAAACTGTGTTTAATATAATATTTTTGACATTTATTTTGAAGTTAATTGACAAATAAGGAAAAAATCAATTAATTTAATCACTCAACGATCGATTATTATTTAAAGAAAAATCAATTTTTTATACATCGATTTTTTTTGCCAAAAAATCTACTGATTAATAAATAATCGATTTTTTATGTAGAATGTCACATCCCTACAGTTGACAGCTGATAGAACAGCAGCGGGGCTATTGCGTAACTCTGTTGACAGTGCAAGTGATGATCACTTGTTCAACTTCAACTCTTCATTAATGGCATTTGCGGAAAAGACACCACAATTTTGCCAATAACACGTGCAAACTTGCTAATAGACTATCAAACGCTGGAAAGTATTTAGCGTGAATTAACAGTAAAATAAATATATAACTCTAAACATTACAGTTCAAAATAAAAGAATTTCTTCGCAGATCCAGAACGACATTATGATCAGACCACAGACTAGGTATGTGAAATGAAAGTTAAGTAGACTCGTAAGATTGAAGGAAAAAAAAAAAAAAGTTACAATTTAATTTTATTAGTTTCAATAAATTTGCATAGTTTAAATATAAAACGAGTAAACACAAAAGAAAGAAGACATTTTTGACCGAGGTTGGACGAGGAATATGAGCAGGAATGATTTCATGAAAGGAGAAGCGCAATTTAGGACAGGAGAAAAATAAATGGTCCACGTTTCCTTCATCCAAACCGCATTCACAAAGAGAGTTATCTTTAATCCTAAGTTTGGCCAAGAAATGAGGAGTACAACAATGATTTAAACGTAAACGACAAATAGTTGAGGTAGTGATTTTTTTTTTCAATTGATATTTAAAAAACCAGGGTTTGTGGGGAATCTCGGGTTGAATATCTCCATAAAATTTACCCTTTATAGACTTAGAGATTTGCCATGCCTTGGACCAAGATTTAAACAAAGTTAGGAACAGTAGTACAAATGTCATGGGAAAATATCTCAGAGTGGGCAAGAGAGCCAGTGAGAACAGCATTTTTGGCGCATGAATCAGCTGACTCATTACCAAGAATACCAACATGATCGGGAATCCAAGCTATGACGACTTTAATACCAAGATAATGACATTGAAATAGCAAATTTCTAATTTTTAAAATTATAGGGAATCTTGACTTAGATCTGAAAGGATTAGATATAAAAACTTTTTAGAAAAAAAAAAATAACCGACTTCACTAAAAAAAACACTAAAAGGATCAAAATAACTTTAATTTTGGAAGTCGGTGTTTCTCGGTATTGTTTGTTTCTTATTTAACACCGACTTCCGAAATTAAAGTTATTTTGATCCTTTTAGTGTTTTTTTTAGTGAAGTCGGTTATTTTTTTTTTTCTAAAAAGTTTTTATTTCACACTTTTTAGTTGCGATACACTTATAAACAGAGTGCCTATTTCTCATGACAATTCCAATTAACCCAAATACTGCTAGGTTACATTGTTTTATTATAAAGTTCCTGTGTCTACCTTCCTCCTTCCGGCTCCATCATCAGATCAGTTCGATAGTACCTTATAGCCAAAGAGCATCTCACGACAATTCTAATAAGCCCAAACACGGCTAGGATACATTGATTAATTACGGAGTTCCTGTGCCTACCTTCCGGCTCCATCATCAGATCAGTTCGATAGTACCTTATTGCCAAAGTGCATCTCATGACAATTCTAATAAGTCCAAACACGGCTAGGTTACATTGATTAATTACGGAGTTCCAGTGCCTACCTTCCGGCTCCATCATCATCATCAGATCACTTCGATGATACCATTTTCAACGTAACTATTCAGAATCATTCATTTATTTGTATTGTCATAGTCGCTTAACTATCTTCATTGTGATATCTATTTGAGTATGAAGTTCCGTTGACCATTTCTGGTCTTCTTCATCAGTTCCACTTCATCAAATGTTACTTTTTGACTGTAAATGCTTAAGTTCTTGATGAAAATACTAAAATTACCATAGGGTTGCCTATAATTTTTGAGGAGTTCCCTCGATTCCTCATGGATTCCATCATCAGAACTGGATTTTGAAAAAAATGGGACCAATCTGGAAGCATATCCTGTATAGGGAAAAAAAAATTTTGCAAATCGGTCCATAAACGACGGAGTTCTGAGGTAACAAACATAAAAAAAAAAAATAATGATAAAAAAAAAAAAAAAAAAAAAAAAAAAAAAAAAAATACAACCGAATTGAGAACCTCCTCCTTTTTTTTGAAGTCGGTTAAAAATGGCTTGAAGGCAGCTTTTTGAGTCAGAGAAAATTATGGAGTTATTTAACTTATGAGACAAAACAAATGAAATGGCTTCGAAAATAGCAATTGATTCACCAGTAAAAACGGATGTAACAGGAGGGCACTTATAATTTAAAATAATTTTTGTATGAGGAATCCAAACAGCAACTCCAACAGGGCTATCATCGGAGACTTTGGAAGCGTCAGTGAATATAGTATTCCAATTATTATAATTAGAGGAAACTTTTTGGACAAACATCTGCGGTTCTAAGGTATTTTTGTGAATTCCAAAGTCCAAAATGATCTCTGGGTGGAATACCAGGGCATTATAAGGCACCGAGTATAGATATAAAATAGGGTTTTGAAAAAGTGGGCTAGAAAGACGAGTGAATTGAAGGTAGGCACGAAGAAGACAAGGAAGTTCAATATTAGAACGACGACTACAAGAGTCAAAGATGGATGATAATTGGTCCAGCTTACCAATAAGGGGATGCTCAGAATTTTGCACCAGTTTAAAAATAAATCTATTTGCCAGAAATTGTCTTCGAATCGAGAGGGGAGGTTCTACACACTCAACTTGCATGGCATTAATTGGAGACGACTTCATCGCCCCGAGAATAATCCGTAAACACTTTGATTGAATTTTATCGAGTTTTTGAAGGCCAGATTTGTTACAAGGATCTAATAGGAACTTACCATAATCAAAAAACTTTTTAGAAAAAAAAAATAACCGACTTCACTAAAAAAAACACTAAAAGGATCAAAATAACTTTAATTTCGGATGTCGGTGTTTCTCGGTATTGTTTGTTTCTTATTTAACACCGACTTCCGAAATTAAAGTTATTTTGATCCTTTTAGTGTTTTTTTTAGTGAAGTCGGTTATTTTTTTTTTCTAAAAAGTTTTTATTTCACACTTTTTAGTTGCGATACACTTATAAACAGAGTGCCTATTTCTAATGACAATTCCAATTAACCCAAATACTGCTAGGTTACATTGTTTTATTATAAAGTTGCTGTGCCTACCTTCCTCCTTCCGGCTGCATCATCAGATCAGTTCGATAGTACCTTATAGCCAAAGAGCATCTCACGACAATTCTAATAAGCCCAAACACGGCTAGGATACATTGATTAATTACGGAGTTCCTGTGCCTACCTTCCGGCTCCATCATCAGATCAGTTCGATAGTACCTTATAGCCAAAGTGCATCTCATGACAATTCTAATGAGTCCAAACACGGCTAGGTTACATTGATTAATTACGAAGTTCCAGTGCCTACCTTCCGGCTCCATCATCATCATCAGATCACTTCGATGATACCATTTTCAACGTAACTATTCAGAATCATTCATTTATTTGTATTGTCATAGTCGCTTAACTATATCTTCAATGTGATATCTATTTGAGTATGAAGTTCCGTTGACCATTTCTGGTCTTCTTCATCAGTTCCACTTCATCAAATGTTACTTTTTGACTGTAAATGCTTAAGTTCTTGATGAAAATACTAAAATTACCATAGGGTTGCCTATAATTTTTGAGGAGTTCCCTCGATTCCTCATGGATTCCATCATCAGAACTGGATTTTGAAAAAAATGGGACCAATCTGGAAGCATATCCTATAAAGGGAAAAAAAAATTTTGCAAATCGGTCCATAAACGACGGAGTTCTGAGGTAACAAACATAAAAAAAAAAAATAATGATAAAAAAAAAAAAAAAAAAAAAAAAAAAAAAAAAAATACAACCGAATTGAGAACCTCCTCCTTTTTTTTGAAGTCGGTTAAAAATGACTACGAATTATAGCATTGTAGATCAGTTTTTGAGTATATGGGTGAGCACCCCACCAAACACCAGAAAGAGAGCGAAGAACATTAACGTTTCTTTCACATTTTTTAACCGACTTCAAAAAAAAGAAGGAGGTTATCAATTCCGTTGTATTTTTTTTATTTTTTTTTATTTTTATCGTCATTTTTTTTTTTATGTTTGTTACCTCAGAACTCCGTCGTTTATGGACCGATTTGCAAAAAATTTTTTCCCTTTATAGGATATGCTTCCAGATTGGTCCCATTTTTTTCAAAATCCAGTTCTGATGATGGAATCCATGAGGAATCGAGGGAACTCCTCAAAAATTATAGGCAACCCTATGGTAATTTTAGTATTTTCATCAAGAACTTAAGCATTTACAGTCAAAAAGTAACATTTGATGAAGTGGAACTGATGAAGAAGACCAGAAATGGTCAACGGAACTTCATACACAAATAGATATCACAATGAAGCTATACATAGTTAAGCGCCTATGACAATACAAATAAATGAATGATTCTGAATAGTTACGTTGAAAATGGTATCATCGAAGTAATCTGATGATGATGATGGAGCCGGAAGATAGGCACTGGAACTCCGTAATTAATCAATGTAACCTAGCCGTGTTTGGACTTATTAGAATTGTCATGAGATGCACTTTGGCTATAAGGTACTATCTAACTGATCTGATGATGGAGCCGGAAGGTAGGCACAGGAACTCCGTAATTAATCAATGTATCCTAGCCGTGCTTGGGCTTATTAGAATTGTCGTGAGATGCTCTTTGGCTATAAGGTACTATCGAACTAATCTGATGATGGAGCCGGAAGGAGGAAGGTAGACACAGGAACTTTATAATAAAACAATGTAGGTAACCTAGCAGTATTTGGGTTAATTGGAATTGTCATGAGAAATAGGTACTCTGTTTATAAGTGTATCGCAACTAAAAAGTGTGAAATAAAAACTTTTTAGAAAAAAGAAATTACCGACTTCACTAAAAAAAAACACTAAAAGGATCAAAATAACTTTAATTTCGGAAGTCGGTGTTAAATAAGAAACAAACAATACCGAGAAACACCGACTTCCAAAATTAAAGTTATTTTGATCCTTTTAGTGTTTTTTTTTTAGTGAAGTCGGTTATTTTTTTTTTCTAAAAAGTTTTTTTGAGAAACAAAGTCTGTGTGAGCAATACCTGATAATTTTGAATCTAACCAAACTCCTAAAAATTTAACATTGTTCACCTGAGAAATATTTTCACCGTTAACTTTAATTTCAACAGGAGGAACAATCTTTTTTTTCGTAAACACAACTACAGAGCTCTTAGAGGCTGATAAGGACAGACCGTGATGTAGAAGCCAGTCAGATAGATATCCGAGGGCAGAATTTAGACGGATACTAGCCTCATCCAGAGATTTTCCAGAAAAGTATAAAGCTATATCATCAGCATACTGCAATATTTGACAAAATGAATCAGTAGAAAAATGTAAATCATAAGTATAAAGACTGAATAGGAGAGGACTCAAAACTGGACCTTGTGGTAAGCCTTTCCAGATAGTCTTAGGGGAAAGAGAGGCGTCTTGAGTTTTAATAGAGATGGTTCTCTCCATCAATAAATTAGAAATGAAACGGACCAATTTTATAGGAAGATTCAACTGATGCACAAGTTTATCCCTGAGCACCGGGAGTAAAACATTATCATACGCTGAGGCAATATCCAAAAAATCTCCTACTAAAAACTGCTTACTTATCAAAGAAATACGAATATCAGAAATTAATATACTAAGACTATCCATTGTGCTCATACCTTTACGGAACCCAAACTGGGATGAGGGCAACAAGTTTCTATTTTCCACAAACCACTCAAGTCGATGCTTCATCATATGTTCTGCAACCTTGCACAAAACAGACGACAAAGCAATAGGCCTGTAGCTATTTGGGTCGGACGGGTATTTGCCAGGTTTAATGACCGGAATTATTATTTGATGTTTCCACGGTTGAGGAACCGAAACCGAACTCAAAAAAGTTATTAACGAGATCCAGGTAATATTGCTTAGTGCTTCTTGAGGCGTTTTTCAAGAATGAGTAAGGGATCCCATCAGCACCAGGAGAGGAATCAACAAGACCGTCAAGTGCCATTCGAAGTTCAGAAAAAGAGAATGGGGCATCAAAATCATTCTCGGAAGTAAGAAAAGCCGGAGAAGAGGGAAAAGAGTCTAAATTTGGAACTGAAGGGGGAGCCAGTATATCCGAGAAAAATTCGATCCAGGAAGAAGGATCATTAGCTGTAATATCAAGAGTATTACAGGAGCCTCTGTATCTTTTGACTTGCTTCCATACTAGGGAAGAAGGGGAACAGGGAGACAAGCTTTGACAGTAGCGAAGCCAACCATCTTTTTTCTTTTTGGAGAGAAATCTTTTAGCAGTGGCCGCTTTTCTTTGGTACACTAAAAAATTTTGAAGAGTCATTAAATTCGAATAATTAACCTCTGCTACTTTCCTTTCCTTAACAACTGAAGTACATTCTGAATCCCACCAAGGAGTTGAGACCTTGAATCTGTAGGGTTTTTTCAGAGGGAAATTGGCATCAGCACTAGAGATAATGGAGTCTACAAATTTGGAATAGCAATCAACAAGATTGTTTCTGTCGGGAGGAGGAAGAGATAGTAAGTTATTTTCAAGAGAATCTGAGTAAGAAGACCAGCTTGCATCATTTAATCTATATTTAAGAGAGGGATTAAAATTACACATTGGTACTACTCTGTCAGAGATAGAGACAATAATAGGAAAGTGATCACTACCATAAGAATGAGACAAGATATTCCAGGAAAGAATGGAAGCAAGAGAGGCAGAGCAAGCTGTGATATCTACAGCTGAGTTAGGGTTTTGAGAAGGGCGAACTCTCCTAGTGGGAGAACCGTTGTTAATGACACATAGATCAGCTTCATCAAAAATTTCAAGGAGGGCCCGACCAAAGTAATCATCATGGCTCGAGCCCCATGAGCGATGATGAGCATTTAAATCACCCATAAAAATAATTGGAGAGGGAACTGAGGAAAATATACATAAAAGGTCTGGAATTAACCTAGAATGAGGATGAGGGATGTATGCAGAGAGGAAAGTTATATTAAAAGCCCTAACAGCAACGATATTAATGTCAGGAGAAGTAGGGGGAAGAGATATAAGAGAGAAAGGAAGGGAGCGCCTAACAAGAAGGGCACGTGTGTTCCTCTGTGGCCGGACCACAGTTTAGTACTCAGATGCTATAGTTCGAAATAATACCTACCTAAAGTCTACTTTCATCGGA